>LR989949.1:2658759-5158759 GCA_905147015.1 Laspeyria flexula | reverse complement strand
ATCTAAGGCCCTCCGTTTGGGTTGTGTTTTAACTTTATTTACTTCAGCAATTACATTAATCTTTTTCAATACATTTAACAAGTGTAGTAATGTTACTCTATTTTTATTAATGGACCTATTCAATTTAGCATTCCAACCTTCCAATACATTATTGGTTCTATGTCTAAGACCGAAAACACTTATAAATTTAATCAATGACTTTTTCAACCAGAATATTTTTACATAATTTAAAAATTTGTCCATATTAAATCGTTTTGCTTCAGTTAGAATGTAATCAAATCCTTCTAAGATTCTTTCCTTTGGTAGAAGAGGTAATGCTGCACATAGAGCAACAATACGTTTCTCTACCTTCGTTTTTGTATGGTTACAAGATTTGGCGTGTTTCCAAATATTTTTGGACCAATGATAGTAGCAGCATTTTATAGAAACACATGGAAAAACTTTCAATACAGCATTGATAGCTGCTATCTCGAGATCACAGTGCACTGTAATGGGGTTAAACTGCGGTAATTGGGATTTTATCATACTCATCAATTTAACGTACGAAATTTGTGTTTTTCGACTCATCAATGCATATATTAATGGCACTACGTGTGTTATGTCAGAAGTGCTTTTAAGTTCTCCAAGTATAACGTACAATTGAGTAAAAGGTCTTGGGCAGCTTTTGAATGTCCCATCAATAAATATTTCTTTTATTTCACCTATCATATTTCTCACGTCATGGGAGCAAAAAACCAAAATACGCTCATTGTCGTTATCATGTTCATGGTTGTAGTCGGCCAACAAAAAGTCTGAAAGCTGTACAGGGACCTCTACTTTTTTAACATTTTGAAAAACAGTATTCTTCACACATAAGGATCTATTTCTTGCTAGATATAATCCACGATGAATATTGTGAAGAGATGGCAAACCTGACGTGCTAGCAAAATGAAAACCTTTGTCCTTCATTTTTGTCAACATTTCGTTATACAGTTGTGGAACAGGCTTATCAGATCGTATCACTTTATTTTTTAGATTACTTAATTTCAAATCTATTTCATTCCTTGTGAAGTCACAAGTGCAAGTATGGTCCTTAGCGTTAATTAATTTTTGATTATTCTGAAAGTATAAAATGATATTATTATGTGTACCCGTTGCTCTCGTTGCTAAACATTAAAATGTTTAACAACTGGGTGGATATTTCATATCGTGCATTTTGGAGCTAAATAGTATATATAGAATAGTAATTAGGAATAAAACAAATCACTGACAAATCAACCTTTTATTGCGAAATTAGTATTAAGTCTTTCATAGGAACTGTAAAGTACTATGCATAGTTATACTAAGAACAAAAATTATAATAAAAAACTTAACGAAATCAACATAATTAAAAGAACTTTTGCAGTAGAATGCCACGTTTAACTAGCAGTTTTCTTTTGTAAAATGCATTAAAATTGTCTCTCCACTTTTTCCTTTGTTGCCTTTTGCCTCTTGGAGTCATATCATTTATTGACAAAATTTTTTTTGTTCTTTTCTTTTTAAGTATCTTTGGTGTTCTTTTTCCTTCTGTAAAGCGTAAAGAGCTGGATCTGATTTAATATTTATATATTATGTATCTTCTTCTGCGGGCTAATTTCGCTTTTTCTAGTATTTCTTCTCTAGTTTTCTTTTTTCGTGGCATTGCAATCTAAAACAATATAAAAACCTTGATAAAAACCTACCATTCGCAATAAAAAGGACGGTAAAAAATGGTAATTAGAACAACGGCAATTAGATTTACACACATTTTAATAAACAAACTTTAGTTTTTTTACAGAAAATGACTTAAAACTTTATTAACGTATAGAAGATCTATTATTTGATACCCCAGACAAATAATTACATAAAAATCATAATGCACTTACCTTTGAAAACGCTAATGGTATGTAGATATTTTCTTAACCACTTCACTTTCCGAACAGGAGAACTTAAAATTACGTTGATACAATAGGTCTTTGAAGCGTGCGCGCGGCTCGGTAGCACAGCGCCGACTGGTGCCGAATAATTTGTATCCAGTCTACTGCACAGTGGCGCGAAAATTCGAAAATATCGGATCGAGAATATCGTCGAATGGTAATTATGAGTTAGTGTAGGGACATTTTTTGAAATCGTAAAAAAGTAGTTTAATTTGTTCTTTCATAAACAATACTTACTATACAATATAGATTGGTTATTCTATTATCCAAAAACGTATTTATTAAATCGTTCTTCCAACGGAATCTTTAAAATAATGAACCAATTGGTTAAAATCTGGAAAAAGGGACACCGATGGTAATTAGATTCACGGATTGTTTTTTAAAATTTATATTATTTCTAATAAAATACAATAAATTTTAAGGGTTGCGTCTAATAAAATGGTATGTTATCTTGATAAAAATAATTTCAGGTAATGTTTTTTTCAACGTTTATTATATTCTTTATCGTCCGCCGTGTAATATGCACGAAATGAAATATTTACCCAACTAGTATATAAAAATACCTAAGGCCTAAGCCCAGCAGTGGGATATATAAAAGGCTGCTATTATTATTATTATTATTATATAAACATACTATGGACTTACTTCAATAGTTACATTCCCGGGACATCTGGTTTTTTTGAAGTAAGAGCATCTCCATATTGATTTTCCATTTTTATACACTTTATGTTTATAATATTGATACCCATTGCTTAACATCACTGTTCCTCCTTTTCTGTTAATATAGTGAAACTCATGAGTAATGTCTACATCACTGGACGATCATCCATATTTATAACTAAGGAGTACCACTTATACTCTGATGTAAGATTAAAAACACTTGACATAATCACTTAAACTGAGTGGTAACACGGTAATTACCCTGGTACTACTTTAGCACCTGTCGTACTACGGTTATTTTTAATAACTATGGTACCGCCAGGGATACTACTAGGGTACCACGGTCATGAATAAGTAACCGTAGTAACACTAGTGGTACTACTGGGTGTACCAGGGTTCAAAAAGTATTTTCCACATCAATGTACTGGAGAAAAAGTTTGCATTTTCATAGACCCTTGCCATGTTATAAAATTAATAAGGAATACGTTTGAGAAGAAAAAAGTGTTGTTCGATAACAATGACAAACAAATTAAAGGGCAACTATTAATAAACCTTAATAAGCTGCAACAAAATGAAGGTCTTAGATTTGGATACAAGTTAAATCCACGTCATATAAAATTTTGACAGCAGATTCTTATTAAACTTGCAACACAGCTGCAGACTACAAGTGTAGGAAAAGCTTTACGTCTTTGTGATGAAGTTTTAAACTCGAAACAGTTTCAAGATATACCAGGAACGGTGAACAGTAAATTACTTTAATGAATAATGTTTTTGACGTAATCAATTCTAGAAAATGTCATTTCTATGGTTTTAAGCGACCTGTCGATACTAAAAGCAAGTCTGAAATATTTTTTTATTTGGACAACGGGAAATCCTTTTTACTTGAATTGAAATTTCGTTCTCAATCGAGAAGAATAATAGAAGAAGGAACTAGACATCCAGAATATTATTTTAAATTTCAAAGAAAAAAATAAATGACTGCTAACAATAGGATTTCTTAGTGCTATAATATGTATTGAATCGCTTAAGACACTGTAAAACTAAATAGTTGAGGAAAAGCAGATGCTTAGTTACATATCTATGTATCGGATAAGCCAAGACCATCTGGAATTTTTGAATATTTTTTTGGGGTAATAAGAAAACATGGTGGCTACAATAACAATCCCAATTTTTTGCAATTCAGAGCAGCTTATAAAAAATCCTTAAATCACCTTGAACTTGGGTCATCTTTTACTGGCAATTGCATACCTCTGGATAATTTCACAATCTTAAATTCTACATCTGTAAACATAATTAATTAAATATTACAAAGTACAAAATTGCCAACATCCAATTTGGAAGCTGAAAATAATAAATATCTCGATATCTTTGCAATAATGCTTGACCATGAATCCTTTACATGTGAGACAAAATAATAATAGGTTATATCTGGATATGTATCAAGACAATTAATAAAAAAAATAAAATCTGTTAAAGTCATGGGTGATCTATGCTATTCTGCAGAAGACGTGTTCATAATATGCTACGGCTACAGAAAAGATCATACGCACTTTAATAGAGCAAAGCATTGGAAATCTTGCTTCGAGATATGATTTTAATTATAAGTGTATACGACGATACTACATTAAATGAAACCACGTAGCATGTAATGTTAAACAGAAGGCTGTGGCAAAAAATCAAGTAGATATTTGCAATAGTTTAGATCCAAGGATACTTTATTTATTTCACAGTTTTTAACAACCTGGAGGTATTTACGTTGATCATATGTCTTTACGTCATTGAATTCATTCATTTAAATATCTCTAACTCTTTCATATTAATATCACCTACTCTGTTCCGCAATTTTTTTGATTTATTGTCAAACGAATATAAGAGAAAAACACATATAGTTCAGTCAACAAAGGGGTTATAGAATGCGTGAAAAGGAACCTAAGCGATTTCTTCAAAAACTTGTTAAGGATGCTTAGAAAGTGAACATAATAAAAGTCCTGACGTTTCGGAGGTGAGCCGGAGTGGGGGAAGGGGGGGTAAAGTTACCATTTTTGAGTTTTTGGCTTATAATTCAAAAACGGTACGTTCTAGGAGAAAAATCCTTGTACTTAACGAAAGCTTATCAAATTGTCTAAAAGTGCTAGACTTTGGCAGTAATAAAATAAGTGCTAGATCACAATTTGATTGCCAAAAAAATGCCACAAGCCATATCTTGTTTAAATTATCTTGCCATGCGTTGTAAAAATCATCGCTTTGATAGTGCGTCGTGTCGTGTTTAGCAGAATGATTGTCATCTTCTAAAATTAATTGGCTATCTAGCTAAAAGATATTAAAATAGGACATAATAATGAACAGGGAAATACTACCGCTTTGTAATATTAGAATTCATAATCAATATTAATAATTTTCAAATTAAATATTCATTACATCGTACCTATTATTTAAACATTTTTTAATAAATGGATGATGAATTTGTCAATTTTTAGCTCGGCACACTTCAATTTGTCTACAAATTGCTATAATTTATGTAAAGCTATTTATTCAAAATTATTAAGTCTGTTGAACTTAGAATCCTCATTTACGAATGTTAGGTCGACACTGAGTCTGGTCCTTGAAAGCAAGGAGGTTTTGACCAAGAGCGGAGTTTGATTTATTTTTTTATTATCTATTAATAAACTACACGCTTACAAAGAACGAAATTCATTCGTCGTTTTCTATATATGTTTTCTATAAACTGTAACTCGATTTATCGGTATTTTTCATACCAATGAAGTCTGTGGTAAGATGGACGTGTCAATGGTTGGAGCGAAAACCAAAAAATGAGACGGTATGACGCCGTGCACTGCAGCAGGGAGAAGGGCACTCGGATTCATGCGCTTCGTTGTCACTCGACTGTATTTGCGCAAACTCTCCACTACTGACGTTAAAAAAAGGCGAACTTTGGCATGCCTTGTCTTATTAGTTTGTGTAATATGCAATGATATTTTATAATATAATAATTGGTTACAATTTATCTATTATGATAATATTTCGGCATCGTTTTTGTTGTGATAGAATACTAGGATACGTAAATTTTGTGTTATTTCATACTATTTTATGTGGTCTGAGATTGTGTGTGTGTTGTGATTAACTTTTTATTTAGATAAAATGCCTCGTTTTATTTACAGTGCTGCTGAATACTCAGATATGATTTTAGTTTATGGTGAGTGCCACCAAAATTCTGCTCTCGCACTCCGAACATACTGTGACAGATTTGGTGACATTCGAATATGTCCTACAAACTCGCGTACAAAGCAGTCGCGATAATTTACCGTTGACCCGATCGATATACCATCGAGGGGCTAATCCGCCACAATTTAAAAAATATGGCGGCAAATGTTGTAATAATAATGTGCGAAGATGCGAGATGTGAGTTGATAAAAGATATGAACATTTTGAAAATCTTTTAAACTGAATATTACCTACAGTGATTTGTTATCAACATGCAGTGACTTTTCCGTACGTTATAATTTGTATAATCAATGAAAAGTTTCTGCATGGCTATTCCGTATCTCAGTTGACAGATCATAGTGATGATCACTGGATCACTGGTAGTTGCCAACGATTATAGTTATTTTTTACATTAACTTATTTTATACAGACGAAATTATTTGAGGATGAACATTAATAAAGTAGATAATAAAAGACATAATGTAGTAGACTTCATGAACTATATACATAAATAAATGGCATTTAAATTTTTTAATGAGATTTCTATCATTTTCTAATTAGGTACTTACGAAATAAAATCTTTCTTAGTACATAATATAATATATGGCATATTTTATACGTAGTTGTTGTGAGTGGTTGGGGGGAGAGGTCGGTACCTCCATCACCATTTTGACCCGCCGGAAATACTTGGTTTCTTTAGGAAAAATAAAAAACAGAACCTCAATATGGCGACTAACAAAATTATATATAAAAACTGGCTTCAACTTATAAGTGTAACGTATAACTTATATTTCTGGGTGGTTTAAAAAGAAATGCCAAAAGTGCCAACTCGTAGTAATACATTGCTATTAATTTCTTAAACTTGACATTAGCTGTCTATATCATCCATCCAAAATGGCGGGTTGCGTTTCGTTTCACGTTTTTCACATAAAACCTAAAAATTACATTTGAAAAACTGTACTAAAGCATAAAAATTACGTTCCGTTTTGCATAATTGCAATTGTATTTATTATTATTACTAGCTGACCCGGCGTACTTCGTACCGCCATACCCACTAAAAAAAATCGTTATAAAAAAAAAGCGCGTGGATCCTAGGTCTATGGTATTTTTGTATTCTGCTACTATACTACCTTGATACTGCAATGTATTTACTTTTCTACGAAAAATATTTTATTTAATATTTTACAATATCCATTTATTTTTATTAGTTTATGACTTTAGCGACCATAAATACATACAATGATAAATTCACTGTCAAATGTCAAATTTTAGACCGAAAATAAATGGCGCGAATACATAAAAATGGCGCGCGGATCCTAGGTCTATGGTATTTGTATTCTGCTACTATACTACCTTGATACTGCAATATAATTATTTATTTACTTTTCTACAAAAAATATTTTATTTCATATTTTACTTTATTTGATAAATTTACTACACAATTGTCATAATATATTCTTTGAATTTACTGGTGAATAATTAGTAATATATTCAAGTAATGAGGTTGTATAGTAAGCAAAAAGAAAAAAGAGATCTTTGATTTCTTTTTAATCTGTCATACTGAATTGTCATTAGGGCTGACGTTGATAAATATAGTAATATACATACACAAAGTTGAAAGGATGAATGTTTGTTTGTATATTTGATAATTTAACCAAAAAGACACGGGATGGATGTTTACAAAGATAAGTAATATTCTAATCAATCACGTAATATTGGTTATGTTTAATCTGAAGTAATTATCTGTGCTTAGAAAATATTGGCCGAAATTTCCCCTCTAAAAGTGAAAAGTTGCTGTGGTCACAGGAACAAAATAACAGGTAAGCGAAGTCACGGGTGACATACATTATTATTATAAGATTTTTGGGATTATATACATTTCATTTAATATCGTAATAACTTTTAAACTATTTGTCGAAATAACTTAGTGTAAACGACAAAAATTATCTACATTAAATGACAAAAGTGATAAAGGTATTTACATTCCTAGGAATTAGTTTAATACCATGAAATTTTTCACTTTAAATGCAGTATCCGATTTAAATGTATTTTTTTCTCACTATTCTCTCTATATCGACTTCCACATAAAAGATAGGCATATGCTGTCGCGGACTTTTTTTATAACTATTTAAGAGTAACAATTCCTCCATACATTGTCCTTATGTAAAACTAACGGTTTACGTAGAGAAATCAGAAATAGCTATAAGATGGCAGATTTTTCTCCGACTTACTTTACATTTGTTCTCATGGTTTAGCCAATTTACGCGATATCTAGATAAAATATAGCCTATATGTTATTCTGATGTATAATGTAAATTATTGCAAAGTTTCATTGAAATCTATTCAGTGGTTTTTTCGTTTACTGGTAACAAACATCCAAACATCCAAACATCTAAACATCCAAACATTCTTACAAACTTTCGCATTTATAATATTAGTAAGATTATATTATTTAGACGCAACTAAAGGCAAAATTACTTTGGGGGGATTAAGACTAACTCCCTTAAGCCCCCTACACCACCAATACCCTCAAACTCGAGCGACTCGTTTTAAAATCCAACCCTTATTTTGTAGTAGGTACTTCATAACTTTTTTTATTACTACAAAATTATAAAATGCGCCAACTAGGTATATGTTTCATGTATGTATAATTTTAGAATTATATTAACCTATGTGCGTATTAATATTTGTGCAAAGATAAAATAAACAAACAAAAAAAAGGTTACACCTATACATTATTACGTTAATATTTAATTACCGCCATATTGTGAAATGTCTTTTTTTTTTAATTTATTTAACGACTATGGATACAAGTCCTTTAAGCTTTAGGTAAATTACATTTTGTTTTATTACTTATCTATCTTAAACTAGGTATATAATACAACTATTATATCTTGCCTACAGTACAAATTATATAATTATATAAGAAGTTATAAAATGAGGAATTTGATAAAAGTCCAAATATATTAGTTGGTACTTTTTGAACTTTGTCACTGTCACATAAATTGTCAATGTCAGAAACTAAAGTTAGTCGTTCTTCTGTCAATTTTGTCAGCGCTATGTTTTAAAATTTCCCAATATTTTTGAATTAATAAGTCCAGGAACAAATCAAAGAATATGTTCTAATATTCTTGATTTTATGTGAAACAATCAAAATGGAGGCTAATAAATCTAATTGTTAATTTAAACTTACATACTTAATTTAACTTTTAAATAACCCTTAATCAATTTCATCATCAAATAAATTTTGGTTAAAAAAATAAATTTATAATTTCGAAATATTACTCGTAAATACCCACCTACCCTACCATATTGCTACAGGACAAGCTATTAAATTATTATTGTTGAACTAAAATTCATTACTTGTTTAGTATTATGGCATTATAGAGTTAAAAGTGGATGTAACTCGTTAAAAATATATTTTAACACAAAGACTAGATCCTGATTAAAATAAATTAAGTTTGGCGTTATAATGAGGTTAGGTATTTATAAATTAGTAATCATTCTTCTTGTTAGAAAAATTGCGTTGACCAGTAAAAATTACTGATTTCAAACTCAGTGTAATGAATAAAATTATTGACGGGCCCAAATAATCTGCCTGGTTAAGTAATGGCGTATATTTTGACCCGTTACAGTAAGCGAATAATTTTTTAGTTGCTGCATATAAACGAACATCTATATATTTTGCTATAATTTTTTTGATTAAAATATTATAGTGACTGCTAAACGTGTCGAACATGGCAGTTTCAATTAAATGATTTTTAATATCGGGAAATAATGAATCGATTTTAGTTAATAGTTCCTCCATTATCACTGCAAAATTCTTTTCCAGTGGTGGTTTTCCATTATTGTCATTGCATGCCTTGCGGAATAAAGATTCAACCAGCAAACAGATATTCACAACGCTCTGAGATGGTACTGTTAATCCACCTCTTTGTTTTTGTATAATTAATGCTATGCCATTTCTTCGATCAGATATCATATTTTCGGGTATGGATACGCAAGCAGATAAACAACCAACACAGAGAATTCTGCTTCGGAGCGACTTAATTACAAACCCAGCAATGTATCCAACGCATTGCTTGGAAGTATTATTTATATTGGTCGGTGTGGCCCAAGAAAAGAGTAAAAACTCACCTAACTGATCATACAGCGTTGGCTGGGAGTCTACATCTTCATTGGGTACAAAATATTGTTTTTCCAATCTCGCTAACTCTGCCTCTTCGTAAGTATCACTTTGAAAATTTGCTAATGAATAGCCAAGTCACGAGTTTGACGATGCTGAAGTTAATATTTGAACGTCATTTTCTTGGACTTTACCTGTATAGGATTTAATTTCATGGTGAACCATTAACTGCTTGAAAGCACTAACAAATTGTGTTGCGGTCGGATTTGGGCACCATCCACCCCTACTCGGAATTGTGCAAAAAAATAATTCCAAGTGGTCTTGGCTTAGTTTATAAGTTAGAAGATATTTCAGTGATGTTTCATTAGTTTTAACATAACTTTCATAAATATCTATAACTGATATAACAGCATTATAGAATCCAAGAAAACCGGCTTTGCATCTCATGTGCCCTATTAATTTATAACTCAATCTAATTTGGCGCAAATATTGAAGTCCTTTTATTATATTTTTTTTCACCATATATTTTCATTTCCTAATCTAAGTGGACTTTTGTAGCCTATTCCCCAAGGATTACTGACTTTCAAAAAATCAAATATGCGGTCTATGGCTCGTATAAACCGCACAGTGGGAGCAGAATCTTTAAATTGTGGCAGATTTAAAACATTATCACAAAATTCTATTGCGTCAGCAACACTTCTACTCATTATGTCTGCGCAGCAATGTAAACTTTCATGATCATTTTTTATAATTGATATGCAAGTTCCTTAATCGGTTACCTAACCTCAACCCATCTAATTCTTATAAATATGCTAATTTTTCATATATTCCCACTTTATGTCGTTGTTTTCATTATCCTGCAACACTTTTAAATCGCCAAGACAGTTTCGAATATTTTTCAGCATATGGCATGGATCAAAAACCACATGCACTTTATGATCTTTAACTATGAGGTGTGAAAAAAATGGTTTAGTTGTCTGATTCATTTCTAGGTTTGCACCTAGCTGAGACGCAGTAGAAAAATATTCCGGAGTACCATCTAACGTTATCAAACAAATTTCAACGCCGCCGCCATCGTGAAGGCTAATCAGGCCCTGCTTTATAAGTTGGCTTTTCACCTCAGCAGATAAACTTTTTACTAGAAAATAAGCAATAGGTAGTTTCCATTCATCTTGAAGTTGAACCACCAGAAAAACTAAAGCATCTTTGCATTCGGGTAATTCCGAAGGATCATCAAATTGTAAAGATTCTCCAATATCTACATGCCCACGAGTTACCCCGTCACGGCCGCGTACATATCCTTTTTTAATACTAATTTCATCCATGATAAGCGCACTAATTAATTTTTCGCCTTTTTGTTTCGAGATTTATGCTTTATATTTTAAACTATTGAATGCCTCCTGTGAGAAACCTGGATCAGCATATCACTGCTTTTCATAAATAACCTCACAATCCAAAAAACACAAGATATAAAAACATTTCTGTAATGGTAACAATTGCGATTATGATAATATTCTTGAAAGAGATTCCTGTAATCAAATTAATTTTTTGTTTTTATGTTCCAACCATTGGACTGAATTTATCTGATGAATAACACAATTTTGGTTATGCTATGGTGAATTATGCTAGTTAATTAAAATTAAAATTTGAGAAAAACATTACACCTATGGACAAGCAATTTTAGAAAAGAAAATTATGTCATAAACAATATTAAATATAAAACTAATAGGAACATAAAAGTAGTCTACATTGTAATAATTGCAATGTGAACAGAACACAACAATAGCTACTAAGCCTATTAAAATAATCTTTTATTAAAATTGATTGCATAGGAAGGAACTATAGGTACTGGTTTTTATGAACTCGTTCGGTTTGTAATTGACACATCGTTTTTATAAAATTATCATATATTCTTTTTCATTTAAATCTGCTTCCTTCATTAAAGATTTCAAAACTTCTCGTCGTTCATTACATAAAAAGGACCTCTTTATTGGAAAGTTATCTACATAATCTGGATCCTTCACACTATCATCAGAACAAAAGTCTTCATTGGCATTAGATACATCCATATTTTCAATGTTTTCTTTGGACTTGGGAGATAAAATTGTGTGTTCTTTTTCAGTGAATTGCATGGAAGTTAAAGCGGTAGGTATTTCGTCATTTTTGTCGCTATCCTCATGATTTCTATTTATATTTCGGATTATTTGAAGAGTACGGGGATTCGGCACTGTAAGAAAAATAAATAGGTTACCTACAAAATATTCAATTAAGTGCGGAGTTAGACAGTTTAGTTAGGTAGATAGATATACTTAGATATTTAAATATTAGACAAGGCATAATAGTTTCTTTAACTTAGTATTATAATTTCACGATTTTGTTGACCCCAGGACAGAGCTACTGTATTAATAATACACAATATCTGCTTATCTCTCTCTCTCTCTCTCAGACGATTAGGTAAACGTATTGTTTCTCCAGCTATGTTATGTCCTACTAGCTTCCGCCCGCGGTCTCACCCGCGTAATTCACGCTCCTGTGGGAATACGGAGATAGAAAAATCCAGAAAGAACAGAAAAACCCAATTAAATTTTTGTCCATACCTGGGAATCGAACCCAAGACACGCATCAGTCCAATGCACTACCTTACTACTTACACCACTGAGCGGTAGCGATAATAATATTATGTAGGTTTGTAAATCAACAATACGTCTTAACACTGGACTGCCTTTAATATACATACTTAAAATGTATTGTATATCTAAGTAATTAAATAGAAATTTAAAAATGTAGGTATAACCGGCTCGGTCATTCACCACTCTACGCACGCTTTACGTGAGTTCAAGGGCAATGTCCTCGTGGGTTCACTTCCTTGTAGGTAAGGTACCTAGGTATGACGGTTGCATAATAGGGCGCTTTATTAACTATATAAAATAGTCATAAATGATTTGCTTTTGTTGTATCAAAAGAAGTGAATGCTTTGACACAAGCATCGATCAAAGCACTCGAGTCATCGGTAATTACTTCCATAGGTTTTAGCATAGATTGTATCCATGTTTTTAGCCAAATGTATATGTTATCTAGCGTTTGAGTAGCCAAAATCATATGTGCAATTGGTATGGATGTGTTTTTATTTTAAGGAGCAAAACTTAAAAGAATAAATGTTTTGATTGGTAACAGCACTTGGGATCGTTTGGTGGCCGTATTTTCTTAAAGATTGATCCATTTGCGTCTAAGTTCAATGAAATATACTCTTTTTGTGAAAACGTTTCATAAAAATGTACGCTGCAAATTCGTCCAGTAATACACATAGAAAGGGTTAAGGGAAACGTTTCGAATTACAGTATCAAATGGTGGCGTAAAACTCATTATCCACAAAGCCATAACCACAATTTTATGGAAATAGATGGAAGTACTAATCCGACTTCTTATATTTTGAAGAGTTTTCAGTGTAGGAATGAAAGGTGGTTCTTCTGTCTCATCGTCGCCAAGGGCACTATTTATTAATTTGTTTCGAACTATTACTGGATATTCATTATTCAAACTAGAAGCAAATTTTTCTTTTGTGAATTTATTATTATCGTTATTCTTGTTTTTTTTTTACTTGTGGATCAATTTTGAATCTATGTTTTTGTTTGCAACCATAGGTCACATCAGACCCTGCTCAAGTTTATCGATATGACGGTATGGACATCACTAACCCTTTGTTTACAAAAATTAAGAACCTAATTTAGAATTAAAATCAATACACCTTTACAGATTAAGGATATGCATATTTCGCAACATAATCTACACATAATCCAATGTTTTATATATGTCGTCACCACTGGCTTCATTCCCACTGGGGACAAACGAAAAAAAATACCATTTGTTGCCAGTGGTGACGAAAGGGAAAATAAAATATTAGTTGTCACCGTGTATAAATGAAAATCCCAATTGTTTCCAGTACGCGTGGTGTATGGTGCGAGGCGTGGTAGGTGACGCTTGAGATTATGAATTCCCGATTATTGACGGTGTGTGGTAGAATAATATTTAAAAAAGTATCTAGTAGGTATTCTATAATATTTAATCAAATTTAATATAAAAAAAAAAACAAATCAAAAACATAGAAACAAAGCAGAACCTCTTAAAAAACGATTAAGAAAGTTCATTATTAGTGACGAATTCATCCAAGAAGCTCAATTAGAGATTGGGTGAAATATCAGTAGGTCACTTTTTTAAAAAATATTCTCATTTTGATTTTATGATTATTAAATTATAAAATCAAAATGAGAATAAATACTTTTAAAAATCATTGTTACCTACAAACTTTTTGGTAGGTACGGAACGTTTTCTCAATTTAATTTGTAAGGTTAAAACAAAAAGGTTAAAATAATATTGCATGATGTGACACTGGCCGTTTAGGACAGAGAGTGAAAATATTGTTTTTTTATTTCATATTTTATATTTGTCAATTTCAATACTAAAAATAATTATAAAATCAAACTTTGGATTTTTGTTAAATAAAGTGTAAATAAATAAAAAACGTAAATAAGTCACTCGCACCATATAGAGACTTGAAAAATTCTAACAAACTGTTATGTTAAATAGACAACGACACAATTTAAAATTTAATTTGGGATGGAGTGCTGGTTTCATAGCGACCTTTCTAGTTGTCGATGTCACAACCACCAAATACAAATGTAAAATGACTTAGCACAACAATATTTTATCAAAACAATATAAAAAGTGCGGTCTATTCAAAATACGGTCAGTGGATACGAAACGGGACACTATGAAAAAAAGACTTGGAAAAATTTTGACAAAAATCGTCGCCTAATCATACCTTCGGGATCCGGTGGGAAGTGGGAGTAGAAGGGTGGGGAACCATCACACGACACACCCCAGGGTCTTTGACATTGAGGATAACATATATATTATATTTTATTTTAGAACCATAATACTTACCTATCAATGATAATATATTATTATAAGTTGTAAGTAAGCAAATAAAGGTAAAAAAAGGTGTAAGTGGATAAGTTACCTACATAGCGTTCGGTCCTTATACAAACGCACTCTTAGATAAAGTAAGGTTTATTTCTCATACAAATATGATTTCATATCTGTTAAGTTCTAGGATCGTAAATAAATTATGCTGTTCTTTGTTATACTTTAAACTACACACTACACATTGTCATTTAAACATCATAATTTAATCAATAATTATATACCTACTAGTTAAACAGATTGAACGAAAAAGTACTTAGGTCATTTTTACCTCCTTTATTCCCAATAGTTAAATGGAAGAAGTTTTGTGGCGGAACTAGTGGGACTTTCGTTCCCAATAGTTCCGTGGGACAGTAATAATTTAACACAGAAGTTTGAAGTTCCGTAATACCTTTTCCTTTTGGCGGAGTACGTCGCGTAAGAAGTCATTTTCTCAACAGGTCTGTTTCTTATTAGGTCGGATTCTTAGTAGGTCAGTTTTTTAAAACGTCAAGCAAAAGTACAGTTAAAAGCATTAAATAGACCCACTTGCTATATTATTGATATTATTAACTTATGGTTGGTACCTATGTAAATATGATAAGTAAAATAATAACTTTTTTATATTTATTTATTTATCAGGTCTAACAGCATTAAGACTTCACTTACAGCTTACCATCAGGCGAGGTGAAGTCAGCTTGACGAGCTAATATAAAAAAAAAATCTCTCTTCTATCTAGAACTGAGAGCATTTCGGCGGGGTATATCCACACACACTGCGGGTTGGTGGAAAAAATAGAATTTATAAAGGTAAAAAATAGGATAATGCAAATATAAATTTATTATGAATGAAGTAAATAAAGAACAAAAGTTAATAATATTTGACTTTAAATGAAATAATTACAGACTATTAAATTATAACATAAAACAGTACTACTCCAATTATCTCCGAAGGGGTGTTTAACACACACGCTTGTCACGAAACTTGTTAAATTCTTATTTACATAAAAACATCTAAAATATGAATTTTTATCTTAACTTTTCCAAGAATAAAGGTATGTTAATTTGAGTTAAATTACCTACGTCAAAATCACAGTTCGTCTAGTCTTTGCACTGTCAAGTTCTCTTTTTGTCAAATTACATTTTCTGACAAATTCTCTTTTTGTCTATTCATTGCACTGTCAAGGTCTCTTATGGTCAAATTACATTTTATGATAAATTCTCTTTTCGTCAAGTCTTTCGTTCGTCAAATTAATAAAAAGGTTATAGGAAAATTATAGGACTAAACCATGTACTGTCAAGAAAAAAAAAACTTACTATAAAATTCTTTATAACCAAGATAAATTAGCCAAACACTGAGCGACGGTAATTTTCCTTAACATGAGATTATTTATTTCTTCTTCGATTTTACGATCTTTAATCATAACTTCCATTGGGCGTTTCTTATTTTGTTTAGTCTTAAATTTTTGTTCGTAAAACTTTGCTTCCTTTTTCAGAGTTTTGATAAATAAAAATAAATTTTCATTATCTTCAACCTTTAGTTTTAGCCTGTTATGCCATGCTTGTAATGCATTTGTGGTTCTGTGTCGCTCAAGATAGAATCTTAGAGATCTTATCCTACTTCTGATATTGTAAATCTAATAAAAAGCCTTGATCAACAAACATAGATCATAATTTATTACTTTACATATTAATTACAAAATATCTAGATAAGATAAAAGTGGTCCCACCGCTACCGCGGCATTTAACGCAGCAAGCTCATAATCACAGTGGTAAATTTGGGGTTTCTAATCCGAAAATTGACTTTTTATTAACCTAAACATTATACTGTAAGTTTCATTGGTTTTGTTACTGAGTAAAGCATATAGTATCGGCTTTACATGTGTGGTAGTATTTGTACTACCAAAATCGTCACCGAAAACTTCCTTAACATCATTAATGAAGGTTCTGTCTTCTTCCATACAAAAAACTAGAATTTTGGTGTGCTCGTCATAGTAATCTGCTACTACATAGTGCGAGTTCTGCATTGGTACCTGAACTTCGTCGAAATTTGTAAAGTTTAGTTACTCCTACAGCTTTTTTGCGTGAGTCGTATAAACTATGTTTTGCATCTTCAAATTTTGGGAAAGGCGTAACTAAGTTGTATCCTTTCTGTTGTCAGTTACTTAAAGCCTCGTCGTATATTTGTCGTATTGGTATCTCGGTTCTTTGTGCCTCATTTTGCAGTTCATTCATAGCAATACTCATTTCATTTTGTAGCAATTTTGGAACACACGTGTGTGTACGTTGCGTTACAATCTGTATTTCCTGTAAAAAGTGTTTAAAAGTCTATTCAATGAGTGTCGTTAGCAGAAATATTGATTGCAAAAATGGCAGAGAAATATCAGTTGGCCAAACTAGCCACATGAAAAGCGATTAAGCGACCCCAAGGCTCTGAAGTGGTGGAGACTAGTATTATATACTGTCTATAATAGGAATCAATTTATGTCATAAATAGATAACTTAAGTTATTTGCAGTAACAGAACCGCTACATTTCTCACTGCGTTTTTTACTGCATATCCAAATGCATGTTGGTGTTTTTTTATTTTGTTTGTGTTAATATTGATTACCGTTAAATAGCATAACATAACCATTTTTTCTCTTAATAATATTAATTTCTTCACTCATGTTAATGAAAATATTAACTATTATTTATTTTACAATACACAAAAAACTGAATGCCCATCTAAATGCTGAAAACAATATTTATATATTCGAAAAAAACTTAACGAGCCTATACCTATATGACTTTGCAATGACATATTGACGCAGAGAAATAATAACAGGAAAATGCAAAGAAATAATTTTGTTCATAATAAATTCTTTGCGGCACATCTCTAATGCAGTGGGACTACGGGAAAAAAAATCCCCATAGTACCACCACAAGGCAGTAGGACTACGGGGAAAAAAATTCCCCGTGGACCCACCAGTGGGACCAAGCGGTGGTCACTTTGACAGTCGCTAGCATAGACGATACATCATAAATCCGAGAGTGGCTGGTGATGAAAACAGGCTGGTACCCCGTTTACACTTCCATTTATAGCCTACATTGAGATTATACTAATGTCGTCTACAATAATATATATAATAAAATGTATTCAATTGTTAAATGTGTTCATCAAAGTATTTCGCGTGACATAGGTGAATATTATTCCTCAAAATTAACTTATTTTACTTTTTGTAAAAAATGTCCCACGTTGATAATAACTCCTTTGCTCCCAATAGTACCACCAAACTGTACCACTGTCCACCTGCTTAATTCACCTGGGTGGACCACGGGCACTTTTTCTTGCCAGTACTCCACCTTAATCCACCTAGGTGGACCACGGGCACTTTTTCTTGCCGGTGGTCCACCTCAGTCCACCTAGGTGGACCACGGGCACTTTTTCTTGCCGGTGGTCCACCTCAGTCCACCTAGGTGGACCACGGGCACTTTTTCTTGCCAGTGGTCCACCTCAGTCCACCTAGGTGGACCACGGGCACTTTTTCTTGCCAGTGGTCCACCTTTATAAAATAATATGCAAACTCTTTCCTTTTGTACTTTGTTTAGTTATTAATAGATGAATAATTATATCCTCCTTGGCAAGATGACATTACTTACTTTGGTTGAGTTGTGACTAGTACTCTAGCGTCTCCACCGTCCCCACCAGTGGGCGCTAGGCAAGAGTATAGTAGTAGATCCGGCTATATGGGGAAGGGCGTGGGGCCCTCAAAATAAAACACAGAACTGATCTTATGAACTTATAATATTAATTTAAATGACAAGAATAGCGTGCACTGCACTAGAAATAAAAATAGTAATGAGCCTCAAGTCTTCGACGGATGCTCCGACGAAGACTGTTCGAATTTGAATTTGTATTAATTTAGGATTTTGAATTTTAAATTAAAAAGAAATCAAAAGAGATCCAATATGTGGTCAAAAGAGGTGCATTCGTGCAGGACGTAGCCTGCAACGGGTGCTACCGTTACAATACCTGGGGGGAATATATTTAAAAAATACATCGATATATAAAAGGGCTAATTTGGAATTAATAAACCAAATATTAATGGATTATGGATGACAATAATTTAGACGATGAGTATTTACACTTGAGACCATACCTCATTCATAAAAGTTCATACAACCTGTCATCCATCCACTAGCAAAGTCTATAATCCCTCAAGGATCGAAGACAACATACATAAGAGAGGAAACTATTTTAATATATATAGTTTTCTCATGAATGGAACTTAAGAAGGGCTGCAGGTAAGATACCTACAAAGATACTAATAGCTTAAGGCTTATTTAAAGTGTCGCTAAACCAGCACGATGATATTAATAGCTTATTTAGCCAAAGACATTACGAATAGTCTCGTAATTACTATCGATTCATTTCTATGAAACGAAGTAGGTAGCAAATGTAAAGTAATAAGTAGTAAAGCTTCTAGTTCAAGTTCATTGTAAGATGAAAAACACAAAGTGTATCTTAAGAATGACAGGCTACAATAAGCGTATAGGTAATGATTATGCCGAAATATAATGGCGATGAGTACATTTAAAGCATAATAAATTTCCTTTCTGACCCACGGTACCACCGACGGCTCCGAAGCATAACCATGCCCCTGGTGGTACGTCCTTGTTCGCATAATATCAGATTCTCAATATAACCAAAGTACAACCAAGAAAAAATAAATCATTACATTATTTTACAATGTTTTTATTTTTTTAATATTGCAAATAAAGTACCTATTTAAAAACAACACTTACTTAAAAATAAAAGATGAACGGCAACCGCACGACGCTTAAAAAATCATGGCAAAGTCTATAGCCATCAAAAGTCTTCATATTTATTTAATGACGATAACATATTTAAACAAGCTTCCATAGTAATTTTGTTTGAGATGCAATCAGATATTATATTACCAATTTGTTTATCTTTGTTTAGTTGCTTTCTTGCTCTTTTTTTCCAAGACAATGAAATGTATTTCTTACTAGTCGAATGCTCTGTGTTTCTGCTTCTGCCTTTAGTAATTTTATTAATTGAAAAAGGGTTGGTTTAGATGTAATTTTAGTACGTATTTATTCTACGGTGCCAACCCTCGAATGCATTCGTTGTTCGATTTTTTTCATTATAGCAGCTAAAAATGGTTTTTAGTTATTTTTTGCAACCATTGATTCTTAAAATATTCAAAAAACTTTTTAGACAATTCCGTGTCGACCGACATTTCTTGTATCAATAGTTATGCTTCTGGGATTATGATTGGTGGCAGCAAACCTAAAAGTGTACACCGATGCGTAATTTTGCGCCCTTCTGCAGTTTTATTGTAGGCCAATTTTTTGCTCATCCTGAAAACAGCATTCATAAAATGATAAAAGCATCCTTTAATACTAATATCCGGAAACACTTCTCTTATTGCCTGGATAGCTGCAATTTCGTAGTCGCATTTATATGTACTGATACTCAACTGAAATTGTTCTTTCAGTATACTGAATAATCGTTTGTAAGTATTCTGGTGCTTATTTGGCAATAAAGCGTAGACAATCGGAACAAAATCAATAGTATCGTTGTCCCTAGCAATATCAATATGCAACGTTGTACAGTTGATAGAACGGAGGTGGTGTCACTTTAAAAGTGCCGTCACCGTAAATAGTGTTAACTGACTGAAAACGTTCGCGGAGCTTAGGAGCTGGCAATGTTGAAAATATTATAATTCTGTCATCTGATTCAGTATTGTAGTCATCAAATAAAAAGAAATCTTCTACAAGATGTTGCGGCAATTTTACATTTTTGATTTTGACCATTGTGAATTTCCAACAATCATGTATTTATTCCTGGTTCTGTATAGTGAATCTTTGACGTAAATGCCGGAATAGCATATTCTTTATCCTTAAATGAGTCGTTTTGTAAAAAATGCTTTTCATAAATTTTTGGTATGGATTCAAAATTATCATATACATCCTTTTTGCATCTGTCCATTACTGAATCTTTCAAATTCAGTTCAAAATCACGAGCACAGGTATGCGCCTTGCCCACACGTATTATCTCCTTGCTGTTGAGCGTAATGGATGTACGGCAATCTTGTTGGTTGCTACAACGCCAGTTTGTATGACTTATTTTTCATACAAAAATTGTATTTGTAGCCGGCATGTAAAAGGGCGGGCTTGCTTTTTTAATTGTTTATGAACACAACACTAGAACTAGACTCCTCACACGAATTTGAATACATTATTGCTCAAATCATTAAAACGGTAACAACACAAAATTAAACGGTACCACTGACTAATAGTGATGTAATGATAGCCGATATTTTTAATTTATTTATTAGAGTAAGTAGTGTATTTGTATCATTTACAAAAAAAAAACAAAACATGAATCCTAGCTAATTTTGAGAACAAAACGTGACGAATTATAAGTTTATTACACATTACTTCTGTGTGATGCGACGAAGCTCGGCTACAGTTGATTTCGTAAAGACATAAATTAAATTCAAGTAAAAAAGTATCATTACGGAATCAACTGTGACCTCCCCTAAAAGATTATTTATATTATAAGCAAAAAAAATTATGGTCTTAATTTGCCTAACGCATCGCCAATTGTAATATCTTTGGTAACAATTTCCATTTGAACCATTGTTATGAAATCATCATTTACGATTTGCTGACTTCTGCTCTTTTTAGGACGATATTCTGTTTCGTGAGCATTTTTCATCACATTAAGTAAACGGATTAAAGTGACTGTGTTCTTGTTAAGTAATTTGTTAGTTTTGGAATGGGAGGCTTCTAATACATTTGTGGTTCGATGACGTTCACCGAATACACTGAATACTTTTGGTGAATGAGTTTTAAACCAAAATCTTTCAACGTAGTTTATAAATTTTGATATACGAGGCAAATCCTCACATTGCAATTTTATATAATCAATCTCTATTATAAAATCTGCAGGCAGCAATGGTAAAGAAGCAGTTAAGGCTACTATTCGTCGCTTAGGTTTGGTTTGTGTATTCCGAAACTTTGCCAATTTCGCTTTTTTCCAAATACTACGCGACCAATGATAATAACACCCCTTCAATGTAATGTTTGGAAACATTTTTAAAACTGCATTCATAGCAGCCTTCTCATAGTCGCAATGAATTTTCTGTGGTTTCCATTGTGGTATAACGGACATAATAATTTCGAACAGAATAGAATAAGTTTTCTCTTTGCGGTCAGACATCAGTGCAAAAATTAATGGTTTTGATGCAGTCACTTGTCTGGTACTGCTGATATCGCCATGAATGTTAAAAATTTGGGCAAAAGGTGCCGGACAACTGTAAAATGTACCGTCAATAAAATATTCATTGATATTTGGAATCATCTGCAAAGAGGAATTGGCACTAAAAATTAAAATACGAGTTTGAGTTCCACCTTCATCGTTGTAATAATCAGCTATAAGTATATCTTTAAACTGTACTGGCACTTCTACTGCCTTTACATCTCTGAACACTGTGTCTTAGACACTTGTGCACCTTTATTTCTGGCGTCATACAAGAAATGTTTCACACCTTCAAATAGAGAAAAACTCCCACTCGCTAAATTTAGTCCCCTGTTTTCATAATCCCTCTGTTTTAAATCATAAACTCTTTGAATCGGTTCGTCAGATGATACAACTTTTGCCCGTAAATCATATATTTCCATTAACATCACATTCTTATTTAGATCTGCTTCATATGCATGATTATTTCTTCGTATGATAATGTTTTTAATCTAAAAACAGAACAAGGTTGGGTTTATTATTATAGTTAAAATACCCAATTATGATAGAATGGATAGAATTATGAAAAGTGTACAAACCTCCTCAATTGTTATAGTGCCACCATATTTTGTTTTACCATATGATGAGCACCGCCATAACACTGTACCATTTTTATATATTTTATGACGGTGGTACCTATATTTGCCGCAAAGGAGTGCGGTGCCTCCGTTAATTTCAACGAATTTTAATTCCGCTTCCTTGGGAAATAATAATAATAATCTTCCCTAATATTTGACAATAATAAATTTTATCTGGCAGTATTATTTACAATATTAAATTAAGAACACATAAATAAAGTAGAGTTCGGTTCTAGAAAAGAGGTCCTCTGTATTCATCATAATAATATGTTTATGCACTTCACGTAGATAAAAGGGATTACCCTTCTTAATGAGTGCATTATGATAAAATAATTGATAAGTACTTAATAAATTATAGATTCATGATTTATAACAGCACTACGGTGGTATCAAAGGGAAAAAATAATACCCAGCGTACCACCAGGGGTATGGTCGGTAGTACCGTGGGTCAGTGGGGATGAATTTCATAGTATTTCATCGAGAAAAGTTAAGAAGTAGGTAATCACCGTCGACATTAGCGACCGGTAGTAGATAGTAATAGGTAAAAATAAAAATATAAATAGATTTTATAAAATATGTAAAATAAATAAGTAAATATACAAACTTTTTGTATATAAGAAATAATTTTGGCTCAATTTTGAAAAGAAGAAAAAAACAAAATTTGATTGATTGACAGTAAATGTCAGTTGAAATGTTCTATATGTCAATAAAGAAAAATGCTAGTTATCAAAAGTAATAAAATCTAGCGCAAGGAGAATTTTAGAAGAATAAATTTAGATTAATATATAAATATAATATTTTAGATAGTATAACAAGTAATAAATAAATTTACACAATATTATTGTTTGTTATTATAAATTTTAAGATGGACGGCGTCGTCGTAGTCAGCGTCGTAGCGCGTCGTAGCACGTCGTTGTAGTACGATGATGAAGAATAGAGTAGCACGATGAAGAATTAGGTAGCACGATGAAGAATTATTTTTTGTCAACATACGTGCATGCTTGAATTTGTAGGCAGCATATTATTGTGCTGCTGTATCCTGAGCTCTAGTATCTCTGCTGTATCCTCAGTCTTCTGGGCAGTAAAAATCACGTTGAGCGCCAGTCTTGTGGGACGTAAATTAACGTTGGGCGCCAGTCTTCTGGGGCCTGTAAATGCATGGCCCGTAAATGAAATAAGTTAAAATTATAGTCACTGTTGTAAATGTTGACTTTGACTTTGAAAAACTTTGACTTTGAAAAACAATAAGTGCGCGCGGCAATAGAATAACTATGGTAATGAGCCCCGAGCCTTCGGCGGATGCTCCGACGAAGACTCGGTTGGAATTTAGGAATTAGGATTTTGAATTTTAAATAGGTAATTAAAAGTAAATTAAAAAGAAATCAAAAGAAATCCAAAAGATAGCAAAAGGAGGTGCATCCGTGAAGGACGTAGCCTGTAACGGGTGCAACCGTTACAAGAGTATAAAGAAAAGTTACCTTCGATAAAGTTACCGATCCTTTACATCTTAAATCCAACTTGTATTGTTTACATGTCCGGATTACCTTCCATTTTTAAATTTTTTATGAAAGTAATATTGATGCCCACCTTCAAGCAGCACTTTCCAACGCCCTTT
Source organism: Laspeyria flexula (assembly GCA_905147015.1). Classification (NCBI taxonomy): domain Eukaryota; kingdom Metazoa; phylum Arthropoda; class Insecta; order Lepidoptera; family Erebidae; genus Laspeyria; species Laspeyria flexula. The sequence goes on along the minus strand of LR989949.1, from coordinate 5,134,376 downwards.
TTTAAATTTTGAGCTCTGTCTTTAAACTTGTTCACTTGTTTATTATAATTATTTATATTATGTTTGTGAGTGTGAGTACATAATTTAGTAATAGGTCACAGTATTGGTTGTCATTTTTCAAAGGGAAGCCGGTAGGAATCGAGTTATAGGGAGCCTTCGCCACTGGACCATAGTATTAAAACGTCTATTTATAAATTTATAAAACCGGATCATCAAGTTAATTGTGTAAAAGTGTGTGTTGAGTGTGAAATGTAGAATTCCACAAAAATATTTTAAAAACAAATGAACATAGCTAAACAAATGAACATCGTGAAACAAATGAACATCGTTTTCGTCAAGATTTGATACGGGCTGTCAAAAATAGGGGCAAGCAATTTTCAACTTTATTGACATTTTATTGGACTACAGGATTTTGTTCAGTTATTAATGCGGCAGTCAAATCTTGTAGAAAACAGCCCAATTTTGAAAAGTCAATAAGGAACAAAATAATAGGGTAAAAACTAGTGCAAGCACTAGTTTTTACCCGACTGCCAAAAAGGAGGGTAATGTTTTTCGCGCGTATGTATGTTTGTATGTATGCATATGTATGAGAGTAGTCTCAGGTCTAGGTTGCAAGTTATCATCTTCATCACGCCTCATGGAGGCAATTACGGGCAGATATGGAATGCCGTTACAATCAGTTATGACTCCGATCGCATCGATAGTCATTTTAATACCTAGAGGGAAAGCGTTGAATCGTGAAATGTCTTCAACGAAATTGGCTGTCGCACCTGAATGACTATATATTGACTCAGGCTGTCTTAACATCAAACCTGATTCTCTTTTCACCTTTATTACTTTAGCTTCAAAAGCAGCTAGAAAAACCCTGTACATCTGGTAAATATTTGGGACTTGAATATTGTTGCGGTATTGATTAGCTGTAAACACTGTAGATACTGTAGATAGTCCTATATTGCGGGATGTTACGGGTAACATCTGGCTTTCTTGTTGACATTGGATGTCAACTTCTCTAATTGTTCATTTGTGACGAACGTTCGAATATTTCTGATTTAATATCGTCTACATTATTTTTGACTGTTTGTAAACCCATCTTTAATCTAAGGCTTTCCATTCTATCTTTGTTGAAATTCTCCCTTTATCCTCGTCTTCTTGGTTGCATTGTTATGACTGTTCGTGCCGCGAGCACCTCGGCCTCTGCCACGATAGCCAGTTCGGCGGTTATGACCACCCCTTTGAGGTAAATCCTCGGTATTGTTAGCGCGCATGTCTTGAGACATCTTAAATTATAGTGGACGGATAAGTATCACTACGCGTTCTCTGGGTCTGATATCAGAATCCCTAAAAACGTATATATGTATGTGGGCATGTCTGTTCCATTGTGACGTTCTGTAGCCTAAACGGCTTGGCTGATTTTAAAGTGTGAGGTATCATTACATTTGTATTTTTCCCCCGAGTGTCATAGGCTGTGACGTTAACAAAAACCAATATGGCGGACGTAAACTGTCAAAACAGACTTTTTAGTGCTTTCGTAATATAGGTATCAGATGAAAGCTAATCAGTAGCCTAAATTCAATTATAATTACCCGTGAATCCACTTGTCTCTTGTAACCTAAATAGCTTGACCGATTTGGAAGTTCAAGGTGTTGTTATAATATTCGTATTCATCCTCGAATCTCTTTAAGTACCTATACTAATATTATAAAGCTGAAGAGTGTAGGTATATGTGTAGGCTATACTCGTATTGCGTTACGGGTAATTAAATACCTAAATAGCACACACACAAAGGCTACTTTTTGGCAAGGCAGTCGGGATTTTTGGTTTTTTAAATACACTTGTTTGACAGCCCGTATCAAATCTTAACAAATGCGATGTTCATTTATTTTAAAAAAATACCTTTGTGAGAATCATAAAGAAAGAAAAAAAAAGAAAGAAAGTAAAGATTTTTTATATTATTATTCAAATTCGGTATTTCTTCTTATTTTCATAAAAAAATATAATTAATTCATCACTAATACAACTCAGACATTAATAATACGAAACCCAATATAGTAAGTAGTTAGGTTGTACCAGTTCTAGCTCACTATCCAGAATCCGTCTGGCTCACTAGCTCACTATTCTCGAGTCGACAAAAACTAAAAAAAAAAAAAAAAAAAAAAAAAAAAAAAAAAAAAAAAAAAAAAAAAGGTTTTGCCATGCTCTGATCACGAATCTGCGGTCCGTTTTTGTCTAGGATGTGTGGTTTCAGAGATGTGGAAATCAATTAAGAAGAGTATCTAATCGATATCTAATCCCGCACCCTCATTAACGTTTCTTTTGTTCTCCTATTTCCTATTATCTATTGTTTCTGGTAGACCCTCATTAGCATTCTTATCTATTACTCATTGTAAGCCCTTATTATCACTGCTATTGTTTAAGAACTTCCATGCTATTCTGAATCATCAATAAAACACATTCCTTCATTTCTACATTTTTATTGCTTATTAAAATATGAATGAAACATCTGATCCACTAAAATATCATTGTATACTGTGTTCTCTGTAAATATGTTCGTAAAACTACGCATTGAACACCCCTGAAACTTATATAGCAAATACATTAAGCAATATTCGCCGCAAACTGATGTCCACTCATTCTGAATTCTATCCACATTCCAGTCCCATCTTTTACAATTCCTTCTTAAAAAGTCGAGATGATATCGTGTAGGTGCACGCCCATATGAATCAAAATATTGACCAATACCATTCGTATCGACATGTAAAGCTATCCAATGTGAGCCTGGTTTATCATCCGTATCCAAATTGCATATTGTGTACATAGGTACATGAGTGTAAATGGGTAGTCTATTAGCAGCATACACATTATATTCTAGACTGGGGTGAATCTTTTTCAGATGTTGTTGTACATCTAGTGTATCCATGATATTACCAATCTATTCAATGGCTAACATAGGAATGATCAATTATAGTCACTTGTTACGACTTGTATTAAATGTCATTCGCTTGTGGAGATTTTGTATGATTTATCTGTGCAATGCACTACGCATTACGAAAGAATGCGAGATAAGTTTGTTAGTTCAAATTTACTATCGGTTGCACTGAGGAAATGCTTTAGATAAGATAGAACTATATAAGACCGAGTGGAGGCAGAGCCATCAGTCATTCTATGGTCTCGTTTGACCGCAGTGAATCGATATATCAATACTAAGTGTGTGCTACTTCAACGCAACAATAGTCATGGACGTAAGTGTTATAATATTTTATTGAAAAACTTACTTTTCTTTATGTTGTTGATTCCTTACGTGTGTGTGATTAAGTGTAATTATGTGATTGATATTAACATGATAACTGTGTTGTTGCAGAAAACATTCAGCTTCATAGACAATGAAGAAAATACCTATAAACAGTATTACTACCCGCCACTCTCCCCTAATCACGAAGAAGAGAGTGATGACATCGTTATTAATAACACAGGCGATGGGGGAAAAAGGAAATCGCAGTCGATTGACCATTTTTTTGAAGTGGAACCTAAAATAAAGAGGAAGAAGCTGTTGTCGTCAACCGTGGCACGAGCCGCTAGAGGTGGTGTATCATACATTTCTACTAATTCTGACGACGGAGACCAAGCGACGCATCTCATAAAAATAGAAGTGTACGATGTGAAAAAGCTATGCAAGGTTCCAACTACTGATCATTGGAAACATGCTACCACGAGGATTAAATATTATGTTGGGAATAATAGGGATAGCATCTACGACAACACAAACGCCCTCGTATACAATATTACAAAGACAATAGCAGAAAGTGAAAAAGTGAAAAAATACTTTTTCAACAATGACAGTCATTAGCTGATCATTACTGAATGTGATTCTGATAACATAAATTACTTTTGTGTACTCATTAGATTCAAGGATTGCGTCTTGCGATACTGGGAGAAACACGAGAGCAGAAGGAAGAGATGAGTGTGGTATACGTGAACAGAACTTGTCATTGAATAGCAAAACTACAACACTGAGTGGAGAAGAAAAAGAGAAGAATATGCAGTATCCAAGAGCTGAATATCCATTCTTCAGTTCAAAAGCTAGACGGTTGCTCAGTTTCGAACACTGGCCTCTCCTTTTGCGACAGAAGCCTGAAGATCTCGCAGAAGCTGGTTTCTTTTATACCGGCCATGGAGACAGGACCAAATGTTTCCATTGTGGTGGTGGTTTAAAAAATTGGGAAGATGATGATGATCCTTGGCAGCAACATATTCAGTGGTTTAGTCAGTGCGCTTATGTAAAGTTTAAATTTCAACAGCGTTTTGTGTAAGATGAAAGGTGTATAAAGAAATAAAAAATAGTATATTTGATACAATTTGTTTTATTTAATTTAATAATGTTTTCCCATAGTTACATAGGTACACATTTAAACATGCATTACACATAAATCTAATACACAACACACATTATAACCTTAACTACTGTAATCTACAGTAATATTTCTGTTTTTATCTATTTCAAATTTTGCTCGAAGAAATGTTGTGATGAAAGATATAGATGATCTCTGGCAAGCAGATTTAATTGACATGCAGTCTGTTTCTCAAGAAAATAAGAAAATGGTAATATATTCTTACAATTATTGACACATTTTCAAAATATGGATGGGCTTTTCCTATCAAGAATAAAAGTCAAGATTTTATATGTGACACTTTCAAAACCTTGTTTGTTAAGGGACGTATACCTAAAAATTTACAAACTGATAATGGTACAGAGTTTTACAACAATAAATTCAAAAAGCTAATGAAATTTTATAATATCAACCATTATTCGACATTTTCGATAAAAAAAGCTTCAATAGTTGAACGATTTATCAGAACATTAAAATCAAATTTATATAAAACATTTAGTTTAAAAGGCAACTACAAGTGGATAGATAATACCCTCAATGATATTATTAATAAATATAATCATACACACCACCGAGCCATTAATGAAATGCCAGCAAAAGTAAATAATAACAATAAAACAAACATATTAGAAAGATATAATAATATTAAATCAGAAAATAAGGGTACTCTTACAAGAAAGTTTAATGTTGGTGATTTTGTCCGTATTAGTAAATATAAAGGAACATTTGAAAAAGGATACACCCCTAACTGGTCAACCGAAATATTCAAAATCAGTAAAATACAAAATACAATACCTGTAACTTATTTAATACAAGATACAATCAGAGGCCAGCCTATTTTAGGAGCATTTTATGTGCAAGAACTTCAAAAGACTAAACATCCTAACGTTTATCTTTACCTTATTCATACTGAATGTTAAAAAAAAAAATTAAAAAAATTTGTGTCAATACGCAGCGCAGACATAAAACTCAAAAAGAGTAATAAAAATAATCAACATGAGTAAAGCGGATGTGGTAAATGAAATTCATAAAAATGTTAGAGTCAATTTTCCTCGAAGAAGTGTTGTGATGAAAGATATAGATGATCTCTGGCAAGCAGATTTAATTGACATGCAGTCTGTTTCTCAAGAAAATAAGAAAATGGTAATATATTCTTACAATTATTGACACATTTTCAAAATATGGATGGGCTTTTCCTATCAAGAATAAAAGTCAAGATTTTATATGTGACACTTTCAAAACCTTCTTTGTTAAGGGACGTATACCTAAAAATTTACAAACTGATAATGGTACAGAGTTTTACAACAATAAATTCAAAAAGCTAATGAAATTTTATAATATCAACCATTATTCGACATTTTCGATAAAAAAAGCTTCAATAGTTGAACGATTTATCAGAACATTAAAATCAAATTTATATAAAACATTTAGTTTAAAAGGCAACTACAAGTGGATAGATAATACCCTCAATGATATTATTAATAAATATAATCATACACACCACCGAGCCATTAATGAAATGCCAGCAAAAGTAAATAATAACAATAAAACAAACATATTAGAAAGATATAATAATATTAAATCAGAAAATAAGGGTACTCTTACAAGAAAGTTTAATGTTGGTGATTTTGTCCGTATTAGTAAATATAAAGGAACATTTGAAAAAGGATACACCCCTAACTGGTCAACCGAAATATTCAAAATCAGTAAAATACAAAATACAATACCTGTAACTTATTTAATACAAGATACAATCAGAGGCCAGCCTATTTTAGGAGCATTTTATGTGCAAGAACTTCAAAAGACTAAACATCCTAACGTTTATCTTTACCTTATTCATACTGAATGTTAAAAAAAAAAATTAAAAAAATTTGTGTCAATACGCAGCGCAGACATAAAACTCAAAAAGAGTAATAAAAATAATCAACATGAGTAAAGCGGATGTGGTAAATGAAATTCATAAAAATGTTAGAGTCAATTTTCCTCGAAGAAGTGTTGTGATGAAAGATATAGATGATCTCTGGCAAGCAGATTTAATTGACATGCAGTCTGTTTCTCAAGAAAATAAGAAAATGGTAATATATTCTTACAATTATTGACACATTTTCAAAATATGGATGGGCTTTTCCTATCAAGAATAAAAGTCAAGATTTTATATGTGACACTTTCAAAACCTTGTTTGTTAAGGGACGTATACCTAAAAATTTACAAACTGATAATGGTACAGAGTTTTACAACAATAAATTCAAAAAGCTAATGAAATTTTATAATATCAACCATTATTCGACATTTTCGATAAAAAAAGCTTCAATAGTTGAACGATTTATCAGAACATTAAAATCAAATTTATATAAAACATTTAGTTTAAAAGGCAACTACAAGTGGATAGATAATACCCTCAATGATATTATTAATAAATATAATCATACACACCACCGAGCCATTAATGAAATGCCAGCAAAAGTAAATAATAACAATAAAACAAACATATTAGAAAGATATAATAATATTAAATCAGAAAATAAGGGTACTCTTACAAGAAAGTTTAATGTTGGTGATTTTGTCCGTATTAGTAAATATAAAGGAACATTTGAAAAAGGATACACCCCTAACTGGTCAACCGAAATATTCAAAATCAGTAAAATACAAAATACAATACCTGTAACTTATTTAATACAAGATACAATCAGAGGCCAGCCTATTTTAGGAGCATTTTATGTGCAAGAACTTCAAAAGACTAAACATCCTAACGTTTATCTTTACCTTATTCATACTGAATGTTAAAAAAAAAATTAAAAAAATTTGTGTCAATACGCAGCGCAGACATAAAACTCAAAAAGAGTAATAAAAATAATCAACATGAGTAAAGCGGATGTGGTAAATGAAATTCATAAAAATGTTAGAGTCAATTTTCCTCGAAGAAGTGTTGTGATGAAAGATATAGATGATCTCTGGCAAGCAGATTTAATTGACATGCAGTCTGTTTCTCAAGAAAATAAGAAAATGGTAATATATTCTTACAATTATTGACACATTTTCAAAATATGGATGGGCTTTTCCTATCAAGAATAAAAGTCAAGATTTTATATGTGACACTTTCAAAACCTTCTTTGTTAAGGGACGTATACCTAAAAATTTACAAACTGATAATGGTACAGAGTTTTACAACAATAAATTCAAAAAGCTAATGAAATTTTATAATATCAACCATTATTCGACATTTTCGATAAAAAAAGCTTCAATAGTTGAACGATTTATCAGAACATTAAAATCAAATTTATATAAAACATTTAGTTTAAAAGGCAACTACAAGTGGATAGATAATACCCTCAATGATATTATTAATAAATATAATCATACACACCACCGAGCCATTAATGAAATGCCAGCAAAAGTAAATAATAACAATAAAACAAACATATTAGAAAGATATAATAATATTAAATCAGAAAATAAGGGTACTCTTACAAGAAAGTTTAATGTTGGTGATTTTGTCCGTATTAGTAAATATAAAGGAACATTTGAAAAAGGATACACCCCTAACTGGTCAACCGAAATATTCAAAATCAGTAAAATACAAAATACAATACCTGTAACTTATTTAATACAAGATACAATCAGAGGCCAGCCTATTTTAGGAGCATTTTATGTGCAAGAACTTCAAAAGACTAAACATCCTAACGTTTATCTTTACCTTATTCATACTGAATGTTAAAAAAAAAAATTAAAAAAATTTGTGTCAATACGCAGCGCAGACATAAAACTCAAAAAGAGTAATAAAAATAATCAACATGAGTAAAGCGGATGTGGTAAATGAAATTCATAAAAATGTTAGAGTCAATTTTCCTCGAAGAAGTGTTGTGATGAAAGATATAGATGATCTCTGGCAAGCAGATTTAATTGACATGCAGTCTGTTTCTCAAGAAAATAAGAAAATGGTAATATATTCTTACAATTATTGACACATTTTCAAAATATGGATGGGCTTTTCCTATCAAGAATAAAAGTCAAGATTTTATATGTGACACTTTCAAAACCTTGTTTGTTAAGGGACGTATACCTAAAAATTTACAAACTGATAATGGTACAGAGTTTTACAACAATAAATTCAAAAAGCTAATGAAATTTTATAATATCAACCATTATTCGACATTTTCGATAAAAAAAGCTTCAATAGTTGAACGATTTATCAGAACATTAAAATCAAATTTATATAAAACATTTAGTTTAAAAGGCAACTACAAGTGGATAGATAATACCCTCAATGATATTATTAATAAATATAATCATACACACCACCGAGCCATTAATGAAATGCCAGCAAAAGTAAATAATAACAATAAAACAAACATATTAGAAAGATATAATAATATTAAATCAGAAAATAAGGGTACTCTTACAAGAAAGTTTAATGTTGGTGATTTTGTCCGTATTAGTAAATATAAAGGAACATTTGAAAAAGGATACACCCCTAACTGGTCAACCGAAATATTCAAAATCAGTAAAATACAAAATACAATACCTGTAACTTATTTAATACAAGATACAATCAGAGGCCAGCCTATTTTAGGAGCATTTTATGTGCAAGAACTTCAAAAGACTAAACATCCTAACGTTTATCTTTACCTTATTCATACTGAATGTTAAAAAAAAAATTAAAAAAATTTGTGTCAATACGCAGCGCAGACATAAAACTCAAAAAGAGTAATAAAAATAATCAACATGAGTAAAGCGGATGTGGTAAATGAAATTCATAAAAATGTTAGAGTCAATTTTCCTCGAAGAAGTGTTGTGATGAAAGATATAGATGATCTCTGGCAAGCAGATTTAATTGACATGCAGTCTGTTTCTCAAGAAAATAAGAAAATGAAATATATTCTTACAATTATTGACACATTTTCAAAATATGGATGGGCTTTTCCTATCAAGAATAAAAGTCAAGATTTTATATGTGACACTTTCAAAACCTTGTTTGTTAAGGGACGTATACCTAAAAATTTACAAACTGATAATGGTACAGAGTTTTACAACAATAAATTCAAAAAGCTAATGAAATTTTATAATATCAACCATTATTCGACATTTTCGATAAAAAAAGCTTCAATAGTTGAACGATTTATCAGAACATTAAAATCAAATTTATATAAAACATTTAGTTTAAAAGGCAACTACAAGTGGATAGATAATACCCTCAATGATATTATTAATAAATATAATCATACATACCACCGAACCATTAATGAAATGCCAGCAAAAGTAAATAATAACAATAAAACAAACATATTAGAAAGATATAATAATATTAAATCAGAAAATAAGGGTACTCTTACAAGAAAGTTTAATGTTGGTGATTTTGTCCGTATTAGTAAATATAAAGGAACATTTGAAAAAGGATACACCCCTAACTGGTCAACCAAAATATTCAAAATCAGTAAAATACAAAATACAATACCTGTAACTTATTTAATACAATATACAATCAGAGGCCAGCCTATTTTAGGAGCATTTTATGTGCAAGAACTTCAAAAGACTAAACATCCTAACGTTTATCTCGTTGAAAAGATCCTAAGAAGAAAAGGAAATATGATTTTAGTAAAATGGTTAGGTTTACCTTCCAATGAAAACAGCTGGATACATAAATCAAATATATTATAAGAAACAAACTATTTGTCACTGTTTTACATATATGCATATTAGAACAATGTTTATCGAGACCCTTGTTGTCTGGAAGAAATCACTATTAGCGATACGACCGCTCATTGACACCGTTCTTGTATTTTGTAAGAAATCTATGTTACTATGGAGCACACAAAATAATATTCTATCTATCATAAAATACCTTGGTTCTAAAGTACACTATAATTATGATAATATACAACTATCTGTGCAATGCACTACGCATTACGAAAGAATGTGAGATAAGTTTGTTAGTTCAAATTTACTATCGGTTGCACTGAGGAAATGCTTTAGATAAGATAGAACTATATAAGACCGAGTGGAGGCAGAGCCATCAGTCATGTATTAGTTTTCAAGTGCACTCGTTATTGCTTTATAATTAATGATCGACTTGTGGAATATAAACCTTTGAGTAATATAGTACGAAGATTATCATGACTTCCATCGTAGATGTCCAAGGATTTAAAACAGAAGAAAATGAGTTCATAGTAAAAGAAATAGCTATCCTATATGAAAATAAATTGCAGATATTTTTGATAAAACCACCATTTCCATTTCATGAATTGACTGAACGGGAAAAGAAACAGGTGAACTGGATTGAACGTAATAGAAAGATATATTGGAGTGAAGGATTTATAACATATTCAAAGTGTCAGTGTTTGATAACAGATATATTAAAAGATAAATGTATATATGCTAAAGGTTTAGAAAAAGTGTCGTGGATGAAATGTATTTTGAAAAATAATAATATAATTAATATAGAAGACAAAGGTTGTCCAAGTTTGTTAAGTCTGTATAATGAGTATAAATATTCTAAAGATGTGTATAATTGTATTTATCATGATTCTGTTTGTGCTTTGAAAAATATTTTATGTTTAAATAAATGGTTCTTAAATTACAATAAACAATTTTATCAGTATAAGTTGTTTTATTCTTAACAAAATAAAAATATTATTTCCCCTCCCAAACACCTACTATTCTACTAAACGTTTATATGTAACTAACAACACTTATTACTCTTCATTACACTTTCATAAATATTTGCATCTAGTACCTTGGAAACAAGCTTCAAACATTGAAAATGCATCAAAACAAATACGAACCTCATTATGAAATGTATCATACCAATAAGATGCGTTTATTTTCATTTAACTTTTATTGGGTTACCGCTAATTCACATAAAATATTAATAACAGAAATGGCTGACGCTGGATTTTTTTATTGTGGAAATGGAATAAATGATGAAACTGCATGTTTTTCTTGTGGAGGAATTATTAAAGATTGGGAGATTTATAACGATCCTTGGATGCAACATGCTATTCATTATCCCAAATGTATTTTTTTGAATGCCGTAAAAGGAACGAATTACGTGTTGAATGTCTCTATGAAAACTAAAAATTTAAAAATCTGTTGACAGCTGTAGTCTAACCAGTGTTATTTGTGTTAGACAGAATCACCCCGCTTAAACAGATCCTAGCAGTATTGTATCCTTTAATAATTCCTTCACAAGAAAAACATGCAGTTTCATCATTTATTCCATTTCCACAATAAAAAAATCCAGCGTCAGCCATTTCTGTTATTAATATTTTATGTGAATTAGCGGTAACCCAATAAAAGTTAAATGAAAATAAACGCATCTTATTGGTATGATACATTTCATAATGAGGTTCGTATTTGTTTTGATGCATTTTCAATGTTTGAAGCTTGTTTCCAAGGTACTAGATGCAAATATTTATGAAAGTGTAATGAAGAGTAATAAGTGTTGTTAGTTACATATAAACGTTTAGTAGAATAGTAGGTGTTTGGGAGGGGAAATAATATTTTTATTTTGTTAAGAATAAAACAACTTATACTGATAAAATTGTTTATTGTAATTTAAGAACCATTTATTTAAACATAAAATATTTTTCAAAGCACAAACAGAATCATGATAAATACAATTATACACATCTTTAGAATATTTATACTCATTATACAGACTTAACAAACTTGGACAACCTTTGTCTTCTATATTAATTATATTATTATTTTTCAAAATACATTTCATCCACGACACTTTTTCTAAACCTTTAGCATATATACATTTATCTTTTAATATATCTGTTATCAAACACTGACACTTTGAATATGTTATAAATCCTTCACTCCAATATATCTTTCTATTACGTTCAATCCAGTTCACCTGTTTCTTTTCCCGTTCAGTCAATTCATGAAATGGAAATGGTGGTTTTATCAAAAATATCTGCAATTTATTTTCATATAGGATAGCTATTTCTTTTACTATGAACTCATTTTCTTCTGTTTTAAATCCTTGGACATCTACGATGGAAGTCATGATAATCTTCGTACTATATTACTCAAAGGTTTATATTCCACAAGTCGATCATTAATTATAAAGCAATAACGAGTGCACTTGAAAACTAATACATGACTGATGGCTCTGCCTCCACTCGGTCTTATATAGTTCTATCTTATCTAAAGCATTTCCTCAGTGCAACCGATAGTAAATTTGAACTAACAAACTTATCTCACATTCTTTCGTAATGCGTAGTGCATTGCACAGATAGTTGTATATTATCATAATTATAGTGTACTTTAGAACCAAGGTATTTTATGATAGATAGAATATTATTTTGTGTGCTCCATAGTAACATAGATTTCTTACAAAATACAAGAACAGTGTCAATGAGCGGTCGTATCGCTAATAGTGATTTCTTCCAGACAACAAGGGTCTCGATAAACATTGTTCTAATATGCATATATGTAAAACAGTGACAAATAGTTTGTTTCTTATAATATATTTGATTTATGTATCCAGCTGTTTTCATTGGAAGGTAAACCTAACCATTTTACTAAAATCATATTTCCTTTTCTTCTTAGGATCTTTTCAACGAGATAAACGTTAGGATGTTTAGTCTTTTGAAGTTCTTGCACATAAAATGCTCCTAAAATAGGCTGGCCTCTGATTGTATCTTGTATTAAATAAGTTACAGGTATTGTATTTTGTATTTTACTGATTTTGAATATTTTGGTTGACCAGTTAGGGGTGTATCCTTTTTCAAATGTTCCTTTATATTTACTAATACGGACAAAATCACCAACATTAAACTTTCTTGTAAGAGTACCCTTATTTTCTGATTTAATATTATTATATCTTTCTAATATGTTTGTTTTATTGTTATTATTTACTTTTGCTGGCATTTCATTAATGGTTCGGTGGTATGTATGATTATATTTATTAATAATATCATTGAGGGTATTATCTATCCACTTGTAGTTGCCTTTTAAACTAAATGTTTTATATAAATTTGATTTTAATGTTCTGATAAATCGTTCAACTATTGAAGCTTTTTTTATCGAAAATGTCGAATAATGGTTGATATTATAAAATTTCATTAGCTTTTTGAATTTATTGTTGTAAAACTCTGTACCATTATCAGTTTGTAAATTTTTAGGTATACGTCCCTTAACAAAGAAGGTTTTGAAAGTGTCACATATAAAATCTTGACTTTTATTCTTGATAGGAAAAGCCCATCCATATTTTGAAAATGTGTCAATAATTGTAAGAATATATTTCATTTTCTTATTTTCTTGAGAAACAGACTGCATGTCAATTAAATCTGCTTGCCAGAGATCATCTATATCTTTCATCACAACACTTCTTCGAGGAAAATTGACTCTAACATTTTTATGAATTTCATTTACCACATCCGCTTTACTCATGTTGATTATTTTTATTACTCTTTTTGAGTTTTATGTCTGCGCTGCGTATTGACACAAATTTTTTTAATTTTTTTTTTAACATTCAGTATGAATAAGGTAAAGATAAACGTTAGGATGTTTAGTCTTTTGAAGTTCTTGCACATAAAATGCTCCTAAAATAGGCTGGCCTCTGATTGTATCTTGTATTAAATAAGTTACAGGTATTGTATTTTGTATTTTACTGATTTTGAATATTTCGGTTGACCAGTTAGGGGTGTATCCTTTTTCAAATGTTCCTTTATATTTACTAATACGGACAAAATCACCAACATTAAACTTTCTTGTAAGAGTACCCTTATTTTCTGATTTAATATTATTATATCTTTCTAATATGTTTGTTTTATTGTTATTATTTACTTTTGCTGGCATTTCATTAATGGCTCGGTGGTGTGTATGATTATATTTATTAATAATATCATTGAGGGTATTATCTATCCACTTGTAGTTGCCTTTTAAACTAAATGTTTTATATAAATTTGATTTTAATGTTCTGATAAATCGTTCAACTATTGAAGCTTTTTTTATCGAAAATGTCGAATAATGGTTGATATTATAAAATTTCATTAGCTTTTTGAATTTATTGTTGTAAAACTCTGTACCATTATCAGTTTGTAAATTTTTAGGTATACGTCCCTTAACAAACAAGGTTTTGAAAGTGTCACATATAAAATCTTGACTTTTATTCTTGATAGGAAAAGCCCATCCATATTTTGAAAATGTGTCAATAATTGTAAGAATATATTACCATTTTCTTATTTTCTTGAGAAACAGACTGCATGTCAATTAAATCTGCTTGCCAGAGATCATCTATATCTTTCATCACAACACTTCTTCGAGGAAAATTGACTCTAACATTTTTATGAATTTCATTTACCACATCCGCTTTACTCATGTTGATTATTTTTATTACTCTTTTTGAGTTTTATGTCTGCGCTGCGTATTGACACAAATTTTTTTAATTTTTTTTTTTAACATTCAGTATGAATAAGGTAAAGATAAACGTTAGGATGTTTAGTCTTTTGAAGTTCTTGCACATAAAATGCTCCTAAAATAGGCTGGCCTCTGATTGTATCTTGTATTAAATAAGTTACAGGTATTGTATTTTGTATTTTACTGATTTTGAATATTTCGGTTGACCAGTTAGGGGTGTATCCTTTTTCAAATGTTCCTTTATATTTACTAATACGGACAAAATCACCAACATTAAACTTTCTTGTAAGAGTACCCTTATTTTCTGATTTAATATTATTATATCTTTCTAATATGTTTGTTTTATTGTTATTATTTACTTTTGCTGGCATTTCATTAATGGCTCGGTGGTGTGTATGATTATATTTATTAATAATATCATTGAGGGTATTATCTATCCACTTGTAGTTGCCTTTTAAACTAAATGTTTTATATAAATTTGATTTTAATGTTCTGATAAATCGTTCAACTATTGAAGCTTTTTTTATCGAAAATGTCGAATAATGGTTGATATTATAAAATTTCATTAGCTTTTTGAATTTATTGTTGTAAAACTCTGTACCATTATCAGTTTGTAAATTTTTAGGTATACGTCCCTTAACAAAGAAGGTTTTGAAAGTGTCACATATAAAATCTTGACTTTTATTCTTGATAGGAAAAGCCCATCCATATTTTGAAAATGTGTCAATAATTGTAAGAATATATTACCATTTTCTTATTTTCTTGAGAAACAGACTGCATGTCAATTAAATCTGCTTGCCAGAGATCATCTATATCTTTCATCACAACACTTCTTCGAGGAAAATTGACTCTAACATTTTTATGAATTTCATTTACCACATCCGCTTTACTCATGTTGATTATTTTTATTACTCTTTTTGAGTTTTATGTCTGCGCTGCGTATTGACACAAATTTTTTTAATTTTTTTTTTTAACATTCAGTATGAATAAGGTAAAGATAAACGTTAGGATGTTTAGTCTTTTGAAGTTCTTGCACATAAAATGCTCCTAAAATAGGCTGGCCTCTGATTGTATCTTGTATTAAATAAGTTACAGGTATTGTATTTTGTATTTTACTGATTTTGAATATTTCGGTTGACCAGTTAGGGGTGTATCCTTTTTCAAATGTTCCTTTATATTTACTAATACGGACAAAATCACCAACATTAAACTTTCTTGTAAGAGTACCCTTATTTTCTGATTTAATATTATTATATCTTTCTAATATGTTTGTTTTATTGTTATTATTTACTTTTGCTGGCATTTCATTAATGGCTCGGTGGTGTGTATGATTATATTTATTAATAATATCATTGAGGGTATTATCTATCCACTTGTAGTTGCCTTTTAAACTAAATGTTTTATATAAATTTGATTTTAATGTTCTGATAAATCGTTCAACTATTGAAGCTTTTTTTATCGAAAATGTCGAATAATGGTTGATATTATAAAATTTCATTAGCTTTTTGAATTTATTGTTGTAAAACTCTGTACCATTATCAGTTTGTAAATTTTTAGGTATACGTCCCTTAACAAACAAGGTTTTGAAAGTGTCACATATAAAATCTTGACTTTTATTCTTGATAGGAAAAGCCCATCCATATTTTGAAAATGTGTCAATAATTGTAAGAATATATTACCATTTTCTTATTTTCTTGAGAAACAGACTGCATGTCAATTAAATCTGCTTGCCAGAGATCATCTATATCTTTCATCACAACATTTCTTCGAGCAAAATTTGAAATAGATAAAAACAGAAATATTACTGTAGATTACAGTAGTTAAGGTTATAATGTGTGTTGTGTATTAGATTTATGTGTAATGCATGTTTAAATGTGTACCTATGTAACTATGGGAAAACATTATTAAATTAAATAAAACAAATTGTATCAAATATACTATTTTTTATTTCTTTATACACCTTTCATCTTACACAAAACGCTGTTGAAATTTAAACTTTACATAAGCGCACTGACTAAACCACTGAATATGTTGCTGCCAAGGATCATCATCATCTTCCCAATTTTTTAAACCACCACCACAATGGAAACATTTGGTCCTGTCTCCATGGCCGGTATAAAAGAAACCAGCTTCTGCGAGATCTTCAGGCTTCTGTCGCAAAAGGAGAGGCCAGTGTTCGAAACTGAGCAACCGTCTAGCTTTTGAACTGAAGAATGGATATTCAGCTCTTGGATACTGCATATTCTTCTCTTTTTCTTCTCCACTCAGTGTTGTAGTTTTGCTATTCAATGACAAGTTCTGTTCACGTATACCACACTCATCTCTTCCTTCTGCTCTCGTGTTTCTCCCAGTATCGCAAGACGCAATCCTTGAATCTAATGAGTACACAAAAGTAATTTATGTTATCAGAATCACATTCAGTAATGATCAGCTAATGACTGTCATTGTTGAAAAAGTATTTTTTCACTTTTTCACTTTCTGCTATTGTCTTTGTAATATTGTATACGAGGGCGTTTGTGTTGTCGTAGATGCTATCCCTATTATTCCCAACATAATATTTAATCCTCGTGGTAGCATGTTTCCAATGATCAGTAGTTGGAACCTTGCATAGCTTTTTCACATCGTACACTTCTATTTTTATGAGATGCGTCGCTTGGTCTCCGTCGTCAGAATTAGTAGAAATGTATGATACACCACCTCTAGCGGCTCGTGCCACGGTTGACGACAACAGCTTCTTCCTCTTTATTTTAGGTTCCACTTCAAAAAAATGGTCAATCGACTGCGATTTCCTTTTTCCCCCATCGCCTGTGTTATTAATAACGATGTCATCACTCTCTTCTTCGTGATTAGGGGAGAGTGGCGGGTAGTAATACTGTTTATAGGTATTTTCTTCATTGTCTATGAAGCTGAATGTTTTCTGCAACAACACAGTTATCATGTTAATATCAATCACATAATTACACTTAATCACACACACGTAAGGAATCAACAACATAAAGAAAAGTAAGTTTTTCAATAAAATATTATAACACTTACGTCCATGACTATTGTTGCGTTGAAGTAGCACACACTTAGTATTGATATATCGATTCACTGCGGTCAAACGAGACCATAGAATGACTGATGGCTCTGCCTCCACTCGGTCTTATATAGTTCTATCTTATCTAAAGCATTTCCTCAGTGCAACCGATAGTAAATTTGAACTAACAAACTTATCTCGCATTCTTTCGTAATGCGTAGTGCATTGCACAGATAAATCATACAAAATCTCCACAAGCGAATGACATTTAATACAAGTCGTAACAAGTGACTATAATTGATCATTCCTATGTTAGCCATTGAATAGATTGGTAATATCATGGATACACTAGATGTACAACAACATCTGAAAAAGATTCACCCCAGTCTAGAATATAATGTGTATGCTGCTAATAGACTACCCATTTACACTCATGTACCTATGTACACAATATGCAATTTGGATACGGATGATAAACCAGGCTCACATTGGATAGCTTTACATGTCGATACGAATGGTATTGGTCAATATTTTGATTCATATGGGCGTGCACCTACACGATATCATCTCGACTTTTTAAGAAGGAATTGTAAAAGATGGGACTGGAATGTGGATAGAATTCAGAATGAGTGGACATCAGTTTGCGGCGAATATTGCTTAATGTATTTGCTATATAAGTTTCAGGGGTGTTCAATGCGTAGTTTTACGAACATATTTACAGAGAACACAGTATACAATGATATTTTAGTGGATCAGATGTTTCATTCATATTTTAATAAGCAATAAAAATGTAGAAATGAAGGAATGTGTTTTATTGATGATTCAGAATAGCATGGAAGTTCTTAAACAATAGCAGTGATAATAAGGGCTTACAATGAGTAATAGATAAGAATGCTAATGAGGGTCTACCAGAAACAATAGATAATAGGAAATAGGAGAACAAAAGAAACGTTAATGAGGGTGCGGGATTAGATATCGATTAGATACTCTTCTTAATTGATTTCCACATCTCTGAAACCACACATCCTAGACAAAAACGGACCGCAGATTCGTGATCAGAGCATGGCAAAACCTTTTTTTTTTTTTTTTTTTTGTTTTTTTTTTTTTTTTTTTTTTTTTTTTTTTTTTTTTTTAGTTTTTGTCGACTCGAGAATAGTGAGCTAGTGAGCCAGACGGATTCTGGATAGTGAGCTAGAACTGGTACAACCTAACTACTATAGTATAAATAAACAAAATTGCCTCTTCATGCCATCAATACGAACTCAGCGAAGTTTTTCAAGTGCGAAACCAACTGAAATTTCTTTATTTATTAATTGCATTAGTATATGACGTATATTATCATCATTTGTAATATCACATTTCCTTCTTTTATTTATTTTTTTGGTAGGAAACTGTTGTTGTAAATTGCATTTATAAGTCTCATTATCGTCTTATTGTTTTTATTTATAATTTTATTTAATTTTGACCTTGAACCTTCTTATATGTTATTAGTTCGGTGTCTCATCCCGAAGACGCTAAGCAAGCTTAAATACTTTTCTTTAATCCAGGTATGCTGTACGTATTTTATAAAGGTTTCCATAAAAAGATGTTCACTTTCTTCAACTATGTATTGCCAACCATTTAACAGCATTTCTTTCGGTAAAAGCGGCAATGTAGAACACAATGCGTTTTTCAGCTTTGCATTTAGAAATCCCTAACAATTTCGCTTTCCTCCACATACATTGGTGCACGTGATAATAACATCCAATAATATGAACTTCTGGATAAACCAACAATAATGCGTTAATGGCTGCAACCTCGAAGTCACAGTGAAATAATTTTGATAAATCGATATTGTGGTAGTTGTGATTTAATTATTTGGAACATAAGCTCATACGTTGATTGCTTTTTGTCGCTTAAAAGAGCAAAAGTCAACGGTTTTGTTTTTGTTGTCTCCGTTGAACTTCCGAGATCTCCGTGTATGCTATAAAGCTGTGTAAAAGTTGCGGACATGATTTACAACGTTGCATCTCCAAAAAACTCAGTTATAATCTTCTATTTCTGCTTCTTGGGTGCAAAACAGCAATATACGGACTCCTTCATAATAGTAATCTGCCAAGATTATGTGATAAAACTGCGCTGGCACTTGAACTTCTTCGACTTTCACGTAAATTGTTTTGTTTATATTGGCATCTATTTCGCATATCATAAAGCGAATGCTATACACTAGAAAACGATGGTAAATTTGTAACTAGATTTATACCATCATCCTCGAGTTGTTTCATTGCATTTTTTAATAGTTGTAGTATAGGCTCATCAGTTTTGGAGACTTTTTGCTTCAAATCTGATATACTAGCAGCAATTGTATTCCCTGCAAAATCGGCTTTACACACATGTGTTTTTTTATTCGATATTTTGTTGTTCTATAACAAATAAATATATATTAATAATAAATCGTCATAGTGCCAGCTAAAAGGAAACTAGAATTTTTTTTTCAAAATGAAGTGCACAAGTTTTTAATAAGTAAACTTTTTTCTATATATTAATTATTAGCTAAACATTCCATTTTTTCTTTTTAAATTTCATCCATTGTAACTGTCCGCGGTTTTTACGAATTTGACGCTCTAGGCACTCCACTATATAATTCATCATCATCATCATATCAGCCCAACGACGTTCATTGCGAAACATAGGCCTCACCTAATTTACGCCACTTCGAACGGTCCTGTGCCGCCTGCAACCAACGGCCGCCCGCAACCCTGACCAGCCCCCCTATTCCGTATCTCAGTTGACTACTCAAAGTGATGATCACTGGCTATAGTTGCCAAGGATTACCTGTCAAACGAATAATTTCGTATTCGCTAACATCAGTGTCCAACCGAGATGACGTCATCCTGGTGATAGCCACTCCATAGACACCGGTGTATATCGACCCCCTACATTTAACTATAAATTGGTATTTTGTATGCAAAGTGGATATCGAATTTAAAGGCACCGTGGATGTCAAATGATTTTTGAAAGCCACTACTAAAGAGTAGTGTTTTGGTGATGATCACTATTAACCGACCAAATAATACTGAGGCTATTATATATGAACATGGTAGTAACACAGTTGCTTGTATATATTTAGTGGGAAGTGTATACGACTGCTGTGCAAGAAGTCCCGGGTTCGATTCCCGGGTCGGGTGAAAATGGAATTGGGCTTTTCTATCATGAAATTCCAGTATTGAGATTTTCCCGGAATTTGGTAAGCAAATGTGAATGACAATAGGCTCGCCCAGAGGGCCTTTTTCATGGCCTTTTTCACCATCCATATAACTTGAAAAACAAATAACTGTCTTTTAATACTTGAAATTTTGAGGTTCTCATTAGTATATCTGTCTTCTTTCTGTAGTACTGGGTCGAATTCAAGGCGAAAGTGAAAGCCAAATCTGCAGATTCGAGGCGTAGCGCATCGGCGACAGGTGGAGGTCCAAATAAACTATCTTCTTTGACTAGTGCCGAAGAACGAGTGCTAGCCATTATAGGAAAGGTGGCGGTGGAGGGATTGTCTGATGTGCGGATAGTGTGTGTTATTTTTGTGTGCTGTCTTTAGGAGGGTTTTCTATCGCAGTGGCTGTTCTTTCTAAAATCTGCCTTTGATCTTGTAGATTTTCTAAAGCCACGGCAATCCTCTCCAGAGCAACAATGTGGCGTTCTTCGAGCTCAAGGCGTCCAACTCGAGCTCGTAAGCCCAGTGAGGCACCCCCTCATCTTGAGGAACTGAAAAAGTATTAAAATTGTCATTTCAATATCGCGATTTTAAATACCTAGTCAGAGTTCGTAAATCGCTCAGTTATATGTTTCTAAAATTCAGCTATACTTACGTTGTTGGTGTGCACGACTGCGGTGCGAACGCGTCGTTTGTGCTTGCGATCCTGAAAATACAGGTATTTTATTTATAGCAAAATATAAATATCTCCAGTTTAATTATTGTTTTTTGTTTTAAACAAACTATTTCCACACACGTTAAGTACGTGTACTCTACACACGTACTAGTGGATGGACGAGATGGATCTAATACAAGTGTACGAGATGACATCTCTTCCAACCACTCTACAGTCATTTCCGGCTCCGGGTTTTATCTTTCGCCTTGAATTCGATCCAGTACTACAGAAAAAAGACAGATATACTTATAAGAACCTCAAAACTTTCAAGTATTTACATTATTAGTTTGAAATAAGCGCTAATATTGTTACTAAAGATATAACTACCTAAGTTATTTTATTATTACACTATAACTTACTCTGCGCCATTGGTCTGCGGTCTTTATGACACCATCTGCCACTGCATTGATTCACTGAGCCAAGGTTTCCCAAGATTTTCGGCTAGCCTGGTGGGACAAGGAGCCACTTGACCGAATGCAATATCCGGATGGTGCTCCATATATTGCAGCAAAATTTCTAACTGCCTTTCTGAAATTTTCCTTGGAGCAGGCATCTAAAAATATATTTATTTTTTATTAACATTTAAGTTTGCAGATGCATATATCCTTGTGGTTTACCCAATAACAAAAAATAAGGCGTAGGTACTTACCACAATGACGAAGATTTGTAGGTATTTTATATTATTATAAATTTTTGATGTCTCCTTTAAATTCCGCGCTGTGTATTTGACAAAAGTTGACAAACTGTCAAAGGTCTTTAAAACAGTTTATTTAGATACTTTTACAGACAAGAGGAACCTATCTTTAATATCACAATAAAACAGAATAATATTCTGACACGATGTCAGAATTAGAAGTCAGGCTACATTACGCTAGCTAGTCACTATGAATCACATCATAATTAACAAACTTAAACAAAAACACTTCTAACATAAATCTCCTTAAATGGTTCCTACGTACTCAATCTTCCTGGTTTATCATCAGATCCGCAGCAGCTTTGTTCATAGCTAAACTTTGCCAGAACAATATTCTATTTGCTGGCATTAATGGTCCTAACCTTTGTATAATACTGGGTGGCGCAAAAGTACTGGCACTAAAGAAAATACTTTTTTTTTTTTTTATATGACTTTTCTGTCATTCTGTTGTTGAAAATTGTGTAGTGAACAAATGTAAAATACACTGAAAATAAACATGGACCGTTTTACTCCCCAAGAACGTGGAATAATTGTGTCAATGTTCTTACGGAATAATTCATCAGTGATAAGAACACAACGTGAATTTCGTCGACGATTTCCCCACCGTCCGGCACCGATTGGTCGCACAATTCGACGCTTTGCCACACGCCTTGAAGCAACTGGCTCAACATTGGATAGACCTAAGTCTGGGAGACCAAGAACAGGCCGTTCAGCTGAAAATATCGATGCTGTGCGCGAAGATGTGGAAGAGTGTCCAGAAACATCAACGAGGCGACGTGCCACGCAATTGGGCATTTCCAGACGGACCCTGCAGCGTATTTTGGTGAAAGACTTAAAGATGTTCCCGTATAAAACTCAAATGACTCATCAGCTGCTGCCTGCTGACCACCGAGCTCGTCTAGATTACTGCCAGCGCGTCATAAACCTCAACCTTGAAGAGGATGATTTTCCTTCAAAATTGGTTATGAGTGACGAAGCGCATTTCCATCTCTCAGGGCATGTCAATAAGCAGAATACTCGGTTCTGGGGCACTGATAATCCGCGCATTATTCAAGAAACACCTCTACACCCACTAAAAGTTACTGTATGGTGTGGCATCTGTGTTGACAGAGTGATCGGACCCTATTTTTTCGAAGACGCTGGAGGCAATGCGATAACTGTCACTGGAGAACGCTACAGAACCATGTTACGTGAGTTTTTGATACCCAGTTTGGACGAATTGGGGCTGGAGCACATCTGGTTTCAACAAGACGGCGCTACGGCACACACAGCGCGCGACACTATGGACTTAGTGAGGGACGCTTTTCCAGGCCGAGTTATCTCTCGTTTTGGCGATTTGCCTTGGCCTGCAAGATCACCCGATCTGACCAGTCCAGACTTTTTTCTTTGGGGTTTTTTGAAATCTCGGGTGTATGTGAACAAGCCACAGACTCTCGCAGCTCTAAAAGAAAACATTCGTCAAGAAATAACGAACATATCGCAGGAAGTGTTACGGCAAGTTATGCAAAATGTCATAAATAGGGCTCAAATGTGTATCAACTCTGGAGGTCACCATTTAAAAGACATCATCTTTAAATCCTAATGGTACGAAATTTAATGGCACAAATATACATTTAAAAAAATCTAAATCTAGTTTTCTAATTTAGAAAAAATGTTATAGCTGAACCAAATAGGGTCTTTACTTTTGCGCCACCCGTTATAATTTTTGCGTTCATCTGTTATACCTCTAGCTTCTATTTTGGGACATGCGCTGTAAAACCTTTTTTTGCTACAGTTTTTCTTAGATATTCTAGTTGTATGTAATTGGCAGTGAAAGCAGTTTTGTAAAATAAACATAAGCTTCCTTTTTAAAAACATATTTCACTAATATCACGCAGATACGCTCGTGGACTCGATTATTGAATTCTGGCAGTAGAGGTATCATAAGCAATTTTATAAAAATCTGTTACAGCCATCTTCTTCACAACTTACTAGCCTAGCAATAAGCGACGTGGATTCAAAATACTCTTGACGCACCCACTCTTGCGCGCTTGTCCCTTCAGTAAGTTCAGCAAAGTTAGGGTTTTTTATCTTACTATTTTTAAAGATTTTGCTTACTTGAAAAACCCTATTTGGTAATTGCGACCTTCCAGAGTAGTATTTCGGAAGTATTATTTTAAAAGGCCCTTATTGTGTAATTATGGCTTTTTAAATCCAAAATCCCGAATTTTTGTCGTAGTTAAGGCGAAAATCCTTATAATATCTCTGCTCTCATACAAGTAACAGCAGGAGAAAGTTTATAAGCTAGCATTTTCTCTGCTGATTCCGAACATGTAAGAAGTTCATTTTTGTCAAAATTGTTAGATAGTTACGGCCTTCTTTCTTATGACGCCAGTATTGTAAATGATTGTGGTGCAATTTTGTTTATTGTGTCAAGAATTTAATTATGTTTTAAATGATTATAATAATTGTGTTAGAAGAGACTTTTATTTTTGTTAAATTCATTTTTTAATTGATAGAACATTAACGTTTATGAATAATATTAATTATTTTAAAGCAAACAGTCCATTTAATGTCTTTAATTTCGTAGAAAAGAAGTGCAACATTTTGTTATTTTATGAAAACAAAACAAAATAAATTAAGTATTTAGCATGGTAATTCAAGAACACAGACATATACAAATTTTGGTTTAATAAATCAGATTTGAACAAGTTTTGATGTGGTTTATACACTGGATACGACCCTCTTTTTGAGACATTATGACAGATTGCACGCAGCATAGGGTCGTATATTAAACATACGACTTTATTCGCGTTGTATATGCAGGTCTCATTAGTAGCATATGGTCGTAACAAAGAGATACGACTTTTGTCCATCGAGTATAAAGTCGTAAGTTCTAAATTGGGCTATATTTATTTAATTATTAATTTTATCGCATCCATAGCTCGGCATCACTTTCTTATGACTAATAATTGTTTGCATGGTATAAAAACACAGGTGAAAAGGTTTAACAGATACCAAAACAAAAAAATGTTCATTAAAACGGCTCTCCTGTCAAATGTGAATTTTTGAGTTAAGACCTAATGCGTTGGGGACGTCGATATGCAACTGATAGGCACTCTGACGTCATGAGATACGGAATACCAATTTACACAAAATTTCAGTTGACTTCAAAGTTCGGTGGACAACCAAAAATCGTTGAGCACTGGAGCTGTCAAAAATACGGAATAGGGGGGCAGGTCGTCGGTCCACCTGGTGGGGGGCCGTCCCACGCTGCACTTATAATAAAGTTTAATTAAAATATCTTAACCATATGTATGGATGTATTATTATGTATACTGGTGTAATCAGTGCCCACGTGACTCTAGTCCACGTGGTACTATAAAATCAACCGAGTTATTTGAGAGTTTCTCCAATTTATGATATCCTAGTAAACAGATGACACAAAGTTCAGATATTGCTCTGTGCCGCACATAGCCCATTGAGAGAGAGTTTACTATATATATTGTATGTTATGTTTTGCTATCTACTACTATGAAAAATATCCTAGACATTTGGTTTTTTTTTAGTTAAATATTTTACTTAACTTTGTCGTAGATAAGCAAAAAAATAAAATATATTTTAGAATTTAAAATTGTCAATCAAATACAAATGAGCTTATGAGAATTAAAAATACTTGAAGGTTAAAAAGATTCGTACTATAAACTTATGTAAATTAACTTACTGAAGGCTCTTAGCGATATTTAATAAAAACAATGTAAGATGGGTCCAATTTTAAGCAGATTTATTGCTACAATGTCCGCATATCGTTCCTAGTACATTGTCTCTATTCTATATCAAAGTAAAATTACTTTTTGAACATTAGGGCTATTTTCTAACGAGGGAAGACAAAAATAAGCAGACGATTTTTGCAGTAGCCTAGATGCGTGTCAGTATGTCAGAGAATGTCACAATTACGAATCGGGCTTGGCACCCACCCTTCATTCATAAATGGAATTGCCACGCCCCTACTCTGTAGAAACTCACCAAATTATATTGTTCCGTTCTAACCTATACATTCTTCAATCATCTTGTCCTTTTCCTAGGGTAAGCACAGACCTCACCAACATAGCTAAAATATAATACCCACGAAGTTATGGTATCCTGGTATTGGTGCGGGTAAAAACTTGTTGCGGATAAATAGCGCTCATAGTGCAGATGCAGGTTATAGACGAATTCTTAGTAGATTTTATTTTATTTTATTTATTTATTTGGCTCACAAAACAAATTACAATCGCAGTAAGGTTAACAGAGCAATAGGTTTCATGTAAAACTAGATTGTAACTCTAAATATGTGTGCACAGAATGTTCCAAATAGAGTAATGGTTAGTTGTGTGTTAGTTGTAAAAATTTGACAAATTATGAAGCTTAAAAACCTTTTTTAAATATTTATAAAAATACTACTAACTACTACTACTACTAAGTCTACTTTTCAATTATACTTGCGGAAGCACAATAAGGTTTTCGAATAGCCATAATAATAAATGTTTGGAGGCGAAATAGGTAACACTGATATCCCACACGTAGTATGGTGTTGGATGTGACTGTGTGCAAATGTCTGCCACCTCAGTTACTTGCACACACAACTTAAATCGAAGAAGCGAAGGCTGGGCTACTTCATATTTCAGATCGCAGCCCTTCAAGTGTAGTGTTATTCAGCATATAACGAGCACGCCGTATAACCCGCACTAGATCCGACATTCGTTGTGCCGAATCATTGATGGATGGTTCAAGGATCTGAAACAAAGGCAGCACTAGATCACGATGCTTGGTGAGGTTAGTTCCCCCTCTGTAGCCACAAAATATGCCCGCATGACTTTTTCATTTATTGTAAGTGTCCATTTCATGCGGCGCACATTACCACCGGCAGCGGGGGCCCTATTCGAGGCCGATGGTCCTCGGAGTCCCAAGCTGGTCGGCGGCCAGCCTCACCCACGCCAACATGCAGGTGTTGGTGACAGCAGCGGATAGTAATACTCGTCGCTCGAAGAAGTAGAGCTCGACGCCTCAGCAGCTAGTATCGTTACAGCGGAGTCCGACGGCTGCGAGGCGGAGCTGAGCGACGAGTCCGGGGGTGATGCTTATGCTAATTGTTTTCTTGCCCGTGTTCGTGTTGTCCCGTTCGTAAAATGTCCCATCACACCCAAATCGTTAAATACTCAATTATGATAATGGATATCTGTAATTTTCGTCAAATTGACAAAAACCTACATTCAAACCCATTATTACAAATTCTGTAGATTCGCTTTTAGACAGAATTTGTACCTTTGAGTACATATAATAATAGTATAATATAATAATATCATTCAACGTGGCAATGCTGCCAGTGTTTTGGGCACTTTACCAGTGGACGTCGATGTCGTGGATTTCCTCGATAATAAAATAAAATGATAAATATAGAGCTATGTCAATAAATTCTAAAATGGCACCTAATTTTTAAGAGCTGACTGATGATCTGACATAGGTAAACCGAGCAACCCACAAAACTACATAACATAAATGACAAACTTTTGAGTAATTTTTTATAATAATATAATTCAGTTATTATAATATAATACAGTTAATATTTATAATAAAATTATTGACAAATCACATTAATTATTAAAAATAAATGAACCATAACTTAAATGAATAGATTGTATCCATTTAATCAGTATCCTGATGAAAGCCTTGCGAATGTAACCCTTCTTATAAACTGTTCTACGGATATTTGTCCACTTTCCAATTTGTTAAGCGCTTTTCTGTATTTATTATTAAATATTTGGTTACGTTTCCTTTTATTTCTTTTTAAATAACCAAACATTAATTTTATGTATAAAAGAAAAAAGCGGCTTTTTTTCAATACGAGTATTTAAACGATGATTCCAGCCTTCTACAATGTTTGTTGTTCTCTGAGCTTGATGGGCACAGCTTAAGATTGATGGAGATAAATTTGGATACCAAGTATTCTGATGTACTATCAGAATACTTGGTATCATCAATGAATTTTGTGACTTCATATGTTTTCGGAGCATTTCTGAGTACAACTGTCCATCCTTCAGGAATAAACTGTGGAGGTAACAGTCCCAGAATGGCAAAAAAAGTTTTAAATTCTTTCGCCTTTCTCCATATGGCTTTATGATAGTGGAAAAAACAGCCACTTAAATTTCCGTGAGGATAGATATTCAAATATGCATTCATGGCGGCTCTTTCATAATCGCACTTGAATGAATGTGTCAGGAAATAGTATAATAGTTATAAAATATAATCAAGTATTATTTATTTACTTAGTAAACTAAATGAAATTTATAGTAATTTATCAGTGATGATATGAAAAGGAAACCAGACAACCAGGGAACCAACAAAGGAACATTGTACTGTTTATTTAAATACACATAATGAAACAAGAGGTACTGTATACCCCTAACAATAGGTTATAATATAACCAATATGTCAAGGTAGGTCATAAATAAATATATCAGAATTTATCAAAATCATATTATGAATTTTAATATACAGCTACATAGTAATATGAATAATTATCATCTTAATAAACACATATCATAATACTTTATTTAGATATAATAACCAACCTTTAAAACTTAATGTAATTAATTATTATATTATTATTATGTCTCTTTTTTCACGGCTATACTTCTAAGGTGAGAAGTACACCCGGTCTTTTTGGAAGGCTTACGCGGGGACACAGGTCCAACACGCAGAGGCCCTTAAAGAATTTTAATTTAGAATGGGATGAGACACTTACCGCTGCCATATCACAGCTGCACTATTGTAGTACAGCTATGATTTGTCACTGATAAGTGTAAAGCTATTGAATGATGTTATGGAGTCAAATAAAATTGGGCTATGGGTTTGGGTGTTCGGTGGAATGGTGATATATGGCATACGGGAACTACGTCGCCTGCTTGCCTCCTCTAGCGGTGAATATATGTTGTTAAATGAGGATTGGGGCAGACGGTGACTCGCCTTACACTAGATGGGCCCCTTCCACAACCGACATGGGCCGAAGTCCACGGGTCTCAGGGCAACACCGTAGTGCGCGGCTAGGGGTGCCGAGCGGTGCGGCGCCGATTTCGCCATCGCGGGTCCCAAGCGGAGACCCGGAGCGGGTTTCCTCGTAATTATGCCATTGAAAAATGACACTTCCACCCCCGAGCATATGAATATATAGCGAAATTGATGAAATCTACTGCATTACCCAGTTTCACAATGTTGTCATTGAATGTTTGTGAATGCTTGAGTTGATAAACCACCAACATCCCTTCAATGGTTGAGGATAATGCGGCATAACTCTGCGAGGCCCCAGTTACCAAGGTGGTCCGGAGATGAGGAAAGTCTTGGCCGCATATCCGGATCAGGAGATGATAATTTCGGAGAAGTTCAGCCTGGTCCCGAGGGTTCATCTGGGAGACCCTTTCTACAGCATCTATTACATTCTTGTCCAGAGGGTCTTGAGTCTCTTTCAACAATATCGAGAGTGCGGTGATTTCGGACCGATCATGACAACTTAACCCCCCACAATAGACTTATTATTATTATTATTATACCTTAAATTGTACTGACATAAATCAAAGGATTGATTAATTACAAACTTAGTAAGAGGAAACAATACTTCTATTCTAAAAATATTTAAATTATTAGTAGTTAAATTAACAATACAATAATTATAGAATTTCTAAAATGATCAATCAGAAATTCTAATGACAGTTATAAAACGAAGACATTACTATTTCGATTTCCGTTACTTGTTGACAACAATGAAGTACTATTTATTTCAGTAATTGCCATTTATAGTAATTAGCTATACAATAATTGATATTTAAATTTAACCTATAAATTATCAATGATTTAGAATCTAGCCAGATTCATAACACAGGTAAATACACTTACTACAGGGATAAATAGGTACTTACAAATGACACACACATATTTAAACGTTTCTGTTTCTCTTATTTAAATATTTGTTTTAATATTTAGATAAAATATTTCGAAAAATCTATCAAATGCATCGTTATTCTTAATTTATTTTTAATTATTTCAAAAAGTCTTGTATACGTGCTCTCTGTTTTATCGGGTAATAGAGCATATATTACCGGAATAATGTTCGTAGACTCTGTGTTTGAATATAAGTCTAAATAAATAGAATAAACTTGAAAATAGTGGCGTGGAGCTGATTTAAATGTACCATCCCCATAATAAGAGCCGTTTTTGAATGTACGCATAATCGTTTTTGGCAGTATTAGTGGCAAAAACTAAAATTTTATCATTATCGCCTTCTTCGGCCACCAAAAAATGTTCACCTAAACAACGTGGAACGGTCACTTCTGTTAAGTTATTAAATACCAACCGCTCTGATTTTAAATATTTTTTCCTCGCTGTATATAAGGAGTCTTTTATTGACAAGAAGTCAGGTATTCGATCAGCATTTTCGCTATATTTTTTTGAAACATCTGCCATATTTTCTTCATATATCTTCATCATTGGACCTAAATCTTCATAAGCCTTTTTTTTAATTACACCAATGGTACGGAATATGTCTGCCAATTATATCTGATTCACACATAGATTTAGTATGTACAAGATAAACAATGTCAGATTATAGGCGAGACCAAAACACAATTGAGTGATTGTCAATGTGTGAGTTAAAAATAGTGATTGCAACAGACTGTTGTGCACTATCGATATTCTGCACTTGGGATTATCGAGCTTATGAATTCGGTGTGTAAAGAGCGTCTTGAACTCTTGAATAATGTCGCAACAATTTGTTTTAAAAAGCATTTACAACAAGTTAACTTTTCATGCTATCGGGTAAAATTGTGCTGGTAGGCAATTTTCTTTTTCCAAACCGCTATCTTTTTGTTTTAAGACTAGGATACCTACCATATATATATAGCCATAGTAAGAAAGCAAAAAAAGAAACGATGGTAGCTGAATGAATAAGGAACCGGCGTGCAAATCACGCGGTCCTAGTTCGAACCCAACGCGGCGGCAGTACCAATGTGCATTCCACTTTGTGGAATTTATATGTACTAGTCAAGTGACTTACCATCTGCTAACGGTGAAGGAAAACATCGTGAGGAAACCCACATATCTAACCTAGAAAAAATTCTATGTGTATGTCTGATCCTCCAACCCGCACTAGGCCAGCGTGAGTGGATTATGGCCTAAACCCTCTCGGCTCTCGAGAGGAGACCCAAGCCCAGCTGTGGGGCTTAATGGGCTGCTGATGAGTAAGAAAGCAGGCCATAAACCTTACTGCCTAACTTTTTTATGGTCAATGTCATGATGAACTAAAACAATATACCTGATCGATTAAATTCTATATAGCTGTAATTAATTATAGAAAATTTATTGGATGGTTTACAATCACAGGATATTTAAACACGTTGTATAACATAATATTTTTTTTTATTCTTTATATTCGGAAAACATTTATATAACAAATAATTGTGAAAATACAGCAAAACTATTTTCAAAATGAAAAATATTATTAAAATCTTTGGGTTGGTTAGCCCATTTATCGAGGAAAGCTTTTAACTAATGTTTTATACATGTATATGTATATACTATATACATATATATAAAACAATATATAACAAGAATGACGGGAGCGAAGCCCCGCGTAACTTCTAGTTCTGTATATATCAAGGATCATTTACAATGCCTTGCTCTTCAAAATGTTTACTGCATGTAAGTAGTTGAATATTTTTTTGAGGTCCAGTCTGGTCTATTTATAATACGTATCCATTTGTCACGTGACGCTGTTTTCGTTGGAAACCTAAAATAAAAGACAAAAATATCACTAACTTAATGACTCACCTGACCCACTTAATTATTAAAGCTTATATTTTAAGTACTACCTACTGAATTTGTGAGAAACAACTAATTTAAAATTAGGATTTAAAAAGCATAGAGAGGTAAATAAATTAGTGTGCTTCACTCAATTACAATAGTGGTTCCTTAAGGCGTTAGCGCACATATTACGATGATTTAAAGAATTGACGGAATAATTTCAGTTTTAAAAATACTATCGAATTTTATCGATACCCATGACGTCATCATTTCGTCAAGCCCTATCGTCAATAAACATTTTCCTATTTTACACGAAAAAAGCTTAAATATATCGTATATACATAAAATATTATCAACATAACGAAGAAAAAGCCTAAATACGTCCAACAAAATAGGTTTTTGCTCAGTTAAAAGCAGCAATTTTAGAAAATAAGGTTTGCAAAAATTCATTAGATTTTTGTATTTACCTGAGAAACGTGAAATGTTCTGGGTTATTCCTTCTTGTCACGTCATAATTGGCTACGGTACAGACTGACCATGATACTGGCACACCTTTTAAGCAATTTATTGCACGATTTGTAAATATTTTAGCAAAATAAGAGTTGACAGTAAAACACGCGAGCCAGTAGGGCCCGCTAATTGAAAAAATATTGTCACATCCCATTTTATCTTTCATATCTTTCACTCTTTTACAGCGTGCATATCAATTTGACCTCTCGTTTCCGCGCTATGTTTGTCTTCTGCGGTAGCGCGCGGATCCTAGGTCTATGGATTCACAACTATGACTTGTACGACGAAATATATTTTCCTTATTCTTATCAATAGTGATAGATGCAGTACATATGTCTCTCTTGGTACATTTCCACTGTGTGGACTCCCTTTTATTCTGGCGGTTTTTAGTGTACCGGAATCCGTCAATCATAAGGATTTCCTTACCTTTTTGAGACGTCGCAAATTCCATTATAATATTAGTAATTTAATTTTCATTTAAATTAAACTGCAATAGATTTTGTCAATGACATTCGTCATGAATTTCTTATCGAAAAACAGACAATGTTATTGCAAAATTAAATGGCCAGTAATAATAAATTATAACATGGGACGAGGAAAATGAGGTTTTACGTGTGTTTGTGGTAGATATATAATTATTAAATCTTTAGGTACACTGTACTCAATAAAAAAAACAAAACGGGCCCTTTTGAGAATGGGCCCTTTTAAGAACGGGCCGTTTCGATAACGGGCCCTTTTAAGAACGGGCCGTTTCGATAACGGGTCATTTTGAGAACGGGCCATTTTGATAACGGGCCATTTCGAGAACGCGGGCCGTTTTGAGAAAGGGACGTTATCGTCCTGATCGAACAATAACAATACGATGCCACCATTTCTTTTTTTAACTCACTGTTATCCATTATTTATAATTTTAATTATAGAAACCGATGGAAGCCGAAGAAATTTTAATACATGGTTTGCCGTTACAAAAACAAAAGACAGTATTGAAAGACTGATTTGATGAGTTGAAATAGGATCTCATAATATGTTTTCTGGCTATATTACATTTGGGCCCAGGAATCCCCGTCTCCTTTGAGCTAGTTTTGTCTTTGAGCTAGTCAGGTTCCTTGAATACTTTATTTTAGGCTTCGTTTGGTATACAGTCCGTATTATGTGTTTTGGTTTTACCATGGACCACTTCGTTCTTCTCGTTTAAATTAATACTCCCTTTGCACCCATAAATGTAATTGGAACATAGGAATATTGTACCACCTTCTGTGTATTTCTTTTTGCGATGATATTTGCGACCTTCAAATAAAAGGGCAATAGCTCTTTTTCACGTTGAAATAAATTCAACATATCTTAAAGACATTTCCCCTGTTCCATCTATCCCTACTAGCTTATCCCTACTGCTAGGGAAACTTGGATTTTTTTTCCAATTATAGCTACCGGTAGGGATATATGGAATCGTTTTCTCTATCTCCACCGATTTTTTTCTCTTTACGAATAATGAGTGTAAGCAGAAAGCACTCGTATTATTTATAAGCACCAGAAATAAACACTTCTAAGAATGAACATGCATTCATTGAACCGTGAACCTTTTGCGGTATCCACTTCACCAGAATCTGTTCTCGAATAATCTTATTATCTTATTATTTCAAGTACTTACCTATCTTTGGCTATACTATAGAAATCTGACCGAAGACACAAAATAGTGGTCGTAGTTAGACTGATCTGACCAAGGACACAAAAGAGTGGACGTGGTTTTTTTTTTTTTTAAATTGTGCAGCTAATAAACTTAATAACTAAACGGGCATGCAAATTATTATGCACGCAGTTTTAATTATTTCACAATGATGATGTTCACAATGATGTTGTTGTTTTTTTACATAGAATCTGTACAATAAAATAACCCTGTCTCTCAAACTAGGGTAACCTGTATCTTGAGAGACAGTGTTCAGCCATTAAAAGTATCAAAAACAACAGAATACACATACTGTAGACTGGATTGATCTAGTATGAATTTTAGCAATTAATATGGTAGGTACCTAAATAAGAAAAAAAAAATTTGTATAATAATAATAATATTATACCACATTCACACAGCGCCATCTAGTCCCAAAGTAAGCAATTATATTTGCTTGTGTTATGGGTACTAAACAACTGATATACTACTTAAATACATTTTTTTTTTGTAAATACATACACATTATAGATAAATTACACCCAGACACAGAACAAACCTTTATGCTCATCACACAAAGATTTATCCTGGGTGGGAATCGAACCCACGACCTCCGGCTTAGCAGTCAGGGTCACTAACCACTAGACCAACAGGCCAGTCATAATAATTGTGATTTTTTTGGTAAATGCGATAATTTGGTAATTAGAATAATCTGACCAAGGACAACAAAAGAGTGGACGTGGTTAGACTGATCTGACCAAGGACACAAAAGAGTGGACGTGGTTAGATTCCTTTTTTGCCCGTGGTACTACCAGTGGTACTACCAGCAGTACCACGGGAAATTTATTTGTACTATTGGAAAATAAATCTACCCGTGGTACTACTTCAATGTTTTGATTTTATAACCCTTTAAAATGTTATTATTTTATGACTTTCAAGGAACATGAGGTAAAAAAATTAACATGAGATTAAAAAATAAATATATATTTACTATGTAAGTACTTAAAAAATGAATTCAATCATTTCGATTATTATTTTTATTCTTTTTTTTTTAACAATTTAATAAAACACAGTAACAATAACGCGGTAACTAATCGCTTTAGAAGAAAGGATTTTAATTCATTCCAATCAAAAAAATATGAAACTAAAGAGGAGTAGTGATATTAACAATGATAAAATTTTAAATCAGGTCAAAAATATATTGAACGATATGCACTTGAAAAATGTATTTTAACGCAATTTCTCCAGAGCGTTACCTGCTGATATCTTAACTGAGATTAATTGCATTAAAATATGTCGTATATTGTCATCATTTATGATATCACTACTTCGTCTTTTTTGTTTCATGTTTTTTGAATTTGAATGAATTAACATCCAACTTTTAGTAGAATCTATTTTAAGAGCATTTAGTAACCGCATTAATGTTACTGTGTTTTTATTAACGAGCTTATTAATCTTCGAATGATAACCCTCTAACACATTATTGGTTTGATGTCGCATACCATATACACTCAGTAGGTTGAGGTATTTATCCTTAATCCATGTACTCTTGATATAACCCAGAAATTTGTTCATATCAAGATGTTCGTTTTCTACTTGCGTGTAACGCCAGCCTTCTAAAATCCTTTCTTTCGGTAGGAGTGGTAATGCAGTACACAATGCAACAATTCGCCTTTCTGCTTTACTCTTGTTATTCCCTAATAGCTTGGCTTTTGTCCAAAGACACCTGTGCCAGTGGTAATAACAACCTATTATCTGAGTCTCAGGAAAGAATACAATAAAAGCGTTAATTGTTGCAATCTCAAAATCGCAATGGTATATTTTTGGCACAAATTGCGGCAAAGTACATTTAATCAAATCAAACATTGCTTCATAAGTTGATTGCTTCTTGTCTGTTAAAAGTGCATAAATTAAAGGAACCACTTTTGTAGTATCATTAGTACTGCCAATATCTCCAAGTATTGTAAATAATTCCGCAAAAGGAGGAGGACAAGCCTTGAACGTTGCGTCTTCGAAAAATTCTGTTATTTTACATATTTGGTCTTTGATATCCGGAAAACAAAATAGTAATATTCTTACACCGTCCATATAATAATCAGCTAGAATTAGGTGATAGTATTTTTCTGGAACTTGTACTTCTTCAATATTGGTAAAAACAGTTTTTGTTACATTGGCACCTGAATTGCGTGTATGATACAAACAATGCTGTACGCTAGATAAAGAAGGTATATTTGAAACTAGATGTACACCTTCATCTCTTAATTTTGAAATCGTTTTGTCGTACAATCGGGGTATCGGCTGATAAGCCGATACCCCGATTGTGATAACTTGTAACGACTTTTTCTTTTAATTTTGATAATGCGATATCCACCGTATTTTTTGCTACGTTGGGTGCACACTCGTGTGATGTCCTTTTCAATATTACTTGGTCCTTTAATGAAATATGTAATCAGAGGCCCGATCACGAACTTCTAATGTAAACGTAATCGTATCGCCATCGAGCAAAAATGTATGGCAATTTGTACAGCGCCTCTATCGTACGTAAGATGCACCAAAATTGGTAGCACGAACTTTTGACAACTACTTTCGTCTGGTAATCGTATCGAGCTCGTCTGGTATTTCCATACAAATTAATTTGAATTGCGATCACGAACTCAATTTTGACATACGCTACGTAAAATTCGAAAGCTGGCTAACGTATTCGTCGAAACCTTCCGTCACTTAAAATTTCTCAGTGAGTAAAGTTTTGAAACGGGTTTAAACTAATTTTTCAACATTTATGTACATATAGAATGCATGTATAATCAATATTAATAATATTTAACATATTTTATATTAGTTATTAGAGCAATAAATGGCCTAAATTCATATAACAATATTTTCTCAAGTTTCACATTGTGAACCGCCAGGTGGCGTCCTTCCATTTGGTTGTTAAATTATTGTATCAATTTGGTATAAATTATTCCAATATAATATTCTTAACGTAATTAAATAAGTTTCCTATAATTTTTGCATAATATTTAGAGAAAAAATAAGCAAATAATACGCCGATAAAAAAATATAAAATGCGCCATTTTAAATTTTTTGACATTTAATTCAATGACATTACTACTATCGAGTAGGGTAGTGTGCCCAGTGTACCGGCTGCAACAAATGCCTTTAACCTAACCAAAAATATTAAAAAAATGGTATAATAAGCATTCTAAATTAATTAATAACTATTTTATATGTAAATTTACGGTTTTAATACACTATATTTTTACTTTTTTTTACTCGGAAGCTTAGATATAAATAAAATAAGTCAGCTGTAATCTTGTAACGCCGACAACTGGGCATGTTTACCTAAATTCCTAATGTAATGGTATCGACAAATGTTTCGAGCCCTCGATAGTCGATAGTAAGAGTTCGTGATGCCGACTCACGTAAACGTATCGAGCCCTCGATACGTTTACGTTACGATTACGCATATATTTTGTGATTGGGCTACAGTAATTAATAGTTTTCAAAAATAATTAATTATCTCCTAAAACCTTATTTTGTAGGTACTTAAATCGGATAAATAAACTTACTTTTATTGTCAAACTTCAAGAACACTTGGATTTTTTAAACAATAAGCACCTCCATATCGAGGAACCGTTCTTATAAATTTTTAATTTATAATATTGATGGCCATCGTCGCCAATAAATACTGGGTGGCGCAAAAGTAGTGGCACTAAAGAAAATGCTTTTTTTTTTTTTATTATACATTTTCTGTCATTCTGTTGTTGAAAATTGTGTAGTGAACAAATGTAAAATACACTGAAAATAAACATGGACCGTTTTACTCCCCAAGAACGTGGAATATCAGTGATAAGAACACAACGTGAATTTCGTCGACGATTTCCCCACCGTCCGGCACCGATTGGTCGCACAATTCGACGCTTTGCCACACACCCACTAAAAGTTACTGTATGGTGTGGCATCTGTGTTGACAGAGTGATCGGACCCTATTTTTTCGAAGACGCTGGAGGCAATGCGATAACTGTCACTGGAGAACGCTACAGAACCATGTTACGTGAGTTTTTGATACCCAGTTTGGACGAATTGGGGCTGGAGCACATCTGGTTTCAACAAGACGGCGCTACGGCACACACAGCGCGCGACACTATGGACTTAGTGAGGGACGCTTTTCCAGGCCGAGTTATCTCTCGTTTTGGCGATTTGCCTTGGCCTGCAAGATCACCCGATCTGACCAGTCCAGACTTTTTTCTTTGGGGTTTTTTGAAATCTCGGGTGTATGTGAACAAGCCACAGACTCTCGCAGCTCTAAAAGAAAACATTCGTCAAGAAATAACGAACATATCGCAGGAAGTGTTACGGCAAGTTATGCAAAATGTCATAAATAGGGCTCAAATGTGTATCAACTCTGGAGGTCACCATTTAAAAGACATCATCTTTAAATCCTAATGGTACGAAATTTAATGGCACAAATATACATTTAAAAAAATCTAAATCTAGTTTTCTAATTTAGAAAAAATGTTATAGCTGAACCAAATAGGGTCTTTACTTTTGCGCCACCCGTTATATTGCCGCCTTTTCTTTTTATAAATGTTATTTTTGCAACAGTTGCACACATTTCCATGATCTTAAAATTATCTAATTTTTTATGATGTAGAATATTGTTGCACAGCAAATGACATGTGTAAAAATTTTAAATTTAGAATTTTACTAATTTTATTTTTTACATCAAATACTTTTTAATTACTTAGTAAATATACCTATATTGTATTTAACCTTTTTTTGTTCCTTGAAAGTCATAAAATAATAACATTTTAAAGGGTTATAAAACCAAAACATTGAAGTAGTACCACGGGTAGATTTATTTTCCCATAGTACTACTGGACTGCTTGGTAGTACTATGGGAAGAAAAAATTTCTCGTGGTACTACTGGTAGTACCACTGGTAGTACCAAGATTGATCTAACAATGCAACATTGAAATCTAAGGACACAAAAGAGTGGATGTGGTAAGACTGATCTAACAATGCAATCTAACCACGGATACAGAAGGCTTTGGTGCGACACTGGTTTCCGTCCCACTCTTGTACCATTTTACCCCATAGATTCTCTATGGGGTTGAGATCGGGACTTTTGGCAGGCATTATTATACGAGTTAGCACATCTCTGTGGTCTTGAATCCATCTCTGTACCAAGCGAGCATTATGCACCGAGCTGTTCTTTCGCATATAAGTTATGTGCTCATTTGGGTAAAATACATCGGCAGTCGGCAAAAATTACTCTTCAAGTATATTTTTGTAATCCACCGCATTCATTCGACCTGTGATTTCTACCAACTCCCCGGGGCCATCTTTACACATCCAGCCCCAAAACCCAATCGTAATACGCCCACCTCGGCGATTAGGCAATACATTTTGTTCCAGATATCGCGTATTATCTGGTCTCCATAAAATCGTTCTGCCATTATCAGATGAACAGAACACCTTTTCGTCCATAAAAATCACATTATTAAAATTGTGATTTAAATACCTAGCTGCAAATTTCAACCTGTCGGCTTTGTGTCTATCACTTAGTAGCGGTTTCCTTGCTGGTACTCTATTATGTTAATCACCCTCTTTCAGACGACGTCGTATAGTACTGCTCGATACTTGGTATTCATTTGCAAACTGTGTGGTATTTATGAATCTTCCTTCACGAGCTTGATTTATGATGTCCTGGCGCGTTGTCGTAGTACGCGGACGTCCAAATGATACGTGATTCGACAAGGCTCCTTCTTGCTGCCATCTTTGCAACCATCGATACACAGTGTTTCTCTGTAAGAAATGAATGGTAAAATGCTTTATTATCACAAATAAGTTTTACGTTTAAAATCTGTATGTCGTATTAATAATCCGGTCATTTTAGACATAAAAATAGTGATCAAATAAAGAAAATTCCGACAGAGCCAAATCTTCGTAGAGACCTTAGGTTTACCACAAGGAATAAAGTGTCAAAAGTCCCCATCAGTCCCATGTGAGCTTAGGGACTTATTCGGGGCCCAAGGTAAAAATTTAATTATTTACTATAATTTATTTAATTTACTTTTTTTTATTACTTTAATCTGACTCATACTCTTCATATTCAACTTCAACAATCATGTTTTCTTCAATTACTTCTTGTTCTTCTTCTTCTCCTTCCTGTTGATGAACGCTTAGAAATTGTTCAAATGAAGATGAATCAGTTGTCTCTTCATCAAAATCACATGAATTTTCCTCTCTTGTATTTAATTGAACATTTGAGCAAGAGACACCTTGGCAATTGGTACACGCTGGAGAACACTGCAACCCTACTTTTTTACAGCCACATTTGGCACTACAACCTTTCTTGCAATTGCAAAAAATAGTGTTAAGAAGTTTTTCTGGAGCAGGGGGCAGTAAAGTTCGAATCGGTTCCAAAGTATTATTTATCAATTTCCAACCCCAGTCTTCAGGGTTCAGTTCATTGCCTTGCCATGTCTGAACTTGATAGTATACTCGAAACAAATGTTGAGTAGCAGATGCCGATGTTGGAGGAAGACAAGATAGCTGTACTTGCTTTTTGTTTCGTGTATTTTTTACAAATGTTAAATATCTGTACGTATCTATGCAATCAATTTTTTTTGGAGCTCCATAAACCGCAAGAAGAAACCGAATTCCTTTAGTAATTAGTATTTTGAGGTGAAGAATTAATTTCTGTAAATACTTTTGCGCAGTCAATCAAATCATTTTTTTTTGATGCAGAGATTGAAGTTTTCCGGGTGTATGATTTTCTGCAATCCACGTGAATTGTAACGGACTTTTGGCTTCTTAAATAATCAGCAAACTCATCACTTCTCGCGACACTTGCATCGATTAAAGTTGGCATTCCACGACTGACCACAACAGTTTCATCTTCAGTCAAAAGTTTATTACAAATAAAGCAAAATTGTGACATTTTTTTTTAAATATTAATCAGCACTAACTTCAATAGTAGACGCTTGTAATAAATACATATAGTCACTCGAACTGCTCGTTCAACACTAAAAGAAGCAGGTATACGTGAACGACACCACATGGACAAAAGAATAGGCAGATGTTTTTCAAGGCCAGATGTTATTCAAGTAGAGGGGATTCGGTAAGGGACCGGCGGTCATTTTAGAGTAAATTTTCTTAGAATAGTATAATGTATACATAAAAGAGACACGAGTAGGCATTTTTGCTTGCTTGAGTACCTAAATATGTATATACGTGGCATATGTGTGCATACTATGTAGAACGTGATTCTTACAAGCGCAATATCTGGGAAATAGTGGGTCTTAGAGAAAAAATCATAGGGACCATTTTTATAGAGAATTTTAAGATCTACAACTTTGCTCTGAGGTACTTTTTCGATAAAACTTACCGTTTTCGAGAAAAATCCAAAAAACCTAAAATTTTTACCTTGGGCCCCGAATAAGTCCCTAAGCTCACATGGGACTGATGGGGACTTTTGACACTTTATTCCTTGTGGTAAACCTAAGGTCTCTAAGAAGATTTGGCTCTGTCGGAATTTTCTTTATTTCAATTGTCTAAAATGACCGGACTATAAATACAGCAAAATTTACTAAGTAAACAATACTTACAACAACACCGGCTTCATTAGCTATGTCTGTTATAGGTACACCATCGTTCCGTAATTGTATTATTTTCTTTTTTATTTCAATATCTACGCGATAGGGAATCATGATGATAGTCTGAGAAATATGAGGAATAACAATTACGAGAAGTTGGCAACGTCAAGAATGTAGAAAATTTAATGAGAAAACCAGCAAATCAAATATCGAACAAAGTTTGAAGTACCTATTAATATACTCGTCAAAAGAGTTCGCATGTGAAAGATAATTATCAAGTAGGTTCTAGCCTTTTGTCGCGCATTGTCCAACACGCAAATCGTCCAACGAAAAAAAAACGTAGTCCGTCCAACACTCATATCGTCTAACACGCATACCGTCCAACACTCATATCGTCCAACACTCATATCGTCCAACACTCATATCGTCTAACACGCATACCGTCCAACACTCATATCGTCTAAGACGCATCCCGTCCAACACTCATATCGTCCAACACGCATAACGTCTGTTATATACAGGGTGTAATCGTTAAGTGTGCACACGCGATTATTCCTTAACTGTTACATACAGTTTAATATTACATACATAGCATCACGCCTTTTTTCCCCGAAGGGGTAGGCAGAGGTGTTTCACACCCACATTTCGCCAGCTATGTTTGGTCCCATGAAATAGGGGCGAGCCTATTGTCATCAACCGGGAATATTTGTTTTACCAAACTCCGGGAAAATCTCAATACTGGAATTTCATGATAGAAAAGCCCAATACCATTTTTCACCCGACCCGGGAATTGAACCCGGGACCTCTTGCACAGCAGTCGTATACACTTCCTGCTGTGCCACCGAGGCAGTCTCTGGATATCTGTAATAGTGTCCCGCCCGCCCAGAAGGAAAATTAAAGTAATTCATTAAAAGTAAACCAAATTTATTTTAACAACTAATTATACGACTTGAATTTAACATTTCATTCTTAAATAGACAATTTTCTTCAAAAACTGTAATATAGTAGTATTATTACTTAATAAGTCTTGGTGAGCTTTTTTATACTCCTTGTCAAATTGAATATCGCACTGTCGCCTATTTTTTCTGGGCCTGTTAAAAAGTAACCGATTCATTCTATTTTCATACATTTTATCTTTGTGTCCGTTAGTTTCATGTTTGTAAAGCTCCCCGCGACACAGGGCTTGTTCCCTAGTGCGGGCGTTGTCTTTTTAA
Source organism: Laspeyria flexula (assembly GCA_905147015.1). Lineage (NCBI taxonomy): Eukaryota > Metazoa > Arthropoda > Insecta > Lepidoptera > Erebidae > Laspeyria > Laspeyria flexula. Next base: position 5,091,207 of record LR989949.1, on the reverse strand, counting down.
AAAAAAAAGAAAAAAAAAAAAAAAAAAAAAAAAAAATTTACATGAAATTTCGCTTCTTTTTTCAACAAATGAACAAATAGGTAAAACGCACTGTTCTTGCAAATTTTAGTATTTAGCCGGTGGTGCCACTCTTCCAATGTATTTGTGGTGCAATGTAGTTCATTATCACAGCTAAGAATGGCGGAAGGAGTCCTTTTTATCCACTGTTCTTCGAAATATTTCGCAAAGTCGTTCATTTCATCACTGTCAGGAGATATCTTCCATACTGCTTGCCACCCTTCAACAATTTGCATAGATGGTAGTAATGGCAAATATGAAGTAAGCCTCGTAATTTTTCTACCATCACTTGACGCCGTTAATTTTATGTCCTTCGATTTTTTCCATATTGCTTTATTGTAATGGTAGAAGCAACCTTTAACAATGCATACATAAAATACAGTTTTTACTGCATTCATAGCACCTACCTCAAAATCGCACTTAAATTTTTTTATTTCAACTTTAAGCAAGTTTTTTAAAAGTGTAAATAAACGTGTGTAGGTTCTTTCGCTTTTATTAGGCAGAAGTGCAAAAATAACAGGCACAACATTGACAGATTCACTATCTGACCACACATCAACATGTAAGCTATAAAGTTGATAAAAGTGTTTAGGCACACATTTAAATGTTCCGTCACCAAAATAAGTTGTCTTTCTTTTTAAAATATTTCTAGCACTGGTCAAACAAAAATGATAATTTTTTCGGTGGTGCCATCTTCGCATCCACGAACTTATTTCCAAGCACATCAGGAACGTGTACTTCGTCTATATTTTCAAATGCTAAGTTTGGCACGTGTAAAATTTTTTTCTGGCTCTTAGTAGAGAATCTCTATGAGTCTTAAACTCTTCATTAGGCAATTTCCTAAAATGCTTTTCGAAAACACGTTGCACGGGTTCAAGCGTTTTGGTAACAGCAATTTTTGATTTATTAGTTGCTAATATAATTTTATTTTTAAGTGCATTTGGTGTGCACGTATGTATTCTCTCTTTACTCCAGTTCCATATTTCACAAAAATTGGCTTTAACATTTCCTACAGAAATATATTGTCTACCAAAGTCTATCAAGACTCTATACTTTAATAAGAAATCTTGACCTAGAATCAGGTCCTGGCTGAGGCCATCTACTACAAAAAAAATATGACTAAAAACTCTAGACCCTATTACTAGATTTAGTTTACTGCTTCCCATCACTTTTAGAGCTTCAGCATTGACGCTATTTAACCCAATCTTCTTATCATATTCTACATGTATGTTGTTCCTTGACACGAAGTTTCTGGATATAATCGAAACGCTTGCTCCCGTGTCTACAAGAGCTAGGAGGTCACACTGACAACACTCACACTTAATAACTGGATTAAACCGACCTGAATTTATATATTGTGGGACTTCATCTGATCCCGTCGTCATCACAACATTTAATGACGCTTTATTTTGTTTTGTTCGGTCAGCTACACGAGATGTTTCTGGGAGTACAAAGATTCCCAGGTGTAACAAAACCACCCTGGTTTGGCAAGTTCAACATATTTTCTTTGTGAACTTGTTCGTTCAGACTGATCATTTGCATTATCGTTTCCTTTAAAGTTTGTTTGTTTGGAAATAAAATAATGCTCAATTTATTTTTATAAAATCTATTGCAATTTTTAAGAAATTGCTGGATGAAAATTTTATCATCGTTTATTCTAGCTTGGTAAGATAACTCATCCAATGCATAATAAAAGGTGATCAAATCTTCTTGGTATAATTGTTTTCGCATGTAAAATTGTTGCACATAGTCTATACGGGATGGAAATTCTGTTCCCAGCTTATTTACGAGATCCGTGAAATTTTCCGTATTTTCCACAATTCTCTTGTAAAAAAATAAGGCAGGCCCCGTTAGGTATGCACCCAACAGTACTTTTTTCCCGACATCATCGTTTAATATGTGAATCACTGCTATTTGATTGAATTGTATCATAAAATCGTCGAACGACCCATGTATTCCGTCAAATGTGGATGTGGTTGATGCCATTTTATACGGTTACAGAGTCTCAAATACTTATAAAATAATATATTATAATAAAATCCCAAGAACAAATTTGTTAGTGATACACTTCAAATCTCTTCTGTGGGTGAATACTTGCGTTTTTTTTCTTTTTTTCTTCTTTGTTCAATTTTCTAGGACGCTTAGGCGCCTCCACCATGTAAGGACTTGGGGAATCCCGGTTCGGGATGGTTTGGTTCTTTTCTCGAATTACTTTGAATTAAACACTTTTGATCTTTAATATTTTCATTTATTCACTTTTATTATCGCGTGAAGACTAAAAGGAACGGTAGTAAAAATACACACAATTATTATCATGGGGCTCCTGCCCACACCCAAGTTCACATTCGACTGTCTTCTTCGAGAATCTCCTCGAAGCTCTTACTTTTACTTCCGATCAGAATTCAAAAAGTGACAGCGTGAGCGTAATGAGGTTTGCCATAATAACAGAAAAGGTTATATGCATGGCAAAACTCCACTGTACCTTGGTATTAATACAACCACTTCACCATACTTTACACTGTTTAAACTGATATCGAAAGTACTCGGTCTAATGAAGAAAATGTATTAAATAGAATTTAAAAATTAAATCGAAAACCACCCAATGTATTGACATAAAACTCTCACATACATTAGATTCTCCCTTCGATCAACAGTACAACGATTCTCCATACATTTTATATGAGTTTTGTTGAAAAATAATTTTGAACATAAAAGGGTGTAGCGGGATAGTCTTTGGAAAAGTGCTCCCTAAGCCTGGACTTCGTATCTACGACCAAACGATGCCTTATATAGGGCGTGTACAATGTATACAGTTTCAACCCCCCACTACCCCCCAAACGGCTACGACATCCAATTGTATTTAAAACTTTTTTTTTTTCACTGTATCTATGAAACTGACTGATCTCAAACTTTGTACAAATATTGCTGTGACATAAAGTAATACTACAAAAAATCAACAGGTCTTGACGACACCTACCTTTGAAAAAAATTAAGAATAAAAATTGAAACACCCTGTAATGTGACTTTCTTTGGTGGTACAAACACAGTTTATTTTTTCAAACATGCACTGACATTCAACCTACGACAAGGAACACTGGAAAATAAATCAAAGATTGAATACGAATTTATTTTATAACTAGCAACTAAACATTTTTACTTATGTAATCGTACTTGAATGATTCTAAATAGGTTCTTAACTATGAAAAAAATAATGACTAAATTTAAAAAAAAATCTAATCTTATTACCCATACCTACTTGAAAACAAATAATCCATTAAATAATCCTCATTCCTCATCACACACACACACGTTACAATCAAATATATTGGTCAGAATTTCTGCTGCTTTTATTATTTTTGATATGTATCGCGCATTAGATAAATAATAAATCACTGTAGCTATGTGAGAGCAACAACTTGCAGTTCGATTTCCATTTGGGCATGTGCAGTAGTGCTCTTTGATCCCTGAGTAATTATTTTGATTGGGTTCATATCTAAGGAAAATATAATAAACTTTTTTATTGATGTGGCGAGATGATGTGAATTCGTAAAATATCGTTTTCTTTACAGTATTCGAGGATAATGGAACTATCGGCGTTTTGTAGTTCAGCAAAATAGCATACTGATTGCTTTAGTTGGTACGAACCACCAAAAAATATTTCCAAAGCATTCCGTGTCAATTAAGGAAAGTCTAACAAGTCATTACTTGATATATGTTTAAAAATAGTATATAAGTTATTGATTGATATCTCGGACTTTATCTTTAAATTGTTATTTCATCGGTATTATTAACGTCACTAAGTAGTCGTTTTCTACATATTATTCAAAAAACAAGCTATTTTACAGAATGTACCGATTTATGGTAAAATTTTATTGTCAACTTTATGATCTAGTAAATGATATTTTTGTTTTATTATACCGTGTACAGATTCTACAACCCATCTAACTTTAGTAACAAGTCGCGATTGATTAGATTCTAAGGTATCAAGCTGTGCTCTATTACCTTTTAAGGCAGGCATTAAAACTTTCAGTCCTCTAATTTCCAATTCACTCACCACATCACGAAAACCACGATCAACCACAATAAAATAACCCGATCTTAATGAATAAGACAAAACCATTAGTATCACACATAATTAATTTAATTATGGATGCATCGTTAAGGTTTGCATTGAAAGGTCCACACATATCTATTACAAATCCATCGGTTCTACATATTGTAAATGGTTTACATAAGGAAGTTTTTTTTTTTGCCCTGAATATGATTTTTTCTGATAAATATTATTAGTACTTTTTTGGTGACGAATGTACGTACCATCACATATGAGAATAAGCTGATCATTATTTGCATCAACTATCCTTTTCGCTACCTCGCTAGTACGGGTCAGTATTATTTCTCTTGTGGTTGATTTTATTCCAAAATGTAATGGTAGGACGTTTCTTTCAAAAGCTTTTAAAACTGAATCCACATAATCTGACACTAATTGATGGTACTCTAATCCAAGAATTGAAGCTAACAACTCGTCACTATTACCCGTCCTAAGTTTCATCAAACAAACTATTATAGCCTGTACAGAAGTTCTACCAGTAGAGTTTCGTAAATCTAACATTTCATCTAATTCATAAATATTTTGCCATTTTAATCCTGTAAAAACCAATAATTGTTTGTTTGTGATTGAATGACTTAATATTGCTTCGAATGTACTGAAACTACTACTCAAATTCATAACTACTACTCAAATTCAAAATGTTACAAAAATCTGATGAAGGTACGGAGCTGAAACTGGCAAATGGCTTCAGGTTTGATATGTCGACTTCAAAAAACTTGTTCTTCATTAAATGATTCTTGCAGCATCGGTTATTCATTGGTATGTAAATATGTTTAACTGAATAGCACTGTAATCTAGCATTGCTTGGTACAACTGTTAAATCTTTGGTAGAGCCACAAATACAGCAGTATTTGTGTGTTGCAACGAGGCGTTGAATTGGAAGTTCTAAATATTCATCTGTGCGTGAGCTTTTTGATGTAGAAGGTATATAAGTTGGGTCGATGTTGTCGTCGATAATATCTTTATGAACAGAGACAGGTTGCCTTCTCTTATACATTTGTAATCGACAGTAATTGCATAGTTGGTAGTTCACCTTAATAGTCTTTCCAAAAGTAGCAGATAAATACAATAGGTCATCTTTTTTAGTTATTATTTTTGTTGGTCCTCTTACTTTTCGAAGATACCTCTCACATATATTACACTTCACAGACATATTTACTTAAGTTTTATCGTTTCCAGCGTTATAATATCAAAATAAGTACTTATCTTTATACTTAAGTATGGACTAATAATTATTACTCACAATTAGACATACGGCTATATCTTGCCTTATCTTATATGCATGTGTATATTTCAATATATATCTGTGGTATTAAGTATATCACTTTTCAAATGTCCTTTCTTACGTTAAAATGATCTTCACCACAATATAAACAGCTCAAAAAATAGTATACATTGTCTCGTCTTATCGTCTTTCATAACTTTTTCCTTATACTTGCATAAAATGTTTTTTTTTAGGTGCATACTTGGGATCATTGAAACAACACAATATTTATAATAAGGTTTTCTGTACTTTTCCATGGAAATACTTTATTGGTTTAATATTGGTAAAAACAGTCATATACAAATAAATTTACAGAGTTACTTGGAAACTAAAAGACCTACTACACCATAACATTTTTTAAACAATGAAATTAGCTATTGCAAGAACTAGCAATGATTTTAAAAAGATGACATGAATAAAAATAATACATTGATATTGTATGTTGATATAATAATACATTGATTTTATCACTCAACAAGTGACTTTGTGAAACAAACTCTTCGTTGTTGACTTCAGACTCGAGCATTTCTTACGTCACAGAATAAGCGCGCAAAAATGGCCGCGTTTATGCCGCCCGAAAAAAATAGTGATTTTTTATTAATTTTTAAGCTTATTAGTTTTTTTTTTATACCACAACGGTGGCAAACAGACGTACGGTCCGTCTATATTCGAATAAGTAAAGTAAATCGATGCCTCCAACGCATAAAGTCGGAACACATTTTTTTACGAAAATGATATTATTGATCCATTTGAACAACATTATCATGTTTAATATACCTGTGCTTAAAAAACATAAAAATATTCATTAATTAATGAGATATTTAATAGCTAATAGTCTTATTAAGTAAACCTTCCCGCGCAAACAGTCGCAACGCGAGTTAAGCCGATGTGCGGCGAACGGCCGGTGGCGCACGGATCAATCACAGCACAGTTCCGACGTCGTATGACATGCAGTGAACTCGCAATTTCGCACAACGAAAATAATAAGTTTTTTAAGTTCATAATCGTTTTTTAAAGTGTTATTGATGTAAATATGATTATAGTTATTACATATTAGTGAAATTAGTAACCGACGTTCGTCAAAGATATTAAAATTAGTTTTAAATGATCCTGTACCTAATAGCGAATTTATAACGGCCGGTGAACATGACAGAAATGGTAAGTATTATTGCATTTACGTATATTTTTGGTCAATAGTATGTTTCTTTATATTAAATTATCATTAGGATTCATATTAATACGTTAGTATTCATTACATTACAAGTAAAATTCAAAATTAATCGGTTCCAACGCACAACGTCGGAACGTCTATGTTACGACTCTATGCGCCGTTCCGGCGTACGCGCAGTAGTAAATTACGACTTTTTGCGATTATTTTTTTTTACACTCTGCGTCGTAACTTAAAGTAACAACCTTATGCGTTGCTTTAATTTGAAATTATTTATGCGTATATAAGGAATTAAACCATGTGTTGCTCTGAAAACCAAAGTTTTATTTTATCAACATAGGTAACAATTTTAACTATTAAAACTAAACTACACTTTCTACTTATGAGTAGAAAGTCACTCACCTGAAAACCAAAGAAACGACATTAAAAGTTTATATTCCCAAATATTATAATATTAAAAGTTATTCTTTTACCATCTGACTTATAAATGACTTGACGTATTTATAGATGACATACAATATTTGTTTCTAAATTCTAAATCATAAATAATTATTTGACACTAAAGAGGTCAGCTAACAAAATAGGTTCCTACAACTAAATAAATTAAATATAGAAATAATAATATATTTCTTTACATCTCCCCCCCTAAGGAAAGAAAATATTTGTTGTTGTTATAGAAGTATCTCCACTCCTTTCTTTTTCTAATATCGAGATAGGTATAAGTTTTGTGATATGGTAAAGGTTTGATTCCGTTTTCTTATGGCCCGTATCTATTCTGTATATTGAATTTGAAATTTTTTCAACAATCTCATATGGTCCAACTTTCAGTTCATCTAATTTCTTCCTATTTAGCTTGTTTCCATTCTCCACATATACCATGTCTCCTACATTAAATTCATAATATTTTATATTTTTATCAAATAGTGTTTTGTTGTAATTATGTGATTTTATTGTATTCTCAAGTGCCTTTTCTCTATCCTTGATCCAGTCATTATGTGTTCTTTTTTTCTTTAATTCATTCGGTAATATCGTAACATCTGTACCATACAAAAGATAACTTGGTGGAAAATCAGTTACTGAATGATTAGTCTCATTGTATTTATTTACACATTCATGAGCTATTGTGGTCCAGGCTCTCTTTTTTCTTTTTTCATTTGTTTTGCATCTGATTTTGTTAATTAATGTTTGATTCAATCTTTCATTTAGGCCATTTGAGAATGGTGCATTTACTGCTGTAAATACTATTGGTATCTGCTTGTCACTCAGGAATTTTTTAAATTCTTTGGAATTTATTCCCGGATTTACTAAAATAGGTACTTTATTAAATCAATTAGTCTCATACGTTGAATTTTCAGTCATAACTTAAAATAATTATAATTCGTACGTAACATTGTAGTAGGTAAGCACTAGTTACTTCGTCACTAGGAAGCGCTTTAGCAAATAATTTTTAAAGGAAAGTCTTTATTAATCCCAGTATTTGCATTATCTATCTAATAAAATCAACAAAACATTATTACTTATACTCATTAAACAAATAAAAATGTAACTTCTGACGTTAAAATAACACAAAAAACAACCAATAATCTTTAAAACAGTTTATTTAGGAACTTTTACAGACATGAGGAACCTATCTTTAATATCACAATAAAACAGAATAATATTCTGACACGATGTCAGAATTAGAAGTCAGGCTACATTACGCTAGCTAGTCACTATGAATCACATCATAATTAACAAACTTAAACAAAAACACTTCTAACATAAAAAATAATCTCCTTAAATGGTTCCTACGTACTCGGTCTTCCTGGTTTATCATCAGGTCCGCAGCAGCAATGTTCATAGCTAAACTTTGCCAGAACAATATTCTATTTGCTGGCATTAATGGTCCTAACCTTTGTATAAAATAATTTTCGCGTTCATCTGTTATACTTCTAGCTTCTGTTTTGGGACATGCGCTGTAAAACCTTTTTTTGCTACAGTTTTTCTTAGATATTCTAGTTGTATGTAATTGGCAGTGAAAGTAGTTTTGTAAAATAAACATAAGCTTCCTTTATTAAAACATATTTCACAAATATCACGATATTACGCAGATACGCTCGTGGATTCGATTATTGGATTCTGGCAGTAGAGGTATCATAAGCAATTTTATAAAAATCTGTTACAGCCATCTTCTTCACAACTTACTAGCCTAGCAATAAGCGACGTGGATTCAAAATACTCTTGACGCACCCACTAATATCGAACTATCCCTAATTTTTGTCGTAGTTAAGGCAAAAATCCTTATAATATCTCTGCTCTCATACAAGTAACAGCTTTGGGAGAAAGTTTATAAGCAAGCATTTTCTCTGCTGATTCCGAACATGTAAGTAGCTCATTTTTGTCAAAATTGTTAGGTAGTTACAGCCTTCTTTCTTATGACGGCAGTATTGTAAATGATTGTGGTGCAATTTTGTTTATTGTGTCAAGAATTTCATTATGTTTTAAATGATTATAATAATTGTGTTAAAAGAGACTTTTATTTTTGTTAAATTCATTTTTTCATTGATAGAACATTAACGTTTATGAATAATATTAATTATTTTAAAGCAAACAGTCCATTTACTGTCTTTAATTTCGTAGAAAAGAAGTGCAACATTTTGTTATTTTTATGAAAACAAAACAAAATAAATTAAGTATTTAGCATGGTAATTCAAGAACACAGACATATATAAATTTTTGTTTAATAAATCAGATTTGAACAAGTTTTGATGGTTTATACACTGGATACGACCCTCTTTTTGAGACATTATGACAGATTGCACGCAGCATAGGGTCGTTATATTAGACATACGACTTTATTCGCGTTGTATATGCAGGTCTCATTAGTAGCATATGGTCGTAACAAAGAGATACGACTTTTGTCCATCGAGTATCTTTATACTCGTAAGTTCTAAATTGGGCTATATTTATTTAATTATTAATTTTATCACATCCATAGCTCGGCATCACTTTCTTAAGACTAATAATTGTTTGCATGGTATAAAAACACAGGTGAAAAAAACACAAAAAAATGTTCATTAAAACGGCTCTCCTGTAAAATGTGAATTTTTGAGTTAAGATCTAATGCGTTGGAGACGTCGAAATATAAAAAGATATTATAAATAAAATATATGAAAATATTTAAAAAAGCAGTCCACGCATTTTACAAAAAAATATTTTTTTTTTTTTTGTTTTTTTTAAAAGCTCCTTTTTTAGTTATAACTCATGTTTATATTTCCTTTTGCCTTTAATCTAATTTAGATAGGATAGTCAACATCAAGGAGACACGTTTGTTTTAATATTTAAATAATAAATTATCGTATATTACGAGTATCTAGCTGTTGCCCGCGACTACTCCCGCGTAATATTCGATTCACAAAATGACCTTGAAAAATATGAATAAGGACATCCGTTACATCCATAATTACACAAAGACTAGATTAAAGACAGAAGCAAGTAGAACCACACCGGCTTCACTTGCTTTTGTCTTAAAACTAGTCTCCGTCTCTGAATGATTTCCCCGAATTTTATAAATTAAATGCTTCGTTTCGAGCCTAGCGTTTTATTTTAGATAGACGCTAGGGCGACTCCTCAGAACTTTTTGGAGATTGTACATAGTCAACAACTAGAAGACACATTTGTTTCCCTCTGGACGACTCCGTCCACTTTCTTAACTCGTCTACTTCATAAGTTGACCACATTGCTAACTAGTCCACTTCCTAAGTTGACCACATTGCTAACTAGTCCACTTCCTAAGTTGACCACATTGCTAACTAGTCCACTTCCTAAGTTGACCACATTGCTAACTAGTCCACTTTCTAAGTTGACCACATTGCTAACTAGTCCACTTCCACATAGGAAAGTAGATATATCGTCGTCGTCATAGGGGCCTTAGCCTTTTATGTTGTAATGCGGCGTAGCTGCGGCTGCCGTTGTACAATGGTCCGGCTTTACAATGAGTACCTAATGAAGAATAGCCCATCACCCACCCGTTTTGATTTGTGGTTATCTATTTGTGGTAAGTACTACATGGATAGCAGATAAAACCTTCGTGGTCAACTAATATCTTTTCCTGTTACTGGCCGCTTATGATCTATGACTGAAATATTTCCCTTATGAGTGCTTTATGATTGAACCTAGTACAATGACAGTTGGCATTTCTGTTTAATACAGAGTTTTACGGTCTTAGACAATTTGTATTGATTATAACGTATTAAATAACGAAATGTCTGGATCTGAACCATAGATTTAGTATGTACAAGATAAACAATGTCAGATTATAGGCGAGACCAAAACACAATTGAGTGATTGTCAATGTGTGAGTTAAAAATAGTGATTGCAACGGACTGTTGTGCACTATCGATATTCTGCACTTGGGATTATCGAGCTTATGAATTTGGTGTGTAAAGAGCGTCTTGAACTCTTGAATAATGTCGCAACAATTTGTTTTAAGAAGCACAACAAGTTGACTTTTCATGCTATCGGGTAAAATTGTGCTGTTAGGCAATTTTTTATTTCCAAACTGCTATCTTTTAGTTTTAAGACTAGGATACCTACCATATATATATATAGCCATAGTAAGAAAGCAAAAAAGAAACGATGGTAGCTGAATGAATAAGGAACCGGCGTCCAACAATCACAGGATATTTAAACACGTTGTATAACATAATTTTTTTTTTAATTCTTTATATTCGGAAAACATTTATATAACAAATAATTGTGAAAATACAGCAAAACTATTTTCAAAATGAAAAATATTATTAAAATCTTTGGGTTGGTTAGCCCATTTATCGAGAAAAGCTTTAACTAATGTTTTATATATGTATATATTATATACATATATAAAACAATATATTATTATAACAAGAACGACGGGAGCGAAGCCCCGCGTAACTTCTAGTTCTGTATATATCAAGGATCATTTACAATGCGTTGCTCTTCAAAATGTTTACTGCATGTAAGTAGTTGAATATTTTTTTGAGGTCCAGTCTGGTCTATTTATAATACGTATCCATTTGTGACGTGACGCTGTTTTCGTTGGAAACCTAAAATAAAAGACAAAAACATCACTAACTTAATGGCTCACCTGACCCACTAAGCTTATATTTTAAGTACTAGCTACTGAATTTGTGAGAAACAACTAATTTAAAAATAGGTATTAAAAAACATAGAGAGATGTAAATAATTTAGTGTGCTTCACTCAATTACAATAGTGGTTCCTTAAGGCGTTAACGCACATATTACGATGATTTAAAGAATTGACGGAATAATTACAGTTTTAAAAATACTATCGACTTTTATCGATACCCATTACGTCATCATTTCGTCAAGCCTTATCGTCAACAAACATTTTCCTATTTTACACGAAAAAAGCTTTAATATTATCGTATATACATAAAATATTATCAACATAACGAAGAAGAAGCCTAAATACGTCCAACAAAATAGGTTTTTGCTCAGTTAAAAGCAGCAATTTTACAAAATAAGGTTTGCAAAAATTCATTAGATTTTTGTATTTACCTGAGAAACGTGAAATTTCTCTGGGTTATTCCTTCTTGTCACGTCACAATTGGCTACGGAACAGACCACCATGATACTGGCACACCTTTTAAGCAATTTATTGCACGATTTGTAAATATTTTAGCAAAATAAGAGTTGACAGTAAAACACGCGAGCCGCTATGGCCCTCTAATTGAAAAAATATTGTCACATCCCATTTTATCTTTCATCTCTTTCACTTTTACAGCTTGCATATCAATTTGACCTCTCGTTTCCGCGCTATGTTTGTCTTCTGCGGTAGCGCGCGGATCCTAGGTCTATGATCTGAACTACAATTTTCAAAAAATCAAAGAGGTAATTAATTATTAACATGGCAAAGTAAATACACTTACACGAGGAGTTGTACTAACAACAATGGTAATACTCGTTGGAGATGCACTAATAGAGCCAGATGTTCCGCGACTATGACCCTGGATGTGACTAAAAATAAGATTTTGCGGAAAAATATACACACATGTCAACCCGAAAAGGCAAAGGTAAAGATTCGTCAAATGATTAATAATATTAAGGAGGAAGTACGTTATAATTTAGGCTCAGTACAACAAATCTACGAGGACGGCGTTGCGAAAATTAACAATACAGTATTTTCTCGAGACATTCCACTATTTATATCAGTAAAAAGTACATTATACCGAGCCAGAAAAGTACATTTGGGTACTGACAAATTATTTTTTAGTAACTTGAATGAAGTTAAAGTGCCAAAAGGCATGTCACAAAAATTTCACATAATTGAAGACGGTACAAGTGATAAAATACAATTTTTTTGTTCTTTTATGGCCAAAGAAGTTATTAATAAGAAAGTAAAGTGCTCATATTATGGAGACGGAACTTTCGGGGCTGCACCTAAGCCATTCTATCAGTTGTATATAATACACCTAGACTAAATGATAAAAGTGTCAATATATTACCAGTTATTTATGCAATGCTTCCAAACAAAACAGAGAAGACTTATAAACGTTTTTTTGGACTAATTAAAAGCCACTTGGGTGTTTGCATTGATTATTTTAAATGCGATTATGAAATTGCACAATTAAATGCGATTCGAGCCATTTTCCCCGAAGCTGAAGTTACTGGCTGTTTTCAGCACTATAATAAGGCGGTGTGGAAACAGGCACATAAATATCCTAACCAGCACGAGTGAAGGAAGAAATGTTTCGAGACTTTGTGCACTTTTTGTTCTACTACCTGCACCATACATGAAAGAAGCTTGGCAATCTATAATGGATATAGCACCAAATAATGCAGAATGGCAAACATTTAAGAAATACTTCCAAGAGCAGTGGTTTACGAAAGATCATAATATGCTAAGTTGTGCACATAATAAACATAGAACAACCAACTCAGCAGAAGGGTATCATCTCTTCGATGATACCCTTCTGCTGAATCTGAAAATATCTGGAATAGGACACCCAAATTTTTATTATTTATGCAGCATTTTAATTAAAGAGGCCATTCATGTTGACCACCTAATAATGAGAAGCATATTTCATAAATTTCCAAAAAACCGAAGAACAAAAGATATTTATTTCGGCAAAGAATATTCACAGCTACGAAAACAAATAAGTGCGAATGAAATATCCCCGATAAATTTTCTAAAAAAAATAAACTCAAGTGTTAGGGCTTATTTTAAGTATAAATTGAAGTTATCTTTTGTTTATATGTTTTTTTAATAAATAATTATTAGTATTTGTTAACTTTATTATAATTACACCACACTTAAGGCCGCTGCCGGTTGACTGATAGCCTATTTCTATTATTTGAGGCTTATGGGGCTAAATTAGGCTCGGTTTTCGGACATTGACAACGACATGTAAAAAAATGAGCGCGTCTTCTGGTGTTTTCTGTATTCTGAGCCCCTGCTATGCTGTAAAACAGTGGACAAGTTAGAAATATGGACGAGTTAGGAAATGGGCAAGTTAGGAATATGAACGAGTTAGGAAATGGACAAGTTAGGAATATGGCCGAGTTAAGAAGTTGACAGACTAGGAAAATTAACTAGTTAGGAAGTAGATAATTTGGAAATTAGGTGGACGAGTTAGGAAAGTAGTCAACTTATGAAGTAGACGAGTTAAGAGAGTTGTGTTGAGTTGTCTTATTAATTAATCTGTTTGATCTGCAGCTATCTCTATTACACTATACGACTGCAGACTTGAGGTAAAGGCGTAGTGCGACGGCAATAGTTTCTTCTAATACATGTTTTTCAAATTCCATTAAAAAAAAATCACCTCACGCTTTTTTACAATAAAATGATGAATGAGTTTTAAGATTAACTTGAAATCAACTGAACAGGTTTTCTAAACTCTTTTATTGTTGAATAACCCATTTATCGGGGAAGGTTTTTAAAGGTTTAGGCTATATAACATCACGCTACGCCCAATAGGAGCTGAACAGTGGCCAAATTAAGAACGACGGCAGCGAAGCCCCGCGCGACGTCTAGGCGTTGATAAGTGTGCTAAGTTTCAATAAATCCGACGTTACGAGATGGGTCAAAATCATGTTTAAAGGCCTTATTCATAATTTCCATCGTTTTACACTTTGGGCCCAAACATGTATGGTAAGGTATCAGTCTCCTTTCAGAATGTCAAGACAGGGTTGTACAACAATAGAAATAAAGTTTTAGGAGCACCAAGACTGACACTGACTGATCCAAATCGTCCATAGAAGCCCCAGAAAATTTTTCAAAATTCTTGGTGGCGGAATATTGTGACGACGAAAGAAATATTGTATTATTTTGTAATAAAATATGTCAATTATGAAGTACAAGCATATTCTAGCTGATGGTACATTTAGTTCGTGCCCGATTGAATTTTTAAACAATTGTATACGATTAATGGCGTTAACGAAACTACATCTGCAATTGTACCATAAATTTTTTGTTTACTTCCGGATAAAACACAAAATACTAATGATGCATTATTTTGGCTAATAAAATCTCAATTCAAATACTGGCGACCAGTTAATTGAGTTGGCACCAATGAAAGCAATTCAAAAAGTTTTCCCTACCCTATCCCTACTATTTTTTCATCGATATTAAGGGATGTTATTAGCACCTATTTGGAAAAGCAAAGTTGTTAAAGTTAAACACAATTTTTTACTTTTTAAATGTTATCACTGATCATAATTGTGGTCAGCGGTTACACCAGTGTAACTAAACAGTGCAACAATGGGTCTGTCTTTTTACATTTGAACAATTTCAATTTTAAATGTGACCACTGATCATAAGTGTGGTCAGTGGTTACACCAGTGTAACTAGACAGTGTAACCATGGTTCCAAAGATGATCACAGAACCACTAATCTTCCGAGCCCGTATTCAACAAAATCCCAAACTATTTTTGTTTTTCTACAAGCTCAATCCCGTGGTACTACTGGTAGTACCACGGGCAAAAAAGGATATTTGTTGACACACCCATCACGATTTCTTTTAATTTTGAATATCCATTTGCATCGAAGGACTTTTCGATTTATTAGTAAACGAGTAGATTTTGTTGAAATGATTTAATTTCGCTATTCATTGCATCATGTATAATTTCATTGACAAAATATAAAGTAAAAAAAAGTAGTTATAATATATAGTATAGGATAGTAAATATAAAGTAAAAGTAAGGTAAAGTAAAATTTATTCAAGTAATAAAAAAAACAAAAACTTATAAACAGAACTCTTAAAAATAACTTAATGTAGGGAACAAAAATTTATGATTAGCCTGTACTAGGTAGTAAAACCTGTGCTACAAGCGGTCCTAGGTCAAACACTCTTGTACTCCTTACAATGTAGAGAGAACAAGAATTGTGTAAAAACTTTATAAAAAAATCATAATAAAACTAAACAAACAATTAAACTACAATTCAATTATAAATATGTAACAGCTTATTTGATTACAACTAATATATTTTCGGTTTGGTCATAGGACAAACTTTGCAAATAATTATAAATAAGTGACTTACATCTAAAATAGTTACAATCGAATATAAATAACGCCTTATTTACTTTCTTATACAGAAAAGGTCCTAAAAAGGGATAATAATTATTTGTAAAAATATATCTAGATTCTGAAATTGTAGTGCAAACATTATATTTCCGCCTCTTGGTGTTAGTGATGTTAGGGTCGTACGTAAGCGCAGTGTGAAGTATTAGTACAGTAGACAAGATAAATAGTTGGCGAACTGTTAAAACTTTACAATTTTGGTATAATTGGACCGTCGGATCGATATCAAAATTAAATCTCTCTGGAGGTCTAATTAGATTCCGATCGCGTAGTACTTGCCTTTCTTGCTGAATTAGAAGCTCGTGTTGATCATCATCACTATCTCCATTGTCATCTCTGTTCTCTTCCGAATTACTTGAATCATTTTCTATAACAAAATTATTTGGCTGATTCTCGTCCAGGTGTATAGAGTTATCTAAAGGAATATGTTCTTCTAAACTTGGGGAATTATCCTTTAAAGATAAAGTATTTTCTAAATTAGGTGTAAAACTAGGTAACTCAAAATCATTCTTCCCTGATTCTGGCTTTTCAATTTGTATGTCTTCATCTATCAAAGGTATTTCTTCAAATGTGACGTCTCTTGACCTCAATAATTGAAATTTACTTTGTCATAGAATCTATAACCATCCTCACCGTTATACCCAACAAGAATTCCTTTTTGTGCTTTTTTATCTAGTTTTAATGTGGTAGAATATTATTATTATTATTATCCTGAGGTGATTGATTTTTGGCTTTAAGTTACACCACAATTCATATGGTGATTTTCCTTCAACAGTGGTAGGTCCTGTACGATTTAAAATGTAAACAGATGTACTTGCTATCTCTGCCCATAAGCCTTGTGGTATATCATCATGGGCATGCATTGGCGATCTTGTCATCTCTACTACTGTGCGGTTTTCCCGTTCAGCGCAACCATTTTGCTCAGGAGTATAAGGCATTGTAAGTCTTTGTTTAATTCCGTACCGTCTTAGAGTATTTCGTACTTCTTCGTTATCAAATTCACCTCCATTGTCACTTAAAATTTCTTGAATGACATGTCCTGAGGTTATAGCTTGTATCAGAAATTCCTTCAAACGTGCATTATCTTCAGATTTATGTATAGGAAAATAAATGTGACGAAATCGAGTGAAGTCATCTTTGAAAAAAGAGAACCGAAGCCCGTCCGCCCAAGAAACAAAAACATTTTCCATGAAAGCGACGTTTTCAAAATCATAATTTAAATATCTGTTGGCAAATTGTAAACCTAAGATATTATGCCTTTCCGTTAAAAACAACTTATTTGCTGGAATTCGGTGACGAATTCCCGTTTCATTAAGGCTGCGTCGTATGGTTAAGCTAGATACAGCCAGATTAGTTGCAAATGCGAATGTTTTAATAAATCTTGCATTTGGAACGCTTTCGACCAGTTGCGTATCTAGATCATGAGTTGTTTTCCAGGGCCAACAGACACATGATTTCTAAGATTTCCTTTTTCATGCCAAATTTTCCCTTCCGTGCACTTTCATAACTAAGTTTTGTTAACTGGTTAAGAAAAACCCTTTTTTATTATTGTTTTCACAACTGGTTTTTAAACAAGAATACGAAGTGTTCATTCATAACTGACAATCACAAATAGTTAAGAAACGAATAATTATGATTATGTTTTTATAACTAGCTACAGTCAGCAATAACATTTTTCCTTTTACCTTAAATCAAAATAAAAACAACAGAGTTAGAGGACAAAGGACAAACACCGGGTACCAAGTCATTTTGACTTTTAGATATTAGGGACATGAGGTATTTCGACATAAAGCCTCCATGAGCCGGACGGTGTTTGTCCTTTAACCTTAAATCAAACACAAAATGTAATTTAGGTAAATTAACTTTTACTTAATATTTAAATTGGGCAATTATTTCTAAACAATGTCCAACAGTGATAGACTTATTTGTTAAAAGATGTATAGTATCCGCAATTTCTTGGTCAATCTCTTGGTAATTTTTGTTCGATGCGTTTTTGTTTGTTTTGAACGACATTGAAATTTTTGTTTCTTTTATAAGAACATTCAGAATTGTTGCTAGCGACGGTTTTTGGCGTCCAACCATTCTATTAAGTCTTGCGTGCCAGCCTTCTAGGTTGTTGGTGGTCCGAATTTCCTCGCCGTAGCAGCACCAAGTCTTGATAAAATTTACGTCGCTGAACCAGTAACGGTTTAGGTAATTGTTGAACTTTATCACTGCTTCAGTTTTCGGGGATTTGGTCATTGTATACTTGTAACCTACCATTACATATCTCAATGGCAATCGGGCTAAGCCAGCACATCTCACAATATTATGTCGTCTTTGTATTGTAGATTTAATCCCTAATCGTTTCGCCTTTTTAAAAAGGCTGGCACAAAAATGATAATAACATCCTTTCATTACCGCATTCGGAAAAATTTTACGTATTGCTTTCATTGCTGAGATTTCGTAATCCAGTGTCAATTTTACGGGGTTCCATTCAGGAATTTGTGACTTTATCATTTCAAATATAAGTTTGTAGGTATTTTCAGTTTTATTATGAATGAAACCAAAGAATAAAGGTACAATTTTTTTTGTTATTTTATGTAGTCCATGAATGGTATATATTTGTGTGAAAGGTCCAGGGCAAGACTTAAAAGTTCCATCCAGAAAGAAATGTTCGAAATTATCCAAATACGTTTTTATATCAGAAGAAGAAAATATTAAAATCCTGTTGTTTGTGTCATTGTCGTTATAGTCGGCCAGGAGGAAGTTTTTATATTTTTTTGGTATTTCTACTTTAGTTGGTGATTCAAAATGGAGCTTAGAAACTCCTAATGCCTTATTTCTTGCTTTGTATAGACCACTTTTAATATTGTCAAATTTTGGTAAGTCAGCAACTAAGTGCACGCCATCGTCTTCCAGTTCGCATACTACTTTTTCAAACTGTTTTTGTATTGGATCGACATTAGCTACTATTTTAGTTTTCAAATCTTTCATTTTCTTCAAAACTAGATATTTTGCACTATTAGGTAAACAATCAATATCGTGCACGCCCTCTTTAACTATATGGTTTTCATTGCTTAATGTCACATTACCTTTACAACCGGTTTTATTGTAGCATTTCCAAAAAACATTTTCGTTCACATAAGTTTTAATTTTATGGTACTGACGGCCGTCGTATAGTAGTTTCTCGCGATCCCTTTTTGTCGTTATGAACTCCATGATGGGCTTAGAAAGCGACATAGTTTATCACTTAAGTTTTCGGTTGTTATATATTTTATATAAATTGCACTCAATTGCAATAGAAAACTAAATAATACTAAAATGACAATGTCAATGTCATGCCATTGCAGTTTACATATCAATAATAGATAATAATTTATTGAGATAAGAACCTCATCCGTTTTCCGCATGCAATACTCTCGATAAAAACTCTAACTCTGTTGTTTTTATTTTGATTTAAAGTTAAAGGAAAAATGTTATTGTTGACTGTAGCTAGTTATAAAAACATAATCATAATTATTCGTTTCTTAACTATTTGTGATTGTCAGTTATGAATGAACACTTCGTATTCTTGTTTAAAAACCAGTTGTGAAAACAATAATAAAAAAGGGTTTTCCTTAACCAGTTAACAAAACTTAGTTATGAAAGTGCACGGAAGGAAATTTTCCACCATAGTATAACAATATTTCTCTGTCAAAGAGCGATTTTATTAAATTACCACCATAAATATTAGATAAAAACATTGACAAATACCAACAATTACTTTTCTAACCGATATGCCTAATTCTTCCGCAATGGCTGATTTAGAAATACCTTCTTCACACATACTCACAATTCTATACATTTAAATTTAATTAATACTGTATTCTAAAATTTTATTAAATCGTTGATAAATGCGTCTAAAAAACGTAGTGATTATATGCTCTTATGCGTCAGTTTTTAATTTAGTAGAAAATCATAATTATGTAATGTCATTAAAGTTAATCCAGCCAGTGATAAATAAATTTGCAAACTCCTTGACCATGCAATTAGATTGCTAGATTTGCTAGTAAAACCATAGACCTAGGATCCGCGCGCTACCGCAGAAGACAAACATAGCGCGGAAACGAGAGGTCAAATTGATATGCACGCTGTAAAAGAGTGAAAGAGATGAAAGATAAAATGGGATGTGCCAATATTTTTTCAATTAGGGGGCCATAGCGGCTCGCGTGTTTTACTGTCAACTCTTATTTTGCTAAAATATTTACAAATCGTGCAATAAACTGCTTAAAAGGTGTGCCAGTATCATGGTGGTCTGTTCCGTAACCAATTGTGACGTGACAAGAAGGAATAACCCAGAGAAATTTCACGTTTCTCAGGTAAATACAAAAATCTAATGAATTTTTGCAAACCTTATTTTGTAAAATTGGTGCTTTTAACTGAGCAAAAACCTATTTTGTTGGACGTATTTAGGCTTCTTCTTCGTTATGTTGATAATATTTTATGTATATACGATATATTAAAGCTTTTTTCGTGTAAAATAGGAAAATGTTTGTTGACGATAGGGCTTGACGAAATGATGACGTCATGGGTATCGATAAAAGTCGATAGTATTTTTAAAACTGTAATTATTCCGTCAATTCTTTAAATCATCGTAATATGTGCGTTAACGCCTTAAGGTAACCACTATTGTAATTGAGTGAAGCACACTAACTTATTTACATCTCTCTATGTTTTTTAATACCTATTTTTAAAGTAGTTGTTTCTCACAAATTCAGTAGGTAGTACTTAAAATATAAGCTTAGTGAGTCAGGTGAGCTATTAAGTTAGTGATATTTTTGTCTTTTATTTTAGGTTTCCAACGAAAACAGCGTCACGTGACAAATGGATACGTATTATAAATAGACCAGACTGGGCCTCAAAAAAATATTCAAGTACTTACATAACGGGTGGCGCAAAAGTAAAGACCCTATTTGGTTCAGCTATAACATTTTTTCTAAATTAGAAAACTAGATTTAGATTTTTTTAAATGTATATTTGTGCCATTAAATTTCGTACCATTAGGATTTAAAGATGATGTCTTTTAAATGGTGACCTCCAGAGTTGATACACATTTGAGCCCTATTTATGACATTTTGCATAACTTGCCGTAACACTTCCTGCGATATGTTCGTTATTTCTTGACGAATGTTTTCTTTTAGAGCTGCGAGAGTCTGTGGCTTGTTCACATACACCCGAGATTTCAAAAAACCCCAAAGAAAAAAGTCTGGACTGGTCAGATCGGGTGATCTTGCAGGCCAAGGCAAATCGCCAAAACGAGAGATAACTCGGCCTGGAAAAGCGTCCCTCACTAAGTCCATAGTGTCGCGCGCTGTGTGTGCCGTAGCGCCGTCTTGTTGAAACCAGATGTGCTCCAGCCCCAATTCGTCCAAACTGGGTATCAAAAACTCACGTAACATGGTTCTGTAGCGTTCTCCAGTGACAGTTATCGCATTGCCTCCAGCGTCTTCGAAAAAATAGGGTCCGATCACTCTGTCAACACAGATGCCACACCATACAGTAACTTTTAGTGGGTGTGTGGCAAAGCGTCGAATTGTGCGACCAATCGGTGCCGGACGGTGGGGAAATCGTCGACGAAATTCACGTTGTGTTCTTATCACTGATATTCCACGTTCTTGGGGAGTAAAACGGTCCATGTTTATTTTCAGTGTATTTTACATTTGTTCACTACACAATTTTCAACAACAGAATGACAGAAAATGTATAATAAAAAAAAAAAAAGCATTTTCTTTAGTGCCACTACTTTTGCGCCACCCAGTATATATAAAACATTATTTAAAGCTTTCCTCGATAAATGGGCTAACCAACCCAAAGATTTTAATAATATTTTTCATTTTGAAAATAGTTTTGCTGTATTTTCACAATTATTTGTTATATAAATGTTTTCCGAATATAAAGAATAAAAAAAAATATTATATTGTTATACAACGTGTTTAAATATCCTGTGATTGTAAACCATCCAATAAATTTTCTATCATTAAGTACAGCTATATAGAATATAATCGATCAGATATATTGTTCTAGTTCATCATGACATTGACCATAAAAAATTTAGGCAGTAAGGTTTATGGCCTGCTTTCTTACTCATCAGCAGCCCATTAAGCCCCAATGCTGGGCTCGGGTCTCATCTCGAGAGCTGAGAGGGTTTAGGCCATAATCCACTCACGCTGGCCTATTACGGGTTGGTGGATCAGACATACACATAGAATTGCTTCTAGGGTAGATGTGGGTTTCCTCACGATGTTTCCCTTCACCATCAGCAGATGGTAAGTCACTTGACTAGTACATATAAATTCCACAAAGTGGAATGCACATTGGTACTGCCGCCGCGTTGGGTTCGAACTAGGACCGCGTAATTTGCACGCAGGTTCCTTATTCATTCAGCTACCATCGTTTCTTTTTTGCTTTCTTACTATGGCTATATATATATGGTAGGTATCCTAGTCTTAAAACTAAAAGGTAGCGGTTTGGAAAAAAAAAATTGCCTAACAGCACAATTTTACCCGATAGCATGAAAAGTTAACTTGTTGTAAATGCTTCTTAAAACAAATTGTTGCGACATTATTCAAGAGTTCAAGACGCTCAATTACACACCGAATTCATAAGCTCGATAATCCCAAGTGCAGAATATCGATAGTGCACAACAGTCCGTTGCAATCACTATTTTTAACTCACACATTGACAATCACTCAATTGTGTTTTGGTCTCGCCTATAATCTGACATTGTTTATCTTGTACATACTAAATCTATGAGTAAAACAATCTATTTAATATATAATTCAAATTCAACCTTATTAATACGTCATGTATTAATAAGGTTGAACTTGAATTACTATCGAACCAACTGATTCATAAAAAAAATTAGGGTAATTTTGTTTTGGTCTAAGTTTTTTAATAGTGCCCGATATTTTCGATCAAATGTAATATCTCTTTGTTGCCCGTGGTCCTACTACGTAGTCCTACTGGTAGGACCATGGGCATTTTTTTTTGTCCGTAGTTCTATCAATTGGACTGTAACCAAAATATCATTATTTTGTATGGGCAATGGTCCTACTAAACTGTGGTAGGACCACGGGCAATAATTTTTTGTCCGTAGTTCTATCAGTACGACTGTAACAAAAACATCATGATTGTATGGACAAGTTTCGTAACCAGTTTCCTTGAAGTATTTTTTTTCGTCGTCTATGTAACTGGTTTACGTGAAGGATTTTTTCATACTTCAACGTAACTGGTTTCGAAGGAGTAATTATCCAATGTCCCATAAGCTGCCTACCAAACTGACTATGAGAGAAAAAAGCGAAAAAAGTTAGTAGATCTATAGTTTATTTAAATTAACGCAGCTTGTCTAGAGCATGTAAAACGGAAATTCCTGAATTTATAAGCTCCATCTGTACTGTCATAATAAAGTCGTCATGTTTAATTAATATTTGCGATCTTCTTGGGGGTTTAATTTTGTGTTTCAATGTGCAAGTGGCTTCCGAATAAATTTGTTTAAGGTGGTCAGGAGTCGTAGCAATGTCACGGTATTTTTATTTACACATTTGTTCAATTTGAATGCCATCCCTCGATGGCATTGGAAAATTTTTTTTTTAAACCAATACGTGTCTATATATTTCACGAAAGTGGTGGACATTTCAGTTGTTGCACTTTCGCATTTTATATCGTTCCACCCTTCCATACCACCCTTCCATAACATGCGTTGGCGGTAACAACGGCAAGGCTGCAGTTAAACCAACAATTCTTTTTTGAGCTTTATTCAGTTTACCGCTTAAAGACTTTGCTTTTCGCCAGATTGCTCGATTCCAGTGGTAGAAATAACCCTTAATTTGTAATTCTGGAAATAATCCCCAGATTGCATTTATTGCAGCTATCTCATAATCGCAATGGATTATTTCCGGTGTCCAATGCAATAGTTGAGATTTTATGAGAGAAAATAAAATTCTGTAAGTTTTCTCTATCTTATCTGGTAATAAAGCATAGATTAGTGGTACCACTTTTGTGGTTTCGATTGAACTACCCACATCACCGAGCAATGTATATATCTGAGCGAACGGCTTCGGACAGCTCTTAAAGGTTCCGTCTAAAAAATATTCTTTGATATTTGAAATTATCTCTTTACTTTTAAATGAGCAGAATATAAAGATACGCGAACCTTCATATGCGTAATCTGCTAACACGTATGATGAAAAATTTTCTGGTACTTCTACCTCTTCTAGATATTTAAAAACACTTTTTGCTACTCACATAGACTTATTTCTGATGCTATATAGACAGTGTTGGCTATTCGATAGTGAAGGAATTTCCTCGACAAAATTTAGGCCAGCATCTTCTAATTCTACTATGGCTTCATTATACAGCTGTGGTATTGGACGATCTGACTTTGTGACTGTTCGTTTTAAATTTGCGAAAGTCTTATCAATGACATTTTTTTCAACATTTGGTCGACATTTATGCATTTTCTGTTTGTGTATAACTTCATCCTAGAAAAAACGGACTTAAATTTAATACGGAAGCCTCTACAAAGGGGATCTGTGCGTGGCTATTGGCTTGGGGCTGCACGATTTATTGGCACCTAGGAACGAAGACGTTTTACTTATAATCATATGTAGGTAATACGAACATAAGTTACCTTTATATTGACGGTACCCGTACATTTTTCTTTTTTATAATTAGAGCACCTCCAAACCGACCCTTCTTTTTTATAAGACCTCACTTTATAATACTGGTGTCCATCATGTAGCAGCACAGTACCGCTTTTCCGTTTTATAAATTCCATTGCGAGATTTCACGTTACATTCAATTCAAATTTTAGTTTAAATAAATAAGACTGCATCGCATTAAGAATATCACGGAAAATAATAAACGTCAACATGACATAACGATTTACGGCTGATCTCAATAACCTATCTACATTTGACTGCCCGTTTAAATAGCTACTATTACTAGTTGTCAACGCATTTTTAAGTTTCAATAAACGAAGATAGATAGGAATAGCCATCCGACACATTGATCTGTCTTTCGGAGGGCTTACTGCTCACCAAAGATAAGCAGGTGCATAGAAAATCAAAATATAGCGTTTCAATATGGTACTGGCCTTTAAAGTTTAGTAGGTTTCGTAACCATATGTCATCATTTTGCTTATCTGTCAAATTCGGTCGTTTAGGGAAGGTTAATAACTATTTTATTCACAAAAATGGATTTATCTACCGATGAGAGCGATAATGAGCTGTATGAAGCCGGTGAATTTGGCGCTCGTGCAATAGAAGATCAAGCTGAAGAACGTCGTCATTTTTGTCGTATAAACTATGCTGCCGAATTTTCTGATGCGGAATTTACATTTAGGTTTAGGCTCAATAAAACCACAGTAAATGAATTATTAAACAAAATATTACCAGGATTAACAGTGACGTCTTCCCGGTGAGTAAAAATTTATTAATATCTAGGAAACAATCTAATTGATGGTAAAAATTGTTCAAGGTTCATCAAATATAGAGCGTTGGGGTAAGAACGAATAAAAGTTTATATGTTTTAGGAACTATGGAGTATCTCCATTACACCAGCTATTACTAACATTAAGATTTTACGCGTTAGGGACCGTACTTGTATCGGTTGCTGATTTTATTGGCGTATCAAAAGCTACAGCCAGTAGAATAGTAGCCAATGTTTCTCGAGCAATAGCTGCCTTGTATCTGAAGTACGTCAATATTTTGGAAAATACCCAGCATTCCATGCTGTTGCAGGATTCCCAAAAGTTCTTGGAGCAATTGACTGTACACATATACCTTTACAGTCACCTGGTAAGTATTTTATCTATCGATACTTTTATACTATTAATATAAACTAAAGAGTTTGTTTGGTTGAATGCGCTACGACCAATAGAAGCAAAAAAAATATCCACAAAAGCGCGGATATACATTTTTAACGATGCAGTCCATCACTAATTTCTACATACATATTTAGGTACAATACATAGTATTTCTTTTTAGATTCAAATATAGGAGAAGAATTTAGAAATAGAAAAGGGATATTTTCCATGAACGTCCAAGGAGTGTGTAATGCAGATTTATTATTTATGAATGTTGTGGCTCGGTGGCCCGGGTCTGCGGGACGCTACAATATTTAATAATTCTATTCTCAAAAGTAAGTTATGTAATATTTATTTATTTTGATACTGCCTATGAAAGGTGACTTAATGAGAATAACACTTTAAGAATTATGGAAGTTACAGGAGTGGATGCTTACAGGCTAATCTATACTAATATTCTAAAGCTGAAGAGTTAGTTTGTTGCTTAGAATAGTGATGTGTCGGATATCCGGATTCATATCCGCGGATATGCATTTTTAACGATCCGGCACATTAGTAGTGTACTGACGTCACATCGCCTCACCGGGCACACACGTCGGCGCCGACCCCCACTCGTTCCTTCACACTCGTCTTAAGCGCACATAATAAATGTCGGTCCTATCAGTTCAGCAATCTATCGAAGTTTTATTTAAGTTAAGACCACCAGCTGCACACCTGGAGCTTGACACTCAAACAGTGGTCCTTCGAGCCTACAAATGTAGTAAAGTAACAATGATGGTGCGACTCAACGATAGTGCTAGGTTGGTTACTCAAGTCTTACATTTGTGTATTTGTGTGTTTTGCAGTCAGAGCCGTTCATCTGGAGTTGGTTTCGGATCTCACCAAAGAAGCCTTTCTTGCGGTATTCAGCCGATTTATCAGTCGTCGAGGCAAGCCTCAACGCGTATACTCCGACAACGGCACTACATTTGTAGGAGCTTTTAATGAGCTCTCACGGTTCCTTAAGCTTGCATCCAACAATATTGAGTCCAATATAGCTAACATGGGCATCGAATTTAAATTTATACCTGCCTATAGCCTACATTTCGGTGGAATTTGGGAGGCAGCAGTAAAGTCCACCAAACATTTATTGCGTCGAGTCATGAGCTTAACTCACTTGACATATGAAGAGCTCTCAACGTGTCTGATACAGATAGAGGCTATTTTAAATTCCAGGCCCTTAACACCTCTATCCACGGATCCGTCTGATCTTTCTTATCTTTCTCCTTCACACTTCCTTATCGGACGACCACTCACGACATTCCCACGTCCTGAAATTACAGACAACAACATTCAGCGGCTACAGCGTTTCGACCGCATCGAGCACCTGCGTCAACATTTTTGGAAACGGTTTTCTAATGAGTATGTGTCTCTGCTACAGCAGAAAACCAAGCGGCAGACAGCTGGGCAGAACCTCGAAATCGGCGCCATGGTGTTAGTGAGAGATGCCAACCTTCCGCCTCTTCTCTGGTTGTTAGGCAGAGTGGTTGCTGTAAAGACCGACTCAGACGGACGTTGTCGTGTCGCAGATGTCCGGACCAAAAAGGGCGTCATCACACGGGGGTATAATAATATATTCCTTCCGATATCCTGAAAAAGACTTCAGCCGGGGAATATGTACTGACGTCACATCGCCTCACCGGGCACACACGTCGGCGCCGACCCCCACTCGTTCCTTCACACTTAAGCGCACATAATAAATGTCGGTCCTATCAGTTCAGCAATCTATCGAAGTTTTATTTTAGTTAAGACCACCAGCTGCACACCTGGAGCTTGACACTCAAACAAGTAGTTTAGAACGATGGGAACAAAGCCCCGGGCAACAGCTATTATAATCTAAAAGAATGTTTCCAGATCTGGCGAATGCGATACGAATCCGCCGCTCGCAGCCTACTCATAGGCCTGCACCAGGGAATATAAACACTGTTTTACATTCTTATTAATATGTTGTATTGATTTCAGTTCAATGTGAAAATGAGGCTTATGGTAATAGATGGCTCATTGGTGACAGTGCATATCCATGTACTTCTTATCTTTTGACCCCCTTACTCAACCCCATGTCTGTCGCAGAAAACAATTACAATGAAGCACATATTAGGACTAGAAACACTATAGAAAGGTCAGTTAAAATAATTATTGAAACAAAAAATAAGTATTAAACTAAAATGACCACCCAACTTAATAACTGCAATAGTTTGTAATATTAATGAATTATACTTCTTTACAGATGTTTTGGTGTATGGAAAAGGCGCTTTCCAGTACTTTCACTGAAAATCCGGCTAGCTTTGGAAACAACGCAAGCTGTAATCATAGCAACATCAGTATTACATAATATATGCAGGCTGAATAAGTTAGAAGATGTGGAACCTGAAGTTGAAGTACAAATTGAAGAAGGTGATGATCTTCAAGTAGAGGGAGCAGTCGGAGCAGGTCATCAACATCATACTGCTAGACAACATCTCATAAATACTTATTTATACTGACATTTTTTTTTTAATTTCAGTAATATAAACATATTTTTAACAATTATTTCATTATATATTTTATAATTTCATCTAGCCAAAAGTAAGCTATTATAAGCTTGTGTTATAGGATCTAGACTGGTGATAATAAATAAACATCGGGGGGGTAAGGACTTCTAGTATGTTTATCTTCTTAATATGTTTTCTAACCTAATTTTTTCTGTCTTGGCTGTTAAATAATCTGTCAGTGCTTTGTCTTTTTCCATTTGAAGTTTCAATGCTTCTTCAGCCTGCTTGCGTTTTCTGTTTGCTGTAAATAAAACAAAATGACCTAAGTAGAATTTACTAACCCCACGGTGTTACACACAGTTTATAAAAATCCAGAATTTCAACTACCTCCATACCAAATTAAGACTAATTTAGTCCAGGCATTTCGTGTAGGAGTAACAAACATACACACTGACAAACTTTTGGTTTATAATATCAGTGTGTCGTTTTGGTATTATGAAATAAATACAACTTACTAGATTTTTTTGGTGCACTAAACAATAATGATTTTGGAGTCACGAAATTTGGCTCACTTCCTCCTGCTCCATCATGAATGTGACTACTAGCACCCAACTCTTCAAAATTATTGTAAGCTGCTTGTGGTGGTGGCTGTGGCAGTGGTTGCATGTCCACAACTTAATAAGAAGCTTCGGAGATTACTGCCTCCAAGGCTCTATCACCACCAAAGTTAACAGTGAATCCAGAGCATGTAGCACCTAGAACAGATGCTACACGGTCTAACACTTCATCTGGTGGAATAAATGCCTTCCCGCCGCCTGTCTGTAAATATAAACAAAACATTGCAAAGAATAAATCGAAGTAAACACATACTTGAAAGTAGAATATAATGTACAAGTTACCTTAAGGTTATTCTGTCGAATTAAAGCACTTCTTTTCCGTGCGGCTTTCTTCAGATTTTCCCACTTTAGGTGTAGCTGTTGGGGACTCCGCGCTGACCCAGTAATGGCACAAAACTGATTTGATATACTGTGCCAAGCCTCTTCTTTCAATTTGTTGTTGGTAGCATTCGTGGATTTCGAAGCTATTACGGTGTGCTGGTCTATTAAGTCCAGTAAAAGAATAATCTGGTCTTTTACCAGTGCCTTTGTTTTATTCTGAAAACACAAAATATCATATTTTAGGCGTGAAATAATGGCAAAATACAAAGAAATCTGTTTGTATTTTTATCATTTTATAATAAATAAAATTACTTAAATACTTACATTATCTTGAGCCATTTTAATTTAAATATTTGCGCGCGATGATAGAAGACATTACCAGTGTGACATGAATGATTTGACGTTTGAGGTTACGTTTTGTTTAAAATTTAATTTTAATTAAAATATTATTAATAAATTAGTACCTATTGTAATAATTTATTTTTCTATCAATAATTGAATATTATATCATAATAAGTAAATGTACAGTTATTAAACCAGTTTCGTCATTAGGTAAATTAATTTTATCAAAACATAAAATTCGACGCCTTTACTAATATATATAATAATTAAACGTCTCGGAGGAACAGTGGGCCCGATTTTGTTTCTCTTCAACCTTAAATAAAGATGAAACTTAAATTTGTAAAATAAGGACACACATTTTTATCATCGCACCACTCGACGCCGCTGTAGGCTTCACCCGCACTACCTGGAGCCGATATCGTCTAGAACGGTAAGGTTTCAGCGGTCATTCCTCCCACGTACGTGCCGGCTCTGGGGTGAACTTCCTACAGCGGTGTTTCCTGAGCGCTATGACATGTCCTTCTTCAAACGAGGTTTAAAGAGAGTTATCCTCTCAAGGTAGGCAGCGGCCTGGCTGTGCCCCTGGCATTGCCAACGTCCATGAGCGGCGGTAACCACTTACCATCAGGTGGGCCGTCTGTTCGTCTGCCACTTTAGGCAATAAAAAAAAAAAAAAAAAAAACATTCTTAAATTTATGCGATCGCGTTAGTACTTAATTAAGGATACGTTCTTAAAAAACTACCAAATGCTAAAAACCTTATTTAAGGACACTACCATAGATTATAATCGGAAAAAGTGTCATAAACGTCATGTTGTTTATTTACTTTTAGATGTTAAAGTCAAAGTCAAAGTATCAGTTTGTAGATTCACAAGTTATATTTATATAGTTTACATAAATCTAATATGCCGATACATAAGCCTTCTTTTTAATCTAAAAAATAAAAAGGACCAAAATCAGAACTCGGCAAAAGTGAGGTTAGATCATTAATAAAACAAGTTAAAACAAAGTAATACTTGCCGTCGAAGATCTTCATTATACTTTCTTTGTAAAATAACAGCATGAAAAGGGAATATTTTAAATAATAAGTGTTTAATTGAGCTAAGAAATATGAGTGAAATATTTAGTACACGCAAATTAGGTGCGACTTAAATTAAGGTTGCACTAAGATCACAGAACTGTCAAATAAGTCGAAAGACGATACCAATTAAGAAACTACCATCTCTAATTAAGTCAAACCATACTTATTTAAGGTCACGTCCTTAAATAACACAAACGCAAATACCAATAAGGGCTTAGAATTTTAGATCAAGTTTTACACTTATTTAAGTGCATTTTTTGCACTTATTTAAGATCGGATAAGAAACGCAATCGGCCCCAGTATAGACAAAAGACATAGGTTTTATCTATCGATGACTTGCTCACTTTTTGTTATTGAGACGCCAGTCACAGATAGTTTAAACTTTACTGCTACTACTGTCTATAAAACTTCGAACGGCATCAGAGTTTCAACTATGGTAAGTTATTGACATCAGCCGTTAGTTATCTGCTAGAAAGTAAGCAAGAATACACACATTATCAAAAACTTTAAGAAACGCTAATTTTTATATAAAACTAAAGATAAAAAAATCCACGGAAATGAATATTTTAATTGACCTGTTGAAATTCACCCTACTACAATAAATGTAATAATGTTAGCTTACCTTTGCCTATTTTGCGCCATTCTCGTAATAGTGGCGCCAAAAAGCAAGACTGAGACGCGCCGCACGTCCGTCCGCACAGAGCACCCGAAGTGAAAAGGAAGGAATATATCTTGAGCTTGTCAAACGCAAACGAAAATCACAAGCGTTTAACTGCTTTTTAGTTTAGTATTGTCGTTTGACTGCTCTCTAGCGATTGATATTTAGCTAATACTAATTTCAATACATAATTTAAAAGCCGCTATTGGCGTATAACTGCTTTCTAGTGTAGTTTTTCTTTAAAACTGCTTTATATGTAGTTAAAGTACGATGTTCAGATGGTTAATTGTATGACACAATACATGAAGGTAGTTAAAGACGTTTAACTGCTTTTTAGTCAAGCATGACTAGATAACGTACTTTTAGTTAAGTAAAATTAGAAAGAATCATACATCAGTTTGCCATTGAAGTATGTTAACGTCGTTCTAGAGAAGTATTGTGGCTTAGCCACTTTTTAATTAAGGAAGTAATGAAATTTGTGCCGCGTCGCTTTGGAACACCTGCGTCACGGAAAAGCTAAAGGTATTGAGTATTTTTATTTAGATAAAAACCCTTGTATAGCCTGTATTGAAGGAAAGCAGAGTAGAAAACCCTTCAAAGCTATTGAATATAAGAAAGGCACCAGAATGTTGGAAGTTATAATACATTCAGATGTGTGTGGACTTTTTGACGTAATGTCTTTAGAGTCCAATAGGTATTTAGTTATTTTTGTAGACGATTTTTCTAGGATGATTTTTTTTTATTTTATACTATATAGCGGATGTTATGAAAAAGTTTTTAGAATTTGAAGCTTTTGTTGAGAGGGAAACATCTTATAAAATAAAGAATTTGCGTACCGACAACGGCGGAGAGTATATTAATGCTGAATTTGAAGCATATTTAGTTTCTAAGGGAATTAAACACCAGAATTCTGTCCCGTATTGTCCACAATCTAACGGGGTTGCTGAAAGGACGAATAGGTCTATAGTAGAAAAGACTAGGTATATGTTACAAGACAGTAGTCTACCAAAGGCTTTCTGGGAAGAAGCGGTACGTACTGCTACTTATATAAAAAAACCGGTTAAGAGCATGTCGGATCATGCTCAATGTAGGGTTCCGCAGCAAAAGAGCTACGATGCGATGTTCATATACGTATTTGAAAATAATCCAACCGATTTTAATGAAATTTCATCAGCTTGAAAGATTGGATCATTTCGAGAGAGATAGGTGGCGCTGTTGGTAGGATAACGACCACATACAGAGTGGAATTTTGGTTTTGTTCTTATTTATTTCAACACATTTGTTAGATAATTCAATCCTTATGATTGAACCTATAGATCTATGCCAGAAAGGTACAGGCTGTCATTTTTTTTAAATTTTAGATAAGTAAACTTTTCAATTGCTGAGTAAGCAAATCTATATATTATAATACTAGCTTTTGCCCGCGGCTTCGCTCGCGTGGATATAGTTTTATAGTTAGACGCTATTGGTAGGGCAGAGCTGTTCACAGCACTTCTTTGTAAACGATGTTTTTTGATTATTTATCTGGGGCAGCTAGAATAGTTAAAAAAGATGGTGTACTTACTCAGGAGCAAGCAACATATAATTGACCGTGCGAGAAACAAGTCCACACCAGCGTATTTTAAAGTTTGCCCTTGAAAAACAAAGAACTGTCTATTTAATATTTCACTCCCTGAACCCATACCTATCATAAATATTAAAAACAACATTTTCTATCCCAATACTAATTTGCAAAACGTTAACTTCGAAACAAAGATCTTTTCATACAACGTTTCATCCCCAATTTCACCCTTCCAATGCCACCCTTGTCAAAAATATTGATGAGGGTATTTTTTATTTTGATAGTAGTACCAGTAGTAACAAATTTTCAAATCTAAAAATTCTAAAACAAAGAACTTTCATACAATCGTTGTTATCCCTTTTCACCCCCTTAGGGGTTGAATTTAAAAAACCCTTTCTTAGTACACCTCTAGACATTAGGACAAACATACCCTCCAAATTTCAAGTCGGTACGACCAGCGGTTTAGGCTGTGCGTTGTCTGTCAGTCAGTCAGTCAGGACAAAGCCTTTTATAATATAATAATAATAATAATAATAATAATAATATTCTACCACATTCACACAGCGCCAATGTAAATAGCGCAATATGTATGGATATGGATTATTTACTTGATATTTTGTTTTTAAATGCACGTCTTTACCCGTTATAAACAAGCAACTACTTTATCTTAGTCATTATAGAGGATTAATGCTAAGGATTTTGTATTTGGTACAAAATTATCCAACACCCAATTCAATGAAAAACTGCTAAAGTAATACAGTTATCTTAACCGCTATAGTTTTCATTTAAAGTTCATGAAACGCACTATCACCATGAATTTTTCCAGATTTTTTAAGCCAGCAGTTTAGCTTTTCGAGGGGGGGGGACGCCCTACTGGAACAAAAATTTGCTCTTTAAATTTTAATGTTTCGTAAATGGACGATTAAATCGAAAAATAATGCTAGTAACCCCCAAGTCATTTTAGAAGACCTATTCAACGATACCCCACACGATGGGGTAGACGACAAAAAAAATATTCATCGCAACTTCACATATATGGGAGCTACCCTAAAAAAAAATATTTACCAAAATTTTATTTTACCACTTTGTCGACGTAATTGCTATACATACTCCTACAAAATTACAGCTTTCTAGTACTAACGGTCTCTTAGCAAAACCTCAGACAGACAGACAGACAGACGGACATAACGAAACTATAAGGGTTCCTAGTTAGGACTACGGAACCCTAAAAAAGGTATCCTTATAAAACTTTAGAAAATCGTACTCCATATGAGATGTGGTACAATAGAAAGCCAGATATCTGTCATTTACGAATATATAATTGGTTGTCGTGCATACGTTCATGTACCGTCTTGCGATCGCCAAAAGTTAGATGCTAAAGCAAAATAGTATATATTCGCTGGTTATTATGACGATAACAAATCGTATCGTTTCGTGATCCCACCAACATAAGAAAAAACCCTCCATCGCAACTGGACGGATTTGCAACTGGACAGATTCTCAGCTGGACAGATTCGCAGCTGGACAGATTATCAACTTGACAGATTCTCAACTGGACAGTTTAGCAACTGGACAGAATGTGTACAGTCCATGATATATATGTCCATGATATATATGTCCATGATATATATATCAATAAAGTTAATTTTTATTGATCTGAATTTGATGGAGACCATAACATACAAATAAAATGAATACTGTACCTTTTTCATAATACTATACTAGCTGTGTTCCGCGGGTTTAACCGTGTAGTTCCCTAAAACTAGCATCCTATATGTTAGTCCACAATATAAACTACCCGCCGCATGCCAAATTTCACCAAAATCCGTTCAACCGTTTGAGCGTGAAGGAGTAACAAACACACAAACTTTCGCATTTATAATATTAGTGTGATGTGATTGAAGGAGTATTCGCTTTTTATTAACCATTGAAAAAATGTGTTGTGAAAAGGAAATGTACTTACCTAAATGCAAACTGTCTGCGTAATGCAAACTCTTTCATAACAACAAATTATATGATTAATAGATTGTTGGCTTTGACATTGAATGTCATCAATTATATAACATACATACATAGTTGCATCATTTTATTTTGTAGCAAAGCGTTTAATTCATAAAACTAAATTAATTACTTGGTAAAATGGAGATTGCTGGTCCGAGTCGGACAAAATCAGAGCTAGTCTTTGTAGATGGACAAAGAAAAAGAGGGAAAGACCCGCTACATGGAACTGTTTTGTTACATGCTGGGCATCGGTATAATTTCGCAAAGCGGAATAAATCAAACTGTACTAATTGGAGATGCAGCAACAAACGTGAGTGTAGTACGTATATTACATTAAATACAGACAATGATATAATAAATGAAGGTAAACACTCGTGTGCTCCAAACTTTGAGCGGAATAGAAACGAGAAACTTTTAAATGAATGTAAAAAGGAAGTATGTAGTAATATGGAGCCAATACAAAGAATATTTGAAAAACATTTTTTGGAAAAAAATGATTCTGATTCACTAAAGTTATCAGATCACTCATTACCATCATTTAATACCAAAAAGGATTCATTATACAGATGTCGCAATAAATTTCTTTGTGTAGAAAAGTGCAAAAGCAACAAGATCGAAGATATTAAAATACCTGAATGTCTAGTCAAATACTTCTTTTTATACGATGATGGTCAAACAGATAAAATAATTGTGTTTGGCAGCCATGCAGCAAGATATTTAATTAAAAATACAGACATATATTATGGGGACGGTACAATTGCACCAAAACCGTTTTACCAGCTTTTCTCACTACATGTCGACATAACCAAGGGTAGCGATTGTGTTAACTTTGTGCCAGTACTGAGGGCTTAGACAAGTGGCATACGCTTCGTAGCGATACGATTTCTATAAACGTTAACGCCTAAGCGATATCGATAATATTTTGGTAGACAACTAGTCGAACGCTCAGTCGATGCGATCCTATTAAAACCTATCCAATGTAATCTATGGTTATAGTTTGTGAACATCATTTTATACCTAAGTTTTCCTAAGAAATTAAAGAGATATGTAATAAATAATAAATTAATGGTATAAAAATATTTCATCTAATAAACAAAAAATAAATATAAAGTCAATAAAAAAAAAGAACTATACAGGGCCTAGACAAGTGGCATTTACGATAAACGCTTCGCTTAGTAAATGTATGGGACTGACATTCGTTAACGACATGTCATGTGACCCAGCGTAACAAATTTGAAATTGGTAGCCAAATGGCACTTTTGACAAGCGAAGTCGTCAGCAAGCGTACGAAATGTAGCGAACGCTGAGACCCTGTAGATTACGCTAAAAATGGCGGCTATTCGATGAACTAGCTTAGTAGACGATACCTACAAGTTGTGTGACTGCGAATATTTCTTATAAAAAAATGTACAAACTCGGTATGTTGTGGGCAGCTCATAACGAGGAGCTCTGGCTCAGACGCCACAATAGAAATATTGCCCGTAAAAATTTAGAAGCAATAGAAAAAATGCCGGATTTTCTATTTATACAAAGATTTCGATTAAACAAAAAAACTTTTAAAGATCTATGCGATAATTTACGCACCCACACCTGCCTAAGAGGAACTAAACAGATTCCTTTGGAAATTAAGGTAAGTAATTGAATATTTAATACTTATCTACATAATATTATTAGCAGTGATCGGAAAAAAGTTATCTCAACACTTAATTCTCAAACTAAAAGCCACGACTTCTAGTATATTAATATCTCTCTTTTATAGGTTCTGTGTACTCTTAGCTTCCTAGCTACAGGATCTTACCAGAGGCTAGTGGGTGTCACGCAACATTTGCCACAACATACAACAAGTCGCTGTATTAAGCAAGTTGTGGCAGCATTAAACAGCGACCATATGTTGCGAAACATTCAGTTTCCCCAAAATTACCAAGACAGGGCAGGGATAAGACAAGAGTAAGGAATATTTAAAGTAAATATTAATGTACCTAACCTATTTGTAATCCTTTTACTAATGAATTATCTGCTTTTAGATTTCAAAGAAGATTTAATATACCGGGTGTTGTAGGGTGCATAGATTGCACCCACATAGCCATTGTAAAACCTAACAAAAATGAGCATCAGTTTTTTAACCGAAAGGGCTACCACTCTTTGAATGTTCAAGTGGTAAGTACCTACTTACCTAAGATTGGTAAAAGTCAGTGGCGTGCATATCAAAGATGTTGGCTAGGTACCTATTAATAGAGGCGTAAAATTAATTACTTGCACATTCATAAGAATAAAATACTTTTAGATAAGTTATAGGTACCTATAAAAAACAATAAGTATAACAAAACAAAGGTACCTACATTTATAATAAATAATGTAAATTGCGAAAGGTCTTTTCAAATTTGCCGCGATGATGTGTACGAATCACGCTGAGGTTCAACGTACATGTATTCAAATTAAACAATATTTAGTCTATTAATAAGATATAAATAGGTACAATTATTTTCTACTCTTTTAGTTTAAATTTGTACATGTACCTAAATATAAACTTGAAGTCGGCTTTTTTTTTAAAGGCTTTATTTAATGTATTAATAATGCGAATCAGTATTGGTTTGTTGGACATCCGAATATTGATTTACTGCGTCGCTAGTTATTTGCGCAGCTTATGGAAGCAACACCCAAACTAATTCAATGTTTGTCAATGTATTTAGATTTATTTTCATTTCGTCTGTGTCTCTCATTTTTTCTAATAACGTAGACCAACAACTTTCTATGTGCTGTTGTGGTAACAAGGGAATAATTGCACATAAACTGGTGATATGCCCCTGCCGGACTCGTGGTCACACCAGGTTATCACAACAGTGTGACTATCAGGAATTTTTTTCTTGTTAGTCACACCGCCACTAATACAACACCTTTTATCGTCACTTGTCATTATCAACTAGTGCTGTTTTATCGATATGTAAAATAAAATTCGTTATATCTACAAACAAAATAACACTTTATTAAGATGTGAAGACAATGGCCTAATGATATTTCATTGTTTAATAATTTTAATTGACACCCTAATACAAAATCATCTTTAGCAATTTGATCAACCTTTCTCTTTTTTGGTGCAATATTAAATGCACGTTGTTTGCATAAAACCATTAATAGTTTATTAATTGTTACATAATTTTTATTTATACTTTTATTTAATTGTTATGCCAACTCTCACAAAT
Source organism: Laspeyria flexula (assembly GCA_905147015.1). NCBI lineage: Eukaryota > Metazoa > Arthropoda > Insecta > Lepidoptera > Erebidae > Laspeyria > Laspeyria flexula. The sequence goes on along the minus strand of LR989949.1, from coordinate 5,052,933 downwards.
ATTGTTTGTTCTGTGACGTTCTCCTACTACATTCCAATCTGCAATGGTTTCTTTCTTTAACCAATTCTTTGTCATATATGTTACAAATTGTTTTATTTTGTTTCCGTTCAGTTCTTGTGCTTCAGTTTTTATATACTCAGTCAGTGGTAGCACCGTACATAATCCCACAATTCGCTTATCTAATTTACTAGTCATTCCTATTGACTTAACTTTGCGCCATAAACATTGGCAATAATGATAATAACACTTTTTTACTACTACAGATGGGAAAAATAGTTTTAAGGCATTAGATACGGCGGTTTCAAAATCTGCGTGAATTTTTTCAGGACGCCAATTGGGAAATAAGGTACTAAGAATATCGAACAATGCAGCGTACGATGATTCTTTTTTATCACTCATAAGTACTGGGTGGCGCAAAAGTACTGGCACTAAAGAAAATACTTTTTTTTTTTTTATATGACATTTTCTGTCATTCTGTTGTTGAAAATTGTGTAGTGAACAAATGTAAAATACACTGAAAATAAACATGGACCGTTTTACTCCCCAAGAACGTGGAATAATTGTGTCAATGTTCTTACGGAATAATTCATCAGTGATAAGAACACAACGTGAATTTCGTCGACGATTTCCCCACCGTCCGGCACCGATTGGTCGCACAATTCGACGCTTTGCCACACGCCTTGAAGCAACTGGCTCAACATTGGATAGACCTAAGTCTGGGAGACCAAGAACAGGCCGTTCAGCTGAAAATATCGATGCTGTGCGCGAAGATGTGGAAGAGTGTCCAGAAACATCAACGAGGCGACGTGCCACGCAATTGGGCATTTCCAGACGGACCCTGCAGCGTATTTTGGTGAAAGACTTAAAGATGTTCCCGTATAAAACTCAAATGACTCATCAGCTGCTGCCTGCTGACCACCGAGCTCGTCTAGATTACTGCCAGCGCGTCATAAACCTCAACCTTGAAGAGGATGATTTTCCTTCAAAATTGGTTATGAGTGACGAAGCGCATTTCCATCTCTCAGGGCATGTCAATAAGCAGAATACTCGGTTCTGGGGCACTGATAATCCGCGCATTATTCAAGAAACACCTCTACACCCACTAAAAGTTACTGTATGGTGTGGCATCTGTGTTGACAGAGTGATCGGACCCTATTTTTTCGAAGACGCTGGAGGCAATGCGATAACTGTCACTGGAGAACGCTACAGAACCATGTTACGTGAGTTTTTGATACCCAGTTTGGACGAATTGGGGCTGGAGCACATCTGGTTTCAACAAGACGGCGCTACGGCACACACAGCGCGCGACACTATGGACTTAGTGAGGGACGCTTTTCCAGGCCGAGTTATCTCTCGTTTTGGCGATTTGCCTTGGCCTGCAAGATCACCCGATCTGACCAGTCCAGACTTTTTTCTTTGGGGTTTTTTGAAATCTCGGGTGTATGTGAACAAGCCACAGACTCTCGCAGCTCTAAAAGAAAACATTCGTCAAGAAATAACGAACATATCGCAGGAAGTGTTACGGCAAGTTATGCAAAATGTCATAAATAGGGCTCAAATGTGTATCAACTCTGGAGGTCACCATTTAAAAGACATCATCTTTAAATCCTAATGGTACGAAATTTAATGGCACAAATATACATTTAAAAAAATCTAAATCTAGTTTTCTAATTTAGAAAAAATGTTATAGCTGAACCAAATAGGGTCTTTACTTTTGCGCCACCCGTTACATGTAATAATGGAATAGCTCTAGTTGTTTGGGACGTGCTCCCCAAATCGCCGTGTATGGAAAGTAGTTGTGAAAAGGGCCGTGGAGTACTCTTAAAAGTTGCGTCTACGAAATATTCATTTACGGTTTCCAGTAATTCCTTTGTTTCGCTTGAACAAAATAATAATAGTCTGGCGCCTTGGTACTGATAGTCAGCAACCTACATCTTCGAGCCGTTTGAAAACCGTCCTGCTAACTTTCAGTTTTCGTTTTCGCGCATTGTAGAGACTACACTTTACGCTCTCAAAAGCTGGCACTTTCACTCCTTCTTGCATCAAACATTTGGTGTGTTCTTCATAAACTTTAAGCATTGGCTCAGCAGTAGTACCTGCTACTTCTTTTAATTTATGCATAGAAAGTGCTATTTGATTTTGGGCCGCTTCTGGTTTACAGTCACTATTATGCTTGACGGTTTTTATAACATCTTTATCCTAAAACGTGATAAAAATGAAATTGTTTTTATTTACACGTTAATTGTAAAAAAATTGTTTTTATGTGATTCTGAAAGAAACTACTTTTGATAATGAGCTTACTTACATTATTTATCGTGACAGAACCAGGACATTTTATGCTATTTCGTCGATTCCGACAAAACCAAATTTGTGATAAATTTTTATATATTTTTTGTTTATAATACTGGTTTTCTTTATATAATAATACTTCGCCGCGTTTTCGGGTAATTATTACAAAATCCATTTTTTATTTGTACTCTATACGTATGCACTGGTATGCACAAATTAAAGATAAAGTAATAGTTATCTTCTAATGTCATAAAATATGTCATAGGTCGCCAGTGATAGAAGATAGGAATAAACAAAAAGACTACCAGTAGGCTAAACAATCTCTTTGCATAAAATGTAATAACGAAATATCGATGAATAAGAGGTATGGTATTAATCATCCGCACTAATTAATATGTAATAAAAGGTGTTGTATTAGTGGCGGTGTGACTAACAAGAAAAAAATTCCTGATAGTCACACTGGTGTGATAACCTGGTGTGACCACGAGTCCGGCAGGGATATGCCGGCCCGCTTGGCTATTGCAAATTCTCAATGCCTTCAACTTTTGCCAAACCACCCGGTTAAAGTGGAAGATACACCAGAATAGTGTTGTTTCTGGGAATGTGACCGTAATGGCGCTGATCCACGCTTTTTCATAATCGCATTTAAATACATCGATATTGATGTGAAGTTTGTCCCGTATTATAGAAAATAGTCTTATATACGTCTTTTCCGTTTTGTCTAGAAGCAAAGCGTACAAAACCGGTACTACATCTGTCGTTTAACTGTTGGCGCATACATGTTTGGGCCCAAATGTAAAAAGATGAAAATTATGTTAATTTATTAGATGGCATATTATAAAATGTTTCTTGAAATTTTTGGACTCTTGGTCAATCTGAGATAAGAGATAAATTTGATGAATGATTTTGTGAAAGTGAGTGAATCTCTGATTTTCAGTCAAAATATCAATTTAAATGAACATGCGAGATTCCCACGTCCGGTATATCATCAGAGGTTTTACAAATGAAGCAGAAATTCGCAAAAAAAGAAAACTGAACTATTTGGAGTACAAACCAACCTCTGGCAAATACGTACAACGTACGTAATACACAGGCAGATGCATCATCCATGAAAAATTCTATAAACTTTCAAGAATTTTATTTCCTCGGTTATTTCGGTTTCTACAGTCAAAAAAATAAAAAATAAAAATAAATGTACTGGTTCTGTAACCTTACAGGTAAGCACCTATCATTACTTTTACATTTGAAATTCGCTTCGTTATTGTATGGGACGCCAAACGCTATCGTGTTGTGGGTGTAGCATAGCGCCTAAACGGCTTGAGATACTCATATCTCTATAATTATTGCCCTCCCAAGTACGAAGACACTCAAATGAAAATACCAGAGAGCGGTCACTCATCCGAGTACCAGCCACATACACAGCCAATGTTGCTTAACCCACTGATCGATTACCGGTCAGTGAGCGCAGTAGACTATAAGTGTATAAGTTTAATTTAATAGATATTGTTTTACAGAATGAAAAAGTAACTAAAACAGCAAGCCATGTAGAATGCTGTGTACCGGATTTCGCAAAAAATGATGTAGCGATAAAAAAACACGAAGCACATATTCTTGCAATTACATCAGACAATACTATCAACAAAATTTATAACGATACTTTAGTCCCATTACAAGATAAAGGCTATGATTTTATTTCCAAAGTGCCATCTCGGAATAGTTGTAAAACAGCAATGTATAATAAGAGAAATAAGTTTTTAGGAGTTTCAATAACTGTTTTTCGTAATTTAGAAGAAGTCGAAGTCCCAAGTATATATTTACCGTATCTGCTTGGAGACTATTATAATGGAAGCTCCCGAATACTGGTCTTCATTTCAAAAGAAGCCAAGAATATGTTAACTCAGCTTTCAGAGTTTTTTATAGATGGAACATTCGCTAGCTGCCCCAAGCCATTTGGACAATTATTTACGATACATGGGAATATGGGTAGTTCTTTATTAACCACAAACATGGTTCCTTTAGTTTATTCCTTACTAAGTGACAAGAAAGAAGCGACATATTTTGCACTGTTCGACATTATAACATCACAAATACCAGGATGGAAACCTACTACAATTCATGCTGATTTTGAAACTGCATCTACAAATGCAATTCGTAATTTTTTCCCTGACATTACAATAAGAAGATGTTATTATCACATGACTAATAGTCTATGGAGGAAATCCAAATCTCTGGGGCTAAAACAAAAAATTGAAAAACGAGTTGTAGGCCTTTGTAGTGCGTTACCTCTATTGCCGCGAGGGATGATTACGGATGGTTGGAAATATATACAAGATGAATGCCCAAACCTATCAAAAGTAAATAAATTTATAAACTATGTACAGAAATATTGGATGAAAAATGAAAAATTTATTGACGAATGGTGCATATACTCGGAACGCCACCGTACCAATAACGTGGTAGAGGCCTGGAATAGTAAAATCAATAGGACTATTAATAAAAATAATGTGTCATTGACCAGCCCCCCTATTCCGTATCTTTGACAGCTCCAGTGCTCAACGATTTTTAGTTGTCCACCGAACTTTGATGTCTACCGAAAATTTGTATAAATTGGTATTCCGTATCTCATGACGTCAGAGTGCCTATCAGTAGCTTATATAAACTTACTTGACACCTCTAGTTTTTTTATCGACGTTATGCAACCGATTTAAAAATACCCATTCGACCATTAAACCAATTGAAGCACAAAGCGTATTTATTTTATAATATAATAAACTTTGACAGTTTGTCAACTTTTATCAAATACACATCGCGGAATTCAAAGATGATTGAAATTGATAATAATATAAAATACCTACAAATATTCGTCATTGTGGTAAGTACCTACGCCTTATTTTTTGTTATTGGGTAAACCACAAGGATATATGCATCTGCAAACTTCAATGTTAATAAAAAATAAATATATTTTTAGATGCCTGCCCCAAGGAAAATATCAGAAAGGAAGTTGGAAATTTTGCTGAATTATATGGAGCACCATCCGGATATTGCATTGGGTCGCTTTCCAAGTGGCCCCTTGTCACACCAGGCTAGCCGCAAATGTTGGGAAAGCTTGGCTCAGCGACTCAATGCAATGGCGGATGGTATCATAAAGACCGCAGACCAATGGCGCAGAGTAAGTTATAGTGTAATAATAAAAATATCTTTAGTAACAATATTAGCACTTATTTCAAACTAAATACTTGAAATTTTGAGGTTCTTATTAGTACTTATATCTGTCTTCTTTCTGTAGTATTGGATTGAATTCAAGGCGAAAGTTAAAGCCAAAGCTGCAGATTCAAGGCGTAGCGCATCGGCGACAGGTGGAGGTCCAAGCAAACTATCTTCGTTGACTAGTGCCGAAGAGCGAGTGCTAGCCATTATTTTAGATTGCCTAGTGTGCGGATACCAATTAATGTTAGTTTTTCCAAAATTAATTTTAAAATTGTACACCAATTTCAACAGTTACTAAAACTTAAATGTTTTTATTTTAGATACCTACTGAAACTGAAATACCTAATGAAATACAATTAAGCCCGGAGCCAGAAATGACTGTAGAGTGGTTGGACGAGATGTCATCTCCTACAGTTGCATTAGATCCATCTCGTCCATCCACTAGTACAGCAGCTGAGCCGGTTCAATATTTCAGACCCAGACAGACAGACCCGGACCCAGAATCGGAGAATAGTAAGTGTAGTATTCGGACGTACCATATAACTAAATATGTGGAAATAGTTTGTTTAAAACAAAAAACAAAAATTATACTGGAAATATATTTATCATCATCATCATATCAGCCCAACGACGTCCACTGCTGAACATAGGCCTCACCTAATTTACGCCACTGCAAACGGTCCTGTGCTGCCGCTATAAATAAAATACTTGTATTTTCAGGATCGCAAGCACAAACGTCGCGTTCACACCGCAGTCGTGCACACCAACAACGTAAGTATAGCTGAATTTTAGAAACATATAACTGAGCTATTTACAAACTATGACTAGGTATTTAAAACCGCGATATTGAAATAACAATTTTAATACTTTTTCAGTTCCTCGAGATGAGGGGTGCCTCACTGGGCTTACGAGCTCGAGTTGAGGCGCCTTGAGCTCGAAGAACGCCACGTTGTTGCTCTGGAGAGGATTGCCGTGGCTTTAGAAAATCTGCAAGATCAAATGCAGATTTTAGAAAGAATAGCCACGGCGATAGAAAACCCTCCACATCAGACAATCCCTCCACCGCCACCTTTCCTATAATGGCTAGCACTCGCTCTTCGGCACTAGTCAACGGAGATATGTATAATTTCAAGAGACATGTGTACCGTAGCATACAACATAAATTACATAACAAGACTAGTGTAAAAATTGATTTATCATCTTAAATACAATTCTGGCAATTTGGTGTATAGAAATTTTGGGAATGTTCCGCTTCTTTTGTTGCTGACTATACCGACCGAATAGGCCTGCAAACGCCGCGCCCGCGCCGTCCTTTCCCGAGCGTAATAAGGGGACGTGTATGCTATGACCGGCATTGATTAAAACTAAATTTGTTTTTAGTTTTTTTTTTATTACAAGTAGAGCAACAATCATTCCATAATCATTCAGTGGTACGACGAGGAATGCCAATTCCTTATCGTGCCACTGGTGGCACAAGTTGGTGGCGCGACGACGAAATGTCATAATATATGTATGTATATGATTTCACTGAATCTTACGATGTAGGCAGTTTATTCATATTTGTTAATAAAATCTTGATTAAATGAGTTTACAAGTTTATCTAAATTGAATTGATCAATAATAATAATTACAGTAGTTACACATATTTTTGAAAATTATATTTGGACAATTTACATAATGTCCAACAGTGGGCGTTCTCGAAATACACTCTCTGAAGCAAGACGGGACAATTTACGTGCATTGTTTTTAGTAACAAAAAAAAATACTAGATTGGGTAAGATTGTCAGGTACAGGTATTATAGGTAATTTAACTTGTAAGACAAAACAATAGTATAATATTATTTTCTGACATGTATTGTATAATTATGATGTCGATCAAATATAACGGTGCTCTAGGTAAGCCTACAGAAAAAGTGTGTCGTGGTTATAATACATCAACAAAACATGTTGCTTCGACCACGGCATCGGCTCAACTGAATGACGACGATAGCTATATTATATAAAGCGTGGAAGTGAGAACTACGGCGGGGGTCTGCAAGGGGAAACTCGAAAATGAATGTATGCCACCAATCTCAGTTTCTGCTTTCCTAGTATCTGTAACTGGGAATCGTTGCCAGCTAGCAAGATATTTAGTTGAAGTACGCCATCTGCTTGCAACATACCGAACTTCGTAGAACATTTCTGAGCTCATCTCTAAATAAATCTGTAGATGGTAGCACTTACACAACTTGACATTGGAAATTAATTTTTCTTACTAAATGTAATTTCTATTTATCTTATTAAACGTTAAATCTAAAATGATTGTTTGTAAAACTCTTTTCTTAAGATATGTCCTACGGGCGGCGGCGATCTGCAAAGGCAAACTGCATCCCTTGCCAACCAATTTGAAGGTATGCCACCAATCTCAGTTTTTTCTTTCCTAGAACCTGTGACTGGTACTGTTGCCGGCTTCTTTCAATGAGTAGATCCAGTAACAATTCAATTACAATTTTTTTCTTTAATATATAATACTAGATGTCGCCCGCGGCTCCGCCCGCGCGTAATTCGGTTCGCATAAAACAGTAGGAATAAGATATTTAACATTCACAGATATTTTACGACATGCCTGTATTAAATGACCTCTAGCAACACATTGGTGAAATTATGCGCGTACATGCCGTACATATATACCTACAAACAGATAGGCAGACAGACAACATTTCTAAATATGTTGTTTTGGCTCCTGTTGCCCTAAAAAGACCCCCATATTATTTTTTCTTTAATATCTATAATGTAGAGACATCAGCCTATTACAATATATTAAGATAATTTCTAAATTTTATTATGTTTCATCCCCAATTTCACCCTTCCAAAGCCATCCTTGTCAAAAATATTGATAAAAGTCTGTTTCCCAAATTGAGCCAAGCTAAATTAAAAGAAGGAATTTTTGTATTTATAAATGTATTAGTGTAATCCTCACTGTTACATAGAACTCGCATCAAATCCTTATCACCAATCACTTCCGATGCACTCAAACAATTGTTTACTAACTAATAAATAGCGACTATTGTACTTATGTAAATAAAAAAAAGCTCATGCGGTGTGATTACTTTGAACCAGTATTAGCAACTAAAACATATATTATTATATATATATATATATATATTATTATATATAATATATTATTATATATTATTATTATTAACAAATAATATCAATTTGTTCAACTAATAAGGAGATGGTTTCTATACTACTAGAGGATTATAAAGTCTTGGGATGTAATATGTCTTTGAAAATTCATTTACTTGATTCCCATCTAGACTTTTCCCTTGAAAATTTAGTCAATGTAAGTGACGAGCACGGAAAGAGATTTCACCAGGATATCATGGCGATGGAAAAAAGATACCAGGGAAAATGGTCATCGAGAATGCTCTCAGATTTTGCTGGACATTATCCATCTTACAATCATAAGAGACAAGCAAAACGAATGAAAAAATCTTCAAAATATTTTATGAAGAGTTTATTACCTTGAAAACTGAATTATTAAATTTTTTATCAAATAAACAATTTTTTCTTAGAAAGTGGGTATTATATATCTCTTTTTCTTTTAGGGTTTATCCTAATTTATTATATGTTAATGGGCTCGTTTTGCGTTTTCGCATTAACATAATTTTAGTTCAACACACACACAGATTCACGCCTTTAATCTACGAAGGAGTAGGAGCACACCCATATTTCCTCAGTTATGTTAGATGCAATGTCAATGGGGTGACCGATTCCACTATCAACTCGGTATATCTCCAGATTCCGCGCTGATGCTGGGAGTTTTATCATAGTAAAACCCAATACCGTTAATTTCCCTAACCAGGACTTACGCCTCGCTATCGAACGAATAATAAGGTACGTAAAATATGTATAAGTATATAAAATAAATAACGTTACCTGTTTAGTTAACTGTTCTTTACATAGCTTGTATAAGGTATAGAACTTTCATGCCAAAATGTTGTTCTTCAGAAAGCCACAAGGCGCTAATTTTACTTGGATAATGATTTTCCTGTCGAGCACCATCATTGCTACTGTTCGGAACTGCACCTTCAAGTTTTCTGGTAACTCCTTACAACCAGCATAGTCGGGGTTCTGGAACAAATTTTATTTGTAAAATTTACTTATCCCTATAAATTTGGAGAATTATGTGTCTGTAGGAAAGGCTCATTCATATTGGTCAAACTGATAAAAATCGAATCTTGATATTTAAAACTGAGCTGATTTAGGGAGACACAACTACACACCCTGGTATTAGCCATCCCAATAAACTTTAGCTATTGCAAACAGCAAATCTTTTTCTTTGACAGATAGCAAAAGTTTGATATTCTTACACACCTATTAAATTTGTATATGGGATAAGAGACAGAGCCCCATTATTTAGCTACAGGGTGTTATGCTATTAACAATATTCCGCTGAATTACCTCTCACTATACAAGTAACGCCTACTCCAATAAAATTATGTTACAAGTCAGGTTAATTACACCAACCAAAATCTAGCTCAAAACCGACTGGACCTTCATGCATTTATTTATCTTTGCCACCAAATAGCAATATATCCAGGAAAACATCGTAAACTTTTTTACTTTGGTTTCAATACGGATTAACTAATATCAATGATGATTTTTTTGTTGGCCCCGAGAAGTTTCCTCATGCATAAAACAATAAGATAATCACAATAAAAACGTAGTGCAATTCACAAAACAGAGATAGTTTGCTACTTTTATTGTTCTGTGGTGCAATGCTACACTAATCATTTCAATTCACTTCTGTCACGTGAATTTTATTTAAGTGTAATTAAAATACATTTTATTTGATTTGTGTGCAATACCGAACTTAGCAATATTCTAAGTTAATTTTACCGTTTAATAAAAATGTAATTATGTCAGCTAAAAATTTAATAGTTAACACAGTAAGTTCACAGCTTACCAGTAAGCTTGTTATAATATTTTTATTTAACAGAAAACATTAACTTTAATTAAAAGTTAAATTTTAAAGTTCCGATATAAGTTAATTATTAGATAAGCTAATTCATTTATCGTTTTATATTTATTATAGTGGAAACCACTGTTATTTTTCATTTTGTCAGGAATTGAAACCAACTTGTAAATTAATACAATCTAGTATTTTTTAAGTAGTTTTATATTTAGTCAATAAATATGTGTATAAACTGCCTGAAATAAATCGTAAGATTCGGTTGAATCATATGACATTTCGTCCAGTACAGACGCGTGAAAGAAGCCTCTAACGGGCTGATAGAATCCCGGGTCACCGCGAGTACTAGGACTGTAGAAAGAGTAAGTGGTAGATGAAAACGGGAATACCTCCACAAGGGTGGAAAACACAAGTGTGGGAAACTGCCTGAGACATCCACTATAGCTCCGCCCAACACCTCTCTTCGCACATTGGTATCTTTCACTCTAACAATAAACATAACTACGATTGTCGTATCCTACGAAGTATTTTGGTATAGGCGGGAACTTTGACTACGAATGTTCACTGTTGGCTGGACCAATTCCGCTAAAATTTGGTATGGATGTAGCTGACACCCTGGAATAACACTTAGGCATTTCTTTATAAATTTAAACCGTGACTTTGTTAACTAAATTTATTTAATTTATTCATTTAGAGGTATTTTCGTATTTTTGTTTTTTTTAGTAGGTTAGTTTTAGTTGTAAATATTATTTTCTTGTAGAAATTATGTAAAATTTTTCTTAAGAAGTAATTGAATAATAAAATTATTAATTTAAACACTAAAAAGAAAAAATAAAACGCATTTATAGAAAATCTAAAAACAATCATTTTATTGTAAAAGCGTGGGATGATTTAAAAAAATACCTTTATCTTAACCCTGATTTAATAAATATCTGTCCATTGAATAACATTGGACTTGAAGCACTTTGATGTTCTAACGCCCTGGTAGACGTGCGGATAAAAACTTATTGCGGGTCTTGGCACCAAGCCAGACATTATTCGGTTTAAATAAAATAAAAATACTAAATAGTGATTTTGCTATTTTTTTTTCCTTGAAATCTCAAGTATTTCTCAATTTTAATAAATTTTCTAAACTCTCTTCTCAGATAAGAAAATCGCATTGTGTCACTGTGCTCTGTATTACCACTCCTTCCTAGTAAGATGCTCGAGGAAGGTTGGTCGTATATAAAAACAGAAAGTTAACATGTTAACCTTTCTGTTGAAAAAATTCTAAAAATACATTTAATGCACCTGAATTAAACCTAAATATTTAAATTTGCTCAGCGATTTCAGCATGAGATAGATATAAATAATGTTCTTGAAGGGTATCATGCCAAACTGAACAAGATAATAAATAAAAATAATAAAACGTTGTCATATAACAGTGGACATGAACCACTCTGATGTTCTATCGCCCTGCGGCTCTAGACAAAGATATCACGCTTCGTAACGCGCCAACGCCAAGGCGTTGGCGTATTAGGAAAACGAAAAGTCACAAAAACGAGGCAAAATTCGGCCTCGCCACTTTGAAACGTAAATTCTCTAGTCCATGGTTTTTCTGAACGTCAATGTCAAATGAATTGCCAAACTTGGTACATACGCACCTTATTTATATAATAATAATTAAATTAAATGCAACGCGCCCAAAGAAATGTATATTTTGTTATTCAATAATAAGAAAATTCACGACGCGCAGAGCACTGTTTGGTGTAGGTGCAAAAAAGATAATGCCAGCAGCGAATAAAGAAGAACTGCTGCGGTACTTTGAGAGCGGTAGCTTCCAATACTCCAGTGTACATTAATTCTCGCCTGCACTACACTGTAACGGCAAAGGACTTTGAGAAGTATGTGTACCATAAAGCCAAGTACATTATGAGAGTACCTACTGCTGCTGGAGTCGCGTCGCAGAGTCATTCTTAAAGGTGTTTGTTGTGACTATATTCAGTAGTACAGAATACCGACGTGCTTCTTGCATCTTATTATGAACGAGAACTTCTCACCAAAGCGTATTGTGTTCCGTCGATTCCGAGAACAAATACCACCTCACCGTAGGTATAATTATTATGTGCAATGTGAAGTAGTCTTTTTCCCTTTTGATCATATTATCTAAAAATCTAATTAACTACGAAGCAAAATGCCTACATGTCATGTCTGAAAAGTTAAATCCCTATAAATCAAACTACCTAAAAATCGGTATGCCATAACAGTAATTTGCCTCAGGATTATGATGCCCATGAAGCAAAAAGTACAATAAGCAGATTGTCTAAAATTAATTATGCCTAAACGTGCCTAAGGAGCAAGGGGCCTATCAAGCAAAATGCCTAAAATAATATCTATTAAAACTCCTTTGACTATATACGTTTACGTACCTATTATAAAATTACTGGCCACTTGACTCTCAAGTATCTTAGATAAAATGCAGTGACAGTGTCAACTGAGAATATTTAATTATTTCCTAGTTTTCCTTTGGATAGTTTTCATGTTCAAAGATTTAAAATATTTTCAAATGGACGCTTTCGAGATCATTCTGAATCAAAAAGGGGGGCAGTTATTGTTGTGTAAGGGATTTAGGTATACTTTAAATAAAATTAACGCTGACGGAACTAAGCTATCCAACTAAGATCCAACTTAATTGTTTTTTACATCAAAATTTTCAGAAAGAGTATGGCTTGTCTTTTTTTTTATTAATAACTCTTCCAATATTTGTCTGGTAGTCCTCTAATTACGGCAGCAAAAATGGGGCAATTTTTGAAGGGTTATATTTACTTTACTTATTAGTTGTAAAAAAAAGTTAATCACATAGACGTGTCTACAGCTCTAGAGGCATTAGTTAGCAAGAAAAACGGGAATACGTTTGTATGAAAAGCTGCATGCCCTGTTGCCTCTTAATATCTGTTCATTGAATAACAGTGGACATGAAGCACTTCGAAGTTCTATCGCCCTGGTAGACGTGCGGATAAATATATGTTGCGGGTCTTGGCACCAAGCCAAACATCAAAATATATGAAAATGTTTAATGAAAAGTATTATTGTTTATTATATTGGATGAAATAGTGGAATAGAAATTAAATCGTAATTACAAACATTTCTGAATATTCGGTTTAGATAAAATAATAAATAATGATTTTGCTAATTAATTTTCTCCTTGACTTACAATGGAAAATACTAGAGTTGTATTAAATTCTTTCCATTGTTATAAAGATTTTAAAGTCTGGGTACATTATCATCATTATCAGAGCTATCTCCAACAGTCAACATAAAAGTGTTTTTTTCTTTTTTATGAACACGCTTTTATTGGCTTCACGCGATCATTCCACTTGACACCACCAGGGTGCCTAGTGCGAGTTTTATTATATAAATCGAATGACTTTTACCATCGTGAAAACCGAGCAAACAATAAACGCTTCGAGCTTCGACAATAAGCGAGTGTGGGTTTTACCGAACCTAACTTTCCGAACCCCGTTTATTCACTGCAATTCACCGTGACAACAGTGTGTTATTTTTGTAGCGTTGGTATGACATTTACGTCTTGAGATTACCCAAACAAATCTAAGATGATATTTTATAAGGCAGTTTAATAGAATAACTCGAATTTATCGTAGTTATATCGTGTTTGTTTATATCATAGATTATACACTATACGGAGGTTTATATTTTGACACATGTCGTGTCCTAACAACCTCTTGCTTTATATTTCATTTTATTTTAATTTATACAAACTTATAAGAAAGGAAGAAAAGTACGTAATATAATTTATGGAACACTTGTAGTAAACAAGTTACTAGTGTTACTTATGAATTTTTGTTTTGTGAAAGTTATATTATTTTGTAAAATTACTTCTTGCACATGGAAATATCAGTAAACCAGTCTACAATGCAAATAATAGGTGGTCCAACATCCTTGACTGTGAAGAGAGCCACACTTAATATATGAAAAAATCATGATGGAACTTCGAAATGAATATGACAAGGTATGTATTGATGTTATACTTAATGCTCACATTTTTTTGGCTGAAATATGCAATCATGCATCGTAGGTCATTGTCTAGTGGGTGATAATGATGCTAAAGAGATTAAATTTATATGGACAGCACTTACTTATATCGAATAAAGTCTATTAGAATGCTAAGCAATAATTCGTCTGCCAGTCAGCAATATTTTATAGAATTGTTGTAGACATGCGATCACAATAGATAAAAACATTACCCTCCTTTTTTGCAGTCGGGTACAAAGGTAAATCTATGGGGGTCTAGTCTCAGTTTCCAACGTGTTTGAAATGTCTAACAATTTAAACAAAATCCATATGTATATTTGTTACAGATGAAACTGAAGATTATTGGAGATCTAACTGCAGCAGCGTAGAGAGCAAAATAGGCTGTGGATGATGGAAGTACTGACAGATTATAATAGTTTCAAGCAATGTAGACATAATAATGTATTAGGTCTGATTAAAATAAAAGGCTGGTTCAAAATGAATTCCTTATTGGTTTTTATTTCCCATATTAACTTAAACAATATAAACAATAAATATAGACTGGCCTGTTGGTCTAGTGGTTAGTGACCCTGACTGCTAAGCCGGAGGTCGTGGGTTCGATCCGCATCCAGGACAAATCTTTGTGTGATAAGCATAAGGGTTTGTTCTGTGTCTGGGTGTAATTTCTCTATAATATGTATGTATTTACAAAAAAAAAATGCATTTAAGTAGTATATCAGTTGTTTAGCACCCATAACACAAGCAAATATAATTGCTTACTTTGGGACTAGATGGCGCTGTGTGAATGTGGTAGAATATACTATATTATTATATTAAAATCAGATAGATATATTTTATATGTGCCTAGGCACCTAATACAATGTTTATATAATTACAACAATAATTACAATATTAATATTATTTACTTACATTTGAATAACAAATTATAATTAGAAAAATATGTTGTTAATTGTCTAACTAATAATTAATTCAATATCCACACCGTTCACTAACTGCCTGTCTAGCAGCTGGAGTTTCAGGAAACTTAATTTAATTACTTTATCAATGTAAACACTGCACATTTTTTGTGATCAGTGTTTTGCAACTCCAACTGGCCTTTGATATGATCCAGTTGCTAAAAAAATGAAGCTGTGAGAATGTGAAATTAAAAACAAGACAACATTATTAGGTATACTTAGCTTTTGTTTGTTTATCTACTGAGAAAAAAATATAGATAAATTACACCCAGACACAGAATAAACCTTTATGCTCATCACACAAAGATTTGTCCTGGGTGGGGATTGAACCCACGACCTCCGGCTTAGCAGTCAGGGTCACTAACCACTAGACCAACAGGCCAGTCAATATGTCACTTGTCACTATAAAAATCAAGGTGAAAACTTTTCGATCTCGTATTTCTCACGTTTGCTTACTTTACTTCATAAACTGTCAAAATATGTAACTCGCACTCGCACAATTGGACGTAGTTTAGCAGAAAGGACTCAACCCACACTATGGTCAAAAATGAGTTGTTTATGGCAAAAAGGTCCTAAAGGTTGGTTCTTCCACTCAGCAAAAAAGATCCGTGATAGTACAATGATAAGGTGGTTTTTTTAATGATGCGAACCAACCCACATAAAGACGGGTGTTTTTCTACAAACCACTGTAATAACCCAAACTGCTTGGGTCGTTTTTAATAAATCCAACTTGAAAGAAGCATGTTTATATTTAATATAACAGATTTGTCTCAAAACACTTGAATCGTTTCAGTTAAAATACCTTCATAGAAGCAAGTACATTTTTTTTATTCAACTAAAAGGACTCAAACTGTGTGGATCATTTCTGATAAATGGATTTATGAAGAAAGAAGCCAATTTTGCATTCAGCTAATATGACTCAAATTATGTGAGTGCTTTTAGTTAAATTAACTTCATAGATACTATTAATTAAATTTACTATTCTGATATATTTTTTATTCAACTAAAACGATTCAAACTGTGTATATCATTTCTGATAAATTGATTTATGAAGAAAAAAGCCGATTTTGTATTCAGCTAAAATGGCCTAAACTACACACTCCCGTTGCCGCGCATCCCTACCAATATTGTTTTTTATAAACGCCAACTATGGCTGTACAATTGTGGCATCCATGCTGGCTCCAATGACACTGGCCACTCTGTAAGGTATGGTTGGAAGGTGAAGCCGGTCGAGGAGCACAAGAGGTCGGATCGTGTTTGGTACGATACATAAAAAATAATATTGACCCAAGAGTTGAAGAGCTGGCACTATGGAGTGACTGTTGCGGGGGACAAAATCGCAACATAAAAATAGTTTTAATGCTTAAGGCTTTACTAAACTTACACCCTACTCTCCAAACTATCACATTCAAATACCTAGAGTCCGGCCACACATTCTTACCGAATGATACCGATTTCTCCAACGCCTTCCTTTTAACGCTTATCATTAAGGTGCCAACACGTTGGAACTCAACCTTTTTGATGTTGCAGGGCCGCAGTTCCTAATTTATATGTCGATTTAACCATGATACCACTAGAAAAGTGGAAATGTTTGGAGCAATACTGTGAGGTCTTGAAGCGTCTTTATGAGGCTACTTTGATAATGAGTGCCGAGAATTATTTGACGGCGAGTAAAGCAACACAAGGATTGCTAATATTTATGAACAAATGGCAACAAATAATGATTGTTACATTTCCGTACAAGGGTTAATAAACAAAATAAATGCAGGCCTTAACTCAAGATTTAGAGATATAACTAAAGACGTTAACATTACTGTGTGTATATTATTGGACCCACGGTTTAAGCAATGCGGGTTTGAAGATAAATAAAAGTTATTGTCAACAAAAACTTAAATTATAGAGAAAATTTGCGAAGTTGTTGGCGTGGAAGAGCCACCTCATCGGAACTCTACCCTTCCAACGTACAGGCGTTGAAAGGGTACACTAATGTACAGAATTTTCACTTTGGAGCGAATTGGATAAAAAAATATCTTCTTCCCAAAACCGCGCTCTACTCATGAAAAAATAGAGAGAAAGAGGTAGATATGTATCGAAAACAAGACGTCATAAGCCGGGAAGATTGCCCCCTTGAATAGTGGCGAGGCCACAAAACAATTTACCCATCTTTATATTCAATGTTTATAAAGTATTGTAATATAATTGTGACTTCAGTCCCTTGTGAACGTGCATTCTCCAAAGCAGGGAACATAATTAATGACAGACGTACTAGGCAGACATCAAGTAAAGTTGAACAGTTGATGTTCCTACATGGCAACAAAAGTTTTTAGTGCCTACAAACTCAAAAAAAAGAGTAAATATTTTGTAAATGTAAATGAAACTGTATACATGAACTATATAAACATACATACAACATAACATGTATAAATGTAAATATGAACAGTGTAAATTATGTGTTAAAAAACTGTAAGTACATAAAATCAATCAATCACAAGTCTCACAACAAATTCACGGTGGGTCCACATAATTTACGAATTATATTAGAAGAAATTGTTATTAAAACAAATCCATAACACAATAGTATGCATTACGTTAAAACGAATAGCATCGCATCGTTTAAAAACCGCTAGCCTCAGACTAATATAAATATATTACTAATATTTTATAGCTGTAAAATAATAGGTTTATTTTTAAATAACGTATAGTTAGAACGCGTTTTTAATATAGCCGTTGCGAACACTCACATATATTGAGTTATTAAATTAGCGAGCGCTACATTTTACCCATAGCATAGAAATGCATACAAATTTTAAGATAAAAAATAAAGAAATATATTAATTAAACTTAAGTTTAAGTTAAAAATTAAAGTTAATACCATAAACTAAACAATAAACAAATAACAAACTAATCAGGCTTAACTATAATATTTAAACCTAAAAATCCAGATAATGTATAAACACATGTTTCAATTTAAAACTTCTTTATAACTCTTTTGAAAAAAAAAAATTTAAAGCCCCTGATTTCTCAGGGTATTTTGTTTATTGAAATTGATTAGTAATTAAAACATTTGAGTATAAACTGCCTGCAATACATCGTCAGATGCAGTAGAATCATATGACGCGTGAAAGAAGCCTCTAGCGGGCTGATAGAATCCCGGGTCACCGAGAGTACTAGGACTGTAGAAATAGTCAGTGGTTGATGAATACGGGAATATCTTCACAAGGGTGGAAAACAAGTGTGGGAAACTGCCTGTGACTCCCACTATAGGCTCCGCCCAACACCTCTCTTCGCACGTTGGTATCTTTCATTCTAATATTAACGAGCTGGGCCCTGTTTCTCGAAACTTACAAGTTCACAAGCTTCGTTAAGTACCAAGGACTTGTAAATTCTGTTTCACGAAGAAAATTACAGGTGTTTTTTTTCTGGCATCAGAATATTTTTTTACTTCAATAATGACATAAACGCACTGGCTTATACGTAAATTAATGTCAATGACACTGAAATTATAATACAATTGTAATTTAAATTTCTGATGGTCTGTCATCAGACAGCAATTGATAATAATTATGGATAGTGGTGGATTCCTCACTCACTAGGTGCCTCATTTGAGGGGCTCACAGCCAAACAAGTGGTCCCACCAACATGTCCCCTTGGTGGGTCCACGGGTAATTTGTTTTTACCCGTTGTCCTACCGATCTAAACATTGTTCGCCAGTGGGTCTACGGATAATTTACTAACAAATTCATTACCTACTACCCAATTCAGTTCAATTCATTATTATTCATGAATAATAAATAATTTAGTAAAAGACGATGGACAAGATTCAAAAGTACCGTCTGCAAATATTACTTTTACATTATCAATTAGGGCTCTGTAATGTTTGTACCTACTTAATTAATAAATGTTGTTATGTACTTAATTATTTCGAAGAATTAAGTACATAATTTAAATTCAATCAATTTCATTAATTCCTCAGAAAATACTGAACCTATGAAATAATTTCTTTTATGATCTTTTACACCGAGCGGTCGTTAAACACCTACGGTTAAGTGAGTGTTATTTAACATTATTGAAAAAAAATTAAAAGGGACATTACGATGACATGATGCATTTACGTACGCATGTTAATCGATAAATCGATCTCTGGGATACCAGTAAAAGTCATATTTATGTTAATATGAAATTCATATTTTCTTATTTAATTCATTACATTACTATATACATATTATATATAATAACACTATTTTTCATTTTTCAGACTACTTATTCGAAATTTACAATAGATTTACTACAAACGTTACAACTATTAATGTGAATAATGTCATATGTATTAAACATGACACATTTATTGAAATGACTTGGAAATGACGCATTTTACGTTTTCTTAGTAGTCATACATAGATGTAGAACTAGGTGGAATTTCTTTTCTTACTAGTCATACATGTAGAACTTAGTGCATGACTAGATGGAACAAGGGTAAATTTACATTCATACTAACACATTATCTCAATATACCTTAATTTTAAACTGGGTGCTTAGAATTTCTGTCAACTATTTCATTTCACTTTTATCGTTTGAATAAATATAGACCTCGTCGACATACAATGTAACTATCTATAATATTACCACCAGTCAAACTATGTATTACTAAGTACTTTATTAAATATTTTTTGGTACTTCGGTAACAAAATAATTGTTAATATTTTTCATACTAAATAAATATAATAATAAATCCATTAATCTTACTTTACAATCAACGCAAAGTTAACAAGGTATATTTTGTTATTTTTTTGTAGAACAACCTTGTAGTTACCATTTATCAAAATAATATCAAAATGAAAAGAATTCCAAATCTCATTTATTTCCTTCACTTAGAAAAATGAAAGATTAGTGTGGCTTAAACTTTTAAATACACTTAGGCTTGACAAGCATCATCGCTCAATTTGATTGAAAAAGAGTTTAAAGGAGACTTGGTTGAATGGGTACCAGGATAGTAAAGAACGAAAGGGGTAAGCATCATCGTTCAACTCGATTGAAAGAAGATTATGGAGAGTTGAAACAAGCCTAGGTTGAATGAGTAACAGGATAGCAAAGAGCGAATGGGGGTGAAGAAAAAACATGGTGTTTGACTCAGACCTCAGACACCGGAAATAAAATCTTTTTTGGGCTATTTTCGAAAACAGTGGTATCCTCAAATGCCTCCAACAAAACTAAGTTGTTGTTTTGATTGTCATCGAACGACGAACCCAGTCGAAGGATGGCATCGTAGATTAAATGCATATACATTATCAACACCAAACTTCCTTTTCCTATTTAAACTAAGAAAAGAGTCCATTCACTGAGACTACAAAATGATTTATTCTCTTTTTAATAAGATTAAAAAAAAATACACGGAATCGGTATATTTAATTTGACAAATAATTTGCGAAAATCTTGAAACAATATGAGAAGAGCAACAATATGTCGGGTGTGGATTTCATAAAGAAAATCATGAATTTGAAAATAAATTTTGGTGTGAGCTTCACTAAATAAGATACTTGAACTATAACTGGTGTTTGGTATACTTACTGAAGTAATTGGTCGGGAAGACTACTTAAGTATTTTTTTATGTTTAGTTATAGTTGTGGTACTTAATTTAAAAGGTATGTTCCTTAAAACACACTTAGCCTTAGCAAACATCATCGTTCAACTCGATTGAAAGAAGATTGTGGAGAGTTGAAAGAGGCGTTGGTTGAATGAGTACCAGGATAGCAAAGAATGAAAGGGATAAGATGTAGTCGGAGTGAAAATCGCGCCTTTATAGGAGATCACTCGTGCTGTACGTGGCATCTCGTTCAACGAACTGTCGCCCTGGTATACATGCGGACAAAAACCTGTTGTGTCTTTTCCAACGTCTTCGCGTCGAATGAATATTTATTTATCACATGAGAATTTTTTTTTTATTCCCTATAGTGGCAGACGAGCAGACGGCCCACCTGATGGTAAATGGTTACCGCCGCTCATGGACGTTGGCAATGCTAGGGGCACAGCCAGGCAGCTGCCTACCTTGAGAGGATAGCTCTCTTTAAATCTCGTTTGAAGAAGGACATGTCAAGGAATTTAATAAATGGACGGGGGTTTGCATTTAATGTTGACCAAAGCATTTAAGATTAATTTTGTTAATTATTTTATGACTGGGTCGTAAAATATTTTTTATAAAGCTTAACTAAACTTCATGACTGTCACCGTGGCGCAGTGGTTAAAGTGGTCGCCTCGCCACTACATCGCCGTGTTGGGTGACGTGGGTTCGATTCCCACACGAGACAAATATTTGTGTGATTCATAGATATTTGTTTCTAGTCTGGGTGTACTTTGTGTCCGTTAGTTTCATGTTTGTAAAGCTCCCCGCGACACAGGGCTTGTTCCCTAGTGCGGGCGTTGTCTTTTTTAAGCATAAGCATAAGCATAATTAATTTAAAACTTGTTTATTATTAAATTTTTTGTTAGAAACAGTAAAGTTTAAGTACAGTGTTCATTAAATTAATGTAAATTAAATTAAAATTTCAAATTCAGATTTACCGAACTAACTACAAACCAACATTGTTATGTCGTAGCTGTCTACGAGATGGCTCTACGACGGCGACGTAGCGGCTATAATAGAGATTCAATAACATTTTTTTATCATGTTAAAATATACTTTTTTTTACTAAAAAGCTCTGGAATTATATACAAACTTATAAGATTTCAGAGAGAATACTTTAGGTAATATAAAAAACCGGTCAAGTGCGAGTCGGACTCGCGCACCGAGGGTTCCGTTCCGGACGGATTTTTTTTTTGTGTTTAAAATGTAAGAATGATTAGGTAACGGGATAGGTCAAGGTGTGCAATAAAAATTAACATATTTTTACCTCTGGGTGGTTTAAAAAAAAACCTTAACCTAACCAGTCCGAGTCGGATTGCTCTGAATCGGGGGGTGTTAAGTTTGGCTATCGCACAAAGGTCGCCGGAGCCCCGCTTCGCGGGTCTTCTACTTCTGGGTGGTTTGAAAAAAAAAATAACCCTAACCTAACCAGTCCGAGTCAGATTTGTCTAAATCGGGGGGTGTTAAGCTATCGCACATTGGTCGTCGTAACCCGACTGTCCTCGCCGTTAGCGCAGATTTCCACCTATTATTATAGCTCGTATCCCGAAAACGGTGCGTGCTATCGCACAAATAATGATAATTTGGCTACACCCTGACCACGGGATAGCTATCTATAAGTTAGAATAAATAAGGTAGGTAGGTGTTTATATAACGTCAGTCCAGAATAAACTCTCACTTTTGCTCAATTTTTTTAGGCTTATTATTGTATACCCCAGTACTAATATTCAGTGATATAAGGACACGAGATAGGTATTCGGATTTTTTCCTTTACTTGTGCAACTTGATATTACTTCTTGCCAAATTTCATGATTCTAGGTCAACGGGAAGTACCCTATAGGTTTTGACTTTTTTTATTGTCTATCTGGACGACAAAAATGGAGCAAAAACGGCTGTATCTTTTGATTGCGTTAACTTAGAATTTTGATTTATTTTTACAGCGAGGGTTTATAGACCCGGGTATATGATATTAATTTCAGCTTTATACCTCTACGCGTTCTTTAGAAAAATATTCTTGACAGACGGACAGACAGACAGACAGACAGACGGACAACCGAGTGATCCTATAAGGGTTCCGTTTTTTCCTTTTGAGGTAGAGGAACCCTAAAAAATGAGCATAAATTGATATAAATATAAGATAACCTACGGTAACTTACCAAATAAATAATAAATACGGTAACTTTCAAGTTAAACATTTAAACAATGCGATAAAAATGAATTACCTAACTAATCTAAGTTTCCACAACTTTTAATTTTTAGAACCACGAAATTAAGTCTATATTTTTTAATCTACCTAATAAATATTTTACGTAAGTATGATTCCTTATTCAAAGGTCACACGCTCAGTCTGGTCAGTTCAGTCCATCAGTCTGCTCAGAATGACGGGAGAGTTATCGTCTAACCGGTTGACTGACGGACTGATGGTCCAGAATGACAAAAATTTAATATTTTAATATTTTTCATCATTCTGTTGTGAATGACAGCAGACTGATGCCAGACTGATCGTGTAACCACTCGAACATTCTCGCGTCAGTCAGTGTCCGTCCGCGCAATGGAGCAAGACGTGCCAAAAGCGACGAAACTCTGCCGCCGCCGCCCGCTTCACCCCCGCCACCGCCAATCGAGATAGAAAAAGAATTAATTCCCACATTCGAGTTCTTGCCAGATTTATGGGATAAAACACATACTTTATATTGTAATAAATAATTAAAATATAATTTTTTTTATTTGTGTATATTTAATAAATTTAGATGCGTGTAATGTTCTCTTTTTAGTAGCCAAGTTTTCATCCATCGCTTCCTTTTTACGCGTTTCTTTAGCAGTAAAGCGATAATATTATAATAGCACAGGCTCTTTTTTTCTTCAAAATATCCATGGCTAGGCAGGATCAGGTGACTCACCTGACTGTCGTCTTCACTTTACGAATGTCGACTAACGTAAGTTTTATCAGGCTGCTGTCCGTCTAGACTGAGCGTGTAACCGTGTTTTTCATCCATCATTCTGGCATCAGTCTAGCCGGACCAAACTGATGGACTGAACTGACGCCAGACTGAGCGTGTAACGTTTGACTTACTGTGTGTAGCATCGATATTTCAGCCGTGCCTTCGACGTCACAACTGAAGAGTTAATAGATAGCCGCGTAACTACTTGTATGATTTATGTGAGCCTAGTATACGTGCGGATGAAAATCTATTGCGTGTCTTTCGGCCATACTTTAACCCTACACGGCATGCATTTCTTCGTACAGATGTAAAAAACAAACTAAAAGAACATTTTCTAAATAATATTGATTGCCCTCTCGTAAATGCGCATACCTAGTTCACATTTTTTCCTTAATAGATACCTAATTATAATTTACCCACAGTTTAACTATAAAGAATAATAAATGTTACTGTAAATTGTATTCATACCCGTTGTCTGTAGCACGATTAAGTTGACTGTATACCTATTTGTAACTTTGTACACGTTGTTTTAACGAGGAATTGTTATTATAGCGTCATAATAAACCTCTGTGGTTTTCAGAATGCTAGAAAGACCTAAACAGATGTATAAGCCTTTATATTGTTAAATAAATAAAATAAAAAAAATTCCCCTGTTTTCGCCCTGACTAATGCCTATATAGCAATTTTTTTTATCTCGAAAAATCAAGGTCACCTGAAAACATGTCCCTATCATTTCCTTTTTTTCAACTACTATTTATTAAAGAAACTATGACCCCCAAATATTGCTATAATTGTCACATTTTTACTGCCGTAATTAGAGGACTACCAGGCGAATTCTATAAGTTATTAACATAATATAACACGGTCTTCCAAGCCGAGTGTATGGGTATAACTCTGGCCGCCTCAGCGATCATGGCCAGAAGAGTGGAAGGTCACTCGATTCGCATACTCTCGGACAGCAGGGCCGTGCTTCAGGCTCTAAACAGCCACACAGTGAACTCAGGACTAATACTGGAATGCCATCAGAACCTAAATCTGATAAGCCACACCAACAACATAATCTTGCAATGGATCAAGGGACACAGCGGATCTAGAGGTAATGATGCAGCGGATGAGCTCGCAAGAAGATCAGAATCAGAAACGAGTGTGATGGGACCTGAGCCCATTATACCCATCCCTTTCACATACCTTCGTACGATCGTGAACAAACGCACAAGTGATCTACACGCCAGAATCTGGACAAACCTAGAAGAGTGTAGACAGGCCAGGGAGGCCCTTCCTATGCTCGACCACAAACTAACTAGGCGTCTAAGACAGCTGTCCAAACGGCAATTGCGGACAGCCACAGCCGTTATCACATATCATTTCTATTGACATCGGTGTGTAGGAAGACACTTAATTATAATTTAAATTACAAAAATAAAAATAAAGAGTGTGGTGGTGGTTCGGTTACCCTGTGAATCCTTTTACTCCCAGAAGTTATAATTTCAGAAGTAGAACAAGACAGCAGGGAGTAGGAGCCCCTCCAAGGATGGGAGAAACTTGACAGGCAACAACTCACCCAAACTAAGTGCGACGTCACCTCATGTTGGGACTTTGATGACGCCGGATTCAGACTAAGTCCCGCAATCTTTTAATTCAGGTCGGTTGAATCCTTTCATCAAATGTATATGTTGCCAATGTGACCTCCTAGCTCTTATAGATACCGGGGCAAGCGTATCTATAGTATCCGAAGATTTCGTGTCCAAGAACAACCTTCAAGTGGAACACGATAAGAAGTTAATTTTAAAGAGTGCTAACGCCGATATATTAAAGGTCATAGGAAGTTCCCGATTAAATTTATTAATAGGGTCTAGAGTATTTAATTTTATGTTTATTGTTGTTAATGGCATTAGCCATGACTTGATTTTAGGACAGAATTTTCTATCAAAGTCATAATTGATTGTGGTAGACATGTTTCAATAAGCAACGTTATAGTAGATTTTTGTGATCGAAGGTTAACACTGAGGATATTGTTCTGAAAGATAGCGTTAAAATTAAGAAACAAGTTTATAAATATTTCAATAATTTAATAGATGTGAATGAAGAGAAATGTTATAAATCACATAAGTTTATAGAACAAAAGAACAATGTCTCATTTAAATTCACTCAATTCACTATTAAACAAATTTAGTAAGCGTTTTGCGTTTAATCCTGAGGAACTTGGGAAATACGACAAAACTTTAGTTGAGATTAAAACTTTGGATGAAACGTCGGTTCACAAAATGCCATATAGGGTATCAAGTAAACAACATGACATAATTTCGCAGCAAATTGAAGAAATGTTGCGTAATGGCATAATTCGCCCATCAAGGGGCCCATATGCTTCACCAGTTGTTTTAGTAAGGAAAAGTGAGGACGCGTGGCGATTCTGTGTAGATTATAGGGCACTTAATAAAAAATGATTTTCGATGCGTACTATTGCGTACCCCTTACCACGAATTGATGACATTTTGCATTATTTTTCTGGTGTGAAATATTTCGCAGACTTAGATTTAGATTCGGGTTATTGGCAGTTAGGGATACGCGAGAGCAATAAGGCGAAGACAGCGTTTGTAACACAAGCGGGTCTGTATGAATTTAATATTTTTTTACCATTTGGTCTCAAGACCAGTGGTGCCGTTTTCCAGCGAACTATAGAAACGGTGCTCGCTGATCTAAAATATAAGATATGTATTATATATATATAGATAACATAATTGTATATGCTAATTCATTTGATTCCTTTATTGAGAATCTTAGCATTGTTCTCAAAAGGTTTGAGGATGCAAATCGAACCCTCATCATCATCATCATCATATCAGCCCAACGACGTCCACTGCTGAACATAGGCCTCACCTAGTTTCCGCCATAGCCAACCAACCACCAACTAACTAACTGGTCTAACCCTAAATCCAAAGAAATATAAATTCGGTTTTTCGGAAATTTCCGTTTTGGGCCATAAGATTTCGGGTAAAGGTATTCTACCAGAGGAGAATAAAGTCGTAAAAATAGAAATCTTGAAGCAACCTCAAAACGAGAAAAAAAAAAAAAAATCAATTATTTATAACCCACCATTGCTCAGGCATTTTTCGAATGATGAAAATATAACTACACGCATATAATATGTTGACGCTAGTGACATACGGTAGGTGCCTGTCTAATGCAAGGTGTAATGTAGATTCTATGTTACCAGTCGCGTTTGCGTCTAGAAATATAAACTCGGCTGAGACAAGATATACCATCACAGAGAAAAAATGTCTTGGTCTTATTTTTGCGTTAAATTATTTCAAGCATTTCATTTGGGGTCTGAAGTTTCAAGTTGTCACAGATCACAAGAGTTTGATCTGGTTGAGAGATAGAAGGGACATGTTTGGACATTTAGCTAGATGGTATTTAGCCATACAAGCTCATACGATATTGTCCACTGCTCCGGCAAAAAGAATGTCATAGCTGACTTTATTAGTCGTAATCTATTTATTGAGGATACTAGAAGACTAGAACTGAATCCATGTTGGTTGAGGTTGATGATGGTATGCAAATATACAGAATAACAGCAACTACCATCATTCAGGAATAAGAGAACGACAGGTTTTGTAGAAATCTGATCAATAAAATAAATTATAGAAGTAATAATACATACAAAGGTTTTTTTTTCCGGAATCATTTATTGTACAAAGAGGTTGTCCATAATTATAGGAATATGAACTTAATAATCTTACCAAAATCTTTATGTAATAGTAAACTAATGAATGAATTACATGGTGATTCATTATCAGGAGGCCACTTTGGTCTTATGAAAAAGATAAATAAATTCAAATGTCGTTATTGTATGCCAAAGGCGGATAAAGAGATTAAGAAATATTTAAATCTTGTATATTATGTCAAGAGAGGAATATTTGCATTGACAAGGTTCCAATACAACCTATTATGTGGCAAATCGTACCTTTGAGAAGGTTTAGATGTACTTGGGCCACTAAATCAATCTTCCCGGGGGGAATAAGTTTATAGTTCTAGCTATGGATTGTTTTTCTAAATACGTGATTAGCAAGCCTATACCACAGGCTACCTCTGAGGAAATAGCGGAATTCCTTCGTGACAATGTCTTGTGTATTTTTGGGAATATCAATGAACTCATCACAGATAAAGGATCCATATTCACATCACGTCACGTATCAGAAATCCTGTGAGAACATGGAATTTCCCATTATGTAGCTACAACACAGCATCTTCAGACGGTAGGTTTAGTTGAAAGGTTCAATAGAACCCTACTTCAGATGCTTTCCAAATATACTGACATTGAGCAATCTAATTGGTGTAGACACGTCTCTGGTTTAACCTTTGCTTACAATACGTCCAAGCATTCATCGACGTTGGTTACTCGTGAAGACAAGGAATCACGTATTCGGAAGAAAATAAAACGTTTGAAAAAACGATTAAATCATTGTTCGGAAACGAGCAAAGATGAGTCATGCTTGTTTACGTTATCACGTTATGATGATATATCTGTATTTCTATTATTTACCTATAAAATTTGAGAATGACAGATGGTTAATAATTCTATTATTGCGGTACATATACCGTAAATAAATTATAATATTTCTTTCTTTCCCTTTAGTGTGTTTTTTACTATCCTAGGCATCTAGGTATTTATATGTTGCTACACTAGTTACTATACCAAGTAAAACAACATTCGACTTACTACGGCTATTAACAATAATAATAATAATGATAGTCAATGGCCTAGTAGCAAAGAGCCTCGACCAACATCTGAAGAGGCTCGAACTAGGTAGCTGGATAAAAGGCCCGATACAGAAGGCAGTACTCCTCAACACGGCACGCATTGTGAGGAGGTTCCTTTCTCTGGAGCCCTAACCGTTGGCATCTTGGACTCTGTTCCCGATGTCGGCGGGCCACCACATTTTTATATTTTTAAATGTATTTTTTTTAATATTTATATTTGAAAATGTAAGAATGTGAGAATGTAATTTGAATAAAGGGAATAATAATAATATTCTACCACATTTACACAGCGCCACCTAAAAATTAAGCAATTATATTTTCTCGTGTTATGGGTACTAAACAACTGATATACTACTTAAATACATTTTATTTTATGATTTATACTATTCTTCGCGACGCGGTTGCGGCTGATAGTTATGTACCTACCTACGTACTCGTTGGTTATTCTTTGAGGCGCGATCGCAACAGATAACCAATATTACTATTTTAATATGACACGGTTATTCTCCATGACGTGATCATGGCTGATAACCATTCAGTCTCGTGTCGTGACGTGATTACGGCCAATGACTTTAAATATTACATGTACTTTTAAAAGCTGAAAATTCAGCATAAACACGTTTCAGGTAGTAGTAGTCAAAGTGCTTGGTGTTTCTTATTCTCATTGTCACCATGTGACTTAAGTGGGAACCATTGTGAGTCGGATGACCCGGTGTCTACCCTGCCTATCAGGTCTGTGGTAGCTTCAGGTTCCCAATGCAAAATAAAGTCAGCACCTCACTAAATACAGACAGTGAGGTTGGAATACGGACCGGTGTTCCAATGCCACCTTTGAAGGCCATCCCCAGTACTAGTAAAGATATTGTACGAATTGTCACTAATCAGGAGACCCTGCCCAGGGAAATTTTGCAAGCTCTTGGGGAATCAAAGGGAAAAGACGAAGTCTATGGCCCACCGATTCCTGAGGAAATTGCTAAACGTTGGGGGGTCATTTTAGTAGACGGTTTGACGAAAGAACAAAATCAGGAGATCTTTGAAAGGTCACCAGTACCTGAAAACTTCAAACTTGTCAAAGCCCCTCTACTAAACCAAGAAATTGCTCCTGTTTTCCACTGAAAACAGGAGCAATTTCTTGTCACTACCCTGTGTTGTAGGGTCACTACCCTGTTAAAAACAAAGACAAATTTCTGGAAAAGGCACAAAATCATCTCGGCTATGGAATCGCAGGTTTAACATACCTAACATGCGATATTATTGAATTATTGTATTATTATGTTTTCAGCTATAATTTATATTTAGTATTAATATTATTATTAATGTTTGTGCAAAAATGTTTCATATCTGATGATACTGTGGCTGAGCGTCACATCATCCCGAGCGACTCTTCGCTCTTAATCACAATCTTCGGGGAGCCTGATGAGGAGCTGGATGCCCTCCCTTCATGTGAAAAAATTCAAATTTAAAGTTGTAAATTTTTTTTTTTGGAACTGTTTCTACATGATGCCGACATGCAGCATCACAATCCCACGATGGCACACTAGTGTCGGGAGTCATCTTTGTTGGAAGATGTGGACTGTATGACGCCCTCGTTGGGAATCAACAGTGGTTTCTTTGATTTCCGTTCAGAGTATATCAGCCATCACAATGTTATTGATTATTAAATGTGTGAAGTTGAATTGCTCTAGAATTGTCATTAAAGTAATTGTTGTAATTTTTTTATATTGCAACAATATGCATCGATATATGCAGTTTATAGTGAACAAATAACGCGGCCTACTAATCCTATTTCACACACAAAAAGACGCCTATATGAAGTAGGAAATGATCTATACATACAAGAATGGCAGTTGCAATTGGTAAATAAAGAAATATCAACTGGACATTTTTTGGAACAAATAAAGTAGAATAAGAACTTAATTTTAGAATTATAAAAAAACATTTTTACAGCTGGTTATCAGGAATAATGGAAAAATTATGTTTCGAGTTCATGGTCAAAGCTAGTGAAGATGCAAAAACAAATATTATTTATGTAACGACGATCATGGATTTAGATGGCCGGACCTTTGCGATTCCATAAAGGTTACAACCCATAAAATTACATCATGAAATAGTACAGACTCAAATCTTTCAGAAAGTAAAGGCTACATTGCAAAAACGGCATGAAAAACGGCAGGTGTGGATATCCATGCACCCGGAGTTGAATGTGACTCATTGCAATTTATTGTATTAAAGCTTGTATAATAAAACTTTTCCCTGCTTTTTTATTTTTTTAAAGCTCCAAGCTACATTGTAGTTACATTTAACTAGTTGGACAGTTTTATTACGAGTAGAACAGTTACGTTATTTAAACATTTTACTTTAAAGAAATGCAAATCACTGGGTGGATAGGAAATGCTTGGTAGGATGGTTGGTCCGAAAGATGGGATGATGACATTAAGGTATTTAACTATTTTTAATAGACCAACCTACCCATTATGGGGAAGGTTTTTCCTGATTAGCGTCAGTGGGAAGGCTACTCCTGATTAGATGTAACCTTCCTACTGATGGAAATGCTTGGTAGGAGGGTTGGTCCGAGAGGAAGAGTGCTACGACCCCCGTCGTTACAGTACCTACCTACGAGTCGGTATCACATCGCCACTGCTTTACCTATTTTCTATTGTCTCGAAGTTTATTGGTTTTACTTAGAAATAGTTTGATCACGAGGACTCAATCCAAGAATTTTAACCAACAGATTTTTTTTTCCTCGTGGTCAAATCAGTTTGACAAAATAGTTAGTCCACCTGGAAGAACTGACAGATATTCCGTCGTACTCATTTGGACTTTGATTGCCTAGTATTTCAGAAACGTTGATGTTTGCAATGGTTCTAAACACGTGGAGATCA
Source organism: Laspeyria flexula (assembly GCA_905147015.1). Lineage (NCBI taxonomy): Eukaryota > Metazoa > Arthropoda > Insecta > Lepidoptera > Erebidae > Laspeyria > Laspeyria flexula. The sequence goes on along the minus strand of LR989949.1, from coordinate 5,021,290 downwards.
CGTGGTTTTCATTATACCAAATATCTAAACAAATGGGACACATTGAATACAACGTAGTGTAACGTAAGAACTCTGTAAGTTTCATATTTTTGTTATATTTTTTACTTCATCTTAACTTTAGAATAACTGTGACTGCATTTTTGTTAACCGATCGGTTTAATTTTGACTGCCACCCTTCTAAAATATTATTTGTGCGGTGGCGTTAGCCAAACACATACACACAACACACAAAATTTTTGAAATGAGATTTATTAAACCAAAAACTTTTTTTGTAATTAATGAATTTTGGATTCCGAAAACATATTAATTATGGCATTAGTTATTGCCATTTTAAAATCACAGTGTATTTTTGTTACTTGAAATTGCGGCAACTGTGATTTTTTAAGCTTCAAAAGTATTATATAACTATCAGCTTACCGGTCGAACTTTAATGCAAAAACATTCATCGTTCATTTCTATGGAACAGTTCATCTCTGCATTCACTGTAAATAGCTGTTCAAAGGAGAGGGGCAGCTTTAAAACATGCTACCAAAAAAATATATTTTTTCACGTGAGTCCTGTGTACTAAACACTATAATTCTGTTACCATTATATACGCCATACGGTGATTTCTGTAGAAAAGAAAATAAACCAATGCTAAAACTAAATATTCATATTACACTAAGTTTCACTGTCACATTAGCAAAAAATATTTCATGGTGTAGAGTAAGATTCCAGAGCTCCTAAACCTTACTTCTGAGGAAAAACAAAGTTCGCGGGGCAACTAGTGTTAAAATTTAAATAATTGCGTCTATACAAAAAAATACTTCCCAGGATACGACCATCATAGTTATGTTTATTGTTAGAGTGAAAGACACTAATGTGCGAAGAGAGGTGCTGGATAGCTCCGCCCAACACCTCTCTTCGCACATTGGCGTCAGTGGGTGTCACGGGCAGTTTCCCACACTTTTGTTTTCCACCCTTGTGGAGGTATTCCCGTATTCATCTACCACTGACTTTTTCTACAGTCCTAGTACTCGCGGTGACCCGGGATTCTATCAGCCCGCTAGAGGCTTCTTTCACGCGTCCATACTTGACGAAATGTCATATGATTCCACTGAATCTTACGATGTATTGTAGGCAGTTTATACGCATATTTATTGACTAAATATAAAACTACTTTAAAAATACTAGATTGTATGAATTTAAAAGTTAGTTTTGGATAAATTAATTATTTATTAGCTAATACTAATAATTCACTTATGTCGGAACTTTTAAATTTAACTTTTAATTAAAGTTAATGTTTTCTGTTAAATAAAAATATTATAACAAGCTTACTCGTAAGCTGCGAATTTACTGTGTTACCTATTAGCTGACATAATTCAATCTTTGATAAATAGTTAAGTTAACTTAAAATATTGTTAAGTTCAATATATAATATAAATCAAAATGAAGTGTATTTTAATTACACTAAAATGTAATTCATGTGACAGAAGTGAATTGAAATGATTAGCGTAGCATTGTATTACTTGGTTTTTGTTATGTATCGAAGGAGGCGTTGTAACAAGTTTTTATTGTGATTATCTTATTTTTTATACATGAGGTAAGTTTTTGAGGGCAAGACCAACAAAAAGATCCTATTCAAATCAACGCTTTTATTCATGAAGTTATCCAAATTTTTCCTAGATGCGAAAATCAAATATGATTAAAACTTGGTCTACTTGGTCTTGAGTTAGAATTGGTTGGTGTAATTAACCAGACTTGTAACTTAAGTTGATTAAAGTAGGCGTTACTTGGCAGAAATATTTTTTCATATAGTGAGAAGTATTGCTGATAGGATAGACATGTATAAAATATTTAGTAAGAAAAATGAATTTCCAATGTCAAGTTGTTTATAAGTGCTACCCCATCTATAGATTATTTCAGGGATGATTGAAAGGCAATGTATCCCCTTTAAGTTTTCCTCTTTCGAGATAAGCTCAGAAGTTTTCCCTTATAGGAATTTCAGGTATGTTGCAAGCAGATGCCGCAGTTGAACTAAATTTGTTATCCATGCTGGCAACGCTTCCCAGTCACAGGTACTAAGGATTTCTTCTAATGAATTTTATAAGAAACTCTAAAACCTTTAAATAAGAATCACATTCGTTCATAACTGAGTATGAAAAGGAGGAAACTTAACATCTGCATTTTATGTAAGCCTAGTATACGTGCGGGAGATTTCAGAATACGTATGCTAATAAGAAAGACGTAAGATAATAAGAATATTGTATGGTATTTATTGTATTTACAACCTCTTTTATACTGAGAGTATCTGATTCAATAAGTTGATATAATGTTGACCGCATATTTAAACAAAAGACTTTATAGAAATAGCTACTACTCGTATTTAGTGCAGGCTGACTTATAACCCACTGTGGCGGAAGTTAAATGAGGCCTATGTCTAACTGTCGCGGACGAATGTTCCTGCGCTTCCGTGACCACAGCAGAGCGCGACGAGAGGAACACCTTGGGGTTTTAGTGGGTGCGAGCCCCACATAATCCCTCGGTTCTTCCCCAAGTCCGAGGGGTATGCGTCAGGCATTTCTCCAAGTAAAAAAAGGCCTATTTCTAACTGTGGATATCATTGAGCTGATATGATGATGATACGATGCAAGTCTTTCTGCATAATCGTTTTCACGTAGTATTCTGCCGATATTATTAGTTAATGAAATGCTATTTAAAAATATTGAACTACTTACAGTTAATTCTACTTTTTTTACCAAAAGAAATTTCATACAACAAATCAAGAAGAAGTGTGGAGTCGAGTTGTATCAAGAGGTCAAGTAGATGACAGAGAATAGAGAACTGTGGCGATTGCTCCACCTACAAGAGTTTAACTCTTCTGCATATTTTTATATTCTTGTCCGATAAAAGTTCTGAGAGAAAAATTGTCCCATTATAATGTTTCTAGATTCTAAAGCTATCGACAGAACGACCTTTGTCGGGTTAGCTACTTTACTACTTGAAAATAATTAATTCAATGTACAAACAGGTGTGTGAATGAATCGTTGCAAAACGTCCATGGTACTGATGAAAATGAGCAGGCAAGCGAGATGCAGAAGGTATGATAATATCAGGACAACATGAACAGCTAAGAGGTATGTTTTCAATACAATCACGTGGGGTCGTGGCGTCCACGTACTGATCTGTCTCTCTGGCTCTATTGGTATCTTTATCTATACACACAATGAAATGAGAGAGAACAGGTAAGAAGTATTTCATCAACCCCGCCCAGTTATGTTGCTAGGCAACAAACGAATACAACGCCAAGCCACGTGCTTGAAGTTATTGGGGATCCTGGTGGCCACAGTGTATATTCCAATGGCTGCATACTCATTACGTCATTACAGTAGTAATCCAAATAACTAATGATTCTTTTTTAGATTAGATGTAACGAATGACTGTCTCGACGTAGACTCCGTACGCCCGTTGCGTAAGAAGTCCGGTCCAGCTAATTTCTTCATATACTCAGTGCTAATGTTTAATTTTGATTTTATTCTCATGTTTACTTATGATAGGTTAGCATTAAACAGTATTTCGTAGCAAGATGCCTACAATCGCACTTAGCTATTTTTTTAAAACATTAATTGAATTTGTGGCCCAAAGACAACATTATTAAAATTAACGCCGCCGTTCGCCAATTTGCACAAAACACGCTTATTTAATAGTTTATTGCATACTTTTAAACATTCTCACACAAAATGTGCAGATACTTTGTTAGTTGCTGTTATTATTTATTTTGGAAATGAAGAAGACAAAGTTTGTAAGACGACTGAAAGTGCACGGTGTATTATTAATATTATTATGACAAGATGTAGAAGAATAAGTCCATCGGCAAACAACACACATGACCTCTTTCATGATCTTAGGTAAAGAATGGATAATGTAATGGTAATTACTACTGACGGAATACCGTCAGTAGTAATTACCATTTAGCCATACATACCATAGCCTAATAAGGCTATCATGAACCTCAAATGGTTATAACGAAGGAAAGAGAACACAACTTCGTCGATTTGTCCTCTCATTAGTGTTGCTAATCAATGAGTTCATGTCACGTCTCAATCATGAATAACAATGGTAACATGCAGAAATCAGCCCATACAATTTACAGCAAATCATAAATAATGCCAACACTAAAAACACATTTATGACACACATCACACACATAATCAATACACTCAAACAATTCAACAACACATAACATCCCCAAAAACATGACACATCACACACACATAACTACATAGACCCTTGAAACACTGAATCCTAGATTATAATTATGTATACATTCCATAGAAACTGTATCAAATAGCAGTTAATGTTAATATTACTTATCGTAATAAACTACCTCTCGGGGCGGAATTACCCCCGAGGGGACAGCAAAAAAAAATCAATGAGTTGAGTATACTACGCGGGAACCAAGCACGTGGTAAAAGAGTAAACAAATTTAGCCACGCCAATAATGCTATCTCTTCTGAGACGTGAAAGGGAGGAGGCAGGGAAAGTACAAGAAAGCAACGTGACCACGTTGCTATTATACTAGGAACTCATAAGCTCGGAGAGGTCAACAAAGGTAATTTAAATGATGTTTAAATTGCTTTCAACTTAAAGTTCAATATAATAAAATCAAACATTAGCGTTTAAGTTATTTAGCTTCCAGCAAAAATCATTAAGTATTTAACGGTCATCCAATATTTTATTCTAATAACTTAAAATAATGGCGAGTTTCTTTGACGTGTTCGAGGTGGATATAAATGATCATCATCGGCCTGTCCAGTTCAGCCCACTGTTGTAGACAGGCCTCTTCAATTTAAATTATTTTTATAGAATTTGATGTATCTTTAATATCCTTGAAAGGGCATCGGCCGTCTACGAAACCAAAGTTAAGTAACTGGTTTATTTATTTATTAGTTAGTTATACAATTATATGTAAATGCTTATAAGGTATAGCCACGGTCCCACAAAACTGCACAGGCAGTTTGTCTGTGGGATCGGAACATTACATTTATACTAACAAGTTCTACTTATACTAAATTAACTACTATATAATATGCTTACATTATGAGATCATGCTAATAAGCTTAACAGATGCTTTTTTAACTTAATTTTAAATTTATTCCTATTTATTTCATTTCTTTTATCTAATGTTAAAGTATTTAGTAGGTAGGGGATACGTTTGTTAAGAGTCCTATCTCCATAGACATTGGTGACTCTGGGAACTACATATTTACACGAGGTCATTGCTCTCCTGTTGTATTTATTATTTACATGACAATGACGTCCAGTTATGGTCTTGTTTGTTATGATTGTTTGTTAAGATGAGGTATTTATGTGTTATACTAACCGGTAGGATTTTGCATATATTAACGTATCTTAATCTCGTTTGCTAAAACTCCCAGAACACGAGCCAGTGAAGGATTTTTACGTCCAGTATACTTATTAAGCTTAGCGTGCCATTCTTCAAGATGGTTGGTAGTTGTAATCTTCTTTATAACAGCACCATTCATAAAATAAATTATCCTTAACCAAAAATTATTAAAGTATAAGTTAAACTTCTCTTCTTGCTGGCATTTTGGTAATATTGGCAGTATATATTTGTAGTCCAACTAAATCGTGCGTAAAGTAGTGCAAAAACAATACTTCCTTATGTTTTTCATTTTTTCAATAACCCAATTAATAATATAAAGGATACTATGTAGTATAAATGTCTCACCAATTTTTTTAAATACACTTATTTTCGACCTCGGAAGTGAACACATCGATATTATTCCGAACTCCGAACCGAACGCATCTATCAAAGTTGCTCGTGCACGCGTGTTAATAAAATAATTATTCTCAGAATTATGTTGTTCGTGTGGCTATTTAGTAAAATAGGATACCAGGAAGAAAGTAGATATTCAGCATTTTTTAATATTTGGTGTAAATAAACTGATTAGTATCTAAGCGCTACGCCGTAGATTCAGTTTTGTAGAATTTTACTATTTTATTATTTTAACATGCACTTTTAGAATATACGCAGATATAAACCGGTGCTCGTACTACTATCAAAATGAAGGCAATCTAATAATATTTTTGATCTGCATTCACTTAATCCCTTATGATTTAGACAACTGCTACGTCAGCTAATCATTTGGCGTAGCATGGTCTACGAACAAAACTAATATAATTATTTGTTATTTCTTCAAGTACTTTAACATTATGTTCATTCTGAACGATGCATTTCTTTGAAATTTAAGCAACTATATTATGTGATACGACAACGAAAAAGCACCAACATGTGCTTAAAGCTTTTTTGGATAATAATATTAACAATGATCGACTTGAGTATCGTGTTAGATCCTATTACAAATATAAATTACGGTAATTTAATACTAAAACAAAATGTTTAACAATGGCTTAAATTAAAGAGTCATCTTTTATATGAGACTAGCTTTTGCCCGCGGCCTGGCTCGCGTGGTTATAGTTTTATAGTTAGACGCCTTTCACTATAAGTAGGTAATAATAAAAAAAAATATTTAATGTTTCATTTCCATATAGCACCCCTATAGGCATCCCTGTTATTTAATATTAGTATATATTAGTTATTTAATACAGAATGTTTCATTCTGGTTAAAGCATCAAAAATTAATTTTTCTTAACTATAACTTGAAAAACAAAGAACTGTCTATTTAATATTTCACCCCCTAAACCCATCCCCATAAAAAATATGAAAAAGAACACGTTCCTATCCCAATACTAATTTGCAAAACGTTAACTTCGAAACAAAGATCTTTTCATATAACGTTTCATCCCCAATTTCACCCTTCCAAAGCCACCTACCGTAAAGAAAAGCCGCTGAAGATGCGTTCGGTTCGGAATAATATCTTTACTCTTATTACTTACATAATAAAAATAAGAATTTTCTTTATTATTAATTTGTTTTGTTTTTGTTTCTTTTTAAATAAATACATGTATTTACGAATAAATCAAAAAACATTTGTTATTGTGTTTTATAAACATTTTTTTTTAACTTACGATAAGTTAATGCAATTTTGTTTTGGTAACCAGTTATGAACTGAAAAAAAAGAATTCCAATTAGGTAGCTGGTTATGAAAACAGAAATTTAACTGTTTTCATGGCTAGTTTTATTATATGAAAACAAAAATTCCATGTTCGTAGCTGGCTACAAAAGTTCAATTACGAATGTGGATGAAAGGAAAGAACCTTCCGACTAATATAAAAACCACCTAATACGGAAACATACAAACACCTAACAACGTAAACAAGAGTGGTACAACAACAAAACACTACCTTGTGGTCTACAAGGTAGTGTTTTGTTGTAGTACACAAAAATTCCATGTTCGTAGCTGGCTACAAAAGTTCAGTTACGAATGTGGATGAAAGGAACCTTCCGACTAATATTAAGACCACCTAATACGGAAACATACAAACACCTAACAACGTAAACAAGAGTGGTACAACAACAAAACACTACCTTGTAGACCTTGCAAGAGAAATTGACATACAAAACTAAGTTCATACGTGCAATTTGAAACTATTTTCTATTTCTTATACACACTTAAATAAAAGAACTTATTATACTTCTAAAACGCAGCGATGTCCATCTTAAAAATATTAATAGGTTCTTTTAATGAAGTTTATTTTTACTTTTTATTATAGTTTTGCTTGCCCGACAAAAATTTTACAAATTACAACAGCAAAGGTATGGCTCGTAAGGGATGCGAACCCTTAGCACGATGCTCTAACCAACTGCGCTATTGAGCCGTTAGAGACCTAACTAATATTTGAGCTTCAGTTGATTGTCTTAGGTTCAAAGGGATTTACTATTAAAGTCACGAGATGCCGCTGTACAGGGTTCATACAAAGCTACTTCGTAGTTTCACAACAGCTAGGCTAGCGCCATCTGCTAGAACTATACGACAAGTAGCAAGGGGTTGAACTTTGTGTTTTCAGTGTTTCGGTTTTTATTCGGACGATCTCCGTCTGAGGGCGTTTCGAGTGCAAAATATGTTAAGTAATTATATTCAGATTCATTTATTTGCTTTAAATATTGTAACACTCGATGTTCATAAAACTAATATCAAAGTCTCAAACATTTAGTCAGAGAAAAATAACAGAACATAAATACGTCTGTAAGTCCTCTCATCATAAAATACACAACGAAGTAAAGGCGAATGAAAACAAGAATAGAATAGAAAGTAACTATTATTTAATATATATATATATGTTAAATATAAGCTATATACTCGTATATAGATAATATATATAGATAAAAAAAAAAAAAAATACGAACACTACTTATTGACCACAGAGAGAAAATGTTCTTTTGTTCTGCTCTTAAATACATCTAGAGATCATCTAGGGATATCACATACGCTGCGCGGAAGCGAATACCACAGTCTCACCGTATTAACAGTAAAAGCACCGTTATAACTAGAACCATGTAGACAAGGGAAGTGAAAGAGCGGAACGAGATACTCAAAGCGTTCACATAAATACGAAGTCGAATTAGGGTTAGTCAAGATACAGAGAACGATAAAGAGAGCACACAACTTCGACGGTTTGTCATCTCATTCCTTTGTTCGCAACGAGTCACACTAAATCGTGTCACCGTGTGACTGGTTGAGAAAAATATTCGCATGGAGTAACAGTGTGACTCAATGCGAATTTTTATTCTCATCTAGTAACACTAGTACACGAGTAGTGTTACTCGTTCGGAAAACCAAATCGCATGGAGTAGCAGCGTCATTCGATGCGAATTTTTATTCTCAACTAGTAACATTTTTCAGAATGTCTATTTGACAACGATAAAGTTAAATAAAAATTATAAAATAATGTATGAGTTTCTAACATATTAGTAGGTAGGGACGTAACAGAAAAAAACTGATCAGGTTTTCTACTTATTTATTAAGATTAGTTTAAATCATTTCTTAATCTAAAACAAAGTGTTTTTGTCTAATTGTACTTCGATGTAATAATAAAAAAAACAACCTGGTTACAGTACAAAATGTAAATAATTCTTTTTTACCTACTATTATATAATTTTTCCTATAAAATCAGCCTTCTTTATAACACAAAATAATCACATTTATATATTAAGATTAGTTACCAACTAATATCACATTAATAATTTCTCTTTAAAATCAGTCTCTCTTTTATCACAATATAATCAACAGTTATTCAGAAATATTCGCTTTTTGACCATTCGTAAGTTTAGTGTCGTAAAATCTCCAGGAGGGTCCCAATCGTAATAGTACCATTTACGAAATCCATCTGAGCATCTTGTATAAAATTATCATTAAGTATTGACTTTGATAATCGTTTTCTGGATGGTTGTGTATTGTTTTGATGTTGAATGTTGCGAACGGTGTATAATTGGGAATCTTCTTTAAGTATGAGCAACAACTGCATCAAATTTGGGTTCTTCTTACCGACGGCTTTGTTCAATTTATGGTGCCAGCCTTCAATGAAGTTTGTGGTTCGATGAGTCTCCCCAAAAGCACACCAGACTTTTAAAAAAATCTTCGTGGAGCCATTGCTTTTTCATATAATTCACAAATTTTTGGATTTGTGGGTCATTATCATCATATCGCGAAATAATATACTCCCATCCGTTCATGATTTCTTCTTGAGGTAACAGTGGTAGAACTGCGCTTAGGCTTACCATGCGTTTCTTCTTTGGGTCTTGAGTATTTGTTATATGCAATTCACGGCCTTTCTTAAAAATTGCCTTATTATAGTGGTAATAGCAGCCCTTGACCGCAATTGAAGGAAAAACTGTAGCAATTGCTCGCATGGCGGCCTTTTCGTAGTCTACTTTAAATATTATTGGATTCCAATTGGGTAACTGCGACTTTATTATAGAGAACAGAATCACGTAGGCTTCTGTGTTTCGGTGACTCATCAAAGCGTAGACTAGAGGTATTATATTAGTGTGATTGATCGTGCTGCCGATATCGCCATGGATTGAATATAGTTGCGTAAATGGAATATGACAACTTTTGAAAGTTCCATCGCCATAAAAGTCTGTTAGCTCGCACAAAGTTAGCCTTGCTTCGGAAGAAGAAAATACTAGTATTCGTGTATCATCACATGTGTACTCCGCTAACAAAAAATCTTGATAACGAGGTGGGACTTCGACTTCCAGCACATTTTTATGTTGTAGTTTTTGTACTTGAGCCGCTGAATTACGTGTTCTATATAACGTGTCTTTAATGGAACTAAATTTAGGTATTGAAGTAATTATGTCTATTCCCGCATCTTTTAGCTTTCCGACCATGGCATTGTATTTTTGAGGAACACTGGGAAATTCCTGCGTAGTTATATCTTTTTTTAAATGTTGGACAGATTTCAGGATTTCGTTGTTCGCAAAATCTGGTGTACATAAATGAGGAGTTTCTTCTAATATACGCTCTTCCTAAAATAGTAAAATGGGATAGAATATTAGTAAAATAAAATATTGGTAAAATATTGACTTAAAACTAAAAAGCCTGTTCTCTCAATAAGCTAATGTTTATATAAAACTAGTTGTAAAGCTATAAATAAATCAAGACAAAGCTTTAGCACCCAAAATACGTCACTGTGGTTTCAACAAATCTCAAGTGAGCGTGATAAAACAAAATGGCTGCCACTAAAGGACGCGAGGAAAGTTTTTCAAGATGCAGTATTATTATTTATTAAATGATTATATACAATCACTATTTTACATTTTATTTTTTTTACATTTAACATATAAATCAATAATATTATACAGGGTGTATACGACGATACGACATTAAATGACAAGGTAGCCAGTGTTAACCCTTATAAACATATTCTAATATAAATTATTAAAAAAAAAAAAAAAAAAAAAAAAATACACATTATTTTTCTATCATGTCGTTTTCGGCATGACGACGACAACTGTGCGGAACAGAGTAAGAGATAAGATAATATGAAAGAGTCAGAGATATTTAAATGAATTGAATGACGTAATGACAACATACGATCAACGTAAATACCTACAGGTTGTTTAAAACTGTGACATAAAGAAAGTACATTTGCGTCTAAACTATTGCAAATTTCTGTTTAATTTTTTTTGGTATAGCCTTCTAACATCACATGCTACACGTGGTTTCATTTAATGTCGTATCGTCGTATACACCCTGTATACAACGAAGCTATGGAATACATTTTGGTAATATAGTTTTCTTACCTTTATTCTTACAAGCCCTTTGCACACCTTTCGTTTTGTACACGCCCACACAATCAATCCACTTTTATGTTTTTTCCTGGCGTAATATTGATGACCAGCTCGAAGAAGAACAGTGCCACCGTTTTTATTAACAAAAACTAAATCAACACTGTTTGACGAACCAGACGTAGCTTCCATTTTGAATGACAGCGGAGCGTGTACTGAACTTGTCACACGCATTGCACGATTCACCATGAAGCAATGTTGCCAGATCGGTGCGTAAAAAATATCAGAAACTCATACATTATTTTATAATTTTTATTTAACTTTATCGTTGTCAAATAGACATTCTGAAAAATGTTACTAGTTGAGAATAAAAATTCGCATCGAATGACGCTGCTACTCCATGCGATTTGGTTTTCCGAACGAGTAACACTACTCGTGTACTAGTGTTACTAGATGAGAATAAAAATTCGCATTGAGTCACACTGTTACTCCATGCGAATATTTTTCTCAACCAGTCACACGGTGACACGATTTAGTGTGACTCGTTGCGAACAAAGGATCTCATTCGCGTTGCTAGGCAACTAGTTGAGAATCTGAAGTACTATGAAAGTATAATCTGAAAAAAAAAATAAATGTCAACGAGAGTCGAACGTGAGGGTGAGTGTCCCACCCCCTCCTTTTACTACGTTGTTACACCTCTCTTCAAGATGTTGTTTGACATGTTCGGCTGTACAATTATAGCTATTTTTTTAAATTAGAAAAAAAATAAAGAATATATTATTTTGATTGTTATCATGTATATGAAGATTTTGAAATCCGCAACCAATTGAAATTAAAAAAAATGTTTCGAGATTCTATTCTGATTTAACAACAATATTATTTTATATAGAACTTCATTAAAAATTACAATAGAAAAAAAAAAAAATGTGGCCTGTGAGGGCATCGAACCCCCGACCAGCGTGTCATAACACGACGCTCTATCCAACTGAGCTAACAGACCGATGAGAGTTATTTCGAATTTTGCAACCCCTATTTCCAAGTTGAGTAATTGCATAGCAACAGGTCCTTATCGATTGTCGGTGTTCGCCATAGGGTAAGCTTTTCGGAAGCTACGTAATATAATTAGACTAGCGTGACCAATGTAACAAAGGGAATATTTACACCGACATTATCTTACTTTTTTATTAAACCTCCATTTTGAAACAATTTGAAATCTGTGCAGTGTATGAATCTATTTTAAGAGCTATTATAATTTACGGTATGGCCTGAGAATAATAAACAAATAATATTTTGGTTTTGCAACTGTTTGCCAGGACTCAACATAGCAAGATGTCAAACAATTCCAAAAGAACCGACATCTTACGTGTTGTGTTGAGGTTTGTAATGCGATACATATAATACAATATAGATAGAACGATACTGTTGTACCAGGTTATCATAAAGTTAAGGACGTGATATGGTATTTGTTGACATTCAAGTACGCGCTTTAGCAGAGTTACACCATTTAAATCAGCTCAGAGCTAAAACTACAAAAGAGAGAGAAACTACTTCGGTTCACAATTCTGTGTGTCTGTTAGTTGTTAGTTTTAATAGGTCCTTATTCTTATTAGCTCTATTTTACTCACTGTGAATTGTTCACAATATCTTTAAACTGCAAAGTAAAAACATAAAACCGACTGAGATATTCATGTATTTAAAAAGTAAGATCTAGGTTCAGCATCGGGGTGTAATTTATTTTGTGTTTAATGTGTTCGAATCTAGGATTACTTTTGTATACCGTGACTATTACAGTATACATTACCGCACTCAGAGACTTCAATTAGCAGTAATCTATCATTAATACACACTTTAGGCGTTTTTGAAATCCGCAATCAATTGAAATTTAAAAAAATATTTCGAGATTCTATTCTGATTTAACAACAATATTATTTTATATAGAACTTCATTAAAAATTACAATAGAAAATAAAAAAAAATGTGGCCTGTGAGGGCATCGAACCCCCGACCAGCGTGTCATAACACGACGCTCTATCCAACTGAGCTAACAGACCGATGAGAGTTATTTCGAATTTTGCAACCCCTATTTCCAAGTTGAGTAACTGCATAGCAACAGGTACTTATCGATTGTCGGTGTTCGCCATACTATTACTTGCGTGTTGTATTGAGGTTTGTAATGCGGATACATATAATATAATATAGATAGAACGATACTGTTGTACCAGGTTATCATAAAGTTTAGGACGTGATACGGTATTTGTTGACATTCAAGTTCGCGCTTTAGCAGAGTTACACCATTTAAATCAGCTCAGAGCTAAAACTACAAAAGAGAAACTACCTCGGTTCACAATCCTGTGTGTCTGTTAGTTGTTATTTTTAATAGGTCCTTATTCTTATTAGCTCTATTTTACTCACTGTGAATTGTTCACAATATCTTTAAACTGCAAAGCAAAAACATAAAACGGACTGAGATATTCATGTAAAAAGTAAGATCTAGGTTCAGCATCGGGGTGTAATTTATTTTGTGTTTAATGTGTTCGAATCTGGGATTCTTTTTGTATACCGTGACTATTACACACACTGACTCAGAGACGTCAATTAGCAGTAATCTTTCATTAATACACACTTTAGGCGTATAGACTTAAGTATTACTAAATAAACTTCAAAGTTAAGTGACGTCTCTGAGTAGGCAGTTAAAAGCTTTATTATATTATTGCCGTTTATATTTCCACCACGAACTACGTTTTATATCTATAGATATATCCGTCGAACGATAAAAATCACCAGGCGAGCATAAAGTCCTAAGCAGTTATAAATATGTACATTACCTGTACAATACCTAGTACACATTTTCGGACACCGCGTATGGAAATTAGGATGCGGCATAAATAATAAATTATGTATTTAACTAAGTGCGTGTATGCGTGCGATTTGAAATCTGAAGGTCTAAAAAATCTGTTGATTTAGAGTTGAGTATTCTGCTAGTAAACCTAGCGCTTATTTATATTTGGGATGTACGAGTATGTACATTTGTATTATGTATTGAGAGGGAAGATATCGTGATGAGGAATGGCTTGAATTTAATGAAGATGTATGATGGTACCATATAAGAACTGACAATGCTCTTGCCAGGCATTTCAAATAATGGCAGCATCATGAAAATAATCGCGTTACTCATTAGCAATGCTTAAGTGATTCTTCTAAATTTAGACGGGCTAATACCGCTGAAGTTTGACAGACATTCAAAAATAATAAAATGGTTAATGGAAAACTGAGACTACATATCGATATTGAAAAACGCTCAGAAGGTCTTCGGAAAAAACAAATACTTAGAAGTTCCAAATCCTTTAATTATTTTAGACTCAACAATAAAACATTTCAACCAAAACGATACAATGCTTCACTTATTTCGAATGTACTCGAATAATCGAATGTCACTCCAACTTTTGACACTAACACTTTATGGAAACCATAAAGTGAACCAAAAAGAACGTAACAATATTAAATAGAAAACAGAACAATATGTTTCCTTTTCTATCGAATCCCGTAAAAGTAATTACATACTAATTACAGTAATAAACAAATGATGAATTTTCAATGTTTTATCTAATAGTTATTCTGCAATTAGTAAGGAGTCCAGCCGTTCTTGAGTTGTAAGCGGGGTAAGTTTTATATATTTCAATTTAGATTATTTTATAAAAGATTTCATATTTCTGTAGACATAATTTCTTCTTAGTTCTATGTGTACAGGCAAAGGCAGCAAAGGACAGCGCATGTTGTCCTCTCAGCCAACATTTATGCAGCTCGACTGATCAATAACTATGAAACAGCAGATTCAATACTAGAGCAACAGAAACGAAAGGTGATCGTGTAGAAGTAATAGTTGTAAGCATCATATTGGCGGGACTAAAGTTAATTTTTAAAATGTCAGATTTACATAGTTGCTAATTGGATGAAAATAAAGAAATAAAAACGCTGACGATATTAAATTTTCCCAAAAGAATTTCCTAAAGAAAAAACAAATCACTCTGTGCCTTTTTGTTTCTGTTCATTTCGCTAGTTCACTACGCATTTATTGATTATAAAATATTAATTTAAGTAAGAAAGATCTTATTTCCATAATAATGACAACCAAAAGTAAGTGTGATTGATTAAAGTATATCCATTTAGTTATACTATCTCCAATGGTAATTTAAACGCTAAAGTTTTTATTATTTTGTAGGATCATATGAGTAGAGCCAATTGATTTTATGAATACGAATACGTCTGATGATGTAATTAATATATGGTGGACTCAAGATAAGTGGTGAAGCTACTCGAGAATCAGAGTCAACTCAGAAGTGACGACGATACACCGGACTTTCTCATATCCGCAGGAACGCAAACCAAACGACATGTGATGTACATGTCTACACAAATCGAGCACTATTATCATGGATACAGTAAAATTGGTGGCCAAACATTTTTTTCCAAAACAATCAATCGAAGAAGAAAAATTCATTAAAGCATATATTAAGTCCGTGAAAATAATTATTTGTTAGAAAAAAAATTAAAATCATGCATAATTTCATTGAATAATAACATCAAATTGTATTCTTTGTTTTTGGAAGTATTACACACAACAAGTACCTAACTTACGAGTATGAGTGATTTTTACGTAATTAGCTTGCTATTCATGGCATCACTAGGGTAATTATGTACAATACACAACACAAATTATGTACACATAATAATAATCACACGTATTATAATTAATATTTTTTTATATTTCTTTATTTTAAATACATACCTCCTTACACCAACATCCTTACAATCCTTACAACAACCGGAATTACTGTACCAACTCTAATTTGTAATTTGTGGAGATAAATAAACGCTATTATTATTATTATTATAATTATTCCAAACGACGCCACCGGTGGTGTCGAGTGGAATGATCGAATTCGACAAGGGGTGGTTTATTACATAACTAAAAACAAAATAATCTATACGAGTGCACTCAAACTGAATGAGATTTATATCAATTCTCTCATGTGTTTTATTTATAACTCAGATTGTTTTTATGAGAGGTGTTTTTGAGAGTAGATTCTATTTACTAGCACTTTTAGCAGCTGCGGTCTTCGTCGTCCTCAAACGTACCCGCCTAGACACTCCTGGGTTAATAATCTTCTACAATTGAAAAATGTTTCCAGTGATTTCATTGATATTGGTCTGGCAACGTTAGAGTTTCCAAGCGCCGCGCTGGTCGAGATTTTTTAGGAATTTTTCAAGATTGTTCAAGATGACTTTAAATAAAACTGGCTATTAAAAGACCGAAAAGATAAACACGACTTTTTACTTTTATATAAAAATAAAACAAATTATTAATATTAACAAATAAATATGCTTTTACCTTTTTTACATAGAAACAGAAACTGTAACCGTAACACATAGCGCCATCAAAATAAACACAGGTTTCCACACGTTGAGAAAAATATTTAAATGTCAGTTTTCATTTCAATTAGGTATGTAAAAATGTATATTACCCTGATTTTTTTTTCTGACCTAATTCGGTATTTTAACCACACACCATTAAAATTGGTTTAAAAGACAAATCGACGGCGTTTGTTCGACAGAAAGTTTAAATTTAAAGCTTGAGAATCACAGCTAAAAATAGATTTGTACTAGGCTATCATAAACTCGCAGTACTCGTTGTAGAACTGGACTGCACACATTCATATCACCCTGCACCCTGGCCTTCACACATGCATATAAATCACCCTGCACCCTATTGGACAGAAGCGCGATTTTGTAGGGTAATAAGAGTGCAACAACACGATTGACACTTGTAAACGTTAGAACGAACAGCAATACAGAAAAAATTGGTTTTGAAAGCATTCAATCTAGGTACATGCGCTGATATACGAGTACTCGTCTCTTTCCAACATCCCTCCATAAGTTAAATATTTTCCCTCTCTCTCTACCACTAGAATTTTGCTCGCCAATGTTTGAGGTGCGATGTTTTCCTTTGCCGCCGTTTGGTGACGAACATTATTAAAAACTAAAAATTTATTTTCGCGCACTCATTGAAAGAAATCAACAATTAACTAAAAAATAATACAAAATATATAACAATAATCCTAAACTCAAATAAACAATAATTTAATTCCTAAGACAACAAAAGTAAGAAAACTGTGCGTGTGAAAGCTCTTATAACATTAGTAACATAAGGTAGCAACATAATCATACTATCTCATCTTACTCGTTGTTCCTGTACTCAACAACCCATACCACAAAATCGGGGTATGACACGCCCATTATTGAGACTTTCCCGTAAAATACTATTAAAATGCAGATTTATGGGATAAAACTTTCAATATATGGCAAAAAAAATATTAATGTATATGGAATATTTCTTTCTGTTTAATTTTCAATCATTATATCTTATGTTTTATGTCATAATTAATGAGAATTTTCCGAAAGTATACGAGAACATCTATTTTCACTGAATGAAATCGCAATTCATGTGGGAAGATCAATACATAACAGCCTCAGTTATTGTATTAAATAACAACTTTTATTACCTACAAACATGGTATAAAGTCCTGTGAAACAATGATTGTAGTTACTTCTGTCTTTTACTTTTATTCACTTTTAAATCAAACTTCTTCAGTCTTTAATTGCCTAGTATTCTTGAAACGTGTTTGAAAATATTCATGTGTATATTATAGGGCACGTGGTGACGACAGCTTTAGCAAACGTGAAATCAGGAATAAACGTACAACTAATTATAATTCACAGTATAAAGAAACCCTTTAAATTCAAATTTACATCAAAAATACAAGTTTGATTTTAAAACTGGGTAAGTCAGTGGGCTTGGTTATTTTTAATGAAAGAGTTTTAAGTTGGAACAAGATTTAAAGAAAGATTATTTTGATTATGGGCAGATATGAAGTAAATCGCTTTTATTTGGGTTCCATTCTACGTGGCATGTCTCCATCGTTAAACTTAATAACTATGTACTTTGGACAATACTTAGTGTTAGTTTAGGTATTTTTTCTTTATTTTTTATTCTGTCTCTATAGTAAAAAAATCTTTTAAAATTCTATTATCATGCTTGAGCGCAAAATTCATTAGACTTCATAACACTACAATACTATGCACTGCCCTTCGAATTTGCATTAAATCAGTGTTCATCTAAAATCTGAATGGTGATAGTAATCTATATTTTATGTAAGTAGTTGTTTAATTTTAGACATAGCATACATTTTCCGAAAAAAATGTGAGTTTTTGTTTAACAAACAGTAAATAGATACAGATAAATATTAATGTTACATAGTAAAATTATGATTATAATTATGAAAATACATAATTATATTTTAACATTTTATTAGGGTTCAATATAAATACAAGATAAATATACTTTTACTCGTATAATAAATGTTTGCCGCCTTTAGGGTAGGCCAACTAAGAATGCCAATGTTGAGAATCAGAATTTCAGCCGCACGAGTACCAGGGACTCATAATCTACAAATAGTTTGCTTTTGTTGTATGGATCTTACTCCTTTCGCTCTTTGCTATCCTAGTACTCATTCAACCAAGGCTTCTTTTAACTCTCCACAATCTTCTTTCTATCGAAGTGAACGATGATGCTTGACAAGGTGTATTTAAAAATTTAAAGCACACTAATTTTTCATAACATAACAAACCCTATACCAACCCGTCTGGACAGCGTGGTATGTGAGAGGGTGGGTGTCCCACCCCCTCCTTTTACTACGTTGTTACACCTCTCTTCAAGATGTTGTTTGACGTGTTCGGCTGTACATTAAATAATAATATTATGGTTATTTTTTTTAATTAGAATAAGAAGAAAAAATAAAGAATATATTATTTCAATTATTGTTATCATGTATATTTTATATGAAGATTGTGAAATCCGCAACCAATTGAAATTTAAAAAAATGTTTCGAGATTCTATTCTGATTTAACAACAATATAATTTTATATAGAACTTCATTAAAAATTACTATAGAAAATAAAAAAAAATGTGGCCTGTGAGGGCATCGAACCCCCGACCAGCGTGTCATAACACGACGCTCTATCCAACTGAGCTAACAGACCGATGAGAGTTATTTCGAATTTTGCAACCCCTATTTCCAAGTTAAGTAATTGCATAGCAACAGGTCCTTATCGATTGTCGGTGTTCGCCATAGGGTAAACTTTTCGGAAGCTACGTAATATAATTAGACTAGCGTGACCAATGTAACAAAGGGAATATTTACACCGACATTCCTGTCCGTCCCGTCTGGCCAGCGTGGTATGGTAGGCACACATTTTTCCACATTATTTGGAGGAGACCCGTGTAAAATTGGTAGTTATGCTGATGTGTTATTTTACATAAATATGCCATTTTGAAAATTGGTCAAAATACAAATGTGACAATATTAATCATTATTTGTCATTACGCATAAGAAGGAGGGCGGTTTATGGGTTGAAACGATGATGGTGATGATGAATCTTTGATATCGCCAGTAAGTGGAGAGAAATTAAATTTATAATGATATAATAAAAAATATTATAATGATAATTCTCTCTGTTCACTTTTCTTTATGATAACGCTATTGTAACATGTAATATTAATTTAAAAAAAATCCATTGCTATATTTTTTCTGAGATGGTATTGCCGACCATCTTAGATCAGTTAATACCCAAATACCTACCTCCTCGTTTAGTTGCTACGAATTATACACTTTTTTCTGCAATTACTTCCATATTTACTGTCCACTGCTTTAAATGGTTTTAATAGTTTTTCTTAACATAAAAGAAATACATCAAATCCCGGACATTTTATTATTCACATACATCAGAAATGACATTTCAAAGATACAAAACGAGACATTGTTTATATCAGCCAGTTCGATGTTAATAGACATAGATTATACACTATACGGATGTTAATAGATATAAACCTCTTCGCTTATACTTAGTTTTTTTATTATTTTTAAGCTAAGAAAATGTATGAAATGTTTTTGTAACCAGCGATTTTTGGCTTTCCACCGAACTTTGATGTCTACGAGCACCTTTGATGTCAACCGAAATTTTGTATAAATTGGTATTGCGTATCCCATGACGTCAGAGTGCCTATCAGTTGCATATATAAACTTACTTGATACCTCTAGTTTCTTTATCGACGTTACGCGACCGATTTAAAAATACCCATTGGAACAATAAAACCAATTAAAGCCCAAAGCGTATTTATTTTATAGTATAAGATATACCTTTGACAGTTTGTCAACTTTTGTCAAATACTGAGCGGAATTTAAAGGATCCACCAAAAAATTTGTACAACTAAAATATATCTCAAAAATCTTCGTTATTGTGGTAAGTACGCCTTTTTTTTTTACTGGATCAACCACAAGGATTTGCATCTGCAAACTTTAATAATTTTTATAAAAAATTAAATATATTTTTAGATGCCTGCCCAAACAAAAAATTCCCAAAGAAAATTAGAAAATTTGCTGCAATATATGGAACACCATGCGGATATTGCATTGGGTCGCTTTCCAAGTAACCCCTTGTCACAACAGGCTAGTTAAATGTAGGGGGTCATCAAAATAATTTTAATTAGGTAGCTGTTTATTTAAAATAGATAAAAAAAACAAAAAAATAATTATGTTTTTGTAGTTATTTTACAAACGAGATAAAACTTCCATGTTCGTAGGTGGTTACGAAAGTTCAGTTACGAATGTGGAGGATTCGAATACTTACAACAAAATCTAAATGTAATTCAGTAACATTAATTCCTTTGAAAACTAAAATGATAAAAGATGGTAGTGAGACTCAACGTGTGTAGTCACGACTCCGAATTGGCGAGTGCGTTGACGACGATAATCACGCTTTAGATTGTTTGTGAGAAAACTTTACCCATATTATGTTTTCCTGGTGCTAGTGCGGCTAGATGCTTATGCGGATTGCGGATTGTGGACTCAGAGGAATTTGCACAGATAGCATGATAATTAATTAATTCAGTACAATTACCAATCAATTTAAATTGATATTTTTTCGCAGTGAATGTACATATATTGTATCATTATTAATGAGGGGTAAGTTTGTAACAGTAAATGAAAATGAAATGAAAAGATAATAGTTTAAACCCATAGCGATAGTCATAATCTCATAAAGGTATTTGTTTACAGCTGGTTATTAGTTTCTGTAGATCTATATTATGCAACGAAACTAAAGCAACTGTAATGCAGGCAGCAACTGAATGAATAGGAAGCAAAATAAAGCCCGCAATGTATGCAAGTGTTGTTTTTTCTATTATTCTAATAAGTCCATTACAAATAAAGTTTAAGTTATGTAAACTTTACAAGTAAAAATTACTTCATCATCATCATCATATTAGCCCAATGACATCAACTGCAGCAACATAGGCGTCACCTGATTAAAAGAAAAACTAAATTTAAAAAATAAACCCATTTATTTGGAATATAAATACATATTTAGAAAATACCCAGTTCATCAAAATTTATGATTACAAACGACTGAAGCGCAATAAGTTAGTTGCTTATATTAGTTCATAGATGGCGCGGTAGCTGTCGTCACAGTAATACATTAATAAAAAATGCCTTTTTTGGGCACATTTTTTCATCATGTTAATATTTTATTATAATTTGAATATGTTATAATCATTGAAATACTCCAATCTTGATTTACAAATTTAAAATCAGTGACCGAAACTGTTTTAAAAAATATGATTCATTAACATTGATAAAGATAGTAATAAAATACCTATTATATTGGGGGAACAACTACCACTTAGATAGCTTTTTTCTGAGATAACATAGAGCTGATTATACAAACAAAAAATAGAAACACGCTCCGCTTTTTTATAATTCACACATTTTAAGGCCAAAAAATTTCACGCTACCCCTGGCGGGACTCGAACCCACAATCCCCGGCTTAGGAGGCCGATGCCTTATCCATTAGGCCACAAGGGCTATGAATGTAATGTTTAAAATATACTTCTTATCTCAATTAAAACGTTAAAAAGCTGGCACTAATAACAATGCAATGTTATGTTATTGAAACATAACCAATGTTTGTCATATTTACTTACTTTTCACCGTGACTTCACGTTTTATTAATTTAATTTTAATTCTTAGAACTAAGACATGATAATGAAATATCGTATTTTTTGCTACCGTTATTAAAGTGATTTGTCTGGGTATTATTATGGCAAACACTGGTTGAAAATAAAAATAAAGCAATTGTCCCGATAAAAACTCTCTGATGAAATACTAATTTTTTTGGCACGTACATGATAACGATTTTGCTTATAACAGCTTAACTAAAATATAGTACATAAATAGTTTAAGTTTAGTTATAATTTTAAAATAATATGTCCTTGGCTCTTATTTTTTGGCTTTAAGCTTTAAAAGTTTGTTATTCTAAACTAAAACAATAATATTATTAACATAGAATAGATAGAATCATCTTTTTTTACTTTAATCATTTGTTCGGAACTAAACATACAATGGTTTTTTATTATAAACCCACCAAATTGCGTTAACAGTTTGTCGGCAGAATAAACGCTTGATAACATACCGTTGTTGTTACTTTTAAAGCTTATAACTACCACTAAGGAAATTGTAAAAAAACATTTTTTTATGAGGTATCTGTATACTACTGTCTCACTGTTAAGGGCATTTACTACATTGGAATTACTACAAAAGAATACAGGTAGTGGCGTCGAACTGCACAGTGGAAATAGACAATGTAAATTGTGGCTGCGGCAGCGACAGCGGACTAGAAATTGGAAGATTTGCTGAAAGAATCCATAATAGAAACCCATTCAGGGTGAAAAAACTAAATTTTGGATTTGTTGAAATAATCCACTGATGACCTCTACACAGTGAAAGTACCAGAAAAGCATAAATTTTTGCAGGTGGTGACAGCAGACTGGAGGATTTGTTGAAAGAATCCACTGATAGAAGCCTGTACACAATGGACGTACTAGGACATCATATATTGTAAGAAGGTGATGACAGCAGACTAGAGGATTTGTTGAAAGAATCCACTGATAGAAGCCTGTACACAATACACGTACTAGGACATCATATATTGTAGAAGGTGATGATAGCAGACTAGAGGATTTGTTGAAAGAATCCACTGATAGAAGCCTCTATACAAGTTAAGTACTAGGAATGTATAAATTGTAGGACCAATACAATATACAATTTATACAAAGCGGTAGATGGCAGTATGATTGAAAGAATCTACAAATAGAAGCCTGTATATTGGTAATACCAGGGAAGTATAAACTGTAGGTGGTGGCGCGGCAAACTAGAGTATCATTGAATGAATTCAGTGATAGAAACATGTCTATTGGAAGTACTAGGAAAATATAAATTGCAAAAGGTGGGTGCATGCTGGGCTAACGCCCCAAAACGGGTTGACACCAGTGGAATGAGTCACCCCATCCTGACCTACATCATGCTCCGCCCTCCGCCGAAAATGTGTTTGGTTGTTGCGGATGCAAGTGTTTAGTCGCATTACGTTCCATTCTGAGATTGTTTCATTATTCGTACGTTGAAATATTTTAAACAACATTACAACAGTCGGGTAAAAATGGGACAAACATACTATATTTATTATTGAAAGTAATGATTAAAAACAATTTCCATTGACACTGATCTGAGATTTTTTTAAGTCTTTTTCTTTGATGATGGTTTTGAATTCAATAACAAAATCATCTGATCAGCTTTTTGCTTAGACAGTTACCCCTAAGCAGAAAATGTTTTGATGCGGTGAGACACTGATAAGACAAAGTTACCGCGCATCGCGTAACATATTGCTCCAAAGGTGTACTGTTCCCCTAGTACACATGCGGATAAAAACTGGTTACGGATATTGGTTGCGGGCCTTTTATCTGTTGGAAACCTGAAATACACGTCAGAACAATTGTTCCTTAAGGGCAAAACAAGTTTAATTATATTCTTTTACAAGGAGTCGCGCGGCGCTTTGCTCCCATCGGTCGTTATTTGTTTTGCCACTGCTCAGCTGCTATTGGCCTGAGCGTGATGTCAGCTTATTATTATTATTATTATAAGCCTTTCTCGATAAATGGGCTATCCAACACTAAACCTTAACAACGCAAACATTTTAAAAATGAAATCCAGGAGAGATATCCACTTAGCAACGTTACTGTTCGGCGTCATCAGAATGGACATACCGGTTTACCTTCGCTCAAAGTTGGAATGGCTATCAGATCATAATAGGTACCCAACACGTGCAGCTGCATGTGCCTTGCGCATTCCACGGCACAGAACTAGTGCATTCCGTGGCAGTTTCAAGTACGCAGCGACTAAGTGCTGGAATCATTATTCCGAGGTACATTTACCTCCATCACTACGTGACCTTAGAAATGTACAAACTTTTAAAGTAAAACTTAAAAAATATATTTTAAACATTCAAAAAACCAGCACCGTATTCGTATATAGATTAGGTCATAATGTCACTTACATAATTAGTAATATTTAGTACATAATCATAATCTCTTATTGTTATTATTCAATTATGATGTCAATTGTATTTATTCAATATATAATCACTCTTTTAATTAATTTTTCTGTAGGTAATGTATATTCTAATGTTTCCGTAGCCTTATTATACGGTCCTTTTGGTGCCACCGGCATGTCACCATGGAGACGGAGAGTGAAACAGCAATAACAACAACTCATACCACAAATTCAATGGAAAGAGAATAACACGCCCATGATTTCAGTGTACGGTACTACTAAAATACATATTTATAACATAAAACATTGAATTATTGGCATGTAATGTTTTGAAATGTAAATAACGTTTATTCATACTTCATTTACAATACTAAAATATTGCATTTTCTGTCATAAATCTTATTTATTTTCAAAAAGAAGCTGGAAGCATTCAGTATCAATAAAGCAAATCTCGTTTAACGATAGACTACCAAGACGTAAGAGCCTACAATAATGTATACAATTTAAGCTCTTGCTACTCGTGTTTAAAGGTATAAAATTCGTTGAACTTCTGCTTGTAGATATCATAGTTGTACCCTTATCAAAAGGATGTCTCGAACTCCTATGGGCTTGTGTTTGCCTAGTACTGCAGGAACGTAATCATCGCGATGTTCACATAGGTTATGAGCACGTGACGTCAGTTTCAGGATAGCGAAGAATAATTAAAGTTTTGAAAAAGATAATAAAAGCAACTTCAAGGGAATTACAACTATCACCATGGTTTAACTTAGATGGAGCAGAGTTTCTCGTCTCATTATAATGATAAAACATTATAAACACTTATTTTGATTCTGCAAATAAAAAGACATTTGGGTGTGTATATTATTATAACTTATTGGATTGATCAAAATAAATAAAACAAATCGTTAGGCAAGAAAATTGCATCAACCATCGGACCTTCACAAAACAAATATCCTTATGATGAGGCAGTAAGTTACTATTGCCCGCAATTGTATAAGGCTCTTACTTGTGAAGTTGCCGGTCGAGTTGAAATATGTATGTTGAAGCATAAACCTTTCAGTGGTAAATTTTTAATTAATTATGACATAAAGTTTAAGTAAGTTTGACTGAGTTGAAAAAGTATTACACTAAATAAAAAAGATTACACTACATATTTAATGAATAATTACAAATATCTATTTAATATTGCATTCTACATAGCTTGCATTCTATTATTTACTACTATTTTGATTACTTCACAGGTTTGTATTAAAATCCTCTATGTTTATTAGTCGTCCACCTATTTAGCTTTTATGATGTTCTGGTAGTTCACAAACTGTTTCGCAGTTATTGATCAGTACGAGCAGAGAAGTTAACTGAGAGGTGAATACCATGCTCTGTCCTTTACTACGTGTCTAGAAAGAGAAAGATAATAAATAATGGAGGCATTTAGATGCAAGGTGAATAAACTCGTAATTGTACTCAAAAAGGTATTATTAACTTGAATAGTAACAAGCAAATAATATTTACAAAAGCCTAAAATTGTCAAATTAAAAAGCGTTAAGCATGATGAAAGCATCGCTGACTATAACGTAAACGTTCGCAGCTGTTGTTATACATTACAGTACAACAACAGCTGCGAACGTAGTATTAACATTAAACAAATATTTTTATAATTGAAACATATTAAAGCTGGTTAATATGATCACTATGCCCATAATTTTAATTTGAAATTGACTATTGCTTCCTCGCGCGAAAGTAGATACTATTTACTTTTTATAGAATTCAGAAGTCCTTTTGGTGCCAAAGGCATGTCACCATGGAGACGCAGAGTGGAACAGCAATAACAACAACTCATACCACAAATTCAATGGAAAGAGAATAACACGCCCATGATTTCAGTGTACGGTACTACTAAAATACATATTTATGACATAAAACATTTAATTATTGGCATGTAATGTATTGAAATATAAATAACGTTTATTCATACTTCATTTACAATACTAAAATATTTCATTTTCTGTCATAAATCTTATTTATTTTCAAAAAGAAGC
Source organism: Laspeyria flexula (assembly GCA_905147015.1). Taxonomy (NCBI): domain Eukaryota; kingdom Metazoa; phylum Arthropoda; class Insecta; order Lepidoptera; family Erebidae; genus Laspeyria; species Laspeyria flexula. Next base: position 4,994,562 of record LR989949.1, on the reverse strand, counting down.
TGGAAGCATTCAGTATCAATAAAGCAAATCTCGACTAACGACAGATTACCAAGACGTAAGAGCCTACAATAATGCATACAATTTTAGCTCTTGCTACTCATGTTTAAAGGTATAAAATTTGTTGAACTTATGCTTGTAGATATCATAGTTTTTAACCCTATCAAAACAATGTCTCGTACTCCTATGGGTTTGTGTTTGCCTAGTACTACAGGAACGTAATCATCGCGATGTTCACATAGGTTCATCTTCGCATTTTTTAAGAAAATCCGTAGTGGAGCCCAAGCCCCTCGAGAAGGTTCACCAAGTCATAATGGCGATGCAGTTAACATTCTATATGACACTGGCAAAACCCGTCACTAATCAAAATACGCCTGCGTTTTCCAAGAGGTGGCAGGCTGCACTGGCAGACAATGACGGATATGGTGTCAGTTTCAGCCTGGTCCAGCATCACCCAATTTGCGACTGTCTTCCAGAAGATTATGGAAGGCCGTAGCAACTTGCGGATGGAGATGGTGGACAGATTACTCACCATCACCAAGCCGAGTCTGACAGGGGCTAGGGGCTGTCCTCTCACAAATAAAGTTGGTTTGTGAATACTCGTCTCTCAAGTCTGTCCAATATATGGACACATTTATAAAATCACATTGCAGGGCACTACAAATCCCCGCGGTTCTTGACCAAGCGGTATAGCTGAGGCACAAATGCAACTCAGCACAATTTAACGATGCCATGCTTCCCTACAGCAGGGTGAGGGATCCAAATAGCCATCAGGAATTGAACCAAGCGCATTACCCTTACCTGTACTATGCAGCAATAACCTATGCCAAAGCCCGCAAGTTGATAGGAGAAAACTTCCAGATGTCGGCCTCTCACATCTCAGCGCACGTAGTCATGATTGACAAGTACATCAAGAAGACAGCTGCTGCCGAGCTGGGTGAGCTCTCAGAAGAGGCCAAAGCCAAATTGGCTCAGCTCGGATACCCAGTTTCTCGAAGGAGGAGACACTCGGACCACCGTACGTATAATGCATTGGCCACTTATGTAGAAGGAGGTTCATATGTGATGTTTATTTATTATAAATGTCACACATCACATTCAGCATTATTCATTCTGTCAATTTATAATAAATCAAATTATAAGATTTGTATTTTTTTATAATATTTGGAATATGTGTGATGATAAAAATATTGTATATATTAATAGAGGTGGGGGTGTTGTAATTTTATATGGTGGACGTCAGTATTACAAGAAAAGAATCTATGCCAACGGATCAACCATTTATCGGTGTTCGTCTGTGGCCAAGAAAAAAGGTCAATGTAACGGCACTATAACAATAATGGTAAGTACCTATATTTTTTTAACAGGTATATAAATAATATCCGACGACTGGATGCATTGTGGTGGATCCGGTGAGCACCAGGCGACCGGCGTTGTGTGGTCTATTTATTTTACTTATTGCTCACCTTCGTTTTCAGAACGATTCAGTTATAAAAGAGAAACCTCATATCGATGGTTGCAGTACTGATGTGGCGAAGAATGTGGTTGATTTGAAATTTAACGAATTTCGAAATAAAATAGTCAACTGCAATTTTAATAAATGTGTTCCGGAGATGTACAATGAAACAGTTAGTGAACTCAGAGACGCAGGAATTGATTTGGTAAAAAAAAATCCGCTGTTCAATAGAATAAAAACTGCATTTTATAATTTATATTTATATTTATTTATTTATTTACAACGGTTTACACCAATTACAGTAAATAATACAATTGTTTTAATTTAAATTAAAAAATAAAGTTTTACATAAAAAGAATAAAAATAAAAAGAATAAAATAATGCAAGAAATAGGGACGCAGGCTTACAAAAAATATGTTTTAAAGAACTTAAACAGGTGAAAGTGCCTGAGAAATATAAATCATATCTTCTGGCAGACTACGATGACCATGAAAATTTTAATCTTTTGTTCGCCGCAAATGAAAAAGTATTTTTCTAAAATAACCCATTACTTTAGTGATGGTACCTATAAGAGTTGTCCTAAACCCTTTCAAGTTTTATATACCATACATGGCGAGTTTAATAGCAACGAAAATGAAACTAACATAATACCTTTGATTTACGCCCTCATGTCTGGCACAACTACGCATACATATACTACTTTATTTACTGTACTAAAAACTGTACTTCCAGAATTGAACATTAAGAATTAAGAAAATCCGTAGTGGAGCCCAAGCCCCTCGAGAAGGTTCACCAAGTCATAATGGCGATGCAGTTAACATTCTATATGACACTGGCAAAACCCGTCACTAATCAAAATACGCCTGCGTTTTCCAAGAGGTGGCAGGCTGCACTGGCAGACAATGACGGATATGGTGTCAGTTTCAGCCTGGTCCAGCATCACCCAATTTGCGACTGTCTTCCAGAAGATTATGGAAGGCCGTAGCAACTTGCGGATGGAGATGGTGGACAGATTACTCACCATCACCAAGCCGAGTCTGACAGGGGCTAGGGGCTGTCCTCTCACAAATAAAGTTGGTTTGTGAATACTCGTCTCTCAAGTCTGTCCAATATATGGACACATTTATAAAATCACATTGCAGGGCACTACAAATCCCCGCGGTTCTTGACCAAGCGGTATAGCTGAGGCACAAATGCAACTCAGCACAATTTAACGATGCCATGCTTCCCTACAGCAGGGTGAGGGATCCAAATAGCCATCAGGAATTGAACCAAGCGCATTACCCTTACCTGTACTATGCAGCAATAACCTATGCCAAAGCCCGCAAGTTGATAGGAGAAAACTTCCAGATGTCGGCCTCTCACATCTCAGCGCACGTAGTCATGATTGACAAGTACATCAAGAAGACAGCTGCTGCCGAGCTGGGTGAGCTCTCAGAAGAGGCCAAAGCCAAATTGGCTCAGCTCGGATACCCAGTTTCTCGAAGGAGGAGACACTCGGACCACCGTACGTATAATGCATTGGCCACTTATGTAGAAGGAGGTTCATATGTGATGTTTATTTATTATAAATGTCACACATCACATTCAGCATTATTCATTCTGTCAATTTATAATAAATCAAATTATAAGATTTGTATTTTTTTATAATATTTGGAATATGTGTGATGATAAAAATATTGTATATATTAATAGAGGTGGGGGTGTTGTAATTTTATATGGTGGACGTCAGTATTACAAGAAAAGAATCTATGCCAACGGATCAACCATTTATCGGTGTTCGTCTGTGGCCAAGAAAAAAGGTCAATGTAACGGCACTATAACAATAATGGTAAGTACCTATATTTTTTTAACAGGTATATAAATAATATCCGACGACTGGATGCATTGTGGTGGATCCGGTGAGCACCAGGCGACCGGCGTTGTGTGGTCTATTTATTTTACTTATTGCTCACCTTCGTTTTCAGAACGATTCAGTTATAAAAGAGAAACCTCATATCGATGGTTGCAGTACTGATGTGGCGAAGAATGTGGTTGATTTGAAATTTAACGAATTTCGAAATAAAATAGTCAACTGCAATTTTAATAAATGTGTTCCGGAGATGTACAATGAAACAGTTAGTGAACTCAGAGACGCAGGAATTGATTTGGTAAAAAAAAATCCGCTGTTCAATAGAATAAAAACTGCATTTTATAATTTATATTTATATTTATTTATTTATTTACAACGGTTTACACCAATTACAGTAAATAATACAATTGTTTTAATTTAAATTAAAAAATAAAGTTTTACATAAAAAGAATAAAAATAAAAAGAATAAAATAATGCAAGAAATAGGGACGCAGGCTTACAAAAAATATGTTTTAAAGAACTTAAACAGGTGAAAGTGCCTGAGAAATATAAATCATATCTTCTGGCAGACTACGATGACCATGAAAATTTTAATCTTTTGTTCGCCGCAAATGAAAAAGTATTTTTCTAAAATAACCCATTACTTTAGTGATGGTACCTATAAGAGTTGTCCTAAACCCTTTCAAGTTTTATATACCATACATGGCGAGTTTAATAGCAACGAAAATGAAACTAACATAATACCTTTGATTTACGCCCTCATGTCTGGCACAACTACGCATACATATACTACTTTATTTACTGTACTAAAAACTGTACTTCCAGAATTGAACATTAAGAAACATATTACTGATTTCGAAATGGCTATTTTGCATGGAATTAGAATTGTGTTTCCAAAAGTTGAATCAAAGGGATGTTTCTATCATTTTTCTAATGCTGTTTGGAGAAAGGGCAAATGTTTGAACCTTACGAAGAACAAACTAACGCGAAATATAATAGCACTTTCAGGATTACTACCGCTTTTACCAATAAAATGTACTGTCTCCGGGTGGGACTATATAAAAAATAAAATTGAATATATCGTACAAGAAATTCGATCGATGGACAATAAAAACAAGCAAATCAATGATTTAAAAAAAAATTAAAAATACATGGACAAATTCTGGATGAAGAGTGAGACTTTTATAAAAAAGTGGTGTGTTTTCGTTGAACGCCACCAAACGACAAATAGCGTCGAAGGTTGGCACAATAAATTAGATAAAGCTGTAAAAACTAAAACAAACGTAAATTGATAAAATTACTCGAATGTTATATGCCAGGACATGTCATTCTACGAAACACGTTGTAAAAGAATAGAAACTAATTTACCCATGAAACAGAGAAACATCTATTTGAAATTAAAAGATAGGACTCTTATTGATTTACAGATGCAACTAATTAATAGTCAAATAACAGTCGGACATTTTTTAGAAGCATTACGTTAATCTATGTATTATTTTAAAGTACAAATATAGTTTTTATAACGTAGGTAGCGCTTCTTTCATTAGTATTTAAAATAAGTAGTTAAATGCATAAGAATCTTTATAAGTCGGCACTGCGCTGTTACCTGTTTTGAATGTTACAAAAGTTGCAAGTTCAGAATGTATAACATATTTTGTGACTCCAGTGGCAAATCCAGTGGCACAGAGAGGAATAAAGGTTATATATCATTCATGGCGATATGGGAAGTACCATCACAAAAACAAAAACTGCACCATTAATTTATGCATTAATGCCAAACAGAAGCAAGATACATATGCTGTTGTTTTCGAACTCATTAAACGACAACTACCTAACTTCAAACCAGTCAAATACCATTGTGACTTCGAAAAAGGAGCTATATATGCAATTTCGGAAGTTTTTCCACATATAAAGTTAATAGGTTGTTACTATCATTGGAGTAGAGTAATATGGAAAAGGGCTAAAAAGTTGAAACTTAATGGTAAAAACGAGAGAAGGCTGGTAGGACTGACTGCAGTTTTTCCGCTTTTGCCTGCTCAAAACATGACTGAAGGTTTAAACTACATAAAATCTGAAGGCAGTAATAATGGATCTCTGTAATCTTAACCTTTAACTGGTGACCTACCCGTCTTACAGACACCGCAATTCTATACTTCGCTATTTCGACACTTCCCCCGCCACACCTCAGTACCCTCCGCGTTTACGTTGATCTTTCGCTCAGTGACAGGCGCGCCCGCGCAACGACCACCCGTACTGCTGTTGTGGAGATTCACCGTTTCACAGACGTCAGGTCAGTGCTAATGTGTATTTTACTTATATGTCCGTTATTCGTCACCTCACTGTTAGTGGTCACGTCTTCATAGTGTCTGACAAGCGTCACAGCAATAGTAATGAATTATATTTTTATTATAGAATGTCTTACAATGATCAGCCGAGTTCTGCCAAAAGAAGACGGGTTTTTAGTCATCGAGAGATACTGCACGAGTTGGGAACAGAGAGTGATGGTGAGTTTAGTAGTTTTGACGACGATATGGGCGACCCTGACTTTGTCTTAGAAAGTGACCACGATACCGAATCTGAGCAGTCTGGATGCGAAGACAACATCACTACTGTCGAACAGGAGTGTCCTGAACTAATAGAGACAACCTCTAACATAATCCTGGAGGTACAAGCCCGAGGGAGTATCAGTAATAGTGATGAGGAGTTCATTGAAAATGCTACAGAATCAAGCAATATCAGAATTATTTGAGTCTTTCGTGAAAAATTGTCAAGCGAATTACACACTTGGTACTCATGTATGTATCGATGAAATGCTTGTTGGATTTCGGGGTCGATGTGGTTTTATTATATATAAGAGGTTGCCGCGAGAGTTGGCTTGACCGTAGAAAGAGTCATTGGTGTTGATGATTTACCACAACGACCAACCAATGCCATGGCTCAAAATCTTCCTGGAGTTAAAAGAACTTGTGCCATATGTCCTAGCCGTCTAAAAAGGCGTACTAGATTCTCATGTACTTACTGTGATAAGCCTATGTGCCTGAACTGTTGTAAACAAATATGTGATGTCTGCGTACAGAGTCATTCCTAAGCAACTAATGTTTGATGTTTGCAGTTTTTTTATTTTTGTATTTTAGGATTAATTTTTCTACTGTGATTTGTTGATTAGTATCTAAATAACATAATTATAATGTAAAAGAACTTTCCAAAGTTTATTTTAGGGTACTAAAGGGCCCATTTTAAGTTTGTTCCTAATTGTTCGTAAAAATGTTCCTACTCAAATAAAGACTGATTATTTTAAAAACCCTGTGCTTTTTTTAAACCCTTTCTTGATAATTATATGTCTTTATGTATAATTTATCAAACAGTTGAATTAAACTGTTCTTTTTGCTAATGACATTTCGTGTACTCATATTTTTTCGTATACGTTTCTCAAACGTCACGTCACTAACTATGCACTACTAATACCAGGTCACCAGTTAAAGGTTAATAAATAAATGAATTATTATTATTATAATAAAGATAAAATGATACCGTTTTTCAAATACCTGGACGGATTTACGATGTCAAAAACTATTATTCTAATAATAATTATTACTATTCTCCAAATTTCATCAATATACATTGAGTAGTTTTCAAGTAAAATGCGTGTGACACACGGACGGACAGACGGACTTGACGAAACTATAAGTGTTCCGTTTTGGCCATTTTGGCTACTGAACCCTAAAAAATATAAACTACCGGTCAATTTAAAGTTGCATGAGCATTCTCTGAAGCTCTCGGAATCACAATTCTGTATTCTTCAGGGAACCCAACATTAGCTCATTGCTTAGTAAACTTGTCTTAAGTTGCATAGCTAGGTTCTTATAATTCGTACAATGTTCGATAAGCGCTTTCACTTCAAAATAATCATCACTAAAACCCATAAATGTCCCACTACTGGGCACGGGTCTCCTCCAAAGAATATGGAGAGAATTTAGCCTACTATACCACGCTGGCCAGACGGGTTTGTATATAAGAAAAAAATTGGGGTTGTATAAAAGGAAAATTTGAAACAAACCCTATAGGGTTTGTTTCAAATTTTCCTTTTCTCGCAATGCTCTTATCTGCGTAAAATAATTCAAAATTCTCTCTTATCATCATCATCATCATAGTCTTTTATTAATTGAATTTTGAACACAACAGTTGTGAACCGTAACAATTACTATAAGCACAAAAATAGCTGAAACAAGTATAAATAAACTGAAAATATTGAAAAGGGTTGACTTTTTCAACAAAGATCACTAATACTACTTTACTGAAAGTATTCCATACTTTAATTCAATATTACAAAAGTAGTAGTTGTTTTTGTAGTCTTTAAAACTCAGGATATGCCTTACTTAACTATTAACCTATGAAACATGAGTAAAAACTTAACTAACCTGCAACATAAATAAAAACTTAACTAACCTATGCAACATAAATAAAAACTTAACTAACCTATGCAACTTAAATAAAAACTTAACTAACCTATGCAACTTAAATAAAAACTTAACTAACCTATGCAACATAAATAAAAACTTAACTAACCTATGCAACTTAAATAAAAACTTAACTAACCTATGCATCTTAAATAAAAACTTAACTAACTTATGCAAAATAAATAAAAACTTAAGTAACCTATGCAACATAAATAAAAACTTAACTAACCTATGCAACTTAAATAAAAACTTAACTAACCTATGCAACATAAATAAAAACTTAACTAACCTATGCAACTTAAATAAAAACTTAACTAACCTATGCAACATAAACAAAAACTTAACTAACCTATGCAACATAAATAAAAACTTAACTAACCTATGCAACATAAACAAAAACTTAACTAACCTATGCAACATAAATAAAAACTTAACTAACCTATGCAACTTAAGTAAAAATTTAACTAACCTATACAACATACTGAAAATATTTTCTATAACTTTAGGACCAACATCATTTAAAAAAAAAATCTGTTTATGATTTTTTCTTAGACTTTTTTATTTATGATTATTTTTGGGTTAGGTGCCATAAGGGTTTCTTTGCTACGTCAGCCAGTTATTGATCTATTGTACTCATTCACTTAGAATTACTTCTACTAGTATGTGGGTTTCCTCACGATCAATTGAACACTTCACCACTTTTCAGATAATTCAGTTTTTGTCCTATTTGAAAGAACCGACTGTTGTGTTGTGTTATATGTAGTTTCTATACAGCGGATTTAGACACATGATGTAGTGTCATGACTGATTGTCGCTTTTTGTTTAATCATTCTACATCATCATCATCATATCAGCCCAACGACGTCCACTGTTGACCATAGGCCTCACCTAATTTCCGCCACAGCGAACGGTCATTCTACAAGACTGAAATAATTTACTTGCCAAGTAATACGTCACAAAATTGATTGGAGCTTATAAATTTGTATTTTATTTGTGAATACTTAGATTTGATTATCTTCTCTTTCGCACGGAACATTTAAGAATCTTAATATGAAGTTGGTTGCCTTTTTTTCACATCTTTGTTTAATTTCGAATTCCAGCTTTCGACCACGATGTTTGTTCAGTGTCTTTCGCCGTTCAGTGTCTTTCGCCGTACACTATTCTGACACGAATATTTTTTTTATTTATTACTTTTCAACCATTTTAAGGCTTCGGTGGTCAAAATGGCAAAAAGTAGCGTTTTTGTCATTTTGACCACCGATAGTTTCGTTATGTCCGTCCGTATCACAGGCATTTTACTCAAAGACTACTCAATGTATATTGATGAAATTTGGAGAATAGGTGTCTTGTGCCGCTAGTAGGTTTGGTGGTCATATAATAAAAATACTCAAATACTTTGATCTACACAATTGTCAACTACCATCTGTTTTCATTGAATCAATAAAAACTAGATCTGAAGTTCTCGGAATAACAATTCTATATTCTTCAGGGAACCCAACAATAGCTCATTGTCTAATAAATTTTTCTTAAGTTGCCGTAGCCAGGTCTTCTTAAGTCGTACAATGTTCGATAAGCGCTTTCACTTCAAAATAAAAATACTATATTATTATTTGAATTTTGAACAAAACACAACAGTAGTTATCTTATATTTACCAAAAAAATTAAATAGATATTTCCAATAGTTTAGTCGCAAATATACTTTCTTTATTTCACAGTTTTAAACTACCTGTAGGGATTTACGTTGATCGTATGTTGTCATTACGTCATTCAATTCATTTGAATATCTCTGACTCTTTCATATATTATCTTATCTCTTACTCTGTTCCGCACTTTTGTCGTCGTCATGTCGAAAACGTCATGATAGATAAATAATGTGTAGTTTTAATTTTTTTTTTAATGATTATTATTAATACCTAATAATAATATGTTTATAAGGGTTAACACTGGCTGCCTTATGATTTAATGTCGTACCGTCGTATACACTCTGTATAACAGGCACTCTATTGTCGTGTGCTGTGATAAACACATAATAACTGCCTCGGTGGCTCAGCGGAAAGTGTATACGACTGCTGTGCAAGAGGTCCAGGGTTCGATTCCCGGGTCGGGTGAAAATGATATTGGACTTTTCTAACATGAAATTCCAGTATTGAGATTTTCCCGGACTTTAATTTATTTATTTACTTTATTTGGGAAACAAACAGATACATTAATGGTTAATAAATATGACACTTAAAATTAACTGAATCCAACACAGTTTCCTCAAATTACTTTAGACAAATATGAACTTACACAAAATACACAAACATAATATTTTTTAGACAAGTTTTTTAAGGGAGAGCAAAGTTGTTTTTAAACTACTCTTAAATTTAGAGAGAGAAAGGTGAAATATATCCAAATCCACATTCGAGTTGGAAGTAATCAAATCATTATATAAATAACACGATCTTTTTATAAATATATTCTTACTGTGGTTAGTTCGTAATAAACTGCAATGGAAGAGAGGCCTCTTGCGCGCACTAATACGTGGACAACCAAAATTGATTGTACTTAAAAGATAGGATGAGTCTAACTGGTTTCTAATAACTTTGTACAAAAATAGTAAATCACGCTCTGCACGACGCTCCCTCAAGGACTGAAGACTGAAGATTAATAAACAAATGTTCCCGGTAGATGACAATAGGCTCGCCCCCTATTTCATGGGACCAAACATAGCTGGCGAAATGTGGGTGTGAAACACCTCTGCCTGCCCCTTCGGGGTAAAAGGCGTGATGCTGTATATAAACAAATAAAACGTTTGGCCAGCGTGGTATAGTAGGCTAAATTCCCTCCATATTCTTTGGAGACCCGTGCCCAGCATTGGGAGGTTTATGAGTTAAAATTATGATGATGATAAGCAAATCTGTTACTACTTTCATTCATTTCGTGCTTTCCTCTTCCTCGAAACGCTCAACAAAGTTCACTAATACAGAGCTACTGTACTTAAAGTATGCCCCATCAATATAACAAAAGTAAAGAAAATACCAAACACAGACAGAACACAGATAGACATATAAAAACATTTTTACAATTACATGCACAACATACGACACAGACAAAATATTAAAAATAATTAAATAAAAAAGACGTCAATAATACATTAAATTAATTACACATTATAGGTATAACAATACATTAATTGCACAAAACATTAAAAAAGTAGGTATACAGTTAACAAACAACAAAAAAAAAATCAAAACTACACCACACAAAAAAAAATGTTGTACTTGTCTTACAACTCAGGATCGACCTTACTTGCCTTAACTAACCTATGGTTAGTTCAATATGTTTGAATGGATAAAAATTACCGGTCTAACAAACTTGATTTTAAGGTTCTTTTATTCGTCCAGTCTGTTCTACTAGTATATAATACTAATATAATATGCATAACTAGTACTACTAAATATATATGCATAAATATTGGGTATATAAGGTAAGTAATTTACTTGCACACGGAAATTAATAATTTATGACACTTAACAAACAACAAAAAAAAATTCAAAACTACACCACACAAAAAAAAATGTTCTACTTGTCTTACAACTCAGGATAGACCTTACTTGCCTTAACTAACCTATGGTTAGTTCAATATGTTTGAATGGATAAAAATTACCGGTCTAACAAACTTGATTTTAAGGTTCTTTTTTCGTCCAGTCTGATCTACTAGTATATAACACTAATATAATATGCATAACTAGTACTACTAAATATATATGCATAAATATTGGGTATATAAGGTATTACTATGTCTAAGGTAAGTAATTTACTTGCACACGGAAATTAATATTTATGACATCTTAATAAGAACTTTTTTTTTAACCCTAATTAAAATTAAATTGTCCAATTATGTACTCCAAAGTTGTACCACAAAGTTTATCAATTGAAAATGTATAGAGGCACATTTAATAAATTATATAACCTATATCAAATAAGTCAGCGCGCAACTGAAACAGTAGCTAAATTCGAAGCAATATACATAATATCAACTTATTGAATCATTCACTTTTATTGAAGAAGTTTTAAATTACATCTGAATATATTTATTCAAATGTAATTTACTTCCTTTTTATTTACATACAAAAAAAATATATTACACAATCACGTTATATTTACAGATATGTATTCACTATTACTGAAAAAAGTTATAATTTTCTATGCTTGAGAACCGAAATACGAGTAGACGCCACTGATACGTATGAAACCTTTACAATTAATATTTACGATATTTTTCTATATCTATTGAATTATTTATTAATAATGTAATTCTTTATTGCGAACTTAAATGCGAACGTTATTTTTTGTCTGTATTGAATTATTTATCACTAAAAACCGATAATTCACTGGCATTCGTATTCTGAAAAATCCCGCACTGTAAGATCCGCACATATACCAGGCTCTAATAAAACATAGGTGATAAAATTGTCGGTTTTCATACTGAATTACAAACCAATATGACATTTATTTCAATGGCTTTAGAGATTATATTCGAATTCATTAGGAAGACATTGCGCATTCGCCTTTCATCCACACAAAGCAATAATGGGAAAACATTCCAACTAAAGTCTTTATCAGGAAATAAAAATATTGGTTTAGTTTAAATAATAAAAAATAAAATTATGATAAATCAGAAACTGACTCATGTTTTTATATACAGAAAAAATAAATATGTTAAATGTTTTTATATAGAGAAAATACACTAGGTGTCCATTTAACGGGACACATTTTTAAATATCAAGATCATAATAATCTACTGTTTTGTTCCAAGTTTTTCCAAAAATCATCTATCCGTTCATAAATTACCGCTATCTAGTTTAAGAATTATCCCCATAATTTCGGATTGTGAACACCATAACCGTGTATAAAAGATTTTAAATAGCAATCAATTATCCTCGACAATCCTTGACGACGAACGAAAAACCCACCGACCAATAAGGACCCACACATAATGTCGTTGGAAAATGTATATCGTATATCTTGTACAAATTTACAGTACAATTTTATTGTAGCAACAGATTGCACTAGTACCATTAAGTCCAAATTAGCTCTGATTTACTACGTTGAATGACCCCTCACACAAAGAGAGATCTGTTTCCAACCCACGATAACATCATAACATCATCTTGAAAAAATCCTCATTAGCATAATATGAATAGATTCTCAACAAGATACTCTAATTAATTACTGAACAAGTAAAATTATGTGAATTTACTTTCGAGCTCTCCTAACAGATATTAATCTCAAAGCAGAATGTTCACCTTAAACTGATTAAAACAAATAAAGTAGAAAGTATTTTCTGCTTACGTTCTACTTTAAATTAAGTATTTTATTTTATGTAGGAAAACTTTTGTACTGTACTTAATGCGAAACCAGAAAGTAGTTTGTTCAGAATCCATAGTAGTTGTTGTTTATATTTCTTGTCAAAAATTATCACCTATTTGGGCCTCTAAAACTCCTGTTTCTACAAATTTATTTTGTTTACAATGCAACCGCTGGACAGCTGTTACGAGTATATGCAGAAATTGGAAAACCGTATTGTGCTTCTAGCTCTACGATCCGCAAAAAGTTTTCAACCGCATCAATACCAGGATAGCATAACTCCGTGGGTTTCATATTTTAGCTATGTTTGCGAGGTCTGTACTTACCCTAGGAAAAGGACAAGATGATTGAAGAAGGCATATGTTAGAACAGAACAATATAATTTGGTGAGTTACTATACCGGAGGGGCGTGGAAATTCCAGTTTTATGAATGAAGGGTGGGTGCCAAGGCCGATTCGTAACCTTGACATTGTTTGACCCATTGACCTGCAAAAATCGATTCCATTTAAAATGCTTACTTTTTGTCTTCCGTTACTAGAAAATATACTTAATTTTAATTTAATTCAGTTAGCACGAATAATTTTAAGCTTTATTATGAATTTCTAAGACACATAAGTTCACTTCCACTGATTCTTTATTCTAAAATAAATAGCATTTATTTTTGCAGCGCAGAACGGCCCCCAGCCAGATGAACAGATGACTTGGTTAAGGTTGTGGGTGGCCGTTGATTGCAACGGCAAAATCTGGGCAGATGTGATGATGATGTATTATGTAGATGTGATGATACGTACTTATAATATAATATCTTTACCACATTCACACAGCGCCATCTAGTCCCAAATTAAGCAATTATATTTGCTTGTGTTATGAGTAGGTACTAAACAAATGATATATTACTTTTTTTTTGTAAATATATACATATAATAGATAAATTACACCCAGACACAGCTAGCTGACAACATCACACAAAGATTGTCCTGGGTGGAAATCGAACCCACGATCTCCGGCTTAGCAGTCAGGGTCACTAACCACTAGACCAACAGGCCAGTCAATTTATAGTAGTAGATAGCAAGAGACAACGCATTATAAACTCTCTCTCAATGTGCGGCACGGAGCAATCAATAACTGAGCTATGCACCTTCTGTTTACTAGGATATCATAAAGCGGCTGTGCCCCTAACATTGCCAACGTCCATGAGCGGCGGTAACCACTTACCATCAGGTGGGCCGCTTGCTCGTCTGCCACTTCAGGCAATAAAAAAATAAAAAAATTGGAGAAACTCAAATAATTCGCTTGAATTCTTTCGATTTACGCTGTCGACTGTATAGTTATTTGCCCTTTAAGTTTACTGAGTAAAACTGTTCAACTGCGTGTCGGACTCGCACTCGCACATTGATGAATTTCATACGAACTGTATGCATTTTTTTTGTGATTGTAATCTTAAGGCGGAAACATATTACTATGTCATGACGTGTCGTGACGTGCCAGAAGCGCCCTATGGGGCGGCCGTCCACCCAGCGGACAAATTTTTATGCTTAATCACATGAATTTTAAAAGTCCTTTTTACCCGACTGTCAGGACGGGTATTGTTTTTTGCGCGTATCTTGTATGTTTGTAAATTTCTTTATTCCCACGAATCTTTCAAATGGCTGGATGGATTTTGACAATTAGGGTATCGTTCGATTCGTCTAGAAAACCCAAGTGTCCTTAGATAGATTTTAAAAATAAAAACACTTAAACGGCGGGCTTTTGACGCCAAATTGTAAGAAGTTCAATTTTTTTTTTAACCAAACCTATCGAGTTGGGTATCAAAATAAAGAGAATCAAAAGGAGATAACATTATTCAAAAAGTGATTATACATAATTGTATGGTTCCAAATTGTAAGTAGTTCTATTTTTTTTTTAACCAAACCTATCGAGTAGAGTATCAAAATAAAGGGAACCAAATGGAGATTACAAATATGCATATGTTATGTATTTAAATTTAATCAGGAATAATAATTACAACCATTTTTCGGTCTTTTTAGTGCGTTGCTTATGTGTTGATTTTTTGCAGTCGGGTTACTTTAATTTTTTAAATTAATTACTTGTTCTTTGTTAGCAACCAAGTTGCGTAGGTAAAAGACTTTTTGATTAGCTTCTAATTGAGAACGAAAAGTAAAAATTTGTAATTCGCAGTTGCGTGACTGGCTTAGGGGCAAAATCAGTCTCAGACATTGCTTGGCAATGATTGTCCTTATTTTTTTGATAACGTACAGTGAAACTTAGTGTTAAAAATTAATACTTAGTTTTAGTAGTGGTAAATATCTGTTTATAAATAAAATTAAATTTAGGGTAACACCAATTTTATTTTATTTTCTACATACCAGCGTATTTAATAAAACACTATTCTATTAGATAAAATTCCTTTGTTCCAACCAAATATTTGGTAACAATGTGGAATATATTTCTATATAGAATAACCGACAACAAACCAAAAACTGAAGCGTTGGCTTGTTAGGCGGTCACACGTAACTAATTTCCTTGGAACAAAAACACTTCTTTGTACGTAACTAGTTTCGTAGCAAGAAAGTAATGTAGCACTGATTTCATACGTTACGAAGTTGACGTAGTAAGCGTATGTTGTTGTCGCGGACGAATGTTCCTGCGCTCCCGTGACCACAGCAGAGCGCGACGAGAGGAACACCTTGGGGTTTTAGTGGGTGCGAGCCCCACATAATCCCTCGGTTCTTCCCCAAGACCGAGGGGTATGCGTCAGGCATTTCCCCAAGTAAAAAAAATAAATAAAAGTAAGCGTATATTGTCTGTAGGCGTCGAAATAAAGAATATTACCCGCAAGTGGCGAGACAGTGCGTGTAAGATGCCGGATATGTCTGAGCTGTGTCGACAATCTTTTTAAAATGTAATTTATAACTAAAGATTAGTACCGCCGCGCCGCTGTTTTCAAATGATGGGCCGTCAAACTTGTGGCAATCTAATTTTCTTTAGACGAAATAAACATGTAGCAATTTTCTGGGTGAACAGGTAAAGTTTACATCGTGATAACCACCTGGGTGAAAGACTAATAATAAATCAATAATGGTTACAATACATCAAAAGCATTAACTGAACATCAGACAAAGCATGGCAGGCGGAGTTACGGCGGGGGTCTGGAGGGTAAACCAAACTATTGATATTTCACCTCTTGTAAATCAACATTTGAATTTCTGCCACCACTGTCGGTTCCTGCTTTCCTAGTACTCCAGGCTTCCACTTATACAGGTTCTTTCACCTTTTGGTACAGACTTCTGTCAATCGATAACGTTAGAACATTTTGTTGAAATTGCGCCATCTACTCGCAATATACTGAACTACTTATGAGAGAAAATATCTAAGCTTACCTCGAAGGATGAACAGAAAGAGAATTGCTACGGCCTATTGCAGCTAATGAGCTATCTATAAGGCTGAAAAATCTGTAGATGGTGGTATTAACATAGCGAAAATAATGTTTAATATAATAACAATTTTAAAATATGTTTTTACGGAAATTCTGAATGCAAAATGGTTGTTCTTAAAACTTAAGTATTTTAAATATATCTTTGTGTTAATGGGGCGCTATCTTAATAGCTTGTATCAACATATGTCCAACCATAGCCATAGTTAATTTAAATAATATTTAAAAGTAAAAAAAATTAATAAAGATAAAAGATAAATATAAAAAGAAACTTGAAAAGAAAAATGGTAAGTACCTAGTTGTTGTGCACACAATCGGACAAAATTTCAATTTTTTTGTAATTTTAGTTTAGCATCTAAAAAAGAAACAAAATTTTTTTGTTATCATTGTCCATTATGTACTCTAACTTAATCTACTGTACAGGGAGAATACTAGCAATCGCAGCAGGCAGATTACTAATATTCCTTTAACCACAGCACCATCAGGGCGGGTTCACCTGGATAGTTTATGAGGAGGTCTTGAACCCACGATCTTTTAACCGTGAGCGAGACTTCCCAGCATAGGCTATCGAGGCTACGAATTAATAGTTAAATTTAGGGTTTACTTGGCGATTGCACTTTACTGCGCATGTCACGACACTTAGATGCATCTGGTCCAGATACATTTTGCTAGTACATTGCTACCCTGCATCGGGTCAATACGTATGAAGGTTTTATATTCGCCGTTATCATTCACACGTTATATTACGTAGCTCTGGTATAAATAATTCCCATAATACTTAAATACTAATGCAGTGACCCAAAAATTTGTGACAGCATTTTATAATTTATCTTAAAGTTTATCATGTTACTACTTTCGCATTTTTGTAATTTTATTTTCTCGTGTTTTGTGAAAAATAACCCTACGGACAACACTTACCAAATCAAAAACTTATTTGTAACATTTTGTTTAATTTTTAAAAAAGATCAACATTTAAAATCTGTTTAAAAAAAAATGAACGATGGACGACGAGACCTTCGTGGTCAATTAATTGTCAATTTTCAATTTTAAATAGTTCAATTTTTTTGCAATATATTTAAAGAAACTTTACCCAAATCATTTGCGTTACAGAAGAAAAATGAAATCACAGTTAATTTGCCGCATTTCAGCTAATTTATTATAAACAAATACCTATTATTGTACACAATTATGTATGTATTGTTATAATAAAAAAAAAAAAACAAATATTCAAAAAAAGTTATGCACCCCTGGAGGGACTCGAACCCACAATCCCCGGCTTAGGAGGCCGATGCCTTATCCATTAGGCCACAAGGGCTATACATTAAATTTTGAAATACGTAATTTATTAGGAAACCTTTCACTGCATTTCTGTTGGCAATAATTATTCGTAAAAATTCATCCCAAACCATGCTGGCTGTACGTATTCGAAAGTTTCAAACGGGTTATTCTGTCCTGAAGTGAGTAAATACGTATTCAAAATACTAGGCGCACATGAAGCTGCTTGAGTTCAAACTGAATATAATTTGCAGATGAAAAAAGCCCCGTTTCTTGGTGGTCATACTGGCATGTCATACTGATATGACTAGTGAGAATCGCTTGTATTGGTGGTCATACTTGTCATTGTCCCTGTCATACTGATATGACCAGTGAGAATCGCTTGTATTGGTGGTCATATTATATTTTAAAACATACTGTATACTTTATTCCTTTATTATTAATAATAATAATAATATATTTATTAATACATACATAATGTCACTACCCCATCTCAACCCGTGGGTGTCGTAAAAGGCGACTAAGGGAGTAACCTTATGCAGACAAGAGCATTGCGAGAAAAGGAAAATTCGAAACAAACCCTATACCAACCCGTCTGGCCAGCGTGGTATAGTAGGCTAAATTCCCTCCACATTCTTTGGAGGAGACCCGTGCCCAGCAGTGGGACGTTTATGGGTTGAGATGATGATGATGATGAGTATCGTCTTAACGTAGCTTTTCTAAAAAAAAACCGACGCTAATCTCATTATGCAAAAGCTCTAATTGTGTTTGCATTATGAAATCGTCATCATCGATATACTCTTGTCGTCTTTCCACATCTTCTAAATCTCTCTGCAGTTCATTCTCATGCTCTAACTTAATTAGTGCATTAAGCAATCTCAAGAGAGAAATTGGACCTTTTTTTTTCATTTCTTTGTTTATTTTTGAGTTCCAACTCTCTACCGTGTTATTAGTTCGGTGTCTCTCAAAATTAACACACCATTGTGATCGAAAAACACAACACTTGAGCCAATTTTTTTCCATATATTTGAGGAATTTGCAAATTTTTGGTTTATTGGAAGATTCTGTCTTGATATACATCCAGCCTTCCTCAATATTTGATTCCGGAAGCAGTGCTAGGGCAGAACACAAGCCCACAACCCTTCGATCTCTTTTACGGTTTATTTTCAATGTTTTTGCCTTTTTCCATAAACTTTTGGTAAAGTGATAATAGCAAAATTTGATTTTTATGTCCGGGAATACTTTCATCAATGCGTTTGAAGCAGCAGTTTCAAAATCTATATGAAATTTTTGTGGACACCACTGAGGGATTTGGGATTTTATCAATTCAAACAATACAATGTACGATTGCTCTTTCCTATCAGACATTAAAGCATAGACAAATGGAACGGCTTTAGTTTTGGCAGTCGTGGATCCTATATCTCCATGAATAGAATATAACTGGGCAAAAGGTGCAGGGCAACTTTGAAAAGTCCCGTCTCCGAAAAATTCTTGTACATGTATAATGTTATTTCTATTTTCGGTAGAGCAAAACAATATAATGCGACTGTTACCATTGGAATAATCAGAGAGTAGAAAGTCATCTTCAAATATTGAAGGAATAACCACCTCTGATGGTGTTTTAAAATTAGTTCTTTTGCGGCTTGCGTATAGAGCTGTTTTTACATTGTTAAGTGTAGGAATTGGTGTCACAAAATGGAGGCCTTTACTTGTCATCTCCTTTTTGGTCTCTTTGTATAATTGAGGAATATGTGTATCGGTATTTTGAATGTTCTTTTTTAAATCATGCACTGAATCATCTACTTCATTTCTCGCGTAATTAGTCTGGCATACGTGAGATTTTTCTTTTATTATCCGACTACCCTGAAAGAGCAAGACATTGCTTGAATATAATATGGAACCTACCTTAACCATTAACGCAAATAATAGGCCAAGTTATATTATATCGTCCACTCAAATACAAAATACAATTAGGTAGGTACTATGTAAAATATCGACTTACTCTTATGGTAACTGATCCTCTACACTTTTCACTTCTGACCTTACAACAGTTCCATATAATGTCTCCATTTTTATAGCAACGTTGCCGATAAAATTGTCTGCCATTAAATAGCAATACCCTTCCACCTTTGCGATTTATAAATTTAATTTCGTCCATTATATTACTTAGAATGACAATGACGGCCAATGAAATATATATGTCAAAAACAAAGAAAATAAACTTCATTTATGTGTGAAATTAAAGAGGTTGAATACCTGGACATTATTAGATTATAACAGGAAAAATGTGATCATAAATAGGACATAATCATTGTAATTGAAATAGCAAGGCTACCGCTCTATATTACCGCTCTATATTCTCAGCGTTATAAACATCCGCACACTACATAGATTCTTTCGTATGGTGGCTCCCACTATATCTACAGGGGAAGAGAAAACTATTATATTTAGAGTGGCTATGAGAAGTATGACCACCAATACAAGCGATTCTCACTGGTCATATCAGTATGACAGGGACAATGACAAGTATGACCACCAATACAAGCGATTCTCACTAGTCATATCAGTATGACATGCCAGTATGACCACCAAGAAACGGGGGAAAAAAGGGTCTAGCATCGTTATTGTTATAATTTATTTTGAAACATTGCTTCTGTATAAAGACTTTTATTATACGTAAAGAAATAAGTCCTTTGGTTTGATACTTCACGTAAAAATTCGGATTTATTTAAAAAATATTGGAACTTTTAGTCTTCTTTGCCTAAAAAAAACGTGATTACTGACACAAAAATGTAATGACTCTTAATCGATAAGAGACTACGTAAGATGCTCTATATTCTTCACACAAATTATTGAAAGTTTCATGTCATTATTTATGATAATTTTAGATGCATCAAAAGCTGTTTGACAATATGAGGCGTGACTTGTAGTCTTTTGCGCGGTATGAGTTTAGGAATGGGAAAAAGGGGGCTTGTGCGTTAGGGTATCAACCCACACACTCATCAGATATAACGACGTTAGACGACATATTTCGATCGCATCAGTTATTGTAATTGTTAAACGGCAATTTATGAACATTTGTTTGATTTTGTTTCTATCTTAACAGATTGTCGTTTTTGAATACAGAAAATTTTAGAATCAAAGATATCGACAGAAACGTTACTTAAAAGCAACATATTTTGTTATCCTTATTTTAAAAATTTTCATCCTCTGTCATGTTGAAATATGCCTAATATTTAATGTCAGGTAAAGCTATTGTTTATGGTATACAATAGATAATATAATATATATCTAAAAAATTATAAATAATTAAAAGGAAAAACAAGCTTTTCATGATGTTGATTCGTCAATGATGGCAATCGATATAATTTCCCGAAAAATAATAAAAACTGAATCTTATGGAGATGTGTCAATAAGAATTAATGTCCAGCGACAGTGTATAAAAATCAAATATTGCTAATAAAATTCTTATTTCTACCAATCTCGCAGATTACGACGTCATATACAGTTTGACAAAATGTATACCTAACAATGAAATCACATCCCTCAACCCCTCCCTCAACAGAATATTACATATTTTAAGAAAGTCATAAGAATACGGAAGCATTATTTATTACGGAAGAATTATACACCAATCGTGAATTATTCACTAATATAGGGTTTTAACGTTTAGTATTTCTTTTTGCATAGTAGGTATTGACAACGATTGTTGGTCAACAAGTGGGTAAACAAAAATATGTCAAACATTACTTCTTAATTATTAAGTTCCGTATATTCGTATTGTTACCGTTTCTATTATTTTATTTATTTGTTATATGCACAAGCATTATAAAGAATAGGAGACATCATAAAAACTGAAAGTACTACCTTAACAAAAACTACAACAAAAAAACAAAATTTATATTATAATACCGGTAATAAGCGTTAAAAGACGCCGATTGTACATCGCAAGTGACCCATTACAGTTACCGGACAGGGAATTTGTGGGTAAGTTTCACATAATAAAGGATGCTTTTAAAAAGTGTTTTAGAAATTTAGCCACACCTAGCATTATATGATTTAAAATCGCTGTTTCCAATTAGCTAAAAAACCTAGACCTAGTTCTATTATTTCAGTTATTTTTTTTAATTTTGTTGAGCGGTGGGGCACAATAAGAAGCTTTCGCTTAAACTGAGCCGCCCGCCTGTGGATGTAGTTCAAAGTACAAACATTGATTTGCAACTAAGTGATACTAAAATGTCTTTTAACTATGTAGATTCATGACTTAATTTTTAATTTAAATTAACATAATAATATGTCTAAAATTAATATATGATAGTTAAAAAACTTCCTAGTTTAACAAAAAAATGAGGTTACCGCTTTAGAAAAGAGCCCTCTATTTTCAAATGTAAGAACTTCAAATTCAAAAACATTACTTAAACGAATTAATGATAGATGGCGTTCAACCCCTAAATGTCCCACTGCTGGGCACGGGTCTCCTCCAAAGATTTTGGAGACAATTTGGCATACTATACCACGCTGGCCAAACGGTATAGAATAGAATAATTAATGGTTATATTAGTATGACGTAGTATAATCTGAATAGTATTAATTTTAATGTTTGACAGTATTTTTCATTTATTTTTATGAGGTTAATTGGCAACTACAATTGCAACTGTGAAAGCTTGTAAATTGTAAAATTCTACTTTCTGTTCATTATATATTTGTCATTAGCTTTCTTAAAAAAAAATAATTATATAAAATATATATAAAGTAAAAGATTTTAAATACAAGGTTATTTCCATCCATAGTGTATAGTTTTTACCATTTTAAGATATAAATTACCCAACTCATGATGATTGAAAGTAAAATGATGATGATAACTTATGAGCGGATAGATAGGTAATATTCATAGCATCTTTGAGTTACAGCAGCAGAGTATTCTATTTTTGTTTAAGTATCCTATTTAAAAAAAATGTCTCATTGGTATGGAGATCCCATATATTATTTACCATTCTTGAAACACTATCATTCCAATTTTTTGAACTTCTCATTCTAATGGAATTGATCAAAATAATATCGTCATGAAGTCACATTTCAGAGTAAACTCTGTAAACAGCGTTTTCAATTTCTCCGTAAGTCACTAAAACTGTTTGCAAATATGAGGGCCTATAATTTCATTTCATTTATTTATTTCATAAACAATATAGATTGTGTTTGAAAAAAAAATACACATATAATACTGGGTGGCGCAAAAGTAGTGGCACTAAAGAAAATGCTTTTTTTTTTTTTATTATACATTTTCTGTCATTCTGTTGTTGAAAATTGTGTAGTGAACAAATGTAAAATACACTGAAAATAAACATGGACCGTTTTACTCCCCAAGAACGTGGAATATCAGTGATAAGAACACAACGTGAATTTCGTCGACGATTTCCCCACCGTCCGGCACCGATTGGTCGCACAATTCGACGCTTTGCCACACACCCACTAAAAGTTACTGTATGGTGTGGCATCTGTGTTGACAGAGTGATCGGACCCTATTTTTTCGAAGACGCTGGAGGCAATGCGATAACTGTCACTGGAGAACGCTACAGAACCATGTTACGTGAGTTTTTGATACCCAGTTTGGACGAATTGGGGCTGGAGCACATCTGGTTTCAACAAGACGGCGCTACGGCACACACAGCGCGCGACACTATGGACTTAGTGAGGGACGCTTTTCCAGGCCGAGTTATCTCTCGTTTTGGCGATTTGCCTTGGCCTGCAAGATCACCCGATCTGACCAGTCCAGACTTTTTTCTTTGGGGTTTTTTGAAATCTCGGGTGTATGTGAACAAGCCACAGACTCTCGCAGCTCTAAAAGAAAACATTCGTCAAGAAATAACGAACATATCGCAGGAAGTGTTACGGCAAGTTATGCAAAATGTCATAAATAGGGCTCAAATGTGTATCAACTCTGGAGGTCACCATTTAAAAGACATCATCTTTAAATCCTAATGGTACGAAATTTAATGGCACAAATATACATTTAAAAAAATCTAAATCTAGTTTTCTAATTTAGAAAAAATGTTATAGCTGAACCAAATAGGGTCTTTACTTTTGCGCCACCCGTTACAATAAAATAACATTCAGATACAAGATAATATAAAATCATAAAAACCTAAAAAAGACGAGCAGACAACGATTATATTTACAAATCTAAATATAAATACAAATTTTACATCTAAATATATGATATATAAAATATATGAATCCTTCAACGCTTTAACGAAGTTAAGGGTCAAAACGCTTGAACTACATTTGCGACACATCCCATGAACAATGCAGTGGCTATTTTTCTCTATTAAAAATGAAATCGTGATTGGAACTTTTGATTGCTGCTCTAAATTTGCTTTTAATTTTCCTTTCAAACATTTAATCACCTAAGAAGTTCATTCTTCGATATTTTCAAACCATCGTCACGTGCTTATAACCTACCTAAGTGAATGAACATCGCGATAATTACGTTCCTGTAATACT
The DNA here is from genome assembly GCA_905147015.1 of Laspeyria flexula. Lineage (NCBI taxonomy): Eukaryota > Metazoa > Arthropoda > Insecta > Lepidoptera > Erebidae > Laspeyria > Laspeyria flexula. Next base: position 4,970,239 of record LR989949.1, on the reverse strand, counting down.
AGGCAATCACGATCCCAGAGGAGATCGAGACATCGTTTTCATAGAGTTAAAACTATGAAATCTACAAGCATTAATACAACGAATTATATACCTTTAAACACGGGTAGCAAGAGCTAAAATTGTATGCATTATTGTAGGCTCTTACGTATAGGTAGTCTATCGTAAATCGAGATTTGCTTTATTGACACTGAATGTTTCCAGCTTCTTTTTGAAATAAAATAAGAATTATGACAGAAAATGCAATATTTTAGTATTGAAAATGAAGCATGAATAAATGTTATTTATATTTCAATACATTACATGCCAATAATTGAATGTTTTATGTCATAAATATGCATTTTAGTAGTGCCGTATACTGAAATCATGGGCGTGTCATACTCGTAACATTTTTGTGGTATGAGTTGTTGTTATTGCTGTTTCAGTCTGACGTCTCCATGGTGATATCTAAGGAATTCGAAATTCTATATAATTATAGTAGATATCTACTTTAGCGCAAGAAAGCAATATTAAATTTAATGGCTTAGTGATCATATTAATCAGATTTAATACGTTACGTACGAAGGGGGAGACGTGTTAGCTGTTAATACATACTTATAAGCAAAATTTCTACATTCTTTTTATTGTTTAAATTATACTTCAACAATTTGATTTATATGATTTCTTTAGTAAAATAATCAGATATGTTTATGTAGGATGCAGGGAGCGTGCATGAACTATAGGTGGCAGCATTTAACGACAACAGCGACTCTATCATTATGACGATGATCTGTCATTATGCTGTCATTATATTTAAAATGACAGCGTTTTTTCCTTTTGAGGTACGGAACCCTAAAAAGGTTTGTGAAGATTTTGGGGTTTTTTGTGAAAATATAAGGACTGCAGTGATCAGATTCCCAATTTCTTGTCAAAAAAATACTGTATATGTATACCGAGCTAGAAAAAAGTTCTTAAAATGCAAATCATTAATTTTTAATAAATTGTCTGATGTACTTACGCGTTCCAATAGGATTAAGTGAATATTTTTTGGTTTCCGATGACGGTGACGATAACAAAATTTTAGTGTTTAATACTTCTACTGCAAAAAATATTATGAGGACACATAAAAACGGTCTATATTATGGAGATGGCACCTTTAAAACTACACCAAAGCCGTTTTATAAAGTATATTCTATACATTTGGATTTATATTCTGATAGTACCACGTCTACAAATATTGTTCCGGTGTTATATGCCCTTCTGCCCGACAAGCGACAGGAAGCATATGTAAGGCTCTTCACAATAATAAAAAATACATTGAAAATATCGATTGCAAAGGAGACTGATACCTTACCATACATGTTTGGGCCCAAAGTGTAAAGAGATGAAAATTATGTTAATTATTAGCTGGCATATTATAAAATGCTTCTTGAAATTTTTGGACTCTTGGTCAATCTGAGAAAAGAGATAAATGAGATTTTGTGAAAGTAAGTGATCTATGATTTTCAGTAAAAATATCAATCCAAATGAACATGCGAGATTCCCACGTCCGGTATAGCAGCAGATATGGTACAAATGAAGCTGAAATTCGCAAAAAAAAGAAGTCTTTGGAGTACTAACAAAGCTCTGGCAAATACGTAAACACAGGGCATCATCCACGGCATATTTATGACAATTTATTATGACATTGACTTATTTATTTCATTGCGCCACATAATAGATAATATACAGTAATTTAACATACAAACGGTTGGACCGCGAGTCATACCTACGCGCCTCTACTGGGTATACAATTTTAGTGTGGTCAATACAGCCAACATTATTTTATGTTAAATTAAAAAAAAATAATGATAAGTGTTAAACTTGTTCTGTTTTTACATTTACTAATCAAAAAACACAACATGGATATTATTTGTTCCAATTTACAATCACTTGACACAAGAAAGAAACTCAAGTAAATAAAGGAAATAAAAATACTGTAGTTAGGCATCGCCAGTTTATATACCGTGCGGCTGTAGGTAATTATTTCAAGGAGGGGGCGAAGTTTGAGTACTGTAATTATATTTATAGTGTGATTGCGCGCTGTCTTGGCGTTGTCATCTGTTAACACAGATTAAAAATACAATAAATAATTTATAAATCGATACTTGAATCGATTACTGTTTTATTATGCATTTGAGTGTAATACTATTTTATTTTGTTAATATGGATATTAAAAAATTTAAATACTTTTAATTGCATTAGTTTTACCTACGAATGTTACGTTATGTAGATAGTTATTTTAATAATTTTAAAATAATTATTGAATTTAGTATAACTTGATAATCGGTAAATATTGTCGATACAATCGATAAAAATGGACTAAGAATTTTATATTTGAGATATCTCACCTTCCAGATTGCCAATTGAGCTCATTTTTTAATATGTTAATAAGAAAAAAATAACCAATTTTTTAAGCCATATCACATTGTATTACATTTTGGGCCCAGAAGTCCCCGTCTCCTTTCAAGTGCGAAATGAACAAGCAATAATGAATGCCTATATGACAGAGTTTCCTGAAGGAAATTTAAGTGGTTGTTTTTTCCATTATTATAAAGCATTATGGAAAAAAGCTAAAGAGCTAAAAACAAGTAACCGAGTAGAAGGACGAAAAATTGTTAGAAGGTGTGCTATGTTGCCACTCTTACCACCAGAATATATACCTGCAGGATGGGCCGATATTTGAAAAGAAACACCGAAATTATTTGACAATAATCAGTTTATAGAGTATTATCAGAGGCAATGGTATCCGAAACTATCTCCAGCCGTATTCAGCGTTGCCAACCATATACATATGACTACTAACGTTGTTGAAGGTTGGAATCACCATTTGAATACAAGAATAGCAAAACGGCCAACATTATTTTCATTCATACACAAATTAAAAGCAGAAGCACGTCGTCAAGACACAAATATTAAGAGAATCTTGTTTGGACATTTAAAAAAAAATAAGGAAAGTAAAATAGAACTTTCAACATAAAATATAAAAAAGCTTGAAACTACTTATTAATAAAAAAATAAATGTGCACAAATTCATTACCCGACTAAAGTTTGTACGGCTATTATCTGGCTATTAAATTGCTCAATGGTTATTTAAGTTAGCCGCTACGTTTTCGCTTTCATTTTGTTTATTTATACGCAGGCAAAGCTGTAGGAAAAGAGAACCTAATATTTTTTATTTTTGCTTTAGTTTAGCCATTATATACTTAACTACCTAAAATGTGTGTTTTTAGTAGTTTGTTCGGATTACGAAAATAAATACCTAAAGGTGGGTAGTGACCGATGTTACGGTCCGGAATGTAACGTTCGCAGCAAGCATGTTCTATGTTTAATGCTCGTTTCCACGCACAAACTGCACGCATGCTCGTTTTGTAACATGTTGCATTACGGCCCAACACTTGTCAGTACCCACCTTAATGTTATATATACCGTGAAGGGGCCTAAATGCGAACGGGCCTAACTGCAAATGGGCCAAATCGCCAACGGGGCATATAGCGAATATATAAGATTTTTATTGGTGGGCCCTAACGCTAAAGGGCCTAAACCGTCCTTATTCTGTTCATGTTGTCCTAATATTATTATGCCTACTGCATCTCGCATGCCCACTCATCCTCCAAACCTTTTAATTTTTTTCAGTCAGGGTCACTAACCACTAGACCAACAGGCCAGTCGAAAACATTTAAACAAACATTTAAAAATACATATTATTTTAAAGATATACTAATGTAGCTGACCCAACAAACGTAATTCTGTCAAAAGCTCTAAATCTAGAAACATTTTCAATGAGACAATGCAAAATACGGTTTATTTTTTTATCTCATTGAAACATTCGTTGCACTTCTTTATGGCTAACTGGCGATTTGATGTATATCGTAGTAAGTCTAACTACGAGCATATGCCAAACTCGCGATTTGTTTAGTGATTTAGTTGTTATGCGTAATAGGTGTGCCCAACTAAAAGATATAAAAGGTAGTACTATATTTAAGGTAAGTAATTTACTTGCACGAAATTGAAGATCTTAATAAGAACTATATTGGTTTAATTTAAATAATAAAATATCATATTATGAAAAATCAGAAACTGACTCATGTTTATAAATAGACAAAATACCTTAGGGATCCAGACAAACAGGACACATTTTGAAATAGATTCACGATCATAATAATATAATATTGTTCCTAGATAAAAAAAAAAAAACTATCTGTTCATTAGCGTAAAGATAAACCATAATTGCGGATTATAAACAACTTAACCGTGTAAAACTGATTTATCTACGTCGAATGTCCCCTCACACACAGAGAGATTTGTTTACGATTGCCCACAATAACATCATCGTGAAAAAACGCTCATTAGCCTAACACGAATAGATTTTCAACAAGACAGTCTATTTATTTATTTATTGTACAAGAAAAATTATGTACAATTACTTTCGAGTTCTCCTAACAGATATTCCTCCCAAAGCAGAGTGTTCACCTTACACTGATTAAAACAAACAATAAATAGTATTTTCTTCCTATGTTCTCCAATACAAATATTTTATTTTATGTAGGAAAACTTAAATTCATTTTTTTTTTTCCAAAAAAGTTTCGATACCGTGTCTGGGATTTTACCGTCATCACCTATTTGGGCCTCTGAAAATCCTATTTATACAATTTATTTTGTTTACAATACAACCAATACAATGCAATAGACAGCTGTTTTATGCAGCAATTGGAAAACCGTAATGTGCTTTATTAATTTTACACCACAAGTTTAATTGAAAATGTTCGCTTGGATTTTTTGAAAGATTCATCTGCACCGTAAGATTCATCTGGTCCGCAACTAGTTTTCATCCGCACCAATACCAGGATATCATAACTTTAGCAGTGTTCGTGAAATCTATGCTTACCCTTGGAAAAGGAAAGGATGATTGAAGAATGCATATGTTAGAACGAAACAACTTAATTTGGTGAGTTACTACATAGTAGGGGTGTGAAAATTCTATGAATGAAATGCCAGTGTCAAGCCCGATTCGTAACCACCCCTCGCCAAACAATTTGAATGTATGCCACTACTTTCCGTTTCTGCTTTCCTAATGACCTGTGAAGTCTTACTTTACCATCGTTAACATTACCATCGTTACCATTACCATCTATATGCTGTAGATGCATGAACTACGGCGGGGGTCTGCAGGGGGAAACATCACGCCTCGCCAACCGATTGAATGTATGCCACCAATTTCAGTTTCTGCTTTCCTAGTACCTGTGACTGGGAATCATTACCGGCTACTTTCAATGAAAATTTAAGTTGAACTGCGCCATCTACTGCAACATACCTGAACTTGTTATAGGGGAAAATTTCTAAGCTCATCTCGAAGGAGGAAACATTAAAGAGGTTTCATTGCCTTTGTATCTCACTAAAGCCTGTAAAATCCGTAGATGGCAGCACTTATAAACAACTTGACATTAGAAATTAATTTTTCTTACAAAATGTAATTTTAAATTATCTTATTGCCGAAACGTTAAATGTAAAATGTTTCATCAGCAACCCATTAAGTCCCACTGCTGGGCTCGGGTCTTCTCTCCTCTAACTAGGAAAATGAGAGGGTTTGTAAATGTAAAACGATTGTTCTTAAATATTTTTTTAAGATATATCCCAATATATTATACTCGTTTTACGTTGTACCATTAATATAATTTTAGTTGAACACACACGCACACACAGACAGCTTCACGTCTTTAATCTACGAAGGTGTAGGTAGATGTGCACACCCAAACTTCTTCAGCTATGTTAGGTGCCATGTCATAGGGTTGACCCATCCCACCATCAACTGCGTATATCTCCAGAATCCGCGCTGATGCTGTGAATTTTATGCTTGAAAAACCCAATACCGTTAACACCCGACCCAGGATTCACGCTGTGTTTGATAACAGATAATAAATAACGTACGTACAATATGTATAAAATATAAAAAGTCGCGTGGGGCTTTCCTCCCGTCGTTTTTAAATTGGCCACTATATAGCCTATAACCTTCCACGATAAACGGTCTATTTAACACTAAAAGATTTTTTTAAACGGACCAGTAGTTCCCGAGATCCTAGCTTTCAACCAAACAAACTAACTCTACAGCTTTATAATATTAGTATAAATAAGGTTACCTGTTTAGTTGACTGTTCTTCACACAACTTGATAAAGTATAGAATTTTCGTTTTACTCGGATAATGATTTGCCTGTTGGGCACCATCATTGCTACTGTTTGAAACTGCACCTTCAAGTTTTCTGGCAACTCCTTACGACCAGCATAGCTGTTGTTCTGGAACAAATTTTACTTGCTATATGTATGTACTTATCCTTAAAAACTTGGATAAGTATGTGTCTGTAGCAACGGATCATTCATATTAGTCGAACCGATTAAAATCGAATACTTAAAACTAAACTGTTTATATAGGGTGTTTTTTTAGCTGCATGAGAAGTTTCGATGGTTGTTTTCAATGATTTGACAGTTGATAATGTCAAACTGTGTTAACATTTCTGTTCAGTAAGGTTGGGCAATTCATCATGAATCGTTTAAGGTCAAAAAGACGCTTTAAAATTCTGGAAATATACTTAGAAAAAATAAATCTGTTCGCGAAGTTCATAGAGCACTTCGTCCATTTTACATTCAACATAATCCGCCTAGTGAGCAAGCAATCCTTGCAATTATTGATCATTTTCGCGCTAATTTTACTCTTCTTGATTCAAAACCAGCAACAAGACAAAGAAATGTGGGCACCGAAAAGACTGTTGCTGCGGTAACGCGAAGTGTTGAAGAAGATGCCGAAATTTCAATTCGTCGCCGTTCTCAACTCGTTAACCGTTGTCCTTCGACAACGTGGAAAATCAATTTGGTGACAACTTTATTTCCAGAAGTGGTCCTGTTAACTGATCCCCTCGTTCGTGCGACTTAACGCCTCTAGATTACTTTTTAAGGGGCTATGTTAAGTCATTGGTTTATGCCGACAAACCAGCAACTCTTGAAGCATTGGAAGCCAATATTCAAGCCATTACCATTATTATAGACGCCATACGGTCAGATTTATTAGAAAAAGTAGCGAAAAATAGGACTAGGACTGATCGAATAGACTATGTAACTTACAGCCGCGGTGGACATATGGCGGAAATCATATTTAAACAATAAATGCCATGAAATTATCTACCAGATTATAATAATAAAAAAATAATTCCGACAGTATTTATTATTTAAAGTTCTCAAGCTCTTAACACCCTATATTTAATGAGACCACACACACTCGGATTAACCACCCCAACTATTGGCATAGAAAGGGTGATATTCTTATATTATATTAATACCTTTTTGTAATTAGGATAAGGGACAGAGCCCCATTATTTAGCTCCAGGATGTAATCCTATAAGCAACATTCCGCTGAAAACCCTCTCACTATATAAAAATGGATTTCTGCCAATTAATGCCTTCCATCAATCAAGTTAAGTTACAAGTCGGGTTAATTACACTAACCAATTCTAATTCAACATCGACTGGACCGACTTTTAATCATATTTGATTATTACTTTTATTTATCATGCCCGAATAGCACTATAACATGCATATCAGCATGTTGGAACATGCTCAATGTAGGGTTCAGCAAAAGAGCGCATCTTATAGCGCTTACGTCCTTTACGGTACATCTGATCATGTTCAAAATAATATTAGTTGGAAATATTTATTAATTTCTTAGAAATCTTAAAGCGTCTTTATATGATCTGGAAGTGTGTGCCACTCAATACTGTCTTCCTTCGAATAGCAACACGATTTCGCCTTTTCTTTTAAGAGAAGATATTTCTTCCATATTAAATATATTATTTCGTATTAACATAATTATTTACTATTTATTTTTAAATTCTATTATTTATCTGAAAAGCTTTACGATATATTATTCCGTATGTCAAGTATCATTATAATTTTCATTTATTTATCAAGTTGGAAGGCTTTTCATGACCAAAACCAGGTAGTGCAATGCTACGCTTATCATTTCAATTCACTTCTGTCACGTGAATTACATTCATTTTAGTGTAATGGCATTACAAAATCTCGTTTTTATTGGATATGGAAAATATTTACATAATATCTACAAGAAAATAATAATAATATATATTTACAACTAAAACACATTTAATTTTGATTTGTGTGCAATATTGAACTTAAGAGGCCGTTCCAAGTTTTACCGTTATTTGAGATATTATTGATAAAGATTATTGAATGAAAAGTTAAGGTTTAGCTAAAAAAACAATTACACGGGTTAATTTACATCTTTAAAAATAGAGTGGTCAGAGAAAATTATAAATATAATGGATAAGTCACTGAAATTCATGTATTTGCAACAGTCTTTCCCCAAAAATCTGACTTTAGCGTAATGTTTTTGCATACTTTTACATAATGAAAACCTTTCAAGTTCTAAAAAAAAAATACTATCAGCACAAACATATATACCTACTCAGAAATAGAGTGGTCAGACAAAATATTAAAAAATATTTAAAGTTAATTGAAAAATTGTTAATTTAAAAATAATAAAACCTACACGATTTTCACAAAATATGTTATATATTCACCAAAATACAGGTACTCATTGAGTAATTTTCATACTACTTACACACTACTACTACTTTTACACTAAATTTAGGATACAAAAAATATCCTCAACTTCATGAAATTAGTGCAACTTTAAGCAAACGTAGAGCTAAAATATATAAAAGGCGTTTTATGTGTAAAATATATGAAACTATATTATAAAAACCGGTTAAGAGCATGTCGGACCATGACAATGTAGGGTTGTTGAGAAGCACAGTTTTTCGGCAATGACTCAAAAACGGTAAATCCGGTTATTTTTAAAATAATTTAATAACCGTTGTTTTGTGATTTTTTGGGTAGCTGTTTAGAAAATTTATGCTACTTTGGGAGAGATTATTTCCGAAAATATTCACACAATCTAAAAACCTTCCTGGAAACCTTAAAAGTTTTTAAAAGATCTGTCGTGCCATTAGTAAAATTTGCTGAAATAAAAATATTTCATACATGTATGGGGACCTTAAAAATATTTATTTTTATTATTTAACTACCAAAGCTACTAGAGGCCATTACAATACACCTATTCTCTACATTTCATCGATATACATCGAGTAGTTTTTGAGAAAAATGCCTGTGACACACGGATGGACGGACGTACATGACGAAACTAAAAGGGTTCCGTTTTTGCCATTCTGACTACGGAACCCTAATTTTCGGTCGGTGCAAGCCAATTATATTATAGAAGGTATTTGAAATACCTTAAAATATAATACGTAGCGTATGGCGTAGCCCTGTTGCATAATAAATTTAATGGAGTGAAATTCTTGTGAACTATTTTTTTTTTTTAATGAAATCACTGTTATTTTTCATTTTGTCTGGAATTAAAACCTTGTAAATTCATATAATCTAGTATTTCAAAAGTAGATTTATATTTAGTCAATAAATATAAATGTATATACTAAAATATACGTAAGATTCAATGAAATCATATGACATTTCGTCCAGTACGGACCCGTGAAAGAAGCCTGTAGCGGGCTGATAGAATCCTGAGTCACCGCAAGTACTAGGACTGTAGAAAGAGTCAGTGGTAGATGAAAACGGGAATACCTCCACAAGGATGGAAAACACAAGTGTGTGTGTGTGTGTACCTGTGACACCCACTATAGCTCCGCCCAACAACATCTCTCTTCGCACGTTTGGTATCTTTCACTCTAAAACTACCAAGCTGATATTGTATATATACACCTTTATTCCTATTTAATGCGAAAACTTAAAGTAGTTTGTTCAGAATCGATAGCAGCATCTATTCAAATAGTTTTCATATACTTTGTTCTATTTTTGACAAAAATGTATTAAAATCTTGAAAGCTTGGACTCCGTTGTTTAAGGTGAGTAAGATATACTGGTAAAACCTAAGGTTACACAATATTCGCGCTTTTACAGTAACATTTAAACTCATATAAACCTACACATTTATTATCAAAGTTAATGCTGATAATTTCTTCATCATCATCATATCAACCGCAGGCCGTCCACTGCTGGACAAAGGCCTCCTCAAGAGATTTCTAATAGGACCGGTTGTATGCGGCCTGCATCCAGCATGATGCTGCTGTTCAGATCAGATCATCTATCCACCTTGTGGGTGGACGTCTTACGCTGCGCTTGCTGGTGCGTGGTCTCCATTCGAGAACTTTTCAGCCAAATACACATACCTTACCTACATAGTTCTGCATAATTAACTGTGAAGCAAATTGATGTAGCTTATAGATTTATGTTACCCTGGTAGTTGAACTATTGCATTGTAATAATAATAGTTTCAATATAAATGATTTTAATAATAAATAAATCTTACTTTATAATTAACGCAAAGTTAACAAGATTTATTTTGTTAGATTTTGTAGAACGACCTTGTTGTTACCATTTATCAAAATAATATCAAAAAGAAAATAAAAAATTCCAAATGTCATTTATTTCCTTCACATAGTCAGAAAAGAAGAAACATTAGTGTGGTTTAAATTTTTAAATACACAGGTTTGGCAAGCATCATCGTTCAACTCGATTGAAACAAGATTGTGGAGAGTTGAATGAGGCATTGGTTGAACGGGTACCAGGATAGCAAAGAGCGAAAGGGGTAAGCATCGTCGTTCAACTCTATTGAAACAAGATTGTGAAGAGTTGAAAGATGCCTTGGGTTGAACGGGTACTAGGATAAAAAAACAACCCATCAACTCACTTCGTAACTGAAGTTCTTCAAAACGTTAACTTCAAAACAAAGATCTTTTCATACAACGTTTCATCCCCAATTTCACCCTTCCAAAGCCACCCTTGTCAAAAATATTGATGAGAGTATTTTATATTTTGATAGTAGTACCCCAAAACAAAAACAATCTATAAGTTAAAAAACAAAGAAGTTTCATACAATCGTTTTTATCCAGTTTCACCCCCTTAGGGGTTGAATTTTAGAAAACCCTTTCTTAGTACACCTCTAGATATAACGACAAACACACCCTCCAAATTTCAAGTTGCTACGACCAGCGGTTTAGACTGTGCGTTGTCTGTCAGTCAGTCAGTCAGGACAAAGCTTTTTGTAATATGTATGGATGGATTTAGGAAACTGTGGTTGTAAACAAGTAAATAATTATAATTAAAAAAAAATAATTACCCGACTGCAGAAATCAACAGAGAGCAACGCACTAATAAGACTGAAAAATTATTGTAATATTATTGTACCTGATTAAATTTAAATACATAACATATGTATATATTTGTAATCTCCATTTGGTTCCCTTTATTATGATACTCTACTCGATAAGTTTGGTGAAAAATAATAATAGAACTACTTACAATTTGGAACCATTCAATTATGTATAATTTCTTTTTGAATATATGTAATCTCCTTTTGATTCTTTTTATTTTGATACCCAAATCGATAGGTTTGTTAAAAAAAAAATTACTTCTTACAATTTGGCGTCAAAAGCCCGCCGTTTAAGTCTTTTTACTCTTAAAACCTATCTAGGGACTCTTGGGTTTTTTAGACAAATCTAACGATACCCTAATTTGCAAAATCCATCCAGCCGCTTGGAAGATTCGTGGGAATAAAGAAATTTACAAACATACAAGATACGCGCGAAAAACAATACCCGTCCTGACAGTCGGGTAAAAACCGGGCAAATCAGTTATAATTAATCGAATATTCATTATATGTAGCGATATTAAGCCCTATACGCGCTTGGTTAATGTCTTTTATTATTATTAATAAAAATAATAAGAGATTAAGAAACTGTTTTGATTTTAAATGTACTTTTTTACTATGTTATCCTGATAAACCGCTAGTTGCCAAATCAATCTGGACACTGGGAAAAATAATTCCCACTGGACAGACCAATCTAACCATCGATCTGACCAACAGGAAACTTCCGTATTCATGGTTATATTTTATGTGCTTAGCAAGCATTGGTGAAAATTTTTCCTTATAGGTGAAAAGCACACACAGGAACAAAATAACATACAAAGCGAAGCCGCGGGCGATAGACATTATTATTATAGGGTAATTTTGGAATATAAATATTTCATCTAACATACATTAATATCATAATATATTAACGGTTTCGGTATAAAATGGACATATGTACGAGTATATGCTGTTTCGGACTTTTATTAGAGCTATTTACGAAAAATAATTCCTCTATTACTATAAAGTTTCATTAAAACCTATGCAGTAGTTCTTTCATGAAAGAATATCAAACATCAGAACAACCTCACTAACTTTTGCATTAGTAGGTTAAAAAGCTTAATAATCATAGAGTCTCATGTCAGGTACATTGTACTCAATAAACCTCGCAATAAAAATCATACGATCTAACAAACGAATGAATCAAAAATGACAATGTAGACCTAAAAAAGGTCGCTGGGTCGGACGGCTAAATAGAGAGGTAGGAAATCGGAAGGGCTTTTTTTCTTTAAATATACAAATGGTGTGAGATACAAAATAAAAAATCAGAAATGTAATAACAAGATGGCCAGGACTTTGGACACATGACCATTCTTGGGGATAAAGGGTATACATGGCCCTATTTATTAACCCCCTAATCAAATACCAGGACACCAGCGGAGGAAAGGTACAACCGTTACCAAATTTAAACTAGAAACCCAATAGAAGTTTTTCGGCGTATTGAAACGTAGGTTTCCCTGCCTTCAAAATGGAATGAGCTTAAAGATAAATAATATTCCACCTATAACTGTAGCATGTGCAGTGTTAAATAACATTGCACTGACATGAAGTAATCGAGGGGAAGAATATTCACTAGGTATGTTGAGGAGGAACCTATTGTTCATGCCTATTGGCCTTGAAATGAACCAAAATTGTATAGTATAATTTAATTAATACACATTTACGTATTAAAATTGTCAACTAAGAGGCATTATTTGAAATTTTCAAACATTGCCTCAACATACAATTTTATTATTGATAAATACTACAAGAAGGCAGATTTTAGAATTTTTAAAACGACTTATGCAGTGTAATCACATTTAAATATTATTAAATAAATTAGAATATGATAACTTCTACAATTTTCTATCAGTGGAATAATTGAGACTTTATTCAGCTATAAAACAATACTAAGCTAAATGGTATTCCTAATAAAAGGTAAAATATAATATATTATTATAATGTCTGTCTCAGATGGATTTACTCTCGTGTATTAAATGTTATGTGGTACCTATTTTCTTAACTGTGCCCTCAGCCCTTAATTATTTCTTTTATTTATTTTTTATGATAAACTCATATAAACCTATTTTTGTGTTTTATCCATGTGAATGCTACATTATAGTGCTGTATTATTAACAGTGAAGCCAATTGATGAAGCCTTATAGGTTTATGTTACCCTGGTAGTTTAACTATTGCATTGTATAATAATAGTTTCAATTATTATTATATTTTTCAATCAATAATACTTAAATCATCCGGTACTGTGATTGGGTAAGTATTGAATAATATAAATGTATATTTATTTATTATATAAACATAATAAATATTATGTCTTTACGTGTATCAATACAAGTTAAAATAATAGCAACTACCACTATTCGTTACTATCACTAAACATAATCATAATATGATTAAAATAACATATAATTTTATTCGAGTACTGTTTTAAACATTTACTAATTTAGAGCCAGTAGGTAAATAGATAAATACAAACAACCAACCAACCGGTGGAAAAAGCTATGATAAAATATTCATTTTTAATTTTGAAAGTATTGGTCAGATTTTATCGATCACTGAATATCGTTATAAAATAATTTAGTAATTGCTACTTCTGGTAGAAATCATCGTTCAACTCAATTAAAAGAAGATTGTGGAGAGTTGAAACAAGCCTAGGTTGAACGAGTACCAGGAGAGCAAAGAGCGAAAGGGGTAAGATGTCGGGGTGAAGATCACAATCACACCTTATTAAACATAGTTATTTTGGAATCAAAACTGTTAAAACATATTGCTTTCATTAATTATATCGGTCTACGCTCATTAGAAATTAATGAAAAACACATTTTAAGCGTATATCGTTGTGCTCATGAGCGTTATAACAACAGCAGCATTCATCTATCAATTCATTATATACTTTAACTATCTATAAAGTTAAATTATTTTCTACATAATTACGTGTGTCTTCACGTTGTCTATATAACCACCATTCATACTGTTACTAGGAACTTAATTCAATATTTTTTGGTATTCTGACTACAATATAAATGTTAATGTTAATCATAAATTAATTAAGAATAAATCCTTTAGGCCCTGTTTCACCCTACAATTTTAGTTAGTTTAATCTTCTGTTAAAATGTTAACGGGGCATTAAGAGTAGCGAGTGTTTCACCATGCGCTAATCCATGATTAAATGTCATTATATTTAATTGCTGCTCTAAAGGTCCGTTAACTTACTAACATCCATTTAGTCAGTTGTCAAATCATCAAGATGGTAGCAGCGTACGATTATATTTTCGAAGATCAAAAAGATGTGGAAGTTTTGGACGACTTGGACGATTTAGTACGACCGCGACGACCGAAAATGTATAAAGAACGGCGGCATTATTTTGAAGAATACGATGAAGTGGATTTTCGCGCAAGATTTCGCTTATCGAAACAATCTGCCTTGGATGTGTTGTTGTTGTTGGTTGTGTGTTCAAAGTAAAAATACTTTCAATATACAATAGAGAAAATACCACGAACACCACAAAACTGACAAAACGTTATAATAACAAAATTTGAAAATAGTAATGACATAATATGTATTACTTTGTCGGTACATATTATGTACCGACAAAGTAAAATGTTACAAGAACACACTCAAAATGGACTACACAACTGACATTTTAATTTAGTTGTATTATTTAACGCGAGTCTTTATTATACGGCTAGCTAAAATGATGCATTGTCAGTGAACATTGACATGCGACATTGCGACTTTTTATTTTGGTGGCTTAGGCAACTGAACGATCTATGAGTGAAGAATACATGACTCATTCGCTTAACGCCGGGTTTCATAATTTGGTGTATTTTTTTCTGGTGGAACGTAAATACCAATAACATTTGATTGACTAATGTCCGATTAGGAACAGTTTGGTGAAATTGGCCCTTTATCTTACTTTGCAATCAACGCAAAGTTAACAAGGATTATTTTATTTGCTTTTTATAGAACGATGTTGTTACCATTAGTCAAAATAATATCAAAAAGAGAAGAATTCCAAATTTCATTTATTTCCTTCACATAGTCAGGAAAAATGAAGATGATTAGTGTGGTTTAAATTTTTAAATCACTTCAAAAAAAAAGGAGGAGGTTATTAAATACACTTAGGCCAGGCAAGCATCATACCTTATTCCTCGTCGTGCCACCAACTCGTTCCACCAGAAGTGACTTAGCGAAAGGGGTAAGTAAGCATCATCATCGTTCAATTCGATTGAAATAAGATTGTGGAGAGTTGAAAGAGGCGTTGGTTGAATGAGTACCAGGATAGCAAAGAGCAAAAGGGGTAAGATGTAGTCGGTGTGAAAATCGCGCCTTCTACTGTTGTAGGCGGTCCCTACTAAACTCCGCCCTTACAACGAGATCAATAATATGGTGTACAAGTACCAAGACAACAGTTCCCAGAAAGAGATCACTCGTGCCGTACGTGGCATCTCTTACAACGAACTGTCGCCCTGGTACATGCGAACAAAAACCTGTTTCTATCTTTTACGTTTTCGCGTCGAAAGAATATTTATCGAATTAATAAAAAATGGACAGGGGTTTTGCAAGTTAGTAATGTTGACTAAAGCATGACCATAAAACATAAACACCATAAACCATAAACAAGGTAAATATTGATAATTATTTAATTATTTATTATGTTAATTATTTTATGACTAGGTCTTAAAATATTTTTTATAAAGAATTACTACATATTATATACCTACTACATAATTAATTTAAAACACGTTTATTATTAAACTAGGTACTTATTTTAGTCAGAAATAGTGAAGTTTAAGAATAGTGTACATTAAATTAATTTATTAGTAAATTAATTTTACGTTACTTCAATTCTGTAAAATGTGAGTCAATTAAAATTTAAAATTCAGAATTACTGACTACAATCTACACATCAGCATTTCTACGTCGTAGCTGTCTACGAGATGGCTCTACGACGTAGCGGCGTGAATCAGTTCCAAAGATCCTAGCGTTCAATCAAACAAACTCTTCAGCTTTTATAATATTGAGTATTGATTAGTATAGATTCCAAGCGAACTGGCCGTAGGAAAATTACCTGATACCTGTCGACTTTTGTATGGCGTTTTTAAATGGTCATGGCTGCATTATGAACAGTAAGATTGTAACAAAAATGTAGAATTCAATTTGTATACTACTTTGTTATTTAATTTCAGCAATATAATTCAATTTAATTAATAATTTCTATATTTCTACATATTATAAAACAAAATAAATCAAAAACAACTGCACCGATTTGAAAAACTCTTTAAGTGTTGGATAGCCCACTTATCGAGGAAGTTTGTAGGCTATATAACATAAAACTACGGCGGTTAGAAAGTTTTCTGTTACAAATACTATTTATTTTTACCCACGACGGAACGAAGACGGTCCGAGTATATGCGTTTTGGGTGAGAGGTTGTGTGTTTGTGTGTTCCGCACATAATGCCATTTATCTCGAAAATAGTTTGACCGATTTAGATGCGGTTTGATGCGGTAAAGTGTGTGCGATTCTTGGGGAAAGGTTATCAGATAGGTGTTATGTTAATAGCTGCTGCTCACCAGGGGCGCTACAATACACTATTTTTGTTAAAACCTTTGAGCCCAATTATCTCTTCAAACGATTTGACCGATTTTAATACGTTTTTCTGTAAAGTATTTGTGATTCATCGAGGATGGTTTTTAGATAGACGATATTGTATTTTTTCGTCAGGGGGCGCTGCAATAGACTACGCAAACCTATGTTTGCAGTTATCTGTAAGTTTATATTTATCATATTAGACCTGTTACTATATATGTATAGAGACACGAACCATTGTAGTACTGAGATATTGATTACACTCATGAGGTTAAGCAACTTCAGATAGGGTCAGTTCATAGATGGGTGACCGTTTATGCAATTTTGATTCTAGAGCGTCTACGTGCTAAAGGTTGGAGAGACCTTTGGTAGTAACTACCAATTACTTACATAGTAAGGTAGTAAGAGCACTCCTTAAAAAGTTAAATAAAAAATAAAATAAAAAAATTGATAATTTCAAGTTACAAGACTTACTGTAACAGTATATTTTAAAAATTATGATTATATTAGTTCTGTAACTTAATATAAAACGTTTGTTTATCTGCCAAGGTTCTTAGATAGATGTTATACGAGTTAATTACAGTTAGTAAGATAGGGCGCTCTTTAAAAAGTGAACCCACGACGAAAACATCTGTACAAAAGAAGAAACGAAACATAAAAAAAGTTAAAAAAAATAAAAATATTAAAAGAGATTTTCTATGTTTTTATGCTGTGAAGGTATGGTGCGATCTATAATGTTGTTGCGGTTTCAAAATATTGACAATATTACCACATCTATTAGTATTATTTGCTGGGCAAGAAGCCGTCAGCGGCCTCTTTGCTACCTCGTAGCGCTACTCACGATTTACATGAAAATACCTATTAAATAATCAAAAACAGCTGTATGAAATCGACTGTTCTAGCAACTTACCAGTAATAAATTATTCTTTTTGAGCCCAACACTCAACAGACATATTTTTTTCCGAAAGAATGACAAAAGAAGTAAGCATTTCCATTCAGGTAATAAATTATATTTTTGCGTGATATTAAATATTTTAGATTTATTTTTAACGGCATCTTACTGACCAATTTTAAATGCGAGTTAATTTTTTTGATATTAATATAATTAAAATACACATCATTTTGATTTGTGTGCAATATTGAACTTAACAATATTTATTAAGTCAATTTTACCATTAATTAAAAATTTAATTATGTCAGCTAATAGTTAATACAGTACATTCGCAGCTTACCAGTAAGCTTGCTATAATATTTTTTTTTAAAGAAAACATTAACTTTTATTAAAAATAAAATTGAAAAGTTCCGATATAAGTGAATATTAATTATATATAATATTAATTAAAAATTAATTTATTAGCTTATAAATTTATTTATCGCTTTAGTGTGTAAAGAGATACATTTTCGGTCGGTGCAATCAGAGGCCCGATCACGAACTTCTAATGTAAACGTAATCGTATCGCCATCGAGCAAAAATGTATGGCAATTTGTACAGCGCCTCTATCGTACGTAAGATGCACCAAAATTGGTAGCACGAACTTTTGACAACTACTTTCGTCTGGTAATCGTATCGAGCTCGTCTGGTATTTCCATACAAATTAATTTGAATTGCGATCACGAACTCAATTTTGACATACGCTACGTAAAATTCGAAAGCTGGCTAACGTATTCGTCGAAACCTTCCGTCACTTAAAATTTCTCAGTGAGTAAAGTTTTGAAACGGGTTTAAACTAATTTTTCAACATTTATGTACATGTAGAATGCATGTATAATCAATATTAATAATATTTAACATATTTTATATTAGTTATTAGAGCAATAAATGGCCTAAATTCATATAACAATATTTTCTCAAGTTTCACATTGTGAACCGCCAGGTGGCGTCCTTCCATTTGGTTGTTAAATTATTGTATCAATTTGGTATAAATTATTCCAATATTATTATTTCTTAACGTAATTAAATAAGTTTCCTATAATTTTTGCATAATATTTAGAGAAAAAATAAGCAAATAATACGCCGATAAAAAAATATAAAATACGCCATTTTAAATTTTTTGACATTTAATTCAATGACATTACTATTATCGAGTAGGGTAGTGTGCCCAGTGTACCGGCTGCAACAAATGCCTTTAACCTAACCAAAAATATTAAAAAAATGGTATAATAAGCATTCTAAATTAATTAATAACTATTTTATATGTAAATTTACGGTATTAATACACTATATTTATACTTTTTTTTACTCGGAAGCTTAGATATAAATAAAATAAGTCAGCTGTAATCTTGTAACGCCGACAACTGGGCATGTTTACCTTGTAATGGTATCGACAAATGTTTCGAGCCCTCGATAGTCGATAGTAAGAGTTCGTGATGCCGACTCACGTAAACGTATCGAGCCCTCGATACGTTTACGTTACGATTACGCATATATTTTGTGATTGGGCTACTGATCGAAACGTCACTCGAGCAATTGTAGTCGGTATTTAAAATTCCTTAAAATATAGTGTATTTTAAGGAATTTTATTACGTGGTTTAGGCCCGTTACATAATAATTTTAATGAGAGAAATTTTTGTCAAATGTTTTTTCTTTTTAATAAGTGGAAACCACCGTTGTTTTTCTTTTTGTCTGAAATTGAAACCAACTTGTAAATTCATACAATCTAGTATTTTTAAAGTAGTTTTATATTTAGTCAATAAATATGCGTATAAAATGTCTGCAATACGTCGTAAGATTCAGTGGAATCATAATGATATTTCATCCAGTACGGACGCGTGAAAGAAGCCTCTAGCGGGCTGATAGAATCCCGGGTCACCGCGAGTACTAGGACTGTAGAAGTAGTCAGTGGTAGATGAAAACGGGTACCTCCACAAGGGTGGAAAACACAAGTTTGGGAAACTGCCTGTGACACCCACTATAGCTCCGCCCAACTCCTCTCTTCACACATTGGTATCTTTCACTCTAACAGTCTTCATCACGTATAGTGAAACTTAGTGTAGTATGAATATTTAGTTTTAGCTGTGGTAAGTTTTGGTTACAGCAACCCATTATGTCCCACTGCTGGGCTCAAGTATCCTCTCCTCTATCAAGAGCTGGTTTATAAATGGAGTAAGTTAAGGTTCATGCTGTTTTTATTTTCTTTTCTACAGAAATCACCGTATGGCATATATAATGGTAATAGAATTATAGTATTTAGGATGCATGAATAGGGTGAAAAAAATTTTTTTTTTATGGATGGCACGTTTAAAATCTGCCCATCTCCTTTAAACAGCTATTTACTGTCCTGAACAGTTCCATAGAAACGAACTTCAATTCCATTGTTTTTTGCATTAATGTCCGACAGGTAAGCTGATCTTTTGGATCTTAAAAAAAAAAGCGGCCAAGTGTGAGTCGGACTCGCCCATGAAGGGTTCCGTAGCAGCAAGTAACATAATATAAAAGTTCTTTTAGTTCGTTGTAACTTTGATCGATGTTTTAATAATAGTGTATTTTTTTAAAATTAAATTATTGATAAGTAAACATTATAATTAGGTACCTAAATGATGGTAATGATTTAGATCTAACTATATGCGAGCCCATATAGGCTTGTGATAGCTAAACAGCTAATTTATTATATTCCAGTTTGACAAGACATATATCAAAAAGTATCATCTATTTTATGTGCCTCCTCGCATAGTTGGAAAAGATGGTAATACCGTCCTGTATCCAGCGTTCTGTACGAATGACAGTATACTATATAATTGTTGATTGAATGAAAGGTAAATTGCGGTTTACGATTTATGACGTATTAAAAATATACTTACTAGATCTCGTTCAAACCTGTGTGTGTGTGTGTTTACATGGTAATGTACATCATATATTTTTTTTAGTTTTATCATTCTTTTATTTTAGAAGTTACAGGGGGGGGACACATTTTACCACATTGGAAGTGTCTCTCGCGCAAAATATTCAGTTTAGAAAAAAAAGATATTAGAAACCTAAAAATCATTTTTGAAGACCTATCCATAGATTCCACACACGTATGGGTTTGATGAAAAAAAATTGTTGAGTTTCAGTTCTAAGTATGAGGAACCCTTAATATTTAATGTTGATTTTTCTATTTTTGTGTGAAAATCTTCATGCGGTTCACAGACTTCTACGTTTCAACAGTATAGTTCCCCCTATTACCCGTAGTCCCACCGCTACGTCCCACTGGTGGGTCCACGGGGAATTTTTTTTCCCCGTAGTCCCACTGCCTTTTCGGAAAAAAGTGGCTGCCACATACGGACGGACAGACAGACAGACAGACATTACGAATCAATAAGAGTTCCGTTTTTTGCCATTTGGCGACGGAACCCTAAAAATGAAATCTGTAGATGCTATAACAGCATCTGGGAACGATTCCAGCGTCACGGATGCGGAGGAATTTTATGATTTTTTTTGTTGTTACATATTTTAGACTCTTAATATTTTGAGTTACCTAAAATAACGAGTTTATTTACTTTTGAACTGAATGCCTGAATTATATCTTTCTCTTTCTAGACCCATAGTAAAGGAAAGCGCATGATATTCACCTCTCAGTTAACATCGCTGCTCCAACTGATCAATAACTGCGAAACAGTTTGTGAACTACCAGAACATCATAAACCTAAATAGGTGGACGACTAATGAATGCAGTGATTATTAATTTAAGTCTGTGAAGTAATAAAATTAATTAAGTAAGTAGCTTGATACCTCTATCGTTCTTGAGAAAAATATTTTTCACAGACGGACAACGGAGTGATCCTCACCTCTTGAAATCGGATCGAAAAACTGACCTGGGGAGTGGCTCACTTTGAGCCGGTATGCCCGGAATTAGCCACTGTGCCCAGGTAGGGCACAGTGGCTAATTCCTCCTCCTGGCTAAGTCCTCTAGAATTAAAATTGTATAATTTTACACACGAATAAAATATTGATAAAACCAATTAATTTCTCAACTTACACGCCCTTTATTGAACTACCGTATATCGTAATTATTTACAATAAAAATTGCAAACTGATGACTTAAAACTTACACAAATAGAAAAAAAGAGAGAAAAAAAAATCTTTGTTTAATGAGAATGAATGTCGGTCTGTGTTTGAATGTAATTTATCTATATTAAGTACCAATGTATTTATAAAAAAAATGTATTTATGTAGTATACTCGTACCAGTTGTTTATTAATTACCAATGACAGATTTTTGCTTCAACACTTGACCGGCAACTTTACATGTAAGACCTTTATAAAATTTTGGACGATAGTAAGCTTTATTACGTTGTCATAAGCATAACTTTTTGTTAAAGTCCGATGGTTGATGCCATTTGTTTGCTTAAGGAAATTTTAAGATTCGTACTCCTCAATGCTATAATATCCTAGTATGTGAGCAACGTAATTATGATATATATACAATGCTATAACTCAGAGAGTAAAAAAGTCAATGTTTTAAATAAATGTACTAGGGAACGGCTAGATCAGTTTGTACAATTGTTATTTTTATATTCGTTGAAGTCCGAAGATGGTTTTCATGAGGAGAAAATTTGAAATAATTTAAAATAATGAACAACATAGTCGTGCGAACAATGTTCACCAACTTAATAATAACGAGTTTATAGTTCAAGGACAGTTTTTTTTACGACTCTTTTTACTATGGACAGTTACATTTTGGTATTTCACGCAAACACAGATAGCGTCATGTCTTTTATCTCAGCGAGGGGCTCAGGGTTGCCAGAGGTGCATCGCACCCAAATTTCGCAGCCTTGACACCATTTACCATTTACCGGGAGAAAGTAAAACCTTTATAACTTTTTTAGCCGACACGGAAATCAAACCCGGACCTCTTACGCTACTGGTGTTCTACTCTACTCCTTTTTGTCACCGAGACAGTTATTCGTTACATATGACCTAATAGAAGTCAACTGTTTTTAGATGAAACCATTCGTTACTAGAATATAACTTCGAGCACGTCACTTTGCGTTGTATTCGTTTGTTGCCTAGCAACATGTCTGGACGAGGTTGATGAATTACTTCTTATCCGTTCTCACTCATTGCTTATTGAGTGTATAGATAAAGATACCAATATCAGTGTGTCAGATCAGTACGTGGACACCACGACGCCACGTGATTGTATTTAAAACATACCTCTTAGCTGTTCATGTTGTCCTTATATTATCATACCTTCTGCATCTCGCTTGCCTGCTCATTTTTGTTTATATGTAGGTGCTACGGATGTTTTTAAACGATAAATTTGCAAGCCTTTATGACATTTAAATCTATTATTTTAAAGTAGTAAAGTAGCTGACCCAACAAAGATCGTTCTGTCAAAAGGCAAAAAAAAATGGATCCATTATAATTTTTGTTAAAAAAAAATTGAATGAGTCCACATTTCTTCTAGAGGATTGCTTAAAGCAATATCATATTAAGTCATGTTTTTTCATTCGTAATAAATATAATAAAAATAAAATTATAGAAGGTTAATCCACCAACCCGCACTAAACCCTCTCAGCTCTAAAGTTAGAGGAGAGGAGACCCGAGTCCAGCAATGGGACTTAATGGGCTGCTGATGAATAGAAGGTTATATTGTTTTAATACAGATAATTTACTATGGCACTGAAATTGAAGAAACATTTATAAGGACCTTTATCAAACATTTCTTAAACTGAAATTTGAATTAAATTGTCAAATGATGCATGTATATTAAAATTATAATTTTCGTAAATTTAACAAAGTATCATTTTCATTTCATTTTAGACTCATCAATCATCAACCATTTTAGACTAGCTATTTTTTTCCGTGAAAACCATTATGCTGAAAGTCTTACATCGTATAGAGGCAGAATTAATTAACATTAATCTTTATCAGATTAGTCAGTTTGCACTGAATAACTATTAGATGAAATGTTAATGCGCGACCAAGGTCAACATATGAACTTATAAAATCATGAACTATTATTATGAAAGAAGTTGTAAAATACAATGGAATATAATATAAGTAAGAATTAAAAATAAGAAAGTACAATAAATAAAAGATACTACACTGTTTTCATTATCCTTTATCTGTTTCTTTTAATCACGTTATGATATTTATGTGTATGTATTTCTATTACTAATAAAATCTTTTTAAAAAAGAAAGAAAAACCGACTTCAAGTTCATATTAAGGTACATGTACAAATTTAAATTAAAAGAGTAGAAAATAATTTTATACTTACGTCAAAGCACGAGCATTAATATACAATAAACGAAATTATGTTTACACATACCTCTTTACAATTTATAAACAGTTATTTTCCGAGTCGGTGCCGATCGTCATCTGTCGATGTTTACGATATTTTAACCATCAGTATTTAATTATTTGTTAATTGACTAATTCTTTATTGATCAAAGGGCCTAGCTATGGAGCTTCTAAAAATGGTCCATTTTCAAAAATGTGTTAAATTCTTTAGAACAGGTTCCATTTTTTGTTTTCTGCTTACATCTCGAAAACAGTGCGTCGTACGAAATTTCATTGTATTACCTAATCAAGGCTGATAAAATTCTTTACAAACTTGGGCTTAACACTTTTTACCCATCTACGGCGAAGCCAAAAGGAAGAGTAATGGTTTAGCAGTCTATGCATATTTATATGTATGTATGTTTCTATGTTTCACCGTAGCGCCTAAACTAATGAACCGATTTTAATGAATGAGGTGTCAATAGATTCGTAATAATAGCCCGGGTGACATAGGCTATATAATTTTTTACATATTATTATATGAGGGAATTTGAACCTCAGATTCTAACCTCGATTAAAATTATTTTAGTGTTGGATAGCCCATTTATCGAGAAAGTTTATAGGCTATGTAACATCACGCTTCGGCCAAAAGGAGCTTAGCAGTGGCCAAACAAGGAACGATGGTAGCGAAGCCCCGGGCAATATTAGAATAAATCGGTCAATTGTTCAAAAGTTATAATCGTTTTTAGTTTGCCGATCTGGGGAGAATCTCCCCAGCTTGGCCACATTTATATCTCAAGATCTAGGACACCTAGCGAAGATCTGTTTTTTCCCAAAATTAGTCGCTAATTGGTCGAAATTAGTCACCAAATATCAGATTTGGTATGGTCTTACTTTAAAAGATATAAGGAGTTAAATTTTTAAGGTACAGAGCGTTATTAGCGACAAGACGTCAATATCTTCTGAAACTGTATCAACAATTAATTTATCTGCATAAATTAATCCATTTTATTAATTCCTGTTTTCTATTTATTAATTCTAGTTTCTATTGAGCTTTGACATTTACCGATCCGTTCATAAATAAAAAAAATATGACAAAAAATGGAAAGGTGAATAAAAATACCCGAACGAAATATTTTTTTTAAACTGAAATTTTCACCGTTGGCGGCGTAAAGGTGAAATTCAACGTAAACATAAAAAATAAAGCTACTGGAAATAGAATTATAAGCCGAACCATTAACTTTTCATCATTTTACGAAAGAAAAAAAAATCGAAAGTGGCAACAAATTTTTGTTAACCTTTGCAAGTTATGGTACATAAAAAAAAATGACACCTCAAACACAAAAATCCATTCACTGTATCGATTTTCCCAGGTTAAAACCCCCAGGCACTCCACTAATAGATGGTAATGGTGACGATGGTAATGGTGACGATGGTAAAGACTTCACAGGTCATTAGGAAAGCAGAAACGGAAAGTAGTGGCATACATTCAAATTGTTTGGCGAGGGGTGGTTAAGAATCGGGCTTGACACCGGCCTTTCATTCATGGAATTTTCACACCCCTACTATGTAGTAACTCACCAAATTAAGTTGTTCCGTTCTAACATATGCATTCTTCAATCATCTTGTCCTTTTCCAAGGGTAAGCATAGATTTCACGAACACTGTTAAAGTTATGATATCCTGGTATTGGTGCGGATGAAAACTAGTTGCGGTCCAGATGAATCTTACGGTGCAGATGAATCTTTCAAAAAATCCAAGCGAACATTTTCAATTAAACTTGTGGTGTAAAATAAATAAAGCACATTACGGTTTTCCAATTCCTGCATATAACAGCTGTCCATTGCATTGTATTGGTTGTATTGTAAACAAAATAAATTGTACAAATAGGATTTTCGGAGGCCCAAATAGGTGATGACGATGAAATCCCGGTATCGAAACTTTTTTGGAAAAAAATTATGAATTAAAATTTTTCTACATAAAATAAAATAATTGTATTGGAGAACATAGGACTATATTTTCGTATTTATGTTTTGTTTAGTAAGGTTGTGAAACAAAAAATATGTTTTGTTACACCTAAAACTATAGTTGTACAAATTAGTTTCTTATAGATATTATGTAAATATTTTATTATTGTATATTATGTGATTAATAATATTTAATTTTTTATTATTGTATATTATGCAAAAACACAAACACAAGCTTATCTTGGTTACATAAATATTTATATTTCAAAACATTTCGATACCACGTCTGGGATGCCTGTGCTGTGTCACCTATTCAACCTCCATAACTCTGCCGGCTATTATCTGCTGCCATTCGAAAACCTTGTTATGCTTCCGCAAGTTTAATTGAATATCTAGACTTGTTATTTTTTATAAATACGTTTTTCTATATCTAAGAATTCGTCTACGCCCGCATCTGCACTTCGTCTATCAGTCCTATGATCCGCAACGAGTTTTCACCCGCACTAATACCAGGATACCATAACTCCGTGGGTATCATATTTTAACTTTGTTGGTGAGGTCTGTGCTTACCCTAGGAAAGGGACAAAATGATTGAAGATTGCATATGTTAAAACGGAACATTATGATTTGGTGAGTTACTACGCAGTAGGGGCGTGGAAATTGCAATTTTATAAATGAAGGGTGCCAAGCCCGATTCGTAATCTTGAAATGGTTTTTTGACCCATTGACACGCATCTAGACTACTGCAAAATTCGATTTAATTGCCAACTTTTGTCTTCCCTTGCTAGAAAATAGCAATGATGTACAAATAGTAATTTATACCTACTCTATAAATTATCCTTAACTTAAGTTAACATTATGTTAATTTAAGTCGGTTTTAAGTGCGGATCATTTTAACCTTTATGTATAATTAAAGTCGTAAAAATTAATTTGAACTGATGTTTAAAATTTCCCAAATAATTTATGACAATTTAAATTATGAAATATATTTTATTTTTATGCTACGTAGTGTAAAAAATGATGTCTAGATTTTTTTATAGTAGTAGATAGCAAAAGACGACGCATAATAATCTCTCTCTGTTTCAATGGGCTATGAGCAGCACAGAGCAATGCGTAACTGAACTTTGTACCTACTGCTTACTAGGATATCATAAATTGGAGAAACTGTCAAATAACTCACTTGATTTTATAGAACCACGTGGACAAGAGTCACGTGGGCACTGAGGTTATTTCATGTCATAAGCGTTATTTTTGTGATTTTTTTCAAACAGTGTTATGTAATTTTAGGAATAATTTGTGGATGGAAATGTCGAAAGTAGAAAGTTTGACTTGGGAACTTTGTTTGGACTAGTTAGGAAATAAACATAGGTACTAAAAATATAACTGGAAAATAACCAAGGCCATTTTAAATGGTTTGAAGGGGATCAGCTACCAAATGATGTCAGTGATTCTCTAAGAACTCAAGCAGGTATGTAGTTAATAATAATAGTATATTGAAGCCTTGGAGTAGGCGCGGTGGATTGGTTGTAACTACTTGAAACGTTATTGATTATTGACTATGCTCCTGGAGGTTGACCACATGTTAAAACCTTTAACTCCAATTTCCGATACAGACATGTCTGGCGTATTGACACCTAATCATTTTCTTTTAAGTGGAACTTCCAAAGTTAGGCAGCTGCGACCAGATAACACGTAAGTGTTGAAGCCGCCCAATGTCCAGCTCACTCCTTTTGGAGACGTTGGTTGGCGGAATATTTGCCGACGTTGCTACTACATAATTAATTTAAAACACGTTTATTATTAAACTAGGTACTTATTTTAGTCAGAAATAGTGAAGTTTAAGAATAGTGTACATTAAATTAATTTATTAGTAAATTAATTTTACGTTACTTCTATTCTGTAAAATATGAGTAAATTAAAATTTTAAATTCAGATTTATTGACTACAGTCTACACATCAGCATTTCTACGTCGTAGCTGTCTACGAGATGGCTCTACGACGTAGCGGCGTGAACCAGTTCCAAAGATCCTAGCGTTCAATCAAACGAACTCTTCAGCTTTATAATATTGAGTATTGATTAGTATAGATTCCAAGCGAACTGGCCGTAGGAAAATTAGCTGATACCTGTCGACTTTTGTATGGCGTTTTTAAACGGTCATGGCTGCATTATGAACAGTAAGGTTGTAACAAAATGTAGAATACAATTTGTATACTACTTTGTTATTTAATTTCAGCAATATAATTCAATTTAATTAATAATTTCTATCATCAGCAACCCATTAATGTCCCAATGTTGGGCTCGGGTCTCCTCTCCTCTAACTAGAGAGCTGAGAGGGTTTTAGGCCATAATCCACTCACGCTGGCCTAGTGCGGGTTGGTGGATCAGACATACCCATAGAATTTCTTCTAGAGTATGTGGGTTCCCTCACGATGTTTTCCTTCACCAAATTCCACAAAGTGAAATCCACATTGGTACTGCTGGTCGGAATCGAACTCGGACCGCGTGTTTAACACGCCGGTCTCTTATCCATTCAGCCACCATCGCTTAATTAATTTAATCGCTTAATTAAGTTAATTTCTATATTTCTACATATTATAAAACAAAATAAATCAAAAACAACTGCACCGATTTGAAAAACTCTTTAAGTGTTGGATAGCCCACTTATCGAGGAAGTTTGTAGGCTATATAACATAAAACTACGGCGGTTAGAAAGTTTTCTGTTACAAATACTATTTATTTTTACCCACGACGGAACGAAGACGGTCCGAGTATATGCGTTTTGGGTGAGAGGTTGTGTGTTTGTGTGTTCCGCACATAATGCCATTTATCTCGAAAATAGTTTGACCGATTTAGATGCGGTTTGATGCGGTAAAGTGTGTGCGATTCTTGGGGAAAGGTTATCAGATAGGTGTTATGTTAATAGCTGCTGCTCACCAGGGGCGCTACAATACACTATTTTTGTTAAAACCTTTGAGCCCAATTATCTCTTCAAACGATTTGACCGATTTTAATACGTTTTTCTGTAAAGTATTTGTGATTCATCGAGGATGGTTTTTAGATAGACGATATTGTATTTTTTCGTCAGGGGGCGCTGCAATAGACTACGCAAACCTATGTTTGCAGTTATCTGTAAGTTTATATTTATCATATTAGACCTGTTACTATATATGTATAGAGACACGAACCATTGTAGTACTGAGATATTGATTACACTCATGAGGTTAAAGCAACTTCAGATAGGGTCAGTTCCTAGAAAAAAAAATAAAAAAATTGATAATTTCAAGTTATAAGACTTACTGTAACAGTAAATTTTAAAAATTATGATTATATTAGTTCTATAACTTAATATAAAACGTTTGTTTATCTGCCAAGGTTCTTAGATAGATGTTATACGAGTTACTTACAGTTTAGTAAGATAGGGCGCTCCTTAAAAAGTGAACCCACGACGAAAACATCTGTACAAAAGAAGAAACGAAACATAAAAAAAGTTAAAAAAAATAAAAATATTAAAAGAGATTTTCTATGTTTTTATGCTGTGAAGGTATGGTACGATCTACAATGATGTTGCGGTTTCAAAATATTGACAATATTACCACATCTATTAGTATTATTTGCTGGGCAAGAAGCCGTCAGCGGCCTCTTTGCTACCTCGTAGCGCTACTCACGATTTACATGAAAATACCTATTAAATAATCAAAAACAGCTGTATGAAATCGACTGTTCTAGCAACTTACCAGTAATAAATTATTCTTTTTGAGCCCAACACTCAACAGACATATTTTTTTCCGAAAGAATGACAAAAGAAGTAAGCATTTCCATTCAGGTAATAAATTATATTTTTGCGTGATATTAAATATTTTAGATTTATTTTTAACGGCATCTTACTGACCAATTTTAAATGCGAGTTAATTTTTTTGATATTAATATAATTAAAATACACATCATTTTGATTTGTGTGCAATATTGAACTTAACAATATTTATTAAGTCAATTTTACCATTAATTAAAAATTTAATTATGTCAGCTAATAGTTAATACAGTACATTCGCAGCTTACCAGTAAGCTTGCTATAATATTTTTTTTTAAAGAAAACATTAACTTTTATTAAAAATAAAATTTAAAAGTTCCGATATAAGTGAATATTAATTCTATATAATATTAATTAAAAAATAATTTATTAGCTTATAAATTAATTTATCGCTTTAGTGTGTAAAGAGATACATTTTCGGTCGGTGCAATCAGATCGAAACGTCACTCGAGCAATTGTAGTCGGTATTTAAAATTCCTTAAAATATAGTGTATTATAAGGAATTTTATTACGTGGTTTAGGCCCGTTACATAATAATTTTAATGAGAGAAATTTTTGTCAAATGTTTTTCTTTTTAATAAGTGAAAACCACCGTTGTTTTTCTTTTTGTCTGAAATTGAAACCAACTTGTAAATTCATACAATCTAGTATTTTTAAAGTAGTTTTATATTTAGTCAATAAATATGCGTATAAAATGCCTGCAATACGTCGTAAGATTCAGTGGAATCATAATGATATTTCATCCAGTACGGACGCGTGAAAGAAGCCTCTAGCGGGCTGATAGAATCCCGGGTCACCGCGAGTACTAGGACTGTAGAAGTAGTCAGTGGTAGATGAAAACGGGAATACCTCCACAAGGGTGGCAAACACAAGTGTGGGAAACTGCCTGTGACACCCACTATAACGTCCTTTATGCAGCGTTCTGCACGAATGACAGTATACTATATAATTGTTGATTGAATGAAAGGTAAATTGCGGTTAACGATTTATGACGTATTAAAAATATACTTACTAGATCTCGTTCAAACCTGTGTGTGTGTGTGTGTGTATTTACATGGTAATGTACATCATATATTTTTTTTAGTTTTATCATTCTCTTATTTTAGAAGTTACAGGGGGGGGGGGGGGCACACATTTTACCACTTTGGAAGTCTCTCGCGCAAAATATTCAGTTTAGAAAAAAAAGATATTAGAAACCTCAAAATCATTTTTGAAGACCTATCCATAGATTCCACACACGTATGGGTTTAATGAAAAAAAATTGTTGAGTTTCAGTTCTAAGTATGGGGAACCCTTAATATTTATTGTTGTTTTTTCTATTTTTGTGTGAAAATCTTCATGCGGTTCACAGAATACATCTACTTAGACAGTATAGTTCTTAAACTGGAGTTCTTTACTACGTTTAGACAGTATAGTTCTTATACTGGAGTTCTTATTAGGAAAAAAGTGGCTGCCACATACGGACGGACAGACAGACAGACAGACATTACGAATCAATAAGGGTTCCGTTTTTGCCATTTGGCGACGGAACCCTAAAAATGAAATCTGTAGATGCTATAACAGCATCTGGGAACGATTCCAGCGTCTCGGATGCGGAGGAATTTTATGATTTTTTTTTTTGTTGTTACATATTTTAGGCTCTTCATATTTTGAGTTACCTAAAATAACGAGTTTATTTACTTTTGAACTGAATGCCTGAATTATATCTTTCTCTTTCTAGACCCATAGTAAAGGAAAGCGCATGATATTCACCTCTCAGTTAACATCGCTGCTCCAACTGATCAATAACTGCGAAACAGTTTGTGAACTACCAGAACATCATAAACCTAAATAGGTGGACGACTAATGAATGCAGTGATTATTAATTTAAGTCTGTGAAGTAATAAAATTAATTAAGTAAGTAGCTTGATACCTCTATCGTTCTTGAGAAAAATATTTTTCACAGACGGACAACGGAGTGATCCTCACCTCTTGAAATCGGATCGAAAAACTGACCTGGGGAGTGGCTCACTTTGAGCCGGTATGCCCGGAATTAGCCACTGTGCCCAGGTAGGGCACAGTGGCTAATTCCTCCTCCTGGCTAAGTCCTCTAGAATTAAAATTGTATAATTTTACACACGAATAAAATATTGATAAAACCAATTAATTTCTCAACTTACACGCCCTTTATTGAACTACCGTATATCGTAATTATTTACAATAAAAATTGCAAACTGATGACTTAAAACTTACACAAATAGAAAAAAAGAGAGAAAAAAAAATCTTTGTTTAATGAGAATGAATGTCGGTCTGTGTTTGAATGTAATTTATCTATATTAAGTACCTATGTATTTATAAAAAAAATGTATTTATGTAGTATACTCGTACCAGTTGTTTATTAATTACCAATGACAGATTTTTGCTTCAACACTTGACCGGCAACTTTAAATGTAAGACCTTTATAAAATTTTGGGCGATAGTAAGCTTTACTACCTTGTCATAAGGATAACTTTTTGTTAAGGTCCGATGGTTGATGCCATTTGTTTGCTTAAGGAAATTTTAAGATTTGTACTCCTCAATGCTATAATATCCTAGTATGTGAGCAACGTAATTATGATATATATACAATGCTATAACTCAGAGAGTAAAATAGTCAATGTTTTAAATAAATGTACTAGGGAACGGCTTGATCAGTTTGTACAATTGTTATTTTTATATTCGTTGAAGTCCGAAGATGGTTTTCATGAGGAGAAAATTTGAAATAATTTAAAACAATGAACAACATAGTCGTGCGAACAAAGTTTACCAACTTAATGATAACGAGTTTATAGTTCAAGGACAGTTTTTTTTACGACTCTTTTTATTATGGACAGTTACATTTTGGTATTTCACGCAAACACAGATAGCGTCATGTCTTTTATCTCAGCGAGGGTTGCCAGAGGTGCATCGCACCCAAATTTCGCAGCCGTGACACCATTTACCATTTACCGGGAGAAAGTAAAACCTTTATAACTTTTTTAGCCGACACGGAAATCAAACCCGGACCTCTTACGCTACTGGTGTTCTACTCTACTCCTTTTTGTAACCGAAACAGTTATTCGTTACATATGACCTAATAGAAGTCAACTGTTTTTAGATGAAACCATTCGTTACTAGAATATAACTTCGAGCACGTCACTTTGTGTTGTATTCGTTTGTTGCCTAGCAACATGTCTGGACGAGGTTGATGAACTACTTCTTATCCGTTCTCACTCATTGCTTATTGAGTGTATAGATAAAGATATCAATATCAGTGTGTCAGATTAGTACGTGGACACCACAACGCCACGTGATCGTATTTAAAACATACCTCTTAGCTGTTCATGTTTTCCTTATATTATCATGCCTTCTGCATCTCGCTTGCCTGCTCATTTGTGTTTATATGTAGTTACTACGGATGTTTTGCAACGATAAATTTGCAAGCCTTTATGACATTTAAATCTATTATTTTTATTAATTTTTGTTAAAAAAAATTTTTATGAGTACACATTTCTTCTAGAGGTTTACTTAAAGCAATATCATATTAACGAACGAAGAAGACACGCCGCCGCGGTCGACGGAAAAACAACAAAACCGACACTGCAGCAGGCGATGCCCCGACACCAGCACCCGCTCCCAAGCCCGAACCACCAAAGCATGTGGTCGAACGGCCCCCGCCAAAAATCATGTCAGGACTACCGCAGCCAAAGAAGTTATCAACGCAAGCATCGGAACTGACAAATTATATCTTATGGAAGGAAGGTCTAGTGCTAGACGGTGAGGTAGGTCTGGTGAACACGCGTCCGATCCAGGAATTCAGCCCGGACGCATCAGGATTCGAATCGTTATTGGAAGAGAAGAGATACTTCCTACACCTATCTGTGCGCATCCAAGGCTGCATCCCTAGGGAACGGTCATTGGAACACACAGTATAGTCTATATAGTTAGGTCGCTCGTCTCTCCGTCTAGGCTGCATCCGCCCCTTCGTCCCTCGGGAAAAGGTTGCGGGACTCCTAGCTCGGTGGTGTACCAGCCTGTTTGTATTAAACAGCTAGGTTAACGGTTTTATAAAATAAACCAACTCAAGTGACAACGGCGTTTTCTTCGTCTGTGCCCGGTCAAACCAACCCACGACCACACAACTCCTACAATCTGGCAGATTGTAGAAGTTGTGTGTTCGTGGGTTGGTATTTCTATTTTTCCTATTGGCCGAAGCGTGTACCGTGAGCATTTTTGTTATTAAAGTTGTCTTTGCTCTGATAAAGTGGTTTTATTCATATCTAAATTAGATCAAACTAGATCATTTTTGGGGAAGTTGCACAATCCCCCTCCACCAAACTCGAAGCAGCACTGTCGCTGCTCTCACTGACGTGGTCAGACTCGTCTTCACATGAATTTAAACTAATATTTTCTTGTTCTGATAAATCCAATAAGAAATAAGCAATATTTTCATCGCACAGGTTTCAATTGTGTTACTAAAAAAATATTACCACTTTTTATGAAAATTACTTCAAACTACCTAAACAACAACGCAACCAATACTTACCTAAAAAGTCACACCGTATGCCTGGTCGGGTCTATGAGACCCGCACGCGCTTTACACACATCCTACAGCTAAGAAAGCGCGTTTCTGACTGAGATACCGGGTTGAGGGCGTCAAAGGACTCCTAACGGTCAGCTAATCAAGAGAATAACGCTCGAAATTAAGATTTGAATGAATTATATATACCTAAGTGCACGGGTGGGTCTGTGGGACCCTACCAGGCATGCCGAGGGTTAACGAAAAATTTTTTTTAAACTGAAAAATTCACCGTTGGCGTCGTAAAGGTGAAATTCAACGTAAACATAAAAAATAAAGCTACTGGAAATAGAATTATAAGCCGAAACATTAACTTTTCATCATTTTACGAAAGAAAAAAAAATCGAAAGTGGCAACAAATTTTTGTTAACCTTTGCAAGTTATGGTACATAAAAAAAAATGACACCTCAAACACAAAAATCCATTCACTGTATAGATTTTCCGAGGTTAAAACCCCCAGGCACTCCACCAATAGATGGTAATGGTGACGATGGTAATGGTGACGATGGTAAAGATTTCACAGGTCATTAGGAAAGCAGAAACGGAAAGTAGTGGCATACATTCAAATTGTTTGGCGAGGGGTGGTTAAGAATCGGGCTTGACACCGACCCTTCATTCATAGAATTTTCACACCCCTACTATGTAGTAACTCACCAAATTAAGTTGTTTCGTTCTAACATATGCATTCTTCAATCATCCTTTCCTTTTCCAAGGGTAAGCATAGATTTCACGAACACTGCTAAAGTTATGATATCCTGGTATTGGTGCGGATGAAAACTAGTTGCGGACCAGATGAATCTTACGGTGCAGATGAATCTTTCAAAAAATCCAAGTTAACATTTTTAATTAAACTTGTGGTGTAAAATAAATAAAGCACATACGGTTTTCCAATTGTTGCATATAACAGCTGTCCGTTGCATTGTATTGGTTGTATTGTAAACAAAATAAATTGTACAAATAGGATTTTCGGAGGCCCAAATAGGTGATGACGATGAAATCCCGGTATCGAAACTTTTTTGGAAAAAAATTATGAATTAAAATTTTTCTACATAAAATAAAATAATTGTATTGGAGAACATAGGACTATATTTTCGTATTTATGTTTTGTTTAGTAAGGTTGTGAAACAAAAAATATGTTTTGTTACACCTAAAACTATAGTTGTAAAAATATTAGCTTCTTGTAGATATTATGTAAATATTTTACTATTGTATATTATGTGATTAATAATATTAAATTTTTTATTATTCTATATTATGCAAAAACACAAACACAAGCTTATCTTAGTTACATAAATATTTATATTTCAAAATATTTCGATACCGCGTCTGGGATGCCTGTGCTGTGTCACCTATTCAACCTCCATAACTCTGCCGGCTATTATCTGCTGCCATTCGAAAACCTTGTTATGCTTCCGCAAGTTTAATCGAAAATCTAGACTTGTTATTTTTTATAAATACGTTTTTCTATATCTAAGAATTCGTCTGCACCCGCATCTGCACTTCGTCTATCAGTTCTATGATCCGCAACGAATTTTCACCCGCACTAATACCAGGATACCATAACTCCGTGGGTATCATATTTTAGCTTTGTTGGTGAGGTCTGTGCTTAGCTTACCCTAGGAAAGGCACAAAATGATTGAAGATTGCATATGTTAGAACGTAACATTATGATTTGGTGAGTTACTACACAGTAGGGGCGTGGAAATTGCAATTTTATAAATGAAGGGTGCCAAGCCCGAATCGTAATCTTGACATTGTTTGTTTGACCCATTGACACGCATCAAGACTACTGCAAAATTCGATTTAATTGCCAACTTGTCTGTCTCTCTGTCAACTGTCTTCCCTTGCTAGAAAATAGCAATGATGTACAAATAGTAATTTATACCTACTCTATAAATTATCCTTAACCTAAGTTAACATTATGTTAATTTAAGTCGGTTTTTAGTGCGGATCATTTTAACCTTCATGTATTATTAAAGTCGTAAAAACTCATTTGAACTGATGTTTAAAATTTCCCAAATAATTTTTGACAATTTAAATTATGAAATATATTTTATTTTTATGCTACGTAGTGTAAAAAATGATGTCTAGATTTTTTTGTAGTAGTAGATAGCAAAAGACAACGCATAATAATCTCTCTCTGTTTCAATGGGCTATGAGCAGCACAGAGCAATGCGTAACTGAACTTTGTACCTACTGCTTACTAGGAAATCATAAATTGGAGAAACTGTCAAACAACTCACTTGATTTTATAGAACCACGTGGACAAGAGTCACGTGGGCACTGAGGCTGAGATAATTCATGGGTTTGTAATTGACATGAAGCACTTTGACGCACATTTTATTTAGAAATCAAAGTTACAGTGTCATTAATCATTTATTAGTCATTTAGATATATATCAAGTACTGACAGCTTCCGTACTCTATTTTGTTCATAATAAACTCTTTGCGGCACATCTCTAATGCAGTGGGACTACGGGGAAAAAAATTCCCCGTGGACCCACCAATGGGACGTAGCAGTGGGACCACAGGTAATAGGGGTTTATAAATGGACGTTATTATGACTGGACATATTTTTAAGTGGTCCTTATTCTATTTGGTAATTTTTTAATTTGGACGTTAATCGTAAACCACGCAGTGCACACGCATAAATCCATGAGCTCTAAATCTAAATTTATTAAAGTAATCTTACATTAGTTTCAAAGTGTTTAAATAATTTAGAATAAAACCCTTGCTGTATCTCGAGTGTGCTATTTTTAAATTATCTACGCTGGATGCAATGGAAAATCAACATACTTTGGATCCGGAGCGACACTTGGGGTCGGAACCGCTCAACATTCTGTCAAATATTGTAATACCACCATCTACAGACTTTTTTAGGCTTTAGAGAGATAGGTTATGAATTCTATTTATATTTTCATCCATCAAGATAAGCTCAGAAATTTTCTCTCATAAGTAGTTCAGTATATTACGAACAGATGGCGCAATTTAACAAAATGTTCCAACCTTATCTGTGAAAGAAGCCTGTACCAACAGCTGAAATAGCCTGTACAAGTAGAAGCCTGGAGTACTAGGAAAGCAGAAAACGACATGACATACAACGACGAAATACATTCGGATTATTATAATATTCTCAAAATATTAGAAGTACAATCAAACACTGAAAAATAAAATTGAATTAACGTATTTTTAAGCATTTTATGAATGTGATTATATTTTTGTTTGATAAACCGTCTGTTATTATGGCAAGTGTCTTTAATCAGGGCAGTGGAAAACACTTTTTAGCAACCTTTTATTTTGAATTTGAGCTTACGCTTTGAATGCCGCTAAAAATTTAACGATGTTTGAGTCGGTTTTTTAGTGCCTTCTTCTGTGTTCATATTGCAGTTCTACTCACCATCACAGCAAAATAGTATGATATATATTTTTGGTAATAGTTTGTATCCACTGGTTAATAACATAACATAACTTAACTTAAAATCTTTTAAACTTTCGCGACTTGTACACATATTAAATTATTATATAACGGGTCTACGTCACGTATTATATTTAAGGAATATGAAAATACCTTATTTGTTTGCCCGACGTTTCGGTCGGTGTAATTCGACCGAAACGTCGGGCAATAATAATTATATAACAATAATAATTTAATATAACTTAATTTGTCAAAACTTTTAGTTAATTTATTTGCTTCCTCGAAAGTAAATATATTATTCTTGTGTTTTAGTGGTAAACGAGTGTATTTGGACCTAATGTTATAGGTGTTAATAGTGTTGGTATGTATGCTAAGTAATTCTTAAAATAAATAAATAATAAAATAGTTATGGCAAGTTATTAGGTTACACGGACAATTCATGTTTGTGTGATGATTTGGCTCCGACGACGAACTCATCTCACAAACAAATACCTATTTTGATAAAGAGAAAGCTTATTTCTGTAAGAAATAAAATAATTAGAGATTTTTTGGAGAAAATGTGTCTCAAAGTTGACTATGTTGAAAAATATGATTTTTTTTATCCAAAAACCAGTGTTTCATTCAAAAACTTACGGAGCTTAATGAACCATTCTCGTAAAACTAAACACACGTTCGTGTTAAACCGTAGAAGAATACTAAAAATTAACAGTTACAGTGACAGGGAATTAATTGAAAATATTGATGTATAATAAAACGTCTTTAATATTATTTAGAGATTTATATGCGATGTATACAATGTTGGTGAGATAAGTGATGTTGATGCTGCTCGGTTTCAAATGTTCATCAATTCGTATTTGGTTTTTGATGCAAACGAAGCTTTTAACAGAAAATTAATGCAATATTTCGACGCTAGCAATCTACTACCTAGTAAAAGTGAACTATTACAGCAATTTCATTATCTCGTACAAACCAGAAAATAATGGTTGGGAACTGGAACTTAGGTGAGGCTTATGTCCAGCAGTGGACGTCGTTCGGCTGATATGATGATGATAACTGGAAAATGACCAAGGCCATTTTAAATGGTTTGAAGGGGATCAGCTACCAAATGATGTCAGTGATTCTCTAATAACTCAAGCAGGTATGTATGAATGGCATTTATTTCTTAGTATATGGTACATGAGGTCTTAAGTTAATAAAATAATGAAGCGCATACACTACCATTGCTGGTGTAGAAATAAAAAAAAAAATTATACATGCAAATTATAAAAATTATTAAAGAAAATAAGAAAAATTATTACATTCAATTAAATTTAGGCTCAAAATTATTATGATTACAATGTCAATTTCTATCTCATTATAATGTCAAGTTAAATTAATTACAATGTCAAAATATTAAATTAAATGTCAAAATATTACAATGTCCAATTATAGGTATAATTTAAAATGTCACATAAAATCATATTCGAAGTCTAAGTCAGAAGATTATTAACAATTAATAGAAGCTATCGCATTATCAAAATTTATGATTTAAAAATTCGCTAACAGAATAAAAACACATGTCTAACAGCCAAGAAAAAATTTTTGATTTGAACTTATTTAGAGTCATTATCCTAATATCAGGCGGTAATTTATTAAAAATTTTAATTGCCATACAATAAACATTTCTACTGTATAAATGTAATCTTTGGACAGGTACAAGTAACTTACCAGGGTATTTTTTTGTTAATCTTGCAGAGACTTGTTCATTTAATGGAAACAAATGAGGATATTTTTTTACGAACAGACAGATTTCAAAAATGTACAGGCACGGAAGTGGAAGGATTTTTAATTCCCTAAATAGTGGCCTGCAATGATCTAAATAATCTGCTCCACATATAGCTCTGATACATTTTTTTTGTACAATGAAAGCCTTTTCCACGTCTACTGAATTACCCCATATGACTAGGCCGTAACGTAGTATTGATGAGACATATCCATGATACGCATTTAAAGCGGAATTTTTTCCAGATACTAACTTAAGTTTTCTAAGAGCGTATATAAATTTATCGAGTTTGTTGCACACTCTTTCCACATGTTCTTTCCAGTCTAATTTATTGTCAATTACTATACCTAAAAATAAAGCCGACTGTCCAAATTGTA
The DNA here is from genome assembly GCA_905147015.1 of Laspeyria flexula. Taxonomy (NCBI): domain Eukaryota; kingdom Metazoa; phylum Arthropoda; class Insecta; order Lepidoptera; family Erebidae; genus Laspeyria; species Laspeyria flexula. Next base: position 4,930,259 of record LR989949.1, on the reverse strand, counting down.
TAATTGAATTATTATGTTGTATTTTTGCTGATACCGTTGTAGCGTTATGTGTTTGAAATTGTATTAATTTGGTTTTATCAATATTTACTTGAAGGTTATTGTCTCCCAACCATTTCATTGCATTAGTTAACTCATTGTTAGTGTCAGTTTCTATGTCAGTTTTATTTGAGCATCTTATTGTTAATGTAGTATCGTCAGCAAATTGAATACACTCATGGTTCAGATATTTATTTAAGTCATTTATGTACAAAATAAAAAGTAAGGGGCCTAGTATACTTCCTTGTGGGACGCCAGAACTGTTAGATTTTATGTCAGAGAAGTATGTAGTCTTAACATTATTTTCAATTTTAGTAATTGTAGTTTTCTGTTGGCGATTCGATAATAATAATGTAGTTAATAATAATAGTATATTGAAGCCTTGGAGTAGGCGCGGTGGATTGGTTGTAACTACTTGAAACGTTATTGACTATTGACTATGCTCCTGGAGGTTGACCACATGTTAAAACCTTTAACTCCAATTTCCGATACAGACATGTCTGGCGTATTGACACCTAATCATTTTCTTTTAAGTGGAACTTCCAAAGTTAGGCAGCTGCGACCAGATAACACGTAAGTGTTGAAGCCGCCCAATGTCCAGCTCACTCCTTTTGGAGACGTTGGTTGGCGGAATATTTGCCGATGTTGCTACTACATAATTAATTTAAAACACGTTTATTATTAAACTAGGAACTTATTTTAGTCAGAAATAGTGAAGTTTAAGAATAGTGTACATTAAATTAATTTATTAGTAAATTAATTTTACGTTACTTCAATTCTGTAAAATATGAGTCAATTAAAATTTAAAATTCAGATTTATTGACTAGTCTACACATCAGCATTTCTACGTCGTAGCTGTCTACGAGATGGCTCTACGACGTAGCGGCGTGAACCAGTTCCAAAGATCCTAGCGTTCAATCAAACGAACTCTTCAGCTTTATAATATTGAGAAGAAAATTGATAATTTCAAGTTATAAGACTTACTGTAACAGTAAATTTTAAAAATTATGATTATGTTAGTTCTATAACTTAATATAAAACGTTTGTTTATCTGCCAAGGTTCTTAGATAGATGTTATACGAGTTATTTACAGTTAGTAAGATAGGGCGCTCCTTAAAAAGTGAACCCACGACGAAAACATCTGTACAAAAGAAGAAACGAAACATAAAAAAGTTTAAAAAAAAAATATTAAAAGAGATTTTCTGTTTTTATGCTGTGAAGGTATGGTGCGATCTATAATGATGTTGCGGTTTCAAAATATTGATAATATTACCACATCTATTAGTATTATTTGTTGGGCAAGAAGCCGTCAGCGGCCTCTTTGCTACCTCGTAGCGCTACTCACGATTTACATGAAAATACCTATTAAATACGTGAATAGTTTTTTCGCTAACATAGGCAAAGACTTAGCTAACAAAATTCAATCACCAGAAATAAATAACAATCCAATGTCACACAATAATTCTCAACGTGACTCAATTGTGCTACTAGACGTTGACGACAATGAAATTAAAAGAATCATAATGAACCTGCGGTCGAACTGCGCTATTGGTCACGACAATATCTCCACAAATCTGCTGAAATCGTGCAGTAACATCCTTGCCCCAATTTTAACACATATATGTAACCTTTCACTAGCACAAGGAATTTTCCCAGATGCCTTTAAAAGGGCCATAGTCCACCCTATTCACAAGGGAGGAACCGCTGACATGGTGAATAATTATCGTCCCATCTCAGTCCTTCCGGCGATGTCTAAAATACTCGAGAAGGTACTAAACAACCGCTTGGTCAACTACTTAGAGAGCAAGCGCCTGCTAGCCTGTAATCAATACGGCTTCAGGCGTGGTTTATCTACGAATGATGCTGTCTCCTCGCTGGTTGACCACACTATAGCTCACCTGGATAGGGGTGACAAGTGTATTGGAATATTTCTCGATATTTCCAAGGCATTTGACACCGTCTTCATTCCTATGCTGCTCAAAAAGCTCGAGATGCTGGGTATCAGAGGTCTCGCCTTGGAAATCCTGAAGGACTATCTCTCTGGACGTAGCCAAGTGGTTAAGATTGGTGATTATATCAGTGAGAGTGCCTATCTTACAGTGGGCGTCCCCCAAGGCAGTGTGCTCGCAACAACACTTTTCATCATCTATATTAACGACCTATGCCAGCTGAAACTACCACACTGCAGAATTTTTACATATGCTGACGATACCGCCCTCCTCATTGACGGGCCTAACTGGCAAAGTGTCCGTACAACCGCAGAGACCACTTTTACCCACGTAATGCACTGGCTATCATCCAACTTACTAACGCTTAACCTATCTAAAACTGTCTTTGTTCCTTTTGGTATCCGAACTATCAGTTTACCCCAGACTAACACTTTCTGCATCAAAGCGCATACGTGCTACGCCACACCTGTCCATCTATTACAAGAACCACCCAGGTAAAATACCTAGGTATCCTAATAGACCAACATCTAAGATGGGATCAACATATACAGTCACTATCAACCAGACTAAGAAAACTTATTTATGTCTTCAAAAATCTGAGACATGTGGCCGACACTAAAGTACTGATGACAGTCTACCACTCACTATGTGAATCGCTATTAAACTACTGTAATATAGCCTGGGGTGGCGCTAGTAAAACACACCTTCTAAGATTAGAGAGATCACAACGTGCAATACTAAAAGTAATAATTAACAAACCGTTCTGGTACCCGACAAACCAATTGTACAAGGACATACCAGTTCTCTCTGTAAGACAGTTATTTGTTTCTCATGCCGTATTAAAAACGCACTCAACAATTAAATTTGACCCCTCTATTTATACCCGGAAACGTAGACACGATAAAGTTTTGGCTACTAAACACTGTAGAACAACATTAGCACAACAACACACCTACTATCTCGGCAATTACCTCTACAATAAAATTAATCGAACATTACACATCTATCCCCTAACCTTGTTCACAGTAAAGGGAAAGCTCCGCCTATGGCTCCAAACTTTAGATTACGATACTACAGAAATCCTCCTGAAATAGACTTCACCCCTCCTAAAACCCTTCTGTTCTTTACTTTATAATCCCACCTACTTTTACATTCACTCACAACGCACATAACACACACAACTCTTACTCACACGTTCACATACAATCATTCACTACTTAGCTGCATTATTTAAATTTATTAGTATAGTTTTTGTTTATTTTATACAGTCAATACCAACGTCCTTTTATGTATACGCTGTAATTGTAAGGTTAGAGCGAGGGACCACTGATGACTCAAAACACAGGTTCGCACCTAGTTTGAGAGTCAGAGGTAACTTACAAACTTGCACCTATAGCCTAGTTTAATACATAAGGATATATAATAATAAGAACTCAAATTGTAAAAAAGGCTGAAATAAAGATTATTATTATTAATAATCAAAAACAGCTGTATGAAATCGACTGTTCTAGCAACTTACCAGTAATAAATTATTCTTTTTGAGCCCAACACTCAACAGAAATATTTTTTTCCGAAAGAATGACAAAAGAATTAAGCATTTCCATTCAGGTAATAAATTATATTTTTGCGTGATATTAAATAATTTAGATTTATTTTTAACGGCATCTTACTAACCAATTTTAAATGCGAGTTAATTTTTTTGATATTAATATAATTAAAATACACATCATTTTGATTTGTGTGCAATATTGAACTTAACAATATTTATTAAGTCAATTTTACCATTAATTAAAAATTTAATTATGTCAGCTAATAGTTAATACAGTACATTCGCAGCTTACCAGTAAGCTTGCTATAATATTTTTTTTTAAAGAAAACATTAACTTTTATTAAAAATAAAATTTAAAAGTTCCGATATAAGTGAATATTAATTCTATATAATATTAATTAAAAAATAATTTATTAGCTTATAAATTAATTTATCGCTTTAGTGTGTAAAGAGATACATTTTCGGTCGGTGCAATCAGATCGAAACGTCACTCGAGCAATTGTAGTCGGTATTTAAAATTCCTTAAAATATAGTGTATTATAAGGAATTTTATTACGTGGTTTAGGCCCGTTACATAATAATTTTAATGAGAGAAATTTTTGTCAAATGTTTTTCTTTTTAATAAGTGAAAACCACCGTTGTTTTTCTTTTTGTCTGAAATTGAAACCAACTTGTAAATTCATACAATCTAGTATTTTTAAAGTAGTTTTATATTTAGTCAATAAATATGCGTATAAAATGCCTGCAATACGTCGTAAGATTCAGTGGAATCATAATGATATTTCATCCAGTACGGACGCGTGAAAGAAGCCTCTAGCGGGCTGATAGAATCCCGGGTCACCGCGAGTACTAGGACTGTAGAAGTAGTCAGTGGTAGATGAAAACGGGAATACCTCCACAAGGGTGGCAAACACAAGTGTGGGAAACTGCCTGTGACACCCACTATAACGTCCTTTATGCAGCGTTCTGCACGAATGACAGTATACTATATAATTGTTGATTGAATGAAAGGTAAATTGCGGTTAACGATTTATGACGTATTAAAAATATACTTACTAGATCTCGTTCAAACCTGTGTGTGTGTGTGTGTGTATTTACATGGTAATGTACATCATATATTTTTTTTAGTTTTATCATTCTCTTATTTTAGAAGTTACAGGGGGGGGGGGGGACACACACATTTTACCACTTTGGAAGTGTCTCTCGCGCAAAATATTCAGTTTAGAAAAAAAAGATATTAGAAACCTCAAAATCATTTTTGAAGACCTATCCATAGATTCCACACACGTATGGGTTTAATGAAAAAAAATTGTTGAGTTTCAGTTCGAAGTATGGGGAACCCTTAATATTTATTGTTATTTTTTCTATTTTTGTGTGAAATCTTCATGCGGTTCACAGAATACATCTACTTCTACGTTTAGACAGTATAGTTCTTATACTGGAGTTCTTATTAGGAAAAAAGTGGCTGCCACATACGGACGGACAGACAGACAGACAGACATTACGAATCAATAAGGGTTCCGTTTTTGCCATTTGGCGACGGAACCCTAAAAATGAAATCTGTAGATGCTATAACAGCATCTGGGAACGATTCCAGCGTCTCGGATGCGGAGGAATTTTATGATTTTTTTTTTTGTTGTTACATATTTTAGGCTCTTAATATTTTGAGTTACCTAAAATAACGAGTTTATTTACTTTTGAACTGAATGCCTGAATTATATCTTTCTCTTTCTAGACCCATAGTAAAGGAAAGCGCATGATATTCACCTCTCAGTTAACATCGCTGCTCCAACTGATCAATAACTGCGAAACAGTTTGTGAACTACCAGAACATCATAAACCTAAATAGGTGGACGACTAATGAATGCAGTGATTATTAATTTAAGTCTGTGAAGTAATAAAATTAATTAAGTAAGTAGCTTGATACCTCTATCGTTCTTGAGAAAAATATTTTTCACAGACGGACAACGCAGTGATCCTCACCTCTTGAAATCGGATCGAAAAACTGACCTGGGGAGTGGCTCACTTTGAGCCGGTATGCCCGGAATTAGCCACTGTGCCCTACCTCTCTAGAATTAAAATTGTATAATTTTACACACGAATAAAATATTGATAAAACCAATTAATTTCTCAACTTACACGCCCTTTATTGAACTGCCGTATATCGTAATTATTTACAATAAAAATTGCAAACTGATGACTTAAAACTTACACATATAGAAAAAAAGAGAGAAAAAAAAATAAAAAAAATCTTTGTTTAATGAGAATGAATGTCGGTCTGTGTTTGAATGTAATTTATCTATATTAAGTACCTATGTATTTATAAAAAAAATGTATTTATGTAGTATACTCGTACCAGTTGTTTATTAATTACCAATGACAGATTTTTGCTTCAACACTTGACCGGCAACTTTAAATGTAAGACCTTTATAAAATTTTGGGCGATAGTAAGCTTTACTACCTTGTCATAAGGATAACTTTTTGTTAAGGTCCGATGGTTGATGCCATTTGTTTGCTTAAGGAAATTTTAAGATTTGTACTCCTCAATGCTATAATATCCTAGTATGTGAGCAACGTAATTATGATATATATACAATGCTATAACTCAGAGAGTAAAATAGTCAATGTTTTAAATAAATGTACTAGGGAACGGCTTGATCAGTTTGTACAATTGTTATTTTTATATTCGTTGAAGTCCGAAGATGGCTTTCATGAGGAGAAAATTTGAAATAATTTAAAACAATGAACAACATAGTCGTGCGAACAAAGTTTACCAACTTAATGATAACGAGTTTATAGTTCAAGGACAGTTTTTTTTACGACTCTTTTTACTATGGACAGTTACATTTTGGTATTTCACGCAAACACAGATAGCGTCATGTCTTTTATCTCAGCGAGGGGCTCAGGGTTGCCAGAGGTGCATCGCACCCAAATTTCGCAGCCGTGACACCATTTACCATTTACCGGGAGAAAGTAAAACCTTTATAACTTTTTTAGCCGACACGGAAATCAAACCCGGACCTCTTACGCTACTGGTGTTCTACTCTACTCCTTTTTGTCACCGAGACAGTTATTCGTTACATATGACCTAATAGAAGTCAACTGTTTTTAGATGAAACCATTCGTTACTAGAATATAACTTCGAGCACGTCACTTTGTGTTGTATTCGTTTGTTGCCTAGCAACATGTCTGGACGAGGTTGATGAATTACTTCTTATCCGTTCTCACTCATTGCTTATTGAGTGTATAGATAAAGATATCAATATCAGTGTGTCAGATTAGTACGTGGACACCACAACGCCACGTGATCGTATTTAAAACATACCTCTTAGCTGTTCATGTTTTCCTTATATTATCATACCTTCTGCATCTCGCTTGCCTGCTCATTTGTGTTTATATGTAGTTACTACGGATGTTTTGCAACGATAAATTTGCAAGCCTTTATGACATTTAAATCTATTATTTTTATTAATTTTTGTTAAAAAAAAATTTAATGAGTCCACATTTCTTCTAGAGGTTTACTTAAAGCAATATCATATTAACGAACGAAGAAGACGCGCCGCCGCGGTCGACGGAAAAACAACAAAACCGACACTGCAGCAGGCGATGCCCCGACACCAGCACCCGCTCCCAAGCCCGAACCACCAAAGCATGTGGTCGAACGGCCCCCGCCAAAAATCATGTCAGGACTACCGCAGCCAAAGAAGTTATCAACGCAAGCATCGGAACTGACAAATTATATCTTATGGAAGGAAGGTCTAGTGCTAGACGGTGAGGTAGGTCTGGTGAACACGCGTCCGATCCAGGAATTCAGCCCGGACGCATCAGGATTCGAATCGTTATTGGAAGAGAAGAGATACTTCCTACACCTATCTGTGCGCATCCAAGGCTGCATCCCTAGGGAACGGTCATTGGAACACACAGTATAGTCTATATAGTTAGGTCGCTCGTCTCTCCGTCTAGGCTGCATCCGCCCCTTCGTCCCTCGGGAAAAGGTTGCGGGACTCCTAGCTCGGTGGTGTACCAGCCTGTTTGTATTAAACAGCTAGGTTAACGGTTTTATAAAATAAACCAACTCAAGTGACAACGGCGTTTTCTTCGTCTGTGCCCGGTCAAACCAACCCACCTCCACACAACTCCGGAGTTGTGTGGTCGTGGGTTGGTATTTCTATTATTCCTATTGGCCGAAGCGTGTACCGTGAGCATTTTTGTTATTAAAGTTGTCTTTGCTCTGATAAAGTGGTTTTATTCACATCTAAATTAGATCAAACTAGATCATTTTTGGGGAAGTTGCACAATCCCCCTCCACCAAACTCGAAGCAGCACTGTCGCTGCTCTCACTGACGTGGTCAGACTCGTCTTCACATGAATTTAAACTAATATTTTCTTGTTCTGATAAATCCAATAAGAAATAAGCAATATTTTCATCGCACAGGTTTCAATTGTGTTACTAAAAAAATATTACCACTTTTAATGAAAATTACTTCAAACTACCTAAACAACAACGCAACCAATACTTACCTAAAAAGTCACACCGTATGCCTGGTCGGGTCTATGAGACCCGCACGCGCTTTACACACATCCTACAGCTAAGAAAGCGCGTTTCTGACTGAGATACCGGGTTGAGGGCGTCAAAGGTCTCCTAACGGTCAGCTAATCAAGAGAATAACGCTCGAAATTAAGATTTGAATGAATTATATGTACCTAAGTGCACGGGTGGGTCTGTGGGGCCCTACCAGGCATGCCGAGGGTTAACGAAATATTTTTTTTTTAAATTGAAAAATTCACCGTTGGCGTCGTAAAGGTGAAATTCAACGTAAACATAAAAAATAAAGCTACTGGAAATAGAATTATAAGCCGAAACATTAACTTTTCATCATTTTATGAAAGAAAAAAAAATCGAAAGCGGCAAAAAAATTTTGGTAAACTTTGGTATATAATAACAAAAATGGCACCTCAAACACAAAAATCCATTCACTGTATAGATTTTCCGAGGTTAAAACCCCCAGGCACTCCACTAATAGATGGTAATGGTGACGATGGCAATGGTGACGATGGTAAAGATTTCACAGGTCATTAGGAAAGCAGAAACGGAAAGTAGTGGCATACATTCAAATTGTTTGGCGAGGGGTGGTTAAGAATCGGGCTAGTATAGTATAGTAGTAACTCACCAAATTAAGTTGTTCCGTTCTAACATATGCATTCTTCAATCATCTTGTCCTTTTCCAAGGGTAAGCATAGATTTCACGAACACAGCTAAAGTTATGACATCCTGGTATTGGTGCGGATGAAAACTAGTTGCGGACCAGATGAATCTTTCAAAAAATCCAAGTTAACATTTTCAATTAAACTTGTGGTGTAAAATAAATAAAGCACATTACGGTTTTCCAATTGCTGCATATAACAGCTGTCCATTGCATTGTATTGGTTGTATTGTAAACAAAATAAATTGTGCAAATAGGATTTTCGGAGGCCCAAATAGGTAATGACGATGAAATCCCGGTGTCGAAACTTTTTTGGAAAAAAATTATGAATTAAAATTTTTCTACATAAAATAAAATACTTGTATTGGAGAACATAGGACTATATTTTCGTATTTATGTTTTGTTTAGTAAGGTTATGAAACAAAAAATATGTTTTGTTACAACTAAAACTATAGTTGTAAATATTGTTTTCTAGTAGATATTATGTAAATATTTTATTATTGTATAATATGTGATTAATAATATTTAATATTTTATTATTGAATGTATATTATGCAAAAACACAAACACAAGCTTATCTTAGTTACATAAATATTTATATTTCAAAACATTTCGATACCGCGTCTGGGATGCCTGTGCTGTGTCACCTATTCAACCTCCATAACTCTGCCGGCTATTATCTGCTGCCATTCGAAAACCTTGTTATGCTTCCGCAAGTTTAATCTAAAATCTAGGCTTGTTATTTTTTATAAATACGTTTTTATATATCTAAGAATTCGTCTGCACCCGCATCTGCACTTCGTCTATCAGTTCTATGATCCGCAACGAGTTTTCACCCGCACTAATACCAGGATACCATAACTCCGTGGGTATTATATTTTAGCTTTGTTGGTGAGGTCTGTGCTTAGCTTACCCTAGGAAAGGGACAAAATGATTGAAGATTGCATATGTTAGAACGGAACATTATGATGTGGTGAGTTACTACACAGTAGGGGCATGGAAATTGCAATTTTATAAATGAAGGGTGCCAAGCCCGAATCGTAATCTTGACATTGTTTGTTTGACCCATTGACACGCATCTAGGCTACTGCAAAATTCGATTTAATTGCCAACTTTTGTCTTCCCTTGCTAGAAAATAGCAATGATGTACAAATAGTAATTTATACCTACTCTATAAATTATCCTTAACCTAAGTTAACATTATGTTAATTTAAGTCGGTTTTTAGTGCGGATCATTTTAACCTTCATGTATTATTAAAGTCGTAAAAACTCATTTGAACTGATGTTTAAAATTTCCCAAACAATTTATGACAATTTAAATTATGAAATATATTTTATTTTTATGCTACGTAGTGTAAAAAATGATGTCTAGATTTTTTTATAGTAGTAGATAGCAAAAGACAACGCATAATAATCTCTCTCTGTTTCAATGGGCTATGAGCAGCACAGAGCAATGCGTAACTGAACTTTGTACCTACTGCTTACTAGGATATCATAAATTGGAGAAACTGTCAAATAACTCACTTGATTTTATAGAACCACGTGGACAAGAGTCACGTGGGCACTGAGGCTGAGCTAATTCCTGGGTTTCTAAGTGACATGAAGCACTTTGACGCACATTTTAAATAGAAATCAAAGTTACAGTGTCATTAATCATTTATTAGTCATTTAGATATATATCAAGTACTGACAGCTTCCGTACTCTATTTTGTTCATAATAAACTCTTTGCGGCACATCTCTAATGCAGTGGGACTACGGGGAAAAAAATTCCCCGTGGACCCACCAATGGGACGTAGCAGTAGGACCACAGGTAATAGGGGTTTATAAATGGACGTTATTATGACTGGACATATTTTAAGTGGTCCTTATTCTATTGGTAATTTTTTAATTTGGACGTTAATCGTAAACCACGCAGTGCACACGCATAAATCCATGAGCTCTAAATCTAAATTTATTAAAGTAATCTTACATTAGTTTCAAAGTGTTTAAATAATTTAGAATAAAGCCCTTGCTGTATCTCGAGTGTGCTATTTTTAAATAATCTACGCTGGATGCAATGGAAAATCAACATACTTCGGATCCGGAGCGACACTTGGGGTCGGAACCACTCAACATTCTGTCAAATATTGTAATACCACCATCTTCAGATTTTTTTAGGCTTTAGAGAGATAGGTTATGAATTCTATTTATATTTTCATCCATCAAGATAAGCTTAGAAATGTTGTCTCATAAGTAGTTCAGTATATTACGAACAGATGGCGCAATTTAACAAAATGTTCCAACATTATCTGTGAAAGAAGCTTGTACCAACAGCTGAAATAGCCTGTACAAGTAGAAGCCTGGAGAACTAGGAAAGCAGAAAACGACATGACACACAACGTCGAAATACATTCGGATTATTATAATATTCTCAAAATATTAGAAGTACTATCAAACACTGAAAAATAAAATTGAATTAACGTATTTTTAAGCATTTTATGAATGTGATAAAAGTTTTGTTTGATAAACCGTCTATTATTATGGCAAGTGTCTTTAATCAGGGCAGTGGAAAACACTTTATAGCAACCTTTTATTTTGAATTTGAGCTTCCGCTTTGAATGCCGCTAAAAATTTAACGATGTTTGAGTTAGTTTTTGAGTGCCTTCTTCAACTGTGTTCGTATTGCGGTTCTACTCACCATCACAGCAAAATAGTATAGTTGGAGAGACCTTTGGTAGTGGTTACCAATTACTTACATAGGAAGGTAGTAGGGCACTCCTTAAAAAGTTAAATAAAATATAAAATAAAAAAATTGATAATTTCAAGTTACAAGTAAGACTTAGTGTAACAGTAAATTTAAAAAATTATGATTATGTTAGTTCTATAACTTAATATAAAAAGTTTGTTTATCTGTCAAGGTTCTTAGATAGATGTTATACGAGTTACTTAGTTAGTAAGATAGGGCGCTCTTTAAAAGTGAACCCACGACGAAAACATCTGTACAAAAGAAGAAACGAAACATAAAAAAGTTAAAAAAAATTAAAAATATTAAGAGATTTTCTATGTTTTTATGCTGTGAAGGTATGGTGCGATCTATAGTGATGTTGCGGTTTCAAAATATTGACAATATTACCACATCTATTAGTATTATTTGCTGGGCAAGAAGCCGTCAGCGGCCTATTTGATACCTCGTACCGCTACTCACGATTTACATGAAAATACCTATTAAATAATCAAAAACAGCTGTATGAAATCGACTGTTCTAGCAACTTACCAGTAATAAATTATTCTTTTTGAGCCCAACACTCAACAGACATATATTTTTTTCCGAAAGAATGACAAAAGAATTAAGCATTTCCATTCAGGTAATAAATTATATTTTTGCGTGATATTAAATATTTTAGATTTAATTTTAACGGCATTTTACTAACCAATTTTAAATGTGAGTTATTTTTTTTGATATTAATATAATTAAAATACACATCATTTTGATTTGTGTGCAATATTGAACTTAACAATATTTTAAGTCAATTTTACCATTTATTAAAAATTTAATTATGTCAGCTAATAGTTAATACAGAACATTCGCAGCTTACCAGTAAGCTTACTATAATATTTTTAGTTTAAAGAAAACATTAACTTTTATTAAAAATAAAATTTAAAAGTTCCCATATAAGTGAATATTAATTCTATATAATATTAATTATAAATTAATTTATCGCTTTAGTGTGTAAAGAGATACATTTTCGGCCGGTGCAATCAGATCGAAACGTCACTCGAGCAATTGTAGTCGGTATTTAAAATTCCTTAAAATACACTAATTACGTGGCGTAGGCCCGTTACATAATAATTTTAATGAGAGAAATTCTAATCAAATTTTTTTTTCTATTTAATACCTAGTGGATACCACCGTTGTTTTTCTTTTTGTCTGAAATTGAAACCAACTTCAAAAAAAAATTCATAAATTCTTCCTAAATTCATACAATCTAGTATTTTTAAAGTAGTTTTATATTTAGAGAATAAATATGCGTATAAAATGCCTGCAATACATCGTAAGAATCAGTGGAATCGTATGACATTTCGTCCAGCTCGGACGCGTGAAAGAAGCCTCTAGCGGGCTAATAGAATCCCGGGTCACCGCGAGTACTAGGACTGTAGAAGTAGTCAGTGGTAGATGAAAACGGGAATACCTCCACAAGGGTGGAAAACACAAGTGTGGGAAACTACCTGTGACACCCACTATAGCTCCGCCCAACTCCTCTCTTCACACATTGGTATCTTTCACTCTAACAGTAATATATATATATATATATATATATATTCGCTCGTTAGTTCATCATGTATAGTGAAACTTAGTGTAATATGAATATTTAGCTTAAGCTGTGGTAAGTTTTGGTTACAACAACCCATTATGTCCCACTGCTGGGCTCAAGTATCGTCTCCTCTATTTAGAGCTGGTTTATAAATAGAGTAAGTTAAGGTTCATGCTGTTTTTATTTTCTTTTCTACAGAAATCCCCGTATGGCATATATAATGGTAATAGAATTATAGTAACGGGTGGCGCAAAAGTAAAGACCCTATTTGGTTCAGCTATAACATTTTTTCTAAATTAGAAAACTAGATTTAGATTTTTTTAAATGTATATTTGTGCCATTAAATTTCGTACCATTAGGATTTAAAGATGATGTCTTTTAAATGGTGACCTCCAGAGTTGATACACATTTGAGCCCTATTTATGACATTTTGCATAACTTGCCGTAACACTTCCTGCGATATGTTCGTTATTTCTTGACGAATGTTTTCTTTTAGAGCTGCGAGAGTCTGTGGCTTGTTCACATACACCCGAGATTTCAAAAAACCCCAAAGAAAAAAGTCTGGACTGGTCAGATCGGGTGATCTTGCAGGCCAAGGCAAATCGCCAAAACGAGAGATAACTCGGCCTGGAAAAGCGTCCCTCACTAAGTCCATAGTGTCGCGCGCTGTGTGTGCCGTAGCGCCGTCTTGTTGAAACCAGATGTGCTCCAGCCCCAATTCGTCCAAACTGGGTATCAAAAACTCACGTAACATGGTTCTGTAGCGTTCTCCAGTGACAGTTATCGCATTGCCTCCAGCGTCTTCGAAAAAATAGGGTCCGATCACTCTGTCAACACAGATGCCACACCATACAGTAACTTTTAGTGGGTGTGTGGCAAAGCGTCGAATTGTGCGACCAATCGGTGCCGGACGGTGGGGAAATCGTCGACGAAATTCACGTTGTGTTCTTATCACTGATATTCCACGTTCTTGGGGAGTAAAACGGTCCATGTTTATTTTCAGTGTATTTTACATTTGTTCACTACACAATTTTCAACAACAGAATGACAGAAAATGTATAATAAAAAAAAAAAAAGCATTTTCTTTAGTGCCACTACTTTTGCGCCACCCAGTATTTAGGATCCATGAATCGCGTGAAAAAATTTAAGATTTTTTTTTTATGGATGGCACGTTTTATATCTGCCCCTCTCCTTTGAACAGCTATTACAGTCCTGTGGGCCGATCACGAACTTCTAATGTGAACGTAATCGTATCGCCATCGAGAAAAAAATGTATGGCAATTTGTGCAGCGCCTCTATCGTACGTAAGATGCACCAATATTGGTAGCACGAACTTTTGACAACTACTTTCGTCTGGTAATCCTTATTTATTATTAATTTGTATTTCCTTACAAATTAATTTGAATTGCGATCACGAACTCAATTTTTGACATACGCTACGTAAAATTCGAAAGCTGGCTAACGTATTCGTCGAAACCTTCCGTCACCTAAAATTTTTCAGTGAGTAAAGTTTTGAATCGTGTTTAAATTATTTTTTCAACATTTATGTACATATAGAATGCATGTATAATCAATATTAATAATATTTAACATGTTTTATATTAGTTATTAGAGCAATAAATGGCCTAAATTCATATAACAATATTTTCTCAAGTTTCACATTGTGAACCGCCAGGTGGCGTCCTTCCATTTTGTTGTTAAATTATTGTATCAATTTGTTATAAATTATTCCAATATAGTATTCTTAACGTAATTAAATAGGTTTCCTATAATTTTTGCATAATATTTAGAGAAAAAATAACAAAATAATAAGCAAATAAAAAATAAAAAAATGCGCCATTTTAAATTGTTTGACATTTAATTCTATGACATTACTACTATCGAGTAGGGTAGTGGGCCCAGTGTACCGGCTGCAACAAATGCCTTTAACCTAACCAAAAATATTAGAAAATTGGCATAATAAGCATCCTAAATTAATTAATAACTATTTTATATATAAATTTACTGTTTCAATACACTATATTTATACTTTTTTTTACTCAGAAGCTTAGATATAAATAAAATGAGTCAGTTGTAATCTTGTAACGCCGACAACTGGGCATGTTTACCTAAATTCCTAATGTAATGGTATCGACAAATGTTTCGAGCCCTCGATAGTCGATAGTAAGAGTTCGTGATGCCAACTCACGTAAACGTATCGAGCTTTCGATACGATAACGTTACGATTACGCATATATTTTGTGATTGGGCTACTGAACAGTTCCTTAGAAACGAACAATGTAATTTCATTGTTTTTTGCATTAATGTCAGTATGAACAGATCCTTAATACTATAACTATTTGTTCTTATCACAGTAAAAAATACTCAGCAGCACAGGATGGATTCTACATCAGGTAACCTAATTCCTAAGAGAAAGGCAACAGATGTATTAGTAGACCCAGATACGAGAAAGCCAATAGAAGATGCGAAGAAACCTAAGATAGATTTGAATGCTACGAAAAAGTTTGCTTGTCTTTCTTCAATAGTGGACATGTATCACACCCTATTAGACACCATCTTCAAGCGCAAAGGAACAATACCAAGCGATGCTATGGATATTGAAGACGCCCCTACACAAGACAAAGATGACCCAATGTACAACATTAATGTTGGGAACCATATTACAAGAATAATCTTTACAGCACACAACGTGTGTAGGCAAAAGACAAAAAATACTGAAACCAACATGATTAGAAAAACGGAGAGAACATCCTTTAATGTACACTTCAAGGGAAGAGATTTCTCAATATCCAATGAGGAAGTGATGAAAATGTGGAAAGACACACTTAAAATCAATGGATTAGAGTACAAGGACTTTGGCCAGGATGACACCCAAAATTGGTATGGGACAATGGGACCTTATCTAGATATGTTTTATACACAAAAGTTTTCCGGTGGCCAAATATGGGTTGTCAGGTGCCCTTCACGTCCTATTGGAGGGAGCCTCATTTCCACCGGAAAGGAAGTCGTCTATTGTACAAAGTATAGGACCTATGACAGCCTGGTTGTGCATGATAAGGAGTGAGGGAATTTATAGACGTAAATATGCGATGGCAGTTAAGCGAGCCATGTCCCACATACCTTGTATAGATGACATAATAGAACTCACCAAAAATACCAAACAGGCCTCAGAAATCTCCTCATTAACTACCTTAGTGGCAGAAATACTCCTGATAACAACTTCTAGACAGGCCACTAGAATGTTCTTCCCAATAACCATATTTGCACATGTGTGGAAGCAGCAGCCGGATAAGAAGAGATTTTGCTATTTTTTCAGCACAACGGGAGCAGGTGGATGGTACACCTATAAACTAGCGTCAAAGAGTGAAAAGCGTTTTTTCATGAGTGGCCAGATAGAAGAGGAAATGGCTTCACAGATCGTATTTCATGGAATATTTGGAACATTCAAAGAGGATTTATCAATCCTAAGTCAGATAACGTCTGTAGCTAACGTACACAAGGGAACAGATGGGAGGATGTTTTCCTCAAGCAGGCAAAGGTGCTACTTGCTCTAAGGTGACATTACCTCTAGTATCTAAGTATGCGAAGATGTCGTGCGCAAACCAGAGTGGCTTGCTGTCAGGAGTTTACAATCAGGTGGTGACAGTACCTTGTTTCAGTGGGCAAAGAATGCATTTGTTTGATGCATCGTTCTTTGAACATATAGAGAAAAAACGAATCATAAGCAACACTGGGAAAACCTTAGCACAGATTATAAACATCCTAACAAGCACTTTGGAGGATCTTCACAATAAGCTTAAGAAGGAAAATGGAAAAATAGAGATGGGGTCTACCCAATGGAGGGAAATGGATTCACTAGATCTAGAGACCCCTGGCAAGGAGATAGACATCCGAATCGTAGGCACAAATAAGATGTTTCTTGGTCGTGACTAATTTTGTTACTTTTTTCTTCCCTATTGACACATATTGTTTTTTTGAAGGATGTATGTTGTAACTCTCTTTTGAATATTTGCCTTGTTTGCTTTTTTTTATATTTTATTGTGGGTAATTGCATGTCCGACCGGTAAGCTGATCTTTTGAATCTTAATAAGAAGCGGTTAAGTGCGAGTCGGACTCGCCCCTGAAGGGTTCCGTAGCAGCAAGTAACATAATATAAAAGTTCTTTTAGTTCGTTGTAATCGATTTGTTTGATCGATGTTTTAATAATAGTGTATTTTTTTTAAATTAAATTAATTATTGTCACAGGACCGTTCGCAGTGGCGTAAATTAGGTGAGGCCTATGTTCAGCAGTGGACGTCGATAGGCTGATATGATGATGATGATGAAACATTATAATTAGGTACCTAAATGATGGTAATGATTTAGATCTAACTATATGCGAGCCCATATAGGCTTGTGATAGCTAAACAGCTAATTTATTATATTCCAGTTTGACAAGAAATATATCCAAAAGTATCATCAATATCATGTGCCTCCTCGCGTAGATGGAAAAGGGGGTAATAACGTCCTGTATCCAGCGTTCTGCACGAATGACAGTATACTATATAATTGTTGATTGAATGAAAGGTAAATTGCGGTTTACGATTTATGACGTATTAAAAAAAATACTGACTAGATCTCGTTCAAAACTGTGTGTGTGTGGTGGAAGTTTACATAATACATAATATAATGTACATAATACAAATACATCATATATTTTTTTTAGTTTTATCATTCTCTTATTTTAGAAAATACAGGAGGGGGGTGACACATTTTACCACTTTGGAAGTGTCTCTCGCGCAAAATATTCAGTTTAGAAAAAAAAGATATTAGAAACCTCAAAATCATTTTTGAAGACCTATCCATAGATTCCCCACACGTATGGGTTTTATTGTTGTTTTTTCTATTTTTGTGTGAAAATCTTCATGCGGTTCACAGAATACATCTACTTCTACGTTTCAACAGTATAGTTCTTATAGTTTCGGAAAAAAGTGGCTGCCACATACGGACGGACAGACAGACAGGCAGACATTACGAATCAATAAGGGTTCCGTTTTTTGCCATTTGGCGACGGAACCCTAAAAATGAAATCTGTAGATGCTATAACAGCATCTGGGAACGATTCCAGCGTCACGGATGCGGAGGAATTTTATGTTTTTTTTTGTTATTACATATTTTAGGCTCTTAATATTTTGAGTTACCTGTTGACTGGCCTGTTGGTCTAGTGGTTGGTGACCCTGACTGCTAAGCCGGAGGTCGTGGGTTCGATCCCCACCCAGGACAAATCTTTGTGTGATGAGCATAAAGGTTTGTTCTGTGTCTGGGTGTAATTTATCTATAATATGTATGCATTTACAAAAAAAAAACGTATTTAAGTAGTATATCAGTTGTTTAGTACCCATAACACAAGCAAATATAATCGCTTACTTTGGGACTAGATGGCGCTGTGTGAATGTGGTAGAATATTATTATATTATTATGTCTCTTTTTTCACGGCTATACTTCTCTCTAAGGTGAGAAGTATACCCGGTCTTTTTGGAAGGCTTACGCGGGGACACAGGTCCAACACGCAGAGGCCCTTAAAGAATTTTAATTTAGAATGGGATGAGACACTTACCGCTGCCATATCACAGCTGCACTATTGTAGTACAGCTATGATTTGTCACTGATAAGTGTAAAGCTATTGAATGATGTTATGGAGTCAAATAAAATTGGGCTATGGGTTTGGGTGTTCGGTAGAATGGTGATATATGGCATACGGGAACTACGTCGCCTGCTTGCCTCCTCCAGCGGTGAATATATGTTGTTAAATGAGGATTGGGGCAGACGGTGACTCGCCTTACACTAGATGGGCCCCTTCCACAACCGACATGGGTCGAAGTCCACGGGTCTCAGGGCAACACCGTAGTGCGCGGCTAGGGGTGTTTTTTTTTTTATACCACGACGGTGGCAAACAGACGTACGGTCCGCCTGGTGTCGAGCGGTGCGGCGCCGATTTCGCCATCGCGGGTCCCAAGCGGAGACCCGGAGCGGGTTTCCTCGTAATTATGCCATTGAAAAATGACACTTCCACCCCCGAGCATATAGCTCTGGCGACCCCTCTCTGGTCAGCTGGTTAAGGCAAGCCAGAGTTGAGAGTCCTGTGGTCGCTCTTGGAGATTCACTCCAGCCAGCCAACAAAGACGTGCTGGAGACGAGGCCTAGACCGACTCTCAGGGGCATTCAGGACCGCAGTGTCGCCACTCACATTCAGCTCGCCACTAGCTGACCTGCGGTTTGTGGGCTCTTCATTTAAACTTGCAGTACATTTTTTTGTTTATATGGCAAGTGTTTGAAAAGCCACGCTAATCTGCCCTCCAAGTTTGCGTTAATCTTATGAGAAGATAACGACTGCCCCAGAGGGGGTATGTATATATTATTATTATTATTATAACGAGTTTATTTACTTTTGAACTGAATGCCTGAATTATATCTTTCTCTTTCTAGACCCATAGTAAAGGAAAGCGCATGATATTCACCTCTCAGTTAACATCGCTGCTCCATCTGATCAATAACTGCGAAACAGTTTGTGAACTACCAGAACATCATAAACCTAAATAGGTGGACGACTAATGAATGTAATGATTATTAATTTAAGTCTGTGAAGTAATAAAAATAAGTAAGTAGCTTGATACCTCTATCGTTCTTGAGAAAAATATTTTTCACAGACGGACAACGAAGTGATCCTCTTGAAATCGGGTCGAAAAACTGACCTGGGGAGTGGCTCACTTTGAGCCGGTATGCCCGGAATTAGCCACTGTGCCCTACCTCTCTAGAATTATAATTGTATAATTTTAAAGACCTTTATAAAATTTTGGGCGATAGTAAGCTTTATTACCTTGTCATAAGGATAACTCAATGTTAAAAGTCCGATGGTTGATGCCATTTGTTTGCTTAAGGAAATTTTAAGATTCGTACTCCTCAATGCTATAATATCCTAGTATGTGAGCAACGTAATTATGATATATATACAATGCTATAACTCAGAGAGTAAAATAGTCAATGTTTAAAATAAATGTACTAGGGAACGGCTTGATCAGTTTGTACAATTGTTATTTATATATTCGTTGAAGTCCGAAGATGGTTTTCATGAGGAGAAAATTTGAAATAATTTAAAACAATGAACAACATAGTAGTGCGAACAATGTTCACCAACTTAATGATAACGAGTTTATAGTTCAAGGACAGTTTTTTTTACGACTCTTTTTACTATGGACAGTTACATTTTGGTATTTCACGCAAACACAGATAGCGTCATGTCTTTTATCTCAGCGAAGGTTGCCAGAGGTGCATCGCACCCAAATTTCGCAGCCGCGACACCATTTTCACTTGTCAGTCTGAGTTCAGTTTCATGTGACAGAACCAATGTGGAGAAGGGAACAAGACCTGTGTAGCGGCGGACTTTATAAACATACAATTAACCGACACAAAATACACCCAAAAAAAAACATTTTAATTTGCTTGCTAGAGCTAATAACGTATTTTATTTTATTGAAAAATTTTACAGTATACGACAGTCAGAAAAAGTCGCGCAGTTTAAAAAAATGCTATGACACTGAACGTACAAATTACTAATTAGGAGAGCGCCAGGATATCAAAAAACCCAAATTCTTTTCTTTTCAAGTTCATCTTCTTTGCGTTTATTCATAGCTTAAAAAAGGAACCCACTCATAATTCCACTTCCACTAAAAAAAACAGAAGGTACTGGGATATTAAGTTTGATAAGGATTGATAAGGAAGTGGAGAATAAAATGAAACAGGAATGCTCTCCATGCACGACCAACAACTTTAAGTTAAAATACGCGTATTGACTAATACGCATAGTCACTAATACGTGAAATAACTAATATTTTATTCCCAAAATAACCAATACGCATAATGACATACTTTATACGCGAAATGACCAATAACTTTTATATATCACTATTACGTTCTTTTATTACTAGGCAATCAAAGTCCATAGGAGTTCGAGACATCCTTTTGATAAGAGTATTAATATGATATCTACACACATTAGTTCACCGGATTTTATATCTTTTAATACGAATGATAAGGGCTAAAATTGTATGAATGACTGTAGGCTCTTACGTATAGATAGCTTCTTTTCGAAAAAAAATAAGATCTATGACAGAAAATGCTATGTTTAAGTATTGAAAATGAAGCATGAAAAAACTTTAGTTATATTCCAATAGATAACATGCCAATAATTACATGTTTTATGTCATAAATATGTGTTTTAGTAGTACCGAGGAGTGAGAAATCTCGGTAAGTAATGGGCGTGTCATTCCCGTAACATTAAATTTGTGGCATGAGTTGTTGTTATTGCTGTTTCAGTCTGATGTCTCCATGGTAACATTCCGATAGCATCGAGAGTACTGCCAAATTCTAAATATTACCTCTGGCCGTAAGTTCTGTTACAAAAGAAATTGCTATTTTTTTTATGAAGAATGGAACACATATCCTCCAACTTGCATCATTTACATAAAATATATTATCATGTACGTTAAAAATACGGCGCGACGACAGTGCCAGTCAATCTAACGTCAACATTGAGTTGTTACGCTACACATCACACAACAACTAAGAGAATCTAAGACGTAGCAGGCTACGATTGTTTTCGTAGCCTACTGTTTGTGGAGTTCGTGATTATACTCTTTCAAGTATGTATCAAGTTTGTCAAAATTAGACCTTTTAGCCATGTTGAGAATTGTTATAAACAGTGCAAGTTCATAGGAAGCTTGTAAAAAGAATTACTTATAATTTATATATAATACCTAGTTGGGTTTTTTCGATTCGATCTATACTTTACTCAGTATTTTATCTTCAAACCT
This sequence comes from Laspeyria flexula, assembly GCA_905147015.1. Lineage (NCBI taxonomy): Eukaryota > Metazoa > Arthropoda > Insecta > Lepidoptera > Erebidae > Laspeyria > Laspeyria flexula. The sequence goes on along the minus strand of LR989949.1, from coordinate 4,908,379 downwards.
AAAGACGATGATGATGTATTACAATCTGTTTGAAACAGAACTCTTGCTTCTCACTCTGGCCTACACAGTTTCATATGTAACTCACACAATCAAATCTATTAGGGCACACCCACTTCAGAATAAGAAGTTACTTTGCTCGATTAAATTACAAAATGATGACATAAAACTTTAATTATAATACAATTTTTTTAGATAAATGTATAAAACATTTAACAGTGCTTATTTTTGACTAGGTTACCCAGTCCTATTATGTCATTATTTAAAAGTATTTTAGTAAAATAGTTGCAAAACCCAATTTTCATTGCAGAACTCTCGTTTCAAACTAGTAGTAGTAATAGCTTTAACACCATTTATCGGCATGCGAAAGTTTACTCTATGATGCACGACATAAATTTTAAGATATTTTGAGTGTGGGGGCTATCATTGTTATATTTCTGTTTGATAAATTTGAGCCTTTAGCTCTGAGAGGGTATGGGTTCCTAGTATTGCAACGCGATCTTTTCTGAGTATCGATCCAGCGCGTATTTTAAGAAATACGAACACTACTGCAATGCTTCTCTCTAATTAACATTTTCATCGCTGTACGCAGCGACGAGCTCGTCGTCGAGACCTATTATATTATAAGACAATACTATTGCATGCATTGCATTGCATGGCATGTTGAAATTTGTAGTTAATTATAATATAATTATTACAGTTATTATAATTTTTTGTTATTAGCACTTTGTAGACACCCATATCTCTGAATGACTAGGTATCAAAACAACGACTAGTTTTTGTAAAGACCACATCGTTAATAATCCGCATTATCACAAAGTAAAACGACTACTTCGTGAAAATAATACTTCTTTAATAGATAATATCTCAATAAGACGAGGTAGCAAAACGACTAGATAGCGAAATGTTGGTATAATCATGCCCATTCTTTGTATAATTTTTTTCTTATTTCATTATTAAATTGTTAAAATGATAGCGAATTTACCACTTCTACCTGAACATTTAGTAGGCAATGCATGAGCAATCTATTATAAAAAATAGTTCGGATATCGATAATTTTGAAAAATAATAAGTTTATTTTAAAAAATATTGGATAAAGAACCCCATATGAATATCATCTTGTAAACAAAGGCACAGAACAACTAATGCGTTGGAAGCATGGCATCGCCTTTTCAACGCTCGGATTCAGTACAGGCCTACGTTGATTTTATTTATATTTATTTACGTAAATAATGTTATGTAAATAATACATATATTATAATTATAATACTACGGCCACTAGAACAACGTAGTCATGCGGATAATGTTCACCAACTTAATGATAACGAGTTTTTAAATTCAAAGCCAGTTTTAATGTCTTTTTACTGTGGACAGTTAAATTTTGAAATTTCACGCAAACATAGATACCGTCATGTCTTTTAATTCAGTGAGAGTTGGCAGAGGTGCATCACAACCACATTACGTCGTAGGCGCGAAACCTTTTATCATTTACCATGCTCATTTCCAGACGATTCTGAGAACATCTTGTCATAAGAACCTCTAACTACTTAAGCTACTCCTTTTGCGCCACCGATATAGTAGTTTATAAAATATGCCACAACTGATTTCGATAGAACTTTTCGTTGTTTAGATACTACACGGTCATAAATTTACAATAATTGGAATATAACTTCGAGCACGTCACTTTGCGTTGTATTCGTTTGTTGCCTAGCTACAAACGAATACAACGCAAAATCACGTGCGAGGGCGAGGTTGACAAATTACTTCACACCCGTTCTCACTCATTGCTTATTGAGTGTATAGATAAAGATACAAATAGCAGAGAGACAGATCAGTACGTGGACACCACGACACGCCACGTAATTGTATTTAAAACATATCTCTTAGCTGTTCATGTTGTCCTGATATTATCATACCTTCTGCATCTCGCTTGCCTGCTCATTTTCATATGACGTTTATTTTATGACGTTTTGTAACGATTCATTTGCAAACCTAACAAGAATAAATGTCGAATAGTCACTTAAGCTTTAAACTCCCAAAGAGTACTTTAAAATTGTTATATTCTAGTATGGTAGAATCAATATTAGATTATGCTCTCGATTGTTATGGATTGACTTTTAAAACTTATATAGATAAAATAGAAAATATCCAAATTAGATTTGTAAAACTGCTTGTAGACAAAAAAATAAAAAATAAACATAAAAATGATTACTATAAGTTATTTAAAATATGCAAAATCCTACCGGTTAGTATAAAACATAAATACCTCATCTTAACAAACAATCATAGCAAACGAGACCATAATTCGATGTCATTAACAAATGTAAATAATACATTCAACACGAGAGCAATGACCTCATGTAAATATGTAGTTCCCAGAGTCACCAATGTCTACGGAGATAGGACTCTTAACAAACGTATGCCCTACCTACTAAATACTTTACCATTAGATATAAGAAACGAAACAAATAGAAATAAATTTAAAATTAAGGTAAAAAAGCATCTGTTAAGCCTATTACCATGATCTCAGAATGTAAGCATATTATATTATAGTAGTTAATTTAGTGTAAGTAAAAATTGTTATAATATAAACAAGTGTAATAATAGTTAATTTAGTATAAGTATAACTTCTTTTAGTATAAACAAATGTATAATAATAGTTAATTTAGTATCCCGATCCCCCAGACAAACTGCCTGTGCAGTTTTGTGGGACATTGTCCTTATTTTTTAAGCATTTACATATATATATATAATAAAAAAAAAAAAAACCAGAACATATTTTTACCTTGGAATATAATTATTTTAAAGTAGTAAAGTAGCTGGCCCGACAATTGTCGTTCTTTCAAAAAAGCTTTAGAATTTAGAAAAAAAGAATTAATAGGACAATGAAAAATATGGTTTTCACGTTTTTCGTTGTAATCATGCATGTATATGTACCCTATCCAACACTTTTCTCATAAGAACTTTCCTCGGACTTTACTATAACAATATTTTAAAAAATTGGCGTATGAGTTCAGGGTATTTTTAGTGATTTGCTATTAGCAAAACATTTATTCATTTATTTTTATTCATATTAAGATATTTTTATTTATTTTTATTAATATTCATATTAAGATAATATTATACCAACTCATATTATTTTACTTTTGAATCTTCATATTAGATGAAGAATTATCAACGTAAATTGGATTAAATCTTTTACGTGTAATAATAAAATATTTGAATAAAGAAATATTTAATCTTCCATTTTTCTTTTACTTAATAGAAAAAAAGGAGTAAAAAACTAAAATCATGAAAATTAAAGTGTTCTTACGGAAATTTACATTGTATTCGAGTATGTCCCATTACTTGAAATATCAAATTCATTTATTTGGTATAATATAGAAAACCACGTGATCTCCACGTATTGGGAACCATTGCGAACATCCAGCAATACTAGGCAATCATGAGCCCATAGGAGTTCGAGACATCCTTTTCATAAGGGTAAAACTATGATATCTACAAGCATTAGTTCAATGGATTTTATTCCATTAAAAACAAGTAGCAAGAGCTAAAATTGTATGCATTATTGTATGCTCTTAGGTGTTGGTAGTCTATCGTAAATGGAGATTTGGTTTATTGATACTGAATGGTTCCTTTTAAAAATAAATAAATTTATGACAGAAAATACAATAATTTATTATTAAAAATAAAGCAGGAATAAACGTTATTTATATTTCAATACATTACATGTCAATAAATGAATGTTTTATGTCAGAAATATGCATTTTAGTAGTACCGTGTACTGAAATCATGGGCGTGTCATACTCGTAACATTGAATTTGTGGTATGAGTTGTTGTTATTGCTATCTCGCTCGATGGCACCGAGAGGTGCGAGAGGACATAGAATTCTATATACAACGTTTTTCTTTGTTTATAGACAACGGCTGCACTAGGAAAAAGGCCTGTGTCGCGGGAAACTTCAAAAACATATTTTTTTTCAGAAATCTGTAAAGGTGCGTTCGCAGAAATAACAATCTACTAAAGCTGAAACATCTTAAAAGACATTTTATTTGTAGAATCACAATAAAAAATCTAAATTTAAAAAGAATTAAAATATTTTGATACCATAGAGAGAATAGAGCAAAAGTCTGAATTGTTCGGTATTTGCAATATTATTATATTATTATAGACAGACAGACGCGGTGGAGGACTTAGTTTTATAATATGTTTTGATAATTGAAATTAATAAAACTTCAATTTCTAAAGAGCGTCTTTGTTGGTAGAACTTGGATAATAAACACCCGATATTACTGTAATGGTCTACGAATATTTACTTCCACACACAATATTGTGTGTTTTGACTTGCCTTGATTTTAAATAGCTATCAAGTCAAAATCATATGAATAATGAATTTGTTGTTACGATTTATCAAAATATATGCATCCTTCAACACTTAACGAAATTAAGGGTCGAACCGCTTGAAATATTGTCCGAAAATTCACATGGCCAGCATTTCTTGTCATTAAAAATAAATTCTTTAGATTCTATAACAACAGCTGGCAAGGTTTCCATGAACAGCAATGCAGAGGAAGTTTACAAGGGTTTTTATTTTTACTATTTTAGGCTCTTGTAAATATTATTTGCTTATTATTTTTCAAGTTAATAATACCTTTTTGTGTACAATTACGAGTTTATTAACCTTGAAACGAAATGTCTCCAGTATTTATTATCTTTCTCTTTCAATACAGGTAGTAAAGGACAGCGCATGGTATTCACCTCTCAGTTAACTTCTCTGCTCCAACTGATCAATAACTGCGAAACAGTTTGTGAACTACCAGAACATCATAAAAGCTAAATAGGTAGACGACTAATAAACATAGTGGATTTTAACCTGTGAAGTAATCAAAATAGTAGTGAATAATAGAATGTAAAATATGTAAGAAAGCAATAACATCGATATTTATAATTATTCATTAACTAAATATAGTGTAATATTTTTAGTTAAATATGATACGAATAATACTATAGTATGTATACTCTGAGTATTTATGAAAATGAATATAAGTAGGATACTTGGTAGTATAATAGGTTTAATGAATTGGATTAAGCTCTAGTTTACTGCAGTTATTATAAAGACTAATAAATATATATATATATATCCATTTCTAACGATGTTCCTTATAAAAGTACTTTACAAAGTCACACGGGGCTTCACTGACGTTGTTCTTTGTTTGACAATTGTACAGTGCCTATTGGCCGTAGCGTGATGTCATAATATATGCCTTGCTCAAAAATTGGGCTATCCAACACTAAAAGAATTTTCCTGAGATCAAACTCTTCAACTTTATAATATTAGTATAGATGATACCAATATCATAAAATGTTCAAAAAACAGAAGTATACAGAGATTTTGATACGATTGAAATAGAGTTTTGCCAAAGTTTCCAGCGCAACTCTTTCAGAGAGATAAGAGATTATGATAAAGAATGTGGATAGTGTATGTAACAACTTTAATATCATATTTTTGTAATGTTTAAATACTCCAGTTTTCATGTAGTAAGAATATATTATACCTAATAATTACTTTTAAACTTTCGCGTTGCATGATAATATTTATTGTTTTAAAACGGGAATTTATGCGATTCATAAATCATAATCGCGTAAATTCCCTTTTTAAAACAATAAATATATTATAATAGTAGTGTTTAATTATAAGTCATAATTTTTTGATCTCACAGTCAAACTGTGAAATACAGTTTTGTGAGACGAGGTCTCTTAGATCATAAGATATGCATACACTGATATACAACATTAAACAACAATAATGGTACCACAAAATAAAATAAGGCACTTATTATCAAAACTTTTTGCTTATTATTAATACACTGTTGAAATTAGCATAGATTTTCCTTGCTTGTGTCAATTGTAAGTTTATTTTGTTAGGAGTTTTAAAAAGTCATGGATAAGCTTATGTGGTTAAATTTATTCTAAAAGAATAAGATTATTTTCGAAAAGGCTTTATTATATTCCAATATGTAAAAACTAAAAGTTACGAATAAACAATATACTCGTAGAAGAAAAAAATATAAGTTAGGTTTTGCTGAGACTGTATACCAGCAACCGCTGGACAGCTGTAATCTAAGCAGCAACTGGAAAACCGGATTTTTTGTCTCAATTTGATTGCTTAAGTGATCTTGAAAAAATTCGTTTGCACCCGTATCGGCGACACTTTGTCTATGAGCGGATAATAGGGATCCGCAACAAGTTTTCCTGCATCAATACCAGGATAACATAACTCCAGGGTATCATATTTTAGCCATATTGGTGAGGTCAGTGCCTACCCTAGGAAAAGGACAAGATGATTGAAGAATGCAAATGTTAGAACGGAACAATATAATTTGGTGAGTTACTATACAGGAGGGGCGTGGAAATTCCAATTTTTTAAATGAAGGGTGGGTGCCAAGCCCGCTACGTAACCTTGACTTTGTTTGACCCATTGACACGCGTCTAGGTCACTGCAAAAAACGATTCAATCGAAATGCTTTTTTCCCTTACTAGGAAATATCATTATTTTTAACTTTATTCGGGTTTTAGCACGAATAATTTTAAACTTAATTATGAATTTCTAAGTCGTATAAGCTCATTTCCATCGATGTTTAATTTTTACCGAATATTGATTGATAAACTAAATTTTAAAATAGATTGCATTTTTTTACTTACTTACGGTTTAATAGAAAAAAGATCAAATAGTTGAGGTTGTTTCTGACAGTAGTAGATAGCAAGAGACAGCGCATATAACCTCTCTCTCAATGTGCGGCACGGAGCAATCAATAACTGTATTTGGTACCTTCTGTTTACTAGGATATCATAAATTGGAGTAACTCTCAAATAATTCGCTTGATTTCTTTCGATTTACGCTGTCGACTGTATACTTATATACCCCCTAAATTTACCGAGTAAAAAATACCCGCTTGAATACGGAAATCAAGAAAAATCCCCTCCAGTCCGGAATGTCCAATTCCCAAAATGTCAGCGGTTTCAAAATGTCAAGTTACCAGAAGGCCAAATTCTTAAGCCCTAAACGGGATTTGAGAGTTTTTTACGAACTTTGAAGCGTCTGGCAGAAAAAAACGGCCACTTGGATGTGTCTGGGAGTTTTGATTATTGATTATTAACATTATTCTGTATAACATATAAAAAAATCAGCACTCAGAAAATAAGAAAGTTACCTTTAGTAACGGATATCTAAAAATTGGCCGTCGCGCGTCTGCACAAGTTAGCGAGTATGCGTACGTTCATACTAACACTGCCTTCTCGTCTACATTTTGTTTCTCAGAACACAAGTAACGTCTAGGAGCTCTGGGAACAACAACAACAATAGGGCAAAACTCCAACCATTAATTTTCTTACGACTTATAATTAATTTGCAAATGGGTGCCGCCTGCCACCAAACATAATGTAAATTTTTTATCTTAGGCTTTCAGCTCATATTGTAGTCTGTTAAGCCAAAGTAGGGTTTATTAGGTTTTAGTGGTTTGTTTTCTCAATCTAGTTTCAGTCTTTTTAGTTCGTTGCTTATCTGTTGATTTTTTGCAGTCGGGTTATTTTATATTTTAAATTATTTATTTTATTATCTCACTAAAGCCTAAGAATATCTGTAGATGATAGCACTTATAAACAACTTGACATTGGGAATTAATTTATCTTTCTAAATATAATTTCTATTTATCTTACAGTCCGGTCAACGAAGGCTCTAAAAGAGGGTGTAGAGTGCGTGAAAAGGAACCTAAGCGATTACTTCGAAAAGTTGTTAAGGATGCTTAGAAAGTGAACATATTAAAAGTTCTAACGTTTCGAAGGTGAACAGGAGTGGGGGGAGGAGGGGGGTAAAGGTAAAATTTTTGAGTTTTTGGCTTATAACTCAAAAACGATACGTTCTAGGAGAAAAAATCCTTCTACTTAACGAAAGCTTATCAAATTGGGGGGTAAAGGCACCATCCTTTACCCCCCTCATCCCACTCCTGCTCACCTCCACAACGTCAGGACTTTTAGTATGTTCTCTTGCTAAGTATCCTTAACAACTTTTCGAAGAAATTGCTGAGGTTCCTTTTTTCACGCACTCTACAACCCCTTTGTTGACTGAACTATTATTATTTATAAACTAACGAACTATTATTGCCGAAACGTTAAATCTAAAATGATTTTTTGTAAAACTCTTTTTTAAGATATATCCTACGGGCGGCGGAGGTCTGCAGCAGGAAACTCCAACCCTCGTCAACCAATTTGAATGTATGTCACACTGCTCTCAGTTTCTGCCTTCCTAGTACCTGTGACTGGGAATCGTTGCCGGCATGGATAGCAAATTTAGTTCAACTGCGCCATCTGCTGGCAACATACCTGAACTTCCTATAAGGGAAAATGTCTGAGCCTATCTCGAAAGAGGAAAACTTTAAGGAGATTCTTTGCCTTTCTATCACACTAAAGCCTGAAATAATCTATAGATGGGGTAGCACTTATAAACAACTTGACATTGGAATTTAATTTTTCTTAGTAAATATTTTATACATGTTCATCCTATCAGCAATATTTCTCACTATATGAAAAAGTATTTCTGCCAAGTAACGTCTACTTTAATCAACTTAAGTAACGTAAAGTTCCGATATAAGTGAATTATTAGTATTAGCTAATAAATAATATAATAATATTCTACCACATTCACACAACGCCATCTAGTCCCAAAGTAAGCAATTATATTTGCTTGTGTTATGGGTACTAAACGACTGATATACTACTTAAATACATTTTTTTTTGTAAATACATACATATTATAGATAAATTACACCCAGACACAGAACAAACATTTATGCTCATCACACAAAGATTTGTCCTGGGTGGGGATCGAACCCACGACCTCGACACACAACCACGACCTTAGTGACCCTGACTGCTCAGCAGTCAGGGTCACTAACCACTAGACCAACAGGCCAGTCAAAATAATTAATTTATCCAAAACTAACTTTTAAATTCATACAATCTATTATTTTTATAGTTGTTTTATATTTATTCAATAAATATGCGTATAAACTGCCTGCGATACATCGTAAGATTCAGTGGAATCGTATGACATTACGTCAAGTATGGACGCGTGAAAGAAGCCTCTAGCGGGCTGATAGAATCCCGGGTCACCGCGAGTACTAGGACTGTAGAAATAGTCAGTGGTAGATGAAAACGGAAATACCTCCACAAGGGTGGAAAACAAAAGTGTGGGAAACTACCCGTGACACCCACTATAGCTCCGCCCAACACCTCTCTTCGCACATTGGTATCTTTCACTCTAACAATAAACATAACTACGATGTTCGGTATCCTGGAAAATATTTTTTGTATAGACGCAATTAATGTACATTTAAATGTATAATAACACTAGTTGCCCCGCGAACTTTGTTTTTCCTCAGAAATAAGGTCTGGGAGCTCTGGAATCTTAATCTACACCATGAAACTTTTTTGATAACGTGTAGTGAAACTTAGTAATATGAATATTTAGTTTTAGCAGTGGTAAATTTTGACTGGATGCACGTTTAAAAGCTGCCCCTCTCCTTTGAACAGTTATTTACAGTGTATGCAGTGATGAACAGTTCCATAGAAATGAACAATGTAATTCCATTGTTTTTACATTAAAGTCCGACCGGTAAGCTGATAGTTATATTATACTTTTAAAGCTTAAAAATCACAATTGCCGCAATTTCGAGTAACAAAAATACACTGTGCTTTTAAAATGGCAATAATTAATGCCATAATTAATATGTTTCCGTAATCCAAAATTCATTAATTACGAAGAACGTTTTTGGTTTAACAAGTCTCATTTCAAAAGCATTATAAGTTCTTACGTTACAGTACATTGTAATCAAATGTGTCCCATTTGTTTAGATATTTGGTATAATGAAAACCACGTGATCTCCACGTGTTTAGAACCATTGCGAACATCAAGCACGTTTCTGAAATACTAGGCAATCAAAGCCCAAAGGAGTACGACGAAATATCAGTTGGCAATGGTAAGATTGTAGTAACTAAAACATTATTCAAAGGATTTTATACCTTCAAATGCGTAAAACAAGGATTATAATACGATGCAACAATTTAGACAGTTGTGTATCATATTCTCACTTACATCGAACCTTGGTTGGGAATGAAACTAAATGTGCACACATCATTTTCACCAAAAAGCCATAAACTATAACATAAAAAGCCATTTATTATGCCTAAAATGGAAACCCGAAGAAATGTTCTTCATTTTTCAGTAAATTTTATGTCAATTATTTAAAGTTTTATGTCATAAATAATGATTTTAACAGGATCGTACATACAAAGCTACTAAAGTAGGCGTATCACAACATGAACATTGTGGTATGAGTTAACACAAAACACAACGTCACGTGCTCATAACCTAAGAGAACATCGCGATGATTACGTTCCTGTAGTACTAGGCAATCACAAGCCCATACAAGTTCGAGACATCCTTTTAGTAGTATATTATATGTATATTTTAGTAGTAGTTTAGGGTACAATTTTATTATTATATCTACTCGTTAGACGGATTTTGTACTTTTAAAAACGAGTCGCAAGAGCTAAAATTGAATGCTTTATTCATATTATTTTGTTATTTGCATGCCGTGTGGCAGGATATGGAAGAACTTTTTTATGTACTGTGTATACGCAAATAAATGATTTCTTTGTATTTGAATTGCTTCCTCGCGCATTGTGCGACGCAACGGCCTCCTTGTTTGGGCCTTTCCCATCTCTGGTCAGTAGAATAACGCTACTTTCTTTTACAGCAGTCAGCATTTTCAACCCGGAAAATGATTGGTGGATATTAGAAGACAACAAATATAAATTTTAGAAGACCAATTAGCGGGCTTTGTTAGTGAATCATTTGAAATATAATAAAGTATTATACGAGTATATATTGCTATTATTTAAAATTAATTTAATTTTAATTTTTAAATTAACGATGTCATTCGCCGGGAGCCTAACGACCTGGTGCGAAACGATGGTAAGCGACCCGACGGCATGACTCTCGTTCTTTGGAAGATGGGTAAGCCCTTAGTGTGGGATGCTACTTGCGTTGACACACTGGCGGCATCTCATCTTTCACGGACTCTGCTGCCAATTCTGCAGAGTGCCTCAAGAGGCGTAAATATGAAAGTCTTGGTGAGACTTACATTTTTGAGCCTGTTGGGGTTGAAACTCTTGGACCTTGGTCAAAAGCTCACAAATTTTATCGTGACATTTGTAAGCGTGTTTCTGAGGTATCACATGACCCAAGAGCTGGCCTCTACCTGGGGCAATGCATTAGCCTTGCTATCCAACGCGGTAATGTGGCTAGCCTTTTGGGTACGTTTCCTCAGGAATTTGATCTTAATCATATATTCTATTTATAGGAATTTCCTGTAAATAGAGTATCTGGTTCTTTTTTTTTTTAATAGGTTAGCTGTGTATATTTTTAAGTAATATATATTTTTATTAATAATTATTGTTTTTTTATTACACACTTGTACACGCCCCTTATTGAACTACCGTACATCGTGTTTAAATACAATTTTAAATTGATGACTTTAAAACTTACAAAAACAGTTTGGGAGAAAGTGTCGTTTACAACTTCAGTTTGTACTTTTTCACCTCAGTCAAAAATATTAAGACTTTATGTCACATTTGAATACAAAATTATCATTACTAAGTTTTTTGCTACAATATATTATCCCTACTCTACCGGCAACTTCACAAGTAAGAGTATAAAATTTTAGGTGATAGTAAGCCTTATGGCTTTGTCATAAGGATAACTTTTTGTGGAAGTCCGATGGTTGATGCTATTTTCTAGTTTATGGAAATTTTAAGATTTGTACTCCTCAGCGCTATAATATCCTAGTATGTGAGTGAGGTAATCACGATATATACAATGCTATAACTTATAGAGTAACATAGCCAATAATAAATAAATTTACTAGTGAGGAATGGACTTCTTCGACCCTCAAAATAATGCCACCATAACTTAATTATACGACGACATCAATAAAATTATATTTCCTAGGAATCAACCCTAATTAGGTTAAGTGTGTGGATTGTGGCGTAACCCTCTCAGCTCTCTTCGTAGAGAAGAGGAGTTGCCTAGCACTGGGATTTAAATGTGACGGTAAAACGTTGTCAAGTTCTTTATCACAGGGGAATTAAAAATGCATCACACGCACATTTCGTCGTAGGCGCGAAACGAATTATCATTTACCGTGCACACTTCCAGACTCCAGACTCTGAGACTTTCATGACAGAAAAACCTATATAACTACTTAAGCTACTGACATTTACTCCTTTTGCGCCACCGAGACAATCATTCGTTACATATGGTCTAAAATATATGTCACAACTGTTTTTAGATAGAACCATTTGTTATCATTCATCATGAGGATGCTGCAATTGGAATATAACTTCAAGCACGTGGCTTGGCGTTGTATTCGTTTGTTGCCTAGTAACATAACTGGGCGAGGTTGTTTAATTACTTCTCACCTGTTCTCACTCATTGTTTATCGAGTGTATAGATAAAAATACCAATATCAGAGTGTCAGATCAGTATGTGGACACCACGACGCCACGTGATTGTATTTAAAACACCTCTTAACTGTTTATGTTGTCCTGATATTATCATACCTTCTGCATCTCGCTTTCCTGCACTTTTACTTCAGTGCTATGGACGTTTTGCAACGATTAATTTGCTAGCCTTTTAGTACATTTGAATTTATTATTTTAAAGTAGTAAAATAGCTGACCCGACATTAGTCATTCTGCCAAAAGCTTCAGAATCTTGAAACATATTTAATGGAACAATAAAAAAATATGGATTTTACGATTTTCGTAGCAATTTTTCTGTATATATACATTTAAATACATTCAAAAAAATTTGGAGACCCACCCGGTATAGAGGCTACAGGGACCAAACTACCGGTGGTTAGGGCTCCAGAGAGAGGAACTTCCTCACAATTCAAACCGTGTAAGGAAGGTGCTCTAATCGATCTATCACCACTATATTGGGTTTATTGGCAACAATAGTCCGATCAAATCAGATGATAGATCGATCCCAGTACAGCATCATTATTACAAAATATTCAAAATATAATATTGCTAATAGCACATCTCTAGAAGCAATCGGGACCCATTCGATATATTTTTTTAATAATTCTAAAAGTCCCCGCGTATTTCCGCGAGAAAGTTATTTTGATGTTGGTAATTCGGTGTATTCCGGGCAGAACAAATGCAACAAATTTAAGCGCAATGACAATGCATCGTGGAGTCCCGAAATTTTCGGCAGAGGCCATCACCCATTTACCTGCTGAACTGCCTGGAGGTGAAAAAACTGGCAAACAACGGCGACAGTGCGTTGTTTGTAAAACCAAGCGTACCCATTACGTATGCCGAGCATGCAATGTGGCGCTATGTTTTAATTTGTCAGACACCACTACTTCATGTTACGTCAAGTACCACACATAAAAACATTTATCCGTCTTTTTTTCTCAATCTACATTTCATTAAATACCTTGGTGTGATCCTAGATAGCAAACTGCTCTGGAACAAACACCTCGACCACACACTGAATAATTGCACAATTGCCTTTTCAACACAGCTCAATTTTCCAATGTAAATGTGTCGCGCTAACAACCGCTATAACAGAGATAACAAAAATGGAAGTAGAGGGCTTTAGCATAAAGCTCCTAACCGTAAGCGCAGCGGTTCTCAAAGCGCTTGACAACCAAATAACAAACAGCACTCTAATAGCAGAATGGCAAACTGTTTTAAACAAACTATCCACCCGTAATGTAGTAACGCTACAGTGGATAAAAGGGCACAGTGGGTCTTACGGCAACGATGCTGCAGACGAACTCGCAAGAAGAGGCTTCGACCGGCCCACTGCCACTGCTACCGATCCCTTTCTCACAGATTCGTGCCTGGTTGCGCGAAAAAACTGTGAAACTACACAACCAAAGATGGGAACAAACAAAAGACTGTAGGTAGTCAAAAATGGCTCTGCCGGCGACAACAAACGACTGACGAAACGTCTCCTAAGATTGGACACAGTAAATCTAAGAACAGTCATAGGAACAATAACGGGTCACAATCCCTTAAACAAGCACGTGTACACCATCGGTGTCCACCCAACGTAGTGGCCACCCAACGCTCTCAATTCCTCGGAACGGTGAGGTCGCTCCGCGAAGCCTGTGAAGCCCCCAGTAAACTTCTGCGCTTCTGGGCGGAGCTAGGCTGGCTGCTCTAGCCAGCACTCTTCACGCAATGGCCCAAAAGAGAGGCTAGGTTTGGGAAAAGAGTTCCCTTTTATGTATTATGTTATGTATGCATTTAATACGTTACCATTTAGCTAGACAAATTTCCTAAGTATTTTTTAGCCAAGCGTAGGTATTAAGTGTAGGTACTTCATCATATCATCATCATATCAGCCCAATGACGTCCACTGTTGAACATAGGCCTCACCTAATTTCCGCCACAGCGAGCGAGTGTAGGTACTTAACATAAAGAAATATTTATTTATTTTTTATATAACACCAAGATCCGATATTTCACTAGTATACGTATTCTGAGATATCCCGCACAGAAATATCCGCACGTATACCAGGCTAACATAAAATACAGATGTTAAATCTACTTGTTTTCATACGCAGTTACAAACCAATATGACGTTTATTTCAAAGTGTTTAGAGTTTCTTATCAAATTCATTGGAAAGACATCGATCACTCGACTTTTATCGCATAAAGCTAGCAGAGTAAAAATATTTTAACTTAATCCTTTATAAGACAATAAAATTATTTTAAAATAATAAATCAAACTATTTATTTAAAATCAGAAAATGACGCATATGTTTTTTATACAGAAAAATATATTATGTGTATAGATAAACTGGATACATTTTAAAAATTAACTCATCTCACTAATAAAAACAGAAACTCATTAGAGCTTTTAGTAATATGTTTCCGAGGTGTAAGGTAGGTGCGGGTAATAAGAACTGTCGACTAATAAGGTCTAAGTAACAAAAATACAATTTAAAATGTTCAATGCAGCTCTTGGGACATACTCGTAGATAGCCCTGATTCCACCTATCCCACCTGGGTGGAAAGAGTGGAAAAAATTATCCACATTTCCCTCCAAGGTGGGATAGGTGGAAAAGGAGGATAAGAGCAACAATTCAAGTCCACTCTTCCTACCCCAGGGCCCTAGCGGTTAGCGAAATTAATATTCGTGAGATATTTTTTTTAATGTACAACGACTATACAAATAAAATATAGAGAATGTTTCGAAATATAGTGTTCAGCAGACCAAAACAAAAAAAATAACTTTATTTACCAATATCTTTTTTAATAATAATAATAATCAGAAGCTTTGGTCCCTGTATTCGATACCTGTGGGTCTCCAAATTTTTATAATATTAAATATATTTTTTATATATTTAAAAATGTTATTCTTTGAGTGAATATTTCAATGAAGAGGGAATAATAATAATAATGAGGTTCCTCTCTCTGAAGCCCTAACCACCGGTCGTATGGCCCCTGTGCCTATCCGGTACCGGTGGGTCTCCAAATTGTTATAATTTTAAAATGTACTTTATATATACTGGGTGGCGCAAAAGTAGTGGCACTAAAGAAAATGCTTTTTTTTTTTTTATTATACATTTTCTGTCATTCTGTTGTTGAAAATTGTGTAGTGAACAAATGTAAAATACACTGAAAATAAACATGGACCGTTTTACTCCCCAAGAACGTGGAATATCAGTGATAAGAACACAACGTGAATTTCGTCGACGATTTCCCCACCGTCCGGCACCGATTGGTCGCACAATTCGACGCTTTGCCACACACCCACTAAAAGTTACTGTATGGTGTGGCATCTGTGTTGACAGAGTGATCGGACCCTATTTTTTCGAAGACGCTGGAGGCAATGCGATAACTGTCCAGTCGGTCAGATCGGGTGATCTTGCAGGCCAAGGCAAATCGCCAAAACGAGAGATAACTCGGCCTGGAAAAGCGTCCCTCACTAAGTCCATAGTGTCGCGCGCTGTGTGTGCCGTAGCGCCGTCTTGTTGAAACCAGATGTGCTCCAGCCCCAATTCGTCCAAACTGGGTATCAAAAACTCACGTAACATGGTTCTGTAGCGTTCTCCAGTGACAGTTATCGCATTGCCTCCAGCGTCTTCGAAAAAATAGGGTCCGATCACTCTGTCAACACAGATGCCACACCATACAGTAACTTTTAGTGGGTGTGTGGCAAAGCGTCGAATTGTGCGACCAATCGGTGCCGGACGGTGGGGAAATCGTCGACGAAATTCACGTTGTGTTCTTATCACTGATATTCCACGTTCTTGGGGAGTAAAACGGTCCATGTTTATTTTCAGTGTATTTTACATTTGTTCACTACACAATTTTCAACAACAGAATGACAGAAAATGTATAATAAAAAAAAAAAAAGCATTTTCTTTAGTGCCACTACTTTTGCGCCACCCATTATATTTCCAAATTTAATTTTTTGAATAAATATTTGAATAAAAAGGAAAAAATAATAACTTTAATTTAAAGTAAAATTATACAACGCTGTAGATACATATTTGCAAAAGAATGTAGTCAATAAAACTAAATGTCCGTACTTTAAACGTGTATTACCGATCTTTCAACATAACTTATTCTTGCTAATGCCGGTTCGGAATGACAATAATAAAAAGATAAAGGCAAGCAGTAACGGACGCATACAATAAAAAGGTTTCAAAGGCCTGTACTTACATCACCTGAAATATTTCTTGAACATAGATGCCGCACTGCGGCTGCCGTTAAGTAACAATGATTGCTACTCACTTGATGATAGCTCAGTACACTTTAACATTTGTTTTACACTGACACTAATATTACATACGTGATATATTTAATGTACTATTTCATAATGCATAATTTATGCTGCAAATTTATGACAATTATGTTCTTCATGAAATAATTTTATTCGGATTATAAACAAAATCTACTATCCGATATTAAAATTAACAAACAGAAATCACTATGTGGGTTCAAGATTTGACATCTAAACTAGATTTAACAATGACAAGAATACATAAAAACTACATCCAATATAATGGCGGTATTCGTAGAAAAATCGTTACCCCCGTGCTATTCGAAACTTACGTTACGGCGCGGGTAAGATTCTCACTATGAAAATAGCTAATATATCATACTGCAGTGAAATTAAGGTTCAAATTACCTTGCAATATTAGAAGACTTATAAACCAGGTAAGAAAAAATATATAACAGAGAATACGTACAGAATTAGTAGCGAATATTTTACTTAGACAACCATAGTATACTTATGTGAAAGATTTTTTATTTTGCTTTTTTAGTGATTAGAAGTTGTGGTAGTGATTGTCTGGTACTATTGTAATAAAGTTTAACCAAATATTAGAGTTCTTTATTTTTATTTTTTTTATTGTTTTTTTTTAGTTTGTAGTTTATGAGAATACCTAGTTTAAAAGTAACATATTAACTGACTGTAGATTTGTAAATATAATAATATATAATAGGAGAGGTATGTGACAAGTTTTCTGCTTGCCTCAAATACCTACCCAAAAATTGGTGCCAACTCTCAGACTATTTGGTTAGAGACTTGAACACGTTCTTGAAGGGCACAGGGCCACACAACAGATACAGTCCACAAAAGTAGCCCAACGGTGGCACATTTATCCACCATTTACATATTAGTTATTTTTATTTTCTTACTCTGCCATGTTTCGTGCCTGATTCGTATTACACGATGCGTGTAGACGCTGTATTGTTGCGGTACAAAGTACTATTTAATTTGTGAGGAGTTTTAAGCAATTGTAAATTTAACAGAAATAAAAAACTGTTGTGAAAATAAATTAGAAAAAAGGGATATAAACAATACGCTTTAGTGATTTTTGTTAGTTAATAATATGTAAAATAATGAACATAGTAGGTACGTTATTTTAAAATTAACCCAAAAAAAAATAACAGTGTCATGTAAATTCCACGGTACTTTTTGTAAACTAAAACTATTCAATAACAAGACGTGACACTCTTAAATTTTTAAATGTTATGCCTGATAAAAAGTAGAATCTTTAACTGACAAAACTGCAGATTTAAGATATCATTCCAATTTCTCATCATATCATTCCGATACGAGCCTAAGTCGTAATTCCCTCACTTCTCCTCTCTTCTTCCTCTTTTTTTTTTTAAATCCTCATAATTATGATAAAACATGCTCATTCTGGGGATCACTATGCAATAGCAAATTAGTAACAGGGCACCTACTACGAAATTCATGAAGAATAAATACAAATAGGTACATTTCAATATTAATTGCCAGTTTATCACAACCGAATTTCGGGGTTTCTTGAGAATTACACATATACAGTTTGGCGGTGCGCAAATAGAAAAATATACAGCGCTATTCTTGTTGCATCTGCTGCTGTGGTTATTAAAGAAGAAAAACACAAACAGTCCGAAAGCGATAGCGGTTTTGAGGTCTCAAAAATATTAAATATCGTTGTTTCTTTGTCATATACTTTCCGGACCCTTCACCCAATGTAATACATAAAGCAGAAGGGCATTTAGGGGATAAACGTAATAAGATATTATGGTTAAAAAAGTGTTTTCTAATTATCATGATTAAAGAAAATCAGCTCAATTGGCAATTGGAAGTTGGATTATCTTAAATTAAAGTAGTTATAGGCCGTATGATTTTTTGATGTATCGATTTTATATGATTATTATAATCGATTATCAAGTTATATTAAAAACGATAACTATCACTAAAAAAACTAACTAGATATACCTGGAACTAATGCAATTAAAATATTTTGATTAATAGTTTTACAAAATTTATAACCATATATATAGCCATACCGATTGATCATTTTTAATCTGTGTTGACAGATGACAGCGCGAAAAAAACTCAATGTAATGAATATGCACTGTGTTTACGTTCTGAATGTTTGCATGAGGTTTGTTATAAACAACAACCGCAGTTTTCATTTTTACGGATTCCTTGTACGATGTTGATGTGTCTAATTACAGACCTATTTCTTTATTACCCTCTATAACCGAAATGTTTGAAAAGATTGTTAATATAAGATTTAAGTATCTAATATTTTGTTCTTCCCATATTAAATTTTGTTTCAGATAGATAAAGGATTGTCAAAAGTAAGTAAAGTTCCTTCATTCATCAGTGTAAAATGCAGTTTATATTCGGCCAGAAAATCAAATCAACAAGTTAAACTAACGGTTTTCAATAAATTTGAAATAAAGGTACCTGCAAGTTTTAGAGCTATTTTACTGGCTGAATACGAGTTCAATAGATCAGTTATATTATTGTTTTCCTTTTTATCTATCTAGATTTTAAAGGTGTATAGTCATGTCGACTAAGCAAGAAGAAACGCATAATACAGAAATGCCAACGCCTGACGAGACAGTAGCCAAGCCGGGAGGCAAGAAAAAGCCATACCCTAGAAAGAATCCGGGACTCACACAGGACTAAAGCTTACCGAAGCCAAACAGGAAATCAACAACACCTATTGTTTTGCCTCCAAGATACACTTAAATCCAAATAATCCAAAATAATAAAATAATATAATAAAATAATATTTTGGTGATGATCTTTCGATGCTGCACCAAACCCCCGTTCAGGAAATTTTATGTTATTTTAGGCTGTACGGCAGATACAACTACTGAGGCCCGATCACGAACTTCTAATGTAAACGTACTCGTATCGCCATCGAGAAAAAATGTATGGCAATTTGTACAGCGCCTCTATCGTACGTAAGATGCACCAATATTGGTAGCACGAACTTTTGACAAATACTTTCGTCTGGTAATCGTATCGAGCTCGTCTGGTATTTCCTTACAAATTAATTAGAATTGCGATCACGAACTCAATTTTGACATACGCTACGTAAAATTCGAAAGCTGGCTAACGTATTCGTCGAAACCTTCCGTCACTTAAAATTTCTCAGTGAGTAAAGTTTTGAAACGTGTTCAAACTTATTTTTCAACATTTATGTACATATAGAATGCATTTATAATCAATATTAATAATATTTAACATGTTTTATATTAGATATTAGCGCAATAAATGGCCTAAATTCACTTAAAAATATTTTCTCAAGTTTCACATTGTGAACCGCTAGGTGGCGTCCTTCCATTTTCTTGTTAAATTATTGAATCAATTTGGTATAAATTATTCCAATATAATATTCTTAACTTAATTAAATAAGTTTCCTATAATTTTTGCATAATATTTAGAGAAAAAATAATCAAATAATACGCCGATAAAAAATTAAAAATGCGCCATTTTAAATTTTTTGACTTTTAATTCAATGACATTACTACTATCGAGTAGGGTAGTGTGCCCAGTGTATCGGCTGCAACAAATGCCCTTAACCTAACCAAAAATATTAAAAAATTGGTATAATAAGCATTCTTAATTTATTAATAACTATTTTATATATAAAGGAGACTGATACCTTACCATACATGTTTGGGCCCAAAGTGTAAAGAGATGAAAATTATGTTAATTATTAGCTGGCATATTATAAAATGCTTCTTGAAATTTTTGGACTCTTGGTCAATCTGAGAAAAGAGATAAATGAGATTTTGTGAAAGTAAGTGATCTATGATTTTCAGTAAAAATATCAATCCAAATGAACATGCGAGATTCCCACGTCCGGTATAGCAGCAGAGATGGTACAAATGAAGCAGAAATTCGCAAAAAAAGAAGTCTTTGGAGTAACAAAGCTCTGGCAAATACGTAAACACAGGGCATCATCCACGGCATATTTATGACAATTTATTATGACATTGACTTTTTTATTTCATTGCGCCACATAATAGATAATATACAGTAATTTAACATACAAACGGTTGGAACGCGAGTCATACCTACGCGCCTCTACTGGGTATACAATTTTATTGTGGTCAATACAGCCAACATTATTTTATGTTAAATTAAAAAAAATTAATGATAAGTGTTAAACTTGTTCTGTTTTTACATTTACTAATCAAAAAACACAACATGGATATTATTTGTTCCAATTTACAATCACTTGACACAAGAAAGAAACTCAAGTAAATAAAGGAAATAAAAATACTGTACGTAGGCATCGCCAAAAAAATAACCAATTTTTTAAGCCATATCACATTGTATTACATTTTGGGCCCAGAAGTCCCCGTCTCCTTTACGGTTTCAGTACACTATATTTATACTTTTTTTTTACTCAGAAGCTTAGATATAAATAAAATAAGTCACTTGTAATCCTGTAACGCCGACAACTGTAGCCCAATCACAAAATATATGCGTAATCGTAACGTAAACGTATCGAGGGCTCGATACGTTTACGTGAGTCGGCATCACGAACTCTTACTATCGACTATCGAGGGCTCGAAACATTTGTCGATACCATTACATTAGGAATTTAGGTAAACATGCCCAGTTGTCGGCGTTACAAGATTACAGCTGACTTATTTTATTTATATCTAAGCTTCCGAGTAAAAAAAAGTATAAATATAGTGTATTAAAACCGTAAATTTACATATAAAATAGTTATTAATTAATTTAGAATGCTTATTATACCATTTTTTTAATATTTTTGGTTAGGTTAAAGGCATTTGTTGCAGCCGGTACACTGGGCACACTACCCTACTCGATAGTAGTAATGTCATTGAATTAAATGTCAAAAAATTTAAAATGGCGCATTTTATATTTTTTATCGGCGTATTATTTGCTTATTTTTTCTCTAAATATTATGCAAAAATTATAGGAAACTTATTTAATTACGTTAAGAATATTATATTGGAATAATTTATACCAAATTGATACAATAATTTAACAACCAAATGGAAGGACGCCACCTGGCGGTTCACAATGTGAAACTTGAGAAAATATTGTTATATGAATTTAGGCCATTTATTGCTCTAATAACTAATATAAAATATGTTAAATATTATTAATATTGATTATACATGCATTCTATATGTACATAAATGTTGAAAAATTAGTTTAAACCCGTTTCAAAACTTTACTCACTGAGAAATTTTAAGTGACGGAAGGTTTCGACGAATACGTTAGCCAGCTTTCGAATTTTACGTAGCGTATGTCAAAATTGAGTTCGTGATCGCAATTCAAATTAATTTGTATGGAAATACCAGACGAGCTCGATACGATTACCAGACGAAAGTAGTTGTCAAAAGTTCGTGCTACCAATTTTGGTGCATCTTACGTACGATAGAGGCGCTGTACAAATTGCCATACATTTTTGCTCGATGGCGATAGGATTACGTTTACATTAGAAGTTCGTGATCGGGCCTCTGGGCATGTTTACCTAAATTCCTAATGTAATGGTATCGACAAATGTTTCGAGCCCTCGATAGTCGATAGTAAGAGTTCGTGATGCCGACTCACGTAAACGTATCGAGCCCTCGATACGATACCGTTACGATTACGCATATATTTTGTGATTGGGCTACTGTTATATCTATATTTTACGCACTCATGACTGACAAGAAAGAGTCTACCTATTTAGCTTTTGTACGATGATGTAAACAACATGTCCACAGTGGAATCCGATAAAATTCCTTGCAGACTTTTATGTGCTTTAAACATTATGCGCCCAAAGGATTGATGACATACAGCCACCCAGACAGATGGATCCAAACAAAAATTAATAAAATGTTATTAATTATAATAAATAAATCAATAAACAATGCGATAATTTAGCACTATAACCGCCTGTAGCACAGGTTTTACAACCTAGTATAGGCACCCAGACATCATGTATACCCTAAGTTATTGTTAAGAGCTACATATATTGTTTTTTTGTATGTACTTATTATTATGGAATAAAAATTTATTATTATTATTAATGCAAATTATTTATAAGCATGGACTTATTATGTTTTAATAACTTTTTAGGATGGATTATTTACTGAGGTACAAGGTTCGGCTCTATGCGCCATATCTCAAAAACGGTGGGGAATTTGGAAAAGTATACAGCACTAAGTTGTAGACAATTTGATATGCTTTCGTTAAGTAGAAGATTTTTTTCTCCTAGAACGTACCGTTTTTGAGTTATAACTTTTAGTATGATAACTTTCTAAGCATCCTTAATGCCCGTAGCACACCTCCGCTGAGAAACCTTAACAGCGGAACCGCAGTAATTTCGCCATGTCTTGTCCGTATGAGCGGAATACTAGCGAAACTGCCTGTTCTAACGCATAGATTTGACTATAATTCTATCTCTTTCTCCGCGCGCTTTCGCCGATCTGCTCCGACGCCAACCACACTTCCGCGCTTCGGCGGCCAATTTGTTGCGGTACCGCGTTGTTTTCGCACGTGTTTGTGGAAACCGACAATAATAAAAAGTGAAACTGCATTTTCTTTTTAAACGGACAGCGTTTTTACTGAAAAAATAATTCAAGAGATCAGAAATAGACCTTTTTTATATTTATTACATCATCCAGATAATAAAAATAATATGTGAAAAATGCAGGTATGGAGAATCCAGAAGGAATTAAATGAGGAAGGTATGTAAGTCCACAATAATATTACTTCCTCCTCTGACTCTGATAACGACATTTCACTCCAATTACCTCAACTCAACTGACACGCGTGACGTTCCGACGCCCAGTTCAGCTACTCAAACCACACTTTATCGCGGCGGAATTCATCCAGGAGTTTACAGGCGTAACAAGTTTTCGAAGAAATCGCTTAGGTTCCTTTTCACGCACTCTATAACCACTTTGTTGACTGAACTAATAGTCAATTTATATTATAAATAAGAAGGAGGCATTTGTCGCACCAACTTCAAAGTCTGCATGTAGCCGTGTACTAACGGATTAAGAAAACATAATGTCACTACCCGAGCTCAACCCGTGCGTGTCGTAAAAGACGTCTAAGGGAGTAACCCTATGCAGACAAGAGCACTTCAAGAAAAGGAAAATTCGAAACAAACCCTATACCAACCTGTCTGGTCAGCGTGGTATAGTAGACTAAATTCCTTAGGTGAAGCACGAGTTCGGACTGTTTATTTTTGTGAAAAAAGGAGAAGCCTTCAGCCAAAGCGTATCAAGAGACAGTCTCGAATCGTGTTGTGAAACCTCTCAGCAATACACTTTTTAAAAATGTGCCGTGGACTTGCCAGCAGGACTCTGCATCTGGTCACGGCACGAACTACTCAAGCCTAGCTTGAAACCAACGTTACGGACTTTATAAGAGCTGAAGACTGGCCCTTATCTAGCCCAGACCTCAACTCTTTAGACTACAAATTCTGGTCAGTTTTAGAGGACATGGCCTGCTCTTAACGACACGGCGACATCGAGTCTATTAAATAATCTCTGGAGCAAGCAGTGACGAACCCATGAAAACAGTGCGTAAATCCATAGTTTCGTGTAGAAACCGTTTAAAGACCTGAATAAAAGCCAAAGGCTGGCCATTTCGAATAGAATTTTATTTTTTGCTGATACTTTGATAAACATGTAGGTACATATAAATATAAGTAATATTCATTAAATACTTCATTAAAAAAAATTGCATTTTCATTTAACAGAACTTATGGCCGGACTACATAAAATAATACATGGTTATACAAAAAGCTAAAAATTTTAATAATAAAGTCGAGCACAGATTCATTGGATTGTGTTTTGCTCTTCTGCCAGAAGATTTAATTGACATGCACAGAAAGGTTCGGTATTTGGCCCTATAAAACGCTCAAAATGCATTTTTTTATTTTAACTCCACACTCTGTTCACTATTATGTTTAAAAAGTCAGGTAACCCCTCCCCACAGTACTGTAGTACCAATACAGCGCGCTTGCGCCTTTTACCAGCTAAATTAAAATCAGTCGGAATTTACCGTTCGCTAACCGTCTCCATGTGATTGTTCGAAATGTTCGATACGCTCAAAATTTGACTGTTTTTCAAATATTCATTTTATGGTGATCAAGTGGATTTTGTGTTAGTTTTTATAATGAATTGTGTACAATCAGGTATGTTCTTCATTTGAAACTTAAGTTAATTAAGAAGCCTAGGTATGTAATACATTTTTTGCCCCCAATGGTTAAGCTTTACGAAAGTAAAAAAAAAACACATTTTCATAGATCATGAAGAGTTTTAAAGTATTTCTGTGCATTTCTGAGCTTAGATTCTAAGTTATATGTAGAATAGACCCTCTTGATATAAAAAGCAAAGAATAGTCAACGTAAGTGGGCAAGCAAATACGTAAAAGTAAAAACTCCAAACCACCCCTTAATTTTTAGTGATTTTTTGAATATTATGGACTTTGAAAACTAAGTAAAATCATGGTTTTTAAAAAATACCTATTTTTTATACAGACTTTACTGGGATTAGGGTATTAACCAGAAACGACTAATAGATCATTATGGAACGATAAGATGCTAAAAATTTCAACGAAAATTTGAAATTCATGGAATTGGAGCTTCTCAGTCATTATTCCGAACATGACCAAAGCATTGCTGTTGTGAAACAAAAATTGTCGATTGTACGACACGATTTTTTGCAGAAATCGTCAAATGCCCGCAACACATCCTTATTACGGCGACCCCATGTCGCAACACGTTATCCAATATCACCAACATGGCATAAGGTGTTGCGCCATGTGGCAGCTGTAATAAGAAAGGCAGTTCTGTCAATCGGATAGCTGCCATAACAAGCGGCAGAAGCCCGTAATAAACGTAACCGAACGTACAGACTAGATTATTCCCGGAAATTTTGAAAAATAGCTTGCAACCAAGATGTGCTAAACAGGTTGCTTTTGACATCAGATCCCCTTCTGACAGGAATGAGGAATACTAAAACCAAAAAGAAGAAACCTCTTTTCACTGATTTCATGAATCTACAAAGACAACAAGGACTATACTATAGTTTTTTTTATCTATTCAAGACATTTAAATTTTATTTGTAACATTAATATGTATGTACCTAAAATTAGTGAAAATGGTGACGATGATGATGAAAATGACGAATAAATAACTTTTAAAATTATGTTTAAGCTTTTTTTTATACTACCCTACCCTTAACATACAATAACATAGTAATATAAAACTATAATATTTAAAAAATATATTTTTGAGCGACTTTTAGGGGCAATCACCTATTTGTGCGATGGTGTGGTATACATTCAATCAATGAGTTATTCGTTGGCGAGTCAATGGTGCATTTACCAAGAGTCCGGACTCGTAACAGAATGTCGCTGAGAGTTGAAAAACATCGTTGAAAAACCAGCTTGCCCGAAAAAACGACGTGTCGTGATCAAATTGAAAGATGATCCTATCAGTAGGAGTGAATAGTAGGAGCACGAGAACGAAGGGACATTGAGTCGTTAAGCTAAACAGTCACACTATACTACGATATCCTACGACGTAGCAAGCTACAAGAACGACTACTGTTTATGGAGTTCGTTATAATTATTATTTTATTCAAGAAAACACCTCTTAGTCACATTGAAATTTTTTTGAAAATGTATTATAAATATTAATACTTACTTGGCATTTTACGATTCATCAAATCTATTTTCTATTCACAATTTGATCTTTAAAATGATACTTAGTATAATATGATGATGTGTTACAATCTAACTGAAACAGAACATAAGCTTCTCACTCTGGCCTACACAGTTTCATATGGAACTCACACCATCAAATCCATTAGGACACACCCACTTCAGAACTAGAACTTACTTTTCTAGTTTAAAATACAAAATGATGACATAAAACTTTAATTATAATCCAATTTTCTTATATAAATGTATAGAGCATTTAATAATGCTTCATTTTGACTAGGTTACCCAAACATATAATGTCATTATTTAAAAGAATTTTATTAAAGTAGTTGCACAAACCGGTTTTAATTGCAGAACTCTCGTTTCAGCAGACTAGTGACTTTATATCTTTAACTCCATTTAACGCCATGCGAAAGTTTACTCTATGAGGCACGTCATAAATTTGAAAATGTTTTGAATGTTGGGCTATCATTGTCACCATTTCTCTTTGATAAAATCGTGCCTTCAGCTCTGAGAGGTTATGGGTTCCTAGTATTTCGACGCGAACTTTTTCGCATATTGACTCAATTCAAGACGGTGAACTCTGTTTATACTGCGCGCACTTTTAAGAAATATGAATTAGGTTACTACTTACTACAGACCTGATTTTATTATAATCGTTTGACCTCACACTCCCTGGCGCAACCACCTTTGCTTTTAGAAATATAATTTACAATAAAAGGCTATATTCGGGAATATTATTAAGACCAGCTTTTTAAATAACATTTTTCTACGTGATAAAAAGGCTTCTTTTCAGGAGGCAGTACAAAATGCTGTACACAGTTTGTCGAATCTAGATCACCAGAGTTTTATCGCAAAGGCATAAATGACCTTCCTATTAGATGGCAGCAATGTTTAGATAATAATGGTAATTGTTTGATTTAATTAAAATGTTCCCGGTTGTTGACAATAGGCTCGCCCCCTATTTCATGGGACCAAACATAGCTGACGAAATGTGGGTGTAAAACACCTCTGCTTACCCCTTCGGGGAAAAAGGCGTGACGCTATGTAATATATATTTTGATTAAATAAAAACTTTAAATAAAAAATACAATCGCTACATTGACTGTAAGAAAGCGCAAAGTCGCTACATTGACTGTAAGAAAAATGTTATTAGATTGTTGTTTTGTATCTAGTATAAAAAACAAAAGTATGATACATGAAAATCTTACAGTTAATGATGTGTGATAACTGTATTAATAGTACTAAATGTACTAATAAGATGCACTAATAAGATGTACTAGTACACTATTACAAACGTATTAGTATAGTGCGAACCCACAGATTTCCGTTTAGGCACAAGACTAATTGGAATATAACTTCAAGCACGTGATTTTGAGTTGTATTCGTTTGTTGCCTAGCAACATAACTGAGCGAGGTTGATGAATTACTTCTTACCTGTTCTCACTCATTGCTTATTGAGTGTATAGATAAAGATACCAATATCAGTGTGTCAGATCAGTACGTGGACACCACGACGCCACGTGATTGTATTTAAAACATATCTCTTAACTGTTCATGTTGTCCTGATATTATCATACCTTCTGCATCTCGCTTGCCTGCTCATTTTCATCTGTACTATAACGTTTCTACCTAAGTAAACATCGTGTTTACGTTCCTGTAATACTAGGCAATCAAAGCTTACAGGAGTTCGAGACATCCTTTTGTTAGAGATTAAACTATGATATCTACGAACATTAGTTCACTGGATTTTATACCTTTAGAAACGACTAACGAGTGCTAAAATTGTATACATTACTGTACGCTCTTACGTATTGATAGGTTAACAGGTTCGCTGTTGCGATCTTCTTTGTACACGTCCTCGTAGTAAATAAAGACAGCTAACGCTCATGAAGTTTCGTATTAGGTTACGTCATTCTCTTCAAGTATTTTATGATACTTTATGTGGCATAGTGATTGAAATTAATTATGTCGATAACTGCTAATGTAAAAAAAAATAATTATTTACGCCGATAAAAGGTACGTTTATGTTCGTAAACAATTTTGACTTCTGAGGCCCGATCACGAACTTCTAAAGTAAACGTAATCGTTTCGCCATCGAGAAAAAATGTAGGGCAATTTGTGCAGCGCCTCTATCGTACGTAAGATGCACCAATATTGGTAGCACGAACTTTTGACAACTACTTTCGTCTGGTAATCGTATCGAGCTCGTCTGGTATTTCCTTACAAATTAATTTAAATTGCGATCACGAATTTAATTTTGACATACGCTACGTAAAATTCGAAAGCTGGCTAACGTATTCGTCGAAACCTTCCGTCACTTAAAATTTCTCAGTGAGTAAAGTTTTGAAACGTGTTTAAACTATTTTTTCAACATTTATGTACATATAGAATGCATGTATAATATAATCAATATTAATAATATTTAACATGTCTTATATATTAGTTATTAGAGCAATAAATGACCTAAATTCATATAACAATATTTTCTCAAGTTTCACATTGTGAACCGCCAGGTGGCGTCCTTCCATTTTGTTGTAAAATTATTGTATCAATTTAGTATAAATTATTCCAATATAATATTCTTAACGTAACTAAATAAGTTTCCTTTAGTTTTTGCATAATATTTAGAGAAAAAATAACCAAATAATACGCCGATAAAAAAATATAAAATGCGCCATTTTAATTTTTTTGACTTTTAATTAAATGACATTACTACTATCGAGTAGGGTAGTGTGCCCAGTGTACCGGCACAAATGCCTTTAACCTAACCAAAAATATTAAAAAATTGGTATAATAAGCATTCTAAATTTATTAATAACTATTTTATATATAAATTTACGGTTTCAATACACTATATTTATACTTTTTTTTACTCGGAAGCTTAGATATAAATAAAATAAGTCAGTTGTAATCTTGTAACGCCGACAACTGGGCATGTTTACCTAAATTCCTAATGTAATGGTATCGACAAATGAGAGAATGAGAAAAAAATAAGAAAGAAAAAAAGAAATGAGAGAGGAAAATTTTGACTTTATAGAAGAGCGTAATTATACTTTACGTATAGAGCAAGATGAGACTGACTGATCTTATAGTGAAGTTGAAACAATCCAAAATATTTTAGAATATACATAGCATTGACATCAACAAATGCAACTTCAAGTAGTGGGCCGCGAGTGAATGAAAATGAGGATCAATGGTCTACTCAAATAAAGATATAACACGAGAAGTGTTTAAAGTATCACCACAACTTAAACAACAAGAATTGTTTAATCATTGGCTCCCGATCTGTAGTACAACAAACAAGTTCACCTGGGTGTACTACGGGCACTTATTCTGACCCGTGGTTCACCTGGGTGTACTACGGACACTTGTTCCGACCTGTGGTTCACCTGGGTGTACTACGGGCACATGTTCCGACCCGTGGTTCACCTGGGTGTACTACGGGCACATGTTCTGACCCGTGGTTCACCACATTTACTATAACGAACCTTCATGCTGCCTGCATGAAGTAAAAAGAAAATGAATTTATTTAATTCTATTTTTAAATAGATATAATATGTGTCAATTTGTCATCCAAAGTTCATTCCTGATCCGCAGTACACTGTATCATGTGTTATGTGAGTAATTATACATCACAGTTATTGTAAAAGATTTCAAATTAATTACATATTAATATAATGTCAGAAGAATTACATTTTATTAAAAGAAGAGATGGTATAATATTACTACACGGTGACCATCAATATTACAAAGTTAAATCGATTACAAATGAAAGTCAGGTTATGGTATTCGTTATACAAAAAATATAAATGTTCAGGCAATATCATCCTCAAAGTAAGTTGTTTGATAGACATAAATATTTATTTTTATCATGTTTTGTATATCACCTAACCTAAACAATTATTTTCAAGACAATATAATTAAAAGTATGAACAAGCAACATTTTTGTCAACCTGTTCTGAACAAAAATGATATAGACAAACATTTTGCGAAATTAAAAGAAGAAGTTGTAACTTCTGATTTATACCCATTCCAAATCTCTATGCCAAAACAGTCAGAAATACCTACACTAGATAATGTAAAGCATGGCATGTATAATGCGAGAAACAATGTACTAGTAGTGAGAAAAACGGTTTTTAAAGAAAGAGATTGAAGAGCCAAATAAATTCGCAATTTTTTTACTCGCCGATTACGATGATGGTGAATCTCGCATTTTAATATTTATGTCAGAAGAGGCTATAATGTCAATTGCATCAATTAAAAATTCTTTGGGGATGGCACATTCAAAAGTTGCCCGTATCCCTCTTACCAACTGTATATAGTTTTCGGAGACTGTGGCAGCTCTACAGTGTTTACAAATGTGCAACCGTTAATATTTGCTTTACTGCCAGATAAAAAATGTAGAACCTATGCTACTTTGTTTGATATATTAAAAACAAAATTACGTGATTTTAAACCTAAACAGTTTCATGTTGACTTTGAGCTAGGTGCTATTAATTGCCATGATCGAGTTTTTCCCAGATATAGAAATAGTTGGTTGTTATTATCATTGGACCAATGCAATTTGGAAAAAGGCTAAAAAATTAAGACCGGTTAATTCCAAGGCAAAAAAAACGAATTGTGGCTCTGACATCAGCTTTGCCATTATTACTACCTGAAGAATACATACAAGATGGCTGGAAATATATCAAATCTGAGTGCGAAGAGTATCAAGTTTCAATGACTACGTTTATACAATATGTGGAAAAGTTTTATCGTTATAACCTTCTTAATTTGTAGCTACTGGCAAGTTGAGAATAATTGAAAATTATCTTTTTAGCCAAGTTTTTCTGTCGCTGGCCCTAGTGGTGACATTAAAAGAGGGCTCGGGGTGCAGATGACTCCTCAGGGCTCCCTGGTTTTAGCCAACAAAGACGTTCTTTTGGAACGAACAGCCTCCGGGCGAATTCGTGTATTTTTCCATACTAATATTGTATATGCATACGTAACTATGTCGGTTAGTTGTAGTATTAGTTATTTTGTTTAGAAAATGTTAGTAGAACTGTGGCTACTACAATACTAGCATTCTTGTTAACCCCTCCAAGTAAACTAACAACAAATGAACTCACTCCTAACACAAGCAGTGTTAGGAGTGAGTTCACGCCTGGGAATCGGTTACTACGACTTCGTGATTGTAAATCCGACACCTTGTCCACTATACTAGAGCCGCTTCAATCTTTTACGTCGGTTACGTAAGCGCTAAACGCTTTAATAGAAAGAAAACCCCCAAATCTTATTTGGATTGTTGACCTACGTTTGTGCAACTACAGATACCATGAGAGAATTAAGATCTCAAAATTATGACTTTATGTTTCAAAGTTTGTTGCTTTATGCTCAAATGACTGGGGGGTGAAATCCATGATAATGATTTATCACAAGGTTATTATCATTTTCATATAAGTTGCAAAGATTGTTTAAGACCGATTGATGATATAAATCTAGAATCTCCTGTAGTGTTTGAACATCAGGATGTATCCAGAGTTCTTAGACGGATGATACCGAATCATGTTGAGCTATCAAAGATAAATCCTACTGTAGAAATACAAGAAGGGAAGTGGGATGAATTAGATCCAATCACACAGAGCTACCACGTAGGAAGGGATGAAGGTTTTTTATTTGGGGAACTTATCAGGAAACAAACATGCTGAAGACTCATCTTTATTTCCGTTAGGGATACGAAACAAATGGGAAACCAAACAAGCCTCGTGGATATATCGCTGGTCTGTATTATTATTATTATATGTTATATTCCACTGAGGTTTTGATTTTGTTGGATTTAAATAAATTTAAGCATATAATTTAAACATTCGCGCTTATTTCATAATTATAATATTTCATAATTACATAATTTCTGTGCATATATGTACATCATGCGCCATTTTTTCAGGCATTTTGGGACTTAAACATTTTAAAAATAAGACAACGGAGATTCGGGTATTTTGGTATTTGTGTCTTATGGACCGGAGGGGTTTTGAGAACTTCAGAGCAATTACAAATTTAAAAGCTCCAATAAACGACTAAATGACTCAACGAATCAAGTTCAAATCAATTTTGTGACGTGTTACTAGGCAAGTGAATTATTTTAGTCATGAAGAATGATTAATCAAATAAGCGACAATCAGTCATGACACAACATCATGTGTCTAAATCCGCTGTATAGAAACTATAACGCAGCTCAATAATTGGGTCTTTCAAATAGGAAAAAAAATATCTGAAAAGTGATGAAATGTGGAATCAACCAAGTCGAGGACGGATTATGATCTGTAGATTGCCACTCCAAGCTTGAAAATGAGCAATGATTGAAATGAGCAATGATAACAAGTGGCCAGTGTCGAATGTTCAAGCACAAAGTGCATACTAGAATTATAATGGAAAATATCCTATTCGTAGCTTCGGTTATATACAGGAGACAAGCTTATTAAGCTATACAACTATCTGGGAAAGCCTTAGAAAAAATCACAGACAAAATTTTTTCAAAAAAAGACGTTGATCCACTTATAGGAAGATTTTTCAGTTTTTATTTATGTTTCATAAATTAGTTAAGGCAAGTAAGGCCCATCCTGAGGTTTAAACACAAAAACAACAACTAGGAACTACTTCTGTTATATTGATGGGGTATACTTTCACTACAGTAGCTCTGTATTACTGAACTTTGTTGAGCGTTTAGATGAAGAGGAATGCGCGACATTAATGAAAGTAGTTGTAACAGATTTTCTTATCACAGCACACAATTTCGGCAATATAGTACTTGTTATATGTAATATGTTTACATTTGTTATTTAGAAAAAGTCGAAAACTTTCAAGATTTTCAGTTTATTTATAATTGTTTAAAAGAAATCATCTATTTTTGTGCGTATAATAAATGTTACGGATCACTACTGTTGTTTCGTTCAAAATACAAATAATAAGAGAGTAGTGTTATTTGGAAGTGAAAGCACTTACCGAACATAGTACGACTTATAAGACCCTGATTATGACAACTTAAGACAAGTTTACTAAGCAATGAGCTGATGTTGGGTTCCCTGAAGAACACAGAATTGTTATTTCGACAACTTCGGAGCAATTACAAATTTAAAAGCTCCAGTAACCGACTAAATGACTCAACGAATGAAGTTCAAATCAATTTTGTGACGTATTACTAGGCAAGTGAATTATTTTAGACATGAAGAATGATTAATCAAATAAGCGACAATCAGTCATGACACAACATCATGTGTCTAAATCCGCTGTATAGAAACTATATGGCAGCACAATAATTGGGTTTTTCAAATAGGAAAAAAACATCTGAAAAGTGATGAAGTGTGGATTCGACCCAGTCGAGGACGGATTTGTTGAAGTGTAATCCTTACCACAGAGTTTTAATGTGGGCTCAGTAGAGTGTTAGAAAAATACTGGCAGGTTAATTTGATTAGCCTGTAAGAATGTCATTGTAATTTGATTTCAAATATAAAATATATGGAAGGTTGGAAAGGAAAAAATATCAGATGAGCATCAATTTACTTTTTTGGCAGCCAAATAAAAAACACCTAAATTCTTTTACATATTTTACGTTTTGTAAAGTATTGTCTTCAATGTGAAAGTTTACCTTTATTTAAATGTGCTATTTTATAAATTGTATGAAGAGATTATAATATATTTTTGAGTTAATTTAAAAGGAAGTTCTTTTATTTACAAGTGAGTGCCTCACATCCTCGCGGACCAAAAAGGATTATGATCTGTAGATTGCCACTGCAAGCTTGAAATGAGCAATGATAACAAGTGGCCAGTGTCGAATGTTCAAGCACAAAGTGCATATTAGAATTAAAATGGAAAAGATCCTATTCCTAGCTTCGGTTATATACAGGAGACAAGCTTATTAAGCCATACAATTATCTGGGAAAGCCTTAGAAAAAATCACAGACAAATTTTTTTCAAAAAAAGACGATCCACTTATAGGAAGATTTTTCAGTTTTTATTTATGTTTCATAGATTAGTTAAGGCAAGTAAGGCCCATCCTGAGGTTTAAACACAAAAAAAAACAACAAGGAACTACTTCTGTTATATTGATGTGGTATACTTTCACTACAGTAGCTCTGTATTACTCAACTTTGTTAAGCGTTTAGATGAAGAGGAATGCGCGACATTAATGAAAGTAGTTGTAACAGATTTGCTTATCACAGCACACAATTTCGCCAATATAGTGCTTATTATATGTAATAATATGTTTACATTTGTTATTTAGAAAAAGTCGAACACTTTTCAATATTTTCAGTTTATTTATAATTATTTAAAAGAAATCATCTATATTCGTGCGTATTATAAATGTTACGGATTACTGTTGTGTTTCGTTCAAAATTCGAATAATAAGAGAGTAGTGTTATTTTGAAGTGAAAGCACTTACCGAACATATTGCGACTTATAAGAACCTGATTATGGCAACTTAAGACAAGTGTACTAAGCAACGAGCTGATGTTGGGTTCACAACACAAACACAGAATTGTTATTTCGGGAACTTCAGAGCAATTACAAATTTAAAAGCTCCAATAACCGACTAAATGAAAATAAAGTTTTGTGACGTATTACTAGGCAAGTGAATTATTTTAGTCATGAAGAATGATTAATCAAATAAGCGACAATCAGTCATGACACAACATCATGTGTCTAAATCCGCTGTATGCAAAACTATACCGCACTTCAATATTTGGGACTTTCAAATAGGAATAAAAATATCTGAAAAGTGATGAAGTGTTGAAAAGACCTGGGTCTTTTGAATTTTTTTTGAATTGAACATTCGACATTGGCGACTTGTAATCATTGCTCATTTCAAGCTTTGAGTGGCAATTTACAGATCATCGTCATCACGAATGTTCAAGCACCACGTGCGTATTAGAATTATAATGGATAAGATCCTATTCGTAGCTTCGGTTATATACAGGAGGCAAGCTTGAAAAATTAAATCTCTCTCCCGAGTCTAGCTATACAACTATCTGGGAAAGCATTAGAAAAAATCATAGACAATTTTTCAAAAAAGATTTTGATACAGTTATAGGAAGATTTTTCAGTTTTTATTTATATTTCATAGATTAGTTAAGGCAAGTAAGGCCCATCCTGAGTTTTAAACAAAAGAACAACAACTAGGAACTACTTTTGTGGGTACTACAGTAGCTCTGTATTACTGAACTTTGTTGAGCGTTTAGATGAAGAAGAATGCGCGACATTAATGAAAGTCGTTGTAACAGATCACAGCACAGATTTTCGACAATATGGTGCCTGTTATATGTAATAATATGTTTACATTTGTTATTTAGAAAAGGTCGAAATCTTTTCAATATTTTCAGTTTATTTATAATTATTTAAAAGAAATCATCTATATTTGTGCGTATAATAAATGTTACGGATCACTACTGTTGTGTTTCGTTCAAAATTCAAATAATAAGAGAGTAGTGTTATTTTGAAGTGAAAGCACTTACCGAACATAGTACGACTTATAAGAACCTGGTTATGGCAACTTAAGACAAGTTTTCTAAGCAACGAGCTGATGTTGGGTTCCCTGAAGAACACAGAAGTGTTATTTCGAGAACTTCGGAGCAATTACAAATTTAAAAGCTCCAATAACCGACTAAATGACTCAACGAATGAAGTGCAAATCAAGTTTTGTGACGTATTACTAGGCAAGTGAATTATTTTAGTCATGAAGAATGATTAATCAAATAAGCGACAATCAGTCATGACACAACATCATGTGTCTAAATCCGCTGTATGCAAAACTATACCGCACCTCAATATTTGGGACTTTCAAATAGGAATAAAAATATCTGAAAAGTGATGAAGTGTTGAAAAGACCTGGGTCTTTTGAATTTTTTTTGAATTGAACATTCGACATTGGTGACTTGTAATCATTGCTCATTTCAAGCTTTGAGTGGCAATTTACAGATCATCGTCATCACGAATGTTCAAGCACCAAGTGCGTATTAGAATTATAATGGATAAGATCCTATTCGTAGCTTCGGTTATATACAGGAGGCAAGCTTGAAAAATTAAATCTCTCTCCCGAGTCTAGCTATACAACTATCTGGGAAAGCATTAGAAAAAATCATAGACAATTTTTCAAAAAAGATTTTGATACAGTTATAGGAAGATTTTTCAGTTTTTATTTATATTTCATAGATTAGTTAAGGCAAGTAAGGCCCATCCTGAGTTTTAAACAAATGAACAACAACTAGGAACTACTTTTGTGGGTACTACAGTAGCTCTGTATTACTGAACTTTGTTGAGCGTTTAGATGAAGAAGAATGCGCGACATTAATGAAAGTCGTTGTAACAGATCACAGCACAGATTTTCGACAATATGGTGCCTGTTATATGTAATAATATGTTTACATTTGTTATTTAGAAAAGGTCGAAATCTTTTCAATATTTTCAGTTTATTTATAATTATTTAAAAGAAATCATCTATATTTGTGCGTATAATAAATGTTACGGATCACTATTGTTGTGTTTCGTTCAAAATTCAAATAATAAGAGAGTAGTGTTATTTTGAAGTGAAAGCACTTACCGAACATAGTACGACTTATAAGAACCTGGTAATGGCAACTTAAGACAAGTTTTCTAAGCAACGAGCTGATGTTGGGTTCCCTGAAGAACACAGAATTGTTATTTCGAGAACTTCGGAGCAATTACAAATTTAACAGCTCCAATAACCGACTAAATGACTCAACGAATGAAGTGCAAATCAATTTTGTGACGTGTTACTTGGCAAGTGAATTATTTTAGTCATGAAGAATGATTAATCAAATAAGCGACAATTAGTCATGATACAACATCATGTGTCTAAATCCGCTGTATAGAAACTATAACGCAGCAGAATAATTGGGTCTTTCAAATAGGAAAAAAATTTCTGAAAAGTGATGAAGTGTGGAATCGACCCAGTCGAGGACGGATTATGATCTGTAGATTGCCACTCCAAGCTTGAAATGAGCAATGATTACAAGTGGCCAGTGTCGAATGTTCAAGCACAAAGTGCATATTAGAATTATAATGGAAAAGATCCTATTCGTAGCTTCGGTTATTTACAGGAGGCAAGCTTGAAAAATTAAATCTCTCTCCCGAGTTCTATACAACTATCTGGAAAAGTCTTAGAAAAAATCACAGACAATTTTTTTTTCAAAAATAGATGTTGATCCAGTTATAAGAAGATTTTTCAGTTTTTATTTATGTTTCATAAATTAATTAAGGCAAGTAAGGCCCATCCTGAGGTTTAAACACAAAAACAACAACTAGGAACTACTTCTGTTATATTGATGGGGTATACTTTTACTACAGTAGCTCTGTATTAGTGAACTTTGTTGAGCGTTTAGATGAAGAGGAATGCGCAACATTAATGAAAGTAGTTGTAACAGATTTGCTTATCACAGCCCACAATTTCGACAATATAGTGCTTGTTATATGTAATAATATGTTTACATTTATTATTTAGAAAAAGTCGAAAACTTTTCAATGTTTTCAGTTTATTTATAATTGTTAGTTTCATGCGTTGTAGTTGTTGTTGTTATCATCCGTGTAGTGACAGATTAAGAATACATAATGTCACTACCCCATCTCTATCCTTAAAAGGCGACTAAGGGACTACCTTATGCAGACCAGAGCACTGCAAGAAAAGGAAAAAAAGTAAATTCCCTCCACATTCTTTGGAGTGTCAAATATAATCAAGTAGTTAAGTGTGAAGTACCAGGATCGCATAAACTGTCGGAGTCTATAAGGTAGCTGTGTGAAAAGGACAGAAACAACTGAAACAAAAACTGTTACTGCACTGCAGTACGTGTTAATTAATGGTTTGGGGAGGGATATGTCTGGAAGCTCGTACGGACTTGGTGGTGATAAATGGAGGGAATTCGACTGCTGATCCCTTTATTAAATCAGTTTTTTTTTTATTCCACTAAATATAATAATAATATGTTAAAAAACGTTAATAGGTGATGTTTGTTAAAACTTGGAACAAAATATTCAATTTCGATTCATATTATTATTTAGGATGACAATTTTGTGAAATGCAGTGAACACTCATATATTGCTGTTGATTTTAGAAGTTGATTTGTTGTTAATTGTTGTAATCATATATTTCTTAATCCACTTAGAATAGGCATTTCAAGCTTAAGCACTTATGTATTATTATTTTTAAGACTCATGAAATTGTACCTATTAAAAATGAATAAGTTAAGTGGTGTATCGCGTGTGTAGTTTATAACATTTGTTTGAACTATTGAAGTACATTTTTAAGGATTAATTTATTGGATATTGCGACCGTTTGTGAGTGTCATTATTCTTATTTTTGGCCAAACAGCAACACGGGATATGTGTACTATTTGTCAATTATAGCACGTTTCTTCTTAATCGGTTAATAAAATAATAATGGTTGCACTCGTTGCAGGTTACGCCCCGCACGAATGCACCTCTTTTTAGTACCTTTTGGATTTATTTTATTTATTATTCTAATTTACTTTTAATAATTTAAAATTCCTTAACCGAGCCTTCGTCGGAGCGGAGTGCCCGCCGAAGGTCCGGTGCTCTTAATTTTTTAATTTCAAGTGCGGTGCACATAATGTCTTGGCCATGATACCCAAATTAATATTAAAATATAATGTATAATAAGTTATAGTTCGAGTTTAAGTATCAAATAGTGATTTCTGTGTGTATTTTCATTTCACGCCGTTCCCCACTCAAGACGGATAACTTCCTACTACTAACTGTCTTGCCTAGCGTCCCACTGGAGGGGACGGTGGAGACCGCTAGACTGGGTGACGTGAGGCGAAACTTGCTCCCCGTTTCGTAAAATGTATTATTGTCCGCAAAGTTTCCCCTTTAATTTATGACCTTGCGGATTTCAACCTAAGTCTATAAATAATCAAACTTATTCTTACTTAATTATTATATTTAGTTTGTCACTATGACTATATTCTTGTTGACTATGATCATCAAGCAAATTTTTTTCTATTATTTTTTTTATAAGTACTCATCCATCAAGGTTAGGCACTGGTCATTATATTGTAATAAGTATCGAGTTAGTTATATTATTAAACGACTTCTTTTACATGTTTCTTTTTACTTTATATAAAAATTATTTTAAATTATGAAATAATATATTTTAAAAGGTAAATAAAATATTAATTGATACATATTATTTCCATAAACTTATTAACTTATTACTTACCTTAACTTATTAGATATTTGTTATTATTATCATTACTAAATTACTTATGTCTTTGGCTAATAAGCCATATTTTAAAC
Source organism: Laspeyria flexula (assembly GCA_905147015.1). NCBI lineage: Eukaryota > Metazoa > Arthropoda > Insecta > Lepidoptera > Erebidae > Laspeyria > Laspeyria flexula. The sequence continues at coordinate 4,868,482 of LR989949.1, read as the reverse complement.
ATTCATTTCATTTAAATAAGATGTTATCTTATCATTGTGATAAGCTATCACAAGTTTTTAACTGACTTTTTTTCTAAAATTATTAGAAGATAAGTAAGTAATGTTTCTTTGTACTAAATTTTTGCTGTATTTTATCTTTGAATTTTAATTTTTTTTAAAGGTTTCACATGACCAGATCAGACCAGAGAGAGAGACCACAAACTTCTAATGTAAAAGTAATCGTATCGCCATCGAGAAAAAATGTATGGCAATTTGTACAACGCCTGATAGAGGCGTTGTACAAATTGCCATACATTTTTTCTCGATGGCGATACGATTACGATACGAGTACAGGCGTACGTAAGATGCACCAATATTGGTAGCACGAACGCGTTGTTTGAACTAATAGTGTACTTAACTGTACAATTTCTGCCATAAAGCGAATGTCATAAAGCGATTCTGCCCTAAAGCCAATCTGCCATAAAACGAATCTGTCCTAAAGCGAATAAGGGGGTCTGGTATTTCCATACGAATCAATTTGAATTGCGATCACAAACTCAATTTTGACATACGCTACGTAAAATTCGAAAGCTGGCTAACATATTCGTCGAAACCTTGTCATTTAAAATTTCTCAGTTAGTAAAGTTTTGAAACGTGTTTAATTTTTCATTTTATATAGAATATTAATAATATTTAACATGTTTTATATTAGTTATTAGAGCTCTGACCCGTGTGGTGACGGGGCTTAAGAATACATGGGTCACCACTCCATCTCGTTCCTAGGATGTCGTAAGAGGCGACAAAGGGAAAATCGCGCCACAACACCTCCGCTAGAGAAGGAAAACTCGAAACAAAACCCTGTACCAACCCGTCTGGCCAGCGTGGTAACAGTAGGCCGGCCAAATCACCACCTACATGAACGACACAAACAAAAAACGGCCCCCAGTACCCGGCAGCCCCGCCAGCCCAGGCCAAGGTAGCGGCGTGGGATATGGCGGGGCAGGGGGTGCTAAGAATCCCCGGCACGGATATGGCTACCACCATCGACGACGACTGGCCCTGGCAACATACAACGTTAGAACGCTGCGGGCCGACGAGAAAATAGTGGAGCTGGAAGAAGTAACAAGGCAGTTACGCTGGGATATAATAGGGTTGTCAGAAGTCCGAAGAAAGGGACAGGACACGATAACCTTGAACTCGGGTAACTTGCTATACTACCGGGGGGATGAACAGCTATCCCAAGGTGGTGTCGGGTTTATCGTCCACAAGTCCCTCGTCAACAACATTGTCGAGATTGACAGTGTGTCGACCAGGGTTGCGTACCTGATACTCAGAATGTCTAAAAGATATTCGTTAAAGGTTATCCAGGTCTACGCCCCGACTTCGACACATCCAGACGACGAAGTGGAGGAGATGTATGAGGACATATCCAAGGCCATACACTCCTCCAAAACACACTTTAACGTCGTGATGGGGGACTTCAATGCGAAATTGGGCACAAGATGCGGTGATGAGCTGAGGGTGGGGCAATTTGGAGTAGGTCAACGGAACTCCAGGGGGCAAATGCTAGCCGACTTCATGGAGAAGGAAGGCCTCTTTATGATGAATTCCTTCTTCGAAAAGCGGCCCCACAGGAAGTGGACCTGGATGAGTCCGGATGGTTGTACCAAAAATGAGATCGACTTCATCATGTCGACAAAGAGGCAAGTGTTCGATGATGTCTCTGTGATCCACTCGGTGAAAACCGGTAGTGATCACCGTATGGTAAGAGGCACATTAAACCTTGACCTCCGATTAGAAAGGCGTCGACTGTTGAAGTCCACGCTCCGACCTACAACCAGCCACATCCAAAACCCCGAAAGCTTTCAGCTCGAGCTTCAAAACCGCTTCGAGTGTCTTAATTTCGCTACAGTGGATGATACCAACGACATGTTTGTGGAAACTGTCCATACAGTTGGGTCCAAATTCTTCAAGACCCGCCGTACAAATAGAACCAAAATGATCTCGGACTCGACCTTAAGACTCATGGAAAAACGGCGGGACCTTAGGCTGCAGTCTTCGAGTGACGCATTGTCATGCCGAGGGCTCAATAGACAGATCTCGAAATCACTAGCACGCGACAGACGTCTCTTTAATACTCAGCGTATTAAAGAGACAATAGAACGGAACCAAGGCTCCAAAGTGTTCGCAAAAGATCTGTCTATTGGGCAGAGCCGGCTGACAAGGCTGAAAACCGAGGACGGTAGCATCGTCTCGTCCAAACCAGAGGTCTTAAGGGAGATAGAGAAGTTCTATGGACAGTTATACACGTCAACATCAAAATCCGTTGGCAGTCCAGCGAAAGATCCAAGAGCTAGACTGACTCGACACTATACCGAAGATATCCCGGACGTCAGCCTGTACGAGATTAGTATGGCTCTGAAACAGCTCAAAAACAACAAGGCGCCTGGTGATGACGGAGTTACGACTGAGCTTCTGAGAGCGGGTGGAAAACCGGTACTTAAAGTCCTCCAGAAGCTCTTTAACACCGTCATACTCGAGGGCAACACGCCACAGGCATGGCACAGGGGCGTGGTGGTACTATTTTTAAAGAAGGGTGATAACACTCTTCTTAAAAATTACAGGCCCATCACGCTGCTGAGCCATGTCTACAAGCTGTTTTCAAGAGTCATCACGAATCGTCTCACGCGCAGGCTCGACGACTTCCAGCCTCCCGAACAAGCCGGTTTCCGAAGAGGCTATAGTACCATAGACCACATACATACGCTGCGGCAGGTTATACAGAAGACCGAGGAGTATAACCGGCCACTATGCTTAGCGTTTGTGGACTATGAGAAAGCCTTTGATTCGGTGGAAACATGGGCAGTGCTACAGGCACTCCAGAGGTGCCGAATTGACCACCGGTATATCGAGGTGCTGAGGTGTTTGTACAGAAATGCCACCATGTCTGTTCGTCTCCAGGATCAGAGCTCGAAACCGATCCAACTGCAGCGAGGTGTGAGACAGGGAGATGTCATATCTCCGAAACTGTTCACGGCTGCATTGGAAGATGTATTCAAGCTTCTGGACTGGAACGGATTCGGCATCAACATCAACGGCGAGTACATCACCCACCTTCGGTTTGCCGACGATATCGTGGTCATGGCAGAGTCACTGGAGGACTTTAGCACAATGCTCGGTAGCCTCAATAGAGCTTCCCAACGGGTGGGGCTTAAAATGAACATGGACAAGACGAAAGTTATGTCTAATCGCCATGTAGCCCCCGCCCCTATTACTGTGGGGAGCTCTAATCTCGAAGTTGTTGACGAATATATATACCTAGGACAAACGGTCCGGTTAGGTAGGTCCAACTTCGAGAAAGAGGTTAACCGCCAAATCCAACTCGGCTGGGCAGCGTTTGGGAAGTTACGCACTGTTTTCTCGTCCACGATACCCCAGTGTTTGAAGACAAAGGTCTTCAACCAATGTGTGTTGCCAGTGATGACCTACGGAACTGAGACGTGGCCGCTAACTATTGGCCTTATCAGAAAGCTTACTGTCGCCCAGCGAGCCATGGAAAGAGCTATGCTCGGAGTTTCCCTGCGTGATCGAATCAGAAATGAGGAGATCCGCAGGAGAACTAAAGTTGTCGACATAGCTCACCGAATCGCATCGCTAAAGTGGCAGTGGGCAGGGCACATAGCTCGTAGAACTGATGGCCGATGGGGGAAAAAGGTTCTCGAGTGGCGGCCACGTATTGGAAGGCGCAGCGTGGGACGGCCCCCCACCAGATGGACCGACGACCTGGTCAGGGTGGCGGGCGGCCGTTGGTTGCAGGCGGCACAGGACCGTTCGCAGTGGCGTAAATTAGGTGAGGCCTATGTTCAGCAGTGGACGTCGTTGGGCTGATATGATGATGATGATGATGATTAGAGCAATAAATGGCCTAAATTCATATAAAAATATTTTCTCAAGTTACACATAGTGAATCGCCAGGTGGCGTCCTTTCACTTTGTTGTTAAATTATAGGCTCAATTTGTTATAAATTATTCCAATATAATATTCTTAACGAAATTAAATAAGTTTCCTATAATATTTAGAGAAAAATAACCCAATAATACGCTGATAAAAAATTAAAAACGGCGCCTCACCGATACTATGAAAAGGAAATTACTGGAACGGCCTAGGTAACACCGAAATATGACAGTTGCAGATTTGACTCGAGTAAAAATATAACTTTTCTACTGTTCATTCTAATATTTTAATATTGCATCGCCACTAATTCACCAGACCTGAACTCCATTAAAAACATGTAGGAACTCAGCAAACGAGCGATTGCGTATGAATTTTATTTTATTATGTTAAAAGAACGCCCGCACTAGAGGACTAGCCCTGTGTCGCGGGGATTTTACAAACATGCAACTAACAGACAAACTACACCCAGTTATTACCAAGCGCGAAATGGTTGTCTCTTCTCAGAGAATGTTGGAAAAAAAAACTTGGAACTCCAAAAACATGAAAACGCATGTAGTAAAGAAATAAAAAATTACTTGTCCAATTTTTTTCTTCTTATTTTTATAACCCCAATGGAATAAAGAAATACAAATAAAAAAATATAAGATACCTACAACCAATCATTCTGTTAGAGAAATCCAAATAAACTAGAAAAACTATAATTTCAGTACCTACCTACTGTTCCTAATGATATGGCAACCTATGGTATATAATATAAATATTAAGAAATATTTTGAAAATCATTCCATGATTTTATATTTTTTTTATATTTAAGTTTTATAAACATTCATTTCTAAAAATTATTTAGTCATAAATAAAAACTCTACACAAAAAATAGTTTGTTAACGTGGTAAAATACGCGAGCCATGGAGATAAATAATGGATGATTGTTGCTGATGATTCATCATCATCACCGCAAGCAATATTTAAGTATTTTTATAGTATATTTATGTTCGCAGAGGCTTATACGCGAGCCATATACTTACATAACAGACATAGAAGGAAAAAGCATTTGTTACATTTAGAAACCTGTGCCTAAATAATTAGATATTATTTCCAAATAAGCGCCATAGTGTCACGTGAGTTCACCCACGAAGTTACAAAGGCACTGACGTGAGCCTAAATAACGCGGCGGTGTAGAGGTCAATGTGCGCGCATGCGCTTAACTACATTACTTACTCCTAAGAACATAAAGACAGTTTTCTGCTTTGTGTAATAAAACGGAATATTCCGCAAGCTAATTCGTATTACCTACTTTACGATACACACGCTGTAGTACGCTCTAATTTTCTACAATAGCTTAACACCTACCTAGCCTTACACATGATTAGTACTGTACTGTTCGACGAAAGCCAAATATTATGATAGTTATACTTTCTTTAATTTAGTGTACCTAAATATGATATTATGCTTCTATATTTAGATGATAAAAAATTTAAACTGTTTTTTTTTAGATTATTAAAAATGTAAACTTTTTTTTATGACTTTTCTTATCTGTTGTACTTTTGTGACAATTCGTGACAATACGTCGAGTTGCGAATCCGTCAAATTGAAAATCTGTCGAATTGAAAATGAGGGTAATTATTGTTGTGACTTTTATGAAAAAAATAATATAAAATAGCCTAAGACGGGTTTCTTGCCGTCTATCCCACTAGTTCCATTGAGTTGTCCCATCACGGGAGAACTGAGACGATGACGTCACAGTAGTTCCATGGGACAATTGGAACTAATATTTTTATCATATTATTGTCCCAAAAGTCCCATCACCGTCATCACCGTACATAATATATGGTCTCTTTTTTCTGTAGCCGTGTCATGCCTCTTAGGTATTAAAAAAATATTTAAATAGGTAGGTATGATTTATTATGCAATGACGTTGTCACTTTAAAAATAATTATCCTTATGCAACTAGGAACCTACCACGTTATATTGTGCTATTGTGAGGTGAATTTTATAAATAACAGTAGTGGCTATGTCACAGGATTTCGTAATAATAAAAAGAGGCCGAGGGTGGTCTTACTTTATTCCGGCAATGAATATTATAAACATTTAACGTACTCGTGTGGAGAAACGATATGGAGTTGCAGTAAACGCAAGAAAATAAAATGCACGGGCTCAGTTACTGTTACGATAGTGAGTAAATTAACTAATACGTTGCTTTCTTTTCACGCTATGGATCCATATTATATCGGTACTTGAGAAGCGTAGCTAACTTTAAAAGAGTGTATAGTTTGACGATCAGTGCCTCAGTATTATTTTAATTCTTTTAAAAACCAACCAACCCGTGTGGCCAGCATGGTATAGTAGGCTAAATTCAGTCCACATTCTTTGGAGGAGACCCGTGCCCAGCAGTGGGACGTTTATGGTTTGATGATGATTAGAAATGCAACACATATATAAATGCACCTAAAATATTTTAACTGTAACACGAACAATAACTACAAGAATGTACAAATATGAATCGACAATACTTCAATAAATACTCGTAGTACCTAGGTAAATGTTTATGGAGTGCGTTAATGTCTTGGTAGATTTTCATATTGAAATACGCATTCAGTAAAATAAATCAATAATATTGGTGGCGAATCGGATTGCGTGTAACGATTATGTATTCTAATTTCGCCTTCGGCCGCGTATGATACCAGAGTTTGGTAACCAGTATCATACGAAGAAAAAATGATCGTCGTAGGATACTGGTATCCAAATGATAGGGATTATTCGTTTTATGTAACCGAGTATCAGCTTAGGAAAATATCAAACAATTACAAGTGAGTACTTAATATTTCCTCGTATGATACTGATAAGCAACGACTCTACCTTTTGGCTTTGCCACAATATTAATTATGGATGTACAGGGAGTATTACTCTAAATGTTAAAAAGGAAGTCGTAAAAATCAAAACTCACAAGGAAACCTGCAAACAAGACTTTGCAAATAATAAAATATTGAAAGAATTAGATAAATTGAAAGAAAAATGTAGTAATAATTTTGATAGTATTCAAAAACAATATGACAACATGGTGTTCAGCCTGGAAGAGGCAGGACTTGACTTTGTACGGGAAATCCCTAAATTCCAAAACATCAAAACGGGATTGTACAAAGAAAGAAATAAAGTATTAGGAGCACCAAGACTGAGAAAGAAATCTTCGATTGAAGCCGTAGTACCCGATAAATTCAAAAAGTTCTTGTTGGCAGAATATAGTGATGACGACAAAAAGATTCTACTATTTTGCAATCGTAAAGTACAAGCATATTTTATGTGACGGTACTTTTACTTCATGCCCGACTGAATTTCATCAGTTATATACAATTCATGGCGTCGACGAAACTACATCGGCTGTTGTACCTTTAATTTTTTGTTTACTACCAGACAAGACACAGCAAACTTACGAGGTACTATTTTATATGATAAATTCCCGATTCAAGCACTCGAACTCAACAGTAATTATTTCTGGTAGCCACTACCAGAAATAATTACTGTTGACTTCGAGTTGGCTCCAATGAAAGCTGTTCGAAAAGTTTTCCCGAAAATTGATGTTAAGGGATGTTATTATCATTTGAATAGGTGTTTATTTAGAAAAGCGAAATCGTTAAAATTAACCACAAGGGTAAAAAAAGGCATGTAGCCAGGTGTGCTGGCCTTGCACGTTTTGCCTAAAGCCACCCAAAGCCTATATTCGAAAGGGGTATGAATATGTTATGTCGAGGAGTCCGTCTGGAGAAGAGATAACAAAATTTAACAAATATTTCAATAACCAATGGATGGCAAAGACTGAGTTCGAAAAAATTTGCTGTTGTTCATCATCCAAAATACGTACTACCAATAATGTAGAAGGTTGGCACAGTCGCCTTAATAGATATATTGGACGTAAAAGACCGGCATTGGCTCAACTCTTAGATATTTTAAGAAAAGAAACCACTATAATGGATATATACAAGAGAAAATCGAAACTAAGCCGAGAGTTCAAAGAAATTGATAAAGAAATAAATGACGCCATTTCTCAGCTAAATGTAAACGAAATTAGTGTTGGTCATTGTATCGAAATCATTTCACCATTTTATTCCAATAGGTTGTAGGTAATAAACGGTTCACAGTTGAACTATTTCCTTTTTTTCTTGTATGTTTTCCATAAAGCGAGGGTTTTACAATAAGCGTAGGTACAGAATGCGATCTTCACAGTTTTGCCGAGTTGGTTTCATAGGCAGAATGTTATATACCTTACTGGATACTAAACATGATGAAGGGTATCAGAAAAATAATATTTCCTTCATTTGGATACCGATAGATTCGGGGGTAAGGGGAGAACGGAGAATAACACCCATCCGACCCAACTGTCAACCTCACTTGCACGCGCTGGTTTTTCTCCCCTTTGAACATCTAGCGGCGCCAGTTCTAGGACTGGCGTGGTGCCCCCTGCCAGACAATAGACGAGGCTCTGGCGACCGAGCAATGGCTGTATAACCATACACCCAGCTGGGTAACCAACTGGAAGAGGCTGAGCGAGCCTTGGGACCTAAATTGTCCCTAAAATGTCTGAAGTACAAGAAGGAGTTAAGGTAAAAATGGCAGCGAGATTAAATACTAAACTACCCCAGGAGGGTACCGGAATAACCGGAAAATCCCTCTCCGAGTCCAACTCGGACTGCCCCGTCGTATCTGGGGGGGGGCAAAATTTCGCCTACATCTACATCTACATCTACAGCAAAAACAACCACACCAAAACCAAAAATTTTAACCCAACAAGTCTTCCACCCAGGCCTATTTAATAGGTCAAACTCACTTAGCGCTTTACCAACTAAAGAGTCCACTGCAATCACGTCTGTGACTTTCTCACCTGTTGTAACCAACACTACAAAGAACCAAGAAACAGCTCCAGCCCAGCAACCTCCAAGCATAGAACAGCAGCGACCCCACTGGCAACGCCTGCCATCCCCAAAAAAGCGTAAACGGTGCGAACAATCACCTCCTACTCAAGGAACAATATGCCATACAAATAGATTCGAGGGCTTACCTATAGATCTAACGGAAGACCCTGTGACAATACCCAAACCAGCCAACCCACCACCAATACTTCTGTATGGTATAGAAGACCATAACGAACTTTCAAAGTTACTCGAATCAGTAGTCTCGCCCACCGAATTCAAATACAGAATCGTAAATAAGAACCTTCTTAGAGTCATGGTGAATACACCCGAAAGTTACAAACGAGTAATTAATGTGGTACAACAAAAAGGTCTTATTGGTCACACATTCACGCCAAAAACTAACAGGCCTTATAGAGTCGTCATCAAGGGTCTCCATCACACCACCCCACACGATGCCATCACTGAGGAAATTGAAAAAAGTGGCAACAAAGTAAGAGGAGAAATCATTAATGCCCGATATGGTCCTCAAAAGTTACCTACCTCAACATTCTTTGTAAACCTCGAACCTAACATAAATAACAAAGAGGTGAAAAATATCCAATATATCTACCACCATCGTGTCAAAATTGAAGATCCACGAAAAAGTAAATCAGTGGCACAATGTCACCGATGCCAACAATATGGCCATACCAAAAATAATTGTATGCGACCATATAGGTGCGTTAAGTGTGGCGAAGGACATAGAACCTCAGACTGCCCAAAAAAGATAGGAACACACCCGCAAAATGTGCCCTGTGCTCTTGCGACCACCCAGCTAACTACAAAGGGTGTCAGGTGTCAGGTGTATAAGGAAATACTTGCAAGAAAACAACAACAACAGCCTAGAAAGCCATTAACTAACAATACCAAAAGTACTACTACTAGACAATTCGCACCCAACAACATCGAGACAAATATGCCACCACCCAAAGCAAACCATGAACCAAAAACCCACAAAAGGTATTCTGATGCTGCAGCAGGCTCCAGACATTCACCTCAGAAAGATACTGGCATTGACAACACCCAACAAACGACGTTGGAACAAATTTTACTGAACCAAAATGAAAAAATAGACCTACTTCTTCAACAAATAGGCTCCCTGTTGGGAGCATTAACAAATGTCATTACAAAACTAGTTCCATAGTGGCTTCCCTAAAAATCGCGACCTGGAACATAAATGGCCTTTCTCCAAACATCAACGAACTTGAGACCATAATTATCGAAAACAATCTGGATGCAGTCTTAATATCAGAGTCACATGCCACAGTGCGAAACTCATACCGGATCAAAGGCTACAACATATATGTCACTCCTCACCCTGATGGCAAAGCACATACCGGATCAGCCAAGTTGCAGCCTGGCTCAATACACCGCCAAATGTCGGATCAATTAACTCTCCAACAAACCCACCAGACATAAAACAAATGATACTGGAAAAACGTAAACTGCAAAGAAAATGGCACCAGTCACGCCATCCCTGGATAAGACAAGACTAAATAGAGCTGCTTAAGAACTAAAGACCACCATCAGAAATTCAGTTAATGATTAGGTCCAAAATAACCTTCTACTGCTGTCTCCAAACGGCACTAACGATCATTCCCTCTGGAAAGCCACAAAAGAACTTGGCAAACCACAACAATATTTTGCACCAATCAGAACACTAAACTCCTGGGCAAGGACTGACATAGAAAAAGCTGAAGTCTTTGCCAATCACCTAGCTCAAGTCTTCACGCCTAATGAGAGCCAAGCTGATGAGTTAGATCTCAACAAAATCCTAGGGCATGACTTTCAGATTTGCCCTCCCATTAAGCCAACCTCACCTAAAGAAATCGTGAGAGAAATCAGACTGCTCGCTCAAGGAAAGGCACCAGGCTTTGACCTGATCACACCTACTATCTTAAAAAATTTGCCTCGGAAATGTATTACATTCCTTGCTAGTCTCTTCAATGCAATCTTTAGAGTCTCTTACTTTCCGGCCATCTGGAAGGTCTCTCAAGTGATCATGGTACAAAGTTGGGAAAACCTGAGCATGAAGCCTCTTCTTACAGACCAATTAGCCTCACTCCTGTACTCTCCAAGCTTTGGCAAAAGATTTTTCTCACAAGAGTACAACTTGCCATAAATCAGTCAATAACCGTACCAGACCATCAGTTTGGGTTTCGTAAGTCGCATTCCACAATCGAACAAGTGCACAGAATATACCATACAGTTAGACAAGGCCTAGAACGGAAAAAGTATTGTTCGGCAGCATTCCTCGACGTTCAGCAAGCGTTTGATCGCGTATGGCACAAAGGGTTACTGGTAAAGATCAAAGAGAGGCTTCCTCACTCCATGTTTCCTCTCATAGAGTCCTACCTCACTGGACGATTATTCGAGGTGAAACAGGGCGATGCGCGATCGGGGCTGTGTTGCGTTGGGGCCGGCGTGCCGCAGGGCTCAGTTCTCGGCCCAGTTCTGTACAATATCTTTACCTCTGACTTACCCGTAAGGAATGACATCACTGTCGCCACATATGCTGATGACATTGCCTACCTTTCTGTAGAAGACAGCCCTGTGATTGCTAGCCGTAATCTTTAGAGTCAATTAGACGACACCCAAAAATGGCTTGAAAAGTGGCGCATTCGTGCTAGTGCTACCAAATCGAGCCATATAACCTTCGCTCTCAGAAAAGGAGACTGCCCACCTGTCAAACTTGGAAATGATACTCTTCCTCATTCAGCAAGTGTGAAATATCTGGGTTTCTATCTTGATAGGCGTTTAACATGGGTGCAAAAGAAACCAGCTAAACTTAAAATTCAAATCCCTGTATTGGCTAATGGGTAGAAACTCTGTGTTGTCAGTAGACAACAAACTATTAATTTACAACTCAATGCTAAAACCCATCTGGACGTACGGCATCCAACTATGGGGTGCAGCAGTGGCCGCTCCACCATAACGCCATATACCATACACACAAAAAAACTAGCTTATGGTCTGACAACCGATCGCAAGTGGACATAAAAGGAAAAAAAAAATAAAAAAAAAATTGGATACCAGTATCCTACGACGATCATTTTTTCTTCGTATGATACTGGTTACCAAACTCTGGTATCATACGCGGCCGAAGGGCTAATTTCGGCAAAGCAAACAATAGGTACCTACATACGTGTCTGATATTTTTGATTGATGTTTGTTTACGAATTATTATTACTTTATAATTAAATTTTTCAAACAAGCATTTAGATTCGGTAGATACTCATCAAAATAAATCAAACGCGCCCAAACCCAATACTAATACGTCGTTTTATTACGGAGATCCTATGGCCACCTTCCAGTTTCAACATGAAACCCTGGTTTTACCATTTAGGATCAAAGTACTCATCAAGACAAATCATACGAGCCCAAACTCGATGGGGTTGCGCCCTTTTATTACGGCCTTCCTATGGCCACCTTCCAGTTCCATCATCAGACCCTGGATACCCATCAAAAGTCAAAGTACTCGTCAAGACGAATCAAACGAACCCAAACTCGATGGGGTTATGTCATTTTATAAAAGAGTTCTATCCACCTTCCCTTTCCATCATCAGATTAGCTCAATGTCGTAATAATATTGCATTTTTACAAAATATCAGCATGTTTTAACTACTATCAGTAATAACAATAATTTTTAATAATAAGACAACAAAACGAATACTACAACGAATCAGCATGCGTGTGACAAACGTACTGCGCTTTGGTTGGCTCATTTGAATCGGAACAAGAAATGCCTGAACGCCAAAAAGGTGGATTTGTATAAAAATGCCATAATTATTATTATTACTCGTGTTCAACATTTGAATTTACGTTTAATAATATAATATTATAGTATAACGATATTAGATATACATATTTAGACAAAAAAATAAATTCAGTTAATTAAACCCCTAGTTTGTGTTTATTAGTATTATGTAAATTAAAAAATGAAATTATTTTTGTTATTATTTTTTATTAAAATAATTTATTTTATTTTGTGTATATTTAATTTAATTATATATATTTTTTTATTAAGTTTAAATACTTAAGCCAATCATATCCAATATGAATAACAAATTTAGCAAACCATATAAAAATAAAGGCTTGATAGCCTGAATAAACGTTTAGTTTCGACGATCGTTGTGCTGCGGGGACGTCCGTGTCCCGCGGCACTACGTCGCCGTACTGAACACCGGCCAGAGAAAACGTTGTACACACTACGGGCATGCGCACTAAAGTCTGTAATGCTATCCTTTATACTCATTCGCGACTTTTGCTTCGGAATCGATTTGTAGTAGTAGTAGCATAACATAACACATGCCTTTTCTTTGCTCAGCTTTTTCTTGTAAATCTTTGCACCTATATTAACTTTATTATAGGTATGTATACTTAAATGGATTATTGTATATTAGTTACATTTTGCAGCCTCCAGTAATAAAATTTCATTGTTTGTAGGGTGCCGAAAGTACAATTCTTTTAAGGGTTATTATAATTTCGTCTTGTATTCTCCAAACAATTATAACATATTTTTTTATTCTTGTAAATCTTCACAATATATTTTTACTTTTAATCATATAATTTTTTTAATCTATGCATTCATATTTACTGTTAATTTCATTTGATACTCTAGTAAATCAGTGACCACTCGATGATAACAATATTCGGCTAAATTGATATCATGGACATTCTTACAGCCATACGTGAGTCTTTGTCACGACAATTTACTTGCTACAATTACAATCGGAATACGTAAAGTACGTCCAACAAGACTAAACCACTTGCTACACCTCTGTCGAGTCCCTGTCGGTTTTTAAAGAGATATTCCCAGAAAAACTGATTACTCTGAGAGGCAACATCCCGTGGCCTAGCAGTCTTGGTTTGTGAGCAGCAGATTTCTTTTTATGGAGATACCTCACATCATCACACAACATCGAGTGTATACATATATATACTCATAAACCAAAAACACTGTTGCAATTAAAAGGTAAGTTCAGAGATGTCAATAATCTCTCACTCTGTGCAGAGTATTCGAATATTTACGTTTAGAAAAATGCAGTATCCGCTATCATTCACATGGTATTGTTTTTAAAAAGTAAATTTCCACCAGTTTTCTAAAAAAAATTCAATCAATTTAAGTTAAAACCGACTGCAATCTGATAAAACCCGTTCAGGCATCAGAGGAAATAATAAAAAGAAAAGTTTACAATGAGCTTCAATCTTTACAGATGTGATTATGGCAAAACAAAGGATTTTTATAAGGAATGTATTAAAACGAGTACAACGAAAACTACAAATTTACACTTCAAACATATCTTTTCAAAAGCAAAACTACATCAATACAAAGGTTTAGCATTCAAGAATCAACCCCTAGAAAATTCAAATTCAAAACCACCCTACTTAAAAAATACAATAACAAAGCAAAAGCCTACGACGACTGGGAATAAGATATTTATTAATTAAAATAATATTTTTTTATTTAAATTTATAATATTGTAATTTTCTTTAATTAATTTTAAAAAGATTTTATTTCCCCTATTACCCGTGGTCCCACCGCTACGTCCCTCTGGTATAGTGAAAAAAATTCAAGACCTTTTTTGGCTAAGTATTTTAAAATGACGTGTTGTTTCATAAAATAATTATGCTGGTAGCCTTATCTTTTAAATGTCTAGTACCACGAATTTTGTACAGTTGATACAGACATTGCAGGCGGAGTATTTGTGGGAAAAAGTCATGTATTCTTAGCGATTTGAAAAGGTAAGCGACATATTGTTTTTAATGTTGAAATGACAGATTTCCATGGTTATTTCTCAAATAATCCCTTTTGGTGTCTTAGGTCCAGTTCCTGTTAGGTCCAGTTTAATCTTAAGTCTATTTCTTCAAACGTCTATTCCGTGATCGTCTATTTCTTCGAACGTCTATTCCGTGATAGTCTATTTCTTCGAACGACTATTCCGTGCAAGTCTATTTCTTCGAACGTCTATTCCTTGAACGTCTGTTCTTTCGTTGTTGTTTTTTTTATTTCTCATGACATACATAATGTTGAATTCTCAAAATGTTGGAAAAATTTTACATATTTTTAGATATCAGACCTACTTGGAAAAACATTACATACATGAGATTAAAACCTTTTTGAAATGATACGTCGTACGATACTTATAAAATAAATGATTTATTTAATTGTCAGTGTCAAACATTGCTTTTTGTTCTTTCTTGCAATTATATTAAAAATTTCCACCTTTTTTTCCACGATGGAGGAATCTGACCAAAAGGTTATTTTCATAAAGAGTCGTAAAGGCAAAACTACATTATTAAGAGGCGGATTTAAATATAGTTTAAGTTTGCAAAACAAGAACGGAACGTCGTTATGGAGGTGCTGTAATAGAGATATTTGCTCCGCTACAATTACATGTAAAGTTTAGCATTTTATTCGTGAAAATCGAAGATCGCACACATGTGAGCCTAATTATTTGAGAAATGAGATCGATCTTGCAATGGACAAATGTAAACAAGACGTCTGCAAAAATTTCGGTTCAGTACAGAAATTTTTGAGAAAAATTTTGAAGATCTTCGAAAAAAAATGACCAAAATATAGAAGAGATACCGGAATTTCGTTCCAAAAAAACTACCTGCTACAAAGCAAGAAAATAATTCTTAAATGTTTCAAAACTAACGTTTAACAGCTTGGAGGATGTACAGGTTTCAGAAGTATTAGTAGATAATTTTTTTGTACGTGAAGATGGAGATGTAGAAAAAATTTTACTGTTTGCTTCACCTACAGCAAAAAACTATGTAAAAAAGTACAAAGGCGTTTATTATGGGAATGGAACATTTTTATCAGTGCCACATCCATTCTACCAGCTGTATGTATTGCATGTTGATCTGGGATCCAGAATTGATTCTACCAACATTATTCCAGTGTTTTACTCGCTTCTTCCAAACAAATCGGAAGAAACATACAGAATTACAGACGATTATTCAACTTGATTAAAATAAAATTTGGGGTTAATATAAATCAATTTAAATATTGTGATTATGAGACGGCACCCATGAATGCTATGCGAGATATATTTCCGGACATCCAAATACGTGGTTGTTATTTTCACTATAACAAAGCTATTTGGCGTAATGCTAAAAAACTAGGAGCCAATAAAACAAAAGAGTGCAGAAAGACCATAAGGCTGATTTATATGCTCCGTCTTTTGCCGGCTGACAGTATTAGAACTGCATCTCTCCTAATTTGGGATGACGCTCCGATATCTTTTGAATTAAATAAGTTTACCGCTAAAAATATTTTACCGCCAATGGCTTAAAATTCAAACAGACGTATTAAGCTGTGCCGATGATTAACACCGTACAACTAACGCCCTTGAAGGCTGGCACAGACGCGTTAATGCTCGTATTCCCAAAACGCCTAATCTGTTTTTGTTCTTGTATGCCTTAAAAAGGGAAGCTATTCATTTCGATTTTAAAATTAGCCAGTCTATTTGGGACATTAAAAAAAAACAGGAGAGCATATTTAATTAGATTTGACAGGCAGTACAAGACACTAATACGTAAATTCAAGAAAAAAAAAATCGACTCTATAAAATTACGTACGCCATTTTGTTTTTTAATGTCAACTGACGTTTCTGCTTCGCTGTGATTGGTTTTCGCAGTCGCCGCTTTATTTTCACAATTTGACAATTTTTAAACGTGTAGGTACTGTGTTGCGCTTACTATCCCAGTTTCTTTGTGATTATTTTGCTTTTATTGCAAAATGTAGTGTAAATCTTCGCGACAGGACGCTATTTTGTATTTTGCATCATTTTCCATGTACTAAGAGAAGACTCTGTGTGGTTAAAGTGCCTAAACCGAGATGATCTGAACAATTTATCTTCCAAACAACTTTCAAAGTTGTTTGTTTGCCAAAAACACTTTGAGAAAAAGTTTATAATATCCAAATCTCGTCTGATAGGCAGTGCCTATCCTTCTCTTTTCACTGGAGAAGAGATTTTAAGTGGAATACCGTCTCGAGAAAATAGCAGTACATAAGCATTTTTATCTGAAGCCATGCATCTGAATTGGTGCAATATTTTTAACAAAATATTAAAGAGCACAGATATTTCCCGATTAAATATTCGTGATTTGCCTGCGATGCAAAAAAAAAGCACTATTAAAATATAAAAGAAATAAAAATAAATCTAATTATACTTATTTATGGTCGTTTTATTTAATATCTTTCAAAAAAAATACCGGGCCCCGACCGTGCGGGGACTGCACGGCGGGGAGACGAGGAGGGGAGAGGGCAAGCGACGGCGGCCGTTGATTCATTCAAAGCGATCCATCGGCGGTTCAACGGTAGACTTAACGGCAAACACAATATTGTACTCAAGTTCCTCTAATATACCAGCATTTATATTATTATACAGTCCACGCTTGTTTTATTCTACACACTACTTACTATTAATACTATTAAAAACGATTCCGAATTTCGAACCATAGTACCCAAAATTCAAGAGAAACGGAAATTATCTGTACTGCACAGAAACACTTACATGCACCATGTGCAAATGCAACTAACTGTGGGCGATATAGACGTCTCGCTATTTTTAGAGAAATTAAGACAGTAAAATATAGGTTACCTACGTACTAATAAAATAACCAATACTACCAATTGTACCAACAGGTTTTATTTTTTATAGAAGTAACGTCGAGTAACACACTTGTATTATTTCCCTGGTACTAATGGGATAAATCAGTGCCATTTCTACCATCAATGGTACTTTGTAATGGTACTGGTGTCTAGCGGGGATTGGTTCAGGGCGACAATTTTGGTAAGTATGTCTAAAAAAGCCAAATTCTAATTACCAATTGACATCCATGTTGTCCATCCATTATTAGGCCCAGGAGAATGAAAAAAAAAATAATAAGAAAGGAAAGATCAATCAACAAGAAAATAATATAAGGCTAGAGAAAAAAATAAATAACAAGAACAAATAAACGAAGACCAAATCACAGCAAAAACAAGAAAACAAAAGAACCATAAAAGGTTGATAGAACATTGTGAAAATTTAAGGAGGACTTATTAACAACGAATTGTTGACTTGTTAAACAAGTGAAGAAACATCAGAAGTAATTCAAAAATATTTTTAACAAAGTTTGAAAGCTGAGACGATACCTAAGTTTTATTTTTTATTTTCTCTTGATATTAACTTTATTGGTTTTTTTTGTTTGTAATAAGTATTTACTTATTTCTTTAATATTGTGGTTACACCACAGTAAAAACCAAAAATGTGTAAATGTTATCTAAATTTCTACTGGGCACTATACACAGAAAATAATAACTATTTTAAGGAAAAATATGATTTCATTGGATACCCTTCGGCCGTCTACGAAACCAGAGCTACGTAACTAGTTACTAACTAAACATAATTCGTCCTTGTACGATACCAGTTACGTACACACACGTTTTTTTACTTCAACGAAACTTGGTTTCGTAGCAGGAAACTTGAAGTGAGTTATGAAAGGGGACTTTTTGATTCTTCCGACGTAACTCGTTCAAACCTCATTAAAGGCAAATTCTATCTAGACCTCATACAGGAAAAACTCCTTCGTGCAGTACCGATCATTGTCATTGTTTAGAATAAATTTGACGTATCTTCTTGTGGGAAGTATAAGATTTAATAATTATTTCATTCCTACTTGTTTTAATTTTCGTGTAAGGGAATTAATGAGTGTCAGAGAAGTGGAGTTTATTTCGACGCGAAGAGGGCGAAGATCTTTGTTACACAATGGTCGCAGATACCACTGGAAAAAAGAATACTGTAACGGAAATAGTTTCTGGCTCTGTTTTAACAACAACGGTGGGTGTAAAGGCAATGTAAAAATCATGCCAATAATAAAATTTTGAAGGAATTGGATTGACTTAAAAAGAAACTGGTCATAACTTTGAGTCAATTTAGAAACAATACGATGGCATGGTACCAATCTTGGCAATAATGAAAATGGCAATAATCGTGAAAATGCAGGTACTGATATTTTGCAAGAAATCCCCGCAATCGATAGTATAAAAACGGGATTATATAACCATCGAAACAAAGTGCTAGGAGCCCCCAGCGTGCGCTTCAATTCATCGACAGAAGTTAAGATACCTAAAAAATTCAATCACTTTCTTCTGGCACAATATGACGATGACGAGAGTAATATTTCTATATTTTGTAACAACAAAGTCAGATCAATTATTCAGCGATTTAAGCATATACTGGGCGATGGCACTTTTAACTCGCGCCCAATTGCATTCAAACAAATTTACACAATTCATGGTTATGATGAAATTACGGGGTCAATTATTCCGTTGATTTACTGTCTGCTACCAAATAAAAAGTTCAAGTCTTATGAAGTTCTTTTCAGATTATTTAAAAAGTAAAATTTCCCACATGGCTGCCAAAAAAAATTACTATGGATTTCGAATCAGCAGCAATGAAAGCCGTTCAAAAAGTCTATCTAGAAATCAGCGTGAAAGGATGTTTTTATCATTTAAATAAATGCTTATACAGAAAAGCAAAAACTTTAAATATTAATACAACCGTAAAAAGGAGACACGTAGTGAGATGCGCAGGACTAGCTCGCTTACCAAAACAATATTTTCGAAGAGGGTTACAGTACGTAATGCAAAAGAGTCCGCCTGGTGATATAAAAAAATTCAACAGTAGGTAATTTCGAAAAAACAATGGTTGAAGAAGACAAACTTCGAAAAGGTCTGCTGTTGCTCAAAGGAACAAATCCGTACTACTAACAATGTCGAAGGATGGCATAGTAGACTAAATCGGTACATTGGGCGAAAGAAACCGACTTTGGCTCATTTACTAGATGTATTATTGTGCAAAGAAACAAAAGTCATTGATGTCTTTAAAAAGAAAACCAAAAAGTCCAAAAATTACGAAGAAATCGACGTGGAAATAATCGCACAATAGCACAATTAAATGAAAATATAACGGTTGGTCACTGCATCGAAATTTTATCTCCGTTTTCTTAAGTTTTAACATTTGTTTTGCCATCCAGCGTAGCAATGCGGAGGAATTTTATGATGCCGTATTTTAATTTGTAATTTCCTTTTTTATTTTAATGATACATTTAGTTAGCTTTTATTTGGAAATATTATTTTTAAATTTAGTTTAATATTACAAAGTAAGTGTTGTAACATTAAATACTTAAAAGTTTTAACCCTTTTCTTGGCATTGTGCATTTTTTCATATACTGGTGGACCCGGTAAGCTTTGTTTATTGCGAGGGTTTATAATAATATGTCATTGGGTATAGGGTTAAAATACAAAGTAAAGTTTTATTATTTGATATTATATTGGTTTTATTAATAATCCCCTGATTTCCTTAAAGTAAAAAATACGTGTGGCACAAGGACGAATATGTTTAGTTCTAGTAAGCTCCGGTTTTGTAGGCGGCCGAAGGATTTCTAACACTGTAACTGGTTACGAACTTGATACCAAGTTTCGTTGAAGTAAAAAAAAGTGTATGTACGTAACTGGTATCGTATAAGGACGAATTATGTTTAGTTAGTAACTAGTTACATAGCTCTGGTTTCGTAGACGGCCGAAGGGTAAATTTAATTAACAATAAAACATTCGTTTTATTTAGGGACTATTAGTTAATACATATAACAGGTTGACTATAATAGGGACAAAGGTTTCAATATTTGGGCAAACCATACTATTTAAAAAAACCTTAAAAAATAATATCAGACAACACTGTAATTGTAATTCAATGTTAGGATACAAAGAACGAGGGTTTCTTGGTGTATTACCCGGTTTTGAGAGAATTTTTGTTTAAAATTACATTGGTAATTGATTTTTTTATTTTATAGTGATATTATATTTTTTATTGTAAGGTTGTATTTTAGGGTCAATATTAACTTATATTAATATTTAATTAAAATGATTAACTGTGATTTTCGGCAACAATAACAGTTTTGACAGAACAGAAGAACATGACGAACCTCCATGATACGTAGCGTATACGTATACGTACGTAACTATCCGCCCCTCATGGAAACTTGCGGAAATACAAACGACTACAAACGAGTATTGACTTACTGATAATATTATTGTTTATTAAAAGTAAGTAATTACAATAAAGTCTATTTGAAAACAATCAATTACATTGTAACGCCACTAGTTCATATCTACTTAAGTATTATTTAGGAAAATGGGAAGAGGTTTCAGGAAAAAAAAAACAGCACATGCAAACGTTTATAAATAAAAGAAATCAGTTAGATAAAACGGTTTTATTGATTTATATAAAATTGCCTCAGATCAAGCATTTTTACATGTTGTAAATTTAAAACCCATTGGATGAAGTTAATACCGTTTTGCATGTTAGGTAAACTTAGCACATTTCATCATAGCACTCTATAGTACACAAATATAAGTTAGGTACACGCATAAAATGATTACACCGGCTACCATGCGAAGTGGACTGAACAAATGAGAAGGATCTCCCTTAACATACAATCACAACGTTAGAACCAATTAAACCATGTGTCACAGCTTTAGCTTTTGGCTAAACAAATTAATTTCTAAAAATTACACCACATAATAAGAGAACATTTGTAAAATGTAAGTTGGTTAAAAGCATATCATGATAAATATAATATATATTATGGGGGTAGGGATCACAACCCTTATATCACTGCACCCCATTCAAAAGATCAAACCAATAATTAATGAGGCAGAATGTATTGTTACATTATGCTTTCTGGATAGTTTTTACTGGTATTTATATAACAGTAAAAACTATCCAGAAGGCATTCTGCATATTAACTAATATGTCTTATAACCACCGGTGCAATTCAATTAATAGGACTAATGCGGTACTTTACACTTGGTCTTGCAGATTGGTAGCACTACATTTATTTTAAGGTTTACTCAAATGTCACATTATATCACCAATATGAATACTATTATTCCAAAAACCCACTATCGTTATTATTGCTAAGTATATTTAGACTGTCAATCATATTTTTCATTTTATGACAAAGCATTGACATTTCTAGGAAATTGTCAACACGATCTTTTTTAATTTTAAGCTAACAACCTTAGATGATGGTTATAATATATTTAATTTTTTGCCGCTCATGGAATGCGACCAAATGTAACAGTTACCATCACTGATAGTTTTCCGAGCAACTTTTTCAGAGATCGACAAACATTACAGTAATTCATCACAATATTGCAACCACACTAGCCCGGAATACACATCACTCAACTATTTATAATACGACTACATTTAAGCTTTATTAGGCTGCCTTTAGTAGGCAGCTTAAACGATTAAAAACCTATAATTATAAACGTCGATCACAATAGTCTCAACGACAATCTCTACAAAACCTGAGACTAATCACACCCCGCGACGATTAATCGTATTGTGTGCAATATATTGACAAGTAATCACAGAGCGACACATAGGCCAACAACTAATCCCACTATTATACTGCTGTTCTTCTAGATGTTCAATGAACTACAAATAACATCAAACATTATTAATAAAATTATTGTTGCTAATAATATTGTAATTACACGAACAACTTACAGTTTATATCCTGTATTGCTTTTACTATGCCTAAAGACATGCATGTGTATTGAGTAGTGTATTTACAATAAGTCAACATTGTTTTAAATACTGCCAATTGATCATGTTACTAATCTATTATATTAAGTAATTGATTACGTTTAATTACTTCCAGTTAAATGTCTATTCATCTAATATTTGCGAGAATTCCGTACTTATATAAGCAAGTAATAGTCAGTACCCAGCTACGAGATGTTGTTGCCTCACCCCAAGGCTCCTCATCCGTGAACACACAGCACCTAATTCACATATCAACGTGGTCTGCGGCGGTTAAACACTCGTACCGAACGAATCAAATGTAGCTATCAATGTTTGGATCACGACTAACTGTACTAACTTTATGTCTAATATAATAAAATTGGTGTTCTGTTCACTAAGCTAACAGTTTATTTTTTTACTTTTGTTCTTAGTCGCAGGCGCGGAGAATGTCGTTCCGGGTAAGTAGACTAAGGACAGAAGGCTAGGCAGTGGACTATTTGCGTATCTTCGCCGCATTGTCAGCGTTCTCCTTCATGATTTTAGACTTCAAGTGATCCTTGTATTTGAGGATGCCACCCTCCCATTTGGTGACAGTGCCATTTTCACAGATCCAAATTTCTTCGGCGACCTGGAAGTAGACAAAAAATATATATATCACCCGTATTATTTTGGGCTCTATGTGAATGTGTGTTCTTCAG
Source organism: Laspeyria flexula (assembly GCA_905147015.1). NCBI lineage: Eukaryota > Metazoa > Arthropoda > Insecta > Lepidoptera > Erebidae > Laspeyria > Laspeyria flexula. The sequence continues at coordinate 4,845,319 of LR989949.1, read as the reverse complement.
GTGCATTACTTAGTTTAACTTAATGAGATTTAAACTGCGTTAATATTTTTTTATTTCTCGGTTATAGATCATACTTGATAAAAATATTATAGTTATGTGTTCGAATCATGTGAAGTTATGATGCCAAATATACTACACAAACACTACAAAACAAATTCCCAATGACATACATCATCATCAAGAGCAACCTAGCAACCTATTTATGTCACACTGCTGGGTTCGGGTCTCCTTTCCTCTATCTGGAGAGCTGAGAGGGACATACATACATACCTGGTTAATAAGCCTGAAGTCGTGACTAACAAGTACCATGCCGCCGTCGAACTCATTAATAGCATCACCGAGGGCGTCAATGGTTTCCATATCCAAATGATTAGTAGGTTCGTCAAGTAGGAGCAAGTGAGGCGTCTGCCAAGCGAGCCAAGCGAACACCACTCGACAACGCTGTCCATCCGACAGTTGGCGCATTGGACACACCTACAACATCAAATTTATTATTTCCTTACATTCTGCGGAACCTGTTCGCATCATTGTCATAAACATAATATTAAATGAAGACTACATTACCTGGAAAAGCTGAATTTTGAAAAAGGCGCAGAGAAAGCGTAGCACATTCAAGAAACTTACACAGCGAGACTGGAGCATCAAGCATAATTGATGAACATTAAGTATTTTCTTGATCAACAAAAAAAACCGGTTCATGCCAACTAATTATTAACTTCAAATCTGCACAAGTGAATTATGTACATCGTTTAACACTTGAAACATGAATGTGAACCAAACAGAAGCCAATATTCGTTTCTAGATAATAGCAACAGATTAGTAGGACTTTTGAATGTTCGCGCGCTTTACATAATAATAAAAGGTTGAACGTAGGTTTAAGAAACGAATATAGCACAGCCCAGTTTGTGTAGCTTACTTGCTGCCTGCCAGTTAGACCATAGCGCCCGATGATCTTCCTCATTTCCTCGCGCTCGCGTACTTCAGGGAACTGTTTCATCATATAGTCCAGGGGGGACAAATCGAGGTCCAACAATTCATGCAAGTGCTGGTGGTAGCGCCCAATACGTAAGTGAGAGTTCTTGCGAATCATGCCTATTGATGGCACCAGCTGGAAAAGCGAAAAATATGAGTTTTAACGAGCATTTGTAACTATATACAGTACAAGAATCTAGAAGGACTAAGGTACTTACGTCACCATACAGCAGTTTGAGAAGCGTAGACTTGCCGGCTCCGTTGGGCCCGACCAACGCAAGCCGCGTGTCAAGATCAATACCGAACTCTAAGTTTTTGTAAATCCACGGCCCCGTATCCGCGTATCTGAATGAGACATTCTGTAACAGAAACAATTAAATTATTGGAAAAACATCCATATATGTATAGGCATGTAATAATGCCGCGCACTTCGGCTATTTAGGCCAAAACCCACGGAAATCAAGCTAAATTAACGTTTCCAGATGATAACATTAAAGTAATCAATTTAAAAGATCAAATATACCTGGACCATAATAACTGGGGGTGGAACTTTCCCACACGATGGAAAGTAGAAGTTCAGTATCTTATCGTCGATGACCTTCTCTGTGAGACCTTGAGCCACCATCTTGGCTAACGTCTTTTCCTTGGACTGAGCTTGGCGAGCTAGCTTTGCGGAGCCGTGACCGAAACGTGCTATGTAGTTCTGAAAGGGCAAAAGCATAACTTAAATAAGTACAAATGTATCATCATCATCATTTCAGCCTATTAGTACAAATGTGTACTTTATTGAAACTCTTTAAACATGTTTAGACTTAAAATGCATAATAAACTTTACCTTAATAATAGAAAATGAGCATGGTTAGCCAGCATACATCAGACTAAAGCGATAAAAAATTTACGACGAAACCAAACAATTAATATAAACCGTAATCCTTCCTTACCTTCATATGCGCGATTTGATCTTGCTCCCAGTTGTATTGTTTCATCTGGTTTTCGAGCAGTTCCATGCGTGTACGCACGAACGCTTCATAGTTACCAGTGAAGTACTTCAGCCGCCTTTTACTCATGTGGATAATGTTGGTGCACACGCCGTTCAAGAAATCTTGCGAATGCGAAATCAGCACGAGAATGCGTTTATAGCTGAAAAGATAAAGTAACTAAGACAAGTCCGTTACATTTTATTATAAAATATTGGAAACAGTGGATTGTCACTTTCAACTACAACTTTCGTGATTTAAAGCTGTGGTCGTCGTGTAGCCCACGGCATGTCAGTTTAGTAGACAACATCAAGAAAAGCAGGCAGACATTACTATCGATTGGCCAAGAGGCCCTTGATCAGAAAAAAGTGACGAACTCTGATCTAGGAGGCTGCTTTCGTGCAGTCGCAGTGTTGCCCAGTTAAGATTTAATATGAACGAAAAACGCGCGGTACGATAAAAAAAAATATATTGCGATAAAATATGGCATCTGGTGGGGGGCCGTCCCACGCTGCGCCTTCCAATACGACGACGACCTGGTAAGGGTGGCGGGCGGCCGTTGGTTGCAGGCGGCACAGGACCGTTCGCAGTGGCGTAAATTAGGTGAGGCCTATGTTCAGCAGTGGACGTCGTTGGGCTGATATGATGATGATGATGAAAATATGGCAAATCTGTAAACTATAGAAATACACTACAATCTACGCGCTGCCTAAATAAATCATTCCCGTCCGTTTTGTCCGTCTATGGAAGCCCTGTCTTATTATCGTGTCGCAACAGTCCGACAACCAATCAGTTATACAGAAAGAGTTCTTTAACACCGGATAAGTGAAGTTCCTTACTGTTTAAGTTCCTCTTCGAGCCACACACAGGCGTCAAGATCAAGATGGTTGGTGGGCTCATCAAGCAGCAACAGATGCGGCTTCACATATAGCGCTCGGGCTAACGCTATACGCATACGCCAACCTGAAATAATTGCCATATTTCAGTACCACTAATTCGATTGTTACAATACAAGAATATCTGGTGTAAGATGGAGATAGTTATTAAAAAAATTAATTATATATACCTCCGGAGAAGTCCTTGGTGGCTTTCTGTTGCATGTCCCTCGTGAAACCTAGACCGTGAAGGATATTGGCTGCGCGGGCCTCTGCCGTGTCAGCACTTAGATCCTCAAGCCGGTCGTAAACATCCATCAACTGCTCTTGAGACTCTGTAACAACATTTCACTTCTTATATTCACTGCTTAACACCTGAATTAACAAACATAACTTTGTTTAAAATAATACATAAATAAATAACCTTGCTAGTTCAAAACCATCAGTGTTAAGTGTCTGTAAAAAGGGCCAAATTTAAGTGGCTGAAACTAACAAACATGAATGAGTAGCTTGATGAGTACAGAGGAAGCGAAAGTAAAACAATGATGAACGACTGTAGTCTCTATATACAGTAGAATACGTAATGATAATTATATTCTATTACCAAAAAGCATAATCTTAACTTACCGTCATCTTCACATTGAGCGAGTTCTTCAGCTAACTTTTCAAGCTGTATGCGCTCTTCATCCACTTCCATGACACACTCGAGTGCAGTCTTATCAGAAGCGGGCATTTCACGTGTCAGGTGAAAGATATCGATGTGAGCTGGAATTGGAACTTCGCGACGACCCAACGCTGCCAGTAATGACGACTTGCCTGCAAACAATAGAACAAGGAATTCTATTTAATACGCAATGTCGCTGTGGTCGCGGACGAATGTTCCTGCGCTCCCGTGACCACAGTAGAGCGCGACGAGAGGAACACCTTGGGGTTTTAGTGGGTGCGTGCCCCCGGTTCTTTCCCCAAGACCGAGGGGTATGCGTCAGGCAATTCACCAAGTAAAAAAAAATAAAGTTAGTCGGTAATTGCGTTTATATCATGAAATAAATTAAAAGACAGTCTCACTCAATATCGGGCAGGATATTGGAAAATATTTGGTTAATGGGAATAAGCTCGCCCCCTGTTTAATAGGACCTAATATATAGCTGGCAAGGTTGCGGGTGGCCGTTGATTGCAGGCGGTACGAAAACCCTCGCTATGGCGGAAAATGACAAATCATTCGCTTCATTATAAAGCTCAAACTCACTTGTATTCAAATAGATACGAAATTACGTATAACTGTTGCCTCAATTGAAAAACGCTATCAAAATTTTCGATTCAAACGCGTATTTGTATAGTCTTATTTTAGATTTCATCATCATCGTCATATCAGCCGTAGGACGTCCACTGTTGGACATAGGCCTCCAATAGGTTGTATGCCGCCTGCATCCAGCGCATTTTGGACTTGACTCGTCGCAATTAACAAATTTCGCTAACAGCTTATCATTGCTAATAACAATTGCCATTTGCCAAAATAAATTCCAAATACAATATAGAATACATTGGCAGAATTATTAATGAAAAAATGACTGTGTGAAAAACCCGCCACTTGTGAGTGCAAGTGGTGTTTATCCCACAGTACTGGGGGAAAGGGACACGTGGCTTTCCCAGAAACAGTCATTCTAAATATAATTCCATTAGGGCAATTAGAGGTCGATCGATTTTATGATTTCATTCCATTCGCCTATGAAACATATATATGTGAAGTTGCTCACGATGTATTCCTTCACCGTAAGCAGATGGTAAGTCACATGACTAGTACCTATTTTTAATTCCACAAAGTGAAATACACATTGGTACTGCCGGTTGGAATCGAACTTGGACAACAAGCAACTCCACATAACTATTGATGTCCTACTTACGCGAAACATTTAAGCAACTAGTTAAAAGTAAAAGACTAATAAATAATTGGACATTGCAATCTATCCATTGAGCCTGACTGTACTGTTTTTACTTGCGATGAATGAGGACTATTAAAATTGGTGTCTTTAAAATTATGTTTAATTTTAGGTTTTTTTAATAATTATATTAAAGAGATTGCAGTACCTACATGTTGTGTTCATAACAATAATGTTCAGAGTACAATATGTGAACGTATTACAATCTTAGTGGGTGAAGTTCTGTTACCCTTGATAGGTAAGGGGGAAATCCCACCCTCATACCACTGCAACTCCTGTAAGCTACGATTGACAGCGATGACCCTTGCGAACACAGAGTTTTGACACTTGGGAGTCCCAGGGAATGCCCTACCTACTGTCTTGGAACTTGCAACGAAAACAATCACAAGTAAATGGAGGAGTTGCTAAGAAATTAACCACTTCCCTCCATAGCAAAGCGGGAGACAAAAGTAAGTATAGGATCTAATCCAATGAGAGTGAAGGCATCTGATTCCAGTAATAAGTGTGGCAAAAACGATTAAACACACAAAATATCACCCGGATCGACACAAGATCCCCATAGTTACCTTAATAGGTTAGTAACTAACCTGCAGTAAGGTATGACAGGCCCTTTCCCGATTTATATGGCTAAAGATAGGACTGAGGACGTTGTATTAGCAGTTGGGCTCTAAGATCACAAATGTGGGTCCTTCAATTTCTAGTCAAATTGGTTTACAAAGTACTCGTTTCCGCAGTGGGTTCACTTCAGTTAATTCGTCGTGGGGTGCTCTACATAGTTACTGACTCACAAGTTTATTGATTTCTCTTTTCTTGATTTAATTCTGCTAGAGGGATATTATGCTTGAAGGATATTATGCTTGAGGGATATTATTTACTAGAAAGTTATGTTAAATATGACCAATTTAATAAGTAATATATAATCACTGGATCTGACTGGATGCGGAAGGCGGAGGAGTGAGGGCCGAGTGTTATGGCGCGTGTTAGGAGAGATAATATGGAGTCAGTATGTCTATAATAACATAAATTGCACATACTCGTATTTTGTATTTAAAGAAAATGATTTAAAATATTATGACATTCATGCTTCATGCTATAAATTGCAAACGTTTGCATGAATGGATGGATGTTTGTTAATCACATCCTGAAAGGATCTGTATGATGTTTGCGATACAAATTCATTTTAGTCTGGAATAGCAAATAGGGTACTTTTTTCCGTCATTCCACGAGGATGGAGGCGCGAACGGAGAATACTAAATACATGCCACAACCTATCTGATTTCACTACTTTGATAAGTCTCTCTGAAAGAAGATGATTTGCCTCATATATTTTTCTGTTAGCTTGCATTACACCACTAATGGTTTATCTGTTGCCTCCACTTGCCAAAGGCCCATTTGCTAAGTTTCTATTATAAATTTCTAATATAAAACAAAATTCTATTATAAAACATCATCATCATTTCAACTCATAAATGTCCCACTGCTACCATTATATATATTATACAATAGTACTAGCGAAAATGAGTTATTCCTGTATTATACCAACCACCCAAACCAGTACCTAGTATTCCTTTGTTTGAAAAACTAATATATCAGAATTACAAAAAGATTTCGTTTTAAAATTTCAAATTGGACCAGCAGTTCGTGAGATCCTAACATTCAACCGAACAAACAAACAACAGCTTTATAATATTAAATGTAGATGAAAGAAATAAACTAAATCAAACAGTTACCTATTGTGTTGAGTGTAAATATCATAATGTGTGTAATGACTAATTGTATCATTTCAATTTAAGACTAACACATTCTGTTTTTGATATGTAAACCAATTTTCAAAATACACTAATAGCAAATGAATACATTAGTAGAGTACCTATTTATTAGTATATATCTATGTCTAGATGCCAATCTAAGTTCAGTAATAAATTTCGATACAAAATCAGCACATCATGCGCAATGTCTTTTTTTTTTGTAATTATGTAAAACAGTTTATTTTAGACAAACAGCTGAATACATTACAAGAGTACCTTTAAATCTATGTAGGTGCGAATGTGGATTTAGTAATAAATTTCAATACAAAATCAACATGTGCGCAATATGTTTTTGATATGTAAAACAATTTATTTCAGTCGAACGGATGAATACTTTAGAAAAGTACCGTATATATTATCTATATAGATTTAAACCTATTACAAAGTAAAAAATAAAGTTGTATGTCTTGAAACATAGTAAATGAACGCACAGCAATAGTTGAATTAAAAATACATACCACACCCATTAAGTCCTACAAGACCATATCTACGACCACAATTGAGCTCGAGCAGGGTGTCTTGTAGCAGCTCGCTACCATAGAATGTGATGGAGAAGTTGGCTATCTTGATATCCCTGGAACGAGCATGGACAGCCAAGGACCCAGTACATGATCTTGCCTCGGAGTTCATCTTGGCTTCAGCCTCCAATTTAAGGCATAGTGCCTCTGTAACAAGAATGATATTTTCACTTTTTGGATTAACCCACAACAGTTTTAATTTTTAAGTATATATGAAATACTCATAATGTGCTTCATTTAATGATTAGATTACATCCTTAAAGTATCAAAACAGACAAACCTCAAACAATCTACATGGAATTCAATATAGAGATACTCTTATTCCTTGAGAACATAAGCTTTTTACTGACATACCATGCAGTCGAAGCCAGTTTTTTTTTTAAATAAGTCTCAATAGCCATAAAAACACGAAATGCCGTGAAAAAATCTTCCGTATAAACCTAAATTAAACATTTAGAGTTAAAAAGATTCATCTTGACGAAATCATTATTTTCTTTTAAAATCAGTTTAAAATATTTCAATTATGCAATATTAACATTGTTTAGACTGATACATGTGAGTAAGAAAATCTACTCATATGATGAATGACTGAACAATAGATAAACAGTTGAAACATAAAAATATTTTAGTTGCTCGATTCTATTCTGCGTTTAACAATTTCATATTATTAAAAATTATATTATGTACTTCTATTTTATTATTAAATTTCTACTTTTTAATTCAGGGCAGGCTGATATAGACTAGTTGTAACTTAATTTTGTAATTACGTGGATTATGTGATACTGTGACAATTTTAATAAGTTACAAAAACAAATACAGTTTTTTTTTATTAAAATAATATTTCGATAAAGCAACTATAATATTATTAGTAACTTTATTGAAATCGAATTCCATTGTTGGACAGATGAACTATAAAAATAGAGAATTAAAAGACAGCCACCATCTATTGCTAAAGTGAAAGTGTAGCTGTTGCTGATTTCATTTTTTAACTGTGGGTGTAATAAAGCTAGTGGCCCGTGACGTTGAATTTATTTTTCTTTTATTTGTAATCAAGTGTGATTATTTAAAAGTTTTAAAAATACTAAGTGCTGCAGTTACTGTAGTGTTGCATCTGTATGACAAGCCAATGATAGAGCCAAGAGACAAGTATTTGGTGAGACCTGAGTCGTTCAATGGACTGTGAGAGGCAGATCCTGCAGCCAGACAAATTTATATTAATCATGTGCCTATTGTCACTAGTATAAAACCCAACATTCATTTTGAATTTATGTTTGGCCAGATTACAGTCCGATGCCTTGTACCTATAAGTTAGGTTTTTAAATCTGACTTTGCATGCTCCAGGTTTTACATACGCATAAACAGCAGTTTTTTTACTTATTCATGTGAAGTGGAAATAAACTGGTATAAAGGATTCAAATAACTAATTCATAGGATATTGATTGATTGTTAACCAGTATTGTATGAATTGTTTATACTTTGGAATTTTTAGTTATTTGTGTGAAGTAGTATAAGAACATAGGTACTTACTTTATGACTAATTCAAACCAATATGTTATGAATTAGTCATGATTAGATGTCTGGGTCATCTAAATGGTACTTACACTTGATATATTGCTCTATGGCATACACCTATCTTTAGGTTGTTGGGATTGAACGACAACCCAAGTAGCAAACAAGCTGTACAAAAGCTGTATAATATTGAAATTGTTGCATAGTAAGGCTTCAGGTTATCAAATTATTATAGGTGCATAATAATAAATTCAATCGAAAATAGAGTCAAGCGTAGATCCACCGTTGTGGGGACTATGAGCATGGCAACAATCCTGACAGACCAGTGATATCACACCTACAGTCTATTAGGATCAATGGGCTGATGATATTATATGACTCACACTTGGCCGATTTTCAGGTGGCTGTGACCACAACATTTCATTTTTTGAGGGTTGGATATGCGCCTAGACAGAGATATCTCAAAATTTATAATCAGTTTTCAATCAATTTAATATAATAAAACAACAAAATTCTCCTGACTTAATTTTTAAATAAAAATGCAAAATTTGGAATAAAATACGTTTAACTAACAGTGACTCATACGTAAATAATAATTTTAAGTTGACAAGACTAAAATAAATATTTATAGCTATATATTTAAAGCAAAAATTCAACCAAATATGAAACAAATCACGCCATGTGTTCCTATAGTATAGATCGTCGTATAGAAATTGCTAACGGAAAATTTGTCGTCAACACAAAAAATATATTAATAATAAAAAGGGTAAGTTAACCTTCAACCCAAAACAACATAATAAGTGGGTAGTTACCTACTTATATCGATGAGGGTTAGATTCAAGTAACGTTATAGATCAAATTTCATGGTGGTATTTACCTTCTGAGGTGAGCTCTCGCTCCTCTTTGTCGTTGCCATTAGTAGCCGAACCGTTTTCCTCATTATTCACTCTTGCCACAGGTTTCTTGTTCCTGCTGCTCGCTTGCTCTTTTTTCTTCTGTTGTGCTCGTTTCTTTGCATCAGACGGCATTCTGGCTACCTGATCAACACAAAATTTAAATTACTTACACGAACACAAAAAATATCTACAGTAGGTAACAATCACAGTGGTGTGCCTAATACATCCTATCTACAATAGACATTTCTGCGAAGCAATCATAAATATTAACTTCTTGACGTACACTTTTTTGTGTTCACGTGTTTCTAGTAGATTAATGAATTTTACCTAAAATACTTTTATGGGATGTTAAGCAAGTCGTCCGCGTCTACACGTGCTGAATTAAAAAGAAAGACATTTAAAAATTTACAGATAATACAGACAGAATATACCAAAGACATTTAAATAGACAGATTATTGAAAATCTACCACAGATAGCCTCCGTTTACAAAACTATGGTTCCACTATTATAATGAATTCCTGAAGTGGCGATACAATGAAAATACATCGTGAGGCAGTTCAAACTTGCTTTGCATTTTTTCTAATAAATATAAAATAAGTTATTTTACAATAAGAAATTAAAAAATATAGAATTTTTTTTTAAATTGTATAAGGTTATTCCAAGATGGCGGTTAAATAAATTTAACTTTATTCTCTAGCTACGCGCACCTAACCTATGTATACCTATATACGTATGTAGGTTATATTATGATATATTATGATGATAATACATACGGAGGTGTCGGGTTTTTGATACACAGAAGGCTATACTCAGCAGTCCAAAATGTAACAAGTGTATCCGCACGAGTTTGTTACGTAAATCTGACGCTAAGTAAACGATACGCTATCAAAATTGTCCAAGTTTATGCCCCTACTTGCGACCATCCTGACGACGAAATAGAGACTTTCTATGAAGATATAGAGAGAGCGTGCCGAGAGGATCCTTGTTACTATACAATAGTAATGGGGGATTTTAATGCCAAGATAGGCCCCCTAGTAGAAAATGAGACGTCTGTTGGACAGTTTGGGCTAGGTAGTCGAAATCCACGTGGGCAAACCCTGGTAAATTTCCTTGAGAAACACCACCTCTTCGCTATGAATACATTTTTCAAAAAGCGCCCCTCGAGGAAATGGACCTGGGCTAGTCCAAACGGAAGGACGAAAAATGAAATCGACTACATACTCAGCTCACATAAGTCGAATATAACAGACGTTTCTGTTCTTAGTCGCTTTAAGACCAGTAGCGATCATCGTCTGCTGAGAGCCACATTTAGGTATAACCTGCCCAAAGAAAGAATTAAGCTGATAAAATCAACCAGCCAAAAATATGACCAGAACAGTTATAAATTCCTGCAAAAGGAATTTCAGCTAGAACTGAAGAATTCTTTCGAGGGGTTAATGGAAGAGAACCAGAATGTGGACTCGTTAAATGATACGCTCTGCAATGTGCTTACTCAAACTACTAAGAAGCACATAGGGGGGATAAGACCAACTAAAGAGGCTAAACTATCACATGGCACGTTGTCTTTACTATCAAAAAGGAGGGACATGAAAAACAGCACCACATTAGACTTGAGAGAGCTAAACATCATAAATAAGGCAATCAAGAAGGCAATCCGAGCAGACATTAGAGCTTATAATACCCAAACTATTGCCAAAGTCATCGAAGACAATAGGGGCCCAAAAGTCTTTAAAAAGAAGATCGACAAAAACAAAATGGAAATTAACAAGCTCACGGATAAAGCCAAAAATTTAGTGACGGATCGTGACCAAATTATAAAGACTGTTGAAGAGTTTTACAGGGACTTATATGAGTCCAAAGCATCGGAACCAGAATCTCTGGATGCGGCTGACCCTAGAGCAGTACCTGTAGAACGCTGCGAGGATACTGATCTACCTGTAATTACAGCAGATGAAGTAAAATACGCTCTAGGTAAAATGAAACGGGGTAAAGCATCTGGAGAGGACGGGGTGCATGTTGAAATGCTACAGGCAGGTGGAGCACCCGTATTAAATGTTCTTGTAAAACTTTTCAACAACGTTCTTTCTCAGGGTGTTACACCAGGTTCCTGGAAGAATGCAACGGTCACGATCCTCCACAAAAAGGGAGACAAATCAAAGCTGTCGAACTACCGCCCTATAAGCCTTCTCTCCCAGGTCTACAAGCTTTTCGCAAAGGTCCTGTGTCACCATCTGACCACCGTCTTCGACGAATACCAACCCGTAGAACAAGCTGGCTTCCGGATGGGATACTCAACATTGGACCACATACATGCCGTCAAGCAGCTCATGGAGAAGTGCAGAGAATATGATCGGCCCTTGTGTTTCGCTTTCATTGACTTCGAGAAGGCATTCGACAGCGTCGAACATTGGGCCGTATTCCACTCTCTGCATCGCTGCGGTATTGACAAGCGATATGTGGATATCCTCCGGGAGTTGTACGGGTCCACGACAATGCAGGTGCGCATGCACAGAAACACAGACACTGTGCCTATAGGCCGGGGTGTCCGCCAAGGTGACAATCTCTCGCCCAAACTTTTTACCAACGTCTTAGAGGACATAATGAAGATGTTGGACTGGAGCGAGAGAGGAGTCAACATCAACGGGACTCGCATGTCGCATCTTAGGTTCGCGGATGACCTCATTCTCGTCGCCGAAAACGTCTTAGATCTCCAACATATGCTCGCAGAATTGCATGAAGCATCGTCGAAGGTCGGTCTTAGAATGAACATGTCCAAGACTAAAATTATGTCAAATCGCTCTACACGCATACCTTGCGTAACCGTAGGTACCAACAGTATACACATGGTCAGCGATTACATTTATCTTGGACATCGTTTATCCTTTGACAAAGACGCGCAGGCTAAGGAGATCGACAGACGAATCGGATTAGGGTGGGCTGCTTTTGGGAAACTTGACTCCGTCTTTAAATCAAAACTACCACAATACCTTAAAACCAGGGTATATAACCAATGTGTCTTGCCTACCCTCACTTACGGTGCTGAAACGTGGACGCTCACTAAGCAGAATATGCACAAAATTAAAGTTGCACAAAGAGCAATGGAGCGTTCCATGTTAGGTACCTCCCTCGTTGACCGTGTACCGAACGTCGAGATCCGACGGAAAACAAAGGTCGAAGATGTCGGGAAGCGGGTGACGAGGTTAAGGTGGAGGTGGGCAGGACACTTGGCAAGAAGGGATGACGGACGGTGGACCAAGGCAGTCACAGAATGGTGGCCTAGAGAAGATATCAGGCCAGTGGGCAGACCACCAGCCCGATGGTCGGACGATATCGTCAAGATCATAGGATCTCATTGGACGCGGCTGGCACAGGACCGTGAAAAGTGGCGCTGTAGAGAAGAGGCCTATACCCAACAATGGGTTAATGTGGGCTGATGATGATGATGATGAGGTTATATTATACTCGCTGTTCTCTAGTCAAGTGTTTCTCTAATCTTGTTTACTAATAGTTCGAAAGGATTTGCTAGATGGCGTTAAAATCATTAACATCACTCAAGCATGACTCATTCATTAGCCATTTAGGCAAAATAATCAAGGCATAGATATTTTTAAGAAATAGACGTTTATCATGAGTAAAGATAAATTAAAAATCGAAATATTTTTATTTTCAGGGGGTTTCCAAACAAGTGGAACCCATTTGTAAATTAATACAAAGGGTACATAAAATACAAGAAAATTGAAGTTAGTGTTTGTTAAAAATAAAGAATTATTCTGAATCTGACTCAATACCTTTCCTAACCCTGTAGAGGGTACTGGTATTAGTATACCTAATATTTATGGGGTTACGTTGGGAACACTAAAATAAACACCTACCAATTTGTTCCGAACGTACCTACCTAATCCTTTTTAATCGATCATTGTATCAGTAATTCATTAATTACATATCCCGAATTGAGATACCTACCTATAGATATGTCATCCTTTCTCCTGTTTTGATAAAGTACCTACCTATGTACCTACCTACCCTATGTCGAACTTACCCTCAAACTAGAGTTTATGACATATTTACTTATGTAATCAAAATACCAAACAGGGTTATCATTAGTATCATTAGCAACCCATTAAGTCCCACTGCTGAGCTTTTTTTTTTATACCGTGGTAGCAAACAGACGCACGGTCCGCCTGATGGTAAGCGGTTACCGTAGCGTATGAGCTCGGGTCTCCTCTTCTCTAACTAGAGAGCTGAGAGGGTTTAGGCCCTAATTCACTCACGCTGGCCTAGTGAGGGTTGGTGGATCAGACATACTCAATTCTAGAATTTCTTCTAGGATATGTGGGTTTCCTCACTATGTTTTCCTTCACCGTTAGCAGATGGTAAGACACTTGACTAGTATATATAAATTCCACAAAGTGGAATCCACATTGGTACTGCCGGTCGGGATCGAACTCGGACCGCGTGATTTGCACGCCGGTCACTTATCCATTCAACCACCATCGCATCAAAAAACAGGGTTAAGATTGGAACAAATATTTTATTATATTTATTCATGTTCCTTGATAGAGCTTCTTACCAAATTTCATGATTCTAGAATCATTGCGGATTAAGGTTCTTCCCGTTGACCTAGGTCAACGGGAAGAACCTTAATCGGTTTTGACTTTTTTGATCGTTATGTGACTGGTGGTACTTTTCTGATGTTTTAATCTTAACTGTGTGGTGTAAAAATAAATAAAAATAGGTTTTAGAATATAAAAAGTCCTGAGAATATTACCCCAATTGGCGTAATATTCTCAATTCAAAATTTCAAGCCTCTTAACGGCCGCCTTTGATTCCGAGATAGGTATAACCATAGACCTAGGATCCGCGCGCTAGGTATAACACACTGTGACAGTAGACGGACAGAGAACTAAGGGTTCCTTTTGTACTTTTTTGGTACGGAATACTAAAAACAACAAAATTAAAAAAATCTTCTTTTAAAAAGCTCAACTAAAATGAAATAATCTACGATAAAATAACAGGATTGATTATAATTTGGCACAGACATATATATTTATATCCCATTAACAGTGTATTGTCAGTAATTTTCATTCTGAAAAACATTTGTAACCTATGTCTATTAGAAAATGGCGACACTCACCTTAACAACACTGGTGCTCACGTAGACGTCTAACCGGCGACTGAGCACAGAACACATGTAGGTACCCTGAGTTGACGATATGCGCATTCGTTAAAGATATAGCCAGTTGCCCCAGACAGAATATATTTGTATATATTAAGTACTGGGATAATATCAAGAAATGCGGCGCGAGTCAATTTATTCCAGGGTTAAATTTTTAAAAGAAGTTTAGTTATAAGTACCTACTCATTATTTTATTATTGTTAACTAAGTCTCAGGTTCGTAACTTCTTGGTAGGCGGTACTGACTGGACAACGCAATGGTTGATGAATTAATACCTACCTACTTGCCAACATTGTCCATTTATTTCTGATTAATTTCTTTGCCGGTTCCAGACAGTAGGTTAGGCATGCCCCCCCGGGGCTCCCAAGTATTATTAGCTCAGTATTTACAAGAGTTCATCGCTGTTATTCCTGGCTAACAGGAATTGCAGTGGTGTATGTAAGGGTGAGAACATCCCGTTACCTTACGTTAAATATTCTAAGTAATACATAAAAATATGCCTGTAACTTTGATGAACTTCTCTATACAAATAAAATACATATTTGTTTAATATTTATTTATTTAGTTAAATATCAATCAACAGCCAATATTTAATTGAAATAATGTAGTTCAACAAAATATTTGTTTATACATAGTTACACAGAGTGAGTAAATATATGATAATAATATAAGGCTTTATAGACGTAGACATAATATTACAATCTTTATGTGTATGTGTCTTTATGTATTATTAACTAGTCATTAATAATACAAAGTACACAACACTTAAGCACCTACTTTTAAATAGTCGTAATACATCCTTACATTTCTTTGATTGAGAAACATTCAGTGATAAGATGTATGTAGGTGCCCCGGCGTTACGTAGAGGTACTGGGCGGTCGTACTTATTGTACCTATATCAGTTTCCCTCTGAATTTGTACATTTAAATCCATAATTACTTTTATAATCCGCAGCTGCTACAGCTAGGCAGCTACAGGCAGGCTAGCAGACTGACAATTGTAACAACCATTCAATTAACTTTCTTTGAACATTATTTTGATTATCGTCATCATTCACATTTGCATTTATAGGATTATTATCTTACTGAACGGGTTAACTAGCAAATCTACTCAAGCATAACAAATTTGTTACTATCTACTAGACATTAGTTACATACATACTCTACAGTTTAAATGTCCAGTGTATTCACTGTAGGATAAATATATTATATATATGTTTATTAAATTACCTACTATACAAATCGTCTGATATTCCTAATAAATTTCACAATTAACTAACTATTCTGCCTCCTTTAAATTAAAATTCTTCATCGTGATTGTTTCATATAGGTACTTATATTTTTTCAACTTTTAATATCTAACTACCTACATACAATAATAATAAATTAGTACCGATTGAATTGAACATAAACTCTTGTTAAAGAAGAATTTTAGAATGTAATACAATCTACAAAAGCCTTTTTTATAAATCGTCAACACTAATAGGTACTCTGGTCAATTTAAACATTTCAAATTACCAAACAGAGCTGAATATTGGTGCAGACCTTTGGACAATATTTTTCCGTGTATTTGTTACAAAGGCCAAATACCTAAGTACGTACTTGTGTGTGCAATCGACGAGCAGGTACTAATTGATAATTAATCAATGTTATTAAACGGGTAGATTGAAAAAGGGACTGAGTATCTTTTGAGTGGATATTCTCAAAATATATATTATAATAGTATGATTTATACATATTTATATAAGACAGATTTCTTTATTACGCATTTTTACTTACATTAAATGTACGACTGTGTATATCTGTGACGAGTGCGTGCATATTGTATAGAATAAGTATAATTTATTAACTCGTTCGACATTTTGAATCGCAATATCTCAGAAGTTCACATTCTCAGGAAAAATGTAAAAGAACCATTTTGTAGATAATTTTATAAAACCAAAGAATAAAAAAGTCTCTGCTTTTTTATTCTTTAAAATGGTAAAGCCAAGGTCTCTAGCAAAATTCAGCACTGTCGGAATTTTGGTAATTTGATCACTATTTTTATGGCTAAATTGACCGGACTAACCTGTGTATTAGGTATCGTTCTGGTTTACAGTTCTTCTAAATTGATACATGAAAATAGCAGTTTCATACATCAGACAATTTGAATGTACTCCTAAAATGACTAATAAGTACTGTTGCAGTTATAATTACGAAGCGAAGTAAGATAGTTAAGTTCTCACAATAGACACATGATTAGATTATAAATGCAAAGTACAGAATAGCAGAATTAGGAACTAAGTACCAAGCATTAGCTTATAATAACACAATTAGTATGACAACGCAAGGAAATATGCTGACGACAGCTGTATATAGATTATAAGTAGTTTTCATTTCGTATATTTATCTAATATTATTAATTTGAAAAATTCTACCTAACACTCATATAAGAAGAGAGAAAATTGTTCTATATATTTATATCTATCATATACCTAAAGGATTATACACTAGGCAATATATAATTTTAAAGCCTACCTATCTAAAAATTTAATTATAATAACGATTAGAAGGAATTGAGTTGTTATTTATCATAATACTTAGTATAGGAAGAAGGTATGCATTTAAATGTTATCAACAATCAAAAATACCTAAAAAATTAGGATTCTTTGTATAATAATAATAAGCACGTTAAGGCGAGAATTCCCAGCAAACACCAATTGTTTTTAAGATATCAAGCTTTGAACATAGCTTGTAGACGCACAGGCACGCCCTCACCAAGTACCTACTTCTATGTAATAGAATATTTTTAACATTATCAGTCGCATGAATGAAGCCCAGTCGGAAGTCCGGCTTGGAAACTTCCATAATATGGCGAACACGTTAATTTAAATTTTTTAGAATTCCTTTAACTTAGGAATGGTAATTCTTAGGATGCTGTTCTTGAGGACTTAAAAATTGCCTGTTTAAGTTACACCCATTTTACAGTTAGTTTTCGTTATAAGTATTAAACATACTTTCATATGCCTACTCTAAAAAGCTGTTTTAATATTAGAAACAGACACTTCAATTTTATTTATTTGTATAGATGATTGCAGATTCCATAAATTACAAGATTTGTCTTTATAGGTACATAATATGTGTTTCAAGTGTTTGTAGACAATAAACTGTAAGGGAACCCTCGCCGAAGGCAGTCATTGTAACATGGGAGTCACTCTGATCGTAAGAACAGTGCAAACAAAACTAGTGTAAATACAACAAATTTAGACGAATAACATAATTATAATCATCATAATAAAGTTAGAGAGCTACTATTATCAAGTTGATAGATTTGATTAGAACTATTCCGGGCGATACCTGAAGTCACAAATATAGTATAAAGCTACAATACAATGTACTCAGGTTTTATCCACATGCGTTGCGTTGCGTTCCTTTATTTCATTCGGCCTACATAATACCTTGGTGTAAAACGTTACTTCTAAGGCCTTATAAACATTTCGCTTACACTAATCACAGCTCGTTGCTTACCTCGTGCACATTACAGCTGCTCATGTTCTCATTAACAAAACCTTCTCACCCATTTGGATTGTAAACATTAGCAAAGTTCTCACTACCCGCATATCTCATAAGGAGCAGAAACAATTTATCTAATCTGTGTTAGATGATGGACATGCGACAAGTTCATACTTAGTTAATGTAGTTGGACGGTGTAATCCAAGAGAGCGGGTTAGGTGAACATAAAAAAAAATAAAAAGAAATAAATAAAAAAAAATACATAATTTATTGTAATCACAGATGAAAACCGACGTCGTGTCAGTATATTATTTAACTCTATAACGACATCAATAATTTCAAACAATGCAACCAACGATTCACTACAAAATTACAAGCTTACTAGATTACAATATGCGTTCGAGATGGGAACGTCGTTAAAATAATTGGAATATTTCACATACATTATTATAATAAATAAGACTTAACATGCACAACAGCTATGTACAACAAAATGCAATTTGCTAATATGCTTAAATTAGAATGTGATGTGAGTGTTGAGGCTTCGGTCGAGCTGTCGGGCTCGGTGCGGCTGGTGCGGAGCGGTTGAGCGCGGGCCTGCTCGCCGCATCACGTCATGTTGACGCCGAGCGACCGGCTCGCGTACTCGTACACCACGTATGAGATGGACACCGCGGGGATCACCTTGATGAAGTTGGGCGTGATGCCCCGGTACAGCCCGCGGACCCCCTCGCGTTGAATTATGTCGCGAAACGTGCTGCCCATCGTGCCCTCTGCCGCGCCCTTTGTTGATTTCTCTGGAAATTATACAATTTCATTATCAATGTTTGTTTGATCACTTAATGTAAATACAAGGTAAACAAACATTAAATTTCATCGGTTACTAAACTAACAATATCAATCAAAATTTTAAAAATTTAGTTCTGAAGATGGAGTTTTCAATTCTCAGATATATTCAGTCATTCAGTAATTCTAAAGAAAATGAGATTTTGTATTTTTCATTGGCCAGCTAGAGAATAAACGTTTGTCAATAGAATAAATTTATCTGCTCATTTATTGGCTTAATAAGGTGTCATCATCATATGAGCTGCAGGAAGTCCACTGCTGGACATAGGCCTCCTCAAGAGATTTTCAACAGGGCCGGTTGTATGCGGCCTGCGTCCAGCTTTGTATCAAGCCAATTGTATCATCTCGCTCGCATGTTAACAGTGTAAAATTGGGAAGAAAGCCAACATATTAACTGTACCTGTAATATGGTATGAATAAATAAACTGAAAATGCTTGATAAAAAGCTACTAAAGAGGTATTGTTATTGTTGCCAGTAACTTTGATGTTGAGCATGGGGCTTAAATAATACCCATTTCTGTCCACACAGTGGTGGTTCTTTGCTTAAATATGAGTTTTTCAGAGATAAGTACCTTGAGCTTGCAACCGCGTCCGTATCAATGCCAGAGGGTACGAGCAGACTTGCCCCAGCGTGCAGGATGTACTGCCACACGCCAGTAGCAGCAATATCCCCGGTTGTTCGTTGTGCGCCTGGTACATGCTTATGTATTTCTTCTTGAGAGTTTCATACACTGCTAAGTCGATACCCGCGTACGGAACTATCCCCAATATGTTTGGAATGTAACCCTTATAGAAACACCTTAATCCTTCTCGAGAATATATCTTTCTGGCAGCGTCCACAATACCATTGTATTGACCCGTCTTTCTTAACGCTAATCTCGTCTTTAAAACTTCTAAAGGGTAAATCACAGTTTGACTTACAGCCCCTGCTGTTGCGCCAGCCACAAAACGTTCATGAATTTCCAACGGCTCATTCTTAGCTTTCTCACCTAAAATTATTCTTTTAACTTGTTCATATGCTGCAAATTTAAGCGCTGATTCTGGAGCTATTTTAATGACATTAATGCCGTTTCCCCGCCACATGCCGGCGATACCGCCTTCTTTAAGCATTCTAGTTAAGCACAAGCTCATACGCTCCCTTTTAGCGTTTACCTGTAAATTAAAAACAACAATATTAAGTGAGATAACTCATTATGCATATGACAGTATGTAACATGGGCACACAAATAATCCTCGTAATAGATATATTAGAGTATATTTTACTCAGATTATGTTCATTTGTAACGTGGATTTAGAGCAGGTATAGTTTAACAGCACATTATGATGTGAGTACTGCACTTAACTGTATGTATGGCGTAGAAGTTAAAGTCCTCGTCGAGTGATATTCTTTCCCTGCATATTATTTGAAGGGTCCCTCAATTGTATGTTTGAAAAGCCTTGCTAGCCCTGTGGGCTAAGTTTTATAATAAGAGAGTCGTATACAATAATAGGTAACAAATAAAATCACAAGCTTTGCCCTTCGCAGGGAATATGACGCTTCAGAATAGAAGTGAACAATGAGTCTTAAAATATATGGACACATATCAATCGCACCGCCAATATAAACTGATACAAGCTGATCTGTCCGGCAATTTTCATCTTCTGTTTATAAGTATAAGGTTCAAAACTGTCCAGTATTTAATTTATAATCCTTTGCCACAGTGAGTAAGATATAAATATTAAGATATAAATATAGTATTATAATTTACTTACCTGTAAGAATACTTTTAGCCTATCAAGGGGAGCTGTGCACGTGCGACTGACGGCACCGGCGATTCCACCAGCTAACAGATGTCTCCACCATTTGCCACTTTGTAATTCACTTTGGGTGAAGTCATCAGGTACGTTCATATCCTCCCCAATGTCCAGATACTAGAAACAAACGTATCAAGTTAAACGATGTGTCCTATTAACAATATATCTATCATTTCCTTGTTGAGCTAGGGACTTCTCTCATATATCAATAGAGCTAAAAGGGTTTGGACCACAATCCACCCGAGCTGGCCCAACGCAGGTAGATATAACGTACCGTTAGGGCTATAACACACACTACTTTAAACTGTGGCGATTATGTCACTTTTTGCAGCGATAAACTATCTATGACACGCGTTTTAATACTGCAATGGAATGCAGAGAGTCGCCCAAGCGCGATGCAGCAATGCAAAGAAGAGTGTGTGCTATGGCCCCTTAGAGTTGCTCCTAAATTATGTGGGTTTCCTCACGATGTTTTCGTTCACCGTTGGTAGATGGTGACACAGATGACTAGTACATATAAATTCCACAAAGTGAATTCGTTAGGTACTGCCGCCTGCATAGTGAAATCTAACTCGGGCCTCATGTTTTCACTAACGTGGTCACATTCTCATTTGGCAATCACCGCTTTAATGTCCTATATTATAACATACTTACTTTTCAAATTTAAGATTTAAATCAAGGAGTCGTACGTGTGAATGCTATAGCTTTTATCTATTTATTTAGCTAATTTACTAAACACAAGGAGGTAGGTACCTAATTTTTTCAATTACTACTTTAACTCAATTAGTGATAACTGTTATTACATATTATAAGTTATATATTATAAGTTAAGTTCTATGGCAAAGTTACGATGCTATATGGTAGGTACATTATGCCGAGAAGGTAGATAAACACATTTGTGATAGTGTTCATGATTTCAAACTTATCATTGTGACTAGCTCATGTTTCAACTTATAAATATACTCAATACTAATTGATAAAACACGACAGAAAGTACCTGCAGACGCCCCGAAGCAAGCCTCATGGCATCTGATTTTAGTAAAAGTTGCACACAATCAACATGAAAGTGGACTATTTAATTGTATTCTATGTACCTACTCAAGATTCTAACTCAGACTATAACTTTGTACGGAGATACAATATAGGCATACTGCGTGCCAACTTGTTAATGAATCAAAATTTAGACATAAATTGGCAATGCCAGCAATTGCAAGCCATCATGTCTTCCAAAGGTGATTAACAATATTACCTACTCCATACAAATTAGTTCTGAGCACGTTTACTAACAACCATGCATGGTCCAATATCGTATGTATGAATGATGGTTCAATCACGTTATTACACTGTTGATTCTTCTGGGATGATGTATTTCTCTGCTATAGACGGGCATTTCTTCCATGTTTTTTTAAATGTAACTTTTTCTGCCTGCCATGGAAAAAGTTAATTAAAACAATTTCAGAATGATTACCATCATCTTGTGTTATTGGAGACAAGACATGGAGGACATATCGGATCTGTTATCAGTATAATTTAATAAAGGCATTACCGCATTGTCTTTGAGGTAGACAATCATGGCGTAAATGTTCATAGGAACTATCCTGATATCGACGGTAAACTTGAAATAAAACATTGTCTTGCTGTGGATCGATAGTTCATAAACAGAAAATTTTAACCCTATGTCCTCCCGGCTCATTTCTAGGGTAGATAGGGTATAATGATGGTGGTTTTTTTTTTCTTGTCCTAAACATTTCTTTCTTTCATTATTTAATAATTTAAAATTTACGTAACGTTAATTTTTTAAAAAAGCTGGTCGAGTCGGGAGGCAAACAGCAATTTATAAATTTACAAACAGATTTGGAACTTTGACACATAGATGACACTCCATGTCATTTAATATTTTTGTAACGTTTAAAGCCTTCTTTCTGTTATAAGCGAATCAATGCTTCATTTGTAATGGACCAAGATCCTAGATCTTCCAGACGTTAATTATGTTCTGAGAAAAGTGAGAACAAAATGTAGACGAGCAGGTAGTGTACTATGAACGTGCGCATACTCGCTATAGCTTGTGCCGACCGACGTCCAATTTTTAGATATCCAGTACTAAAAGTGGATAAAATTATAACTAACTATTCTTACGAGTATTTCCGGAGTGTTGATTTTTATATATTATTATATTATACAGAATAATGTTAATAATTAATTATTAAAACTCCCAGACACATTCTAGGGGCGGTTATTTAAACCAGACGCTTCAAAGTTCGCAAAAACACAGTCACCCACTTTCGGGCTTAAGATTTCGCAACGGGATCTCTAAATGAAAAAATGATGTTAGCAAACCAATAACATATATCTAACTGTACTCCACATTATGGGGCATATGAGAGAAAAAATATCCTCATTTGTCTTGTAGGGGAGGTAGCCTTAAATTATTTTTGTTTGCCAGATTTTTTCTTAATACTTTGTTGGGATAACTAATAAATATATCTATGCCCAATTACAGCTCTAGGGTAAGGTACTAAAAGTATTTAAACTAAACCGTGGACAGACTTACGGACTTTTAAAATGTTAGTAATAGTTTTTAGCTTATACGCCAAAATAAACAAAATGATTCAAATATCATCAGAACAGAACGTCTGTCGGTTTCTACTGTTACTAATAATTATGAGGGTATATTAGTTTGTCTATAAGTCACGTTGCAACGGAGCATTGGATCAACATGGATTTTGCGTAGCAATAGTTGGAGTGCGGGAGGGTGACATAGGCTATCATTAATTCCGATAATGCGTTGTAAGAGCTTAGTTATTAAAATGAAAACAAGTGTCCTGTTATTAGTATATTATGGGTATGATTTTCATCATCATTATATCAGCTCAATGACGTCCACTGCATGACATAGAAATAGGTGATATTTCCGTCACAGCGAGAAATATTTTTATCTAGTTATCTACTCTCATACTGAATTAACAAGATTAAAAATTTAAAAAGAAAATTACGCACAACCCATGCGTTTGTTTTCGATAGTTTAAGTTTTCGATCTCAATAAATTTCAAAATTAAATTATGATACAGCTTTTCTATGGAAAACTGTATACCATTTTTTCCATTACGATCACGATACAACTTTAGCTGGTCCAAGGAGTTGCAATGCAGTTTTTCTACATAATCTGTGGACGCGATGCAACACGCATGCGCAATCAGCAAAAGAATTTAAAAGTTTAAAAAAAAGTTTGGCGTTAAAAGTTTACAAATAAATGCAAACGAGCTGTAATTTTACACAAGTTTATCTATTTCATGAAATTAGATAAAGTGGTCTATGCAACCTGCACATAATTTGGTCTTAAAACACTCGTGTGATGCGATAAAAAAACTTGCCTAACGGCTCGTTTTTTTAAGGCGAAGGGGAAGGAGAAATTACGCAAACCATGTGTTTTTGGGCACGTTTCCTAGTGTAAATAAAGCACGTGCATCCTTTATATAGGAATATACACATAATATATTTTAACCAGCAGTTCCTGAGATCCTAGCGTTCAACCAGACAAACTCTACAGCCTTATAATAATAATATAAAATTTTCGAAATCGACCAATCGAATTTGTAGATTGCGAGTAAGCATCAAGAAAGCCTTCGTCTTTATTCTACTACAATCTCCCTTGTAACGGCGCGGCGCGAGAGGACGAAGTCACGTGACAAGTCCACTGACACACGTTTTTGCGGTACCGATTTTGAACTGCTAACCACTCACTAACATTTTTGAACCTACTTGTATAGATATATTGGTGTCAAGGATGTCAGTTTATTCGTTTTCGACTTATTGCCTAACACTGCAAGGTTAATGATAAAAGTATTTTAAATATTGCACCAAAACCAAACTCTGAATTCGATTATTTTATTACTACTAACTGAATTATAGCAGCTACACATCCTTCTCCTCTGGCAAGGATGTGTAGCTGCTACAATTCGGTTAATTCTCAAAATCTTGACATTTTTCATGATAAATTGTTAGCCTTTGTGTGTAAAGTTAAGAAGACCTTTCAGTCAGATTAAACCTTCAACTCTTTTGTATCCAATAAATGATGATTATTAGAAATTGTTGCATATAAGTAACTAATATTCCTTTTCTTATTTTCATATACATATCCGAACAGTACATAGTTTTAATCTTAGTTTTAAGAACAAAATATGTATCGCTGTTGGATTACTAAGTTAGACAATTCAGAACCTACCCGTCACTGTTATTATGGTAGTCAGGTTCCACCAAGACAAAACTCGTTAACAAAGATATCGTTGTTAATTTTCCCCTGAAATTTCTATGTATAGCCTTAGCCAGCCAAAGCTTAACATAATTTCTTATTATACCTCAACGATTTTTATCAGAAGTAAGATGGACGAGTTAGAAATAAGTTTTATAAATTCATGCTTTTCGTATAATATAACTTTTTCAGTTTTTGTCTTAGATTATACATAAATAAACTAGTTTTTGACCTTAATTTTTGTCAATAGTATTGAATGATCCGTCAAATATAATTGAAGCAATACATAATATATAGGTGTATATACAATTTCGGCTGTGTACCTAATATTATATAATATCCATAGTTGTCAGCGGTAAAAAAACAATGCTTAAAAACGACCTTCTGCAGTAGATGTTAAGAGCAAGTTGTGGGTATCGCGGTCAAAGCCATGCGATTGCTGAACCATGACCATCATGGGCTTCTTTTATTAACTAGAGATCATCTAGTGGTCCAAATTCGACCGTAATTTATTTGGTCTGCACTTTGATGACTGCAGAACTGTAATAAAAAGGGTGTTCAAGTTTTGATACAGATCCCATTTTTAGCCAACTTCACCACAGCTTTATTAAAAAGTTACTAATAAAGTTAGAGATAATATATCTCAGTGAACTGTAGTTTTAAGACAAGTTCACTTGGTAACCGAAAAGCCTTGGCATAAACATCTACGGAAAAACCAGTTTCAGCTCCACGGACTGTGCCATTTAAACATTTCCAGTGTACCACTGAATAAATCGTTCTATAATAAACGCCATTTTGTCTGTCTGTTACATCGGACCTAACGTAGCTGGCGTAATGTTATGTAGCTTATTTTTTTCTGTAGCTTATTTTCATATTTTATATGACAATTAAATTATTATGACAATTAATTCTCCCAAGAACTATCAGGTTGTGGAATGTACTCCGTAATGAGGTTTTCCCAAGGGACTACAGTATGGGGTTGTTCAAAAAAGGAGTGAATAGGTTTCTTAAGGGTCGGCAACGCGCTCGTGATGCCCCTGGTGTTGCAGGCGCCCATAGGCTACGGTAACCGCTTACCATCAGGCGGACCGTACGTCTGTTTGCCACCGTCGTGGTATAAAAAAAAAAAAAATTCTCACGTGAAGGTATTATACGTTAATAGTGTGTATTTAATTCTCTATTTACTACTATTTAAAATCATCATCTGTTTGGGTTTTTAAGCTACTGAATAGATTTTTATGAAATTTTTAAACAAATAGTCTCCAAAATATTTTAGGTTACTATGTAGTGAATAAATATATGCATAATTATTATTTGTATTAACACAGGATAATTTTATCCTGCGTTCTTGTGGATCTCTTAATTAGTTATTTACAATAGTAATCTTAATTTATCATTAATGCTCTATTGATGTAATATAGCTTCATATTTTTATATAAAGCAAAGAAAATTGCTTAATATTTTTATTTATTTATTCATTTTTTGAGAAAGCTTATAGACTAATAACACAATATACATAAATAAAATAGGTTTATAAAGGTTGCTATTAACAAGCTTCCATTAATTCCATTTAATTTAAATAGTTTCATATTGTACGTAAGTAACAACAACAGCCGCATCTACTCAGGAAAAGCCAGTAACGCGCGGATTCTAGGTCTTTAGGAAAACCCTAAACTGTTAACCATATCAGTCGCTCACAGTGTATTACTCAGAAGTATACGTCATCATTTACATTACGTAATACCGAATAGCGTTAACATGCTAATTTATAGTACATCACTTGGTTCGGTGTCACGGTAACCCGGCGCGACTTAAATATACTACGATTTACCTACGTTTAAGGTCAATAACTGTGGTCAATTTTACGACCACGATAGTAAATTGCTTTAAGAAATTAATTATTGTTCTACGTGTAATGCGTAGATATTAACTGAATGATGTGACGTTAAAATACTAATAGAGAGCAACATATAGGTGTTAGTTGAGTGGTCACGTGAACGTAAATCACGTGGGATGTGTTTCCAATCCATTTATTCGACACATTTACATTAATTTCACTCGTTAGGTACGCCTTAAATTATTTGCATATCTAAACTAATAGACAGAAAATATTTTAGGTTCTATGTAATAGGAGGCATTAGCGGGACACTTCCCAATTGCGGGTTGATACTGAGAATTTAATGACAGTTCAATCACACTACAACCAATAGGAGCTGAGCAGTGGCCAAACAAAAAACGACGGGTTCCCCCTGCACTAATCCATTAACAATCAAGGTAGGCAGGTACTGTACCGAAGAGAATGAGATCGCGTCCTCGTTCTTATGAGAACTAACAATATTATCAAATAAATAAATATTTTAAAAGCTAGCTAGCCGCCTCGACCTTGATTATTGCAAAAAATAGATGGCCTCGCTTATTAAAAAATAAGAATACTATGTTAATATTCACGTAGGTAATTAATTGTTTAATGTTAAATGAAACGAGAACAGGATAGCGAATTCAATGAGTCACCGAGATAAGGATGTGTGTCCTACAAATATTAATAGGATTTCCCCGGCGCGGCGCGGCGCGGCGGCGTGTGTGATGAATGCCGAGAGGAGGCGCGCGGCGAAGAGCGCGTGTTTGTGTGACGCAATACGCGCGAGCGCCGCGTCATTTATCTTAACGCTGCCTGCTACCTTGCCTCGCGCATGCGTACGAACGCCAATATTCGAATACCGCCCCTTATTACTAGCGAAATAACTTGACATTCTAAAATCCTTGACGTTTACGTCATAGCTGCGACCAGCCGTCGCCGCGTCGACTAATTAATTTTACAATTGAATGATTAAACCCACACGCTTTTGGATCGAAACGTGTTAACGTTTTATATTGATAAGTTGATAACGGTTGGTCAAACACATAATTATTATTGTAATCGACGATATTCGATTACATTTTATTTTAGATTTACGTTAAAAACAAATTCATTATACGAAATGTACAGTGACCAATGATAATTTTACCTCGAGCCTCGAGTCTAGTTTTTACATCTTCCATAACTAACCAAGATCATATTATAGTAACGTTTCTAAGTAGAGCAGAATTGGAGGGTAGATATAATGTAGTTGCGCTCTATAGCATACTGATTGGCGCACTTTCGTTTTTTCTACATTCGTTATTCGTTTGTTCTTAATATTTTAAAGCTGAAAAGTTTGTTTGCTTGAACGCGCTAATCACAGGAAATACTGAACCGATCTAAAAAAACATTTTAGTGTTGGATAGGCCATTTATCGAGGTAGGCTATAGGCTACAAAACATTACGCTACGACCAATAGGAGTTGAGTAGTGGCCAAACAAAGAGCCAAGTGAGCGAAGCCCTGCGAGACAGCTAGTTCGTGGATATAATGTTATCAACTTTAGGTTTTTGAATAGGTAGCTTCTGCCAACTATATATTATTTATGATTCTAAAGACAAATATTTTCGAAATTTAGTTCAAGTGATTGAATTTCGACGACGACCTTCGACCTTTGTTACAGTTTACAGTAGGCCTGTATACTGTAAACTGTAACAAATCTTATTCAAAAAGATACCTGAAGTGGGTACACAACCAAAAAGTCCTAGCGCTTGTATTTCGCGATCCTTTTATTTTGGGATAGTTGTCCAAAATATTAATTTACTTATATAAAATTTATACTATCTACTTACATAAAACTCTGTAAGTATAAACATACGACTTGAAGCAAAAGAACATACCTAAGTCAACTGGAATATACTAATATACCTACTAACTATTACATCTAAAATAGAAAAATATAATCGATAACATTAAAAAACATAATCGACCTTTAATTTTTTTAAATTAAAAACAATGTAACTAGTATGATGTAATATCACAATATGGTTTTACAACATCATGTTTTTTGCTGATAACACAATTCACTCCTTCATATGTCTGTTAATATTTTAATGACTGCATAAGAATTGAATTCCATAGTTCTTTTATTTTAATACCGAAGTTATAAAATCCTTTGTGATCTATCCAACTTAGTGATTATAAATTATTATCAACGAAGGGTATATACCTATATAAGATATATGCACAAGAATTGCGCCTTTCATAGTTCTAGACTATAACAATTTCAATTTGTATTTAACATAAAATATGACAGAGAGGTCATGTTTTATTTAAATAAATTAAAATAATAGTAAATATGATGACTACATTTTATACTCTATTTTCCACTAACCATTTCAGTTCCTTAATTACTCAGTCTCGGCGTTATTGACCGTTGAACAAACGAAACTGGACTTTGTTATTCGTAAAGTTAGAAGAATATAGTTTACAATGATTATATGACCCCATTCCATTGTAATAGGTAAGTAGGTATAGTTCTTATCAAGTGATATGGGTACCCATAAAAGTTAATATTTGTAACGAGTCTCGGTTAATTCGTTTATATAATCGATACTTCACCTAACAAAACTATTTCTGATATCGATTATTTAAAGCATTCGCCACGCTTATAATTTCAATGCTCTTTTCAATGTAACGATTGAAATATTACTTAATCGACATGACGTGACGTTAAGTTTGCCAAATTTGAATCAACAAACCGGGCAAAATATATTTAAGGTACATAACTTTAGATGCTGTGTGTGATTAAGATGGCTGATGTTGCCTTAATTTACTATACAGTATATAAAACTTTCTTTTTATCACTCTTTCACTATTTAAGTGATGCATCCAATATTTACGTCGTCGTTTTGTAAAGTGCACGTGCAACTAGGATGCTCAATACCACACACAGCGTCGTAGATAAAACAGTTATGTATTAATTTTAAAGCAGACTTGTCTATCTTAAAACTAACGTGAGTCAAGTTTGCGCTCAGCCTAATACTTACATACGTTCAGTAAGTTTCATGCGATTTATGGTTGTTTAACCTAAGATATAGTTAGTATTCTAGTCTAGTGGGTAAACCTGTCGTGATTTCGTGATAATATTATATAGAGCATGCGTTGGTTGCAGATCGCATGTTTGAAATTCGCAATTGCGTACATAATGATTTCAACATTACGTAAAAGTTTAAGAAGGTTTTCAAATTGTTTTGGAAATAACGTATTATGTCTCTATGATTTGTATTTATAATAATAATAATGACAGGACGAAGTGCTGACTCATCTGCGGATAAGTGGCCGTACTTGAAGGCACTAACGTTCCCGGAATTTGACAACGTTTGCAAGACGATGTGTATTTACAAATAAAATTGCTGCAGTTGCAGCTTAATAGATAAGTCCCCACTTGTAAGCACAACGAACCATTGAGCATAAGAAATTTGAAGAGCATTATGTACTTAATAGCAGAGCAACAATGCCACTGAGGTATGTTGCGTACTTCCATGAAGGCTGTTTGGAAGTAAAACATCAGACTGATAATACTGAGGTTACACTTAATTGCCTCAATTTTGATACAGTATGGTCTATACTATCTCAATATAAGTAGATAACTAAACTTATGAATGCCTTGAATAATGTCATTGTTTCGCTATTTACTCTGTAATCATCTATAGGGCTATATTTGTACTATCAATGAATAATATGTAAACAGCAGAGGTGGAAATTAAATAGGCTTACTAGTAGTGGTACGTCAACAATGGTTAGAACCGACTACTTATTTATTGCAGTCCAAAATACAAATTTCAAATACAGGGCGAAAATCAAATGAATCAGTATAAGGAAAAATAAACAAAACTATTTAATATTCTCTATCTGCTTACGTACCTTTATTTTATAATTCCTAGTATTCGATACCAGTTTTATTATTCGCAAAGGATACGCACAGCAAATCGAACAACTTACTTTTTTTAAGAAGGATATCTTGGTTTAAGAATGTTATTGTAATTAAAGGGTAGTTTGATGAATTTTTATTTGTTAAAAGGCCAAGATGAAATGTGGGTCATATACTAGTAGATCTTTGAAAACAGAAGTGACAAGGAAGTAGAAATTAAATCTGTTTCACTAAAATAATAAGTAAGTTTATGAAATAGTTAATATTAATGGAATCTGATGATGAAAGACGTAGAGGAGCGAACTTTAAAAATAATAAAATAATTAGCCAACAGAAAAAAAGTGAAAGTAATAAATAGTAAAGAAAGTTCATCATAATTCGCGAATTCGCATAGTGATGACGCGCAGCAGGAAATGTAGGGGAAAGTACCGTAATTTGTCTGTAATCATCACAGATAAAGCGCATTATACAATATGAAAGTTCTAGAACTCTCACAATGAAGTTGATGAAATGGCTCAAGTCGTAACGCATGCCTGCTGTTGCCTAGGTAACGTCAAAGCCAAGAGGCTAAGGTTATTTTATATTAACACATTAATTGGGAATTAAACACCAAGTGATATAGTCAGCTTACGGTTTCAAAGTACAAGTATGAATGATAATATCGATTTTACCATTAAAATGCACAACTACGTCCATAATCAACTCGGCATACGCGTCACACGTGTTTCCCGCTTTTTTGCCGTTATAGAGGACATTCCCTGGCATGCCGCGAGCGACAAAGATAGCATGTATTCAGACAGTGGAAGTGTTGAGCGAAGTAAATAATTTTTAAAACTATTTTATTTTTGACTTTTGAATACGTTCCAAATAAATTAAATACAATTTAAATAAACGCAACTAGGTACCTTCAATATCCATTCCATAGCATCACCGCACGACTCCATGTCCATCTTTAGTACAAGTTTTAAAAAGAAACTGTGGACTCGAACGCACTGAAGTGTATTTAGTGGTTGGCATCGAGTACGCCAACTGTCCTAGCTAACCCGAATTTAGAATGCATTTACCTTTGCCAAGCACCGACGAAAGACGATCAGGAAATCCTCGAAGACATCGCCGGTGGTAACAGTCAAATCTTCCATTTCCAGAGACATTTTATCTATTTTACAGCGGTGTAAATAAGATAAACATAAATTAAAACTATTAAAATTAAGATCACAGATTATTTTCTTCTTTGGAACTAGGTATTCAGATCGTACGAATAAAATTCGAGTGTGCGTATGGCATGCGTGATAACTAATACACGTCTAACTTGGCCAACGACTAGCCTCACACTGAGCGTTCGGCTTGAACTGTTCCACGAACGATATCGTTTCGTCATTGTGATGGGGCAGAGAACCGCGTGCCACCGGTTCGATGTAGTCGAATACCGAGCTCCTGATACCAAGGCACTAGTTACACGCTTACAATATCGTCGACAAAGTTTCAACTTACTAAGGGGCGAGGCGCGGGCGTGCATACAGTGGTATAGGCGAAAAACAGCTGATAAGAGACGCGTTCGGGTCGAAATACAAGTTCACTGGAGGCTCGCCCCATACGTATTGCGATTAACGATAGGGCAGGGTACAACAAATACAAATCAGCACAATTGCGCTGCCTAGCAACTACAGCGCGTTGGTAATCAAACAATGTACCAAGGTGAAATTGTCACGGAATCCGACTTATCGTCACCGAATGAAGACACTTGTTGCATAGCGATTTTCTACGTCTATGCCCATAATAGCTGACATGTTTATGACATCTCTGGTGAATCCAGAAGTTAAAGTGATGTCTATTAAAGGACTCAGTAAAATTTATTTGAATAAAAATACATTTTTACTATGTTCACGTGTCAACTAGCTATTTTGTAGGATTTATTATTGTGTAAAGAGCATTATAATAGGGGGAAAATATTGTTGTCGATTATACCTGTAGTTGATTTAACAGTGTTGTTAAATCAACGACACGGGCACGTGTGTGACGACGTCTCACTTATATTTATTTACCGATCTGTTAAACAGCTTATGACAAAGTGTTTTCTTTCTTGTCACATAATATTTGAGCATACCTATGTATACTTGAATATTTTTTAGCAAACCTAACAATATTTCATTATCATTATAACTATATCATTATCATATCATTATAACCCATAAATTAATGTCCCACTGCTGGGCCTGGGTCTCTTCCAAATATTTTGGAGAGAATTTA
Organism: Laspeyria flexula; assembly: GCA_905147015.1. Taxonomy (NCBI): domain Eukaryota; kingdom Metazoa; phylum Arthropoda; class Insecta; order Lepidoptera; family Erebidae; genus Laspeyria; species Laspeyria flexula. The sequence continues at coordinate 4,812,254 of LR989949.1, read as the reverse complement.
GCCTAGTATATCACGCGGTCTAGACGGGTTTGTTTCGAATTTTCCTTTTCTCGCAGTGCTCTGGTTGCTTAAGTTTATTCCTTTAGTCGCCTTTTACGACAATCACGGGTTGAAATGGGGTAGTGACATTATGTATTCTTAATCCGTCACTACACGGACCTGTCATATTTCATCATAATCATCATATTAGCCCAATGACATTCACTGCTGAACATAGGCCTCACCTAATTTCCGTCCCTGCGAGCGATTTAGTGCCAATATTTATTTCGGACCAATATTTAGTTATATGATAATTTAATCTTGTTTAAAATACATCTTCATAAAGATCTACAACCAGTAGTTTATCATTATCAGTTATCGATCTTAGCCCTAATATTTGAGTTCGATCCTTAAAAATTATAAATATTATAATAAACAAATATTTTACTTCAAAGATCCTACTACTAATTTAAGTTCTTTTGTCAAAGATCGAAATTCAATACAGACGTATTCAAAATATTATAAAAGCAGAATTTTATTAGTAGCCAGAAAATGTCAATTGCAAACATCAAAGCGAGGTAACATTTAAAGCGATCTATTCGCTAACTTATTGAATTTTAAATAAAACCCAAATGTATTGAGAAAAAATACAAGATAAGATCATTTCTCACATATTTAACATTAGGTTTAAAGTAGGGGAAAATTATATGTTTTTTATATATAAATATGTATATAAAATACTATACAACGTCGTTTATGGGTTATAATGACGAAGATGACTATATCAATATGATAAAAGTACACAAAAATCCTAAGGTTTCGTAGTAATCGAAATAAGTCCAGCAGATAAACAAAACATGGATTCGGTTTGATATTTCGTTAATATTCTATTACTTTAACTATGGCCCTAGCACGGATCCTTGTGTACCGAGTCGGATTGCAAGAAAAACGACTCCGTTTCTGTTGGTTGGAGTTGTAAGCTGAAAGAATAATATTTTGAAATACTTTATTTAAAGTCACGAGTATTCGGTTACTGGTTTTCACTAATGAAATCCATGACAGAATCATCATTAACAGTGTTGTCGAGCAATTATTTTAAATTGCAAAGTCTAATGTTTCTAATAACTAGGATAGTTACTGGCTTCTGTTTTTATAAATAATATTGGCAATTTCTGTGAATTTGTTTTATTCTGGTTATTACCGTGTTTCAGTTTATCGACAAAGTTGTTTCTTTTTTCAATTAACGGCTCCACTTGTCTCTAACAAGCAATCTATGAATATTGAAGAAAATAAATTGCCATTACAATTATCAATTTTCATCTTTATATATATTTTTTGGACTTGAAATTTAAGGCTCTGTTTCACCACTGACAGATAAGTATCTAATAAACATAAACTATCTGAGACCCTTTTTTACAGATTTTATATGAAAAATATGTCACAAATCTGTCAATTAAATTTGATATAGGCTATCTAGCACTTATTTAGTAAAACATATGTTTAAGGGGGCTCTGAATCAAATGATTTATTCGGTTGATAAGATTAGTTTTATGTACTACCGAGAATCACCAAACTAATCTAAATCTGTAATGCTGTAGCGGACTGACTGAAATACTTCAGGTTCAATCCAGTTTGTACTTGTAAGAAGTTCTCACGCGTTTGAGTTTCGGTTTATCTTTTGTGTAGCTTTAAACCAAATACCATCAAACCGAAGAAGGGACAAGAAGAGAGATGTTTTAAGCAACCAAGAATGTATGTAATACATTGCAAATGACAATTTTTTTACAACATTATCTCGTCTTCTCTTCACTTCGGTAGAGGCCTTTCAAACGAGTTCAATATCCAATATATTGTGGCTAATTGAATTTTGATAATATAAATATAGATACCTACATTGTACTTAGGTACTAGCATTTTATCAATAAAAGCATTTTGTTCTGTTATAGAAATTACATAAACAAGCAAAGATCAGTTAACTGAGATAAATTATTGTATTCATGTTATCTTAAGTCATTCGGTACTTTTAGGTATATTAAGGTTGTTTGTAGCTACGAGTATGACTGACTCCAGTATCTCCTTACGTAGGTATAAAATAATCTGAATGCACTTGCGCTGTGTCTCTATATAATAGAATATAAAGTTCACAACGAACAACAACAGCGATTTGGAATGAACTAAAAACGTGTAAATTGCAACAAAAAAAATTAAATATTTCATCTGTTATGGAGCTATGTGAATTATATAAATCAAAGATCGATACGACTATAAGCAGAGAAAGATAATTAGATGAACCAATTGATCGGTAGCGCAAAGCCACTAATTATAAACAAGACCTAATTCTTATTACTTGCCTTTAATACGGCAATTAAAGAAGAGCTCGAATTAAATTAATTATGAGATGATCTTCTAGCGTCTCCACCGTCCCCTTCAGTGGGCGCTACTGGCTGGCTGGCAAGAATATGGTAGTAGGTAGATCCGGCTATATATGGGGAAGGGCGTGAGGCCCTCAAAATAAAACACAGAAGTGAAATCAACTTATAGTATTGATTTAAATGTCAAGAAGAGCGTGCACTGCACAAGAAATTAGAATAGTAATGAGCGTTCAGTCTTCGACGGATGCTCCGACGAAGACTCGGTTCGAATTTGAATTAATTTAGGATTTTGAATTTTAAATTATTAAAAGTAAATTAAAAAGAAATCAAATGAGTTCCAAAAGTTGGTCAAAAGAGGTGCAGTCGTGCAGGACGTAGCCTGCAACGGGTGCAACCGTTACAATAACGGGGGGGCCCGGTTATGTAACTCTCTTAATTAAAGTTCTACTCTGAATTTCTACTTTTGACTAAGTTGATTTCAATATCGCCAATGTTTTAAAATGAAGGTTGCTCTAATTTTCAAACACTTGACGACACTATGAAAATCGACTACGCCTAATATCGAGATACTGCGTGGGTACTCTTGTGTCCTCAGACAATGTGGATATAATAGAATAAATATAACTATTTGTTCACAAAATAAATAAGCCCTTTACTGTAATCACAAGATGTTCGTTCAGAAACTGTAACTATCCACTTAAAATCCACTTCAGTGCTGATGTTAGTTAACTTAATCTATTTATAATAATGATATTATAAAAATGATGCATAAGATGTCCCTGATGGATGACGTATAATAATAATAAGACAATCGCGTTACAACTATAAACTGATGTTAGATGATACATTATTCAAAGTGTTCAACGGCTAATAATATACTATATAATTATTTTCATATTACAGTATCTTAAGATATAAATACTAGGCAATCCTTTGACAGAATGATTCCAGCGGATAGCTATATTATTGTAATTTCACCGGTTGTTAAAATAGTATAATATTTGAATATCTAGATAGTTTAGCTCTTTAAACACATTGACTCACGGTTGATACTGTTATACAATACTTAATCAACTGAGGTGTACAGAAGGTGTTCGAATCGAGACGTCAAGCGATATAAGTTAAATCCAAAAATCACACACAAACTTTTAAAGTAAATATTAACAATAAGTTGTATTACATTTTGATGGAGATACGTTCGCAACCGCTCCCTCTGCCACTCATCCGCCCATGGGCTGACAAATACTGCCAAGGATTTAATCGTCTCCCTTATGCTTAGCTCTGGACTAGTCTGGACGTAACTACTTCGACGTAAATTCATCTCGTTTTTAAATTGCATGATTTATGAAGAAAATCATGTCTCTAAAGTTAAAACTGACATTATTTAATATATATTATGTAGGTATTAAGTATACTTACATAATATATATTAAATAATGACCTTTTCAAAAAAATACTTATTCCTACTTAAATCATACAAGAAATAATGATAAATTAGTTATAAAACCTACTATAAATAACAATATTACTTGTATTAATTAGAGGTCACTGCCAAAGACGCCCATTATTCAAACTGTGATTGTGATTAGTGCTTATATTTTGTGGAAACATCTAGAAACTAATTAATTTGATTCAATTACATTATAATCATTGGTCATTGGAAAAAGTTAACTAAACTACTATTGTGACGTAGATTGTAGACAACTAATGATACAATGTCTACAGCGACCGTCGCGTGCCCAACCACCACGATATGACGTCATCAGGCGGCTTGCCAGCATACCGGTTCAAACTGGTAACCGAACTACAAACGTGGATTAATTATACTGTTCGGCAAATGAATGGTTTTTAAACGAGATCGAGCACGCGATGAATGACTTTCACGTGCTTAGGAATTGACTAAGTCCGGTTTACTTTTATTTGCATTTATGTTAACTACCTGCTTTATGGTCAAGTGATTTTCCTTACAAATGTTTGCTAGTGACCCGTCGCACTTCATTAATTCATGGTTTTGTAGGCAGCAAGATTGGCTTTTGCACTTCATTTAAATTGTCTTCCTCTAAAATATTACTTGCCACTGTTACCAGGGACATAACCCCTTGGATAACATTAAGGCGATATAATATATTTGAACTGGGAAATCAATTTAGATTTTTTTTTGCAGTAATGAGGCTATATGATTGGCCTTTTTTTAGTTATTGCTGAAAAATTGCGCTTCTCAACAAAGGAAGTAAGCGCCGTGAAGATACGCTCTTTTGTTGCGGAAAACTATATTCAGACCGACATGATCTTAACCGGTTTTCTTATATATTTCTACAATATTTCGACATCTACTTACTATTATTAATCTCAGCATCATGTTGGAAAATACTCTAAGGCATTAAGTTCAACCCATGTAAACACTACTATCCGCAGACTCATTAGACACCATTTGATGCACGATAGCAACGTCTCAATTTAATTTTCTTATACGTATGTAGCCCAAAAGCAATATCATTAAAGCCCCAGGCAAATAAGGTACATCATTTAGTTCGTTCAGTAATCGAGGTTACTGGAAAGTTCTCATACAATCAAATTAACTAGAAACAGACGCACTTGCTACTTCGATGGACAATTATATACGTCATTGATAAATACATACATATAATGTACCTACATACATCCACGTCTATACAAAGAGATAATGCTAAAATAACAAGAAAACGAGTAGATAGACGGACACACCATTTTATAGGTTTTTATGGTTAAGATACTAGTGAATAAACTGTCTGTTGCAGGGGAACTTTACAAACATACAATAAGTGGACACAAAGTACACCCAGGCGAAAATATATGTCCTATGCGGAGATCAAAGAAATAACCGCGTGTTTAGCAATTGCATATTACGACGACTAGAACTCAAGGTTAAAAAACGTACATCTAAAAGATTAGCAGTCGACAAACATAAGCGTGTTGATAAAGTTGAGCATTCATGTGTAATGAGCATTCTAGCGAATGTTGCATTAGGATTAAGGAAAAAATAAACAGGAATGTTCTAGTGAGCCTTCTAAGGACAGTAAATATGTTTTAAGCTGTTTGCCAACCCAATAGTTCACGCCACCGTCAAGTTTGACATCTTCGTGAAGAATATTTTTGAACGAGATCACTAGAATGATCGCGAAAATGGCCGTAGCGTCTGTGCTATGCATGACTCTGTTCTTTGTTCAGTTCGACGTTCGATAAAAATGGCGAATGCTCGATGTTCTGTTACAAGAAAATGCTCAGGTTTATCAGCACCATAACATATGCGTACCCAACAGAGTCTTTTAATTCTCATCTTGCTATTTAATTACTATAAAAGAGAGACGTTATGCTGCTTCTAAATTGAAATCACTTCACGATTGTCGCAAATAACTGTTAGGGAGATCAATATGTTTATTTTACTTTATTGGCTGGCTTTGCAAATAATGGTACTCAAATTAAATTCAAAGCAAATTAAAAATCTATAGTTACAATCCATATAGATAAATATGGTGAATGATTAATTTTTAAACAATATCCGAGATCCGTGTATCGCATCAAAGAAAGACCTTCAATATAGTATCTGTACAAGTACTGTAAAGTATCATACGATGTAGTTCACAGACTAAATGGCAGATTAAGAAAATATTTATTTCTCACTGTGACCAATAAGATTTCATTCAATATCGTTTCTTTTTTTTTAGATATAAATTATAAGTACTTGAGAAGTTATTGCTTATTGTTTCCATTCAATTTAAATAAAAACTAACAAACACGATGAAAAGAGTATCGTTTAATGTATTACGATAACAAAAGTATACGAAACGAACTACAAACAGTTGTGAAGAAAACTGTTGCATGCATATATTTATGAAAGATTATTATCTTCAAGGAACAGCGACCAGCTTCGGTTTTGCGAGTGTAAATTGCGACTTTGCCCATGGATTTTTCAGAAACTTTTTTCACACAAAGCAAATAATTACGAAAACAATAAAAAGAAAATTAGACAAATCGGTCTAGCCGTTGTCAACTGATGAATCGTCATACGTGAGGCAATTCATTGTTATTTATTAGTTTTACAAATAATTGTCAAAAATTTTAAAACATGCACGTTAGGGCATTGACAGGAGAAGTAATTAACATTACAATGTTATAATAAATTGTTAGTAAGAGCATGATCCTTGAACAAGTTAGCAACGGACAGTCTTGACAATATAACAGCTGTTATAATGTCATATGACGCAGTTCGCAGTTGTGACGCGCGATTAGTGACAATTTCAAGACACCTCTATCGCGGTAACGCACATGTTGAACTCAGTCTATTGGTGTTAAGCAGATGCTAATTCTTCGTGACATGCCCTTTATATAAACTGATTATTAATAACCCTTTAACCCCCTACGTCGAATCAATCCGACAAATATTTTCGTGTCCATCTCGCCTGTATGTTTATGTACGTTTTTGTCTATTAAAATTATTTATTTATTTTCAACTGATAAAAAGTTTGGTGGTTAAAAGATTAAAGTGAAAGGATATTGTTTTAAAGCATTTAACTCGGAATTCAAAGGATCAAAAGACAGACCCAGCCGCTGATTGACGTGACAGTCCAAAATCACTCAATAGTATCACATTTAGCTAAATTAGAATTATTATATATTTATATATTCACATTTAGCTATTAGAACCATGGCATGTCTTTTTAGATAATTATTTATAACTAATTTCAGTTATTTATAAGCACCAGTGGGTTTATACTTTCTTTAAAATCATTTTATATACCTTATTTTAAGCAAACTGTAAAGTACCCAATAAAATTTCTTTAAACCAAAACATACAAGGCTGAGGCCTTGTCCCCTGTGAGATCCATCTCCCCTGGGTGAGCCCAGATGGATCTACTGTTAGGTGGAAATATTCGTATGAAAAAAATTGGTAAACTCAATAGTGACGTATATTTTATTGTAGAAGAATATAAGAGTCATGATAATGAACATAAATAAATATGAGTATAATACCACAAAATTAATGTTTTATCATTAAATTGGAGGTATGTATATAATCAGGGACATTAGACATAAGCAGGTGATTAATCAATACTAGTAATTGTCATTGTGACGACGGCATTTACCTTGTGATATTTATACATAGTGACCACATACGTTATCTGATAGTGAGTCAAATATATTTGATGATGTTTTTTTTGCGTACGTTACGAGTATATAAAGATATAGGTCATCGCAATAAATAACTACATGTGGGTAGTATATGTGTTTGCAAAAATATAAATTGTAAATTTGGCGTTGGCAAAGAATGGAGGGTATAAGCTGGATAGAAATTATTTCAAACGAAAAAGTGCTGCAAAGAGTAGAAGAAAATAGAACCATCTTATAAACTTTTTAGAACCGAAGATAAAAAAATGATTGACCACCTGATACGGCACGACATTTATAACCAACGTCATAGAATAAAAGAGAGGAAGTTTAGTAGGTGTTAACATCACCCTCTAAAATTGAGAGAGATAAATATATTTCACATGAAAACAGAATAATTTAAATTATAAGACAAATTTTGTTGAAGATGTTTTGAAGTCATAATGTAGTTAAACAATGGTAATTATGACTTTTTATTGCTAAATGCGAATAGATTTGTCTTCCAAAATGTTGAAAGTTTTTGTGGCTGTAACCACAAATAGAATAATTAATTTGCCACCACAGGAAATAATAAAAATATGTAGGTAAAGTTCCTATACCTGGCCAGAGTGGTATAGTAGGCTAAATACCACATCACATTCTTTGGAGGAGACCCGAGCCCAGCAGTGGGACGTTTGTGGGTTGAAATGATGATGATGATGATGATGCAAGTACCTACCTATAATCCAGATAAGTGAATTATTCATTTATTATACCAGACAATATATATGATAGCCTGGACCAACCGCCTTAGTGGTCCACTTCTAAATAATGACAGGGTTTCATAATCCAACATCAACTGTTTTTGAAAATGTTTGTAAATACGTAACCTAATTATTTTCCTTCAAGTTGTCTGAAATTATAATGAGCGACTCAGCCGCCTAACAACATAGCGTGCTATAAGAACATGAACGCCGAGAAACATGAGTACCTCATTAATTGTTCGAAGAAATAATTGCGATACATAATACCGCCCGCAACCTGCTAGCCAATCATATCATTTAGACTATGACGACGACGATACCATGACGATTGACGATAACGAATACGTAACAATTACAATATGTAGAAGTACTGTTTGAATATAAACAGTACAAATATTTTTTAGAATATTCTAATTAATTACGATTAGAATATTCTACGTCGGAGTAACGTTACGGACCATATTTTTAGGATTCGCACTTGACCGGTTTTTTCAATGTGAATATACTTTGGCTCTGATTTCACAGAACTTATTCTTGGAAAAATTCGTAAGGGAACGCGAATGTAACTTTGTCTTAGATGACAATTTGGTTTAAATATATTTGGCAGATGAAACGCAATATAGTAATGTGAGTACTTATTTTCTTTAAGGCATCGAAATACAAAGCAAACCTAACAAGCATTAATAATGCGTATAGGCCAATTATAATCATGTAGGTGTTTATGGAGTGCAAAGTCCAATGTGCGAAATCCTTTGAGAAAGTGCGTAAAAAAAGGTGTCGATTTCGCTTCGTCATGACTAGCCTTTTAAGTCATCAAAAATGTGACTTTCTAATTATTTAGTAGCTCAGTACTGTTTGTTTAGCTATATGTCAGTTAATGACCCTATTAAGATCTAGAACAACCATACGCGGCGCGGTGACAATATAAGAGTCAGATTTTTGAGCCTTTTCCTCAGGAATGTTAGCTTTACACGAATTTTACTACACGAATAACATTTTTTTTAAATAAAGTTTACTATTCACTATATAATTTAAGTTGAAATACGTTTTGTTAATAGGCAAAATTGTATGCCCACTTCGTTCACATGTTCAAACACGATTCTTGCACAGCACGTGGCATACACGGTAATATATACAAGGTTACAAAATTTTTACATACATATACATTACATTTCAGAACAATTAGCAAAGATCCGTTCGTAGGCCCATAAAGGAAAAAAACGGAACCTTTATAGGATCACTCCGTTCTCCGTCTGCCTGTCGGTCAAGAATATTTTTCTCAAGAAGGCGTAGAGGTATCAAGCTGAAATTAATATAAAATACTGGGGTCTAAAATCGTTTAGAACAATAAAAAAATTATGTTCTGCTCTGCAGCAGAATTCTAATCAATTATATCTTAAAGTGATGTATGTCAAACGTACTACATACATCATGTATGTCGATATCGCAGTACGTATACGTCCACTAGGTAAAGAAATATTGTGCATTGATTGTGGCTTTGCTGCGGAGCATACTCTCCAGCAGAGCCGCCCACCACTTAATTTAAAATACAATGTCACTGTTTTGACGCCCGCAAATAATACTGCGAATACAGAAAGCTAATTAACTCATCATTAGATTTCACTGAAATCCGCCTTCATTATGATAAGAATAATATTTATATAAATAAACAAATCCTGATGTTGTTTACTTGAAGAGATTATATTATTATTAGTTAATTGTGGATAGTGTACACGCCTTAGTACACGCTAGATAAACTAAGAAAGCATATAAAATGATTTTGCTATATAAAAGATGAACATTCGAATTATAATGTACATAGATATTATTATAATTCGAAATGCTGTGGAAATGAGTGCTTTGAGCAGTATCGTCATCATCATATCAGCCCAACGACGTCCACTGCTGAAAATAAGCCTCACCTAATGAGAAGAACGATTGGGGTAAATTTGAGTGATAGGATAAGGAATAGTGTGATAAGGGAATGCTGTGACGCGAATAGAGAAAGGCATGTTTAGCTGGTTTGGACATGTCAAGGGACAATGTGAAGGGAAATGCTGGAAGGGAAAGACCTAGAAGAACGTACCATGGCCAAATAGGCGACGTTCTAAAAAAAAACAGATGAGGAGTACCCTAAACCGGCGAGATTGTGTGAAAAGATTGATAAATTTTGAAGAAGCGAAAGATGTATGTCAGAATCGTAGCAGGTGGAAGAAAATAGTCTCTGCGTACCCTTCTGTTGGGAAAGAGGCGTGATATATATGAATTTATGTATGTCACAAAAAAATATTTATGCAAGTGCCATCGTTATGCATAAGAATAAAAGGACAACACAAAATAAATATTGTTAATATCTTTTATATTCACATTCGTGAATCGTAGGGTCAGTGACTTGGAAGAATTAGCTATGCGTCTGACGGTCTACCACCTCTGTGGTTAATTACCTTTTCCATGGTATCAAAATCTCCAGGTTTTTTATCGAGTATGTTCTTATACAAAATCGTTCGCTGTGGCGGAATTAGGTGAGCCTATGTTCAACAGTGGACGTCCGTCGTTGGACTGATATGATGATAATGATGTTCTTCGACCACACATAAGTTTTTTGATAACTTGTAGAGACTACAGTATTCGTTTATATTTACTTAGATTGACAATTACTGATCTGCAGATAGAAGTGATACTTACCCGCAAAAACATACTAATAGCCTGTAAATTGCCCCAAAGGCGTAAATGGCAAGGTTCCTCTCACTCAGATTTCACCATGAATTACGAGGGCGAGGCTACAACATTCAACACAGCATAATATAGAGCTGATACTGATAATTGTAGAACAATATCGTTTATGTCTGACCCCTGGATCGAACCAGTTCTTCTTGAGCAGCATTCATACACACTCCCGCTGCACCACCGGGGCAGCCGCAAACAAACAGAACAATAAGCAATTGTGTGAACTGTGACGTCCATACGGGGTTTGTATTCAAAATACAGACGTCAAACGTTATTCGGAGAGTTATTATCACATTGTATAATGAACTTAGACGTAACATCCTCGTAATAAAACATAGATATTATCTAATGCAAATAATAGGAACAATAAAAATCACGTTTTTAACTCAAAAATAAGTACCTCAACTCAATGCCGAACTCTACCTCCACGACGCGACGGAGACGCCACAAGAGGATAAGACTAAATTAATTTCAAAACTACCCAACCAACCAAGAGACGTTTGATGAGTGGTGGGCATCCTATATATTTTTTAATTATTTTGGTGGTTTGCCTTGGGTTACGTGCTGGCCAGTCATAAAAGAATGGCTAAAGATACAATCTTCTTCACAAACACAGAAATTCCCCACGTATTACTAATACAATGATTTCTCACCCCTTTTGAAGGAGCTGTGGGAGCCATACCAGTAATAGGCAAAAGTTTGTTTATTTTATTTGGATGTCAGTCTTCTGTAAAATGATATCGATTCAGCCTACAAATTTTAGTGAGATATCATCGTATTTTAAGACAAATGTTCTAGAATTGTAAGGGATATCCCAAGTTGTTCATAATAATATGGAAAAATTGGCAAGTCCCAGTACAATACTCATCATTCACTTGAGCAGAAATTTCCACAATAAATAATAATTATCGTTTAATTATGTATCTGTTACGTTATCTTTTATGAGCACAAAACATAACTGCTACCGCTCAAAGATTAATTAATGATTAATTTAGTATCAATATTATGTTATTTATTTCTTCTCCAATATATTCCTGTACAATATTATATTGTACAGAAATGTAAACACGCGGGCCATATACCTATACATATATTGTCAATATATGTACCGCGTAGTCACGGATTAAGAATACAAAATATCACTACCCCATCTCAACCTGTGATGGGTGTCGTAAGAGGCGACTAACCTTATGCAGACAAGAGCACTGAGAGAAAAGGAAAATTCGAAGCAAACCCTATATCAACCCGTCTGACCAGCGTGGTATAGTAGGCTAAATTCCCTCCACATTCTTTGAATGAGACCCATGCCCAGCAGTGGGACGTTTATGGGTTGACATGATTATGATTTGATGATGATATTCCTACTTCTTACACAAATCGTATGTGACTTTGAACATCGGAATTAGGAGGTAGGTTAAAAACTATTATTTAATTTAATTTATTTAAGCTAATATTTCATTTATAGACAAAGTAATTAGTCCGACAGACCCGTCGGGCCTCGCCTCGTCTAATAAAACTACAGAATACGTTTTTGTCTCGCCAAATATTTAGTGTTTTTTATAGTAGCTTATGTTTGTTTTATCAGTAATCTATAGCTAAAAATCTCGATACTATAGATTCATGAGCACAATTTAGTTATAGCTAAATTTCCGTAATATAACCACAATTTCTAAACAAACACTGATATGATTTAAAAATACTTCGTTTCTAGAAATTATATCAATGTTATTAATAATATGCCGCCATTATGTCAGGGAATTTCTCGTAGCCCAGACTACACATACTCGTAAATAGTCACTAGCTAAAAATACACCATTCTCATTACCCGCAGTGAGGCGTCTAATGGAACTTATATTTTCCATAATGGTTGCTGTCAATTTGTAAGAGGCCATCGCTGTCAATTTAAATAGTAAACAAAGGCTTCAGCGTTAACTAAACTATAGATCTAAATAATATCTTGGAAAATAGGACTCATTTTCATGTTCCGGCGGTGGCTAAGTTTTAAAGGTTAAAGAAAAACTATATAGTATAAGATGATTAGGCCTTGTTTTTTTTTTTTTTTTTTGAATTTTGAATAGATTCTATTCTAATTTCGCATTCGTCTAGTAAGCAAGACTCTATTTATTAGGAGCTTGAGACCAGCCGCGTCAACAGCAGCTCGGTTTCAATATCCAAACACGATTATAGATACATATATCAGGTGCAAAACCAGCTTTTAGTACCTTACGAGGCAGAGAAGAGAAAATATTAAACTTATGCCTACTGTCAAGAATTTTTCTGGCCCCCTTCCCTTGAATTCCTTCCTTCCCTTCGTATTCCCTTGAGTTATTTATTTAGAGTATTAGAAAAAACATGACAATTTATAATAACAGATAACCTACGTAATATATATAATATATATGAATTACAATAACATAAATGAATTATAATATCCGAACACATGAGTTATATGTAAAATATAAAATTTGCCTCATTGGTATGCAGTAGTATTTGTATTAAATAACGGGAATAATTCACGCTATCAACTTATATACTTATATATTTCGTTCAATATAATAATCATTTTGACTGAATACTCGCAATTCCGACATTCGATTCGATTTAGATTTGGCTTGAAAATTTAAAAATAGTCGCGGCGGGCCGGTCCTTTTGTGTTAGCAGTATACGATTCCTTTTTTCTACCGCTCGCTGTGAAAATGACTGGCCCACCATGGCCCGCCCGGACTGTCATTTGTTGGCCTTATAGGTATACCTACTAGGTATTCGTAATACGGTACCATAATTAAATTGACGATTAGAAATTAGTAACAATAGTTACTACACGGAGTGATAAGACGTATAAAAAATAACACGTTTTGGTTGACATTGGTGTATGTGAAATAAAAACAAAGTTTATTGAAATATGTAAAAAGACCGTTTATTTCATGATCATTGGCAACCCATTAATGTCCCACTGCTGTCAGCTCTCTACATAGAGGAGAGCAGATTCGTTTTTTTACTTTTATATAAACGTCAATAGAAAAAAACTATTATAACATACTACACATAACTACATACACTAACATTCGTAGACTTATCACATATGTTGTATATAGTAAGAGTTCCACACACACAGAGAGTTAAATTACTCGATTATATATACAGAAGGCTAGTGCGAATTTTTGACCAAAGCAGACCAGAGAAATTGCATATCTAAATTAAATGACGTCATTCTTACTTTTTACAAATTGTAGTTTACGTTTTCACGATCAAACGCGTTTGGCCTCTCGGAAAAAGTCGCACTAGGCCCTCAGTTATATATTTCTTAGGCATGCCTGTTACTATTTGAACTTAGCTTACTGCCCTTTTGCAATAATCTATTTAAAATTTGACAATTGAATTTTGACAAAATTAAGGATACTAAATTTAGGAGCCAAATTCATAGATAATAATAATATATATCCATACATAATATAATCTATCTATTATTGAAAACGGCCATTGATCGGTCACACTAGTAATAATCCTAACTAGTCTGTTAAGTCGGCGCTTGTAGGTTTCTAACCTACTAATTTGGGAAGTACTCCTTTAGGGCCGACGCACATATGGCGAATAAGCGCATAGCAGAGCAGGCCCGAGAAATTTTCAAATAATGTTAAACATTAGGCGAATTTCTACGCGAGAATGCGCGAGTATACGCTAGACTGCGCATACTCCACACAGTCATCATCCGTTTTGCAACTTTTTGAGGGTCTAAGCGTGTACTATTCGCGAATACAATGATTAATTGGGACGTGCTGCTGATTGCATTGCTTGCAAAATAGGAAGAAGAGAATTAAAGTATAGAAGAATTAAAGACTGTTAGCGGCGCTCGCTCGTGCCACGAGAGCGTCGCTTCGGCGGCGGCGGCGAGCCAGGTGACCAACCAGCACGTTCCTGCGCGCTTTGCCTATTAATAGTTGTTATTGTGTTACTTGATTTTGGATGTTATATCAATGAGAACAATTTCGTTAATAGTTTTACAATAAAAAATGCTTTGCGTTGTGCTTCGCCATATGTGCGTCAGCCCTTAATTTATAAATATCAAAGATTTAATAATTTTTTTCTCTTGAATTGTCTAAATTCGTACTTATGTATTATGTACATAAAAACTCATACTTTTGCAGTTAGACGTATGTAGATCTATACACTACTAACTACAACCGGCAATAGGAATTAGTTATGTTGTAAATACTGCACAAGTCTTTAGACTGTTAAATTACTTAACTGAAAACAGTAGTTCTCAGTCAGTGGTACTTTGGTGGAAGACTTACAGTGTCATATTTCATTACTAACTGCACACAATGGTACACAGTTTCATGTTTCCTATAGTCCACAACAGACATTCTGAGAAACAACGTGACATAGATAATAATCATACTCTTTGTAGTAATAATTAGGAGTAAAGATATAATATTATAACTACTACCTTTAAAACAACACAGCCGGAGAAATGCGTGTGAATTTCATTTATAATCGGAGCTACATTTTAAAAATATGTTAGCTACTATTTTAAAAAATATGTGAAAAGTGTGTAATGTTAAGAAATAATTGCGTTTACAGTTCTATTTATATGCAAATAACACATTGGAACTTGCAGGACGTTTTAATACACTTTCATGTAAATCTAAAAAGTGTAGCATTTTGAAAATATAGCTCTGATTAAATAATTTTGTTTGTAAATACGCTCTTAAAATAATTACTTACATATACAAGAAAGATACTGTTCCTTTCGATGTAAGTATACCTACATTAACTGAAAGTATGTACAATATTCAGAGTCAAATAGTCACATGTGTCATAATCAGAACTGTATGCTTTGTACTCGTTTCGTTAAAGACGTAAGTAGAATAACCTTAGGTGATCCCTATTGAATCTTTCAAGAGATTTAAATATGTAGTTCAAAAACTGACGTCAGGTTTTTATGGAGGAAACCATCTGGTACCTAATTTAGAGACGTTAAGCATTTATTGATTGTCCAAAAAAAGGTCCAATATAAACTATATTAAGTGAAAAGTGCTACGATGTTACTGAAAATTTACTTAGTTAAACTACGAGTATACATTCCGCAACTCTCAACAGACTTTGCAATGGTTTGTATACTTGTAAACATAACTGCCCACATCGATACACAAATCTTATTCATCGACACTCAATCACACAAACAATACATATACATACGTCGACCATGTTTATTTTTGTCCGCAGTTCTTTCTTTCCGATGGGATTAGATCCTATACAGATTACTTTTGTCTCCCGCTTTACTATGGAGGAAAGTTTAATTTCTTTCGAACTCCATTTACTTCTGATACATTTTGATGCGAGTTCCAAGACCGTGGTTATAGGCATTCCCTGAGACTCTCGAGTGTCAAAACTGGGCCTTATAGTTTGGTCATGTCCAAAAATGTCTGTGTCATACAATATGATTATATATTGATTAAATTTGGAGAAAAGGTATCTTGTGTCAGCAGTTGATTGTAGGAAGATAATTATGAATACAGTTTGAGATGCGTACGTAAGCGCCATAAAGACATGCTCTTAACCAGTTTTTACCCGAGTGCCAAAAAGGAGGGTAATGTTGCTATAAAGTTAATATTTAGATAGGGTAAAAGCGCTAAATATCGGCTATGTCAACATTTTTTGGCATATAACTGCCAAAAAATGTTGACATAGCCGATAATTATTCATTATTTCGTCTTAATTTGTTCAATTTATTCCCAGTTATTTTTTTATAATTTTTTTTGTGCAGATTTGTCAAAAACCCCTTAAATCGGCCTTTCATGCCAAAAATCGTCCGTTTGGTTGCCTTATATCGGCATATCGTTACTTAGGAGGGAACCAAGCAGATTTTTTTCAAAATAGCTAAAATATGTTGAATGACTATCAGCTATTAAATAACAGATTTTTTCTTTTATTAATTGAATATATAAATGAAAAATTTAAGCCCTCTGGTAATAATAAATCCATATAGCAATTCTAAAGAAGCTATTTTAATTATTGCCGAAAATTTAGTTAATTTCTAAATGCTGGCTCGTGCATCAGCCAGTATTTAGTAGGTAAGTAAGAAACACATCTCTCATAAATTGACCGCCATGGCCAGAGCAATAGTTTGTACCTTTTATCCACCACAGCTGGTGAATGTTGGAGTAACGAAGAGGCCGAATTTAGGCAAGGTTCGATTAAAAATGTACCGGCCACCAGGCCGGTTTAACGTTTTTTAGTTCATTTTAATCCCTAACCTCGGCCGGGCTTATATTTAATAAAATAAATAAAATAACAATATTATTTCTTTCTCACACGTTAGTAAATTAATCAAATTAACGATATAAATATTCATTAGATATTGAAATAACAAAAATATGTAAAAAACTTACTTCCCACCCATAGCTGATTCCGTGAATATGACTACGAAATGTCTCGAAATTCGGGTTTTCGTACAGGACTACAAACATTTTCTCACTTAGCGTCCAAGCGACGTTTGACAGCAACCATATTTTATAGACTTTTGCTCAAGGAAATAAGGTATCATTTCGCACGAAAATTAGGCTAATAAAGTACTGATTTTAATAATCATTTCAAAAAGAGTGTAAATGGCCGATATTAGGCAGTGGCCGATATTAGGCGACTTTACCCTATGCAATTTTTCCATATAAAAAAAACGTTACGTCTCGTTGTTACATTCGAACGCCTTTGGCCTCTCGCAAAAACTCACATAAGGTCCTCTGTATCACTATACAATGCGTTAGATGAGTTAGAACGAGTTAGAATAGTGCACTGGACAATGCAATCCATCGATATTGACCTCAGTCACTTTGTATCGCATCTGTTAGTCTCCAGAATGATCGAGCGAGTAGACTAGATGTGTGTGACGTAGAGCCGTGACTCGAGTAATAGGCAGTTGACGGCCGCGCCTACGGGCTTGATTGATGACATTGTAACTCAATAACTGTTTATAGGGCTGATAGATGTGCAGAAATCCTTTTAAAATTATAAATAATAATATTATAATAATATTCTACCACATTCACACAGCGCCATCTAGTCCCAAAGTAAGCAATTATATTTGCTTGTGTTATTAGTACTAAACAACTGATATACTACTTAAATACATTTTTTTTTGTAAATACATACATATTATAGATAAATTACACCCAAATGCACAACAATACAATTACAAATGCGTAAGTACCTATTGATGGATGTTTGTTATTCAATCACGGCAGAACTACTGAAAGAATCTGTAGGTAGGTATGTCATTTTGGAGAGAGAAAAGATAAGAAAAATTTATTGGTACAGCACAGAGACAAAGAAATGATGTAAGATACACACAAAAAGTAATAGGTACAAATAATATAAAAATAAAACAAAATACTATTAAATACAAAATCATAACAACAACTGTAGTAAATATGTGTCTCGCGGCTGCAACCAAAAGGCGTCCAGCAGCATTGAAGCCAGCTCACTAGTTATAGGTACCTGGCGCTGGTTTTCAACTGGAACCTTGGCAGTTGACATACACGGATGTCATCTATGAACGGTTTCATATTTAAGTTATGCACTTATAGGTAAATGTGTAATATTTAGGTAGATATACATTATGCTATAAAGTTAAAGTTAAATGCCTCGCAATATTAAAGGTAAATAAATATTAAATAATATAATAACACTAGTTTACAAGGTTTTGATACCCCATCTGAAAGTTGTTGAATTTTATCTATCCATCTAAAGGTAGTCTAGGAAAAATATTTCAAAAATTGCATCAAGTCCACATTTAGAATTATATAATTACTTCCAGGACTTCTAGGTAAACTAAATATTTAGTTAACTTCCTGAAAAGAAAAGAAAAGATAATAAGTAATTATTATATTTGCTTTTATCTAAGTATTTAACTGAAGAACTAATTACTTACCGTTGTGATTTACCCAAAGATTTATCGTCACCGTCATAATCTTGTGGATGTTTGTGTGATAACTGATCATATATTATATTTATGTGATGCTAGATTGCTAGTATTTCCAGATGTTTTAACTCGTTTGTTACAAATAAGTAGTGCATCACCATCTTCTTTGAAATACGACCACAATTTACTTTTCTTCATATTACTAAATGCATTGATATACAAAAATTCGACGACCTTAGATGTGCAATCACGTACAAAAGTCACGCTCAAAACTGTCCCCGATATACTATCAAATTATAATCAAATTTTTAGAAAATAGTTTTAAAGTCAGTTTTATACCTAATATACACAATTACAAATACAATTGCTTTAAAAACTTTAGTACCTACATAAATGTGTACCTTATTTATAAAGCGATAAAACTTTTTGTTGTTCACACAGCGACACAATTGTGTGACAATTAAACTCTTTTTTTTCTTTTTTTTTGAGCGCCTTTTTGATCGCTGAATGTGCGTCTGGGGATTTTTATAAGTCAATGAATTAATGCAAATAATAACGTCCCGCTCAGTTGATGACGCAGTTGGTGATTTACTAGACCACTACACAACACTCCTCATCCACCACAGATTATAAAACAGAATTTTTTTTAGACAGTCAGTGATGCCAGTTACAGCATTTTACCAGTTTTATAATTTGGATGAGTTGTTCGATATTCTGATGATATATTGAGTTTTTACATATAGAATTAAAAAAGAATTTGTTAAAAATCATTTGGTTGTGCCCATACAAAAGATTTTCATAAAATATTCCAAATAACAAAGAAGATAAACGTCTAATATGAAATATAAAAAATGTTTAGCCATGTCGTTGACGGTATTACGCCAATAAATTACACGCAATTCAAGGACAGTGACTCCGACATCGGGTCACACAATATTAAATTAGTATTGATTCGTTTGACCGATCAAGTTCTTGACCATTTAATGCAAATCGTATTAGCCTGTTAACGTTTTGATTCTTTCTTTTGTTTTATCGTAATATGTTCCCCATTTAGGGTTAAAAGGAATATTTTAGGGTAAGTATTTTAGGCCTATATTTGAGGGTTCCGTAGCCAACAAGGAACCCTTATTGTTTCACCATGTCCTTCTGGTCTGGGCTAAAATGATCGTAGGAAAATTTGCGGACACTATTTTTCAGATATCCTGTTACATTCTTAATTTGTGACTCTCATAATAGTTACTTAGTAACTTAGACGAATATACGATAGCTCTCTGCAAGTTCTTCAACTCACTGAGTGGTGACTATTGTCCATGGACAAGAAAAAAAAATGCCAAAGAAATAGCGGCGATTTTATCTAATAAAAATAGCACGCAGTGTCGGGTGTCAATTGACCCAAATCAACTCATCTGTCAGCATAACTATTTTTTTTTCAACAATGAGCTATGACCACAACTTATCCGCAGTACACTACATACGTAATGAAGTATTGTAATGACTGTTCGCTTCTGTAATGCAAAAACGTTACCCTCCTTTTTGGCAGTCGGGTAAAAATAACTCTTTATCTATATTTCAACCATGAACAGTTGTCTAAGTATGCCTTGTGTCCGTTAATGGTGTTTGTTGCTCAATTTAAGCGAGATCAGTGTACCTGCGTAAACACAAGCTTTCCGACTAACGTGAAGATTTTAAAGTTAGTACTGCGGTCAGCAAAAGAAAAGAAAATATAAATGGTAATAATATATGTAAATGAACAGTTGGTGTAACCCTAGTAGCCGACAGATAACGTCGTCATAAGAAAATTATCACCTCGTAACACATACATACGTATGCTCACACCTCCGCACAAGGATGGACTACATGTGCTTTACATTAAAACGTCGCAGTACACAAACTAATATTCAATACCAGCGTTACTATTATTCTTCATTGAATTGTGTTCGTGTTAGTGAATAATAGTATCCAGAGCAGAGAGGGAAGGGATTTTATAAGGATCGGCAACGCAAATCAAGTTACTAGTATTTCAAGCATCTATAGAATACTTGCCACCATCATGGTATAAAAACCAATATCACCTACTACTCACTACGTCTCTATTTTGGACTCGAGTCCAACACTACTATTATTTAACACTGGATATACAGGTTGATACAGCAATGGCTAGTACCGTGTATCCAATGTCTTTCCTTTAAAGGTTAAAGGCAACTTTGAGACTAAATCATCAATCATCGACACTTGCCTAGCCACTGCGTCACAGTAAACGTAACGTAATAGGTTGTTGATTAAAATAATGAAGAAAGAATTCGGCCCTGTATAAAAAACAAACAGTAACCTCGCAGCAGGGCAATTCACCCGACCCTATTTCCGTTCGGATGGTCGAGTTGATTGCATAAAATCCTAATAGATGTGTCAGATTTGTGATGTGCAAATTGCATTAAGGTTACGTACGTATGTTTTGTTGGTTGTCTGATTTATTAATATCTTAGAAAATACTTATAGTTAATATTCTTAATATTTTTAGTAACCTTTATTTTATATATTTAGTATGTTTATACAGCCAAAATAATTGGTTCTCATAGCAATGTGTAAAATGACGCAACCGCTACCCCTCACTGTTTTAGTTTGTAACCATAACTTTAATTCTGCCGTGTTACTTTACAAGTTGTAAAGTACTTACAAAAGATTGTAACTATCTATTTATTTAAAAGTTAGTTTCTTGCCAGTTCTTTTCATAAGCTCCACCCTGTCAGCGAAATGTCCGTAGGCAAATTGGCTGAGACTATTTTCGGATAGCCTGCTTTATTCAACTTGTGACTTTCATAAGAGTTACTTTCTCTTAGTACTACTACTACTACTAACTTAGATGAATAAACGAGACTTCATTTTATTTTACAAATTTTTATGACTTATAATCTAGCCCAACAATCTACCTCTAGGTCGACTAGAAGCAGAAGCAAACGAAGTATCAAGTAGTTTACAGTTGTATATAAAATACAAATAACAGTTCAAAAAAATACGATACATTGGAAAACTGTTTTGTAATTACTGTAAACACTTAAATTCATCCGGAACTTCGGAATTGATCATGATAAGTCTACTCTGCACTGACACAGTTCCTCTTTCACTAGAATGAGTACTTTATTGAATAGTAGATAACATTATAAAAGGAAAACTTCTGGTTAGTCATTGTATATTATTGGCTGATAAGATTACATACATATATTACGTTTGATAAGATAAGGGACAGACGTCTGCACGTTTGCAAGTATCGTAAATTCTTTAGACTATATAAATTAAGGATGAATGGATTAGAGGCTGGTTGATATGATCGAGTAGTCTTTTAGTAAATATGTTATATATAGGTATACAGGGTTGTTTGTAATTCGATGTATTCCGGGCATGACGAGGTAGGGCAGCCCAAATGCAACAAATTTAGGCCCCCCAATGTATGGCCGAAAATAATAGTTTTTGAGATATTGTAGAAATAGCATTTTTTGGGAAAATACCCAATTTTACCTGTTTCTGGCTAAATAAAAAAAAATTGATAAATAGGATGTCGTTCAGATGTTTTTTTATTTGTAGATAAACCCGAAACATATCTTGAGAAGCAATAAAATAACAAAAAACATTTTAAATTTGCTTGCTAGAGCTCTTAACGTATTTTATTTTATTGAAAAATGTTACATTATACGACAGTAAAAGTCGCGCAGTTTAAAAAAATGTTATGATCATTAATTGTCATTATGCGCATAAGCAACAGCCTAGGTAAGGCACTAACAATAGGGTTGTGAAGTCAAATACGTAGTATTACATTTCTGTCTTTATCTGTATGAACTGTGACCACGCTTTTTGCGCGGGAGAGGAGCAATGACGTCATAACCCATTCAATATTTATAACAATATGCGATGTGGATATAAATATTCTTGTGTTTGTTGTTGAAAAGACGAGTATTGTATATTGTTATACAATTTCATACTAATATCTGCATTTGATGTATATAAATATACATAAAGATAAGCTTATTGTAATGTAGCTGACGTCAGTCTAAGTTACAATCTTATTGTAGAGTACATAGCTGACGTCAGTCCAAGTCAAACTACACGTTTGAATCCTTATAGAAATTATTTAAATCCGTGCATAATTTATGTATGTCTGATCCACCAACCCGCACTAGGCCAGCGTGAGTGGATTATGGCCTAAACCCTCTCAGCTCTCTAGTTAGAGGAGAGGAGACCCGAGTCCAGCAGTGGGACTTAATGGATTGCTAATGTGCATAATTTTGATAGATACATAGATATTGATCTGCAGAATTTGCACATTCACCCAGCGCCATCTAGTCCCAAATTAAGCAATTGTATTTGCTTGTGTTATGGGTACTAAACAACTGATGACTTAAATACTATAGATAAATTACACCCAGACACAGAACAAACAATCATGGTCATCACACAAAGATTTGTCCTGGGTGGGAACCGAACCCACGACCTCCGGCTTACTAGTCAGGGTCACCAACTACTACGCCAACAGGCCAGTCATTCACAATCATTATTGTTAATAAATTAACAGAAACTATCAGTTTACACAAAACATCAGGCGGTTAAACAAAGTGGCCCTGTTTTCTTGTCAATTACTCTAATGGCTCTACCCCCGTGCCTGCGAACTGATCGCAGGCAATGGATGTCATGATTTTTCAGTAAACCTGTTTACATTAATTACTTTCCTAATTGTTACTTTGAAACGTAGATGAATAAATGAGTTTTGAGTTTGAGTTTTGAACATAAGTACTACTATTTGTATTCCTCATACGTCATATTGTCCTGTCGAGTACATAGATGTAATGAACTCTAGACAGGACAATATGACGCATCTGATTCGTACGTAATAATGTTTAATATTTCTATTTTGTGCAAATCTTTTCACTTACATTAAAGGTTTTATCGAAAAGTCTCTTTTGGAATTCGTGTGAATTTAAACTATGCTATTAAAACTTTATGACACAAAATTCGATCTGCTATCAAGATTTTCTGGCAGAAGAAACATTTTAACATTACAATAGAGGACGTGCTGGTATCGCCATCTGTGCGATTAACATGGAACTATATATATCATAGTCAATAACATATCAATATAGATCATAGTTATGAGCAAAACTAATTCAAGGCTATGCTTGTCTAATTCGCTGCAAAAAACAAAGATGGCATTCAAATACATTTTACTCAATTATAAGCCAATTTCGTCAATTGAGACGGTGTCGAATACAAGACATACGGTACGAAAGCGTAAGTTGTATTGGAAATGTCCTAATGCGAGAAGAGAAGAGGTCCCTATCACTCTCTGCCCCAACAATCGCAATAGAAAAAGGCATACTGTTCAATCTGTCTATACCACATTTGGCACAGTGTAAAAAACAATAGCAAAATTTCACCACCAACAAGTTCTCCAAACAAAAGTAGGTAAAACGGAGTTTGTTTGTGTGGTTAAATACGAAAATCTCAGGAACTACTAGTACGCATTTAAAAATGATTTTAGTGTTAGATAATAAGTGAAATACTTATCGAGGAAGAACATTATTTCATCGCGCTACGACTAAGAAAAAACAAAAGTTACTACGGAACTGAGTAGTGGCCAAACAAAAATCTACGGGAGCGAAGCCCCGGGTAAGAGCTAGTTAATGATAGTGAGAATAATCTGTTCTATAAAACTAGTCAGTAATATATTTATTTATTTATGACAAGAAACATATTTTGAGAACGACAGTGATCAATATTACTTCTTATGATATTGATGACACGTAAATCTCGTACCAGGCAAACAATGCGATAACTATTTTTATTTTAATATTTTCAATATTATCTTAATCCCCTAGGTTAAGCAATGGTAACCGAACGGATAATTGACCGGCATGCAAGTCATGCGGTCCGAGTTCGATTCCGACAGGCAGTACCAATATGGATTTTATTTTATGGAATTTATATGTACTAGTCACGTGACTTACCATCTGCTGAAAGAACACGTAGCTTACAAGAAGAATGCACTGCGAATATTCACGCTTTCAATGAGTCCAGGGTCCCTACTCGAAATTTCAATATCCGATTGGTCGATTCGATATCAAAGCGCGCAAGTCAGCGGCCATATTAAAATTTTCTAACATTTCACATCTATATCGAAAAATCGAACATCTTAAATTATTTTGGGCGGTCTCTTAGAAGATCCATAGTAGTATATTTATTAGAATGACTACGTCATCATAATGATGATCGTTACCACCCATAAACGTCCCACTACTGGGCACGGGTCTCCTCCAAACAATGTGAAGGGTTTTTTTTAATTACTACATTCTGGAAATAATATAAGTAGATTTCTTTGTTTTATATTCTCAGAATATTAGTTTCATTTAAATGATAACGGACGGAAATAGAATTTTGTTATTGTATTGTAATAAAATGACGTTCTTAAAGTGCTTAAACCAAAGGCGTAACGTAATCCTATCAAGCATAGTTCTGAAATATCCTACGTAAGAATAAGTCACGTGATTTCGATCAATCACAGCACATTTGATAGCATTCACGACATCCGTACGTTTTTCTTAAATATATTTTGGATTTTTGTTTTCTTAAATATTGGATGAATACTTCAAAACAAAATCGTTAATCAGCTAACATAAGTGGGTCTCGAACAACACATAACACTCTAGGACGGTATATGAGTTCCTTTTTTCTTTTTTTCTAAAGTAGCACAAATAATATTTATGTTTTTCCGTCATTAAATTCTCATTCTCAGCGAAGAGTTTGGCAGTAGGCTCGCCCCTATTTATAGCTGGCAAAATGTGGGTGTGAGGCGCCTCTGTCTACCCATATGTAGGTACATTATACATCCTTATAAGTATAAAGGTATATAATTATATATAAAATTAAGTTAAATCTTTAATATTTTACTTGTAATTAATTCATTAATGATTATTTATTTGTGCTAGTTTTTGTTCAATAAATCATTTAAAACTAGCACTTACAGTTGAATGTCTCCAGAAATGTATGAGCGAGTGGATATCAGACGCAGGAGCCAACAGCAGATAGTCCCGCCATTCGTCGTAGCTGATGTTTAGACTGCCATCCTGGTCCATCCTGAGAACAAACTGACAGAGTGAGGGAGACAGCGAGACACGGCCGGCTCATGATTCCGACAATGATGTTAAAATGTACATTCCTCCTTATTTTAATATGTGCGAATCAATGTAGTTTTTATAGTAAATAAATACATAATTATATTTACCTATAGAAATAATAATATACAATTTATTGTTTTATGTCAGTTCAGATCAGAATATACACATTTCCAGTACAGATTTTAAGGATAACTGTTTTTTAAGAGTATTTATACTTATGAACGGCAACGGCTCAATTTAATGTCATATTTCGTGGTTTTCAATTTTTAGGGTTCCGTAGACAAAATGGCAAAAACGGAGCCCTTATAGTTTCGTCATGTACTCGTCCATCCGTATGTCACAGTCATTTTACTCAAAAATTACTTGATGTACATAATAGATTGATGTAATTTAGAGAATACGCTACTAGGTTTGGTAGTTAAATAATAAAAATCTAAATTTTCCATATTGTAACAGAAGCTGTTTTATTTTGCGAATATCACATACTTCGACAGATCTTAAAAAACAATTTAAGGTTTCTAAAAACTTTTTATTTATATGTGAAAATTTTCGGAAATAAAGTCTAGTTCGAAATCTGTATTTTTCAGCTATCTCCTAGGGCCAATTAACAATTTCTTAAAAATGTTAGGAAGTGCGTCCATGCTATATCAATTATACGAACTCGTGACTAATTCAATCAATGACATAATTACTTAGTGCGGGTGTGTATCCAAGCCTTAATTGAATGAGGTGAACACAAACAAGGCTTTTGATTAGGCTAAATGTATTTGTGCTTGGGCTTAATGATGTTTTTTTTATTTTGACACTTGCTTTTCTTTTGTCTATGGTATGACTAAAAAAAGCTGTGTGTATGAATTATATATCAAAGCAGTTATTTTTTGTTTTAAATTAGGAATTATAATGACATAGATTTTTTTTTTAAGTATTAGTAAAGAACGCTACTTAGTTTAAAAATATTAGTAGTAATATAATTGACGTTTTTATGACTAATATACGTTAAATAATTATGCTTAGAGCGGTTACACATAAGCGTTTAAAAATGTTCGTGTTTATACATGCGAATTCGGTATGTATGTTTCCATTGTACCGAATGCACATTCTTAAGGCTCAATATGAGTGTTTTTAACGAGTAATGTGAAATAGGCCTAAATTATGTAAACAATACACATAGCATGTGTCAGACCAAATAATATCGTAATTCAAAATAACATAGTCTGCCTACAGTCACGCAGTACTTACTATTTAAGTAGCGGAGAAGCCTTGACTATACATACATATGTTACTTACCTAACAGTTTTAAGGTACAGGTTACTTGAATATCATATCAGTTTTTAGGGTTCCGTACCTCAAAAGGAAAAAGCGGATCCCTTATAAGATCACTCCGTTAGCCGTCTATCTGTATGTCTGTCCGTGTGCCACGATCCATTTTCTCAAGGTCGCATAGGTATCAAGCTCAAATTAATATCAAATACTCCTCGGGCTTGCAATCCTTTGGCGCAGTGAAAAAAATATCAGAGTTCTAAGGCCGTTTCTGCTACATTTTGTCGCATATTTTGACGATCGCAAAAGTCAAAACCTAGAGGGTACTAGTACTACCCGTTGATCTAGAATCATGAAATAAGTATGTATATGTTTGTGGGGTTATGGCGGCGGCGCTTAACTACCTATTACATACATACACAGAACAGTAGATAGGTAAGTGCCGTCACCCGATGGCTCTACAGACAGTTAAGGAGCTAAATATATATTAAAATACCATAGATACAAGTTACTATAAGTACCTACATTAGTGAAATTACTTGTACAATTATTAGTCTATACTTTGAATGAAATTGACAATTAAGTAGCCATTTAATTAAAATTAATAGACGAGGTGCGCGCAAAACTGCCGCGTCTTCGTCACGCATCACATTGTTGACATGAAGAACCACGTCAAGAATGTGAAAGCAATTAACTTGCTATCTTTCGCAATATCATTACTGCTATGGAAGGTTGCGGTACCTATACATATTTTTAACTAAAACTGGCTGATGAAAATGTGCTCTAATTATTACCTATATTAGAGCGCGTATTTAATACTCGCTTTAAATTTTTTAAAACAATATGTTATGATTATTCAAGCAACTTGTACATTTAGAACTGCTGTGTTGAGAGTGCGCGACTAAGACACAAAGCAGTGAGTTTCATTTGAGCCTTTCAAGATGGTTTTTTTAATTAGAATTAGCTGTAATGTACTTTAGAATTTAAATTTCGAATCCTTATGACTTAATACAGATTGTTGGTCACATGGTCAGGGTTTTGTTTCAGTTTCTTTTTTGTTTTAATGGTGATGTTTCAACATTAGCATTATGTTTAGCGAGTCTAAGCCACATACTACTCGTGGTTCTCGACTTACCACCATAATAATGGCCAAACAGCTTTTCTGAAACATTGTATTTTTAATTGTTTTTTTTATTGGATAACTTATTTTAGGCCTTGATTATGAATAAAATATTTTAAGAAGGGATTGTTTATACTACAGTTAAATTAAATAAAAATTCGCACGAGCAACAATCTCATAATTGATCAAAAAAGAAGATTATAATCGCAATAAATTATTGACAAGATCTCACCTTTTTAATAAATTAGTAGCTTCATGTCTGCCTATCGCGATGCCGAGGTCGGCAAACGCTGATATTAGTTCTTCCAGATCCACTTTTCCTGAAAGTAATCAAGAATTAAATGCTATTATATTTAGCCATTCACTTTATATTACAGTGTGACAGTTTTGTTATTTTTTCTTCGACTATTTGTTTGAATGAGTTATTTCGAGCAGGAAATTTTATCAAAAACAAACTCTTCAATTTGAACATTATTCGTTTATGTCGAAAATATGTCTCATTAAAAGTCAAAAGTCATTAGATTAGGGAGTTAATAAAAATACTGAAAATTGATGTCAGATATTTTGTTTTCTATCAGTTCGTAATAGCCTTGAGAAGAATCAGCTAAAAAGCCTTAAATATTTCAAAGTATTTTTAATCGCCATGTTATAGCTAAAATTTACCACTTTTGCTCGGGATCGGACCTATATCAGATTTTATATAAGTAAAGCATAATCGTATAAACTGAATATCAGATTCTTTTAAGTTATATTGTAAATATTTGTTGATCAAAGATTTTTATTATGCCTAGTGAAGGGATTTTCAATGCAAGTCAATGATTAAATTATGAATAAATTGCTAATTGGTATTCGTAATAGGGCTGTGAACGCTTGAGCCAATTTATATCATGGGACAAAAAGAAAAGCGTCAAAGACAACGTAGAGACTACCGAATGGGCACTTAATTAAGTTCCATGTAGGACGACCAACGGGTCAAAGTTCACTCCGACCCGCCCTACATTTTTCATTCCACTTATCCATAGTCTAAAGTCAACCAATGTTATCCAATCGTTTGTCCAGTAAAGGGTGAGTATTATTTTCCGAGTATCATTAGTCATTTACAGAATTTAATTCAAGGTCAAATAAAAACGTATAAAATCAACAAATAAATGTATAATTGATGTACTACTGCATGAATATTGCAATAAAATGCTAGCGTTTTTGCAACAGACATCTATTTATGATTGAGTGGAATAAAGTCGTAACGAATAGTGTCGATATGTAGGCATATCAATACTCAATACTCATTAAGTCATTGCACAGGGTCTTCGCGGGACGCTGAACAATTAACTATGAGTCAGTACGATGACGTAACTATTATATTATTAGAGGTCATTTATTAAACTGCGCGATTCTAATTAATAGCACGACATACATATTATGTTCGTAATTGTGATATAATTAATTCAGGTGCAGGTTAACTATTTTAGTAATACGAAAGTGCGTTGTTTATTAAGGATCATTGCGTGGTGTTTTATGGGTCATTTTTACAGGATATCTTATCCCTATTTAAAAAGTCTTTTTGCGTTGAAATTTAAGTCTACGAGAGCTGAAACCGCCATTATGTTAAGACCCAAAAAAGTATTTTTATTTACGTATTCTGTGTCGTGTAATTTTAAAGCATTCAGTTTCATATAAAAGAACATTTCGTACCACAAAATGAATTTATAAAAACATTTAAAAATGTATTTTGTGTGTAATGTAATAAATGTAATGTGTGAATGTTCGTTAAGTCTCCCACGACGAAACATGTGTCAGCGCCGTGCTTATCTCAGGAACAACAGGCACAATAAATAATAAATCAAAATATAGCTGATTTCTTGCGGATGATCAAAATGTCTAACAAGACACGGAGCATCGCCGGACACGCCTAGTCGAGATAACATTGACTCATTGTTTAAGGTCGAATTCTCGAAACTTAATAAAATAAAAACTTGGTTATGTAAGAGGAAGGTTGCCAATGTAGGATGAAATATATTTAAATAAATTTACGAAATATATTTAAAAGGTAATTTCCTATCTTTTACCCTGAGTGACGTAAGTAATTACAGGGAATTCTGAAATTTTACGAGTGAACCGCTAAACCATTGAATCGGAAAATTCGGCCCACAGTGTAATGTCAGTACTTTGTATGAATTTGTGACTATCAATACAAAGTTCGACTGACATCATCCAACTATATTTATTACGTATGATTAAAACTTAAGATTGCTAACTTTAAGGTGACGAATTTATTAAATAAACACCTCCAATATGTTAAATTAATTGAAATCTATACCAGACGTGTTCGTCTTTATATTGGAACAAATAATTATTTAATAAGTGAGGAGCACAAGTTTGCTTAGAAGTCGCATATTACGAGGTAGTTATTTGTAAGGAATAAAAGAAGCATAATCTAACATAAAGAACTAGCTTCTGAGCCTTATCCCTGTCAAGGTCTTACACTATCTACATATACGTAATAACTAATAATTTATTAAAATCTGTGCAATGGTTTAGCCTTCCAACTTATAACAAACAAATACACTCAGCTCTGCGTTTTATAGTTAGGAAGGATAAGAATACGTTTTTTTTTTAATATTCTGTGGATTATCAATGCAATAATAAGTTCTACGAGCAATTTATCCCGACAGCATTGATGGCAAAGTCCCAGAAAATGGAATTTGAAACGAGGTCGCGAACTAGTTTCTAGTAAACATTTGGTTACCTACGTAATAGCGGATAGCTTTATAATTGAATTGTCTTTTTCATTTACTAAGAGCTTATATGAGGCGTTTGCGGTATTTGCCGTTTCCTACTGGTAGAGGCATAACTTTCAGATGCATCCGCATCTACACATAACACCAGGACAAATACATACAAAACATAGGAGTCTTTTAAGAGCCACGGAAGCCAAAACTTTGACTGTATGCCATCGTTGCGTCCTGCAAAAATAAAGAAATGAGTTACCTACCATCTTTATTCTTGTCCAGATGAGAGAATTGCAACCTAAGGTTCTTCTCGTGTTCTCGCACGTAGTGTATGAACTCTGACATTGTGACATCGTTGCCTTCCTTCCACCCGGACTTCGCCAGGAATTTCTGAAAATACAAATATTTCGCAGTAATGTAAAAGTTAATTCATAACAGTACCTACATCTATTCAATGTAAACCTTACAATAAAAAGTTGGCATTCCATTTATAGGATTTCCTATTTATTCTTTGCAAAAGTTTGGACGGAACGGCTTTTTGTTACTCAATCACTCAGAACGGCTGAAAGAATTTGACACACAATTAGATTGTGGTCTAGAATAGGTCGTAGGCTTCTTTTAACCGCCATACCTC
The DNA here is from genome assembly GCA_905147015.1 of Laspeyria flexula. Lineage (NCBI taxonomy): Eukaryota > Metazoa > Arthropoda > Insecta > Lepidoptera > Erebidae > Laspeyria > Laspeyria flexula. The sequence goes on along the minus strand of LR989949.1, from coordinate 4,780,467 downwards.
GCGAAGTGACGGATCTCAATCAAATATACCTCAAAGGCACCCAAAACACAAGCCACGCTAGATGGCAAGACTAATGCGTCGGGCCAAGTAAAAGCAAGCTTACGGAACATGCGCTGTAAGTAAAAGTGAACCTAGCGTTGTTCAACTTCACTGTTTCTAATAGTTTTACACAATAATCTTGTATTCGATGCGCTTACTACCTTCCGTGTCCATAAATAGCTAAAGTTACCTCACACACGACGAGTGACACAGAACCATTTATGTATACCTAACTTAGCCTTAGAAAGATTACATATCTCTTTCTAAGGCTAAGACGGCTTGGAATCTGGAAATTTGACCTAGTCAACTACAATATCGTTGTCATGTTAAATGAGAACGTATATATAAATTGTCAAACATTACAATAAAATTTTATATTCATCATCATCATATCAGCCAAATGACGTTCACTGTGACTGCTGGACATAGGCCTCACCCAATTTCCGCCGCAGTGAGCGGTCTTGCGCTGCCAGCAACCAACGGCAACCCCCAAATTTTTTTTATTATTCGCTAATTATTTTAAACATTTGACAGGGATATCGAAATTAACTTCAAGGTTCCAAGTAGGCCTCCAGGGAACACTTTGTACTCAGGCTGTCAAATTGCATAAAGTAGGTATCCACTTTTGTCAGTGGCGCAAATCATGTGGGGTTGTTGTGTAGTTTATTATTAGGAAAAAAAATTGGATGTACCCAAATTATCTACTGAGTGTTAAAATATACATCATAAACGTCCGTATTCTAAAATACGTTGACTGCTTTTTGTGCAGTTTTAAGTACTCGTATTAACTTCCAACTTAAAACCACCACGCGTCCCTGAAAAAAAAACTTGACAAACAGACAGACTGAGAGCAAAGTGTTCCTATAAGGGTTTCTTATTTCTTTATGAGGTACGAAACGCTACAAAACACCGTTCGCTACATTATATATTAAATACACATGAATTGTTTTACAGATTAAGGAAACTGGTCTCGATACCTATTTATTTCCCGATAACAATACCAATGTAATAGTAATTCCAATCTATGATTGCAAGACAGTGAACGACGGACTTGAAATGCATTAACATAATGTTAATACATTCGTATTGTGACTACTAATGAGTACGCACTGATAAATATTACAGAGTGCAACAGAGCTAAATTGCACCTACTTTCTAACTGACAATTTTATTGTGATTTGAGCTTCATAGGTTTCGAATATAAACGTAATCGAAATTCTAAAGCCAAATGCTTAATCTATATTGTGATTATTGGGACATGGTAGATAGCTCAGTTGGTTAGAGCATCGGCACGGATCGCTTAGGTCGTGGGTTCAAAACCCACTCGTTGTTTTTTAGAATTTCTCATTGAATGTTTAGACATTAATCTGATTGGTCCTTACTGTGGCTATGTTAATTCAATCGAAATGATTAATTGAATTCAATCAACAAAAAAGTGATATACTTATCAGAATGAATGACAGCAATGAAAATATTCAATGTTATACTGATAGAATTTCTAAAATTGGATAATTAGTTTTAGAGAGTATCCCATCCTATCTAAAAAGATTAGGAAAATTAGTAAATATGGAATATTTGTGTCAATACAAGCGGCCCACCTGATGGTAAATGGTTACCATCATCAGGACATTGGACATTGGCAATGATAGGGATTCAGCCTATGTCAGTAAATTAAGGATTTATTGTATGAAATGAAATCTCGTTTAATCACCTAACCCTTGGTTAACTAGTGACTTTCATTAGAGTTGCTTACTCTTATGAAAGTCACTAGTTAAGAATGTAACAGGAAATCGGAAAAATAGTGTTCGCTTGTTTGCCTATGACCAGTTCACTGACAGTGTGGAGCTATGAGAAGAACTGGCAATAAAGTCAAGCCAGTCTTTAAAATAAATAAATAGTTATAATATCTTGTAGGTTACAATTTCGACAGTGTGTAAAATGACACAGCAGAATATCACACCGTATAGATTAAAATGAGTTTTAATTAAAATAAAGTAATTGTTTCAAACTAAACAATAAACAGTGAGGTGTATATATGTAACGGGTTTTTCAACAAGAACTTTGTTTTCTAAAACAAAATAAAACAAAGAATTTAGATGAAGATGATTCAAATTTTTATTGTATTACGAAGAGAGAAGTTTGGCAATTATGAATGAAAAATGATATCTTGCAAATGTCCACCACGACCACGTTGACAGATGTCAATTATTTCATAAGATTTTACTCACTTTTAAAATGGCGGGTCTATTTCGTTAATCACATCACGGATTTTAAGCTTTAAGGCTGCAATCCATTCAATTGGCTCAGTATAGAATCTGTCCTTACATATCCCCACAAAAATAATCCAGTGGTGTTAAATCACACGATCTGACTGGCCACTTAACAGCTGAATTTCGTGAAATTATGCCTCTTTGTAATACAATAAAAATTTGAATAATCTTCATCAAAATTCTTTGTTTAATTATGTTTATGAAAACAAATTTTTGTTGAAAAACCCTTTATATGTCTCAGCCAACTGGTTAAAACAGCCATTTAATTAACAGCCTAGCCATTTTATTACACAGCAGGGTTCAACTAACTTGTTTAATAGCAATAAGTGAAATGAAAATATATATGTCGCAGCCAACTTAAGAGCAACTTATGAATAAGTATAGTTTTTGTCCATATTAACATATTTATTCCCAATATTAAAAAAAATTTACTTACTAAAAAAATATTAAGAAATTAATGCAAGAGAATAGAGAGTATTTAATTTTATAATGTTTAAATTAAGTTCTGTAAGATGAGAGTACACTACAGTGCTCATTATATTATGTTTATTTGTTAAATACTATTTGTAGTATTATAATACAGTGATTACAATGATACTAGGCAATTTTACATAACACATCATAAAAAAAACCAAAGGCATTGGGAGCATTATCTGTTGTCATCAGAATAAATAAATCTTGACACCAGATACAGTATCAGTGATTAATCTGTCTTTATATAAAGTTTCAACAAAAAAAAATTTAAGTAATCTAATTTAGAACGCCTCTTACAAATTTTTGTTATACTTATAAACAATTAGGCCTCTAGTGTACACTAGGTATGTATCTTGTTGAAATTATGAAAGTCTAATTTTAGATTAATTTTGGATTGGCATTTGTTTGAGTTCTAAATGTAGCATTGGGCTTCAAACTAGAAAAATAAATTCTAATTTCAATTTTTTTAATCACCTAAGTCATTTCATAATGTAATTAAGTAGGGACACGAACAATAAGGTTCTAAGCTTACTTATTTTAAAATAAGTTAAACAGGCTGGTTATAAAATTGTCTTAAGAAAATATTTAGGCGGTGAAATTGAACATGTTGGGAACAGACATTACAGACAGCCGGCGGCTTACGTGTCGGCAGGTAAACGAGCGTATCGTCGCAAGGAGAAACCGTTAGCTAAAGCACAATTTAATAGGAAATGAATACATTCTAACCTCTGCATAGCTCCGATTTATGTGCGGCGCCAGCTCCTTGAGGGCCACGGACAAGTCATGAATGTCAATCTTCCCATTTCCATCGTTGTCTAATTTAGAAAACAATATTTCTAGTCTTTCTTCGTCTTCTTTTGGTATTTCCTCTAGTTGCAACGGCGGACGACAGTGAACCATGGTGTCTGAAGTTGACATAAGTACTGCTTGTTATACAATAAGATAATATTATTTCATACGAATACGTATGGGTATACATAACTCTAGACTAGTTTATTATCGTAACGGAATTCATTTTTATAATAAATATTGCACTCGTTTTCCATCCAAGTAGTTTTTGACAGCTACTTGCTGCCGCACTGCCGCACACCCTCACACCGACAAACACGAATATTTTACGAAACGTGTTCCCGTGTCCTACAAAACGACAAACTAAGTTAATTCAATAGATACATTGATTAAAATTAGACCTTATTGCTTTTCAATACAAGTCATATAAACCGCATGAAACTTTCTTATGGTTACGATGCATGCATATGTGTGCTCTAGTTTTAAACAAGATTCAAGATTCTGAGTAACGCCATCTCTTCTCTTTCAAAGAAACTCAACTTAAGGTCGTGTAATATTATTGATTTTCTCAGTGTTGATTCTCAGGTTCATGGATATTTATTTAAAAAAAAAGAATACATTTTAATGCAATACACGATCTGGAATATAATCAATGAAAATCATTTTTTACGAAACCTTTTCCTAACAGATTTTCTATAATTATATTGGCGCCCACGACCAATAAACTTTAAATTATTATTTTAAGCCTGCTAATAACTTAGCTACTGTAAATATTAAATCCAATTTATTATCATTTATAAAAGAAACGTTTTTAATCTTTTTTTTGCGACTGGCAAGTGGTAACAACTTTAAAAAAATGTCTGTCAATAATGTCATACTTATTATTTCAATGACATTTGAATTTTGATATTTTGTTTGTATGTAAACAAACAAACAAAACATATTTTAATTTAGTTTACGACTACGTAAAACACGTAAAAAGTTAATAAATGTATACGGCATTCCAGCAGAGAAGTGCTTTGTTAAGATAACAAATGCGCGTTTTTAAAAAATTTGGAGGGAAAACTATACTTTCGGATATCAACAATGTCTACCAAAGAACCGCTGACAAGGCAGGTAAATAGTTACCTAGACGAATGACAAGCTATATTAGCTTGTAGACAGATTGTAGAAAAGTGACTCCGTAACTCTTGTATAGGCATTAAGCGTATTATTGTACAATAAAAAATCGATCACATAGGTTATGTTTATACTTAGTTGCTCTCTATTGAAATTGTTGATACTTGCGCTGTTGTATGTACTTTATATTAAACTACCTGGGAAACACGGCTTCGCTCAGGGAGTTGATAGTGTGGTAGTAAAACGAGTTTGAATAATCCACAATGTTCCAGAACATTCAACAATTCGGTCCAGAAAGTTTCAAAATATTCCACAATATTTCAGAGTGCTCTGAAAGAGAGAAGAGTGTTCTCTAGAGGGCGAAAAACCAGCCCATCGGGTAAAAATGGGAACCTTCTTCATGGACGGGCAATTGGGGATTATAACAACCATATAAAACCCTTGATCGAACAGGGAATCATTTCTGAATTTTAGCGGCATGCACATTCTACACTTCTTTTATAATATACAGGGTGTCCCGATACTCAACGTCAAGCAACTACCGGGCGATGGCACAGGCTGTACCTGTTCTGGGAAGAATATAAAAGAGAGAGAAAAATATAAAAAATATCCAAGTCGTATGGTACAGTGATTAAAAGTTTGTTTTTTGAAAATGATGAAAATCAACAACTCTGTAGACATTTTTAGGTACTGCTACGATATTGTGCCAGATTTTGCCAATATTTTTTTTATTGTAGTTTGCTGTTACAAATTCAAAAGTTATTTGTGTAAATTTTGAAGAAAATAATTGTTTTATACATGGTAAAAAAAGTGTAGTATTCAAATGTTTTAGCCCTATTTTCCTTAAAAATATGTATTAAGCTAACCTAAGCAACAGAAGCAAATCAGAACCTAAATCTGATAAGCCACACAAACAACATAATCTTGCAATGGATCAAGGGACACAGCGGATCTAGAGGTAATGATGCAGCGGATGAGCTCGCAAGAAGGGGATCAGAAACGAGTGTGATGGGACCTGAGCCCATTATACCCATCCCTTTCACATACCTTCGTACGATCGTGAACAAACGCACAAGTGATCTACACGGCAGAATCTGGACGAACCTAGAAGAGTGTAGACAGGCCAGGGAGGCCCTTCCTATGCTCGACCACAAACTAACTAGGCGTCTAAGACAGCTGTCCAAACGGCAATTGCGGACAGCCACAGCCGTTATCACAGGACATGGTTCCTTTAATAAACACCTTTTCGTTCTAGGCATCACAGACAGCCCTCTCTGCAGAGCCTGCATGAGTGAGGAGGAAACAGCAGCTCATGTGCTCCTACACTGCCCTGAAACCGTCACATACAGGGCTAAGTACTTCAACAACACAGGTACACTCCGACAGATCGCCAGCAACGTCAATAGACTGCTGGCGTTCTTCGGCGAGCTAGGGTGGATCGAGTGAGCTATCCACCCTCACGCAAAAACCGCGCCTTGACGTGGAGTTGCGGACAACAGCCCGCCATACCATACCATACCATAACCTAAGCAAGTTATTTTAAAAAATAGCCCATTTAACCAAGAATTTATAATGCCACACAACTTGGTACTTATCTCTTAAGAAAAAGTAGTAATATTTGGTTGTTTGCAAAAAGGTCATGAGAAAAAAGAAGTTTCCCTGCATAATTCCTTTAAGTATATAAGTTTTTATTTTACCGTAGTGCAAGTGAGATAGAACGAATGTGAAAGACTCAGATAGAGCACAAGATAGGAATAAAAGTGAGACATATCATTATATTTTTGGAAAGATTGTGATGGCTAATGATTTTTTATTGTTGATAAAATGTTTGCTGTGTGTACAAGAAAATCTAGACTAGTTCAACGATCATTTCTGAGGCGATGCAGAACAGAGCGAGAGATATCCGTATCAAAGGAAATCAATTTGAACATTTATTGTAATTTATTTTTATTGTAATACATTTTCAAAAAACAGTTTTTTATGACTGAACTGATTTGTATTTTTCTCAGAACATGTACAGCCTATACCATCGCCCGGTAGCTGCTTCATGTTGAGTTTCGGGACACCCTGTATATTGATTACATTATGTTTGAACTTTTTTCAGTTAGGTATGTAATAAAAAAAATGTTGTTGTAGGAAGCAGCTGAGCGTGCATTTCTAGAAGTCATTGCAGACGCTTGGGAAAAAAGCTTGCAAACACGTAATAAAAATAGAAGACTCACTGGGAGAGAAAACTTACTATAAATACGCCCGAATCAAAGGAGACCAGAGTGATTTCATTTTGAAGACATGGATATTTATTAGATTGAAATAAAACTTAAATACTGTTTATTTTTTTTAGCTTTATAATGTTCTACCACATTCACACAGCGCCATCTAGTCCCAAATTAAGCAATTATATTTGCTTGTGTTATGGGTACTAAACAACTGATATACTACTTAAATACATCTTTTTTTTTTTTGTAAATACATACATATTATAGATAAATTACACCCAGACACAGAACAAACCTTTATGCTCATCACACAAAGATTTGTCCTGGGTGGGGATCGAACCCACGACCTCCGGCTTAGCAGTCAGGGTCACTAACCACTAGACCAACAGGCCAGTCAATTATTATCTTCAGTTTTATTTATTCCTACAAAACTTAGATGCTGAAAATGTAAAATACAAGTTATTTATTTTATAAATACTATTCTAATAAATTTTAGTTCTAACTGGACATTACATTTAAATATCAAGATTAGTACCTCTACTAATTTTGATACTTAAATGTAATGTCCAGTTTGCAGTAGCCCCTCGGCTACATGGGTTGTTATGGTGGAAACGAATGGAGTATGGCACAGTGTCCCCATTATTTTTTTCACTTATTTGATTTTGTGAATATAAGGATAATTTTTCAATGATAGATAAAAAAAGTAATAAGTTATTGGGTAGTTGAACTAAGAAAAAATAAATTGATTTTTGTTCAATGATTCATTTATATTTTATTAAGAAAATTGTAAAATTATGTCCATCAGTCACCGTTCAATGAAACGGTCTGTAATCAAAGCGTGTTACGTCATAGGGTGGTTTTAGTTTCCAAAACAATAGCTGTTGTCACTTCATACAAAACTAGTTGTTTGACGCTGTGGTCGCGGACGAATGTTCCTGCGCTCCCATGACCACAGCAGAGCGCGACGAGAGGAACACCTTGGGGTTTTAGTGGGTGCGAGCCCCACATAACCCCTCGGTTCTTTCCCCAAGACAGAGGGGTATGCGCCAGGCATTTACCCAAGTAAAAAAAAAAAAGGTTAAGGTACCTATATAATAGGTTAAGTGAGACCTATGTTCAACAGTGGACGTCATTGGGCTGATAGGATGATGATGATGATATATTAATAATAATATTTATTTGCTGGAAACATGGTTACAGTGCTGCAGTGGTTTTAAAAATATAAATATCGGTAGGTACACCATGTTTCACTGTTTAAACGGCATACAAAATCTTGGTTTTTAAATAAGTAGGTACACTCTAAAGGAAGAAAAAATTATTACTAGTTACATAACTATTTATTATAAAAACTAACCTAACCTAATACAACCAGTTTTGAAAACTCGTTTAGTACCTACCGACCTTGACCTATTGAAAACTACTTTTGACTGGTTAAGAGTTTTGACTGTAACATAATTATAATAGGTAATATAAATATTATTATGCTATGGTGGCTGAATGGATAAGTGACTGGCATGCAAATCATGCTGTCCGAGTTCAATTCCGACTGATTTGGTACGTATAGGTAGGTATTTATTAGATATTAATATGAGGTAATATTTGTAAGTTTAGATGCACGGGGGTAATTTTTGAAACTCATCCGATGTATCTAAAGAAACCTTTTACCACTAGAATGATAAGTTGTCAATCACTGATATAGGCAAAATTTTACTGCTAACACATGTTGGCGGAAGCTAGCCTATTAGAAAAATAAGATAAAGCCCTATCTGGCTTGCAGGCAGTAAAATTACCACTTTCCACACATAATAAAATTAGATCTCAAATATTTGAATGTACCTAATAACTTTTTTTTATTTGTTGTAAAATACTTACTAAAATTATTTTCATTATAAATTTCTAAAACAATATTTTAAACTAAATTTAACCAATCATATTTACAAATAAAAGCTAAGTACCTACCTTATTGTATCATTTAAACTTAAAAAAAGGAAAAATTACAAATTAAAATACGACGATATAAAATTCCTCCGCATCGCTGCCATTGTTTCATCATTGCGGGAAAATTGCCCAACAGGTTGGCAGCATTGCCACGCTGGATGGCAATGCTTATTCTTTATGCAAGAAAATAGCCAGCCTGTCGGTCCCGGGAAGCGTTGGACAAACGGTTTGAAAGCTAGAGCACGAGCACATGAACCTCACGGCTCAAGTGTTTCGACTCCAAACGGCGCAAATAGATAATCTCCAGCGAGATTGGTAGGTATATTTGCGCCGCTTGGAAGTTTCAGCAGATGCATCAGTAGCGCCGGCGGAACTTGTTGTGTTTGGAAGATGAGATGGCGCAAGTGAACTAATCGACCACAGATCTTTAAGACCGAACGCTATAAAAATTTTATTAAAGGAATGAATTGATCTCTGGATTGGATTTAAAAGTTTACAAAATGGGCAGAAAGGTAGGTACCTAGGTAGGTAATATAAGATCTGGGCTAATGTTGAGAATTTTATGATAGAATAGCCACCAATAGCAATATTTTTTGCCCGCTTATAGCCCGCAAGTACCTAGGTGTAAACTTCGATCGGTCTGTCTTTTAAAAACGTTATTTGTATAAATTGTATATTCAAATAAATAACTTTAATATTACCTATTTAATTTAAAAAAAAAACTTAAAATTTAATAATAAAATCCATACATATCTATCTAACTAGATAGGTATATATATATTATAATATTATATAGGTAATATAACTAGATCGGTACTTATATTATAGGGAACTTATATTTTATCAATCACCAATAATTGTGTTTATAATTACCTAAGAAATAATATTTGTGTGCCTGTCTAAAACAGTAGATCTGCCACCAAAATTGAATCACCGAACAATATGAATAAGTTTACATAGATAAATAAATAAAAATAAATAGGTACAGTCGAGTTCATTAATATATTGGCACCAGCATTAGATATTTTTGTTGAAAAGGGTGACTACAACTCATTGCATAATGTACAGCATATTTTATTGAACCAGAAGACATATATTTGATCCATAGGTTCTATAGTATTTATTGAGCTTTTCAAAGCTCACAATACCTATTTTGAATCCTTGATGGTGCCAATATAGTAATGAACTCGACTGTACCTATGCATAAAAATGTATCTATAGATTTTTGGATATTGTCACTGGAAAATAATATATATCCAGTCGGATTCGCTTTAAAATTATGCTTCTGTCTCATGTAGGTAGGTATGGATTGAACCCCTTAAAATATTTATTTTATTATTAAACTACCACTACCGCGGCCTACACAAGACAGGTGTCTTGTGTAAATTTTATCAATAGGTATACCTACATCGAGTATTTTTTGAGTTCAATGACTATGATATAACAAAACTATAAGGGTTCCGTTTTTGCTATTTTATCTACGGAACCCTAAAAAATTACTCATGAAATCGGTTACAAGATATATTGGGGCGCTTTAACCGACGACAATAAGTCATATTGAGAAATATTGTCACGTAGCTGACGATGACGTGAACATAAAAGATCGTCACCCTATTATACTTCATTAAATTCACTCTATAACAACCATATTTCGCTAAGTAGGTCTTTCATACTACCTCTCTGTTGCCCACCCCAATTTCAAATGAGAGCGAGCGAGATGTAGAAACGCATTTGTCAAAAGCCGAAGCAACTGTCGTCGGATTTCAACCAATAAATCCGTGAGGATGGGATAGCTATTATGTCAAATATGACAATACACAAATTGACGCGGCCGAAAGTCTATAAACTTTAAAAGTTAATACGCGACTGCAGTCAACACTTCGCAAAGCATTCTCGCACTTGTTACATACGAAATAGAGTGCGAAATTGTTAACGAACTTTTATATCAAATGGTAATGCAATTTGGGTCTTTTCGAGTGTTAATAGAGTCGAGTTTTGTGAAAACTGAATTGCTATTGTTGTGAAGAAGAACCGACAAAAAATTTAAAAGGGGGTGAACAAAAGCTCATAAAAGTTGGAGATTAATCGGGATTTGGGTACAATAATACACACATGCCACGGCTGATGTGCTCGTCTGTTTGTCGCTCACAATGTCGCGGCAATGGATTTAATTTTGTTTCAGCAAATTTTATGAACGATTATCATTTACATCGTCATAGGTAAAACACAAAAATAACACTCAATGTATGGATATGTTACCATAAAGGCCCGAACTATGGTGAATCCTAAGATTTTTTAAGTCCGTTGTTGATGACTGTTCTAAGATCATCGTTTATTTCGAACTTTTACCACCATTCACTTGGGAAATCTTGGAATTTGCCTCAATGACACGGTAAATGTTGAAATAAACATGGGCTATGGTTTAACTGCGTACCAAATTTAGTAAAATTAAATAATGTACCTAAATGTTCACCTAAATCTGTTACCCTATTTTATAATAAGACGTTAGGTACCCATGTAATTAAGGTTTGTTAAATAAAATAAGTACTTTAGCACGAAAAAAATACATTTGCAACCCAACATTAGTAAATGTGCATCAAAATTTGTAAATTAGAAAATGGTGAAACATCTAAAAAAATAACTACGAAGGCTTCTAACCTAACTTATCCATATCGGATCCGCCCAAAAAGGACGCCCACACAAGACACCTATGCTCCAAAATGCATCAATACACCTACATCGAGTAGTTTTAAGTAAAATGTTTGTAACATACGGACGGAGGGGCGCGGACGGACGGACGGACATAATGACGAAACTATAAGGGTTCCGTTTTTGCCATTTTGGCTACGGAAACCTAAAAAGAGAGAGGTAGTGACGGTACTAGGTTCAATTAGAAAGATCTAAGGCCATTTTGTAAGTTTATTGTATTTTTTTTTTTCAATTATCTTAACTTGATTACCATATTAGGAGATACTGAATTGACCCTTGTTTTTTGCTGAACCACCATATTTTCACACCTTTCCCCCATTGCTGGATTATCGTTACGTTTTGGGATATCCTGTATGTATAGACGGGGACGCCATAGTTATAGTTTTGTACTTACAGTTGATACGGCTATAGCTACGCCCTTGCCTTATATGGAGCAGTTGGACTCAATAAGCTGAATTGATGGTAATGAAAATCTAAATAGTTACCTATATGTTTCCAGTTTCAGAGTCTCTAAAAACCTTCATAGTACGTACTACTCTTTCCTTTCATAAATCGGTTAATTAAAAAATAAAAAAACAACGATGATAGTAAATATTTATTTATTTTTTAATTTCTACAATAACATATATCTAATAACATCCAAGTAATAATAATTAGCAAAACATATTATTATAATTTAACAAAGCATTTTACGTAGAAATTTATAATATCTTCTAATACATATTGTCTTGCATAATAAAATAATTTAATAATTCACATAAATTGTACCTAAAGTACATAATGCAAGGTGGACCCCGCGTATACAGCCGCATCAACATAGCTGTGACTGCTCTTAACCAGTCAGGTCGCTGAGTGATACTACTCAACCGACAACCGAAAATGTGTCTTATCATCTTATCATACGTTTAATATTCGTTTCCCGTTCCTGGAGGAATTGGTGGAGATAGATTAAACAGCTATATCACTTTAAAATATTGTAAGTCGGAATGGTAATTTTCACATAGGTGCTTCCAAACAAATATTCTCTTCAGCTCAATAATAGGTAACTATTAACTTATTAATACGGTACATAGTTATACTGGGAGTAAGTAGATTCCTCTCGGTACTGGTAAATGATAAAATTAGTGGTAAAATGAAAATAATTGCAAAAATATCTTTATATTTTGCGCTTGTAGCTCTCTAAGTATGCACCAAAATCTCTTTCTCTGTTCTGTAGTATGCACTTTAGGATTTTGGTAACCTTGCCCATTGTTTTAAGAAAAACTAACGCCCCAGTTTATTTTAATATATTAGATACAGAGATATCTATCCATACATTATTAAAATACCAAGGGTTGACACAATGTAAATACATAAAACATACATATATTTAATACTAAGAGTTGATTAAATGTATTACTTACTGACAAACATTTATCTAACACCAAGAGTTGATTAAATGTATTACTTACTGACAAACATTTATGTAACACCAAGAGTTGATTAAATGTATTAATTACTGACAAACATTTATGTAACACCAAGAGTTGATTAAATGTATTAATTACTGACAAACATTTATGTAATACCAAGAGTTGATGAAATGTGTCACTGAGAAACATATTTGTAACACAAATAGTTGATAGACTGTATTACTTACTGACAAACGTTTATTTAATACCAAGAGTTGATAAAATGTATTACTTACTGACAAACATTTATTTAATACCAAGAGTTGATAAAATGTATTACTTACTGACGAACATTTATTTAATACCAAGAGTTGATAAAATGTACTACTTACCGACAAACATTTATTTAACAGCTAGAGTCGATAAAATGTATTACTGACAAACATTTAATACCAAGAGTTGATAAAATGCATTACTTACAGACAAACATTTATTGAATATCAAGAGTTAATAAAATGTAATACTGACTAACATTATTATATAAGTAGAACACCAAGAGTTGATTAAATATATTTAAATAAATATATATTATATCTAGTATTGTCACACTTACTAAAATACAGACATCAATTAAGTAATGATTCTGTGTGGAAGGACACGCTACTCTCGCAATTTCGATGATGAGCTACGAAAACGAAATGATATTATTTCACATTTACTTTGCAAATTAATAGACTTTTATTTTGCCACTAACCAATTTGTAAAGTTCTTCTAATTATTTATGCATCATCGGGTTTGATGTCCCCACGTTTTGTATCGATCCAACATTTTGATAGCGTTTCCTTTACAATATTATCCATCATCACATCATTGGAATGTATGATATAAATCATATTTTACTACATATACACAACTAAAGAAGCACATTAGAAGCACAGTAACGTATTGGTAATGACTAGGATTATATATTAAAAAAAATTATTAAAAATAGCCTGCGAATGGTGCAAATTGCTGGGGTGCAGGAAACACAATTGGATTGACTTGGTATCGTGGGCGAGGAATGTAGATAGGGTGTGGTTGGAAGCGTGGGGGGTAGAAAGGTTGAGGCGGGTAGAAACGTTGAGGGGGGTAGAAAGGTTGAGGCCTGTAAAAAGGGAACGGTGGACATAGAGGCTGAATTGGGCAGACAGAATTTACGGGTATTCCATGATTACACAGGGCAGGTCCGATTTGTCTTACTAAGCATACCAACGGATTGACACCGCGGTAAATGGCGGGTCAGTCACTCTGTCTCTCTGTGCGGTACATATCCGCAATGATTCGCTCGATGGGAATTTCACCGATGGTCGCCCGGAAGAACAGCTCCACAATAAGGTGGCTTGGCACCGCGTCGATGACTGCGCTTAGCCGAATGATCTGAGAAGCTCTCGCTCGATTTGTATGAGCGTAGACGAGTCCCGAGTACTAGGAACAAACGATAATGTTTACTTATTATTTTATCTGTATATAAAAATGAATAACTATACTAGATAGATAAATGTGTTTCTTAGCTCAAAACCAGAGAATGGCTGGCTGAACAAAAATTTGGATTAAAAAATTATACGACTTTAACAGCGTGAACTAGGTACTTCACTGGTTACCACTAAGTACTATAGGGAGAATCTTATAATAATAAGTAATAGATAATTACCTCCTCTAACGCAAAACGAGTTTGCTTCTGTAGAATTTCGATTGATCGTACGTCGTGCAATCTTCGTAGTTGTTTAGAATTGCCCTTAACGTTGAACAATCCTATCGCTCTCAGGCACGCAAATTCGTTTGTGTCAAGTCGAGTTTTAGCAATCTCTGCTAGTGCCGTTTCAAAGGTCTCCAAATCTCTGATGCTTAGCAGTCTTTTCTCTTGCACCAATACTCGCAAGTCAAACGAGGGCAGAAACTGTGCGCAACCAATTACGAACAGATCCTTCCATGACTCCTCGAGGAGAATAATCCTATCTTGTACAATCAGCGCATTAAAAGCCGCAATACTTCTTGTCCATTTAATATTCATGAAAAGTATCCGAGCGGCGGCTTCACATATAGACTCTGGATCAGTTGAATTAAACGATGCATCCAAAATTGGTGGAGGTGATGGGGGAGGTCTTAGTGGGATATTCATTATAGAATTATTCATAAGCGCGAATGCGTTATAGTGATAGGGAAAAACAGGCATGGGTGCCATCAGAGCAGGAGCAGGCCTTGCTATTTGTTCAGGAGGTGCCTGAATTGCTGGTGCATTTATACCGATATTGGCTGGTGGAACTGGGTCTTTAAGGAATAAAGCCATTTGCCTCCTTATCGTCGAGTTACGGGGTCCACGCTCGTGTTGGACGGCTGAAACAAATAATACCTAGTTACTTATGATAACTAATGTGTTTACTTATTGTATTGGAGTATCTTTCATTTAATCTGCTACTAAGTATATAATTTTTTTTTTTATATACCACGACGGAGGCAAACAGCCGCACGGTCCGCCTGATGGTAAGCGGTTACCGTAGCCTATGGGCGCCTGCAACATCAGGGGCATCACGAGCGCGTTGCCGACCCTTAAGAAAACTATTCACTCCTTTTTTGAAGAACTCCATACCGTAGTCCCGTGGGAAAACCTCGTTAGGGAGTTCATTCCACAACCTGATAATTCTTGGGAGGAAATTCCTCTGGAACCGCGCGGTACGAGACCATATCGGTTCCAAGGTGTGGGGATGAACTCCCTGCCGATGGCGAGCGGTGCGACGGTAAAAGGTCATCTCAAACAGTTCTTCAGAGCACAACCCATTATACAGGCGGTAGAACACACATAGGGAGGCAAAGTTTCTCCTCGCACTTAATGGTTCGATACCGCCTGTTAGTATAGGATCGTCGACGATTCTCTCAGCGCGCTTCTGAACCGAGTCAAAAGGCCTAAGCAGGTATCCAGTTGCTCCCACCCACAGGTGACAGCAGTACTCCATATGGGGCCGGACTTGCGATTTATACAAAAGAAGCCGCTGCCCAGGTGTGAAGTACTGCCTTGCTCTGTTGAGCACACCGAGCTTTTTGGACGCCAACTTGGCCTTATCCTCTAAATGATGTTGGAACTGAACGTCGCTGGAGATGTCGCCACCAAGGATCCATATACTAGGTGAGATGGTAAGGGTTGTACCCTGGAACTGTGGGGCCACAGTGAATGGGGTTTTCTTAGCGGTGAACGCACAAACTTGAGTCTTAGTGGGGTTAAATCGGACTAAATTTTCCCGGCCCCAATCGGAGACTCTAGATAGAGTACTCTCGATTTCAGACACAAGTTGTTCGCGACTTTCTTCCACAATGGAACGAGGGATGTTTGCACGGCCCGTATAAGACGCGTCACCCGTACTCTCGTCTGCATAGCAATGAATACTGCCAATAGACAGCATGTCATTGATATGCAGCAAAAACAGTGTCTGGGACAGTACGCAGCCTTGTGGGACACCGGCGTTAATGTCCATGCTATCGTAGCAGCCCCCGTCGAGTACGGAATATCCGTATCACATGAGGAAAGAAACGGAACATAAGCCAAGCTTCTAAAACGCAAAATAATCTACCTATTTTGGTAGGTTTGGTACCTACAGGAGAATAGAACCAAACAAACAAAACTTTAGCACGTTTTTATTAGATATGTTACCTTTGTTAGAATGTATTATAAAATTACCAACTAAAAAGGAAGAACTAACTAAGAAGGACGACAACGTTTTATAACAATTAACTTGTTGTATTCGCGAATAAATAATAATATATAATTAGGTGAGATTATGTTCAACAGACGTCATTGGGCTGATATGATGATGATGATTCGCGAAAAGCTAAAAAGTTTTTAGATAGTAGGCCTCACCATCCTTATTCATTCCAACTTCCAGACATTTGGCAAGGCGGCAGGCGCGGCACTGATTTCTATGAGCCTTGTCGACAAGGCACATGGCCGGCGTACGAGCCTTGCACGTGTACCGTCGGTCCCGCCTTACGGAGCGCTTGAAGAACCCAGCACAACCATCGCACGCGAATACCCCGTAGTGCTTCCCTGAAGAGTGGTCCCGGCAGACTGCGCACGGCACGTCGTACAAGATACGACCTAATGGACAAAAATAATATGTTATAATAATGAGCTTAAGTAAGGTAAAGGCACCTATTACGGAGGTATTTCGCAACATTAGAAAGTAAGATACAAAAATAAGCATTTCTAAGCATTTTTAGAGGTGCAAAAAAAAATTATCGTCCAAAGTGGAATTTATACTTTGTATTGCTGTTGAGCCTATGTTACTTTTCATGATATTTCTTTTTTTTTTTTAATATTTAAATAGTCGGGTCGATTTTCCCTAATACGGAGGCAAAAGTTTGGTCAGAGCCTATTACTGCGGTAGACGGCTTCTAATAGGGAGGGTCAGAAATTATATTCATTTAAGTTCCGTACAAATAATATTTATTAAATAATATAAATGTTTCATTCACTTTTCATGAAATTTACAAATATTAGCATAACCGTGCATTCACACACGCGTTTTAAAAAGAGTTTCGGGTTATTAAAAGAAGGTTGATTTTTCTTTTTACGTTCAGTAAAATCAAAGAGAACGAGTGAAGCGAAATCGGTCTGTAATCTGTAGGTATAGAAAGATCTTTCCCTACAGACCGACTTCGCTTTGCTTATTTTTTTTAGTGTAGTAGGTATTTTAACATAAGAAACCCAAGGATGCTCTCATGTTAAAATACAATATTTTTTATTCCTGAACAATACAATATTTTTTTCCAACGGATTCTGAAGGAGTTTAAGAATAAATAGGTAGTACTTACTGTATTTTTACACGCGCGTGTATAGCGTTCACTGGTTTTATAGAATTAAAAAAAAAATAATGACGAGTAATAACAATCATCTAAAATCTTACAAAAATCAACAGTTCGTAGAGGAAAAAAAGGTTAAAAAATTAATGACGTATTTATAACGTCATTTTAAATCTCAATCTTTCAAAAATTAACAATCCGTAGAGTATTTTATTTTTTCCGTATTTTAAACGTTATCAACATTATTTTAATTCAAATATGAAATACTGATCCTAACTGCCAGCAGCCGTCAGCGGCCGCAGCATCGGTCACGGACAGTTTTATCTTTTCAAGTGATACTGGTCTATAAAATAATGAAGATAAAGTTTAAAACTCTTTCAAAGCTTTCACTTGCGCATTAGTATAACACTTGCGTTTCATTCTTTACATATTGTCTATAAAAACCAAAATAAAAATTACTATATAATAAAAAATTATAAAAAAAAATTGTTAAAGGACATGAGCTTGTCAAGCTTTTAAAATTTATATAGATTTTGAAATTGGTAGGTACATGGTTACAAAATGATTACATTTAACAAGTTTTAGTAGGGATAACTAAATATTTTTAGAAAAAAAATATAGGTAGCCTATGTCTTTCTTTAGACGTATCTTTCAACCGGTGAAAGAATTTTTAAAATCGGTCTCGTACCTTTACGTACTCGAATACGTAATCGAAAGAAACGTACGTTTCTTTCGATTTGAGTTAAATCGAAAGAAACAAAAAAAAACAAACAAAAGTTACATAAGTACATTGCAAGTTAATAGAAAGCTTGTAAAAGTAACATAAATTTAAAAGTTTTTATCGCTTTTGGTTTTATCAAAAAACATGCATAAGTAGGTATCAAATAAGAATCCACAAAAATAAAATACTTTTTATTTATTTACGAAACCCTAAAACTTGTAATTTTATGTTCTATGATGAATAGGGCCGTAATAGGAGATCATAGAACCTAACACAGAGTTACCTGAAAATAACTACCACCGTAATAGGAAAACTACTCGTGTTTTTAATAATCCTAATTCTGACCGTTAAAAATTTCGATAAACAAAAAAGTGTAGGTAAATGCTTAATCAAAAGATAACAGTTTTTTGGCTCAGATGTGAAAAACTCAGTCAACAGTTATACAAAATAAATGATTTGTGATAAATTAAAATACACCTTCCTATTTTTACCCCTTCTAAGAAACCAACATTTTGTACTCAACAACGCCAATTAGCAGCTCCTATAATATGCTTTTGCGTTTTGGTGAGTGGGGCACCGGAGGCTATACGAGTTTCATATAATTATATTTACAATTCACTTCATAATACAGATACACATTACACAAAGGTCGTCGATAAATCAAATATTACTAATCGTTTATGACCGCGTCATAATGGACCGGAGCGCTACGGACCGCCGCCCGCAGTGAAGCTCCGCCCCTGGGGGAGGCACTTGGTAATTTATGGACTTTACTGTTTGTGCCTTATGTGGAGACAAGTTACCATTTATAGAGAGTTAAATGTTGCGTTACCCGACGGACGCTTCCCGAGACCGACAGGCTGGCTATTTACTTGCACAAAGAATAAGCATTGCTATCCAGCGTGGCAATGCTGCCAGCCTGTTGGGCACTCTTTCCCCTGACAATGGCAGCGATGCGGAAGAATTTTATGATGCCGTATTTTAACTTATCCCCCTTTTAACCTACTTAATAGGTATACACTTAGTTTATATTTGTGAATATTATAGTATAGCATCACTACTTAGTATAAAACAAAGTCGCTTTCTCTGTCCCTATATCCCAATGTATGCTTAAATCTTTAAAACTACGCAACAGATTTTGATGCGGTTTTTTTAATAGATAGACTGATTGAAGAGGAATGTTTATAGGTATAAAATACATAACACGCGGGCGAAGCAGCGGGCGGAAGCTAGTTAAATATAATGTTAATGTTAATTATTTGAAGTTATAATGTTAATATTTTGTAGTATTTATATAAAATTTCACATATTCGATGAAATATGTATTTACAATTTAACGTACCATAACAATTTACTTACAGCTGAAATCTGTTAACATAAAACTGGATTATTGAATTTAAATAATTTAGAAATACATTTGACCGGCTAAGAACGACAATATTGTAGCGTTCAGAGAAAAATGTGTCTATTGTCTAAATTTCTTTATCGATACCGACCTACTATATCACCGTACACGTTTTTTACCGTTTTTCTGTCGCTGCTGCTAATTAATTTCTTTTAATAGTTTTATAGATATAGATATTTGAGCAAGCCAGAAAACCTATACTTATTTCAAAAAAATAAATTTGTAACTATTTATAATATTGAACCCTACCCTAAATTGTAGAAGCATCTTCCCGATCCCACGGGTTTAAACAATAGTTCATATTGAATCGCGACCAGTCGAAAAGGCATAAAGGCAAAGTGAATAAGACATCCTACGAGTGAATACACTTGTACAGGAAGCGTGGTGTCAGATGAACGGAGCCGAAAGAATGTATGAACGGTGGATAAACATAATGTTTTTTTTTCGATGGGAAAGTGCTTTAAATAGATAATTACACGTTTCTGAATGGCGGCGATTGAGAGCGTTTTTAAAAGAATTTGTTTTCCTTTTCATTCTTTTTTTCGATTTCTTGATAAATACTTATTATAGTACTTTATGTTCTTATGTATATTCGTTGCTACGTCGACTTGTTTGTAATAATTATGAATTGCCTTGTGTTGTGTAGATATTTTTTTTGGATTTTTGTATTTTGTTTGACTTGTTAATGTGTGTAATGTCTCTAATAAATGTTTTTGTTTCTTTTAATGATTGTCAGGTGCTTATTAGCACTAATTAAGCAAACTAGCATATTTTTTTGTTGAATTTAGATTAACAATTATTGTACTTACTGATGAGCTACGTACCGTGCACTATTTTCATAGGCTTTAATCCTCTTAATCTCCTATTAACAGTTTATCATGAAAACGTTCCAATTACGAAGGAAAATTCCATTTCAATATTTGATATTTATTATTTGGTTCAATAACGTAATATTTTATTTACGGGACATTTACTCGTATTGGCGATGGCGGTTTTATTCGGGTATTTATTTTAATCCCCGCTCTGCCTGTGGGAATTATTGCAATAATTCTCAATTTGTTTTTGGGAAATAAGTCTTTTATATATTCTGTTTGATGGAAAATATATAGGTACCTACATAGGTCAGAGTTGGACAACCTATTCAACAGGAGCGCAAATTTTGGAAATTCTATTGTACATCGTGCCTAAGGAGTGGGTCTGTACTACGAGTACCATTGTTGTTAGTAATCAAGACGTTTGTAATAAACTGCGAACACTAATGATTTATAATATTATGAACGACGAATGATGGATCATTCTTTAGGTGGCTTGTTACCTTAATCATTAGCCACCCAATTGTCCCACTGTTGGGCTTAGGTCTACTCTCGTTTATACAGAGAGCTGAGATATGGTCTAAACCGTCTGGTCATAATCCATACATGCAGGTCTAATGCGAGTTGGTGGATCAGACACATATAATTTTACATAAGTTCAATATAAAATTAAGATCCGCGGGCGTCTACCACATACGGCCAAAGAAAACCCAATATTACTGTTTTATCTACGAATTTTGATATTTTAGACCGACATTAGTCCACTTATTAAATATTTACCTATTTAATATAAGTACAACCAAATATAACTAGATCGTAAACTAATAATGATTGAAGTCGTATACAAACAAGTTCAAACCAATATTATAAATATCTACGTCGGTGTAGGGAAACAACTATAGGTAATCCTAAAATCAGTAGCTGTACAGGTAATCCCCATTATTAATTCCGGCGAAATTATTTTCGATTAAATTGTTTCGATATGAACTGAATTTAAAATTTGCATGGCAATCAAGTAAAATAATGTAGATATGTTTTAAAATAAACTGAACTCATTTAACCCATATAGATACATATTTTTACAAATAGAGGGCAAATTATTAGCGCTATCGTTTCCAAAACATCCATAACCTATGAACCATCCAACCGACACAAGCAGTAGGTAAATGAAAAAGCATCCTATTTTCAAAGCATTAAAATCATATTTTGATATTATAAAATTGTCGCATATTAATGACAGAGGCGTTCAAAAACGATATTATCAACCGTGTGAACGATCACCTGTGACTAAATGACCCGCTGATCGCGTGATCATGTGACCAGTGAAGGGTCAAAACAAACGTATGGTTATTACCGAGGATACCATTTAAATTAAAATTTATTTGAAACTAGAGATGTTCCCACATCAATTGTAGGATGAATAGCACACTCGTGTAAATAATAAGCTAATGAAAATGATTTATTTGAAGTTGATGACAAAAAACTCTGCTATACTTTGCGGTTATGTTAACCGCTTTTTTAAAAGTTTTACAATCATTGAGTTATCAGTCATTTTATTACTAATAAATTGTATTTATTCAGCGTATTATCATAATGTTTTTATGTTAATATGTATGGCACCTATACATTTATAAACTAATTACAGTGGTGCCCAAGATATACAGGCGCTAGGCTGGTGACCAGAAATGAAAAATAATGTCAAAAAGTATTTTCATTAAAAAAAAGTAAAAAATGTAGTATAGTTTGTAGTATGTATATTCAATTCCATTCGAAATGTATTTAAAACAAATAATTTAATTTGTTTTTATTGAAATACATTTCGAATGGAATTGAATAAGCTAAAAAAATATATATACTAATATGAGATTACCTAATATACAGGTATAATTAAATAGTTTAGAAAATGTTAAAAATTAATTTCTTATTATTAAAACTTGATTAGCATTTGTTTTTCATCGCTTCACAGCAACTCGATTTATACTAGCTTCCTCCCGCGATGCCACCCGCGTTCGTCAAAATATCTGTGTGGCAAATTATATACAGATACTTTGCTATTCTTGTTCTGACGTGTTTCAATTACAAAATCTATCTATTTATTTTAACGTTCGTTAATAAATGAAATAATGACTTGTATAATACACCTATAAAACAAAAATATACGTTAAAAACCCTAATAAAGGGTATCAATGTTGGTCAGCGCGCTTGCACGATAACACGCCAGCACGGGGGGTGTATGAGAGCAGACACAGATGCGCGTCAACTCGTGGGAATACGTCCGATGAGCTACCGTAGTCGTCACGTCATCTCACCGGTAATTAACGAGAGGTAATAAATACGGATGGTAATCAAACAGTGTGTTATCGTTTGAAATGTGAACATAAGAGTGCTGGTATACTGTATTTATGTTTTAAAATGCATTGAACATTGGAAATAAATGTGCCTGGTTATTGGAATAGGTTCAAACCCTATTATTTTGGGATTTAACAAAGGATATCACTAACATACTTCAGATGTGGGTGGGATGCACCTTCTCTGCTTACCTCTTCGAGGAAAAAGACATAATTCAATATTATGTTATGTTAAAAAACACAATAACATTTGTGAAAAAGCGGATGTTTCATATTATTTAAATAAAATTTGCAAAGTTTTTATGTTTAATAATTTTTCCTAACTACAGTGTCAAGTGTGGTGGCATAACTACATAGGTATTTTAAATTTATTACGAATTTTTTTATTTATTTATTGTGTTATTAGTTTAGTTTACTGGTGGCGGGAATTTTAATTCTTACATGTGAAATCAAGACAAATAAATGTTTTTTCTTTCTTTCTTTTTTCTATCATTTATATTACTTAATAATAGTCTTCCAAAAAACTTACTTGACGAAGCTTGCATTTGCCCGTTCATGATTCTCAGTTAAGCATTATACCTGTAACAAAAAAAAACATTGTGTCAAAAGCCGAACGCTTAGTATTTTCACACAGGAAATGTTGCGAATTAACACTCAAGTAGAACGTTCGCGGTTTTCAAGTGCACTCGTGAGTCAATGCAAAGAAAAGAATCAATCAAGAATCGCAACAATTGTAAGAAAATAATGTTCTATTATGTGAGAGGCTGACATCTTTTGGTTATAAAGCTGAGTGCCGCTTGTATTTTTGTTCATTATTTCCTTTGTTCTAAAGCTTACTTGTTATAAACGGGCATTGCATCGAGCACTGTCGAGTGGCTACCGTTTAATTCATTTTGAACAGTCGCCATTACCCAACAAATAATATATTCGTGTGAACAATTTTGTATTTAAGTGCCTACCTAGTTGTGTAGTATAGGCACTGAGTGAATGATATAATTAATAATAGCATTTGTATTTATTGCCATGCAGTGTATGATAAGATCTGTGTTTCATTTTGAATTTTCTAGTTTTAATAACCACTAAAATTATGGATTAAGACGTGTATACAAGTGCACATACTATAATAAAGTAGGAATTTTATGTTGAGTAGTATTTTTTAATGCAATTCTTTACATAATTATGTTTATAATTGCACTTTATATCATACTACTTATACCATCAAAAATAATGGTATTACTAGGGAATCTATGGGAACTACTCTACTATGGGAATCGATTTTATAAATTCAACAAAATTGAATAGATAGGAATTAAAGAATCAGCTTATGGCTTATAGTATTCAATACTCAGTATACAAAGAATTAAACGTCAAATTTAAACAAAATCGCCCAATTGCAAAGAAATTCTCAGAAATCAAACAATTATGTAGAAAAACTTTTAGTTTGCGTCAACTATAGAAGCCAAACAAAAGCATCCAGTAGCAAAAATCCTCACTGCTTTGTTTGTTTGTTAGTCGGTCAGTCAGAAGTTAGCATTGCATCTTTTTGCACGCATAATTACAGCCTTGCAAACAGGTAATTATGTTCAGATAATCCGGGTAAGTATCGGGACAAAAGAGGAGATGAGCCGGGTCGGAAAGGCCCGGTGTGCGCTTGAGGGCTCCAAACAAAAGAGCGACCAATAATAACATCGGGAAGTCGGTAGCTTCTTGCTTTCAACATTGAGATACTGCAAAAAATACTAATACGTTTTTTGTTCTGTTTGGGCCTGTACAAGAATTTGCGGCCCATTTTTTTTTAGTGACTTTTAAGCAGCTGTTGTAATAACAAACATTTTTATGGTGTATTAATCTGTAATATTTTGTATGTAATATGTTTTAATAAGGTGTGACTGATATTTTAAAGGTTTGGTTTCTTTGGATATACTTCTTTGACATAAGTATGGGTAGTACGACGAGATAAAATCAGCTAAGTATAATATTTATAAAAACCATTATGACCTTAAAACTATTACTAATTTAATGAATATAATAGTACATTATAAAAAGGAGTGAATAGGTTTCTTAAGGGTCGGCAACGTGCTCGTGATGCCCCTGGTGTTGCAGGCGCCCATAGGCTACGGTAACCGCTTACCATCAGGCGGACCGTACGTCTGTGTGCCACCGTCGTGGTATAAAAAAAAAAAAAAAAAATTATGATACTTATATCATAATAACAACAGAGTAGCTGCAAATCGTACTCAGTGGCGTGCAATTGGAGAGGCCTATGTCCAGCAGTGGACTAGTACAGGCTGATGAGGATGATGATGATGAAGTTGAAAAAACAGCCGAGGCGATATTGCTGAGCCCAAGCCGCAGGCGAGGGCTACAAGAAAGCAGAGGCTGTAATTATCAAAGCGCACGTATGTCATACGACGTTTTATAACAAATTTGCGAAGAAATAAATAAAACTCGTAATAGTAGTAAACGAATAAATCTTGAAAAAACAATACAGCGAAAACAAAAAGCACGCGGAATAATTGTATTTTTACTTGTCTCAAATTAGCGATGCGCGTATCAGCGCTTTTTTTTAAGGCAAAGGCACAAAAACAGCCAGTATTACTAATAAAGTAAATTAATATTTTTGTGTTTTGTTACAGATAAATGGTTGTAATTTATGGTCAAAATTAATTAAATTAAAGAATTGTTGACCACTTTTCTGACATAAGATTTTGACATTCTGACTTTGCTAAGATTTAAAAAAGTACCGTTCGTTTTAGACGGAGCATATGGATAAACAGTGCGTTTTACATTACAATAACGCACAAGTACGTAATGAGACACATTACGATATTTAAATTGGTGAAATAAGACACCCTTACGTGACGTTATAAAATAAATTTCAAGTGCATCTGAAGGCTACCGCATGGCTTGTCGGAAGACCCAAAGAAAATTATTAAATACACGTAGCTCTTAGAATTTTAATTATAGATTAAGAGTTAAGTTATTGTAAAAAAATGTAATTTTTATGAAATAAACTGTTCAATTTTTTTAAGGTGGCTTGTGGAGTTTTGCCATAAAATGATAAAAAAAGAATGCAGGACAATTATTTGCTGTATATAATATTGTGACAGATGACGAATCATTAAAAAGGCCCCTATTAGAACTGAACCTACTGCTTGTCACTCAATAATTCCAACGAATGCTAAAGTGTGTAAAAAGTTAAGAGTAAAGAAACATACTCTAAAAGACAATAAATGTATCACACATACCATATCTAGTCTAACTTAGTAGAATCCGGCAACTTTTAGTGTCCCTCCCTACGTATCATTGAAAATAGTCTGCATAATTATTTTTGAATAAAATAAGTTTAAAAAAACCTACTGAACATTATGTTTATTAAAAATTTTGATAATAATGTTAATTTAAACAAATATAAATTATAAAATTATTAATATAGTTAGGTAGGTACTTGAAATTGAAATAAGTAGAAATTTTTACATACCCAATGTTCTTAACTAACGTTGGTTACTAATCGGAGAAATATTATACTACAACTTAATAAAGTGAATCTATGAATATCACAATTAATTATTGAATATATTTAAAGAAGTTAAAAGGAAAACTTATAAGAAATATATATACATAATTATTTACCGCGGAGCGTAGTGCAGTCTGAGTGACTTACTTCTGTTTTAGGTTTCCCGTTGTAATGTAGAAAGGATCGATAACGCATGTTGACGAGTAAAAACAATTAAAGATTAAGCCAATAAGCGTGACCAGAGAACATTAATAGTACAAACTTTAACAACTTGACAAATAAGCGAAATTTAATTTCAGTATTAACAGTCGAGTTATTGTTTTTCTATCTGAAAATTCATTTAACGCAAGGTGCAAAAATTACTTTTGAGAGTAATACATGATTAATAACTAATAAATAGGTTTTGAGTTATATAATAGTGTACCTATCGATAATGTTACATGTGCCATTTATTCATCATAAAATAAATTGATTATTATCAAGCCCATACGTCTTGTATATATATGTATGTAGGTACAATTATTAGATAATATTACGATAAGACCATAGTACGAGTATAATTATTGTTAAGACCATTGTGGATGCTATTATGAAACGCCATATAAAGCCAAAAAAATTCAGCTAATTTTCATAAGGCATTCGCTGTCGCTGACAAGACCACTGTTTTTTTAAGCAAATAAAAAGTACCAATACGGTTGAATTTTATGTTATTAGGAATTACAAAAAAAATATTATCGTAGCAACCGACTGGAGGTAATTGATTACCGCGTCCTATATATGTAAGAATATCAACAATGTCTCTGCCAATTAAAATTTACGCAGTGTAGAATAAAATAAATTACAAAAGGGAAATCTAAAGCGCTATCATATGCAGGTACTAAGAGACTTAATAGCAAAGTCAATGAGATGTATAGTGTTCATTATGACTGGCAGGATGGCGCAACGTAATAATAAAACGTAAATGTAACGTAAAAAAAACGTAAAACAAGAGGATCGTGCAAAAACGATAATTAATGAGTTTTCCCATCATGAAATTTTCAGTTTAATCTCGGAGGCTGGCAAAAATATTATAACAAATAATGGTCTATTCCCGTTTTCCCTGGTGGTCATGTCCCCGTTAATAAATATTTGGGACATTTTTACACAGCGCCATCTCACCCAAAGTAAGCCTATTTAGCTTGTGTTATGGGATCCACACAACTGATAAACATAATATATAAATATAGGTATACATATTATTAAACATAGAAACGTACCCAAACGTTTCAAACGTACATTTGCATGATATTAATTTATATTATATTTCATTTAAATTCACGCGATTATTATTATTTACATATACCGGTATTACCTTATTCACCTGTTCGAAACGTCAACCAGATAAGGTAATGTAAATACCTAAAATTACGTACGTTATTAATTATTTATTTTTATATTTATAAATTAATACGTTTGCAGATCAAATATTTGCTCCGACCCGGGGATATATCGCCGCGCCACCGAGGCAATGAGCCCGGTTTATGCCAATAGCTCGCCTCTTATTTCGTAGAACATTTCAAAGTTGATGAAATGTAATGCAACTCTTTCTAATCCTCCGGGAAGCTATGTTAATTTCTAGAGAAATATTCTATACCCAGCAACGCTATTTTCATTTTCTCTACAATGATCTCCATAGACCACTAATTACCAGCACTAATTTTAAACACCATAGTAGTTATTACGGCTTTTCTTTTTAGAAAAAAAGAAGAACATAGATCATATTTCTTTAGAAAACGATACCTATATAATCTACATGTCAACCCTCTCAAAGCCCGCATACTCTTGTATACATATTTTGACATTAGATACCTACCGCATCGATTACTAGGTGGTCTTGGCAACCCCTCACTTTATTTTCTATACAAATAATGCATAAAACCTGGATATTATGCTCTATTAACTCCACAAAGACTTTGTTTTTACTTTTTTTATTTGGCCTATTATTATGTCCCACATATTATTTGCTTATAGGTGGGACACCTATAAGCAAAGGCATGCCCATTGTCGTATTCTATCAGTCTTCTTGAAATGTGTTTAGGTCACTCCAGTGCTTTTAGGAACCCACTGAGTGGCGACTTGTCTCGGTGCATGTGCATACTTACGTGAGACGTGTCCCACCTACTCCCATTTCAATCACAACTAACTTATATTTATAATAAGCTTATTAATAAAGTGACAATACCGGCCGAACAGGCTACGCGATTGGATCTTAGACAAGATAGACAATCAATATAGTTATTTACTCCGCTATTAATAACTGAGTTTGATTGTTAAATTGTTTTTGGGAATTTAATTATATCCATTTATAAAAATGCTTCGCGAAATTTGTATCTGATGCACCTCTGCCTATCAATTCAAGCACTAAAGGTTTATGTTAAAAATGCTATTTGTATGTGTAGTAAGTAAGTATGAATTGCTATTCGAATCCAAAAACGGATCTCCTACGTGTTTCCGTTGTGAAGATTCCGTGCCCTAATTTTTCTGGTAAATACTTAATAATTTACCAGAAAAAGAAGGTAAGTCAAACCTATGTAATACTCCAACATAAATAGCAGTAATATTGAGTTCATTTTTAGTAGCAATTTTGAAAATGAAATTATTTCTATAAATTAATAACAATGTAAGGATTTTAAACAGTAAACACCGATTATTTAATTTTTCTGTCAACTTTTATGCTCTTAAGATGCCTCTATAAGAAAGCTTTTATACTGAATAATAGAAGAACATCACTCGGCTCATAAATCTCACATCTATTTCATTTTAAAAGCTTTTATCTTATAAAATATTCACATAATATATTACGTTAGAAAGGAACATATTCCTTCTACTTATTTTTTGCTTTTAAGAACGAACTAAGTCTGCTTACAACACTTAATTATTGCAAGAGTTCATAGACTAATAATATTATAATTACCTAAAGACAAAACACAAGCAGTATTAGAAAATAAGCATTTTTTTTGGTTATTGTAAAGCCATTGCACATACATAATGCCAGGGCACTTTTCTTTCGTCAAAATATGTAGGCAGCATATAGGCATAGGAACGTGTAAATTTATATATATAATTTATATCTACCAAACATCTTTTTTAAATAGGTATGCATGCTTTCTTTGATTCGAATGTGCATTATATATGCATTGCATGCATACGAGCATTTTTAAATATTAATATTATTTGATTCGTATTCCATAATGCAGAATAGCCCTGGAAACACATTCACTGCGAAAATACATACAATTAATTGCAAATGCATAAGCACGCAAGACCCGCCAGCAAATCCCTCAAAAAATTTATCTCAAGGTGTCTCTTTCATTCAACTTCTTGAACTTATACAAAATATCTAAATCATTGCCGGGCATCATGCCAGTTTTAACATCTACAGTTGAAATAAAAATTATAATACTGTTTTAACAAAGCATATAATATACCAATAAAGGTTTCTTTCCCTAATATAAAACATAAAACTCAGGGTCACGCCTTAAATCTCTGACAGGGAGGTTGAGGTTCATCACACTCCATGTCGCCAGCGATGTTAGGTCTCACGTAAACTCTCACTCAAGTCGATTGGCACTAACAGGGCGCTTTCTAATTTCCGGGCTACTACTGAGAATTTCATGACGGAAAAACTCTTTGCTTGGCCTTGATAGAAGCCGGCCCCTGCGTCGAGGAACTAGACTATAAATGTTTACTAATATATCAATGGACTATCATTTAAGAGGAACACAAGTCTTTCATTAACCTTCAATAATGATTATTATTTCTAAATTCAAATTATGTCTAAACATACCATTAAACTCATTACTAGATGACTAGATTTCACAGACTCGTTCAAATTTTAAAAGTCACCAATCATATTTCACTAATTTTAAAAGCCACTTATTATTTCTTCGCTAATAAAAAAAATCACTAATGAATAAACACTTCACTACATAAAATATATATAATTAATGAAGTATATTTGTTTGTTAATCGGAGTGTACATCACACGGATGGTTGTACGACCGAGTGACTCTGGCGCAGCCTCGCTAGGGAGTGATGGGGCGCGACGAGGGGTGGCTCCGCCCCATTGTCCACTTCAAGTTAGAACTATGATCGTATGAATACGATCTATGAATGATGACATGTGTAATTAATGCTTTAGGAAAAATCGCGAGCGGTTATTAAACAGAAGTTTAATTAGGTAATCACTGTTATGTTTGTAATTTTATTTTTTTATTTTATTGTATTCGTTGTATATTTTTTTATCTTTGGTTGGTCAATAATTAAATAAGATATATATGTACTTTAATTAATTGTTCATATATTACAAGATTAGTAAATATTCGATAATAATAAAATGATGAATATATCATATTCAGAATTTGACATCTAATATAAATAATACGCCTTATTTTACGTTACAAAATAATACCTATTCAATCTAGGGCATAATATTTAATTTTATTTTTTTATTTTGGATTTTTAGTTTGTGATTAATTGTTTATAGTCCTAATAGTTAACTTTAATATTTAAATTTTGCAACTTATTTAATGTAATGTACGTATCTTGCCTAAATAATGTAATATTGTTTATCCTCGTACGTTATAAAATACAATAATTAATCTATTAGTGGTCAAGAATAAACAAAGAAAAAAATAACAACCTTCAGGCAAGTTAATCTTCTACATTCTAAGAACTGAGATAATTTTTATACAATTACACTACTATGGCCGGCTCATAATCAACCTATCGTAGATACTGTATGAAACACCCTACTAATATTATAAGGGGGAGGAGAGACGTTTGAAAGGATGTTTGCTGTTTTGTAACTCAATCAAGCCAGAACGGCAAAAGACCTGTATGAAGTTTGGTCTGGAATAGGCCGCGGGCGGGGCCTAGTATTTTAGTACAAGATCCCATAAAGGAATATATACCCTCATCAGTTATTTATTAGTGATAAAAAATAAATGGTAGATAATATTCACATTCACTTATTGCAAATAGGTTGCCTAGTTAAATCGCGCGAATTCAATAAGTCAATGTGAATATTATCTATCATTTATTTCATATCACTAATAATAACAGATAAGGGTATATATTTCTTAATGGGATCTTAGACCATTTGAGGATGACAATTAACCTTTGATGTTTCAGTGCAGTTTATGTGTAGGGTCTATGTAAACAAGGGAGTGCATCGAGGTGGAAGGCTGTCAGTACACCGAACCCCACCGTACCGCGCACCGTCAGAAAAGCGGTCATTCAATATCAATATTAACAATATTATTATGTTTGTCGATATCAAAGGGACTAGCTAGAGCTTTGACCATAGGTACTTGTACAACAAAGTTAACAAACCCGTACTTTTAAATGTAAACATTTGAATCGTATTATCTCGAGATATTAAGGTTTAAAATTTTAGTACCTAATTATGTACCAACTATAAGGGATTTAGAATTTTGCATCACAAATTTAATGAAAAACCCAGTACGAAAACGTAATTTTCATCAGGATTATATTGTGACGTCTCGGTAACATGTTTAAAATTTAATCGTAGAGGAAACTAAAAAGTTGTACAAGTAAATATGCACTTTAAATAGTTAATTTTAGGTTTGCAAATGGATCTGTAACATAAATATGTTTAAAATAGTTTGTCTGTGAAAGAATACGAAATATTCGCACTCCTATCTATTTATAACATATAAGATGTATTAAATGAAAATGTACGAGATATTAGTCAACGATGTTAGGCAATAAGCGCTTTCTATTTAATCATTTTCTGAATTTTATGGTCTGAGTTTGTCAGATAAGATCACGGCTGTCGAAACGGCAGCTACTGTCAGATTTTTTTAAAGTTTAAACTATATAAGTACATGGGTAATATTAAAAAATGTATAGTTGTAGAAATAAATCTAATATTAATCAGTCTTTAATTTCCTATACGATAACCTATTTTCTACCAATAAATAACTTAAAACGTAAATAAACATCGTTCTATGATTCATCAGAATCAGGGAGTGGGCAGTATATAGGGCTATCAGGGAGAGAGAAGCTTAGCGCCCTTCATCATTGAGCTTTTTCAATCTTTATCCATTCTGTCTAAGTCGTTGTACGTATCTAGAGGGGCATAACGCTCGGATAAATTCTGATTTCACCCCCACATATCGCAGCGGCCGCAGCAACAACATTCAATATAATAGTCGTTGAAGCGACGCACCCCATTGTCGCCTATTACTCTTGCCGAATTGGATATAGAATGAACACGAACAATAACCACATTTGACTATTACATGTCTGTTTTTGGTAAACTATATATTTAAATTAATGAAAACTACTTTTGGAATATTTTAAAAAGTTAATATTAAGAAGTTATAGAGCGTAATGCGGTAATCGTATCTGTCTGGAAATACTGCCTTATGGAGTTGGTTCCACAGAGCTGTCGATCTAGAGAAGAACTTCCTATGTAAGTTCTTGTGCGAGAATTTGAATTAATTGATATAATTATTGTCTAGGTATTAGGCATACAACCTTATTCTTTGTTAATACTAAAGCTTAAACACTCCAAACGTATTTGCAGAATCAGAATAAAAATCTAAATTTCAAATAAATAATGTCACGAAGTTAATAAGCGTTTTTATTGCTGCCGCTCGCCGCCGGCGAATTGATATTGACCATTATCAGTAGTCTGCACAGATATTTAAAAAAGGTTTTTTTTTATTTGAAATATCGACTTGAATGGACGGATTTTTAATTGTATTTTTTTATGAATATCTCAATGAAAATATGATTTGCAGAGTTGAATGGGTCACTAGTTATTAAATTTTAACATTGAACGTGTTTTTTATGCTTTGTTTTATATTTGTGGCAATTCAATTGTGTTTTTTCCAGTCCTAATTAATCTGTTTTAGTTTGAAAGATATTGTCCATATATGGAAGTGAAATAGGAGATGAAAATGGCTTAAAAAGCACCTGAAACCGACGTTCACAAATCGAACAAAACGTACGTTTAAATCGAATAGACTCTGACTACCTATACGGTATGCAAGCGTAGTGATAAATTTGTATGATAACCCTGTTGTACAATTTTTATGTGAATCAAAGTTAATATAATAAAATATACCTTGGAGAACATTTATAGGGTTCCGTACCTCAAAAGTGTAAAACGGACCCCTTTTAGGTGAAAACTATCTACCTTATGTAGGTATATTTTGCTAAGTTAAATGAAAATAATTACGTAGGTATTAGATTTTCTAATTCACTGTATACCTATATATTTATAAAAAAATTAAACTTGGAATAAATAACAATAACTAAAAATTTTATATCAATAAGTGACTATAAAATAATATTTACAAGATTTTAAATTTTAATAGATTATATAAAAAGTAGTGAGAAAGGCTTGATGAAATTAATAACAAAAACATTAAATGAATTTAAATCTAGCAAGACAATAATTTAAGAACAGAAAAATTATTATAAAATATCTGTAAAGATTTTGTTCCACAGCTCATAGTTTTGAATGAAATAGCGTGATCCTTCCTTTGTGTAACTTTGCGACACGTCGCGTCTATGTCGCTTAAAGAATTTCACAACATGTTTAAGTATTATCACAACAAGTGAAACGCTTTTCAAGTGAAAAGTTTTAATAAACTCTAGTTTCTTTTTCAGGAACAATAAAACAATAGATGGTTGAATAAAAAAATATTTTTAGCAATGTGAAGAGGTAATTAAGTACTTATCCCTTTTTATGAAGATCGTGCACACCTAAAGTGTATTATATTGTTTAAAATAGAAGTTTAAAGTTTCAACGAGGCGAGATAAAAAAAGGAAAAAAATAACATAAAAGAAAGAAATAGCACAAAGTATTTGTTACTTACTAATTGAAAATTTACATCAGCGCAGATAATTAATCTTCAAAATGCGGTGAAGTATGTGGAGATAGAAAATAGTTTGAGTCCCGTTCGCGTCCCGACACCGCCACGCAGTACAACGTCAGGTGAAATGCATCCGCAGCCGTGGTTGCCGATGGACTGGAACGGGACTCCTAGTTCCAGCTCTCTATAAAATAATCTATATTTTATAGTTATGGTAGCGCAAGTCACAAAACAGAGCACTTTCAAAATATAATGTTGCAGGCAGGTGCCGGAAAATATTAATAAACTTTACAAGTTTGATAGTTTCAAAGGTCAAAAAAGACGAATAAATTCTAATTTATAAGTAGGTAATTGTATTTAGTATCGATACTTAATTTCGTTTCTTATTTCTTTAATAAGTACCTACTTACCTATATAAAAAATCGGAAATCCTGCAAATCTAAATAAAACAAATAGCTATTGTGTGACTTTAAGTTATGTACTCTTACTTGTTTTAAGAAAAAAAAAGAAATATTAAATATATAATACCTACTTCTTTGCCTAGTAGCGTCTAATTGATTTTTAGAGATAAACAAAAAGGTGGTAAGATTATAATGTTGGGTTGCATTGTCAAGATTACTAACTAAATGGTGTCATAAGTAAGCTGTTTTCCATAGCAGATATGTGAGAGATATTACAGAACCACCATAGACCTAGGATCCGCGCGCTACCAGTAGTATTTTGTTTCTTTTGACAGCACATTAGATTCCTATGCGATGAGAATGTAAATGTGTATGTTGCCTGCAGTTCTGCCCGCGTAGAACACGTTTAATTTTTTTTTTCACTTCTGTATACTCGTAATTAAATAAAAAATTAAATAAGCCGAATTGGTCCAGCCGATCTCGAGTTTTGCGCTTTTATTAATTTCCTTTATTAGATTAAATTCTCACATTATTATCATTATTAATATCACGTAACAAAACTCTTAACAATTTACCGCTTGCATTCCTAGACAACATTTTGGGTGCCATCTTTAAACCGATGTCACTTTATCATTCGAATGACGAAATAAAGCACTCGTGTTTTGATTGGTCGACAACGCGATGCCACCGGCCTTGCTAGTGCAGGGGGTGAATTCTTTTATTTGAATTTAGGACCAATTTGTGCGGATTACCCTTTGTGTTCGTGACTCTAGGGTTGCCTTTGTGACTGACTAGTCATTTTTTAATCGACAATATTTGAATTGTTTGTCAATTGCATACTGTGAGCCTTTTTGGGGTGATAACGAATACTTTTATTAATCAGTTTTATGGATCTGTTCTTTGTTTGATGGTTTATTAAGATTTATTTTCTCTTGGTTTATGATGTTAGTTAAATGAATGCACGTGTGCGGTGGGGAAAGTTGGCATATCAATAACTAAAGTTTCTATCGAACATCTTCCTATTGCAAATTTCAATAACTTAGTTCAGTCAACAAAGGGGTTATAGAGTGCGTGAAAAGGAACCTAAGCGATTTCTTAGAAAACTTGTTAAGGATACTTAGAAAGTGAACATACTAAAAGTCCTTACCACGTTTCGGAGGTGAGCCGGAGTGGGGGGAGGGGGGGTTAAAGGTACCATTTTTGAGTTTTTAGCTTATAACTCAAAAACGGTACGTTCTAGGACAACACAGGTCCTTCTACTTAACGAAAGCTTATCAAATTGTCTACAACTTATTGCTGTACACTTTTCCAAATTCCCAACCGTTTTTGAGATATGGTGCACATAGCACGAACCTTATACTTACCTACCATGTTTATAAATAATTTGCATTGTTTTTGATTGATTTATTATAATTAATAACATTTTATTAATTTTAGTTTGGATCCACCTGTCCCGGTGGCTGTTAATCATCAATCTTGCAATATAAATTTAACTGACTTACTGATGTCCGATTTGAGATTAAATTTGGGATGCCTTGTGTAGGCTTCCGTAGCCAAAATGGCAAAAACAGAATCCTTATATGTAGTTTCATCCGTATGTCACAGGCATTTTAATCAAAAACTACGTGATGTATATTGATGAAATTTGGAGTATAGGTGTATATTATATGGGCCGCTTCTAGGTTCGGTAGTTAAATAATAAAAACAAATATTTTTAAGAATGCACTCCATACATGTAACAGAAGATGATTTTTTTTTCAGTATACATTTACGAATGAACGAATGTCATGGTTTTCCAAGAAGTTTTTTTGAATATGCAAATATTTTCGGAAATAAACGCTCCGAAAATAGCATAAATTGTATATATATTTTCTAAACCGTAAAACATAAAAATCACAAAAACTGAAAAAAAAAAACACTTTAAACACTACTGAGCATGGGTCTCCTCCAAATATTGTGAAAGGAATTAAGCCTACTATACCACACTGGCCAGATGGATTAGTATTGGGTTTGTTTTGATTAGTATTGTTCCTTTTCTCGCAGTGTTGTTGTTTGCATAAGGTTACTCTTTAGTCGCCTTTTACGACACCCACGGGTTGAAATGGGGTCATTGGGTAGTGAAATTGTGCATTCTTAATCGGTCACTACACGGATACTACTACAAATACTATACTATAATGGAATGTGTCATTAAAAGAAATAGAAAATTTCGGTATTTAATTTATCTATAGGATACAGGTAACAGTTATAAAAATATAAAGTTCTTTTAAGTTTCTTGCCAGTTCTTCTCATAGCTCCCCGTCAGCGAACTTGTCGCAGGTAAATTTGCTGAACTTACTGCTTGACTTACTTTTCGGATAACCTGTTTACATTCTTAACTTGTGACTTTCATAAGTGTTACCTTGTAACCTAGATGAACAAATGAGATTTCATTTCATTTCATAAAAAATCACATCTTGAGATACACCGACGCACATATATATGTCCTACGTGGGGATTGAGCACACAACCTCTTGTTCAGCAATCGCATTCCACAACCACTGTTTGTCAATAATAACTAAGCCTGATCGACTTATAAGGATACCGTAAAATTATCTCAAAATAACAGTGTACTATTGTGAACAGTCTCACTAGTACCACTAATATTAATTAATATATGTGGTGGTACTATAAAGAACGAGAGTTCCCGCTAGTACCACCGGTGGTACAGTTTGGTGGGACTAGAGGGAACAAAGGGAAATTTTAACAAAACGGCTACAACTTGCTACGGCTTCGCTACGTTCGTAGCAGTAGACATGCTACAATGTTGGGTATTATCTTTTGATATTACGAGTACAAAAAAGAATAGAATTTCTTTTTTTTGTTGTCAAAGTAACATCTCGAATAAAAGTTTTTAAACATAGATGATGATGATGAGCGCCTCTTTGACACAATCATCCGATCTGTACCCCGATACTTTACCGCTTACTGGTATTATAAATTTTGTTTTGCTCAGTTTAAAACTGAAACACCTACTGTTGGCTCATATCGTACAGCTTCTACCTAGATACTTTTTTAAATATTTTTACTTCATATTGCGCTTTGGAATTGTATTAAATATAATATTTGACGTTGGGCTGATATGATGATGATGATGATTGCGCTTTGGAACAGAGGGAAAATTTAATCTTTACTGATTATGATGCCTTAAAGACAATATTTTAGTACATGCGAAACGACAATAAACATCTACAAGGTCATGCACTGAAACTTTGGAAAAACACATCTAATAAGAAGCCGATGAAACATTTCCTGCCTAACAATCTGGTAAAAGTATGGCAAATTTAAAAAAAGTGTTGTCACGGCTCCAACATTAAACTCCTTAAAGAACAGATTGGATAAGAAAAACATCTCCAAGCTATTTGATAAACACGCATCAGCTAATTAGCTGCTAGTGTGCTATACCACATAATAATAATAATATTCCAAGGCGAATATGGCGTTTTCTTGAGGCCCGCGGATCTTAACTCTTAATAAGAACAAAAGTAAATTTATATGCTTAGTATATTAGATTCTTAAATTATGTTCCATAATAAAACTAACTAAATCTATATAAATAACTTGCTTATAGGTGTTGGATTACTTCCTTCTGATTACTTACATTTCTATTACAAGCACGGCTCCGCTCAGTTGTAAGTCGATTCTCGTAACTACAGCAACATTCAAACCCTCTCCATGAAAGCTTTGTAAAAAAATTAACAAAAACTGAATTGAAATATCGAGCATTTGTTTTACTTTTTTATTATATTGACATGGAATTGTAGTGGTAATAATTGACAATTATAGTAATTCAACCGTTATTAAAATAATTTTTAACTTTTAGTTAAAACCTATTGTTTTGTCAGCCTCTATAATCACAAACCGGTTAAAAAATGTGCTTGGTTGGTCTGACAGACCCATTACTTCAAATAATCGACTGTTGTTACTAATTTAAATTCTTCAAGCGGGCGGCGCTCATGAGTAAATAGACCAGCGGCCCTCCCCGCAGTCTAAATAAATTTGTGTATTTTGCAATAGTCACATTTGTCTAGAAAATTCATTGAATTCATTTGGTAGAAAGGACACATTCGTATAAGAACGTGTATAGTGTATAAAACGGAAATTTTATGTAAAAATATGATTACTATAGGGGATAAATTAAAGAACACAAGTTTCAGAACATAATTTAATTTTACATTTATTAAATAAACAACACTTGCTCTAGATATAATGCCACTCTCTGCACCCACTCAGTGTACACACAGCTTAATAATAACTAACCATTTTTGTCTTTACATACCAACAACCAAACATGAAATTACCATATTAAGCCCCTTCTACAAAACAGTTCCAATATTATTATTATTATATCGAATTCTTTCTTACAATAATGTGTAAGCATGATATGCCACATCAGAAGAAAATTTAAACAGAATATTAGTTATTTTTCTTCAACCTGTCCCTATCAATTTGTCGATACAATTTTCCTTTTAGCTCAAACAATAAAATGAATTTAACAAAATTTAGTAACTGCCGATGTGCGGCCAATAACATTTTCTATTAGGTAGGTATATAAAATATTCAAAATCATTAAACTTTGTTCTCTCACACAATATTGTAAATTTTATTACACAATATTTTGGATAGGGGAGAAATTAATATTATCACGAAAGTATTGCGACGTCTCATAAGTTTGCTAATAAATAAGTAATTGAAACAAAACAGCTTCATTTAAATTTGAAATGCAATTCATCTTTCACATATTTCAGGTGGTGGCACTAGTAAGAATTATTTGAAGGACAAAAAGTTCCATACGGACTGTTTGTCCCTTGTCCCAGTAAAGCCACTCATTTCAAATTGACAGCTGCAAAAAATCCTTCAACTAATTTATTTACTGTAGAAACTAACGAGCAATATTAAAAAATATAAGAAAATAAATAATATTACTTTATGTCTAGTAAATGAAAAATAAAGGGATTTAGTCGGCGCGTCGCCACGGCGCATCAAATTACATAAGTGTTAGGATTGAAAAAATAGCATTCCAAAAAATATTTTGTCTGCTCGCAGGCAGCTCAGGTACCATATACGAATCTGCTTGTTATAAAGTTTTCAATTCTAAGATTGATATTTGCATTTTTATATGCCGAGTTGCGTTTTCGTTCTAAAAATTAACAACTTGTTACAAGATCGGAGTTTGTCGCACAAAATCTTTGAAAGTTATAATGACGTGCAAAATAGTGTAGGGCGCGTTGGAATACCTAAGCGTTACTAAAAGCAAACGGTAATATGAAAATTTACCAAGAGTTGTGATTAGGTACGGTCACATGTCTGATTATACTCGTACACGCTGCCTACCCTGCACCTTGTGCCTCTGACATCTTCGTTACATTCCCTGTTTCAGTTTCAGCAACACGTTAATGAAAAAAGGGGGTTTACTCTGAATTTCGACATTCGATTGGTCGATTTTGATGTCGCTGTCAGTCGTAAGGAAATTTAGTTATGGTCGCTGTTACTTTCCAACATTTGACAGAGACATCAAAACCGACTAAGTAAGTAATCCCGAAGAATAGCTTTTCGAGACTGTTAAACTGCATAACGTAACTTATAAATATAAACCAGTTTACAAATATATCAATTTATATGCGTATGCGTCACAAAATGGATTTAAACTAGTGCCATCAATCCGAGACAATTATTGAATTTCTACTGTGAATAATTATTTAAGCAAATAAAAAAGACACTGTATGTGCGACATTTTTATAAAAAAAGTGTAGGTAACAAAGGATAATTCGTCAAATAATATAATTGACGAACATTTCCTGACTTCAACAAAGTAGTGCCAAAACAAAAACAGAGATCGACACCTCCAACTAGACTAGACTATTGTAAGTACAAAGTTAGAAACTAATATGAACTTACGTTAGTTTACGTAGGGGGTAGGGGGGCGGGGGTCCATCTGTTTTATAAATAATCAATAGACGTGT
The DNA here is from genome assembly GCA_905147015.1 of Laspeyria flexula. Lineage (NCBI taxonomy): Eukaryota > Metazoa > Arthropoda > Insecta > Lepidoptera > Erebidae > Laspeyria > Laspeyria flexula. The sequence continues at coordinate 4,739,597 of LR989949.1, read as the reverse complement.
AGTGAGCGGCATGCGCATTATATTATTATATTGAAATCCTATTCCTTATTTACAACACAAGTCCTCGAAGATGCAGTTCAAACCTAATTCTAAATCTATAGATAATAGCTTTACCTGAGTCTGAACCTCAAACTACAGCCCTCTAGACAAGTGGTGAACGTTCCTTTTTTTCTACAATTCACATTAATAAATCACGTCATGCATCATGCATGATGTTTGATTGTTGCTTAGGAGTTAGGACAGCCCTAAACATGTGGTAGAATATTATTATTATTATATTATACATAATTACATTATAATTAAATAATATATATAATATTTAGTTTATAGTAGAAATTTTCTACATAATAGTAACATCTGTATTAAATTCGTTGACTAATTTACACAAGCGCACAGACAGACGCAAATAGCGAATTTTTCTAAAATTGTAATGTGATGTGTGTGTATGTGCAATGTAATGTATGTGTAATAGAAGTTATAACTACATAAATACTTTATTACTTAATGTGGGTATCTGAATAGTGAGTGTACCTTTTTACAATATGATTCTCAGTCGGAATAAATACGTCACCCAGACAACAGCTGTTTTATTACCGACTACACGAAGACACATATCCTGCTTCCCGGCTATCCCTATACTTCAATTTAAAATAAGGATTATAATATTTCGATCTCTACTAAACTATCATAAGTTCACATACGATCACATTTACAAACGGTTGTTAACGTTTGATGGATTGATGTTTTCTTTTATGCCACTTGCCTAGAACCGCCTTATTTATCAATGATATATATAAATTCGTGTCTTATTTGACAGTCGCTTGTATGTAATTAAATGCATCTAATCTTTGGGTAAGGCGCTGTCACTTTTCCCTCTAGAATACACTCTATATGCTGTTTTGGAGCCGAGCATCCTGTCCAGTAGGCTGTGCTTAGCTCTGCGTCGATGCGTCAGCACTTCCCGACATAGTTCGTGGAACACCTCGCCTACTTGGTTCACTTGTTCAGCTGCTGCTACTTCGGCGAAACTGCATTCGAAGTCCTTCGCTAGGATCTCACCTTCATCTGAACTAACCTATAATAAGTAAAAGTTGCATGTAATTATTTATTTCACTTGAGTTAGAAACTTTGATAACTAGTAGTAACGAGATAGATATGACTTTCACTAGACTCATTTGAAAACACAAGCTTCACACTATAAGCCTTACGAACATTTACAATCAAGACTTGTCCCTAGCAGTTGTACAAAATTCTAAATATATTATTTTTGTATAGCAAATAACCGTTGTCATGAGGGCAATGGCTTGACTGTCTATTATGGTATTACTGACATCTAATGTTTGCCGTGAATACTCGCTCATCATGTGGACCGCCAGCTACAAATTTCTCTTTTTTTCTCTTTATAAGAACGTCCACACTAAGGAACACGTCTTTTGTCGCAGCCAACTTTACAACCATGCCATAACGGACAAAAATAACTAGCAATCACACTAATAAATGTTTCATCTGGGATTTGAACCCATGACGCTAGGAAGGCAATGTTAGAGTCGATGCCGCTATGAACTTTTACGGAAATAAGTAGAAATCTGACCTGTCTTAAGTGCACCATATCAGCTTTATTTCCAACCAGTGTCAGTGGAATGTCTGGCTGCAGGCTCTGTTTGGCCCTGCGCACATAGTTGAATGACTCGCGGTCCGTGATCGAGTACACTAGAAACAGCCCGTCCGCCCATTGTGCTATCTCATTGCCCGGCAACTCTTCTATACTCTGAAATGATTCGTAAAACAAATAATTAAACTGTGATCGAACCGAAGCTTTGTCATTATTTACTTTATATTTTACTTTATATTTCTATAAACGTTCAATTAACGGACAAAAAGTAAGTACATGCAGACTTGAAACAAATATTTAAGAATCGTATTTATTATTTGTCTCGTGTGAGAATCGAACCAGCACAGCGCCAGCGTCTCTCGGTACGGAGAGGTTATTAGCAGGTAGGTTATTACCTACTTATGTACTCGTACGTATGCGTATTCGATAACATAACGACACCACTTTTATTTATTTATTTAAAAATAACATATAAGAATTCTGAATTCATTTCTGAAGGGTAGACAGAGGCGTATTATTCCCACATTTCGCCAGCTATGTTAAGTCGCATTTAATGGAAAAAGAGCCAATTGCCATCAATCGGACAAATTTTATTCCAAACTCCCGGTTGATACTGAGAATTTTGTAATATTCTAGAAAAATCTTTTATATTTGCCCGATAAACTACATGTACTAGTAGTGTACAACGTTGTTTTGTTTACAACGAAAGCTTCTTGAAGTTGAACTTTAAGAAGCTTAGGTAGGTACTTACCTAGCATACGAGGGCAGTAAAGAAAGCTACTTCACTATCTTTTATAGATTTTTTTCATAACAAATCGGTGCGGTAGCCTCAATGCTAATAGCAAATTATTAGAATACCTTTGAGAAAATATTTTGTTGAAGAATGTTTTTAATGGGTCTTTACAAAGAAAATGCTCATAATATATATTTAATTTTCTTTTGATGTTTCGCAGTAACAAAATGAAATGAGTACCTACTACTAATAGGTACTTATTTTTCTTAAGTGGTTTCTCGGTGAAGGATTTGTTTTGATTTACTGCGTTCCCATATTGGCATTTTAATACACTCGTGACATCTAGACACTTAACATAAGACTACTGCGCAAGAGGTCTCGGGTTCGATTCCCGGCTCGGGCAGAAATAGTCTCGCCCCTTGGACATGCCCCGCCCCTTACATAAGACTAGCATAGTAACATTTGGCAAAATGTTACTGTAATGTATACGTCTGCCCACCTTTCTAAGAATAAAAAGTCATATATGTATCATTTTCTACCCATAAACGTCCCACTGCTAGGCAGGGGTCTCCTCAAAAGAATCCTCAAATTACATTAGTATAGTGACATATATATATTATCGGTATACTCGGTATACTCGGGTCGAATTGGATGCAGAATTTTAATAAACAAATCACTGTCAAAGTCTATTTTGAGATTTAATCAAATTTTTGAGATGTTTATAATAAGTATTAAATAAACATTTGAAAACAATCCAAAAGTTGTTTTTAATAATAATTGGTTTTACAAAAACAGATATATAGTCAAATGTTGTTATTATAGTACAGCTCGACTATACATAAATGCACTGTGTCACGAGTAGTTATAGGTATCTCACTCTGACTAAGGAGATATGGACGATCAATATGACAATAACAAATGTGACTTGGCATACAATAACACACCTTATATATAGGTACCTACGTATCTAGTTGTAATAGATTTATGTATTCTATTTCCGGACGCCATTTGTTTTGGTAAATTCTCCGTTTCTTTGTCGTTTTAGAAGATTTAAACGTTTGTTTTTATAATTTTCAACTGTTATTTATTAACAGTCACGTGGAATATTATTTATGCGTAGGTACCTACTCTAATTTTACCAAAAGACTTGACTACGATAGGATGACTATACCTATCAATACTAAAATATAAATACCTAACGAGTAGTTCAGACGGACGTCCCAGTAGATGTAGAACATGATGTATTCCAAAATGTACCTACGTTTTGTTTTTTTTTAGGGGTTATTACACTACACTATATTCAGGGTCCCTATAAGGCACCTTCTGAACACCATGTAGTGTAATATACTAATGGATCAATAATTATAGTATATTAAACTACATGGTGTGTCTGTAATAGAATCATGAAATTTGACAAAGGAAAAAACCGTACTCGTGTAGTTATTATATCACTGAATATTAATATACGATGACTAAGTCTACAAAAATTTAGTAAGAGTGAGAATTTATTCCGGTCTGACGTAACATAAAGATATTGCTCCTACCTACCTTAACTTATAGCTATCCCATTACCTACTAATTTCTTAAATTACAATCACAAAAAAAATGCATAATCGTACTTAACCCTTGGTGCACGAGTCCGACTCGCACTTGGCCGGTATTTTTATATTAACTTCCTTGCCTTGTCAATTACGAACATAATTTTATCTTTTTACTTATCAAGCTACCTATTTCTTAAAGTTTTGTCATTTTTGGCGGAACAAAAGTGTTTTCACCCTCCTGCCACGATTTATCGTATAGAACACAAACTAAAAAGAATATCTCGGAATATTTAATAAATCCGAACATTTTAAATGCGATCAATATTATTTAATTAAGCTATGGAAGCTCCACAATAAATATGATGCACCCCGACAGCAGTAGAAGGACATTTTTTAAAATAAAAACCCTTTTATTAAGTTGCCGGTACCGGTGGAGCAATTAAAATGAAAAATAGAAAAATTAACGTTCAAAATTTTATATTTTACGCGGAAAACGAGAGCGTTATTAAAAATTCCATTTATAAACACCCACAGTGTTTATAAATTAAATTTTTAATAAAGTTAGTAAGAAGTTTTTTATAAGTGGGCGTCTAACTATATTATTTTTGGTGTTTTTGTGGTTTTTATTCTTATTGGTTTCAATCCTATACCTACACTTTGTTTGTCTTCCGCTTTTCTGTGAAGGGAACTGGATAATTTCTTTCCAATACTCCTTTTTCTACTGATTAATGTTGTGGATTTAAAGACAGTAGGTTAGCCTTTTCTTGGGACTCTCGAGTGTCATAGCTCGCTGTTTGCAAGGGTTCATCGCTGTTAATTTTTTTTTTTATTTTGGTACAAACAGTCATCAGAATACATAGTTATTTACATTAATACAGGCTTAATATAAAGAGAAAGAGTACCCAAAAGAAAACAAGTTGCAGTAGTGTGTGTAAGGGTATGAGACTGTCTCGTATCTATAGGTTTTAGTAATTTTGGCAATGCGCTGATATGTCACATTGTTATAGATACTGTGTTCTTATTACATAAACTTTGGTTTGTATTATTACTTATGACCCTAGTTGTTATATTATACTAACTTCTCACTCAGCTCATGTGGTATTTCGGTTAGTAGTAACTTGTGTACTATTTTAGACTATAACCTATATGAGTGTCAAACTTTATACATATCTTTCAGTCGTTCTGGCGTGATTGAGTATCACACAACCGTCCTACTTTTCGCATTTTTATTATTATTAAGATTATAACCATTTTGTAAGTCTGCTTACCTTAGGACAAGTGTCTAATATCTCGAATAGAATAGGCTCGCCATCCAACAGTGTTTCGTGTTTATACTTGCTGTCTGAAAAACATTCAACGCTGTGTTACAGTATAATATTTATAAATTAATTTTGACACAATTAACTACAGTAAACTTTTGCTGTCGATATTCATCATCATTATCATCATTTCAACCCATAAACGTTCCACTGCTGGGTACGGGTCACTATACCACGCTGGCCAGACGGGTTGGTATATGGTTTGTTTCGAATTTGTTTTTCTTGCAATGCTCTTATCTATAGGATAAGGTTCCCTAAGTCGCCTTTTACGACACTCACGGGTTAAGATGGGGTCACTACATGAAGTATCTGTCACCATTGCGTAGCGATAAAACTGGTCGCCTCGCCACTAAATCGCTTGTTCCATTTCCAGCTATGTTAGGTCACATATAACACATACCGTTTCTAAATTCCGAGCTGATATACATTTTAGAAAAACCCAATATCATTTTTACCCGACCTGGGAATCGAACCCGGGACATTTTGCGCAGCAGTCGTATACAGCCTCGCAACCCAGTTCTAACAATTCATTGGTGAATATTCACAATTTGTACAAACATACAATCAGATAAAAAAGGCCTCTGGCTCTTAGACCCCATATTATTTTTTCTTAATGTACAGACATCAACCCGTTACAATTAATTTTATTAAGTAGTAAAACAGGATCTAAAAAACTGCACTGGGCTAGCTCGTGTAGATTATGATCTAAAAGCTCTTCTTAGTGGAACACGTTAGGTAATAATTAATGACTGATTTGTCTGCTCATTAGTCACATAATTCACGAAATGACCAACGAAAATTAGCATGATGAATAGTTTTGTAAAAATAACTTCGGAATATAAATACACACGGCTCTATTTCTGTTACGTGTTTCCTCAATAAAAATTTCGCAAATTATGACATATATAGAACGTTACTATTCTATCTAAATATATAGGTCAAAGTGAAAAAATATGTTTTCTCAGGAGATTTTATTTTTAATGATCAGGTTTGAAAAAAAATCTAAAATCAAGTTTTTCTTCTATTTTTCTGAGGGTAATACCCTCAGAAAAACAGAAGCTGCATACTAAATAGTTACTACGCTTAGAAGGAAAAAGTAAAACTACTTTTACATATTTTGAAAAATAAACAATCAGCGAATAGGTATCGCACTTCTGAGTGCAGTAATAAATTTTGTTTTATGTTTTATTTTTTAAAGTTTTGTTCCAGAAACATTTTAAACATTATTATTAATTTATGTGACTCCTATTTTTACATTTTGTTTTATTTCAGCCTAATCTATACTTTGTTTGAAGCTAATAATGTTCTTATTTCTAAGGCTAAATCTTTAAATTTCTCGCGTCTTAAAATCATAGTAACTAACCTTGTTGATGGTCGTATTCTCCAATGTATCGCTTTGTCAGGAATCGAACAGTTAACGCTGGAAAGATAGAAATATGAATCATTAAAAATAATTTATCATATAAAAGTTACGCTTAAAGGTACGCTAGGCAGGTGGGCCATACTCGTAGGTTACCTTTTAGGTTTTTATTTTTTATTTATTTATTTAATATTTCAAACAGCTTATTAAATTATAACATATTATGTACAGTGTATCATAAACCAGTTTTTCCGTACACCGAGATTCATCGTCTTACACTCTTTTCATTTAAATAGTAAGTATGTTAATTAATAAAATTATAAGTAATAGCTAATTACATACAAGGATATGTGGGTAGACACAGATTAATATAGTTAGACTCAGTTCTGCACAGCCGACACTCCGTCGGCTGCGAGTAGTGCGAGTAGGATCGTTAACACACGGATGAATATTGTTACATCTATTTTATTGTTTTTATTATTGTGCAAGTTTTGTTATTTATTACTATTTAGTTATGTTAATATTATTAAAATTTTTATTTAGTTCATTTATTATTATGTACCTATCCTAATAATATAGATGACATATACTATTTCAGATATTATCATAAGTTTTGTATATTTCTTTTTTATTTATTTTGTAATCAATTTAGTAATAAAATATTTTTTAATTTGTGTTTAATGTTTGATTCTTTTATCTTTGTTTTCATATCCTCAGGCAGATTATTAATTAGTTTTGGTATTTGATATTTCAGACTCTGTTTACCGTATAGATTACGATAACTAGGTACTACATAATTTATTTTAGATGCACTACGCGTTTGCTTTTTATGCTGTACTATTTTTAGGTAGGTCTCATTGAAATAGTTTTCTATTAGTAGTATATATTTCACTTGGTCATGTATGGGTATAATCTTACAATAATTAAATAACATGTCCAAATCTTCTTGAAATTTCTTTTTAATTTTAATAGGAACAATGGTTTTTAAGATTCGTAGTTGAAGACTATATATTTGATCAAGGTGTGATTTAAATGTTCTTCCATAACTGCTTAGTCCGTAATAAATTGTTGTTTCTCCAAGAGCTTTGTATAATTGTAAAATAATATTGTATGGTATTTGCTTTTTTACAATACTGAATTTGGCTAGCATTGCCCGTAGTTTATCGCATACGAAATTTATATGATCAATCCATTTGGATCGGTAGGTATACTAAGTAGCTATGACGTCTACTGAAATAAAATTACATTTTTCTCAATAAAATGTTAATAAAATATCTTAAAATAGTATATACAGCTAAACATACTATTTATAAAAAATAAACAGATTTATATTCATGGGATTTTTATGCCTAAATAGAAAATCTGATTGAGGATAGGAGACAGAAACAATAAATACATACACAAAGGCAATTGTTTTAATCTGTTTGATATTTATTCATTACTTCAATATGTTTTAAATTTTTTAAACTGACGATATTAGAGGTAAACATGAAAATGTGTTCATACAACATTTAAATTTTTGGCAAACAAAATTTGTTTGTGAAAAATATTTCAATGCAAGCAAACTATATTTGAAAATACGGTGCCCGTCGTCTGTGCTCCGGAAGGGCTCCAGGGAAAATGGGGTACGACCAAAAAATGGAGAAATATTTATAGTGCGTATGTGCAAGGAAAGCTTGGATACTAGTGTGCTTATTATTATGTAAGATAAACCTATCTTTTGTTTAAGTACTATATGATTCAATAAAATAAAAAATATTAGCAAAATAGCTGTTGTTCTAATAACTTTAAATTTTGCGTTACTTTTGGGACATCCTACACAAACGCAGCCCGCGGCTACTCCATGGAATTCAGCTCCCATTTTCACGTTTTTAGGGAGTATTAAATAAAAAAACTTCCACTATGACCTATATACGTATTTAGATAGAAAAATTCCTAGTAACGTTCTTTATGTAATAATTTGTGACATTTTTATTGAGGAAACACGAAACAGAAATAGAGCCGTGCGTATTTATATTCCGAAGTTATTTTTACGAAACTATTCATCATGCTAATTTTCGTTGGTCATTTATTTTTAAACGTTAATGTATTCGTGAATTAGGTGACTAATGAGCAGACAAATCAGCCATTAATTACCTAACGTGTTCTACTAAGAACAGCTTTTAGATCATAATCTACTCCAGCTAGCCCAGCGCAGTTTTTTAGATCCTGTTTTACTACTTACTGATAAATGTATGTTTTTAATTTAGTTTATACGGAAGTTAAGTGTAAGATTTAGGATATATAATAAATTTGTAACGGGTTTATATCTGTACAATATGTAAAAGTAATATGGTGTCTATGAGTCAAAAAAATCAATTTTTTTAATTTTATCTGATTGTATATTTGAACAAATTGTGAATTTTCACCAATGAATTGCTAAAAGCTAACTGATACATTTTTAAGCGGGGCACTTGGTAACAGAAGCTTATTTTTTTTCTTTTCAGTAAACGTTTACGAGTGTCACATATTCAGAATCAGATTCATTTATTGCATAACTGTGTGTAAAAAATGGTCTTATATTTATATAAAATATTAATTTCGGTCCCAACTGAATTGAAAGAAAATAAGATAAAATACCAAAAAATAATTGAAACATGTCCTTAACATCTAACATTGCTACACATCATTGCTTACGAAAATACTTATTTAAACTATAGAAAACATTTTGAATTAACCATTTCTTTAATATTGTTTAAATTTATTTAATCTTGGTGAGAATGTATACAATTCCAAAGCTATTTAGGTTATGTATAAAACATTGTTTCAAGAACTATTTAATACATAGATATATAGGAATTGTATATAATTCCAATATCGTATTAGGAAATTTATAAAAATAATGCTTTCTGTAATAAAACACGTTGTTAAAATGAGAATAATATTTTTTAGGGTTCCGTAGTCAACTAGGAACCCTTATAGTTTCGCCATGTCTGTCTGTCTGTCTGTCTGTCTGTCTGTCTGTCTGTCCGTCTGTCCGTCCTCGCTTAATCTCTGTGACCGTTAGCACTAGAAAGCTGAAATTTGGGACCAATATGTGTATCAATCACGCCGACAAAGTGCTAAAATAAAAATTGGAAAAAAATGTTTTATTAGGGTAGTAGGTATATAGGGGATATGTAAAGTGGGAAGTGTTTTTTTTTTTAATTTTAACCCTAATGTGTGATATATTGTTGGAAAGGTATTTAAAAATGAATAGGGGTTTACTAAAATCATTTTTTGATAATGTCAATAATTTCGGAAATAATCGCTCCAAAAGTAAAAAACAAAGCGTCCCCCCCCCTCTAACTTTTGAACCATAAGTTTAGAAAATACGAAAAAAATCTGAAAAGTAGAACTTTATAAGGACTTTCTAGGAAAATTATTTTGAACTTGGATGGAAACAACAGATGGAAACTGCAGTTAACCAATATAATTTGGTCCCTGAATCGTATGAGCGCCTATACAATCCAGAGGTCAAGTTTCATTTGCCCGTATTTTTTTTTTAACTTCGTTTACATAATATTTTATTATCCTGAACGTATCTTTTTTCAAACAAAAAAATAATTATTAAAATAGGTTCTCGCAATTCAAAATTACCATCGAAAACTTCTGGCACGTCTAACGGACGGGAAACTACGGAACCCTACACTGAGCGTGGCCCGACACGCTCTTGGCCGGTTTTTATTAAAGCACCCGTTGAGACAATCTAGTAACAATCATACCATAAAATATAATAACTTCAAAATAACCCTAACCTAACCAGTCAGAGTCGGATTGCTCTGAATCGGGGGGGTGTTAAGTTTAATACCCTCCCCTCGCCCTGCTACCCATTGATATCTCAAATGTTTTACATTTCCAATTGCTATTTAGGATACGTATAGATTTCCTAGGAAATGTGTCTAATATAATTTATTGCGATTTTAGGAATTACATACATGTCCTAGGAATTGAATACAATAACGGATTACATACATTTCCGTTAACATATGTATAAAAATGCACAGGGGAATGTTAAAATATCGATTTAAAACCAGTCAACTTGTGTATAGTGTGGCCACTATTTTTACCGCCAATTAAATGTTAAAAATAACCAATTTCCAGCACAACACAATATAAAATTTCTTAGCCAAAATCTTACTAATAACACAGAATAACTAATGTTGATATAGGTTAGTGGCAACTAACATATTGAAACACGGAAATATTAAATTTTATATTCAAGATCATTGTAAAAGTAGTTTCTCGTTGTACACTCATTAAAAGCTTTTAAAAAATACGAATTAACATCTGGAATAATAAACAGAAGGCCACGTCCGTCGTGTCAGTGGCATGACAAGAATAATGTCGGTGACTATGTACTTACATATAGTAACCTACCTACTTGAAAAACTGCAACAATTTGAAGTCGTGTTTTCACTGTACTACATTTAGTTTAAATTTGTTTTGTTAACTCAATCGATATTTAATATTCAATGTATTTACATTTAACAAATTTAGATATAATGTAGGTATATCCCATAGATGTTAGTCATAAATTAATAAGATCATTGTGGAAATCTTGATCCTGTATAGCAAAGTAGGAGATAGGCGGATATTTTATATTGTTATTAATTATTAAAATAAATAGCTACTAAAAGATACCAAAGAGAAAAATAACCAAAAATAGTCATGTTCTCCATAATGTACCTATAAGATACTAGCCGACCCGACAGATTTCGTTCTGTGAAAGCTATTGACTACTAAAAATCAATGCAAAAATTGCGTGATTCGGAAGGCACGTAAAGCCGTTGGTTCCGGTTACCACTTAATGTGGTAGTTCTTAAGTCAAGTTGGAAGCCTTCTGGGTGACTTGATAAATTCCAACACCAGGGTCTGCCTCGAGCCCACACGATAAGATAAGAAGAAGAATGCAAAAATTGTCAATTTAAAATTCTAAAATAAACAAAAAATGTCTATAATCCGCTAAGCTGAAATGGGAGTGGGCAAGACACGTCTCACGTATGCACAAGACCAGTGGGTACAAGTCACCTCCGAGTGGGTTCCTGAAGATAGGTATCGTCGCCGAGGTAGGCTTAAAAAGCGCTAGCGTAACGACCTAAACACATTCCAAAAAGACTGGTGAAATACCTAAATGATAATGGACAGGCAGAAATGGAAAGCTATGGGGGAAGTCTTTGCTCAATAGTGGAAAACAATAGGCTGAATAAAAAAAACATGAATATATGCATTGCATCAAGCCTTTTCCCCGAAATGGTAGGCAAATGTAAATCAGACCCACATTTTCCCAGCTATGCTAGGTCCTATGTAATAGGAGCCAACGTTTTACAAGAAATTAACTGGAGAAATTTCGAAACACCGAAAAAAACTGAGATTTTCACGACCGAAAACTGGAACTATATTCTTGCAATATAAAATTATATAATGTGCATTATAAATAGAAACTTCAGTACAAAATAACCCAGAGGATGACTGGTATAAAAATGTGTTAATTTTATGTGAATGAGTTACTGTCAAAACTACTATACGACACAAAAGGCGGCGGTACGTTGACCTCGCTCTATTCATACACGATATAACAAATAGTGTAAAAACGCTGACGTATTATGTATTGTACTTATAAAGGTTGCGATCGGTTCGCACATACTTTTTGAACCAAACAAACTATAAGAAATAAATTACTTTCCGCTGGAGATTTTTATCAGTTGTCAAACCGCGTAAATTATCTTCAAGAACAAGATTATTTTAAAGCGACGCCGACGGCGCGGCGTCCTGCCTAATTGAAAAAATCTTGTTATGCAATCCAAAAACGATAAAATTTTCTTGCTAAGTTAATAAAAATGCAATATTCTCGACTCCAATTCGAATTACTTATTTAGCAACCATTTAAATATTGTAAATGAAATAGTCTTTTTTAAAAAAATAAAAACCGACCAAGTTCATATTTAGGTACATGTACAAATTTGAACTAAAAAAATATTTAATTACGTCAAAGCATGAGCATTAATGTACAATAAAGGAAATTATGTTTACACATACCAATTTACAAGTTATAAGCTCTTATTTTTGAGTAAAAAGTAAGTGCACACTCTTTATGTAACGTCAGTCCGGAATAAATTACTGTAACTTTTGATAACCTATATCTGATTATAATTTTAAGATAAAATATTTACTGCTCCAATTCCCTGATAAACTAATAAATAGAATAACAGTTGTTTTTTATGGTTATTGAGATTTTTGATAATTTTATAAGATTAATTATAAAATATAGATTAACATAGAAAATAATACATTTCTTTATCGAAAGAAACATTCAGTATACATGTCATAGTGATTAGTTCTATCTCTACAATCTAAGCGTAGCTTGTATCTTGTGAAACATTATATGGTATTTACAATATTACCGATGAAATAGTATTGTAGGTACATACATTCATCATCATCATCATCATCATGGTCACCTCTCCTCTAACTAGAAAGCTGAGGGGTTTAGGTTCCACTCACGCTGGCCGAGTGCGGGTTAGTAGATCAGACATACTCATAGAATTTCTTCTAGGGTATGTGGGTTTCCGCACGATGTTTTCATTCACCGTTAGGTTGAATGGTAAGTCACTTCACTAGTACATTTAAATTCCACAAAGTGGAATCCACATTGGTACTACCAGTCGGGATCGAACTCGGACCGCGTGATTTGCATGCCCGGTCCTTTATCCATTCAGCCATCATCGCTTACGGTACATACATTTCCTTCAGAAGTATTTTTAAATTCAATAAATAATCAAAACGAGACTATTAGAAAAAAAAAACAGTAAGAATTATTTTTGTGTTTGAGATGAAACGTCAAGATGACAATTCTTTTATTTTCTACTCTATAGTTAATGTTGTACCTACTATACTTATTGGTTTTATGAATATGTAAATTATTGACTGGCCTATTGGTCTAGTGGTTAGTGACCGTGACTGCTAAGCCGGAGGTCGTGGGTTCGATCCCCACCCAGGACAAATCTTTGTGTGATGAGCATAAAGGTTTGTTCTGTGTCTGGGTGTAATTTATCTATAATATGTATGTATTTACAAAAAAAAAATTAAGTAGTATATCAGTTGTTTAGTACCCATAACACAAGCAAATATAATTGCTTACTTTGGGGCTAGATGGCGCTGTGTGAATGTGGTAGAATATTATCATATTATTATTATTATATTATTAAAAAGAATATTATTATCATTTTATTCAATAATTTATAGTTATGTTAATTTTTGTCGTTTCGATTTTTTTAATAATAAATAAAAAGAGCTTACGTCATTTTGTCCGTGCCGTAACAAAACAAAATTCACCGTCGCTTAAGTCATGTTGTTGTTGTACCCTTTTGGGTCACTTAATAATTTTTAAGTCTGGAGTTTTATAGCTTCAAGAAGTTTGTAATTCTAAGAAAAATTGAGACTTCTCCAGCATTTGTTGCAATTTGGCACACATTGACTAACTCATCTACTAAATCAGATACACAAACTTATTTAATGGATATGCGAATTTATTAATTTAGGCATACTGTTTTCGGTACAGGTTTCCTATTTTGGTATACGAGTACAATATTTTTGGGTAACATTAATTGGACAAAAACTTTTGGTAAACAAAGTATTTGTTCCCATTCATTTTTAATGTTCATAAGTGTTCTGACCTCATTTTATATATTTTTCTACCTTACTCCCATCACTAATGAATTCATCAAACCATAAATTGGCACTAAGGTCTGTCTAGGATCACCACACATCTAACGAAAGATGCGTTGGGCGGCGAATTTTCGGTCGTGACTATTTGGTCAAATTAGACCTTTTTCTTTTAAATAAAAAATTGTAATTAAAACAAAATAAACAATTTATTTTATTAGAAAATTAAAATTAAAAACAAAACAAGAATAATCAAAATAGTTCATGTTCGGCTGGGAAATCGCGTCACATACATACAAAAACATACGTGTCGAATTGAGAACCTACTTCCTTTAGGTTTGGAAGTCGGTTAAAAATAGATTCAATTGGAAATAAAAATGTTTTCTATTAGGTTCAATTTTGCTTTCCATAAGAACCTGCTTAAGCGTTCATTTATTAAAAAAAAAATTAGTAAATATATGATTTGCTTACAACTTTTGCGCTTGTCATTAATTTTAGGTTTCCGTACCTCATTAGGAGTATAGATAACCTTTATAGAATCACTCTGTTGTCCACCTGTCCGTTAAGAGATTTTCAAGAACGTGTAAAGGTATCAAGCTGAAATTTAATATCAAATACTCGGGTCTTCATCATCAGGTCATTAGAGTTCTAGAGAGTCAGAGTTTAATAGAATAGAAGAAATATCAAAATTTATAGAGTACCTACTTCCATTTGATCTAGAAGGTATCATAATATTTGACAAGAAGCAATACCAAGTTGTACAAGTAAAGGAAAAAATCTAAAAACAGTAAATTCATAATTTGAGCGGTTGTCTAATGATACACGCTCGTAGCAAGAGTTTATGCTGGGCTGACGTAACAGAGTTTGTACACAGCGGTTTGGGCTGTGCGACACTGTGCGTTGATATCAGTCAGGTTAGTCAATCAGCTTCTCATTTTATTTATGTCTGGCCTGTTGGCTTAGTGGTTGGTGACCCTGAATGCTAAGCCAGAGGTCGTGGGTTCGATTCCCACCCAGGACAAATCATAGTGTGATGTTTTTTTGTGATGTTATGTGCATGGGTGTACTTTATCTATAATATGTATGTATTTACAAAAAGAAATAAATGCATTTAAGTAGTATCAGTTGTCTAGTACCCATAACACAAGCATGATGTGGTAGAATATTATCATATTATTATTATATAATTATAATATTATAGAATAAAATAGATCAGATTTAACTAATAAGTAAACTACAAAATTTTATTGATCCAATTCTGATCGTTCTGAGATTGTTAAATAGTACATTATGATACAAGTGCGGTAAGTTGATAATTACAGCCGAGGCGATATTGCTAGCAAGAAAGCAGAGGCTGTAATTATCAAACCGCACGTGTGTCATACGACGTTTTATAACATATTTGCGAGGAAATAAATAAAATTCGGACTTTCTTAGAAAAAAACAAATACAGCGAAAAGAAATAGCGCGCGGAATTATTTTTACTTGTCACAATTTATCGATGCGCGCGCATCAGCGCTTTTTTTTTAAGGCAAAAACACAAAAACAGCCAGTATTACTAATAAAGTAACTTAATATTTTTGTGTTTTAGTACAGATAAATGGTTGTAATTTATGGTCTAAATTAATTAAATTAAAGAATTAAATGTTTATTTTATATAATTATATCATAATTATTTTATCTACCAAAGTTAATTAATTTTATTCATAAAATGTTGACCACATTTTTGACATAAAAACTCTTTGCTAAGATTTAAAAAAATTACCGTTCGTTACGTACGGAGCCCCTTGATTATTAGTATGTGAGCATGAGAAGCCGTGCAATTTACTTTACATTACCGCACTAGTGCGTAATGAGATACATTACAACACTGAAATTGGTGAAATAAGAGACCCTTTACGAGCAAATATGTTATAAAAAAAGTTACATCCCACCCATTTTAAGTTTAGAACACCACTCGATAGATGGTGTTGTGCCGTCGGGCTGAATCGCGGTATGGTTTCGTTCACAACACCGGTATATAAACGAACTTGAATAATTGCATATTTGAAGAAAGAAGATATATTGAACATGAATTGCAAATGAATCATTAATTTTTGAATAGTTCTCGATTTTTAAACGAGAACTTGAATAAGCTACATCTATACTCTAGAAGTAAACCTAAACTAAGCTTTGGTAAAAATCTCTATTTTTTTATTCAAGTAGCGAGTAGCGTATACTCTACGCTATTGATTTTATCTTAAATTACGTGGGTCATTCATTTTCAACATCGTTAGACAGTAAAATTTGTTACACTACTTGTTATTAAAATTCCTTCTTTAGTAGACTAGAACTGAGTAGCTAAGTAGGTTTATTTTTCACTAAACTCTCCGTTATTAACAGTATTCACTTGAATAATTAATTACACACCAAAAGTACTAGGAAATGGTTCACATTACTTGCAATATAACTGTATATGTACTGTAAATAATGAACCCTTTATAATTGATTTACGGGTGCTTCTCCATTACGCCTTTTTAATGTACTTATGTGACATTTATGATGATTTACTGTAATTTACTATCACTACTATTATATCGCTGTGATAATATCGTGTTGCGTCTGCAACATTTTTCTATATGATCTGATGACATCCGACAACATTATTATTTGCAGCCTATACTCCTATAGCATAGCGTGCATTGCTGGACACAGTCTTCTCCTAAATAATTAGTGGCATCGCTCGCAATCGTAATGTGTGTATTACTGATAATTTTTTTGCATTTGTGAGTCATGGAACACGACAAACTCGATTTACTGATATACGTCGTGTATAGTAGTGATGATGATGCCGACGCGACGCCTTGGTGTAAGCTAGTTATTTGTAGTGAACTATAAACGATATAAGCTGATAAAAAAAATATAAATCAGATATAGGCACAAACATAGCATCACGCCTTTTTCCCCGAAGGGGTAGGCAGAGGTGTTTCACACCCATATTTCGCCAGCTATGTATGGTCCCATGAAATAGGGGGCGAGCCTATTGTCATCCACCGGGAACATTTGTTTACCAAAATCTGGGACAATCTCAGTACTGGAATTTCATGATAGAAAAGCCCAATACCATTTTCACCCGACCCGGGAATCGAACACGGGACCTCTTGCATAGCAGTCGTATACACTTCCCGCTGCGCGCCACCGAGGCACTCAGAATATAGGCACAGAAATAGTAATAGTTTTTAATATAAGTACATTAAAAAGGCGTAATGGAGAAACAACCGTAAATCAATTACAAAGTGTACATTATTTACAGTACCCACATAGACAGTTACATTATCTTACATATTTAAGTTAACATACTGTCATTTCTTGCACTTTACAAACTATTATTACTTACAACGTTAATGCAAATGTTGTGTACGCTGTTATTAGGCATATCAAAACATGTATTTAGATATAATTTAACTGTTGTACTTTAAATATGTACTTATCATGTGGCAGAACTTTAATAAATAAATAATAAAAATGCTAAAGTTAGGATCGATGGATGGATGTCACTCCAGAGCGGCTGAAAGGTTATGACTGTATTTGAAAGTTCATGTGAATTTTGAATTGAATTATGTGTGAAATGAAAACTTAATTATATGGAAGAACTAGCTGACCCGGCGTACTTCGTACCGCCATAAATAAAAAAAATCGTTATAAAAAAAAAGCGCGCGGATCCTAGGTCTATGGTATTTTTGTATTCTGCTACTATACTACCTTGATACTGCAATGTATTTACTTTTCTACGAAAAATATTTTATTTAATATTTTACAATATCCATTTATTTTTATTAGTTTATGACTTTAGCGACCATAAATACATACAATGATAATTCACTGTCAAATGTCAAATTTTAGACCGAAAATAAATGGCGCGAATACATAAAAATGGCGCGTATTTGTATTCTGCTACTATACTACCTTGATACTGCAATATAATTATTTATTTACTTTTCTACAAAAAATATTTTAACTATTTCATATTTTACTTTATTTGATAATTTTACTACACAATTGTCGTAATATATTCTTTGAATTTACTGGTGAATAATTAGTAATATATTCAAGTAGGTAATGAGGTTGTATAGTAAGCAAAAAGAAAAAAGAGATCTTTGATTTCTTTTTAATCTGTCATACTGAATTGTCATTAGGGCTGACGTTGATAAATATAGTAATATACATACACAAAGTTGAAAGGATGAATGTTTGTTTGTAGGTATATTTGATAATTTTAACCAAAAAGACACGGGATGGATGTTTACAAAGATAAGTAATATTCTAATCAATCACGTAATATTGGTTATGTTTAATCTGAAGTAATTATCTGTGCTTAGAAAATATTGGCCGAAATTTCCCCTCTAAAAGTGAAAAGTTGCTGTGGTCACAGAAACAAAATAACAGGTAAGCGAAGTCACGGGTGACATACAGTATTATTATAAGATTTTTGGGATTATATACATTTCATTTAATATCGTAATAACTTTTAAACTATTTGTCGAAATAACTTAGTGTAAACGACAAAAATTATCTACATTAAATGACAAAAGTGATAAAGGTATTTACATTCCTAGGAATTAGTTTAATACCATGAATTTTTTCACTTTAAATGCAGTATCCGATTTAAATGTATTTCTTGCTCACTATTCTCTCTATATCGACTTCCACATAAAAGATAGGCATATGCTGTCGCGGACTTTTTTTTATAACTATTTAAGAGTAACAATTCCTCCATACATTGTCCTTATGTAAAACTAACGGTTTACGTAGAGAAATCAGAAATAGCTATAAGATGGCAGATTTTTCTCCGACTTACTTTACATTTGTTCTCATGGTTTAGCCAATTTACGCGATATCTAGATAAAATATAGCCTATATGTTATTCTGATGTATAAGGTAAATTATTGCAAAGTTTCATTGAAATCTATTCAGTGGTTTTTTCGTTTACTGGTAACAAACATCCAAACATCCAAACATCTAAACATCCAAACATTCTTACAAACTTTCGCATTTATAATATTAGTAGGATGTTGATATTACCATATTGATAGGTACCTGATGCTCGGTATTTGTGGGTTTCGTTGTTTAATATTATACAAAATAAACTTAAGTGTAACATCGATACTTTAAAGAACCGGTTAAGAGCATGTCGGACCATCCTCAATGTAGGGTTCCGCAGCAAAAGAGCATATCTTCATACCGCTTGCGTTACAACTAAATGAAAACGTAACCCGTTTGTACAGTGCCATCTAGCGGCTGTATTGAAAAACTTATGATTTATAATAAAGGTACTTGATATTTTGTTTTTAAATGTAAGTCTTTATAAACAAGGAACTACTTTATCTTAGTCACTATAAAGGATTAATGCTAAGGATTTTGTATTTGGTACAAAATTATCCAACACCCAAGTTCAACGACTATTACTGCTAAACTAATAAAGTTATCTTAACCGCTATAATTTTCATTTAAAGTTCATGAAATGCACTATCATCATGATTTTTTCCAGATTTTCCAAGCCCGCAGTTTAGCTTATAGAGGAGGGGAGGGGACGCAACAATAGTATTAACGGTCTCTTAGCAAAACCTCGGACAGACAGACAGACAGACAGACGGACA
Organism: Laspeyria flexula; assembly: GCA_905147015.1. Taxonomy (NCBI): domain Eukaryota; kingdom Metazoa; phylum Arthropoda; class Insecta; order Lepidoptera; family Erebidae; genus Laspeyria; species Laspeyria flexula. The sequence goes on along the minus strand of LR989949.1, from coordinate 4,719,713 downwards.
TAACGAAACTATAAGGGTTCCTAGTCAGAACTACGGAACCCTAAAAACGTCGGGTTCTGAGGTAAATCTCAGGTTTTCGTTTACCTAAGGTGACTCCACTTGTATGTATTAATAATAACGCTATCAAGTATATTTTTTTAATAATAAAAATGTTCTTTATTGACATAAAAGGGCTTACATTTTTAATACATAGTTAAGTACATGTACATACAGTTTTTTATTATGCTACTATACATACATTATGTATTTATGACACACTATTATCTAAACTAGGCCGAGCCTGTATCTTAGATGCTAGCCTCTTCTTAAGATATCATTATATACTCTTAACACTAGTTAGTGAATAAAAAAGCACCACAACTAACATTTCCGTTTAAAATAGGAAATCCACGGATTGTCCACCCACACATTTAGCACACAATAATGATAGTAATTATCACACATGTACACATTTTCATTACATAGGTATGTTATTATTTTATAAATTAGAGACTATCTTCCCCTCCCACACCTAAACAGATGTACTATTCATATTGTTATTATAAATACCATTGTTTGTTCAATTAATTTAATCATACAACTGTTCTCATATTTTTCTCTAAATCTTGATTTTTGACTCGCTTTTACATGTTTACTGCTGTCAATACAAGTGAAGAGTGAGTATTTCTTTTTGCTTTATGTAATGTTAAATCTTGTTTTTTCGTGTGTTAAATAATAATTGAAATAAAATACTTATATTTTCATTCATTCATTCATTCAGTTTGTCAGTGTCACAGACAGCAATTAACCTACAAACATCGGGGTTCACATGACCCACTTTCTTAATTGATTAGCTATAAATCGCACCCAGTCAATCTGCCCTTATTGAGACTATCGACCTATCGACACCTACTTAGAAGGTCGTAAATTTTACTACAATCTCATAATTCTTTTATACTAATAATAATAATAATAATTCTTTATTTCCACATAATAATTGTCAATTACATCACTTTTACACAAATATAGGGCTTATAATTAGGGAATAAAAGATGTAGAAGTCCTGACTAGCCAAACTAGGGTAAATCCCTGTATCATGGAAGTCAGTGCCCATATGTATTTTGTATTTAGCCTCTATATAGGTACATAATTCTGAAATAAAAACGAACATTATTTAGGAAGTAAAGATAGCAGATAATAATATAATAATAATATAATATTCTACCACATTTACACAGCGCCATCTAGTCCCAAAGTAAGCAATTATATTTGCTTGTGTTATGGGTACTAAACAACTGATATACTACTTAAATACATCCAGACACAGAACAAACCTTTATGCGAGAGAGTAGAGAGAGTAGAGTAGTGTGTGATATGTGGTGTGTGTGTGTGTGTGTGCGCGTGTGTGTTGAGTGAGTGTGTGTGTGTGTGTTTCGGTGTTCTTATAATTTAATTTAAGCAAGTATTCCTTGAGATTTTTAGTTGATTTTTACCAGAAATGTCTAGGGTTTTATTTAGGTGGTGATACATTTGGTGCTGCGGAATCTAAAACTACGTTGGGCAACAGATGTTTTGTGTTTCTCAATTAGATTTTTTTTATGTTTGAGTCTACTGGCAGGCCCGAATAGTGTTTACGAAACACAGACTGAAACACATAAAGCTGTCTTACAGTCACAACCTTACAGTTTTGATATAGTTGGTCTGTAGGGTACCTTAGCGGCCGATAGTCCATCACTTTTAGAACTGCTTTCTGTGCGCGTTCAATTCTTATAAAAGCATTTTCTGTCGCTCCTCCCCAGACTGGTATACAATAGGAAAGTATTGACTGATACAAAGCGAAATAAACCATTTTTAATATGTCATGATCGGCTGATCTACGCAGCTTCTTAAAGACGTAGATGAGCTTGCGAGTTCGGCCTGAGAGTGCCTCTAATTGTTTATGCCAGTTTAGATTTTGTCTATGTGTATGCCAAGATATTTAACGTGATTGACTCTGAGAATCGTCAAACAGTCGCAACGGCCCTCCGTTGCGACTGTTTAGCTCATAAAGCTCATACTTACTCAACTTCCCTAAGTTGAGTAAGTATGAGCTTTGAGTGTTAGGTTGTCAGGGGGACATAGATTTGATTTGATGGCAAAGGGTAAGTAAACCCTATTTAAATATATAAATATGAAATGAAATGAAATCTCGTTTATTCATCTAGGTTACAAGGTAACACTTATGAAAGTCACAAGAATGTAAAAGGTTATCCGAAAAGTAGTGTCAGCAAATTTGCCTACGACCAGTTCACTGACGGGGTGGAGGAGCTATGAGAAGAACTGGCAAGAAAATATATATATATATATAAATATATAAAGATAAAGTTATTCTGTTAGTCTTTAAAATATTTGAAGAGATGCCGTCCCAGCCTATTGCGCAGTCGGATCTAAGATTTAATATTATATTTTCGATATCTTTTACTGTCGTTTCGAATAGAACCATAGAACCGCTTGGACTTATTGTGGTAAGTTGTGTCCGACTTATTTATTGACATTGACTGAATTTTTGTTGATAGTTTTTTGCCAATATTTGAGAAGTAGTCATTAACCAAAATGAGTGAGGCTCGAGGGGTATCAGAGAGACGTAAAAGTTCAATATAATGGTCATGATTGGTCTGTGAGTCGGAATTTTTTTTATCATATTCCATGTGCCCTTAAGATTATTTTTGGCTTTTTGAAATTCTTCTTTTTCGTACGCCCGTTTCAGTTTTCTAGGTTAATTGTTACAAAAATAGTGATAACGATTATATGATTTTTTAAGATCAGATTTTCACCAGATTTCTTTAATTTAGCGTGCATATACACCTTAGTAATCCTGGTGTAATCCAGGGCTTCAGACATCGTTGTTTCCTGGAGATAATTTGAATCTGGGTAGGTATATTTATTTATGATATTTGAAATGTTTGTTATGAATGTACCAGCTGCCTTATTCGGATCGATTTTTAGAATTATGCTCCAATCAAGTTCTTTTTTGCATCCATTACTAGCATAGTATTAAGTAACTAAGTAGTTTATATTTTTTATATAAGGATTCTAATTAAACAATATATCGTGATAATTTTTTAACATCATATCTTTAATAATTTACACAACTAACCTATTAAAAAAGGCAGATACTCTATTCACAGGAGTTGCCTATAAATAGAATATCTGATTGATATCAGATTCCTGAGAAAATGTACCTAAACTAGCCACATTACCGCGTTGGATGGCTAGGCTAATGCGTTGCCCCGGTAGGCCTTTGGGTCACATTACACACACAAATTTCACGATAAATTTTGTGAGCATTTGGACCCCAAGATCCAAGAGTTTTAACCCCAAAAGGCTCAAAGATGTAAATCTCACCAGGACTCCCATATTTACGCCGCTTGAGGCACTCTGCAGAATTGGCAGCAGAACCCGCTTTATCACCAGTCAGTGAATGATGAGATGCCGCCAGTGTGTCAACGCAAATAAACATAGCTTGGCACCATAAATCTACAAAACGATAGGAAGAGTTAAATCCTTTCACACCTATGTTAGATTCCATGTAATAGGGCCGAGCCTATTGTAATTGATTAGACACATTGTCAGACTGAATGAGAATTTAATTAGAGAAAATCTGCCCCGAGGATGGAAACCTCACTCAACAATCTTACATACTCCTACTGAACCACCGAGGCAGTCAAAATCTATACAATTAAATAAAATTAAAGTGTCTGTTGGTAATATAAAAACAATAGGTTTTTAGAGTGAGCATATGAAAGTATACAAATATAACAAAAACACACTTTTTAACGGATAACTAATGTAACAGAAGTAACTGCAGCTACTTTAATTTTGAATAAAATCAGGTTTCCGTGAAAAGAAAACTTATGAAATCATTTGTTATAGATATTTCCATTTTACACAAAGAAATATAATGTACAAAAGCGAGTTTGTTCCTAGAAATAGTATCTTTAGCAAACAGAATTTAGCGTGAGAGCTATGCAGGTGTACAACAAAGTAAGGATAAAATGAAGGAAGATAGAATACCTTTATAAATTCAGTTTGAATATGGCCAGTATCAATGGCGGTACTGAATGCCCCTCTACCCGCTGGGCTGGAAACAACGACGGCAGTACCACAAACCATGGAAAAATCGTATCTACGTTTTATAACCTAAGACGCATTTTTCTGAAAACTTAACATACAGTTGTATTGTTCTTCGTTAGAAAAATAATATCACAACAAATATTATAAACTAGAGACACGGCCCCGATCATTCAAATTGCGGACTGTGAATTTTATTATGAAATAAATATTTTTATGAAAAATTCCCTCCACATTCTTTGCAAGAGACCAGTGTCCAGCTTTGGGACGTTTATGGGTTGAAATGATGATAATGCAAAGCTTTGCATAACATATTTATTATAATCTATATCTATACTAATATTATAAAGAGGAGGTTTGCATTGAATAGGCTCCGAACCTACTTGACCGATTTGAAAAATTCTTTCGGCGTTAGGAAGCTACATTATCGCTGTGTAACATAGGCTATATAACATCACGCTACGGCTAATAGGAGCTGAGCAGTAGCCAAATAAAGAACGATGAGAGCGAAGCCCTGCGCGACTTCTAGTAATATATAATTATGTATTTCAATGTAACTACAAATACAATAAAAAATAATTTATAACTAACTAGCTACCCAAATCGGTCAAGCGGTTCCAAAGTGTCTCAATTGTAGTAGGCATATAAATAGATGCGAAAGTGGGGTTAAGGTCAGGTTAGAAAAATTGCACTGAAAAATGTAAAAACACTTATGTAGGTATTTTACGTATAAATTAATTTTCCGCAGTCATGGGAACTGAATTCCACGCCGAGCGGTGGAACCGCAGGTAACGTCTTGTTTGATCTACAAACAACTTCATAGGCAAGGCGTACTAAATCAAATCTTAGCAACTTAAATATCATACATCAAATTTGTTTTTCATTCCCAAAGTTAAAATGTTACAGAACGGGTAATTCATCAAGTATAGTTTTCAGTACTACCCACGCGTCTGTTTATTCGTTTAATCGAAGATTTGGCCATAAATGTGTCAATATGATTACTTTAACATTATATTTATGGGCTCGATCGACGTTTATTCGCCTATATTAGTTTCGTATGCTCCGTATTTAAACATGGTTTGTTTCAATGTTTTATTTTTGCATTGCATCATTTTTTTCCAATGATATTACAAGGTTGGAACGATAGCAGCGCAGACTATGTTCGCAGTAATATGTATATATAATTGAATTTGGTTATAAAAAGGGATACCTAGGTGTTCCCAAGGATTCATAGCTTTCCTATTTAAGTATTTCCTCTATTTCCATAGCCGAGGAAATACTTGAGTGTTATATTCAAGAAATTGATGATGATAATGATTATTTTCAATATTGTCTGCGAATATCTCCCCTCATTTCATCTCGGTTCGATTTATTGTAGTCTCTAACCCCCTTATTACAAAACATGGATTAAGTATTAAACCAGGTTTAAATTGACATAAGCCATTGTTTTAGTGTCAAAGTTGTCAATTTAAACGTGGTTTAATAACTTAGTCCACATTTTGTAATAAAGGGGTTTGCATCTTAATTTATTGGTTAAGGTCTGGTTTGACATAAATCATTCACAACGGGCACGTATGACTCACAATATAAGCATACACAACTAAAATTAACCAAATTGTTTCCAAAATTATTCTTGAGGATAAAGCGATGGCCAACAATATCAAAAAGCAGGTCAAGCACAAAAAGGATTCTTATTTCCTCCACTGACAAGATCGTTCTGAATTTTATCAACATTAGGTGGGTACACCTAATTTCCGAAGAGGTAGATCGATGAACTGCCTCAGTGCCGCAGCAGGTAGTGTATACGACTGCTGTGCAAGAGGTTCCGGGTTCGATTCCCGGGTCGGGTAAAAATGGTATTGGGCTTTTCTGTCATGAAAATTCCAGTATTGAAATTTTCCCGGAGTTTGGTAAACAAATGTTCCACGTTGATGACAATAGGCTCGCCCCCTATTTCATGGGACCAAACATAGCTGGCGAAATGTAGGTGTGAAAAACACCTTTGCCTATCCCTTCGGGGATGAAGGCGTGATGCTTTGTATGTATGTATCGATCGATGTGCGTCACACTTGCATACATACATAACTTCATCTACGTCAGGTATGTTTGAAATAACCTATTATCATCAACATCGACCTAAAGTCGTTTAACTGTTGAACCTTAGTTATAGTATTTTGTCATTTTTCTGGGCTTAATTCGCGAGTTTTGGCTGATGCTAATAAGAATGTTACCCGAGGAATTTCCAAGATGGGGATGGATTCCTGGATAGGCCAGACTCCAGGCAAGCGCATATGGCAGGAGATGTCAACGACTAATGCACGTGCGCTGAACGAAGTGCGCAATAAATGATACTGTCGTTAAATTATCTCAGGAAAAATGGAACCATTATCGTAGTATAGTATGTAAAGTAGTCTGTCTGTCAAGACCTATTTTCTCAGGAACAAGAGGTAGGTATCAAGCTGAAATTAATATCAAATATGGAGTTCTAAGTAAAAACAATCAAAAAATATAGCCATTTATGCTCCATTTTTGACGATTGCAAGACCAACAAACCTATAGGGCATTTCCTGTTGATCTAGAATCATTAAATTTCACAAGAAAAAATATCTAGTAGCATAAGGAAAGGAAAAAAATAGAAAACCTACAATTTGCAGTTATGGGTATACGGTAAATTTGTAGCATTTATAAACATCTCTCTCTTTTGGGATTGCAGACCCGAGTATTTGATATTAATTTCAGCTTGATAAATCTACGCATTCTTGAAAAAAAAAAACGCTCCAAGCAATCTATATGTCCGAGAGTTCACTGCAAAACTTCTTTTGCTACTAATCAGTTTAGAAGCCTAGGTCCTAAACTTTAGAACACATTATATAAAAAAAGAGAACATTGCAATCTTAATAATAAATAATAAAACTCTAAATAGCTACCAGGTAAAATTGAAAGCAACAGATTGGCTTCTCCAACTTGACTATGAAGCCACTGAGGCATTACTTAAATTTATTGAATAAACTGTAACAATCACAGGCATGCACACTGACACTCACACACACATACAAACACACACACACATATACACACACACACATACATACACACACACACACACATCATTTATACTTCAATCATATGATGATTAATAAAAGTTTATGGTACTTACCATAGTAAATTAACAAATCCACGTTCACTGTAATATATACACTGCATCATTCTCCTGACTGATCACTGTCTTCCATAATACAAGCAACCGCCTAGTTTGGGATCCTTTTAACAGTAATTATTGTGTCTCATGTATTTAAATCTCTTAGTCTAAGCTCAATTTTGTAACTAATATTTATTGTGCCAATAAAAATAAATAAAAAAAATATTCTTGACAGACGGACAACAGACAGAGTGATCCTATAAGGGTTCTGATTTTTTATATTTAGATACGGGACCCTAAACATAAAAAATAAAAATCACTCATTCGTCCGGAACCCTCAGTCCACAACGACACGCACTTGACCAGTTTTTTTTAAAACATACCTCCCCTCGTCTCCATTTTAGTTTAGTCTGGGCTTAAATAAAGCAAGGCTATCAGCTACAGTAATTAGCATACACTATATCGGTTGTGTAAACATATTCGTCTAAAATACGATATGTTTACTCACAATAGTGTAACAGACTTAATTAGACGCCACTGTTCCGTTTGTGAAGGTTTCTGTGCAAATATTGTGAAACTGAGCGGCCCGTTTTAAATTGTTTGTGTTACTGACCGAGGAAACTGTCGTTATACATTGTTCTACATTATTTTTACGTTATTAAAATATTTATAAACTAGCTTTTGCCCGCGACTTCGTCCGCGTAGATTTCGATATTACATAGATCTTTGTTTTAAGTGCAATTCCACAACACCCCACTACAGGAGTTGAATTTCATTTTACGTCAATATAGATAACATTTTCGTAATCAGCTTCCCTGAAAACCTTGAAACGACATTCATATCAATTTCTAATAATTTTCACACCTATTTCATCCCTTAGGGTGTCTCTCACTTCTTAACTGAAGTTCACATATAACTTGAAAAACGTAGAACTGTCTATTTAACATTTCACCCCCTGAACCCATCCCTTTCAAAAATATTAAAAACAACATTTTAAATTCCTATCCCAATACTAATTTGCAAAACGTTAACTTCAAAACAAAGATCTTTTTATACAACGTTTCATCCCCATTTTACCGTTCCAAAGCCATCCTTGTCAAAAATATTGATGAAGGTATTTTTTATTTTGATAGTAGTACCCCAAAACAAATTTACAAATGTATAAGTTTATTATTATTTTTATTATTTTAAAAAGACAACGCCCGCACTAGGGAACAAGCCCTGTGTCGCGGGGAGCTTTACAAACATGAAACTAACGGACACAAACTACACCCAGACTAGAAACAAATATCTATGAATCACACAAATATTTGTCTCGTGTGGGAATCGAACCCACGTCACCCAACACGGCGATGTAGTGGCGAGGCGACCACTTTAACCACTGCGCCACGGTGACAGTCAGTGAAGTTAAAAAACAAAGAAGTTTTATACAATCGTTTTTATCCCTTTTCACCCACTTAGGAGTTGAATCTTAAAAAACCCTTTCTTAGTACACCTCCAGACATTAGAACAAACACACCCTCCAAATTACAAGTCGCTACGACCAGCGGTTTAGGCTGTGCGTTGTCTGTCAGTTAGTCAGTCAGGACAAAGCCTTTTATAATATGTATGGATATGTTCCTATTTAACACTATAGAGGAGGCATAGCAAACTGCTACGTGAAGAATTAGCTATTAATTAAATATTACAGCTAAAATACCTACTTACTATCTTAGCTGTACAATTTAAACATTTTCATAAAACTGTTTTCTACTTTGTACCTAATAGTAGTATAAATAAATATATTAAAATATTTACATATTTCAAAGTGTATTCTAATATTGCCTATAAAACTATTAGTCTATACACACTAGGGCTTATTCTAAACTCTGTTCTCCCAACGCTCTACAGTTGGCGTTGAACCGAAAGCTGAATCGCGATATTGAAATGTTCGCTGAACCCTGTATAATTTCCAGGAGGATATGTTCTCCATACGAGCCCATGTTGACCAATACTAAAAGTTTAGTATTTTGGAATGCTTATGTAAAATAGGCGGAGAACCATAATAATCAATTTCTCTAATAAATATTCTAAATAAGCTCTCTAATAAATAAGCTACTAAGTTATTTTGAAGAGGCTTTGAAGAAAAGGAGGCTTATGACTGTACAGGCTAAGATTCTTTTCTTGCTAACAAAGAATTTATCAATAAAGGAAGCTTCCATTTTTCCGCTTGTTATATTCGTAGTACCTAGTCTAATTGGCATGGGTAGTAAACCCTTGTAAGCCGATTAGGTTCCTCTTCAAATTATACGGGATGGAATTTAAAATTAAAATCATAGCAAGGGAATACACTATAAGATGCAAAGTTTAAAAGGTCTTTGACTGTGTATAAATATTAGCCACCTCATAGAGACCTCTTAATTCAAATAACTTAAATTTCAAAAATTTACCACCTTAAATATTATTACGTTGTGTTTTAGATAGCAAATAAATATTAGAATTTTTTGGACTGGCGTTTTGGTCTAGTGGTTAGTGACCCTGACTGCTAAGCCGGAGGTCTTGGGTTCGATCCCCACCTAGGACAAATCTTTGTGTGATGAGCATGAAGGTTTGTTCTGTGTCTGGGTGTAATTTATTTATAATATGTATTTACAAAGAAAATAATGTATTTAAGTAGTATATCAGTTGTTTACAAGAAAATATAATTGCTTAATTTGGGAGGCGCTGTGTGAATGTGGTAGTTATATTATTATATATATTAATTGAGAAGCAATTATGCCAGCCCTACACGCTATAGTTGACCAGAGTGAAAAACTGCACAGGGCCTAGTTTCCGAACTGTTTTCAAATCTATGAAAGAATGTGTATTAACGGCTGGTAGGTTTTAACGTATAGAAAATAAAGCTGCGGTTATATCTACAGATATGGAACGTGCCGTGTCAGACAAATTAACATTTTCTATAGAATTTGACAGCTCTTATCTGTCCACGTAGTCCGCGTCTGCGGGCTTACGGTAGATATATTTGTCTGTCACGGCACATGTCTGACACGTTCAATGATGTAAACGCAGCTTAAGACGCATGGCGCCGCATTAGCGTACAAGAGTAAATATAAAAATAGTGTTGTTTCATAACCAATGCGTTACAACAATGTGGTTAACAAATAGGTCAATGGATATGGAACGATTACTACGAACGATTCTGTTTCAGTATTTATCGATTTGATGTTACGTGTCTCGATGTTTTGAGTAGGTGGAATTTGATTTATCGATTGGTATGACTTTAAACTTAAAAATAGACAATTTTAAATTTAGTTTTTGTATGTGTCGGTCTAGTTACTTTATTTTGGGAGTATTCAATTTATAAAGCTTTTAATGGATGATGATTAATGAGCTTAATTTAAAAGATAATTTAAGCATGAACTCAAGTAATAGCCTCACGCCTTTTCACCGAAGGAACATAGAGGTGTAACACACCCACATTTTGCTAGCTATGTTTGGTCCCAGGGGGCGACCCTATTGCCATGCATTGAGGAGCACTTTTGTTTAAAAACGGAACCGAACGCAGAACGCGTCTGCGTCGTGGTCCCATCATTATTCGCTTAAAATATGACATGTTCATCATTAAAGCTTCACCACGCTAAGCTATTTATAGAGAAGCGACAATAAGCCAATAGCAATGAATCACACACTAATTATAGCTGTTGATGTGTCTACAAACTTTAAACTAATCATAGGCAAACTTGAAACGTAAAGTAACAGTTTTGTTGACGTGAAACGTTTAGATTACTCATTCAGAAGTTCGTTTCAAGTTTTTTTTTGTGTGCTATTAAAGCCCACGCATTCTTGACCGTCTATTTTATTATGATATAAACGCAATTTTAACTTTAAGAGACGTAAAGTCGACAGCTTCTCGTTAATGTATCAATCTTGAAACGAAATTATTATTAGACGAAGAAGATTATGTTTTTAAAATAAAATAATGTGAATTTTATTGGCGTCGCCTGATGTTTTTGTGACTAGTTGAGCTTTTCACGTGTTATTTCCTGTAATTTTAGCCGCTTGATTAGTTTGTAGTGCAAATTTGCCACGTGATTTTGTATACGTAGGTAAACAACTTATCATGTTTCCTTTAAAAATGGTTTAGAGATACTTAGATCAAAGTTCAGGTCTGTATCTAATAGTGTAAAAACCACGCCTATTAATACACTTATTGCCTAAATACACATAGTACACTGCATAGTAACTAGTAAAAAACCCGTTTGCGTAATGAATGTACGCGGTATATTTCATGTTTCATTTGCATAAATAAACCTTGCACAGGATGTATAGCGGATCGATCGCAGTTTTTCCGTCAGATTCTATGAACAGAAATAGTTTTCTAATATCGTAATTAATGTTGTTTGTATGTATGGGATGCTGTAGAAACTGGCCATTAGGTTTTATATAATTCTTCTTCTTTTATACAAAACGTCTTGTCACTGAAGCAACGTCTTGTGACTTTTTTCAGACCTATGCCTTCTTTTTGACCTCTAAGTTTTTCTTTGACTCATAAGATATAAGAAAATTTACTCGTAGTTACAAAATTGAAATAGAAGAGATATTGGGTATATTTCTTTAATTAATATATAACAATTATTATGTATGTATGTTCAATAATTAACTATTCATCATTTCGACCCATACACGTCGCACTGCTGGGCACGGGTCTCCTCCAAAGAATGTGAAGAGAATTCAGCCTACTTTTTTATTTTTTTTTTATTTTTATTGAGACACAATTTTGTCCGTGTGTCTCCAGAACCAGGGACATAATCCCTGACCTTTTTAAAACTATTTTTTTTTTAAATTTGCTGTGGTGTTGTTAAAATTACTTTTATTTTATGCCTGTCTCTGCACCAGGGCGCAGAGCCATACCGATTTACAAGACATAATTTTTGTAAAGATCCAAGACCGTGCTACCCTGGTGCAGAGACCTGCCAAGACGCAAAAAGTGTTGCAGTGCAGTTAATTATGTTTTTGTACTTGACTTCCTGCCAGTGTGCTTTTCTACTTTTCTGAGTCATGCTTCTTATCGGACCGAGATTTGTAGTTGCAGGAATTAGACCAGGAACCCCTGTATACTGTTTGATGTCATCACAGATGTGTACTTTGTGGCCAACTTCACTGACTGTGGGGACAACACATGTTTTTCTCTGGCTGGCATTTCTTGCCTTTCTTCTTCTTCTTCAAACAATGCTGTCCAAGAGACAAAACAGAGGTGTTTGTCCCGGACTGCGGTTTGGTGTTGTGCCACTTAACTTTTGGTACAATCTATGATGTGACCTAATGTGGCAGGCGGGATTTTTGTTTATTTATTTTAATTTAACATTTTATTTTTATTTTCATGGGACTTACGTACACTGGCTTTATAAATGATGAATCGTTATAGATACTAAACCTTTACTTCAAATGAAAAAAGGTAGACATTTTTCAAACTATTGAGTTCAGTCATAAAATAAAGTATAGAAGATTAATAAATCGCATTACCGTTATAACGGTAACATACATACAAAATACACACACAACAGAGAATTATAAATTCATTGCGAAATCTGACGAGTCATAAAGCTTCTAGTTACCACTAGGTATATATAAACGTATCTATGAAAATCCTTTGTTTCAATCTAATTTAAAAATAGAAAATAAAAATTTGTAAAAATTGCGAACATATCTCAAATTGAATCTCAAATGAATTACGTAAATAAAAATCAAACATTTTTCAATGCAATATCAATGCGGTAACACTGATTTTGCCTCATTACATTTATAAAGATTAATTCCAGTATTTTGCATGAATTAGAGTGTTTAAAAATAAAATTACCTACATAAAACAACATTGTAAATAGCACTAATATAAACCAAGATGGATCACTTTCACAGAAACAGTCTTGCAAAATATAAAATTAAGAACGACGTAAATTATGAAAAAAAAAAAAAGTATTTTTAATAAAAGGTGGGCAAAATAGTAACATAATGACAGTAGGTACGTTTTACGATACGTGTGTAGGTGGTGTAGTTAATACCATTGGCCTCATAGAATTAGGATCCGCGCGCTACCGCAGATAGCGTATTGATATAAATATGTAGAATTTGGCTATTTTTAACGGACTGCCAAAAAGGCGCGCGTATGTATGTAGGTATGCATGTATGTATGTATGCCGCACCTTCGGTGCAACAAAGGCACAAATAGTCAGAATTGCTGTCAACAAAAAACCAATATGGCGGCCGTAAATTGTCAAAACAGACCCTTTTTTAGTGCTATCGCAATATGGGTATCAGGTGAAAACTAATTAATAGCCTAATTCAATTATATATGCACTAACTATTGTCCGCGACTCCACTTGTCTCTTGTAACCTAAATAGCTTGACCGATTTTGAACTATCAAAATTCACAAAGTTATAATATCAATATTAGTCAATATTATTAATTATTATGTAATAATTTATAATATTGACTGAAGAAGGCTACTTTTTGGCAAGGCAAGGCAGTCGGGATTTTTTGGTTTTTTAAATAAACACTTGTTTAAGTATCATATGTAATTTTAACATCTTTATAAATATATAAAATACCGGATAAGAGCATATCGGACCATGCTCAATGGCACGCCGGCACGGCGTACGGCAGTAACTCAAAACCCTACGTTTTGAGTTACTGCCGTAAAACTGCGCTTCTCAACAAAAGGACGTAAGCTCTATGAACATACGCTTTTTTGCTGCGGAACCCTACATTGAGCATGGTCCGGTTTTTATCTATTATAATTTTTTCTTTATTTTACACACTTTAACATCAAATTAAGAAAAAATTATAATATCCTCATCCATGAAAAGTAGCTCCTTGCTTAGAAATTTCAACTGCGTAAGTCCATATTTTATATACTAGCTGTTACCCCGGACTTCACTCCCATAGATCTTTGTTTGGCCACTATTCAACTCCTATAAGTCATAACCTGTTAATGGGCTATCCAACTCTAATTTACTACCAACCTACACATTTGAAATTAGCGCGTTCGTGATTATTACTGTCCCACTCAGACAATTCTAAAGTTATGTACCTATTATATTTAGGCCCTTCGTCCACAAGGATACTCAAGTCGCCGATACCTTACGACTTTAGTCTCTTCGCGACTTCGGCAATACAAACTCGTATACTTCCGTACACAGGTCGCGTCGCGACTTTCGTCGTACGACGTAAGTCGCGCGCTACCTGCCGGCCAATGTCTCCGATACTAATGTCGCCGCGATTTTAAAGATGGCGGAGCAATTTATTATTGAATAGGGTAAGTCCGGGGTAGTTGGGCATAGTTTTTTCTAGGCTCTGTCAGAAATGAATTACATATAATTTTGTTATTATATTTATATCATATAAAACTTTGAAATCGACTATGATATTAAAAACATGAAAGTAACAATTTCTAATGAGATCACCATGACCTTAAAATTCTAAATTTCTTTATGTTGTAATAGATATAATCGTCACGATAAACCTCATCGACTAACATTTTTGTAATACAAATGCTTAAGTTTAATTAATTAAAGTTATTAATAATTATTTTCACTAATTGTCTTCGCAGGATTACAAATTAAATATTTTAAAATTCAAATTTTATTTATTTTAGTTGATAGGGCATCTATCGTACTTAGCATTGTCAATTCATAGCGGGGCATTTATTTATAGTCAAATAACACTCCTTCTTTGGGCAGTCGTATAATAAATTGTTTTGCAAAGAAGTAAATTTCTGCCAAATGTTATAGTTAGGTTAAATAAATAAAAGAAGAATAAATTATTTCTGATAAACTCGTATTTTAAATACACCATTACAAAAAGTGTGGCGTCTATCCTGGTTTTACTCTATAGTTCATTTTCTTTCTACAGTATGTAAAAAAAAAAAAGTCGCGCGTCGCTTGTGTCACTCGTACACAAGGATACTCAAGTCGCCGATACCTCACGACTTTAGTATCTTCGCGATCCCTGTAATAGAAATTCATAGTCGGCGACGCAAGTCGCGCGCTACCTGCCTGCAAAGATCGCCGATACTAATGTTGCCGCGACTTTAAAGATGGCGGAGCAATTTATTATTGAATATTACATTTTGTTTTTGAAGAGAAAAATATCTCTGTATATGGCGTGCGCCGCATGCTCAATTCCTCCATTATAATGCGCGTATTATAATAGAGGTCAGTGGTTAACATAAAAACACTTATTAAATACTCTATAATGCTCTTCTTGCTTGATTTTTTTTTAATAGTTTTATTTATTTAGTTGGTATTTTAATAGGGAGCGCAAAGAGCGCGAAAATCTATCTGTCCGCGATTTCGAAGATGACGGAGCAATTAATTAATATAAAATTTGTTTCTGAGGTAGAAAAATACCCTTGCCTTTATAATTATAAAATGAAAGAATATTCTAAAAAAGAATTTACAGAAAAGGCTTGGATGTCAGTAGGAAAGGCATTCAATATAACAGGTTGGTAATTTTTCTTGCTAATCCGATAGACTTCCTTTTTCAAAGGCTAATAATGTTTTTTATAGTTTCAATTCAGGACAAAGCATTTTATATGTATAGATAGATTGTGATTAAAATTGAAAGATTTGTTAGTGTTTTGTGGATAGGCTCTGAAACTATCTGTAGTTTCAGAGCCTATCCACAACAAACTAACAAATCTTACAATTTAGTTCGAACTAGTATATAAATTAGGTACTTAGACTGTTCCTTTTCATAATTTATAGATAAGAATCTTCCTCGGACTTGAATATAAAATAATGCTGAGTTAATCCAGGTGTTCTCGAATTTCACGCTTTGCTATGTTTTGCTGTAGTTATATACAGTTCAGTAAAAGAATTGTTTGTACGTATTCATCTCTATAATAGTAAGGTAAAACTAACTAAATATTTAAACAATATAATTATTTTGCCATGGGAGCGCTGTCTGAGGTTTTAAAAAATAATTAGCTAAATAATTTCTTAACGTATTTGGGGAAGACTGTGCAGTAAGTTGTATTTGCTGAGGTTGTACTACTACATCACTCGTATAATTTAAACTTTCTTCATAAGCACGATATGGAATGCCCTCTCTTTTCCGAACATAATTGTGTAAAATGCATACAGATTTTACAATATTATTTATCTTTGTATAGTCGTGGCATCTTATTGCAGTATTTAGAACCTGAAATTTCTCCGCCATCATACCAAACGCACATTCTACTGTCTTCCTTCCTCTGCTCAATCTATAGTTAAATATTCTTTTCGTATTATTGAGAATTCTTTGTGGGTAAGGTCTTAACAAATAGTGTAACAGCGGAAAAGCCTCATCTCCTACAAAGTAAAATGGAAAGTCATAGTTATTGTCATCATTTGGTAATCGTGAAGGAGCAGGAATGTCAAGGTTGCCTCGTTCAATAAAATATTTGATTGCTGAAGCACGGAATATACCACCATCACTGTTTCTGCCAGCAAATCCTGTTTCGATATATGTAAATAGACCATCAGCATCACTGCATGCCATGAGAATAATTGAATGATACGACTTGTAGTTAAAGTTAAGTGATCCAGAGTTTGGTAGCTTTTCTATTCTTATGTGCTTTCCATCTAGGGCACCCAAACAATTTGGCAAATTCCAAAGCAAATCAAAACGTTGTGCTATCATTTGCCAATTATTTTTATCTGGCGTTGGCAAATAAACATCTTTTAGAGTATTCCATATAATTTCTGTTGTTCTGCGATAATCTTTGATATTGTACAGTCTCCTCGAGCGAAATATAAAGAAATTGATGAAAATGTTGCTCCCGTTGCCAAATACCTTAAAAACAGATATTTTTTTTTAAATATTTATTTAAATTTCGAATTTCGAAGCCTCTACTGAGACAGAGAAAGAGACAAATGTGATGAGCACACTTATTTGTTCTGTTTCTGGGTGTAATGTATCTAAGTGTATCTATAATAGGTATGTATGTATTTACGAAAAAAAAAACAGTTATTTAATATATATTATATCAGTTGTCTAGTATCCATATCATAAGCATTAGCTTAGTCTCGGACTAAATGGCGCTGCGTGTGAATGTCCAAACTTACAATAATAATTACTTTTAGGATTTCAAGCAAAAGAAAAATGGAAAAATATTCGTTCTGTTTTCGTGCGAAATATAAAACCTCTACCTAGTGGATCATCACAAAAAAGAAAATACTACTTGTCAGATGCAATGCAGTTTGCTCTACCATATATAAAATCAACAGGAACCCCATCTGGTAGTTTACCTAACCCTGAAGAACAAGACGACGAAGACAAGGAACTACAAGAAAATAATCACAATGCATCACCACCACAGCATGCGATATCACCACCACTGTATACTACAACTCCCAGTCATCAAACAGAACGTTATTCAACTCCGATTTCATCAGTCTCCTCGAACCAAAACTACAGGCGTAATAAAAATAAAGCAAGTGAGACAGACGAACTTTTCAATCAATTTATAAAATCAAAAATTAGCAAAAATAATGCTGATGAGGAGACGCCAAATAACAACGCTAACAAGATGTTTTTATTAAGTTTGTTACCTGATGTTAATAGTATGACCCCAACACAAGTTAGATTATTTAAAAGACAAACAATAGATTTAATAGATAACATACTAAGGGAACCTCCCAAATCACCTACACAAACACAGCCTGTAATATATGTATCAAATTCTTCTAGCACACCATCTTTACAGTCATCCACAATAATACCACCCAATATACAATATTCAAATACATCGTCTCCGCAAACAGCAACTCGCATAGAATTTCCTAATATTACCCAATATATGACTGATGATGAAGCTACATATATTCAACTACTGCAAAGCACTATGGACGAAGAAAATTATATCCAAGATTAATATCCTATCTGGTTTTGATGGTTTCATCAAGCATTATCCATCCCAGTTTCATTTCATAATACCTTTTTTTCGGGTTTTGTATATCCTCTAATAATAATCTAATAATAATAACTAATAATATAATAATAATATAATAATATTCTACCACATTCACACAGCGCCATCTAGTCCCAAAGTGTTATGGGTACTAAACAACTGATATACTACTTAAATACATTTTTTTTTGTAAATACATACATATTATAGATAAATTACACCCAAACACAGAACAAACCTTTATGCTCATCACACAAAGATTTGTCCTGGGTGGGGATCGAACCCACGACCTCCGGCTTAGCAGTCAGGGTCACTAACCACTAGACCAACAGGCCAGTCATATAATAACTGCGTCGGTGGCGCAGCGGGAAGTGTATAGGACTGCTGTGCAAGAGGTCCCGGGTTCGATTCCCGGGTCGGGTGAAAATGTATTGGACTTTTCTATCACGAAATTCCAGTACCTATTGAGATTTTCCCGGAGTTTGGTAAACAAATGTTCCCGGTTGATGACAATCGGCTCGCCCCCTATTTCATGGGACCAAACATAGCTGGCGAAATATGGGTGTGAAACACCTTTGCCTACCCCTTCGGGGAAAAAAGGCGTGATGCTATGTTATGTTATGTTATGATGTTTGTATATACCAACTGGGCTACTACGATTTAGTAAATATTTCTGATGGCTATTATTTTTAATAATTAATAAAGTGATTTGTAAACCATACCTGATTGTAATTAGAATCCTTTCCTCTGCGCTCACACATTCTCTCATGTGTGTATCTTTCTTATGTATATGTGGGATAAGCAAATCTACTAAATATTTATAACTCTCCTTCGACATTCTGTAAAGCGATAAAAACTTTGCATCTGTTTGTTGCAATTCCTTTGCAGCAACAAACAGTCTGCAATTAATATTTTTTTCTATATAGGGGTGCACCCAGTATCTTCTATTAAGAGTATGAAGATTTTTTCGCTTTCGGTAATAATAAGCTAAAATTACTGTTTCGTCGTCACTTGTGTCCGACATTTTTTAAACGTCTGTGAGCCGTGTAGCCGCAACACCTATACTATACCCTATACTGGCCAAACAGACGACTCGCGCATACGTGCAGATCGTACGACTTGCGTCGCGTCGCCCCATCTGTGGATCAGGCGACTCGAGTCTCCTTGCGTGGGTGTCAGGCGACTCGCGTCTCCTTGTGTACGGATCGTACGCGACAAGAGTCTCGCGACTAAAGTATCCAACATTAGTATCGGCGACTTGCGTATCCTTGTGGACGAAGGGCCTTATACTGTGGTATTACCGCGCATGTCTGTGTCGGTCACGCATTCCCCCACCACGTTGTTATCAACGTTACAGGCTCCAACGTGCCGCACGGCAAAGTCTCCGTCAGAGGTAATACCTCTCAGCACCGCGCACCGTATCTATATATATATATATATTGTTCCTCGGGGTCGACATCTCCGGCGACGTTCAGTTCCGACGTCATTTAAAAGATAAGGCCAAGTTGGCGTCCAAAAAGCTCGGTGTGCTCAACAGAGCAAGGTGGTACTTCACACCAGAGCAACGGCTGCTTTTGTACAAATCGCAAGTCCGGCCCCATATGGAGTACTGTTGTCACCTGTGAGCGGGAGCACCTGGATACCAGCTTGGGCCTTTTGACTCGATTCAGAAGCGCGCTGTGAGAATCGTCGACGATCCTATACTAACAGGCGGTATCGAGCCATTAGGTATGAGGTGAGACTTTGCCTCCCTATGTATGTTCTACCGCCTGTATAATGGGTTGTGCTCTGAAGAACTGTTTGAGACGATGCCCTACGGCCACCTTCTACCATCGCACCGCTCACCATCGGTAAGGAGTTCATCCCCTCATCTTGGAACCGAAATGGCCTCGTACCGCGCGGTTCCAGTGAAATATCCTCCCAAGAACTATCAGGTTGTGACTCCCTAACGAGGTTTTCCCAAGGGAGTACAGTATGGGGTTCTTCAAAAAAGGAGTGAATAGGTTTCTTAAGGGTCGGCAACGCGCTCGTGATGCCCCTGGTGTTACAGGCGCCCATAGGCTACGGTAACCGCTTACCATCAGGCAACCGTACGTCTGTTTGCCACCTTCGTAGTATGAAAAAAAAGGCTTTCAAAAGATCAATCTAAGTATGTGTCATCCTCTCAGCTCTATAGATAGAGGAGAGGAGACCCGAGCCCACCAGTGGGACTTTGATGGGTTGCTGATCATAATGTGTCAATCGTGATGATTGCCGAAAAAAAAAATTTTTTATTTATTTAAGCACTAATTGTAGTAGCTGCCCTCATAAGACACCTATTCTCCAAATTTCATCGATTTACATCTAGTAGTTTTCGAGCATTTAATGCCTGTAACAAACGGCGGATGGAAGGACATGACGAAAGGATGACCCTAAAAAGAAAATCTTGTGGTTAAGGTGGTCACCTTGTCACAAACATCGCTGTGCCGAGTGTTGTAAATTCGATTCCCACACGAGACAAATATTATTTTGTGGGATTCATAAATATTTGGTTTCAGTCTGGGTGAATTTTGTGTTTGTTTATTATAGGTATGTCTGGAAAGTTCTCCGTGCCACAAAAATAAAAACATGGTTTGATTCCTAGGTTGGGTAAAACAAAATTACATCTAGATATCTTCTTCATTCATTTAAAAGTAATAAACTCGGTACAACATATTTCAACCGCGGCATTTCGAATAAAAAACTTTTGTTTGACAAGAATAAGAGTCACTTGCAAGTATGTGAACAATCTGGGAGTTAGCCAAAAGAAATCATTTGCAAATCATCACTCTCATTGTCTAGCACTTGCAATGTTTTTATTAAAAACACTGTCTGACTTCATTCGGACAGATAATAATAATAATCCATATTCATTAAAGAAAATATTGAGTTTACCACAGTAAAGTTATTTCAGCATTCGTATTCAAGGTATGGTGGATATATTCATATCTATACTAATATTATAAAGCTGATGAGCTTGTTTGTTTGGTTAAACTCGTTAATCCCAGGAATTGCTGAATCGAGTTGAATAATGTACTTAGTGTTGCATAATCCATTTATCGAGCTATAGGCCATTGCGTTACTTTCGCCATAATCCACGTCCACTAATATGCATATCATTAACACTAGACGATTTTCTTCAGACATCTACGCACTAATAAACTACAGTTGATAAGAAAATATCGGAACTAGAGAAGTGATTTGTTATGACCAGGTAGATATAGATAGAGGTAAATAACTCACAAACATCTCCCGAAAAAGGGCCGATGGATGGAGCAAGATCACATATCTTGTAGAATACGGGGTATCTTTTAAAAGGATGAAGAAGAGTGGATAATGTTGGAATGATTGCTGGCACACTGGCCATTGAATTATTTATGGTGATTAATCTGCGTATAAAATTGTTACTTGTAACTAAGGCGTCTACTATCATCTAGGCTAACAGCGTAACTCTGTTATATGTAAATAAATATATGTTATTTAAAAAGATATAGTCCTCGGCAAAAAAAGTTAAAAAATATATGTATGTAATTTAAAATATGTACTAAGGCTCTTAAACAATAATGGGTACAGAAAAATGTAATATTAATTGAAATTGTTCATAGAAACACTTATTTCTTTCCTTGCTTTAGCTTTCTTCTTATAGTTAAGCTTAGCGCTAGCTTTAAGAATATAAAAATTTTAGAATAAACTTTTATGCTTGATATATTAACATAATGAGCATGAAATTTGCACTTAGGTAAAGCTCGGACTACATCATGATTCAACAACCAATATAATTAAGAATGTAATTTCAATATTGACAATATCCATTAATGCACACGCGGCTTACCACATGACTATTTAGAAGAAACGTTTTAGAAGAGTTTTTACCCCTTGTGAAGATATTTTTTACTCTATACAGGATAGGCGCCCGTATGTAGAGTACACTACATAGGTACAGTACAGCTCCCTCACACTACAACGGTTCACTAAATATATCAACAACTTTTTCGAGACTGTTTTAATTGTGATGTTTAGAATCAGATAACACTATAAAATACATTCGCTTTGCAATGAATTCGCATTGCAATTATTACTAAATATACGATAGTTGGCTAAATTTCCTTCAAAACGTCCAATGTACCTATCTAAAGCAAAAAATATATGAAAATAGACAAAACCAAGAGCTAAGTTTATACATTCAGCATTTATTTATTACATAGTCACTTCCTATTACAATTTGTGAGAGGAATAAAGAGACGGATGTAAGAAGGTATCTACAATAAAACATCTAATAAAATGGACGAAGTCATGAAAACTCTCAAGTCTATAAAATATTGATCATTATAAATATAAATAAGAGGTAACATTTATTAATATCTCTGCGACAAGGATAATCAATTACACAACTCATTAACTTTGACTTCGCCGCTCAATAGCTAACTCTAAATAAGTCTAGCTATGAATATCGATTTCGGGCTCTCTGCCTGTAGAATAAAAATAATTTCAGACCAGCGAGAAGTGAAAGCGAGTACCGAAAAGTCTAGTTGACCCTTTTACATATCAAGGTACGAATACGTCGTGTTTTTAGAGAATGCAGAGACCTCGATGGCCGATCTTATTTGTATTTAGGTATATTTAGCTATGTAAAACAAACTCAACATATGTAGTATTAAAGTTCATCTAGATTTTTCACAAAAAGAAGAGATTTGAATAAAAAGTTATCTTTACGAATTTCAATTCTCGTCCATTCGCTGCATCGCATCTGCTCCTCGCGACGCTATTGTGTATGTAATTACGTCAAGATTCAATTTATTTACATAATACAAACTGGGACGCGAACTCGATTCAATAAGCCTGGATTTGTTATTAGAGAATCTCTCAAAAGCCTGGTTAATCGTGAATGCAGAAGAAAATTTGAAAAATGATTTGCCCCAAGAAGCTCATTTAAAACACAATTATAATGAAGTGACTTGTTGACAGGTGTTTTTATTCCGTCGATAAAAAATTGATATATATTTATAAATTGAATCTAAAATTCTCATTCATTCATTGTACTTCATATGGTTATTTATTATGTGTCATGATTATGGTAAGTCAATATAATATTTGTCACAATTTTTGACCATAAATAGTAATTTGGAGTGGACTTCCTGCGGCTGATAGGTGTGATGATAATGATTAATAAATTTAACTGTTTCTATTTGTGTATTTATGTTTTATATTTGTATGCCATGAACCGTAGTTAGTAAATGTGATGGACATATTTTATGCTATTTTCAACTTACAGTATAGTACCACGTTTTAACAAAAATAATATTTTGAATATCTAGAACAGTACCTATCGTGAGCCCATTTAAATTTTTGCTGCAATGAATGGTATTTAGACAAACAATAACTGGATTAGGAGATTCCGAGAATATCATAATAACATTATGTTTTCTTTTTTGTTGAAATGGAATGCTGCTGGATGCGGAAGGCGTAGGACCAAGTGTTATGGCGCGTGTTAGGAGAGGCCTATGACGAGCAGCGGGCTGCAATAGTCTGAGATGATGATGATGATAATTATGTTTTAAGTACTAAGATAAGCAGAAGGTCTGAACTAGATTATACAACGAAACAACAATATAAAAAAGTATCATCACAAACTTATAAGCAATTTAATAAAAATGTTTTCTAGATTCTTCTTCTTTCATGTTGCAATAAGATATAATGAAATTTAATGTACAATGCTGTAGAGTACCTTAAGCTAATTTTCTATGCTACTATAACGGTGGCTAATAATACAAACTAGTGTCATTAATCACCGCAGTGTTAAAATCGTGGGTGGCATAAATAAAAGGCATCTTTCAAAAGAGTCAGATATAAAACATTAATTGAAGCTCAATCAAGCTTAATTACTGTTCAAATATTTGGCTAGTGGTACTATAAACACAGAAATATTCGTTGCATACATTAACGTTCATGCGTCGGAAGGTATTCACAACACCGAACATTGACCACGTCACACAATGTGTTTACAAGAACGTCTTAAAAGCAGTTAATGAAGCTAAATATAAATCTATAAAAGCTATGCAATAGCCATATTAGTATAGTCGGTTTCTTACAAATCAGTCGGTTTTGACTCATGTTTATAATATATTAAACTCACATAGGTTTACACCTTCTTTCCTCGAAGAGATAGGCCTAGGTGCTTTAAACGTATTTCGTCAGCTATGATTGGTCCCATGTAACAGGTGCGAGGTCAGATTTTAACAGGCCAAATTTCCAGCCCGGGTTAATACTGACAATTTAAAAACATAAAATTCCAATACCGTTTTTGCCCGATCTGGTGATCGACCCTGTTGGCCTAGTGATAAGAGACCCTGACTGCTAAGCCAGCGGTCGTAGGTTCGATTCCTACCCAAGACAAATTTTTGTGTGATGAGCATGATTGTATGTTCTGGGTCTGAAATTTATATATAATATGTATCAGTTGTTTAGTACCCATAACACAAGCAAATACAATTGCTTAATTTGGAACTAGAGGCGCTGTGTGAATGTGGTAAAATATTATTATTATAAAATAAAAAGCTTTTTATAATGTGTATGGATTATTATTCAGTCAATTTAGTCATAGTACGAATATATTTTATTAACTGAATTGTGGGAAATTTGCATTTTGGTTCTATACTCTATACAAATACACACATACCTACCTATTACATTTCTGTACTTTAGATCTGCAAGTTTGGAATTGTAAACCCTATATTTTCAAAACAGTGCCATAAGACTCCAGTGAACAGGTGGTTTAAGAGATAGGTTGTTGGATATCTAATCAGTTTCAATGATTGATTAAGGTCACCATTATGTACCGTCTTAATTAAATTGATGACTGCTTTTCTACCGAGCTGTAGACATTGCTAAACAAAGCTGTTTATAGAGCAAATATTACTCTAGCTTTAGGTATAGGAGTTTATACTCCTTTAAAAACTATAAAATAATGAATTACAAAATTATATTTCGCTTTTCTGACGTGCGGTTTATTTCTCCACAATGATGGCCCATATAATTTTATGACTAATTCGAATTCAAGAATGCATGAAATACATCACGGTGGTTGTAACAAAGATAATATTATACAGAACAAGAACATCAGTTTAATATTCTTCGCGACCGAGTACCTACGACAGTAATAACACGAACTATACAAAAGAATATAAATTGAGTATTATTGATATGAATAATATATATTATGTACTTACTTACCTACGTAAATAATTAAAACTATAATAAGTATAAAACGCTAAACTTAAAACTTTTTAAAGAAAGTACGAGAAGAAGTTGTCTTTGCATCTTTGTCGGTACGGGCATTTCGCATGAGCTGCGTTCACGTGTTTGGTATGTAGATACATACCATACATTGTATTATATCATTCAATGATAAATTCCGGAGTTTTATTACTCATCGATTCCGCCCGGTTTATTGGTTACATTTACGATCTGAAAATATTCTAAGCCTTGAGTCAAAAACACTTGTAGTCCATCGATGTTATTTTGGCGATGGTGTTCAAGCAATGGTGTCATATCTACGCATTAAACGATTATTTTTATATAAACCAAAATAACAGGCGACACGTGGACATCACATACATGTACACCATTCAAATTCATACGTTTATAATATGTAGAGAATAATAAAAATCGCAATAGAAATAAACTTTATGAAAAATAGAATTAAAACACTTTAAATTTAAAATAGTGCGTTAATAACGTACCGCTTTTTCCGACGGAGGGCGCGCCGATCACCGCAACTTTGACTTCGGATAACGACGACTTCTTTCGCCTGATCCCCCTAGCGGACATCTTCCATGGTCCACGCGACACGCTCGTTCATCGGCCACACCACGATTGCGCGCAAACACGAAACAAAAAGCTCGTGCTCGGCCCAATCTATAAATATACGGAGCGACACTCTGACATCAACTACGTGTTAATAGGTCAAGATCTGGCCAAGATCAGAGTCGTGCAAATAGCCGTGTTTACTTGCTTCCTCACTGGTGACGATGGCGGTAGGCCAATCTCCTCCACTCTAATGTTTCTGAGTTAATCATTCCTAATTTACAAGTTTTTAAACGACTTCAAAAAAGGAGGAGGTTATATGTTCGACTGTATGTATTTTTTTTTTTTTTTATGTATGTTCACCGATTTCTCGGAGATGCCTGAACCGATTTGAAAAATTCTTTTTTTGTCTGAAAGGGTATACTTCCGAATTGGTCCCCTATTCACCACGTTAAGTTCTGATGATGGAATCTCAGGGAAATCGAGGGCAACCCTCAAATTTTATAGGCACATGTTACCTGTTTCATCTATTTTCTGAAGTTATTTAAGTATTTATGTCTGATAGTCATCATCTCATGTTGATGAGCTGATGATGGAAGGCATAACTTCTTAACTGTTAGGAGTTGGAGGATAATTCTTTCAACATTATAGGTACATATAAACCGATAGTTGTACTCTTGTAGGATATTCAGGTGAGCTGTCACTGGAAGGTAAACTCCTTAACGGTTAAGAGTAAGAAGATTATTTCTTTAAATATCACATCCATGTGTAAACTGTAAGTTGTATTCTTACAAGTTACTGAGGCGGGGGCTCTTTATGGAGGGTAAAGTTGCATAGTCCAAAGGAGTTGTTACTTAGATGATATTTTAAGTTTATATTATCTAATATTAATACTCAATATCTATTTTCTAAAGTCATACAAGTATTTAGGTACGTCTGATAGTCATCATCTCATGTTGATGAGCTGGTGATGGAAGGTATAACTCGTTAACTGTTAGGAGTTGGAGGATAATTCTTTCAATATGAAAGGTTCTTATAAACCTATAGTTGTATTATTGTAGGTTATCCAGGTGAGCTGTCACTGGAAGGTATAACTCCTTGACTGTTAGGAGTTGGAGGATAATTCTTTCGACATTATAGGTACTTATAAACCTATAGTTGTATTCTTGTAGGTTATTCAGGTGAGCTGTCACTGGAAGGTATAACTCCTTAACTGTTAGGAGTTGAAGGATAATTCTTTCAACATTATAGGTACTTATAAACCTATAGTTGTATTCTTGTAGGTTATTTAGGTGAGCTGTAACTGGAAGGTAAACTTCTTAACGTTTAGGAGTAAGAAGATCATTTCTTTAAATATCACATCCATGTATAAACCTTAAGTTGTATTATTTCAAGTGTCTGAGGTGGGAAGATAAATTTGTATAATTCAAAGGAATTCTTAGATGATATTTTAAGTTTTTGGTATAGTATCTAACCTGCATTCTATACCTATACTTATTACCTGTCACATTTTATAGGAAAAAAGAAAGACATAAAAAGCTGAGACTTGGATTCCTCTACTCTACGATCAGGTTGTGTTGTTAGAATATTTAAATAGACGTTCCCTTCTATCGAAGATTCTTTATTTCGGTATTCCGTCTTAGTTTGCCAGCCAGTATTACTAAATTAGCTAGAAAAAATAAAAAGTACACTAAAAATGGAAAAATAAACTATTTTTAACAAAAAAATATTAAAACGACTTCAAAACAGTACTAAAAAGCGAAAAATAAACTGAATTAGATATTTAATTCCAAGAAAAAAATACCTACCTACCTGTTTAAAGTATAATACCCTATTACTAATCTGTTTGAAGTCGGTGCCAGCCTAATGAGGTTGTATGAGTATGAGCCGTCCACTAGCCGGTACGATCACACGCAAGTGCGAGTTGGTGTGAAGTAGCAAGCGGTAACAGATGTACGTACTAGTACGTAGCTTAACAAACTCTTTAGGCTTGGCACCGACTTCAAACAGATTAGTAATAGGGTATTATACTTTAAACAGGTAGGTAGGTATTTTTTTCTTGGAATTAAATATCTAATTCAGTTTATTTTTCGCTTTTTAGTACTGTTTTGAAGTCGTTTTAATATTTTTTTGTTAAAAATAGTTTATATTTAGTCGTCACAATGTTTAGTGCTTTCCAGAATGTTTTGACGTTTTGACGGGGGAAGCTTTAAGATAGATTTAAGACTTTGTTTGGCAGTATAGTTAGCACAATTTGATTGTTAACCTTCAACCATGTGCAGTGAACTGCGCTTGATAAGTCGACGAACGATACTGACCAAATGTCAATTTAATGACTCGCCGAGCAGTTACTGAGGTCGGAGCATACGTGCTTAATTGGCACCTGAATTTATGCAATATGTATATTCAGTCGGTTTCAGGTCAGTGAGCGGGTGTCAAGTGACCTATTAACTGCGGCTACGTTATAACCGCATGAATTAATGGGGGAATTAATGGGAATATCTAGAACTACAAAGATAATAAGTGAATAAAGTAATGTATGACTGACTCAGACTGTTGTCAGACCCTAATATACTTAATCCTAGAAATATAGTAGCTTACCATGAAAATAGTAGAAAAAAGTAAATAAAGAGTGGGTTGTGTTGTGTGGCGACGATGCTCAGACACTTGTGTAGGCTAATCAGCAAATTGGATGTCACTGCACTTTAATATATCTAATAAATCAAATTAATGATATTAATAAGGCACTGATTGAAACTACAACAAGATTGCGCCTACGACTGAGCGTATTTAATTTGGGTCTGTTACATAAATAGCAAAGAAACAGCTGGGTTTGATTTGATGTAATAAGGAATTACGATAGAGTACCCATCTGTATTTAATTAATGCTGATTATTTTGCGCAAAAAACCACGTGAAACAGACTTAATCTTTGTAAGCGTACATGCTATTTCAAAAAGACTATATTCATAATTAATAAATTTAGAAATGTGAGCTATATAATCTGTTTATATCCACTCAAGGTAAATATAAGAAAGTTTCTCGAATCCCCCAAAATCTTATTTACAACGCTATAATCATGAAATGGTCATTAAACGAAGAAGTTATGATACTGTCTACCTGTCGCATGTTATATCTGTTTGGCCTTTCATTACGGTCGAGCGGTCTTGAGAGATTCAAGGGGCCGTTCATTTCAGTCTAAACTTATTTATGCAGAGCTCATTGGAGAAGGAAGGCTTTCTAATGGGTTAGCAACAGCATGTTAGGCTCCTGGTGTTGCAAGCATTGATAGGCTTCGGTAACCAATTAGCATAGCTTGCACCATCCTTGATATACGCGCCGAGTGTCGCACGTGAATGGCTTCGATTCCCAGAAGAGACAAAAAGACATTAATGTGATTCATAGTTATTTATATCAGTCTATGCCCGGATTCTGAGCCGTCAAAACGCGGTTATTGATAGGATAAAATATAACTTAAAAAATGAATGAACTAGTTCTATTGTACTACTTTTATATTCAGTTAGGTTATACTTTAATCGATGAATAAGTTTTGAGGGCTCAGAAACCGGGCATAAGTGTACTTTGTACCCTATTAATTGTATCAGTATTTGTAAAGAAATTAGAAAAAAAAAATTCAGAGCGTGGCAATCTGCCCCAGGACAGAACCACTCTTAAGCACTTATCAAAGGCCATAACAATAAAAGTACCAAAGAGCTGTTGCAACTCAGCAGGTACAAAACGCCGGCAGTGACAAGAATACTCACCGGTCACTGTAAATTAAACTACCATATGTTTAAACTAGACCTAAGCCAGTCCAAAATGTGCAGATTTTGCCTAGAGTCAGATGAGACAGCAATGCATGTCCTATGCTCATGTGGGCCCACTCATGCACAAAAGAAGCATCCTTTTACGACTGCACAGTCTCTCTCTGCTCAGACAATCTGGAAGTTCCTAGCCTCTATAGGACTAAGCAGAGAACTATAAAACAAAAAGGGCCGCTACAATAGATCAACTCTGGTCGAGGTAGCAAGGAGACCACTAATGGCTTCCGGCCCAACTAACCATAAGAATAATAATGACAGCCTGTATCGTGGATATCACTACCAACGATTTATACAATGCCCAGGACTAAAAAAAAGTACTCTGTAACACAGGATTGGTTCCAATAACAGATGTCAAAAAAAGTGTTTTTTTTTTAATTAGAAAATAATTTACTTTATAGGTAGGTAATTTTAGCAAGCAATGAAAAACTAAAATGGTAGATTCGACGTCAACTTAGTCTGTAAATCATTTTAGATAAAATTTATAGCACAATTTTAATACTTTAAAGACTGACAACCGATACTAGATGTCTAAACTAATACCTACTAAAATTAACGGTTCAAATATCTTAGGATTACTAAACATTAGTGTTATTTACGACACTCATTTCGAGTAGCTGAAAATATGAACGATATTAAGGCGGGTACGTCATATATGAATGCTGCTAAACACTGGTTGTGGATTCGGCTCCCAAATAGGAATAATAAATATTTATGGCGTCAACAAAGAGTTTTTTAGAATAATTCTACAAATTCCTAGGATGGATGAATCGATGGAATCTCTGTACGGAATTTGACACACAGATGGAATAGCAGATACCTAGGTAGTAGGCTACTTTTTACCGACACGGCAACATTTGACAACGATGACGCTGTCAAAGAATCAAATCAAATATCACGATTGCGAGGTAGGCCTTCTGAAAGATCCGAATTAATTATGTTTTTGTCTCTACCTCGTAAGATGTCATGAGATTCGGTTCGACTGCCTCTCTCCTGCCAATGTCGCGTTCAAAAAGAAACAATTGAAATGGTGTAAATATGCATGTCATTACCAAACTGCAGTTGGCATCAAGAGAGTCTGCTTTATAATACATTGTCAACATAACGGCTAACCAGAAATGTACTCTTAGTTTTAGTGCGCCATATTGTAATGTTTAACCGTACATCAATGTCGCTCATCTGGCGGTGAGCCAATCATTCAACTCATCTATAACTTTATACTAACAATTAAAACATTCTAATTTACCGCGATGTTATTGTACGAGTCAAATTTAATATTGATATTAAATCAATCACATCTTCGTTTGATGAATTCCTCGAAGAGCACCTTACGCGAATAGCACCTAACATATTTCTCGAAGAGCACCGTAGTATATATTTTTGCTAGGTGCTATTCGTAAAAAATAAATGAATTTAATTTTTACTTCTCGATGATAGAAAATTAGTAAGCCAGGTATCAAAGCTTGAAATAGCTCAAAAATGCTCATACTATAGGTAATTGGCTGTTTCCGTTCTTTACCCACATTTTCAACACACGAATATTTTACTCCGTTCTTAACCCAAAAGGTATTCCGTTCTCTACCCAGAGAGAAAAAAATTATAAATATTTCCGAATTCTACCCAAAATACACTCCGGACTCAACCCATTGTAATTTATTACTGATTCAGTACAGACAGCAAAATAATCACAAGCTACTTGTTTCAAATTATATCTTAAGGTGGATGTTCCGACACGTCTTCTCCATACATTATACTGAGGATATATTTTCTCTAAACATAAACACTATTTACCCGACTGTCAGGACGGGTATTGTTTTTCACGCGTATCTTGTATGTTTGTAAATTTCTTTATTCCCGCGAATCTTCCAAACGGCTGGGTGGATTTTGACAAATAGGGTATCGTTAGATTCGTCTAGAAAACCCAAGTGTCCTTGGATAGGTTTTAAGAATAAAAAAACTTAAACGGCGGGCTTTTGACGCCAAATTGTAAGAAGTTCAATTTTTTTTTAAACAAATTATCGAGTTGGGTATCAAAATAAAGAGGATGAAAAGGACATTACATACATTCAAAAAGAGATTATACATAATTGTATGGTTCCGAATTGTAAGTAGTTCTATTATTTTTAGTATCAAAATAAAGGGAATCAAATGGAGGTTACAAACATACCTATGTTATGTGTTTAAATTAAATCAGGTATAATAATATTACAATAATTTTACGGTCTTTTTAGTGCGTTGCTCTCTGTTGGTTTTTTGCAGTCGGGTTATTAAATTTTTTAAATTATATTTACTTGTTTAACATTGTACAATTAATTTTATCACTTTTCTACAATAAAGAGGCCCGCATATAGATAGAGACAAATTTTCTCTAGAAAAGTTATAAAATGAATTATTTTATGAAAAAGATGTTTAGAGAAATTATCCTCAGTAAAATGTATGGAGGACATGAAGAAGCTCTCAGGAAACACCGCTGCAGGAAATTCACCCCAGAGTCGGCACGTACGTGGGAGGAATAATCGCTGGAACCTTACCGTTCTAGACGACGTCGGCTGCAGGTAGTGCGGGAGAAATCTGCAGCGGCGCACGGCATCGTGTGGTGCGATGATAAACCGGCGACGAATGGCACCAAATCAAGGAGTTTCTCGGAATGGAACACCATGGAATAATAATCGATAGAGCACGCAGAGTGAACCAGAGTCTCTCCGTTGCTCTAACGATTCCAAGTTGTGCGTCAGATCGGGATCACCGACGATCCCAACAGTCCGTCTTTGGAGAGAGTCAAGTGGGTCGTGGGTTGTCAAGTGGTCGCTGGTACTTGGGAGCTCCCGCCCAAAGGTGAGAAGAGTTCTCCAAATGCGGCGGAACCTGTGCTTTGTAGGTAGGTACAGCACAGGCCGCTATTTAGGTTTGAATTACACCGACTTTTTGGTTCGCCAATTTGGGTTTGTCCTCCAAATGACTCCCAAACTGGAGTTTGTTCGAGATTTCAACGCCGAGGATCCCAATACTTTCGGACAACGGGAGAGATCTCCTTCAAACTGAGGTGCTATAACAAATGCGTCCATTTTCGCAGTGAACGTAGTATGCGCACCTGTCTACGGTATACTGCGCCACACCCGTAGTATCATCTGCATAGCAATGCATGCACAGAGTAAAGTAAGGAACCAGGTGTCTAGTCTAGTCTAGTCAATGAAAGCTCTACATTAATATAATTTAAACGGAAATAAACATCGTGAATTATTTGTGAGACGTGTTACGCCATTAAGACTATTCGACTGTATCATTCAATTAATTTTACGTACAGACACGACTTGTTGTTTTAACGTTTTTATGAATGATAAAACTCTCGTACGATCGACGCGCTTCCGCATCGCTCACACGAAATAACATTTGAATATGTTTATAGACGATGGCGACCTTCCATTTCAAATGATTGCGAAATAATACGGACTTGCAGATGTTAGATACCCTGTCATTTTATTTAACGCAAAATAGTGCCACCGCGACCAAATCTAAACCATGAAGACACTTACATTAAATATTAAGCAATTTCCTTTGCTATGCTTTATAATTTTATATAAATGCTAAACAAGTAATAGAAAAATTCAAACCCACGACGGGACTTGAACCCGCTGCCCTGCCATTCCGTGTGCAGTGTTCTGCCATTTAAGCTACACGGGTGGACATCCCTGAGGTCGAATTTATCCATTACGTCCACCCGCGTAGCTCAAATGGCAAATAAAATATAATAGGTATTATAGGTAATAATTTTTCATTCAAAATTGTATATAATATGCTCTTATCTTTTGTATCAATATCAATGTACGGTTACATCTGCTATGGTAGCTTTGGTGATCAAAAGGTTACAGTCACTCTGCATCATCTCACTGCTGAGCAAACGCCTCTCATTACTTCAGTTTTTTATATAATTATTATATTCGAGCCAATGTGGGTACAGCAAAAGGTTATCTATAGGTAGTAATATTATAAAGCTGAAAAGTTTTCCTGTTTGTTTCCTTGAATGCGCTAATCTCGGGAACTACTCGTCCCTATTGTAAAAATAGTGTTAGATAGCCTGTTTATATTGTAGAGGGCTATTAAATATGAATTATTCCACTTTGCCCCACCAAGCGCCCCACTGGAGTGGCAAAGTGGAATGTCTTAAAATTCGCAGTGGAGTCTGCCCCACTAAATACGATTTTAGTCGGGCAATTTCCACTAGTTAAAAATGTTGTGGATTCTGCCCCACCAGGGGTGTCACATTAGAGTTATAATTGGTAGGTTTACTCATAATTGTAATTTTTGTTTGCAAAAGTAGTTTTCTAATACTTACATTTGACAATAGCTGGTGATATTACATCATTATCACGCTATGACCAATACGAGTTGAGTATTCAACAAACAAAGATCCACGGGAATGTAACTCCGTACAACAGTTAGTAAAAAAATAAAACAAGATAAATAATTAATAGATTTATTTTGTACAATAAAATGTATTATACATAGTCAACGCAACTGCACACAGCGTTTCATTATTGCCTAACACAATTGCTACAACGAATTATTGACGAAATTACAGTCCCCATCTACAATCATACTTAACTAATGAGATATTTACTGAAATTTGGTACGAATATAAATGAACTAAGATTACAAACAGATCGAGGTGAACAAAATATAGAAAAAGCAGTTATTTTAAAATAAATACTTTGTTTTAATTTTATTTTATTCTACATATAGACACATAAGCGACATTCAAAAGGCGAGCTGGTGAGCTGTCTAAAAAGCATAAAAACCGACCTCAACAAATTGAAAATGTACACTAACTATGTATAATATAGGGTATATTTTCATTTGTGGGTTATGATGTCGGACCACAGTACTAAATAGACAGGTATTGTTAGTATAGGTCCCCAAATATATTATAATTGTCACTTTATTTAACCCACACTAACACTCACACATTTTCAAACGGGGGACAAATAGATCACAAACTTAAGTATTATCTAAATGCAAGGTGAGCTTTGGGCACTTAATTTCGTCTGCATAGTAATATAACTACATTTTTGAGTTATACATAAACCATTATTTTAATGTTACAAACACAAATTTTGTAAAACATGAAGGATTTATAGAAAATTGGCATCCTGTAAATGCCACTTAAACAGTATGTCACGAGTAGTAGTAGTAGAGTCGTATATGAAACAATCCATCTCTAACTAAATTTTGTATTTTGTATTATATCACTGTAATATTTAGATATTTTTTTAATGATTATTATACATATAATGCCATTTATTTAAGTATAACCTAAATATGAAACAAAAAAAAATTTTAAATCTAGGGAACGTTACACTTTGGTCCATTAATCAAATAATGCTGAGAGAAATACAACCTTAAGAACCCATCATTTAAATTACATTATACTTGCCAATTGGCATAACTAACATTTACATAATTAATTGACAAAAACCAAAACACATAATATGACGGTATTGTCAAAAGCAGTACGTATTACTTGTACGTGCTATTCATTAAATATTGAGAAGTACCTGTTGGTATTGTTATTTAAATTCGAAAATTAGGTATTAAAATTAAAAATACATTATGCAAATACAAATCGACTGATAATTAATATGTGCTGAACTCAATGGCAGCACAGATGCAAGAACTACTCATTTTTACAATTCTGGTAACGTTGACAATCTCTTTCTGATTTTCACAAAATCATTGACAATACGATTTTTTAAATTTAACATAAAAATGAGTCCAACACTACAAAATTGACATTCTTTTATTTACAGAAATTATATTATTTAATATTTCCTATAATTAAATAATATACAACTGTTTTGCTTGTCACGAGTTAAATTCAATTTATTATTTTACAGTGGAATAACAATATTTGTTATAGAAATAATTTTAGATTAAGATGCAGGTTCACAACCCAAACTTAACCAAATTGATGGTAATAATCACATATATTTTTCACATACTGCATTAAAAATATTGATTGATTTAAATGATTACAATATTATGATATATAAGAGCATATCTGCATTTGGCCTCTGACAACCGTTCATTTAATTGGCCTATAACAATATATAGCAGAACACAACCCTCTCATGAGCTCTAAAATAAAAAAGAAATGACAAAAAACTTACACGATGTTCATTTTTAAGATTTATTTACACAAAGCTTACATTGTAAAACAGGTAAATTTCTATTTTGATAATAATATAGATAAGAAACCGCTAACAGACATACAAACTGAAACTAATACAAAATTTTGGATATCAGTTAAGATTAACTAATATTCGATTAGTTAATATTAACTGAAATACTGAGTGGAATAATCTTAACTGAACTTCCAGACTTAAGTAATGCCAACGAAAATGACAAATATAGGATATTAGATACTTTTTCGCGATGTCATAATAATGAAAGAAGATGGGTGATCAATGCACAAATTGACCATTGTTTAATGGTCTAATGGCTTTCAAATTAATATCTTGATTGTCAACACAACATCATTTATAGATATGTACATACGACAAGTTCCCACGAGATTATGCATTAGGTATACATTTTACTTTGAGTCAGCTTATGACTATGGCTATTGTAAACTGGTCGAAACATCAAACAAATTATGGCAGATATCTAACTTCCTGACGTAATTTATATCATAAGTAAACCATTGATAATTTTATTATTTAAAATGTTATGCATGCCACACATTTTGAAGTAGCTTTGCACAAACAAACAAGTCTACAATAATACAAAATCGCTCAAACTCATTCCACGCACGTTGCGGTGGACTTGCACAAGTCTTGAGTTTGCGCAAGTATACTTGTAGATGTGAGGCGGGCACTAAT
Source organism: Laspeyria flexula (assembly GCA_905147015.1). Classification (NCBI taxonomy): domain Eukaryota; kingdom Metazoa; phylum Arthropoda; class Insecta; order Lepidoptera; family Erebidae; genus Laspeyria; species Laspeyria flexula. Next base: position 4,683,041 of record LR989949.1, on the reverse strand, counting down.
TCGAAATGCTTCTCTGAAACATAACATGTTTTGTATTTCAAACCTCTGACGGTTAATATTGTCGTTGGTCTTACTGCCGCTGACAATGCGTGTTGTAACGATTAACTATTTTAATGCTAACAAGATTCTACATCGAAGAAGTATTACATAAACCTTGATAAAAGTAGTGTAGTACACACCATAGCCTTGCCGAAGACATGATGATAGCAGTTCGGCCAGTTCATATGTTTAGGTATCAGCTTCCAAATTTGAATAATAAAAAAAAGTTGATGTGTATATTACTGAACTGCTGAATTATCTCGTATTGACCTGTGCTTTTATTCGGACTGTTGAACGCTTTGCTGTCGACTCGTGCGTGTTAATTAGACTTCCTTGCACCATCATGAACAGAAACATAGGAAATGTCGAAACTGGTTGAGCAGGCAGTTGTCTGATTCTATTGTACGTTTTTTTTACTATTTAATAAATTGTTCTATTTTAATGTATGCGTAGGAGACATACAATCAAAAAAATGGACACCTATAACAGCAGACATATTCACTTAGATTCAAAAGAAAAGGATTATTTTATACCAAATAGTTTTAGAAACAGGCGTTTAGCAAAATACTATCATTTATCATAAGAATACTACAAGAATAAAACCTGAAGACGTAAGTACGACTCAGATCCCAATATATGTATAAATAGTACTAACAGTAAGGTGAGAATTTTAAATCTTATTATAATAGATATAAAACGAAATTTGTCATTCAGACAAATATCACCGTAAACCTTTTTGGCACTGACAGTGCGTTACTTGTGGTATCCTATCTATTGAAATCTAATGTATATAATTATACTTAGAACGAGTAAACATGAGACAGTTTAAAAAGGACGATTATATTTCAAGTATATACAGGGTATCCCAAAACGATAATCCGGCAATGGCTACCCCATTGCCGGATTATCGTTTTGGGATACCCAAGTCAACTTATGGCGATTCAGCAAAAACAAGAATGGGCTCAGTATCACCTATGGTACTCTCCAGTTATTACAATTTTAAAAAACTACAAAATCTAGCTACTACAATACCCTGAGGTAAACTTTTCACTTATGTGACCATATTATTTTTATTGTTATGGCATGTTTATTATGTATTATTTAAAGTTAAATTAAACGGCAATACGAGGTAATTATTTATCATGAAACGGGAGATCAGTTTCCCATTTGAAGGCTCATCTTCATAGGTCTTTTTGCGGGGATATGCAGATGTAGCCACATTACTATGGACGCCCTCTGCCCCAACCAGGAAACTTAGGGCTTGTTTCACCACTGGAAAATAAGGGTGCGGTTCCACTGAGGCGGAGTGGAGCGGTGCGGAGCGGGGCTGAGCTGTGAAAAGAGGTAGGTGTTTCCACTGAAGCGGAGCGGGGTGGAGCTAGGTGGAGCGGAGCGGAGCTGGGTAGAGCGTAGCTGCTTTGCCTTTGCTTTGTTGATGACGTCCAAGACGCTAACTAAAATGAATAAATCCGCGTGAGTGAGCCGCTCCGCTCCGCACTGCCCCGCCCCGGCCCTCTCCACTCCGCGCCGCGCCTCCTCTTTCGGCGCTAGTCTAATCTAGTCTGTTTTCCCGATACTTTATACAATTCCGCTCCTCTCCGCCAATGCTGTTTCTTTTGAAGCGGAGTGGAGAAGAGATGTGGATTTCAAACCATGTGATTGGTGAATTGCGGCACAGCTCGTCTCCGCACCGCTCTACTCCACCTCAGTGGAACCCTACCCTAAGTGCTAGATAATCTTTATAAATTTTTTTGTATTTTTCAAATAAAATCTGTCAAAACAGTCTCAAGTAGTTTATTAGACACTTATTTGCCTGTGATGAAACAGGCCCTTAGAATATTAAGTTATTCCAAAGATAGGATGGTGCTAGATCTTACCACTCTTAATGTTTGTTGTTCTGAACATTTGTCCGACAAGATCAGATTCTGAATCGTAGCTGTCCAGTACACAAGATGTTGCCTAACATGAAAACTATTTACAACAGCCTATCATGTTAGTAACGCCACCTATTGACAATTGATGTCTAACACCTTTAATATAATTACAAAGGCAACACCAAGTCTTTAGTTTACATGTCCCAAATATGTTATTATAAATGTATATATAAATAATTATTATTATGTTTGTCTGTTATACACGGTATTATATTCGATATGACTTCAATTATGCTGTCATCATCATAGTACTTTACAATCGGCGAAAATAATTTCGTTGTGGCACAATATGGCGTCAATTTAGAAAAAATGTCGCGGTTAAATCACTTTCTCGGTCAAAAAACGTTCGATAAATCACTATTAGCCGGGTTGTTGTTTTTCATTCCGAACAAATAGCAAATGGCCAACATCTATTCTACGTTGAATATGTCACATCAGTACATTTGAGCACATTTATGATTTATGCTATCGAATTGTCACGTTATCAATGATATGATATTTATCTTTCCTATCTGACGATAGGAATATCTAGTGGGACAGTTTAGTTGACAAAGAAATGAAAAATACTATTTGCATATATATCCGGGCCATAGGCTCGTGGATGACTGAATAAGAGAGAATTTCTTCTCTTATTCAGTCATCCATTCTTAAACTAGAACACGGATAAAATTCTGAGAAAACGAATCTAGTACGGTACTTTACAGTCGATAGCAATTTAGACTAAGAAGTTATATATATAACTATATATATATATATGTAGGTATATATAGGTGACTAAGTTTGACTGTAACATAATTAAAATAAACCAGTTTTAAATAAATAAACAAGGTGGTAAGGGAATACTTACGAAAACTAAACCCGGTAATAGTACTACTGCTATAAAATTTCATAAAAAAATATTTATTTACAATTATTTTCCTAAGCTACTAGCACATTAAAAAAATAACTGTTTAAGAAACGGATCTATTTAATATTAACAAAAGTCATCTGGTCCGTAAGTTATAAGAACAATGACTCACACTAAAATATCGCTGTCAATAATAATCCGTAGTATTGTATCAAAAATCACCGGTTTTCGTATTCCCTTTTCACTCCAACTCAACAACAAAATGATCAAATAATACGTTCAATCAATACGAAGCAAAATAATACGTTCAGTTTAAGTTAGTCCGATTGAAATTGTGTGACGACATCATCATCATCATATCAGCCCAATGACGTCCACTGCTGGACATAGGCCTCACCTAACATCCGCCTAGCGAGCGACTTTATACCGTCTGCATCCAAAGACCACCCGCAATCTGTGACGTCATAGCTTAGACAAAAACACAGTAGCTGATTTGAAAATATTACAATTCTTCAATCAAATTAACTTTTTGTCAGTTTGCGTCGTAATAACTCGCCAATTAAACATAAGAAAATATGATCTTGATGCGTTGACTAACGTAAGCTTGGCTGTTAATAGATTAAAATACTGTTACGTTGTTTTTGGTTCACTTTATGGTTACCATAAAGTGTTAGTGTCAAACGTTGAATGACATTCGAGTATATTCGAAATAAGTGAAGCACGATATCGTATTGTTGAAAATATTTGTTGCTATTATAGAATCTAAAATAATAAAAGGATTTGTAACTTGTAAGTATTTGTTTTTCCCGAAGACCTTCTGGGCGTTTTCAGCTCAGAAGTGGGATAATTGCAAAAAACATACTGTTTTTGCAACGCCCACCACAGTTCAACGTTAAAACAAGATAATTTTTATGATAATATCCCGACAATAAGTGGATGTGATTCCAATTGGAAACTGGAAAAATCTAGGTTGCTCCGAGCGTATATGTTGTATGTTTTTTTCCTTTCTCAGTCGATTAAATTAGACTATTCATGTTAAGACTATCACCGTGGCAGTGGAAGTGAGCGAAGCGATCACCCTGGTCGCTTCGCTACTAACATCGCTGCGACGTGTCGGGTGACGTGGGTTCGATTCCCACATAAGACAAAAAAAATGTAAATGCTCTAAGTAATAAAGGAATAATAATACATAAAGGATAGTACTACGATCAAACAATTGTCTCATTGTCCATTGAACAACAATTCACGGGTTCGATACCTGCACGGCACAAATCTAAAAATGTGAGGCTCATATAATAAAATGTCTATATGGATCGATGTTTATGCTGTATTTCACACTTAAGATTTGTACAGTGCATAAAAAAAAAGAAAAAAGAATCGTATCGCTGTGCAATTTTGGTGTCTAGAGTTGTACATAATACGGCGATAAACTAATAAATCGTGTGGACAAGTTCCAGATGAACGAGCGTGAGGCAAAAGGGATAGATAGGCGAGAAACTTCCTCGAGACGCTCTACTCATGAGAGTGATCTTCGCACCCGAAGCTATACTTGGGACGACGGCCAACGAGACGATACTCGAGATGTAGAGAATGACGGAGGGACAAGCAGGCGATTACGACGTAGCCGCTCTCAAGAAGGTAGCGATGGTTATAGTCCATACTTCGGTCACAGAGAATTAGACTCGTATGGTTGCGTTTATTAGAGGATCAATTGTCAAAGCGAAATAAATATCCTACGTGTTCTGAGGTATCAATTAACGATAGGTCATCGCTCGTGCGCTCATGGCAAGCACACATCCCTCCTAGAAATGATGTAGGAAGCCCGAAACGTAAGAGGGGAAGATACTCCGATTACACTGATTTCTTTGAAGAATTTGTAAATATTTTCAAGGGTTGGGATCGTGAATTTAGTCCTCTTTAAATAATGTTATCCCAGAGTTTGACCCACTCCTGAAAGAACAAACTATGGGTGCTTGGTTAAACAAAGTAGAGGAGTGTAAAGAGATATATGATTGGAGAGACAAGCAAACGATCCACTTTGCCCTACCCAAATTGACTGGACATGCCAAAACTTGGTATCAAGGCTTGCCTTCCACTAAGCATACGTGGTCAGAATGGAAGAGTCTGTTGCAAAAAGCTTTTCCATCAACTGAAAATTACGCGGAATTGCTGACAGAAATGCTTAACAGAAGGGCACGCCCTGGTGTGAGTCTCTTGAGTTATATTATTTCTCGAAAATTTACTTGCTTAACCGTTGCAAAATATTTAGGAAACAGGCGGTGGACTGTATTATAATTGGGATAGAGGAAAAAGGTGTTCGGTTGAGTGCACAGGCTGGGAAGTTTGACAAGCCTGAGAAAACCTTAGAATTTTTCATAGTCGTTAGAAGTCACTTAAACAAAGTAGAGGATTAGATTAGGAGGCGCTCTAAATATAGACTTCAAAGCCGAAAGGCGTCGCATGATGAAGTCTACTCTCCGACCTACTGCGCTTCAAATGGCAATGGGGTCCGAAAAGTTCCAACTGGAGCTTCAAAATCGTTTCGACCTGCTGGAAAATCTTGGCAATGTTGACGAGAAAACCGACACAGTGGTCAAAACGCTACAGGAGGTGTCTCGAAGGGTGTTTCCCGGTAAAAGCGTAAAAAGGCAGTCTAAACTCTCACTCGAGACTCTCGAACTTATGAGGCAGCGACGAGAAATGTCATCCACGCAGTCGTCTTCGTCAGATGGGGGAACCTCAACCGGAAGATCCGGAAGCTGGTGCGACGTGACCTCCGATGTTTCAATAGACGCGCCATCGCGGATGTGATTGAACAAAACAGAGGCACCAAAGTTTTCGCTCTCCAGCTTGGTAGAACTCATCTGACGAAACTTAATACTGCGGATGGCAAAACCGTAACCTCCAAGTTCGAGATTCTAGAGGAAATAGAGTTTCTATAAACGCCTTTACGCATCACGGACGACCAAACCCATGAGACCCAGTGATGATGACCACAGAGCCCCACTCACGCGCCATTACACGGAGGACATCCCTGATGTCAACCAGGGCGAGGTCAGAGTTGCTCTCGAGCAACTTAAGAACAACAAGTCTCCAGGGGATGACGGAATCACAACAGAGCTCTTAAAAGCAGGCGGGACACCTATCCTGAATGAGCTAGTCAGCCTCTTTAATTCCGTCACTCACCAGGGCTTAACACCTCGAGGGTGGAGCGGGAGTGCGGTGGTTCTGTTCTTCAAAAAAGGCCTTGCTGAAGAACTATAGACCCATTTCACTCCTGAGCCACATCTACAAGTTGTTCTCGAGAGTGCTCACCAACCGCCTCGCCAGAAAACTCGACGAGTTCCAGCCACCAGATCAGCCGGGTTTCGAAAAGGCTACGCACCGTAGACCACACCCTGTCTACCTTGGACAAGTTATCCAGCTCGGTAGAAACAACTTCGAGAAGGAAATCGACCGCAGGATCCAGCTGGGTTGGGCAGCGTTACGGTGTCTCATTACACCGTAAGGCCAGGTGGGGTTATTCAGATGGTTCCAACTTGGAGGGCAAGTGTGGTGCCATTCCTCAGACAATGGCCCACGTGTTATCATGCTCTGCGTGCCCGAACAACTGCACGCAGGAAGATCTGATGAGCGCAACTGACGGTGCAGTGGCCGTGGCTAAATTTTGGGCTGATACAATTTAAGACGATTTGCTGTCGACACGATAAGAAGATTACACCGTAAGAACGCTGAGACATGCTAGAATCGGTTTAGAGAAAAAATTGTTTCAACTGTAAAGAACGTGACATTCGAATGCTACGTTATCTTTGGTTCACTTTATGGTTATCATAAAGTGTTAGTGTCAAACGTTGAGTGACATTCGATTATTCGAGTATATTCGAAATAAGAGAAGCACGGTGTCGTGTTGTTCAAAATATTTGTTGCTATTATTGAATCTAAAATAATGAAACGATTTGTAACTTGTAAGTATTTGTTTTTCCCGAAGATCTGGGCGTTTTCCAATGCATTGTTATAATTTACATAACTAATTCCGAACGGACCTAACTTAAACTGTACTTATTACAAAAATTACATAAAAATTCGATTCATGATAATTATTATGTAAAATTTATTAAAACATATTGCCTGCAACTTACTGCATATAGTAATAATGTACATAAATGCCATTCGAAAAGATTCAGCATTAATTTTATTATACAGGGTGGAATTTTGTAATGCCATCTGGAGGAAAAGTACTCTTAATACTTGAGATAAATAATTTAACTCAAAGGAAACATTCCTTTATTTCTAAGAAGAAACAAAACTGCATTCAACGATTTTCAGAGATTTGTTTGCCTCACCCGAACCCCTCACCGCGAATTGGACCAGCTAAAATAAAATAAAATAACATCTTTTACTTTTATGGCATCGATCGATAGGGTCAACCATTAGGATTGAATCTCTCTAACAAATGTGGTTAATTAATTAAGAATAAAACCATAAAATCTTAACTTACGTGGTAATTTTGCCTCACCCAGTCATGTCGCATTTATTTGAACTGTATTTGTAATACAGTTCACGTGCACGTGCATATTGCAATCTTTTTATCAAATATTCCTCAATTATTTTAGTGAATAAATGACGTCAAAGATAACAATTATTAAAAACGAACATAACACACAACATGTAAAAATGTCGGACCATTGGGTAAAAGTACCTCATCTAGTCCCATTGAATTTATAAGTTCGAATTGTATGGTTTTACTTTTATTTAATTTACCATGTTTGTTAGAGAGATTTAATTCTTATGATTGGCCCTATCGATCGAGGCTATAAAAGTACAGGATGTTATTTTTTGGTTCTCGTTCGATTCCAGGGTATTTGCCAGTGTATTTTCGAAAAGGTCTGAATGCGGCTTTGTTTCTTACTTAAAATAAAGGAATGTTTCCTTTGAGTAAAATTATCCATCTCTAGTATTTCAAGTACTTTCCCTCCAGGTGGCATCAGAAAATTCCACCCTGTATACTTCAGGAAGGTTAATTTCATAGTTCTGAATATATTTAAATTGAATATTAAATATTTTTTGCGGTCCAAAAATAAGCTACAATTATATAATCATAGTAGCTTTTGGCCGCGACTTCGCCCGCGTAGATTTCGATATTACATAGATCTTTGTTTTAAGTGCAATTTATGGATTCCACAACACCCCACTACAGGAGTTGAATTTCATTTTACGTCAATATAGATAACATTTTCGTAATCAGCTTCCCTGAAAACCTTGAAAACGACATCCATATCAATTTCTAATAATTTTCACACCTATTTCATCCCTTAGGGTAAGTTTTTCAAACACCAAAAATAACCCATCAACTCACTTCTTAACTGAAGTTCTAATTTTTTTTTATACCACGACGGTGGCAAACAGACGTACGGTCCGCCTGATGGTAAGCGGTTACCGTAGCCTATGGGCGCCTGCCACCACCAATTGCGTATTATCTGTCCATAAAAACCTAAAAAATAACGACTAAGTACTTATTACTTACTTATTACTAGTTTTCAAACGTCTTTATCACAATTTCATCCACTTTGGGATAGAATTTAAAAAGGTACGCGTATTTGTGTTTCTGATCACATGTATAAGGTTCCGAACTGCCTTGGTGGCGCAGTGGGAAGTGTATACGACTGCTGTGCAAGAGGTCCCGGGTTCGATTCCCGGGTCGGGTGAAAATGGAATTGGGCTTTTCTATCATGAAATTCCAGTATTGAGATTTTCCCGGAGTTTGGTAAGCAAATCTGAATGACAATAGGCTCGCCCCCTATTTTATGGGACTAAACAAAGAACTGTCTATTTAATATTTCACCTCCTGAACCCATCCCTATCAAAAATATTAAAAACAACATTTTGAGTTCCTATCCCAATACTAATTTGCAAAACGTTCACTTCAAAACAAAGATCTTTTCATACAATGTTTCATCCCTAATCTCACCCTTCCAAAACCCTTCCCTTGTAAAAAATATTGATGAAGGTATTTTTTATTTTGACAGTTCAAAACAAATTTTCAAATCTAGAAGTTAAAAAACAAAGAAGTTTCATACAATCGTTTTTATCCCTTTTCACCCTCATAGGGGTTGAATTTTAAAAACCCTTTCTTAGTACACCTCTAGACATTAGGACAAACATACCCTCCAAATTTCAAGTCGGTACGACCAGCGGTTTAGGCTGTGCTGTTGTCAGTCAGTCAGTCAGGACAAAGCCTCTTATAATATGTATGGATGGATGGGCGTATTTTATTGTCGTTATTATTATGGTTAAGACCTTTTATTAATTGTGAAAAAGACGATCGACATTGAAATACTTTTTATACTCTTTTTATTGTACTGCTATCTTAGTAAAAAAAATAATCTATCACGAATGATATATTGTAGACCAATTAAAACGCGCAGATTGCTAAATTTTTCAAACCGATAGTACTATGAAATTATCCTTCCTTCAGCTTCATATACAAACTTTCAGCTAGGGTATCCCATACCAATATAACAGAATTCAGAGTTCAAAATAAACATAACAATAATATAGATTAAAAATAATAAATTTAAGGCGAATAGTAACTCAGGGAAATAGCGTCAGCAAAAAGGTGACGGGAAATAAGAAATTTTATTTTGTACCTCTACTAATATTATAAATATTAAGCAATATCCATCGCTTTGGTTTAACATTTTATATAAATGCTAAACAAGTAATGGAAAAATTCAAACCCACGACGGGACTTGAACCCGCGACCCTGCCATTCCGTCGTGGGTTTGAATTTTTCCATTACTTGTTTAGCATTTATATAATAATATTATAAAGCTGAAGAGTTTGTTTGTTTGAACGCTAGGATCTCAGGAACTACTGGGTTGAAAAAATTTAGTGTTCGATAGCCCATTTATCGAGGAAGACGGAAGGAGGTTTTAAGGGTCAGCAACGAGCTGGTAATACTTCTGCCGTAGACTACGATAACCGCTTACCATCGTACAAAAAAATAGAAACGCGACCATAAACCTCTAAAAATAACATGATCGGTATGACATACCCTTGTCAAAGCGCTCGGGGTATTACAACTAATAATTTATAAAAACTAACGTGTTCTTACGTCTAGTCAGAATTGTAGTTGGTCTCTTGCATGAGCGGCTGCATATCTTCCCGTTTCCTGTCGCCGCGGTTTGATATTCTAGTTACGCCTTCTAATACACCGATGTCTGATAGCCTGTGAAAAAAAACAATTATTTTATATATTATAATGTTTGGACATTCACACACAGCGCCATCTAGTCCCAAACTAAGCCAATACTTGTAATATGGATACTAGATAACTGATATAATACTTAAATAACTTGTTTTTGGAAATACATACTTATTATATACAGGGTGTCCCGAAACTCATCGATCGACCATATGACTTGGATTTTTTTTAATTTTTTCTCAGAACAGGTACGACCTATACCATCGCCCGGTAGCCGCTTGACGTTGAGTTTCGGGACACCCTATTTATATTACACCCAGAAACAGAACAAATAATTGCGCTCACCACACAAAGATTTGTCCCGGGTGGGAATCGAACGACCTCTGTCTCAGCAGTCAGGGTCACTAACCACTGAGCCACGGAGGCTTCAATATATATAAAACAAGCTTCCGCCCGCCGAGTATGTCGGTAAAATATAATTATAAAACATTCCAAGAAAAAATATTTGACTGATGGTGAAAATCGCATCAAAATTTGTGTCCGTTAGTTTCATGTTTGTAAAGCTCCCCGCGACACAGGGCTTGTTCCCTAGTGCGGGCGTTGTCTTCAACGAAAAAAAAAAAAAAAAAAAAAAAAAAAAAAAAAAAAAATTCGGAGAGAACTTTAGGAGGAGTTAGCAGATTTACGGACAGATGCGGCAAGCGACTTCGTTTTATACTCTTTAGAGGTTCGAGTTATCATCATCATCATCATCATATCAGCCGATTGCAGTCCACTGCTGGACATAGGCCTTTTCCAACACGACCCATAGCACTTGGTCCTCCACGTTCCGCATCCAGTCCGACTATTGAGTAATTAATAGATATTCATCATAGGTTTTGAGACAGGGTGTTGGTACATGATAAGTTGTATATTTGTAAAGTTTTTCACGACACACTGCCTGTTCCCTATTGGGTCGTGTCTTTTTACAAAATAAAACAAAATAATTTTTTTAATTAGATACACACCTACAGGGTCATAGCTGCCGCCGTATCAATGATATGGGGCTCTTTCTATATTTTAATTTAAAAAAAACTTAAAAGATTCATCATAATTGTCAAACTTACACTTCAGGCTGGACGTCGTCCGCATGCGTAGGTGTAAAGTATGGGTTGGCGGCGGCGGGGCGGAACTTGTAACCGGTCATCACGAAGAACACCAGCGTCGCCATCTCTCGGAACATCTCGTCTATCCACGCGTACTGGAACGGTACTGTGATCTGTCAACATAAACACAAGTATTTTATATAAGTGCTAAACAAGTAATGGAAAAATTCAAACCCACGACGGAACTTGAACCTGCGACCCTGCCATTCCGTGTGCAGTGCTCTTCCACCTGAGCTACGCGGGACGTCCCTGAGATCGAATTTATCCATTACCTGTTAACATGATGACGTCATGACAACGTTTCGCTACTTATTTCGTTACAGAAATATTTTTAAATGTTAAACCAAAGCAAAGATATTTGCTTAATATTTAATGTAAATAAACACAAGTAAGGGATGGGAGGGAAGATGGTGGCTGAATGGATAAGGGACCAGCGTGCAAATCACGCGGCTCGAGTTCGATCCCGACCGGCAGTACCAATGTGGATTTCACTTTGTGGAATTTATATGTACTAGTCAAGTGACTTACCATCTGCTAATATTGAAGGAAAACATCGTGAGGAAACCCACATACCCTAGAAGAAATTCTATGAGTATGTCTGATCCACCAACCCGTACTAGGCTAGCGTGAGTGGATTATGGCGTAAAACCCTCTCAACTCTCTAGCTAGAGGAGACCCGAGCCCAGCAGTGGGATTTAATGGGTTGCTGATGATGAAGGGTTGGACTTCAATTAAACGCATCAATTCACACTTTCGTTGACGTCATTGCGCCAATATGATGGTGATTAATAAAATACTAACATTGAGTATAGAAATGACGATCCTAGTGAAGTATATGTAGCAGACAACCATCAGATAGAAGTGTCTAAACAGTTTCAACTTGCGCAGGTTAATGGCCGCCTTGCCGTCTGTAGTCGACGCGTCTTGTAAATGACGTATTGACCTGAAACATTAAAAAAAATATATTTAAATATATGTAATCTGTAAGGGGTACACCACATCTAGCGGCAGGGAATAGTCTGTATCCCTTTCTGTCACTTAGAACCGTCATTTACTAGAGTGAGTGATAAAATAGTGGCGTGAGTTTCTTGACGTTTACACCGTCAGTGAACTGGTCGTAGGCAAATTTGCTGACACCTAGATGAATAAACGAGGTTTCGTTTCATTTAATTTCAGAGCGAGAGTACGATCGCACGCAGCATCGACCATACGCTCGGCTCTCTCTGTCATTTACTGCTAACAGTAGAAATACACAACAATCCACGCATTACGAAAATAATAATATAATATTCTACCACATTCACACACGCCATCTAGTCCCAAATTAAGCAATTATATTTGCTTGTGTTATGGGTTCTTAACAACTGATATACTACTTAAATACATTTTTTATTTTTTTTGTGTAAATACTTACATATTATAGATAAATACACCCAGACACAGCACACAACATCACACAAGTCCTGGGTGGGGATTGAACCCACGACTTCCGGCTTAGCAGTCAGGGTCACTAACAACTAGACCAACAGCCCGTCAAAAATAATAAAATAAATAGTTTGTGATTAAAAACAACAGATGCGGAATCTTACGTAAATTTTGTACCCTATGAAGCGATTTACCGTTGAGTCACACGTTAAAAATCGCAACGAATAAATTTGTAGATCCCGTTTAGCCTTACATGTACAAATTCTGTGACTTGTTTCTTAGTTCACACCAGGACACTAGTCAATCACATATTTTCTAGCATATACCATACAACAGGGAACCTTATGGAGAAAGAATGTTTATTTCCTAGTACGTACCATACAAAAGAGTGCATATTATGAAAAAAGTTTAGTGGAAAATGATTGTTATTATCTGGTACGTACCATACAACAGGGAACATAATAGCTCCACAACACAGTAGCTCGACTAGCACGAATATGTAGCGCCACGCATTGTGTTCCGCCGCGCCCTCCTCACTCTCCGCCAGGATTATCTCCGCGACGTTGGCCAGAACCTGAGCAAATAACAAGATTTAAGTCATAATTATGTGGTAGCTGTAATCTCTAAATAGTATAAAACAAAGTCAATTTCCGCGTCTGACCGCATCGAATCGGTTCTAAGTAACAGAAAACAATAGAAGCACAGGGAAGTGCGATTCGGTGCGTGCGCGTACCAAACATTTTTATTTAAATTATTAGAAACCGCGCGGGGGTTCGCTGCCGTTGCTCGTTATTTGGCCACTGCTCAGCTCCTATTGCCCGTAGCGTGATGTTACCTTCCTCAACAAAAGGGGTATCTAACAATAAAAGAATTTTTCAAATCGGACCAGTACTTCCTGAGAATTTAGTTTTCAACTAAACAAACAAACTCTTCAGCTGTATAATATTAGTATGGATCATCATCATCATCATCAGCCTGTACTAGTCCACTGCTGGACATAAGCCTCTCCAATTGCACGCCACTGAGTACGATTTGCAGCTACTCTCATCCAGCGTAAAGTTAAGAGTTTAGTATGGATAATAAAATCTAATTTATATCGATATACTACGCGGCACTAGGGGTAGCTAAAAGACATATATTTACCTAAAAATAGGTCTACCTCATGAATGTAGTCGTAAGCTGCTCAAATAAAATGAAACATTATGTCTACTCTTGCCCCCTTATTACACCAGACTACACGGACTAGGCATTAAACCAGATTTAAATTGACAACTTTGACACTAAAACAATGGCTTATGTCAATTTAAACCTGGTTTAATACTTAGTCCATATTTTGTTATAATTTGTTTGTTTATTTGTTTATTCATAAAATCCACAGCTCTTAATTTATACAATTTTGCTTATTAACTAATCTTATAGCCAATTAAGGATTTACAATTTACTATTTTAACTTATTTATGCATCCAGAACAGGACAATATAAAAGGTATCATCTTAACACTAGATTGTGTGTGATGTGTGAGATGTGTGTGAGTGTGATGTGTGAGTGTGTGGTTTTGGGGGGGGGGAAGGTTATAAGGGGGATTATGACTAAAGTAGTAGTAGTTTAGTCATGTTGGTAGACTACTGGGCGATTGGTTTTAGCTTTTTCGAAGAAGAAAAGGTATTATGCGTGTCAGCCGTCATAGCAACATAATAAGCAGTAAATACCTGCAGAGGAATCACGATCATGAAGAGTTTTTTATCTCTGTCGGACAGTATGTGCTTGATGAAGTTCCAGCCCGTGCCGACCAGCACTATTGTAACGAATAATACTGCACCTTTCAGTCTGAAACATACCAAATTATGTTATAGTTTACACTGAACCAACTATAATGGTTAATCTTTATCTGGTGACATGATTTTATTGCGCAGATTCAGATTCACTTTATTCACGAAAATGTGGTAACATAAAGGTGGTAAGATAGTTACAGTTTCATCACATTCTACCATAACAATGGTGCGTAAATATTATGTCAAACTTAAAAACTAGAAAATATTATTGAACTAATTTATGTTAATTAATATAAAAAAAAAAAACAAAAAGCAGATTAATTGGTTATTATAAAAGTAATAATAATAATATTTTAAGAACTTTAATGTAATCTGATTGAGTCGATTGTAACATTAATTAATAATATTATTTTCTTTATACATCATAAAATCTTTTAAGGTATAGAAACAATTTTTGCAAGCCACTGAGTCAATCTACTTTTAAATACAGTCATCGAGGCATCGAGTGTCTAGTATATATGGAGCGTCTAGAGGCTAATATATAACGAGCATCTCGTATAAAAGGAGCGTTTAGAGTCAAGTATATAATGAGCATCTCGTATATTAGGACCGTCTAGAGCCTAGTATATAACGAGTGTCTCGTACATACTGAGCCTCTAGCTTGAGTATATAAGGAGCGTCTAGTGTATAAGGCGCGTCTAGTATATAGGGAGCTTCTTGTATATAAGGAGCGTCTAGTATATAAGGAGCATGTAGTGTAATATAAGGAGCGTCTCGTATATAAGGAACTGAAAATGAATATTTCTTCATGCCATTTGACAACTCATTAAATTTGTTCATATTTTTCCAAATAAATTAGAGAGTATTGATGTAAACATTTTACTAACCTATTCAGTATATATACATAGTTTTATGTAAGATTGTCTTATGTCCAGCAGTGGGCATCATTAGACTGATATGATGATGTTGTAATGTTAAAAGTATAATGTACGTATGTTCTATATCAGTATCACCACTCATTGGTTAGACGTCCAGCGCTGAACATAAACCTCCGTTTTAATAGTGGGTTATTTATAATATATATATATAAATACTCACAAATGCGTTATATAAAATAGAATCGCCCACGCGGTGACATGTTCTCCCCTCGTCTCAATGAAGTGATAGTTAATGCCGTGGAAGGCCAACGATAGTGCCTTGAGGTACACCAACACACACATTATTATATGTATTCGGTACACCGGCTGTCTGCTTCTCCTGAGTATGAATGTCCACAATATGGCGCTCAAGAAGAATATGAATGACATCATACTGTACAGAACTGGGAGCGGCATCTCACCAGCCGACAGAAAATTCCCATCATTGCTTTCATATATGTATACCTGTAAAAGAAATACGTGTATTCAATATAATAATATATTAATATTCTATTCTACCACATTCACACAGCGCCATCTAGTCATAACTGATATTCTACTTAAATACATTTTTTTTTATAAATACATACAAATTATAGATAAATTACACCCAGACACAGCACAAACCTTTATGCTCAACACACAAAGTTTTGTCCTGGGTGGGGATCAAACCCACGACCTCCAGCTTAGCAGTCAGGGTCACTAACCACTAGACCAGTCAATATATATATAATAATATATTAAATACATTTTTTTATACCACTACGTTGGTAAACTGGCGTACAGCCCATCTGATGGTAAGTGGTTACCGTAGCCTATAAACATCACCTCGATCTCAAGCGTAATTACAATTATATAGCTAAATCTAAACTATATCCAAATAACATGACATATGATAGTGTATGCATATTGCATAGGTTTTTCCTATAAACTATGTGCCCAAAAGACTATCAACATCATCATTGGATGGCATAGTAGGCAATACAATATAATAATATATTATTTAAAATATATAAAGTAGCATTTCACTGAAATGTTAGTTATGACCATCTGAGGTAAACAACGTTCGACGAAGTCAGTCCTTATTGGCACTATTTGTGGCATTTTTATTGTCAAACGTTACCGTGCGTTTTGGTCTTTTTCTAGTCTTACTTTTTGGACCTAGTACTTCAAGCTTTTCTAGTTGAACCAAAGTACAAATTACTTACAATCATATTAACAGGTGGTGCGGGCCCAACGCTTGTGTTGGGACAGTTGTTGAAGTATAGATTGTAAAGTCCTTGCTCCTCCTCTGTCGCTACGTACAAGGCGAACTATAAATAAACTTATAATCGTTATCATGCCGACGTTTAAGCGTCGTCTTATAACCTACTAGAAGTCGCACGGGGCTTCGCTTGCGTCGTTCTTTATTAGCCCACTGCTCTATGATGTTATAACCTATAACCTTCCTCGATAAATGGGTTATCAAACAATAAAAAAAAAATTCTAATCGGACCAGTAGTTCCTGAGATCCTAGCGTTCAACCAAACAAACAAACTAACTCAATAGCTTAATTTATAATAATATAAGTATAAAATAAAATATATTTTTTTTATTAAATATATAATATTAGTATATATGTCGGTAAAAAGTAGTCTATATTTTTCTGAAGATTGATTGTATGTGAAATTTTAAGAAGATCGAATGAGTAATTTCGTAGATTTTTATGATGATTTTATGATTACTCCTACAATCTATACTCACAAACATTTTAATATTAGTATAGATAGCACAACGCACAATGATTGTGTAATAGATTTGTCATTAAGACGTCATTGAGCCAGGCATGCATTGATATGGTACTGACCCGTTTGACGACTTCTATCATTTTTATTTATTCTAAGTGCCATTGTCTGATGTCTACGTAAAATAAGTATTAGTCGCCTAGTGGTCGAATTTCTTTGACCTTTCATTTTATTTTTATTTTGTACTTTATCAAGGTTCTCTTGACAAAGAATATAATAACCACTAGAGTGAGTCGGTTAACCGCATTGTTGTGACATCCACACAACACTACTAAAAAAATTTTTTTTGAATTTAATTCATATTATATTATTTGGTGAATAATTTACACCGAGACTTTAAACAACGCGGCGACGCAGTGTGAGAATCGAACTCATTATTACGCGCTATACGTATTTCACTCGAGTTATATGTGAAAAATCATAAGTGTAAAGGATTTTATTCATTGTGATATAATGTAGATGTGTGTATAAAAGCAAAAGGAAAATTAGTCTAGTAGTTTTGAGTAAAATGAAGTAACGCTATTAAATATAATCTCAAGCCCAGTAGAGGAATACTACTACCAACGAGTCAATCAAGCGAAATGCTCTTAAAATTTATACAACTTATTCAAGTATAAAAAATATTGTCTAGTCTGAACGCAATTTTGATGTGCACTCAAATGTTATAGGTACATCCACTAAGCTGTTTGGAGTTAAATATGAACTGTAGGTAATGAATGCAACCCTCTGCCCTATCAGATCGATACGTCTCGCCGACAAAACTCTCGACATATCTGGCTCTGTTGTTTACATCTATTTTGTATAAAATATTTTGATAAATTAAATGTATTACGTTACCTAGTCTCGCCTTAAATATTGTAACCAAGGAAAAGATTTCTTTTATCTATTGCATAAAACATTTACTATTGTAGTGTGCGTCAGTTTAAATATCACATTAATAAATATGCACCTCATTTAAAATGATGGCCATTGGCCTTTTACTATATTGGCGTATATTTATTATATTGGCTATATTGGCCTACTTTAAAGTTTACATATTGAAAACACTCACTAACACGCAATTTCTACATGGCAAAATACGTCACTGCCAATCTTGTGAACTGGTTTAGGGATTCCAAATTATCATTTAGAGCACGCCATTCTTTCTAAAAATGACGGGACCAGATGACGGCTAATATTCAGCTCTGGTGAAGTCAGGGTCATCACATCCATCCTCACGGAATTCTTCTTGCTTCGTCGTTCATATATCTTTCACCGTGTATATCATACATTTTTTGATGATAAAACATTACTTCATGTGGGACGAAATTGAAATATATAATAGAACATTATAGTAATACTCACACTAGCATTGTAGTAGTCAAAGCCATTTCTTGTCTCTTTGGTGATCGGCAGGAGGCTGTACGAACATTTATCTTCTCCTTTAGGATGATCTGTCAAATTATATAAAAAAATATTAATCTTAGACTTAACTATGATATTTGTGTAGAAATTTAAATTATATTTCTGTCTCCAGGTGCAAACTGAATATTTCTGGACAGAATACCTAGCTTGTAAAACAATTTTACTCCGGTGGTTTCAATCATAAATCGGTACACAATTCCTTAGCAGAGAAATGTACATGTCCAAAATTTCAGCATTCAAGACTTTGTAGTTTGGCTGTCCGTGGATAGATCAGTTTGGATAAAGTAAACATAACTGAACCCTTTGTTTATCGTCAAAATTTGCCGTCACTGTGCCCAAATTGCACAGTGACAGACACAAATGACCTTATTGATCTCAAAATAGATATGCAACATTTTTTTATAATACTTACATGCCGGTATAACAGATCTATTCTGATAAAGATGCAGCACTTTCGCTTTGCACGTCACGTTCATTCTGAGATTTTTAAAGTCCATCTTTAAGAAGACGATGGCTGGGTGTTGCGGCGAAAGGATGCTGTTATCGCTCTGCTTGAGGAAACACGTGGCAGAGTTGGCTTGCGCCAGGTATGGACTGATGGCCGCATTTATAGTCCGGTCGAGCGTGAAACCGTACTGAAACAATTGGTTTTTTATTTTATAAACCCCCCCCAATGTTTAACAAGCACTGTATTGCAGGGAAATTTACAAAGATACAATCAACTGACACAAAGTACACCCAGACTCGAAACAAATATATCTTTATATATATAATTCTTATGTACGTGTGTTGACAGTGAACTCCTCCTAAACTGTTGAACCGATTTGAATGAAATTTTGTGTATGTGTTCAAGTGGATTCGAGGATGGCTTAGATTCACAAATAAAATAAAAAATGCAATCGATTGGTATATCATGCAGGACAACGTCTGTCGGGTCCGCTAGTATAATATATGAATCACACAAATATTTGTCTCGTGTGGGAATCGACGCATCCGGCATCCAGCTTAACCTAGCCATAGTGACAGTCAGTTAGTGTATGTACTTACAATGGTATACTTTTAACCTTTTGAAAGCCAACGTCCGTCGGCTATACTCGACAAGGACAGGCGTGCCCTGTGCGCCGACGATGGCTAACAAAATTTCTTGGCTGAGCGATATGATATGTACAGGAGACGAAGATGAAAAATGCCATTATGGCATAATGTTCAAAAGTTTAATACACAATAATTATAATAATAAAAAATATATAGGCCGTATCGTGATATTATAGCCTTGCTCGATAAATGGGCTATCATCGACCAGTAGTTCCTAAGATTAGCGCGTTCGGCCAAACAAACAAACGAACAAACTCTTCAGCTTTATAATATTTTTATTTTAAATGTTATTTTTTAGTATAGTTAAGTAATGTATCATTTAATTTTAAAAATCCCCACAAATCAGAAATATCTTACAATCCCACATTCTCGTTGAATAGATTCTAATAAAATAGTAATTTTTCTTCAGTAATATATAACAAAACATGTAGAACTGTAGAGTGTACACAGCTGTCGTTTTCTAAGTCATCCGAAGCAGATGTTACGTACGCGGCAAAGGTGTATTAAATTATAATAGAGTGACGATGACGCGGCGCAGCAACAATGACCTTGCTACGTAATTGGAATCATATTATCTAGTACAAGTAACACTAAATATTGCCAACTAAACCTCTTGCGGTTGATCCATTACATTAAACATTCAAACACGTAACCGAAAAAGAAAATTTAAAATTTCTTGAATATATGCATCACACAATTTTCCCTGAAGGGGTAGACAGAGGTGTACCACACCCAAACACACCCAAAAGTATAACAAACATACTTTTAAATATCATCATCATCATCATCATATCAGCCCAATGACGTCCACTGCTGAACATAGGCTTTTAAATATAGCTTAGATTAAATAATAAAAATTGAAAACCATGAAATATGACAGTGAATTGCGACGTTGCCACTCTGTTTGTAAATGCTTAAAAAGAAATCGATGATGATTCCCGAAATCCGGGGAATCATCGATTTCTTTTTAAGAATTGAAGAACTGAAACAAAAAATCGCCATTGGCATTCATTGGTAAGCCAATGGCCATTTTTTTTAAAGTTTTCACTAGGCGAGATTATTAAATAATATTAAAATTTAAAAATAATGCAATTTAGACGAAATTTGCAATTTTTTCAATCAACCCGAATGTCTGCTTGCTTTATTTTCTCTTCACCATGATTAGAAGCAAATAAGTTTGAGGGCGGTACAAAATCATTCGCTGCGACGGAAATTAAGTGAATCCTACGAGCACCTAACCTATGTAATCCTATGTCCAGCTGTGGAAGTCATTAGGCGTATATGATGATGAAATAAGATGAACGAAAAAATAAATCATCGCCACTAAACATCGCCGTGCCAAGTCACCAAGTGTCGTTTCGATTCTCACATATTTGTGTGATTCATAGTTATTTGTTTCAAAATTGTGTGTACTTTGTATTCATTCCTTTGAACATATTTGTACCAGTTCCTTCACCCCTTTGACGTAATACTACAAGAGCTTATAAATTCTTACCTCTCCATACACGGGGCCGGATGGCATCATAAAGTTGACCATTCTCACGTCAAGAATGCCACCCCTGAAGAACCCGAAGGTCGTCAGGTCCACAAACTGCCGCTCATCATCCTGAATAAAAAGGAAATTATATAATTGTTCTGTTTGGTTAACATTGTTTTTTTTAAGCATACAGCCTTTGTATATACCAATTACAAGGTACCACTTTTAGCTTGCTAATCTGGTGGCAATGTCGGTAACTTTGATTCGTCTGATCCCTACATTCCTGATTCAATCACACGGATACACTCCGTGGCTAATTTGTACTTGCTAATCATGTACTTAATGTTTCAGTGCCTTAAGTTATCATACACACAGACATACATATACACGTTGATTAATAACTTTCGCATTCAGGCACTATGATATGATATGTCGGACGGGTACATGGTAACAGTAAAGTAAAAAAATAAATAAATCGAATTGAAAAGTAGGCTAAGAGCGTAAGAGACCCTTCTATTGAGAATATTGCAGTGGCAAAACAAGTAAGATTTATTTAGCAATGTACAATTTATAAATAAAATCTTGTGACAATCGAATTATGCTTCAAAATTGCCTGTTTGCACTATATCTTAAAAACGCCTTGTAGGTAGCGCACATAAACCTTAGGTATTTCTAAACTTTCAAGGTCGCATATGCAAAACTTTAAAATTTGCTTCAGCAATTTAACCATGACAAATGTAACAGCAAAACAGATATGATTAGTTTAATTTATAATACCTATTGTAAGTATTTTCATTTACATTTTAGCATGTTGTAGGTATGCTATTAAAGAAATATACACATAGCACTGCCGAGAGAATAGAGAGCATGGTTCTTTTTATGATCCACTGAATTTTTGTCCTATTCAGGGCATTATTTGTGTTCATTAATTAGTACGATTGAAAAGTAACCTTACAGCCCACGATCTGTAAGCACCTGGTTCTGCTTTAAAGGACAGTACCATTGCCTTGCTTTATGGACAAGAGCAAGGCTCTTATATTACGATTAGCTGTGACCCGGGGCTTCGCTTTCGTGGATCTTTTGGCCATTACTCAGCCCCTATGGGTCGTAGCGAGATTTTATATCGCCTTACTTGATAATAGGCTATCCAACATTGAAAATAAATATCTTTATTAAAATTTAATTTTTTTTTATTCAGTTCAGTAGTTACTGAGATTTATAATATTAGTATAGTATAGGCCTTACAGAATGTTTTTTTTTCTACTCATAACATGTATACCAGCATGACGTTTTATTTGTTCCATAGCAGTAGGCAGTAAGTAGAGGTGTGCCACACCTATATTTCGCTAGCAATAATGTCAAGTCCCATGTAATAGGGGAGGGAGCCTATGACCATTTACTGGTATAGTTCCCACTCTAGATTGATGCAGAGATTATAATATAGAATAGAATATAAAATAGAAAATAATATATTATGTCTGGCCTGGGAACAGAACCCAGGACCTGTTAAGCCATTGAAGCAATATTTTTTGTTTTTATTTAGTAGTACTAATGGCATTAGAAGCATTTTTAAACAGTTTTGCTTTATTTTATGCATTATTCGTTCAAAGAAAACATTATGAAATAGAAATACAAAAGAAATTATTGAAATTTCAATCCATTTGCCTCACAAGGCGTCACGTATTATGAAAACAAAGTCGTTTTAGAAACTCACTAGCGCATAGCGCCGGCACGCAGGTAATTTAGTAACTATATTTTTCGCTAACTGCGCTCACATGCGAGCCATTTAGTCAACATTTTTAAAAAGCAATCTTCTTTTATAATAATAAAAAACATCGACACTATTAAATATTTCTCTCTCGAGCCATGTGCGAAAAGTATACGTGCGGAAGGATACCAACATACTGTTGCAGAGTAATCGCTGTTTATGGTCATTGAAATTACACAATTTTCGCATGGCATATCATGCTATTTCTATTATTCTTCGCAAGTAAAACAAAGTACCTCATCAGTATAAGCTCTCATATCCAAAATTACCTAAATAGTATATTTAACTGGATCCAGGAATGGCTTCTAACATTAAATATTGATAAATGCACAGTACTATATTGGTAAAAATAATCCACGTAAAGTATATATACTACCTTGGCCAAAGCAATTAACACCAGTCGCATCGCAAAGGGACTTAGGAGTTATTGTGACAGAAGACCTCAAGTGAGAAACCCATATACACAATATCATAAGGAAAACAAACTCCATACTCTATATCATCTGTAAAGCATTCAAGTGTCTCACACCACAAACATTTATAAAGCTATACAAGACTTATGTAAGACCTCTCCTTGAACATGCTTATGTAGTCTGGGACCCTTATTTTAAAAAGGACATCAAACTCATTGATAACGTACACAGAAGAGCTACTAAGATGGTTGGTCCTCTACATAACTTATCCTAATGAGCAACGTCTCAAGATCCTAGGAGATTCTCACCACACTAGAACAACATAGACAGAGGGGAAGTTTAATAGAGACCTACAAAATCCTCACCGACTATTATGATGTGCCCAGCTTTAAAGACATGTACATGAAAAACGACAATAAGCACCTATGAGGTTATCCACTAAAACTTTGGGAAAATACATCAAATAAGAAACCAATGAAACACTTCCTGCCTAACAGAGTCGTAAAGGCAGGGAACAGTCTACCGGAAAGTGTTGTCATGGCTCCCACTTTAAACACATTCAAGAACAGATTGGATAAAGAAAACATCACCAAGCTATTTGATACACACGCACCAGCTAACTAGCTGCTAGTGTGCTATACCAAATAATAATATTATAACTCAGCATACTACAGCATTATGGCTTATAACCCAAAGGGGTGGGCAGAGGTGTGTGTTTCGCCAGCTATGTTAGATCCCATGTTATCGCCATCGCGAGTCTATTGCCATCAATAGGGCATATTTTGTAAACTTCAAGCTAACACTGAGAATTTCACTATAGAAAATTATATAGACTTAAAATGCCAATTCGTAATATTTATTTTATTCTTATATTACAATAGCCGCAACATGTTCACCAATAATTTTACCTCCTAGCTTAACTGAGTGAGGAAACAGATTTGTTTTCAAATGAGTAATAATTGTATTTGGCATGATTTTCCTTGTTCGGTCTATTTTCAACTTTTTTTTTCTAATTCACTAGCGCTAGCATGAACTTTCTCTTTTATGAAAAAGGTGCTATAGTTAGTAGTGTTACCATATTATCAGAACATTTTAGGAAAAAGACGCCAGCAATTTCAAATAATTTGTCTGTAGTATACACTAAATGAATATTTGCATTTTGGAAAGTAAGAATTAAAAAACATTTTACTATACTTTTGTTAGTTTTACATCACATTATTGATATCACCAGCCACAACTCTTTGTTAAATGTTAGATGAACAGACTATTTTTAAGTGTTAAGGCTTAAGTACAACTATTTAAATCATAAAATGAGTTGGCATCCCCTTAACTATGATGGTGGCAAAGAAGTTTATGCCTGATGTTAAGCTGTTACCATAGTCTATGGACTTCTGCCACATCAGGAGTGTCACATGTGCATTTTAATGCATTATACTTGAGCCAAAATAAATGTAGAATGTTTGTAAACAAATCACTGTCAAATTGTTTTTTAAAATTTAATTTATAATTTATTTTCTTAAGCCAATATCAGTGGCACTAAGCCGTAACTTCTTATTATAAATATTTCGAAATAACCTATAGGTTGTTTATGTTAATATATAGCTAATTGGTTTTACAAAATTACACACTAAAAGACAGTCAAATGTTGTTATTGTTTATTCTACATCCAATTATGCCCAAGTATAGTGCTAATTATCTAAGTGACTCTTACCAATCAAGTTTATGTAGAATTTGTTGTGATAGCTAATTTTATAAAAATTATACTACCTATTGCATAAAATTCTGCCTAAACATAACTGAATCATATTATATTGTATTTTTTTGTTAGTTAGTGGATCACTAATAAGATAATACTAACATTCAATTATGATAAACTCTGCACTTCTAACAATGAAACGTTTTCTTTTTAATAAGTACAAGTTTAACAAACAGGTTTTAATATCTTTAAGTGCCACATAATAACAGATATTTCTGTACCTAATATATACACTATTTATGACGCGATAAGGACTTTGAAACTATATGATACTTTAATCCTAACTCATAAATAAACATTGCTTCTTATCTTTGAGAAATAAATTAATGATGTGTTAGGTTATTCAATGTGTCTATTTTAAAATAAAGAAATTACATGACTTAACTTTACTTAGGATATTTTTTTTATAATAATTGTAACTTAGGAATACAATACAAATAAGAATATATCTTTTTTTAATAAAGCGCCTTTTATGGCTTCATTCCACTTACAATATCCTAACCAAATATACAGATTAACAGAAGCATTAATCTTCACATTTATTATATAGAATTTGAAAATCAACTGAGCTTCATTTTCTTATAAAATATTTCCAAAGGTAGGTATTAAAATTAAACAATTTTAACTTACCGTAAGATGCAACTTGTGTATTCTGCCGTAAACCGTCACTGCAACTAACAAGACGCATAACAATGCCCTTCTCACCGCACGAATCATGGTTCATGACTATTATATTGAAATTAACTAATAACACTATTTAATTTAAGCGTTTTACATTCCAATACTTCACAGTTCACAAAAACATTCTCGCGATTGGGGTGACGGTGATAAACATAGACAAACAATAGAGTTTTAAAAGCACATAGACTAAATCTAGACATTATGGTGCAATAATACAGGTATTCTCGTTACTAAAGCCATGCTAAAGCCCTCTACGCACTATTCATCTTGAAGGACAGCAGGTTCGACTGCAAGGCACGATTATTTATGCTGTATAGGTGCTGCTGTATGCTACACTAGCTCAATCAGTTTAGTCCTTTTGAGTCTTCTTTTTATGTCCATGCAATCGAGGAGTTGGATGGCCTCAAGATTGTTATGATAATGTAGTCTCTTTTCGTGAGCTTCTGCAAAACGCTGGATTACTTTACCTATACATTCCATCTTAAGGTCCCTATGGAGATCACTATTACGTATATACCAAGATGCATTTACAATGTCTCTTAGTACTTTGCTTTGAAAACGCTGTATAATGTATCTGTTGCTTTGTTTAGTACAGCCCTAAAGCTGAATACCATAAGTCCATACTGGCATTAGACTTGCTTGCAGACCAAAACTTTATTTTGTACTGAATAAAAGAGAATTTCTTCCAAGTAGCTAATGTAAGGTTTTGTAGCGAAGATCTAATTCCTCTCTTTTCTTCTTTATGTGAGCTTTCCAACGCAGCTACACGTCAAGGGTCATACCGAGGTATTTGGCTGTGTTAGCGTAAGGAATAATTTGGTGGTTGATATATATTGGTCAGTAGTGGGGTCTGGATCGATTTTGATTCATTTAATTTTATACGCCATTTCTGAGTCGAGTCATAAATTTTTTTGGGATGTCATAGGTGTATAATAGGTACAGGACCGGGCCCAACACACTACCTTATTGTCAGTTGTGGTATTCCAGCTTTAATTTTTCTCAGTTCTGAATAGGCATTTTCTTGTCTTACTCTAAACATTCTGTGTGAATTGTGGCAACATAAGGTTTAACTTGTATAATGTATATTAACCCTTGGTGCCACACTTTGTCAAAAGCTTTGGCGACGTTCATAAACACTGGAGAACAAACTTGTTTATTTTCGAGTCCTTTTTCAATGATACTCGTAATCATATGGACTTGTTCTATTGTTGAATGGCCTTCCCTAAAGCCAAATTGATGATCCGGTATTAGAGCATGCAGCATAGAGGTATAATTTTGATAAAACAGGCAACAGAGAAACTGGCCTGTTTGATGTAGGTTCTTGGGATGGTTTTCCAGGTTTAGCTATCATGATGACATCAGCTACTTTCCAAACTGCACGTAAGTACGAGTACGTACTTTAATCGAAACATTGCATTGATGAGGTATGTTAACTTTACCAGAGCTTTGCGTGTGAGATGTTGCAAGACTTCTCCTGTAACAAGGTCATAACCTGCCCCCTGATTCTGAGCTGTCGGAATATTTTCGGCCAGAACTGTCAGTTTATTTAAAGTTAAAAAAACAGACTGTTAAAAAAATAGATGGATGTAGAAAAAACCCTATATTAATCAGTTTTTAATTTTCTATACGGTAAACTAATTTCTAACACTTAATAACTTAAGCTGTAAAAATACGTCGTTCTAAGATTTGAAAAAGTTTACGATCCGGGTGCAATCCGATGAGTCAGAATCAGGACCCTGGAGCTTTTCTAGCATTCATCTTTCTAATTTCACCTGCAACTTCCCTTGGTGTTACGAACTTTATTTCAGTTATATCTTGCAGTGGCTTTAGGCACATTTCGTCTTCGTGTAGTCCTTGGTTCGGTTGAAATACTGTTTCCAGATGTCAAATCTTTTTGCTTTTTGCTCATTACTTATCGCCCATGTCCCATTCTCTTCCCTTATAGGTGGAATGGAAAAAAATGGGGTTAATTTTTTTTACTGTTTTCCAAAGTGAGTAATTACTAGTGCGATCACTAGTTAATTTTTCTAACGAGTTTGAAATAGATTCATTTTTGTGATCTTGAATCGTTTTGGTTAACATTAGCCATATAATTTTGTGTTTTTTTATCCTTGGGGGGACCTCGTGGGGTGCCATTTTTTCCTTTGCCTTCTTTTTTTAGCTAAAATGTGCTGGGATATTTATTTCCTTTACTCACAGTCCAGTATTGAGCTATATTTTGCCATACAATATTTAAGGTGAACTTTTCTACTTCATAATCTAATTGATTGGTAGTTTTGAGTGGTACATTGAGCTGTTCATTTATTACCTTGTTAGAATTAACTACTTTTGTTTCAGTGGTTTGCCTGTGCGATTGAGTTTTTGAACATATGTAGCTCTTTGGCAACTAAACATCCCCTGTAGTTAGTGGGATGTGGTTCACCACAGTTTACACATTTAGGTTTGTCTACCTATACACTTTTATCTAGAGCACGAGAGTGTTGCGTTCAGCACGTCTGCTTTGATTGGAATCGAAAACGCAACTTGAAAATCCGTATCATGATATAAAAATATTACAAAAACTATTTTCTAATAAAAATTTACTGTATAATGAGTATTTCGGCGAAAGTTTTGAACTTTTATTACGTGATTGTTGCGTTGCTTATGGGCGACGCCGATATCAATGTGCGTAAGTTTGATTCATCATCATCATCATCATATCAGCCTAACGAATGAAGTTTGATTGGATTCACAATATTGTTATCAAGCAAGCCTACGCAATCTCACTTTGCGTTAGAGATGTTATATTAGGGTCAATTTCGCATAATCCTAATATAGGATATATTAGTTACGTCATATTCTAATACCATACCTATTACTCGATATTAGTCAGATAATAGGGTAAGGAGTGAACGTTTTAGTATTATGCTCTATATCTAGTATTCCGACTCGCGAGGCTTAATACAATATAATAGCTTCATTATCAATAATATGTGGTTAATAGTGAATTAATAAAATATGAATGCAATGTTTGATGATGTTTAATAGGTATCTATTGATACTATTGTATTCGCCTCGCTCGCGTGGCCGCGTTCGCGTTGTCTCTGGCTAATACTTGACTAATATCGAGTAACCTAATAGATGACATTCCTATAAACTAATATGAATACGGGTCGCTCGTATTATAATATGCATACCTAATATGAGTATATTCGTTTCATCTTTACTTTGCGTCGAGCACTCATGCACGGACGGATAACCCGGATGGATAATGCATAGAGGGTTTTAGCTTCAGATAAAAAAAAATTGACAGTTTGGATAATGACAAGAAGGAATCAAATCAGATGAGTGATGATTGGTCAAACAGAGCCATTTTTAATTCGTAAATTTTATTAAAATTGTACACGGTTGCATTGCATACAAATTGATAAAAAAATTATATATAGGTACTTGACGGGCGAACTTCGTTAGATTTTGAGAACACTTTGTCCTGTACTTGTCATTTACGTTGAAGAATTGTATTACATTCTAAAAAAAAAATTAATAAATTTGCCAGTCGTCTAATTCTTGCATCTTGTGAGGTAGTCAACAATTGATAGTATTGATTTTTGATATTGTTTTAAAATGAAATTGTTTATGCAGTGTTTGTTTTCTCCTCGGTTGTACAAAGTGTACAAAGATGGGTCTGCTGATGTAAGTATACTAATATTATATATTTATAAAACATTTAAATATACTTATTAACCTTTAACCTATGTACTGAAGCCTGATAAAAAACAAGTTAATTAAGGCTTTGTCTTACTGCTTTTTAGTAGGTACCAACATTTGTAAAATCTGACTTGAGTATTGTAGAGTGCTGCCGTCGAATATATTTGTAAGTTTGAGTATCATCAACAATACAAGTTCCTGTCTCCCTGATGAGCTGTTACCTAAACATTTCACTTCTAAAACTCTATACCAGTTATTGATAAGTGCTAACACCTAACTTGAGTAGGTTCAGAGGAACCATATGGACCACACCCCTTAAACGAGCTTATTGATATCTGATTAACATGAAACAGGGGCCAAGTCCCCAAAATGTTGAACTCGCCACTGCCTCAGTAATTTTTAGGTTTAAAATTTGGACAAGAGTGAGAGTTTATTCTGGACTGATTTTACATAAAGATGTCCCACCGCTGAGCACAGGTCTCTTCCAATGATTTTGGAAGGAATACCTTTCTGTGAAAATTAATTCTAAATTATAGCTAACCCATTCTCTACTAATGTCCTACATTTCAAACAAAAAAAAACAAATATTGCATAATCAGTTGTACGGAACCCTCAGTGCGCGAGTCCGACTTGCACTTGGTGGATTTTTTATAATTTCTCACTTCACAGAAAATTAGCTATAAAAATGAATTAACAATATAATAATATATAACAAAACTAATAGTAATACCTACAGACAATGATCTTACTTAATATTAATTAACTATTTACCGACTTTTTGTTATTATAATAAGAACCTGTATTACAACTTATATTGTTGTTAATTAATGTGAAATTGGTGAATGTAAATTATATGGACATATTGGAATATTTATTAAATAATTTAAATTAATAATTGTAATAATATCTGGGCTTATTTAAATATGTATGTATTACAACTTATATTGTTGTTATTAATGTGAAATTGGTGAATGTAAATTAAATGGACATATTGGAATATTTATTAAATAATTTGAATTAATAATTGTAATAATATCTAGGCTAATTTAAATATGTATTAAGTATTAGTTATAATATGGTTATTATGTTTATGAACTATTTGTGTTTTAGGCCTTGTACCAACCACAAGCTTTAGAGAAATGGGGTGATAAAGTTGTTTCCACGGTAAGAACCTGTTTTGTTATTACAATAATTACATTATGGGTAGAAGGAAAACATTTTTGTGTAAGGAGGAAGTGCTAATGATTTCTCATATTTTGTATAAGACTTTAACGACAATCCACAAAGTTAAAGGGGAAGAAAGTACACACCATTCAACTTATAAACCAGCTGATTATGTTCTGATCTAATGTATGAAAGAAAATATTAGTTGATTGTCCTAATTGTTAGTTTAATTGCCTTGGTAGCAAAGTGGGTGTGAGTAGGACTGTATCAAGGACAAAATATGTAGCTGTGATTCTGTTATCTATTGACCTCCTCCAAGCAGGACAAACACAAAGAAACAGTTAAAATGTGTTCTTTATTATTCTATTATAGGACTGCTTCAATTATTATTTGTATAGATGCAATCTATATATATCTATATCAGATAAAAATATATTTTTTTGTCTGATCAATGCCCTAGATTGATTAGAAAGGTGTAGTAGTAAGTAGGCATATGAAAGTATGTATGTTACTTATAAAAAAACACCCTTTGTAAAATGTTAGTCTATTTGTAAACTCTGAAACTACTAAACTGACTACTGGTGAATAGCTAGTGTCATAAGTAGTAGCTTTGCCTACTTTAATTTTATACAAAATAATCGGAATCTGTGAGAAAAAAACTATGATATAATAATAATAATAATATTCTACCACATTTACGCAGCGCCATCTAGTCCCAAAGTAAGCAATTATATTTGCTTGTGTTATGGGTACTAAATAACTGATATACTACTTAAATATTTTTTTTTTGTAAATACATACATATTATAGATAAATTACAACCAGATACGGAACAAACCTTTATGCTCATCACACAAAGATTTGTCCTGGGTGGGGATCGAACCCACGACCTCCGGTTTAGCAGTCAAGGTTACTAACCACTAGACCAACAGGCCACTCAAGTTCTTCTAATATTGTTGTACTTCACTGCACTTCACCAGTAATGAGAGAGTACTAATATGATCCCTTTATACCCCAACATACATATACCCCATTTCTATATTTCAGGCCAACACTATACTGAATATAGGCTTTTACACTTCTCCATTCATCTGCATGTACATTTACAAAAGAGGCTTCTTCACAAATGAGGAGACTAAGACTCTTGGCTGGTTCTTCGGTAGCATTGGATGCTTGCTTGCTGTCTCGTTGATTATCAGAGCCATCGGGCGAACGAATAATCCCAAATACACAACATTTATGAAGGCACTCTCGAGCCCTATGGTAGATAAGAAGGCTTATCTCGCTGAGATCAGGAAGTACGACTTTGAGTTCGATGCTTGGCCTGTTACTTACAGCATGTCTTCTAAAGAAAGGTGTGTTACACATATTATTAAATTGCACTTGAAATTACATGCTAGCCACATCATTATTTTTGGAGTAACTTTAATAGCAACATATCAATATACAAATTATTAGAGCTATTTTTGAGACAGTGCATTACTTTTTATTCTGGAAATTAAATTAGATAGTTAGATGTATATTTGACAATACTCGCAATTCTATTTCAGACCTAAATGGTTAGAATACAATATATTTAACACAATTGCAAATTCCACGTTACCTGTATACCAGCGAGCTATCATCCAGATATTGGCTTTCTTAGCCACACATACATTTGGTCTCCGGCTCATCTATCCTGGAACTATGTCAGTGATTCAGATCATGCTGTGTGAGTAAAATTGATATATTTTTTAACCAGATGTGTTAATGTGTATCCTTTTCCTCTTCCTCTTCAACTATATATCTACCATTTCCCTATCTCGCTCTCTCAGGTCTCCACTCTTTTTCTATCAATTTCTGTTCTATGATATTATTTATCCATTTGTTGACTGTAGAATAATCGATATTGTTATCACTAGACGTTATTATTTTATTTTATTTTTGAACTTATCTTTTAGTTGTATAGTTGCATACCCTTGTAGAAATACCTACGCCAATGGCATTCTTTTACTTTACTGTTGAAGTTTATATTTTATTTATGTATAGATTAACTACATACTTAGCACCTATCTGTATTTATGTAAGCATCACCCGATGGTTGGCTTGTACAGAATGCTTTTAGCATTAAGTCTGCCTTTTGTCACATACTGTTTGGAATACGTTTTTAAATAAAAAATTGTTTATTCGATTAGGGTCTCCATTATTCCAAGGCAGAACATACTTGGTAGAGGTTTTCGACGGACAACGCGCCAAATTGCTGACAGCTGATGGTAACACACTGGACACCATGTTCATAGACAATAGACGAGATACACCTGAAGGCAAGATCCTGGTCATTTGCTGTGAGGGAAATTCCGGGTTTTACGAGTTTGGCATCATGACTACACCTGTGAAGGCTGGTTATTCAGCGCTCGGGTGGAATCATCCTGGATTTGCTGGCAGCACTGTAAGTACCTACATCAATTTTATTTATACATATATTTCTCTTCTGTTTTTAACTTTACCTTTTAGGGTTCCATAAAGGTACAAAAGGCCTTATGGTGTCGCCCTGTCCATACATCTGTCTGTCCGTCTGTTCAAACGAAACACGAATGAGATTACGTGACGTACTGACATAATTAATTGATAATAACTAAATTCCCTTACAAAATAGCCTTATGGTGGCCATACACGCTACGAGAAGTCGTTACGATCAGACTGACTGTACAGTTCGAACGGTATAGTTTATCGTACATAGCATACAAGCTATATACGCTACGAGAAATCGTTACGATCAGACGGTACAATAAACGGTGCCAATGTACACGTGTCAGCGATGGCTTCGACGGAAGACGTTTTAGCAGTTGTTGGATTAATATTCGCCCTGAAGGAAAAAAAAGTGAAGTGGAAAAATCGTAGCATCTGGTGTAAAGAATGGCTAATGAAAAGAAGAGTTCATTTTCATGTCAATTTGACGACAAAACCGAACACGAAAACTGAACGAGCTCATATACGTTACGATCAGACGGCACAGTTCATCCGATTCCGTTTAATCAATTGAAATTTTCGTATTGTTCCGTTCGATTGCACAGTCTTAAAAAATCGGACGAAACTGTACAGTTTTATAACATACATGTAGCGATTTATCGGTACCGTTCGAACTGTACAGTCTGATCGTAACGATTTCTCGTAGCGTGTACGGCCACCATTAGATCTATCTCTTTCTAATTGCAAACATAGTATTGTCACTGTTTATCTTACCTAACTTTTTTTTTTCAAATTAAGCATAGATCTTATATTTAAATGAAGTAATTGTTGATATCGTTTATCGTTAATCTAACAGTGTGGTGCTCTGCTGCATCACTTTACACGCTACCCAAATTGTAAATTACAAAAGATCGTAACTATCCATTTTTTTTAAAAAGAGTGGCGTGAATTTCTTGCCAGTTCTTCTCATAGCTCCACCCCGTCAGCGAACTGGTCGTAGGCAAATTTGCTGACACTACTTTTCGGATAACCTGTTACATTCTTATCTTGTGACTTTCATAAGTGTTACCTTGTAACCTAGATGAATAAACGAGTTTTCATTTTTTTATTTATTTATTAAGGATGACCAACAAGTGATACACATACTTAACAAAAAAATATCAAAAACATAAAACGTGCCTGATACTCTCTCAATTATAGGCAACCACAGCTAACTTA
Source organism: Laspeyria flexula (assembly GCA_905147015.1). Classification (NCBI taxonomy): domain Eukaryota; kingdom Metazoa; phylum Arthropoda; class Insecta; order Lepidoptera; family Erebidae; genus Laspeyria; species Laspeyria flexula. Next base: position 4,648,863 of record LR989949.1, on the reverse strand, counting down.
AGAATAACATTTGTTTGTTTTATTATAATAATAAGTCTAGAAATAAGTCTTATCAGTTAACAGTGCAAAAGTAGGAAATTTATATAAAATTTGTTGTTGACATGACTATTAAAACAAAAAAAAATTGAATTTATAGAAAAAAAAAGATGTAGTGACAACAGTAAGAATAGAAGATATTAGCATTGTGTACAGTCAGCGTCAAATAGTTAGTGACACTCAAGTTATTCAAATTTATAGATGCAACCAAAAAGTCAATAATATCGGTACAAGCAAAGTTCGGTACAAGTTTCTAATGTGATCCACATTTTTGAACACTTGGATGCTTGGATACCATTGGTGATATGACTGTAACCATATTTATGGCGGTTTGATTTTACTTTTCTATATGACATTTTGAGCTTCTCGACTTATGAGCGCGTAAATTGTTGACAAATATATAGAAACTTTGCTTGTACCGATATTATTGACTTTTTGGTTGCGTCTATAAATTTGAATACCTTGAGTGTCACTAACTATTTCTCGCTGACTGTACATTGTTTATAACCGAAAGTATTCCATAATTTTACTCTTAAATTTAGTTGGAGTATTTTCAAAAATGTCAAGATCTAAGATTCGGGAGAGATCATTATATAGTTTACACATTCTATTTAAAGGTGAATTAAGGCCGAGATTAGTTTGGTATCTGTTTAAACTGAACAGTTTGTAGGCACATATTCGCGGTAACCTGCTCGGGGCAGCAATTTTTATTTTAGACAATAATTCACGTCAGTCTATTCCATTGTTAAACTATTTATATAAAAACATAAGCTCTAAAACCTTGCGTCTGTTGTTACGGGAAATCAGCCTAAAATATTTAAGACGAGCATTATAAGAAGTTAGCTGATACTGTAAATTCTGGTTATATGTAAGATGACAGAGGAATCTTCTTTGTACTCGTTCGATTCATAGGTCATATTCATAGGAAATATAATATCGGAAAAATGGTTATTAACTAAAAATTGCGCTTCTCAGCAAAAGGACGTAAGTGCCATGAAGATACTATCCACATTCCTGACAAGAGAACGATTTCTAATGATGTTCTCTTTTTTTTACAATACGTTGTTACATTTCTAACCAGATTAAGCACAGCAAACAAAAGTACAATGTCAAACTGGTAAAGTTTCATATGATACCTACCTACACTTTTTATTATATTTATAGTAGCATTGTATTCAATACGTCATTGATCGTTCCCCATCCTCTATAATAAGAGTTCACCTGTCTGGGGACGTTAACATCTATTTAATACTTAGTGGGGTGAGTTACGGACGTCACGCCACCCACTCGTCTGAGGGCGTTGCCATAGCGACGCCAATTAGAGACATTCTATTTTGTACACGCTTCTTATATCGATTGTAGGCCGCACAGTAGTCCCGATTTTCAATTTAGTGGATTTAGGAACGAAGATGGTAATATCACTGAATAAAAAATAGTTTCGTGTAGTATTTTTCATGCTGATTAATATTTATTACTACAGTTTTTCAAATAAATTACTCCTTAATGCCTAAAAAAATAAATAAGAAAAAAATGTATGGGAGAAAATCTATTTTATTTTTTTTCTCCGTCCATTATCAAAGTACATATAGCAATCAAACCATATATACCGGTGAGTGCCCGGTGCCCTTATCATGATGACTTACAAATTGCTCATATATCCTTGCGGCTTTGGCGCCCAAGAAGCTTTGAATTTCGCAATTTTCAATATTAGAATATTCTAAATATTTAACGGTTTTTTAATTGAAATTAGTTCTAAATAACTTGTTTTAGTACAAAAAAAAATTAAAACATACGTAGTAACGCACCCGCCTTATATACGTTATATTTGACCACTTAATAGTAATAAAAAGTAAACTTCAAATTTGGGTATTCGAAAGCACATGTTGATTCATTGACTCGTCATCATTGACCCTTATTGCCTACCCATAATTTATGTTCATAATTTGTCTGGTAATATTTTTACTATAAAAAATTAATATTTAAAATCTTTACCTTTAATCTTTTTATAAAGGCAACGCATTAGGAATCATACTCTGTGTTGCGGGGGACTTTAAATACATACAATTAAACACAAAGTACACCTAGACTAGAAAAAAATATCTATGAATCACCCATACAGTTGTCTTGCATTGGCACGGCGGGTGATGTTAGTGGCGGGTGATAGGCTTGGCAAATATCGCTGTAACTGCTTAAATAAAATAAAAATCTATACTAATATTATAAAGGTAAAGAGTTTGTTTGAACGCTAGGATCACAGAAACTACTGATCCGATTTGAAAAAAATATTTTAGTGTCCGATAGCCCATTTATCGAGAAAGGTTATAGGCTGTGTAAAATCACGCTACGGCCAATAGGAGCTGAGCAGTGGCCAAACAAAAGCGACGGAAGCGAAGCCCCTCGCGTCTTCTAGTAAATCATAAAATGGCGTCGTGTACTTGTCAATACAAGACGGATCATGCGTACTCATTACATTTGTGATTTACGCTTCGACTTTTCTCAGTGAGTTACGAGGGAATATACCGCCACCACTTCACTGTATCATACGATTGATAAAGCGCAACCTTGACATTGAATGGCCGACCCTCGACGGCTTAGCAAATTTTATGCTCTCTAAAATGTTCTTTGTTTACTAATAACTTGTGGACTGTTATAATTAATCCGTACTCATATTATAAATGCCAAAGTAACTCTTTTTTGGGGTTCCGTAAAAACGGAACACTTATAGTTTCGTCACGCCGCCCGTCCGTCCGTCCGACCGCGAAAGTCCATATTATTATGTCATCCATATCCGTATTAGTGAAATTTTAATAATAGGTTTCTTGTGTGGACCGCTACTAGGTTTATAGTTAAACTAGAAGTCGTGCGGGGTTTCGCTCCCGTCGTTCTTTATTTGGCCACTGCTCAGCTCCTATTGCCCGTAGCGTGATGTTATATACCCTATAACCATCCTCGATAAATGGGCTATCCAACACTAAAATATTTTTTCAAATCGGATCAGTAGTTCCTGAGATCCTAGCGTTCAAACAAACAAACTCAACAGCTTTATATTAGTAGTAAGATAATAAAAATAAATTAAGGGGGGTACTCCATACAGGTTACGGAAGCTGTTTTTTATTTTTCCAGCAATCCTATACGAGTGACATAATTATATTTAGATAATTTTTTTAAAAGCACTAAGGATTCTATTGTTTCTTAACAAACGCAGCTCTAGCTACGCATCGTCACACATCTCTGGTGGAACCTCGCCCTTATAGCCGTTCTACACGGTTATAAACATGCGTTCCAACAGGGTGACCTTGGTGGGAGCGTGGTTGCCATCCGAGTAGTTTGTATGAAATTTGGTTTACAACAGCCGGCTACACGGTTGGAATCCACCAAGGGCACCTCTGTGGAAGGCGTTTATAACCATCTAGCACGGCTTTCAGGGAGTGCAGAAACATTGTAAGAAACCTACACCTTCTTGATTGACTGTGTCATTTTGACCTTAAAGGTGTGTTTACACTTTATTTAAGTGTGTTTATAAGATAGACAGATGTCTTGATTCGTCCTACTTTAAAGGCAATAAATCATTAAGTCATAGGGTTGCGAAAAATGTGACGGAAGATGCGTCGAGTGTACAAGGTTGAAAGTTTTATTATGACATATTGTTTTTTTTGTCTATTCTGACGTTACGTGACCGCTAATACGCGATGCATCTTTCGTCAGATATGTGGCGACCCCTACGGCTGATAGTATAATGGTGCCGACTATACAATGTTTTATTGACATTGCACAGGGCTTGCCATACCCGTCCCAAGAAGACAACGCTATCGACGCAGTGATGCAGTACGCTATTGGGGAGCTCGGGTTCGAGCCACAGAACATTGTGCTGTTCGGCTGGAGCATTGGAGGATATGCCGCCACTTGGGCCGCTGTCAACTACCCCATTAAGGGACTAGTAAGATTTTCTTAACACGATTTTTTACAAGCTTTATAATAATAATAATATTCTACCACATTCATACAGCGCCATCTAGTCCCCAAAGTAAGCAATTATATTTGCTTGTGTTATGGGTACTAAACAAGTGATATACTACTTAAATTACAATTTTTTTTTGTAAATACACACATACATTTAATAGATAAATTACACCCAGACACAGAGCAAACCTTCATGCTCATCACACAAAGATTTGTCCTGGGTGGGGATCGAACCCAGGACCTCCGGCTTAGCAGTCAGGGTCACTAACCACTAGACCAACAGGCCAGTCAATAATAAAGTTTATGTTTGTTATGGTCAAATCTTGGAATAGAATATCACCTTATCGGTTGCTGTATCGGCACAAAGTTGCTCGCTGTGGTGGATTTGAAATCTGAAATTAGGGAAGGCCTATATCCAGTGGACGCCATTGGGCTGATATGATGATGATCGGTTTTAGATGAAGCTGAAATTTTACATGCATTTGTGATGATGCTCGTTGGAAGCCCAATTGAGTTTGGGCTCGTTTGATTTTGTCTTGATGATTATCTTTGGTGCCATGCCTCACATTGTCAATTGCTGGCCAGGTACTGGATGCTACTTTCGACGACCTACTCCCGCTCGCTGAGAACCATATGCCATCGTCGTGGTCGCTGCTGGTTAAGGAAGTGGTCAGGTCGTACGTGGACTTGAATATCGCCGGCTTGATCACGAAGTACGACGGTCCTGTGCGACTCGTCAGGAGGTCTGAAGATGAAATTATTTGCTTGAGGTGAGTATTACTCTATATCAGCATAACCGCCGTAAAACTGAAAATTGGATATGTCACCTTATTATTTTAACGATATGCCACATTTTCGTTCACCGATCATTTATTTAATGCCCAAACTGCTGCTAATAACTTGAAATTTCGTACATAGATTCTATTTGTAGCATAGGCGCGCACTAAAAAGTGTTTCTAAAATTCCCACGGGGAAGAAAGAGAATTTTTGTTTTAAAGTGGCTCTATTGTATATGCATGTACGACACACAGACAGCGTATCCAAGCCAAGTTTAAGCAAAAGGAACCGGCGACATAATAAAAATTGCCGCAACTTTATCTCGTGTTCATTATTAAAAGATTCAAAATGGCCCAGCGGTTTATGATCTTACATGTATTTTCTACTGAGTTCGATATGTTAAGAAATGTAAATAAAACTAATAGAATATTGTTCTAAGTAATTTTTTTTTTGTAATTTTTTTTTTTAATTTTTGTTTTTTTTTAAATGACAACCCCTGTACTAGGGAACAAGCCCTATGTCGCGGGGAGCTTTTCAAACATGCAATTAACGGACACAAAGTACACCCAGACTCGAAACATATATCTATGAGTTACACAAATATTTGTCTCGTGTGGGAATCGAACCCACGTCACCCAGCACGGCTATGTAGTGGCGAGGCGACCACCTTAACCACTGTGCCACGGTGACAGTCTAAATTAATTGATTTATTTTTGTCCAACGATAGGCCAGGATGTCCTTCAACTAACCGCGGCAACTTTCTCCTGATGCGTCTGATAGAGTTCCGTCACCCTGAACTTGTGAGTAACGCCAAGGCAAAGGTGTCTCTATATAAACTGGTGTCGCTTCTGGAACACCAACGACCGCCCATTGACCAGGAAGACATTGATCCCGCCGAGAAGACTATGTTGTCGTTGGTAAGTAATCTTTTATTAACCAGTTCTTTTGCCTAATGAAAATCATAGTCAATAACTTTATTTCATATAGAAAATATACATGATGCTTGTGACCGTCAAACAAAGACAAAAAAGGAGTCAGTAATTTTTTTAGGCCAATTTGCTCACCTTGACAAAAACGGGCAAGAAACTCAGGCCACTCTCTTTAAAAGCCAAAATAGTTATAATTTCTATTATTTATAATTTGTATGAATGATAGGTACAGAACCAAAATCTAAACCTAAACTATATAGTACAGTGTCCGATTTCCTGCCCCTACCTACACCGGGCTTTGTTTCCACTTCAGGCCCAGTGCTGGATTCTACCAGCACATTCTATAATGAGGACTTTGGTTTGCCATAGCTTACAAAATACCTATTGGTTTTTTCTGAGAATGTGGCCTACATAGCGAGCGATGCATTTTTGACGTCTATGGGGAAAAAGGCATGATGCTATAATTATGTTATTACAGTAATTAACCATATATAATAGTAGTATATACCATATATATAAGTATTAAATAATAAGTGGATAAGGGACCGGCGTGCAAATCACGCGGTCCGAGTTCGATCCCCACCGGCAGTACCAATGTGGATTCCACTTTGTGGAATTTATATGTACTAGTCAAGTGACTTACCATCTGCTAACGGTGAAGGAAAACATTGTGAGGAAACCCACATACCCTAGAAGAAATTCTATGAGTATGTCTGATCCACCAACCCGCACTAGGCCAGCGTGTGTGGATTATGGCCTAAACTCTCTCAGCTCTCTAGTTAGAGGAGAGGCGACCCGATCCCAGCAGTGGGACTTAGTGGGTTGCTGATGAGTAATTAACCATACGAATATATTCGATTTCCAGATATCGCTGTATATGAGCGACTTAAGATCTACACACTGCACCCCGCTCCCTGTGAACCATTTCAACGCCATAATGCAGAGTATTGTTACTGCCGAGATACCTAGGATCGACATGAACTAAGCTACACTATATACACTTTCTTTCTATTGACATATTCCTCTATTTAAGAGCGTATTTACAAACAGAGTATTACGCAATTGAGTGTCATTTTCGTGGTTTTCAATTTTTATTTATTTATCGGAGCTATATTTAAAAAATATATTTGCCACACTTAGGTGAAAACTGTGTAAAATGTAAGAAATCATTGCGTTTTCAGTTCTATTTATATGCAAATAACACATTGAAATGTGCAGGGCGTTATTTTCATAGCAAAATAACTGTAAACATAAACGATAATTACTTTTTAATATACTTTCAAGCAATTCTAAAAGGAGTAGCAATCATAATTTTTAAAATAAGTTGCAATTAAATAGTAAAAATTGATAACCAAGAAATATGATACTAAATTGCAATGTTGCCACTTCGGATGTAAATACGCTCATAATGTACGTACTCAGAGCTTCTCTGGTGATATTAATAAATGTATTTTTCTAACATATTTAATATGTAGACACATTAATCTTGTACTGTCACAAACATAGTAGTATACCGTGTCATTATCTAAACAACGAGACAGTGTTTTATCAGTGGATAGTTATATTTGGACATTTTAGTTTTATAAAATATTGTCAAAAGTAACTGTTTAGAGATAAATCATTTAGTAATATGAACATTGAATACTTATTCTACACTGTTTAAATCTAGCTGCATCGAATCGCTTTCCTATGCTTCTATCCTTTTCTGTAACTTAGAACCGTCATTTACCAGAGTGAGAGAGTGAGATAGAGCCGAGCGCATCGTAGATTCTACCGCGTGCGATCGCACACCTGCTCTCGTTCTCACTCTTAAATGACGGTTCTAAGTAGTGATGTGCAAACTAAATTATCAATCATATCAGTGACTTATAAATCTTTTCCTTCGAAAGATACATATCACTCTTTTAAATGTTTAACTCTTCTAAATCTTTGGTTTTGAATGACACGATTATTTCAATTGATCAAATAATACAAATATCTATTGATTCTTTCATTGATTCACACTTGATTAAGCCATAAATATAGTAATTTAAAGAAGATTTATTCAAGTAAACGTGAAAATTTCACAATATTCTGTATCTATTGTCCCCCCTTACATCTACATTATTTGTTTGTTTCCATCAGGTATCATTCCATCTGACTAAAATCAATCACAATGTAATGAGTTAAAGATGTATTTTCAAAACCAAAGATTTAAAGAGAGATTACGTATTTTGAAAGATTATACATCTTTTGTATCAATCACTCCTGAGTTACACATCTCTATTTCTAAGTAACAGAAAGGAATAAAAACATAGGCAAGTAAAATTCCGTATGAATAGATAATATAATCCAACCCTAAGTCGTAGTTATATTGCTTGAAGTACGGGACAGTTTCACCCTCACACACACCACTGTAACTCCTGTTAGCCAGGTTAAACAGCGAGCTATGACACTCGTAAATCCCAGAGAATGCCTAACTTACTGTCTTGGAACCCACAACGAAATTAATCAGTAATAAATGGAGGTGTTGGAAAGAAATTATCCACTTTCCTCTACAGCAAAGCGGGAGATAAAAGAAATATGTATATCTAAATTTAACTATGACTACCTAAAGAAAAGAGCTATGCCACGTGGCTAGCTCCATCTTAGTATAGTTATTTTTAAGTAATGACCACCGCTTATGCCCGGTCTCTGAGTCGTTAGATGTCAGTCAGGTTATACTTTAATCGACGAATAAATTTTATTTGATGGTTCAGAAACTGGGCATTAACGACACTTAACCGTTCGGTAAACTATAATTTTTTTAATAAAATATACGCAGTCTTGATTGAAGCATTTATTTGTCAAACAATTTTATCGGAAAATCTTGGTGTCGTGTTTATTTATATTGTAGTAATGGTCGTACGTACATAATGTATTATTAAGTATTATATAAATTATAATGATGGCATAGTGCATCCATGTAGTAAAATAAAACTAACTTTTACTTGGAATTTGGTTACAATGACCACAGAAATTTAAACCACTAAAACTTAACATACTAATAAATAAACTGATTGGCCACTCGCCTTTCTAGACCAGGAGCTGGGTACGCCCATGGCTACTTCTATTTATTTCTTACGGCCCTTCTGATTGTAAGCTGTTATCAGACATGGAACCCGATATTGCCGAGCCTTTAGAACACTTTCCCTCTAAGGACTCTGGATATATGTATATTTATTTCGTACTTAGCACATCAACTATGCCATCAACATTAAAACTATTATATGTATTTAGTGTTAGTTCAAGTGGGTATCGTTAGCCATGCGATTTTATTTTGCCGTGATTTACAATATCGTACTAGCTAATCTAAGCTGCCGTACTATCTCTTTACACGATATCCATACTTTAAACGACAGCATAGCTGTAAACGTATAACTTACTGTAAAAGTGTATATGCGTATAAAATGGTTATAATACAGTCACATTACTTCTTACCTAACTTTGCCAGTTTATCCGGTGTCACTTTTATGCCACAAAAGTAGCAAACAGACTTCCTGATGTTATTATAGCAGCCTATAGACGCCTGCATTACGAGCGTGTTGCCGACCACGTAAAAACCTGTTCACTCCGTTTTTTAATTACCTGCCGAAAGCGAGCGCTGCGGTGGTAGAACGGCGTGGCTGTGGGGGCATCATCTCAAACAGTTCTTCACATCTCCGTCTGTGTGCCGGTGAACAAATTCATTAAGAACTGTTCGAGATGAAGCCTGCGGCCATTTTCTATCAACGCATCGCTCGCCATCGGCAGGGAGTTCATCCCCACATCTTGGAGCCGAAATGGTTTCGCACCGCGCGGTTATAGAGGAATTTCCTCCCAAGAACTATGAGGTTGTGAAATGAACTCCCCAACGAGGTTTTCCCAAGTGAGTTCAGTATGGAGTTCTTAAAAAAAGGAGTGAATAGGTTTTAAGGGACTGCAATGTGCTCGTGATTCCCCTGGTGTTACAGGCGCCCATAGGCTTCGGTAATCATATACCATCACGCGTCTATTTGGCTCTCGTGAGGTACTGATCTAATGCGACCGTGCTATAATTATCTAGAAAAATAATTAAATGGATAATAAAATAATTATGACGTAACGTATTTATATTAGCTTGTTATCGCGTATGCTATCGTTACCCACATAGCTTTTATAACATACCCAATTGATGTACATAATTAATTTGAGCCTAAATTGTAGATGTATCGATTTCTTTACTATATGTATATTTCGAGTCAGTCATGAGTTCACGACTTTTGCATAATAGTCCTACTCGCAATCTCGATATTCGATTAATCGTTTTTTATATCGTTATCTAATGTTTGAAAATGACATAACTAATCATTAACAATTCTCGAGTTGATTTATGTCTATTCGAATAAGTGTACATACTTATATAATAATTATATTCACATGTAGTACCCTCCAGGTACTCGGCAGAATTCGCAATAGTTGTAAAGAGTAGGTTTACCTATAAATAAAACGATTTTTATTAAAATTTCTCACTTGTACCGGTTATGACGTCATCGCCCCACCTGTACCTTACTTGGTCGCCCATTCTCGCGATTGTTCCTCATTCCTTTTTGGTGCGCGGCAGCGTTCGCACGTCTCACATACCACGTACAATTTCATAGTGTTCACATTTTAGTTAGTTTCATTGGCGAATTAAACTTTAGTGTTCTACCTTCGAAGTATAAAATTAAAATAGTTTTTATTGTGTGTTGGGTCGAAGTGAAAGTAAATAATAAAATGGGATTTTCCTCCGACTCTTTCTAGCAACGGAACATTCTCCCGACCGAACTTACGTCAATTAGTTCAGACTTAGAGGGATCGTCATCCAACCCTCAAACTTCACAATTGCCACAAATAGAGCTTGATCCTGAGATGCTCAAAGCACTCGGGTGATGCTCCCGATGAGATACCTGAATTTGGGGAGGCCATCTTAAATAATATTGCCAACATTTGGGCACCCTTATTGCGTAAGGGATTGTCAAAGGATATGAAAAATAAATTGGCCAAAGATTATCCAGTGCCCAAAAACTGTAAACTCTTACAGGCTCCAAAGTTGAATGCTGAAATTACAGTGGCTATCTCGGATCTTGCACGCAACCGAGACAAGAAAATTCAAGAAGGCCAACAACAACTTGGCCTGGGTATATCGGCCATTAGTCGGGCGATATCTGCCTTATTACAAGGAAACGACAAAATAAAGGCAATAAAATGCCTTAGCGATGGATGCTATGTGACCTCCACTTCGCCAAAACAGAGGAAAGAAAAAAATTAATTACTCCTAACTTGGACAGATCTTTTAACAATATTATTCAAGATTTAAGAGAGAGAAGAAACACTCTTCGGGAACCAATTAACGGAAAAAATCAAGGCAGTGAAAACGATTGAGCGACAAGGGTTGCAAATTAAAAAGCCTGCTGCAAAAAACACCTATGCACGCTCAAGTCTGTTCTACGTCACATCACAACCAGGGAAACTGGACCGGCCCCTCTCGCTCAACAAGCAGGGGGGGGGGGGCAGGAGACAACCGGAGACCTCTGAACAACCGAAGGCCTCCACGTACAGCGCAGCAGACTCAATCGCAGCAGCGGAATGCACCCAAAAGTGCATCCCAGTCACACCGCCGTTAAATCAGGTACATGCTGGCCGTATTCAGCATTTTCTTATTAACTGGCATAAGGTATCGAATAATATTGAGGTTCTTCATTGGATTGAGAACGGGATCACTATACCCTTTGTTCAATAAGTTACTCAATTAATGATCCCTAAAACGAAATGTTCTCCTACAGACAGACAGGACATGGTTTCGGCTATAAACAAATTACTTCACTTAGGAGCCGTTTAATAATCTTCTATATATGTATTTATATCTGAGTATGAAGCGACGAAAGATCACTAGCCACTAGACCAACAGGCCAATCATCATGTACTGTACTGTACTGTTCATGTACAGTACTCATGAATGTAAACACACATGTGAATATAATTTTTATATATATGTATTTATATCTTTCGTATGAAGCGACTCAGATAATAACGATCGAACTTCACTTCTAGAAGTTCGTTTGATCTCATACTATCGCTGGACTTACGATGACGGCTGGCTGGATGAACCGTCGGTTAACACTTAGGATTGGGCTCTAATTTATTTGCCATAACCTATAAAAAAATAATCTTCAATTCTTAGATATCTATTTGGCCGATTTTTGCTTCAGAGAAATGATACCCTTTACTATTTAGGTTCATAACCTATTTTATAATTAAAATATATTGTCTTATTTTAAAATTTGGTGTGAATTATTTAATTTTTAATGTAAGCATGTAATTTATGGAAGCACGTTGGATTTATGTTCTTATTTATATATTTTGTTTACGTATTGTTTACTTGAGAGTATTTTAGTTGATCTTGGTTCTGGTTTTAACGATTACATTCGCCTAAAATGCATTTAAATTGTTTAAATGATTTTATTGGTATTTATTTGTTACTTAATATTAAGAATTAAAGTAATTTAAATATATAGTTTTGCGGTTTTTTTAATACATTTACAATAATGTTAGTGATCTTGGAAGAATCTCAAATGGCTCAATAAAATAATAATAAATTATTAGGCGTGTTTGAATGTGTGTATGATGAAATGAGTAAGGCCGTTCGATTAACAACAGAAAGATCGGAAGTTAATTTATGTTAACAACACACTATAACGCCTTTTTCCCCGAAGGGGTAGGCATAAGTGAATTTACCAACTATGTTAGTCTGATGTTAAGAGCCAACTACATTATACTGGGTACATTTTAAAATTCCGGGCTGAAGAAACTGTTTGTGTTTACTGTTTGTTCTCGACTCGGGGATCGGACTTATGACCATTCGTAGTCGTACACATTCCCGCTGCACTACCCAGGCGGTATAAGTAACATGTTACAATTTCACACCACACTTCATAGAAGCACAGATTAAAGAGTTATAGAAGGCAAGCTACTACAAAGCACGCTCAAGCAACACTTACATAAACATCGCTCGGACACGCTCACACACGGATCTCACTAATTTGAGGAGAACACTCCCGAGCCCGAGTGCCATCCGCTTCAGACACGCGTCATAAATATTTTTGAACAATATTGAAGAAACAAAAAAAGCGTTAATAAACTGTTAGTGAATTATTAGTATCTATTCTCCTTTATTAAATTAAATTCTCATGAAAAAAAAAAAAAAAAATATAAAAAAATACATTTAAAAATATAAAATTAATGTGGTGGCCCGCCGACATCGGGAACGGAGTCTAAGGTGCCGACGGTTAGGGGTCCAGAGAAAGGAACCTTCTCACAATACGTGCCGCGTCGAGGAGAGAGTAAGTATGCCTAAGAGAATCAGTATTAATACATTTATTTGAATATTAGTATTATTATTTAGCCATAAAAAAATATGATCATCATCATTACAATACAACCCATAAATATCCTACTGGTTGGTACGGGTCGTTTCCAAACAATTTGGAGGGAATTTAGCCTACTATACCGCGCTGGCTAGACGGGTTGGTATAAGGTTTTGTATCGAATTTTCCTTTTTTCACAGTGCTCTTGTCTGCTAACTGCTTAAGCTTACTCCCTTAGTCGCCTTGTAGGATACCCACGGGTTGAAATCATTGACTTAATGGGGGGGTAGTGATATGTGTATGTATTCTTAATCCGTCACTACTCACTACACGGACAAGTTTAGTTCAGTATGGGGCGCTGGCCCAACCCTAGCACGACCGCCCGCGCCGAGCGTAGAACGTGAAGGAGAAACATATTAAGCTTGCCTTCTGTACTATTCTGTGGTAGAAGCATAAAAGGCTCTGGAAAATAGCAGCTAATTCGCAATTTTTAGCCAATGATTGTTGACAACTTCTAGAAACAAATATTTTCCTTACCTTTTATTAAGATTTTACTTGCTTTCGTTAGTGCACACACAAGAATTATTGTCAGTCTAAAAATATGAGTATTCTAAAAAAATAAAAATAAAACTTTCTGATTGTAAAAAAATAAAAATTTAAGCAAAACAGAAGTGTCAAATTGACTGTGACAGTGACGTTGGTGATGTTTGATTTGATTAGATTTCTTTCCATTTGAAAAACCTAGGATTTAGTTTGAAAATTCGAAAATTACGAAACTAACGTAAATTCCAGCTTTCCTTTTTAATTTAGGAATGAAAGTTTAGTACTAAATTTTAGTAACTATATAATAAATTCTGCGGAGGCAAGATCCACAGTAAGTATTTTTTAGATCACTATTAACATTTGAATACCCGTGTCAGGTAATTTCAATCATATAAAAATATTTTGTTCAGCTAAAATCTGTCAAAATAAAGCTATATTAAATTAACGTGTTTAAGAAATACCATATTTAAGTTATGCAATAATCCTTATAACCTTGAAATGGGAGTGCCGGCGCCTACACTAACTTCCATGAGTAATAGTAACTATTTGCCTTACAATTGCAATGATACCTACATTATGCCAGCAAGCTTATGTTACTAAAATAAAGGTGAAATAGTTAACTAATTAACTAACATCATACAAAATAAAATATCTTTAGTTTGTTTATTTGTCTGCAAACATTGAAATGAATATGAATGAACCAGTGATGTGGGTTGTGATACACGACACACATGAGACACAAAAATTAAATTCTACTAAATATAAATTACATACTTACTGATAATCTTAATAAAAATACATTACAACATGAAATATTGTCTATGTAATTTATTGTTACATAACAGGTCATTAGCATTAGATATTTTTGGTAAAATGTCTTATTATTTGTTGTGTAAATATGGTGCAATAATTTTGAACTTAGAAAGTAAATAAATCAGGTGAATAAGTTGGCTTACTGCCAAGTAATTTGAGCCTTAATACCTTACATCTTTCTCCTTCTTTTATTCCTTTCACTGCAGTCACTCCCTTTCTCTGTGCCTGCCTCAGTGGAGTAGTAGGTTTTTGAGTTTGACTACTGTACGAGAAGACCTGGGTTTGATTCCTGAGTCGGGCATAAACAGTATTGTGTTTTACTTTCATGGAATTTTAAATATTAGCCTGCAGTTAGGCAATGTGTCCGGTTCATGGTACTAATGTCTTCCATTATTATTTGGGACATAAGTTGGCAAAATGTAGGTTTTATGCACCTTTGGCTCCTTTAGTCGCGTTTGACTCAATTGTCGAAATTCGCTATTGGTACAAAACTGCGAAATGAACTATTTTTGACAGTTTGAAAAATAAAAGCTTTGGCTATGTTATATTATCATTCAACTGATGCTGATGAGTAGGAGTCAGTTTCTTCCTATAAATTCGACTCACACATCTCTTCTCTCTTTCATGTAACATGACTGGGTCTTTATAATTTTGGCCAGCTTAAAAACTTATATTCACTTGCTTAGGATATTTACTGTAAATTCTAAAGATCATTGTCATCTGCATGTTAATTTATATTTAAAAAAACTAGCACTTGGCCTGACATGATTTATGACAACTATGTAATTATAATAACTGCACACACTAAAATATACTGTATTAATAATATAATTTTTAACGTAAAGTCTTAACTTGAAGACGAAACACCATATAACACTTTATGCTTATATATAATATTTATGTATGTATATATGTGTTAACTGAACTAAACAAAACTTTCAGAACATGTCCCTCATTAACGACTTGACAGGCGTGATGCGGGGCTTGCGTCTAGTGGTTGAGGCTGGCATCAAAACTCAACAGGAGACTGCGGGCATTATATGGAATAACTCATCTTTCAAGTCCCTTGTGGAACAATGTTCTATTGCTAATAACCCTATATCTATCAACCCTAACCCTGTTGTAGTCAAAGAATGTGTTGAGAGAGCTCTCGTTGTCGCACATGGGCTTAGAAAGTATGCAATAATGCAAGTTCCTAATTTAAACGTTGATGTAGAAAAGCCCGAGATGGACCAACAACTGCTGGATGAGATTGAAGAGTTGAATAGAGAGTTTAATAAAACTTTCGAGTCTTTGGACACGGCAAAAACTGAGGGCATCATGTCCAATTCTAATGTTGTGTCTCCACTTGAGCAATTAAAGCAAGCTGAATTGAAGAAGCAAGATGTAAAGCCTGTGTTGGAAATAAAGCCGGAACCAGTAGCTCAAAGTATTAAGCCGGCGGTAACTGTTAGTCGTAGTACTAGGGACGCTGTACCTCTGGTGGCGAAACCAGTTGCGAAGAAAAAGATAAGGGTTGCTGTAAGTATCACACTTATTTAGTATTTTCTTAATAAGTGATGAATAACATGATTTAAAAGACAAATTGATGATTTATTATTAAACGGATGAGCTATTCAAATTTACATTTCGTATATGGTTGTGGCACCGAATTTTAAACTCCATAAAAGTGTTGAGTCTTCTAGAGTTACCTAGTACAGTAGTTGTCTATAAAAATCATGTTTGTTTTGCTTTCAAGGCTAAATCAGTAAGCATGTGTAAGTGAAATGTGTCATAAAAAATATATAGTTCCAAGCTGCAGCTAAAAGCTACTGGTTTATCTTGAAGTTTGTTATTTTTAGTTCCTGGGGATATATAAAGGGTCGAGTAGGTTATACGTCACAAACAAGAACTTGCTCTTTACATTTGTTTAAATTTTAATAATTACTTCCCCAGCTGAGTGAAAATTCGAAGGCCCGTGTAGTGCCGTCCTCTCGCTTTGGTCGCATGGTATCTTTCGGGTCTCTCGCAGCGGGTTTAGGAGTGGGCACCATCGCGCAGTACGCGAGGAACACCATACAGTCAGTGACGGGGAATGTTGACGAGTCGGCTGCCCATGCCTTCATGTCGCCTGCCAACGCGGAAAGAATTGTGGATACCCTTTGTAAAGTTAGAGGTATGTATAAATATAGTATAGTAGGAGTACAGCCTCTTTAATGAGCTATGAAGTATACATATATAACGTCACTATAACATCGCTGTGTCGAGACTTTGTCTCTCGACGACGACGTTCGATTTCCACACGAAACAAATTTCGAGTATTAGTCTACTTTGCGTCCGTTGATTGTATGTTTTAAAGTTTCCCGCGATAGGGCTTGTTCCCTAATGCGGGTGTGTTCTTAATTTAAAAAAATATTATAAGAAAACTTTGGCTAATAAGTTAATCTATTGTCGACCAAACCAAATATGGTCGGAAAATTTAAATTTGTCCTATTTTCAAAGCAATAAGATCATATTTTTAATCGTCGGAAATTTTGAACTCAAGTGATTAGAAAGATAATAGCCAATGGCAATCATACTAGAACAACAAACTATAGAAAAAATGCTGCTAGTTAATTGTCCACGTTAGCAACTGTGTACTCCTCACTATCGCTTGCGTACTGGAGACTAAACTTATTAGTTGGTAATGTGAGCAACTAGGTAACTAGTAAACAATTGTATTGCCATTTCTTCCTAACCTAAGACATGATAAGACATATTATCGAATAGCAGAGTAGCTTATCTTGAACTATAAAAGCGAACATAAGCTTACTACTACAAACCAACTATAAATGGGATGGGATGGACTAGTGTACTTTACTATACATATTAAAAGTATTGCAAAGGCAATATACATAATAACTAGCTGTGCTCGCGACTTTGTCCGCGTGGAATTTAACAAAAGCAACATTACTTTTTTTAAAACAGTACAGATTTTTTCTAAAATAAAAGTAGCCTAAGTTACTCCTTATTACATCAGCTATCTGCCAGTGAAAGTTTCTTCAAAATCGTGCCAGCCAATTCAGAGTTTAAACGGAACAAACAGACAGACAGAAAGAAAAAATTGAAAAAAAAAAAATATTTTGGTATATGTACCGTATACACATTCCTATGCATGTAGTAAAGAGCGGTTTTTTTAATATTACAAACATACACACCAATTTTATTTATTTGTATAGATCACGTATTGCTGCGTACAAGAAGGGATAAGAACACACACACACACACACACACACTAACATTGAACCTTTTGTTCTCAGTGCGTTCGTCAAAAATGTTTGTTCGAATAAAGTGAATTCGCCGTCTTTTACGTTGATACGTACGGACCCAATGGTTCACTTTCGATATTCACCATATTTTATTAGATTTGGCGTACAGGGGGCCAAGTCTGCTAACACAATCGGAAGCCGATGGTCTCATTCAACAGCTGTGATTGGCTTACTTTCTCAATCGCGCCATATTGCCGGCCTTTGCTTGGTCTATCGGTCTGCTTTCGACGTGTGTAAATTAGCAGAATCGACCACCAAGGCTATATGAATTAAAACGTTTGATACTGAAGCACGCTAGAATGGCTGTAAGGATTTGTATGAAATTTTGCACATAGATAGATATATTATAATAGCACATAGTCTTTACACACGACGCGGACGAAAGCTAATTCTAATATATTTTCGCTTATGTTTTTCAGGAGCTGCACTGAAGTTAGGTCAGCTGCTAAGCATACAAGATGACAGCTTAATCTCCCCGGAGATGCAGCGGATCTTCGAACGAGTGAGGCAGTCAGCAGACTTCATGCCCGCCTGGCAAGTCGAGAAAGTTTTGACGTCACAACTAGGCCCTGACTGGCGGAAAAAGGTCGCTAGCTTCGATGACAAACCGTTTGCTGCTGCGTCTATAGGTAAGACTCTATCTTTTTTAAAATAAAATTAAAAACAAACAAAAATATTATTATGTTCCACCCTATTATGCTATAGAAATGTAAAGATTTCACTTCCCTTCTTTTTACTTTTAAATTTTGTTTTTTTTTATAGATATTGGGCCTAGAATGGATCATATAACAAAAGCTCTTAGGTACATAGCTTATCATAATATCACATCATCAAATGCTATAAAATAATAGTCGTCTCGACGACGACATTTTGATGTGAATTTGACAAAGCTTCACATTCACTATTTAGAAAAAGCATTGTGAGGAAATTCATATACTGTAGAAAAATCCCTAGACCCTCATAATACAGTTGAAGAGGGCCTTACCTATTTCTAGGACATTAACCTTATGAACGCCAACGTCATCTATACTTGACAAGCGCAAGCGTGCCCTTAGCGCCGATGTCGTCTATATATGACAAAACTCAGGTCCATAAAAATACAAGATAAAGATACTAAATCATTAGTTTTATGCAATGATATTGTATGTTAAAAAAAGTGTAGATAGGTTATAAGCGCTCGAAAAGTGGCACACTAAAAATAGTCTTATTAGCAAACTTCATCTCAATGTCCCGTTGACGGCGAAGGTATTTTGACATTGCATTATTACGATATCTATGTGTGCGTTTGTGTGCCATTACCGAAGATCGAACGCTATGTAGGTAACCTATCTACACCTTTTTTAACATACAATATCATTGGTTTTATGTGCTTTGTTACCAAATCTTAAATACTGAATTTTATGGCATGGCGTCCAGGGCACGGAGATGCCGATTTGCCATGGCGGTCAAAAGGTTAATGTCATTATAATGTTTATTTGTTCCTAGGTCAAGTTCACTTAGCGGTTCTTCACAATGGGCAGGAGGTGGCAGTGAAGGTTCAGTATCCGGGCGTTGCTAAAGGCATAAATAGCGACATTGACAACCTGGTCGGAGTTATGAAGGTAAATTATCGATACTTATTACTAGTTGTTGCCCGGGTCTTCGCTCCCGTCTTTATTTATTTGGCCACAGATCAGCTCCTACTGGCCGTAGCGTGATGTTATATAGCATATAGCCTTCCTCGATAAATGGGCTATCCAAGACTAACTTATTTTTTTAAATCAGACCAGTAGAGATTAGCGCGTCCAACTAAACAAACAAACTATTCAGTTTTATAATATTAGTTATAAATTGCTATTTGATCTGTGTAGTGAACATTTATTCATGATTATCAAGGTATCATCATCATTCATCATCATCAGCAACCACATTAAGTCACACTGCTGGGCTCGGGTCTCCTTTCCCGTATCTAGAGAGCTGAGAGGGGTTTAGGCCATAATCCACTCACGCTAGCCTAGTACGGGTTGGTGGATCAGACATACTCATAGAATTTCTTCTAGGGTATGTGGGTTTCCTCATGATGTTTCCTTCGCCGTTAGCAGATGGTAAGTCACTTGACTAGTACATATAAATTCCACAAAGTGGAATCCACATTGGTACTGCCGGTCGGGATCGAACTCGGACCGCGTGATTTGCACGCCGGTGCGTTCTCCATTTAGCCACCACCACTTTTTATCTAGGTATAGACTATATTATTATTGTCGGACTGTTATCTTTCTTCAGCCCTATTCCATCAGTCCTTCTCATAAGTATATTATAAGACCTGTGTTTTTAGGCCCTAACTACGGCGATAACGAATATGAAGTTCAAATTTGTAGTTTATGTGATACATAGTATTTTTCGGTTAGCATTTTATCCGTTTTAACGTGTGACGTATTAAGTCACTGCCCCATCTCAACCCGTGGGTGTCGTAAAAGGCGGCTAAGGGGTAACTTTAGATTTAGGTACTTGCAGACAAGAGCACTACGAGAAAAAGAAAATTCAATATAAACCCTATACCAACCCAGCGTGGTACAGTATGCTAAATACCCTCCACATTCTTTCGAGGAGACCTGTGCCATGCAATGGGGTGTTTATGGGTTGAAATGATGATTATACCAGCATCATCATGGGGTAGGCTGAGGTACATCACATATTTTGCCAGTTATGTATGTAGTTCTATGTGATATGGAGCGAGCCTATTATAAACCGAATACTCCAGAGCGTGAAACTGAAAATTTCAAGAAAGAGAAATCTAAAAACAATTTTTTCTCACTCCGGGAATCGAACCCGGCACCAGAAAACTAATAGCTTAGTGCGCATTAGTCAAACACTCACATTGGGCACTCGACTGTAAATATTAATAATTAAATGCTTTCTCCACAGGTATGGAATATATTCCCTAAGGGTATGTTTATAGACAACATAGTGGAGGTAGCTAAGAAGGAGCTCGCGTGGGAGGTGGACTATACAAGAGAAGCCGAATGTACCAGAAAGTTCAAGAAACTTCTCGAACCTTACCCAGAGTACTTCGTGCCGGAGGTTATTGGTTAGTTTTAATATTATTATATTAATTGAGGGGTATAGAAACAATGCATCAATATTAGCAACCCATTAATGTCCCACGGCTGGGATCGGGTCTCCTCTCCTCTATCTAGAGAGCTGAGAGGGTTAAGGCCATAATCCACACACGCTGGCCTAATGCCTGTGGTGGATCAGACATACACTTAGAATTACTTCTAGGATATGTGTGTTTCCTCACGATGTTTTCCTTCACTAGAAACAATGGTGATTGCCCATTTTTATCAAGAATGTTACTGATTAATTCTGACTGTGTTTATCCATAAGGGTTGGACCACATCTAGCTGCATGGAATCGCACTTTCCTATGTTTCTATCCCTTTCTTGACCTTAGAATCGTCATTTACTAGAGCGAGAACGAGAGCATTACCATGCGCTAGGTTCTCACTCTCTATCTCGCTGTAGTATAAGACGTTTCTAAGTGACAGAAAAGGATAGAAACATAGGAATAAAATAAGAAAATATTTCTGCAAATGTTTGTTTCGGACTTTGGGTGTTGTCTATATCTATAATTTGTATGTATTTACAAAAAAAAATGTTTGTAAGTAGTATATCAGTTGTTTAGTACCCATAACACAAGCAAATATAATTGCTTACTTTGGGACTAGGTGGCGCGTGAATGTGGTAGAATATTATTAAGTAAGGAAAGACTCCTTTATCTCGAGCCAATGGCGACTCGGACTTTTGGGAGGCGAACATGGGGCCGAAGCCAACATCAAGAGGCCCTTTAGACAGTTTAATCTAAGTTGTAATGTGACTCTGACCGGCGAGTATACTTGTATGCGCTATATAAACTCACACAAGTACACTCACCGGTCACTGTATATTATTATTATATTTATCAGTTGTCTAGATCTCATAACACAAGCTTATATTAGCTTACTTTGGTCTAGGTGGCGCTGTATAAAAGAAATGTCCCAAATATGAAAGTGCGAATCTTAAGTTAGATATGGTCCAACCTTAAACTTTTACATGAATTTGATTCAAACTTGCTTTATACCCTCCTCCAACTCTACTCTACTGAATTGAACTAACAAAATCAACAAAAGTTGGTTCAATACTCTTCATTTTATTTTATATTAACTTAAGTAAAGGCTAAGAACCTTTGCTTAGCTGTTATTTATACAAATAATATTGTATTTCAGATGACTTGTGCACGCAAGAAGTAATAACAACGGAGTTGATAGACGGCATGCCTTTAGACAAGCTGTTCGATGCGCCGTACGAGACTCGTGCCGACATAGCGCACAAGATCATGCAGCTGTGTCTCAGAGAAATGTTCTTGCTTAGGTGTATGCAGACAGATCCTAATTGGGCTAATTTCTTCTATAATACCAATACTAAAGAGGTAAACATTCGCATCAAATATCAAACAACAACAGCAACCCATTTAATCCACAGACACTCGCGTAATGCGAGTTTTTAGATCAGACATATCCTTGGAATTTCTTCTATACACGGGCTGGAATGGATTTAGAATGTTTGTTAACAATCACTTTTAACATTTAATTTATAGACCTTCAAATAATCCAGCAGTTGTTTTTATTAATTTCTATTGGTTTTACAATAATTGACATTAAAAGATAGCAAAAGTTGTTATTATTTATTCCAAATCCAATCTGGCCCGAGTATATGTTATGTGGGCTTCCCCACAATATTCTTCTTCACCGTTAGCAGATTCCAACTTAACTTAACGACTACCACATTGACAACCGGGACTAACTTTACGTGTACTAAAGCACGGAGACGCTCGAGAATAAAAGAGCCTCAAACGGTGACCTTTCATGGTCTGACCTTGCCGAATGTTGCTTAACCTCGATGATCTTAACGAACATCTCAGTACCACAATGCTACAAGCGCCTCAACGTGAGCATTGAGAAATCTAAAGAATCTGGTTTGCGAGTTGGATGGTCATTGAGCCCAACTTAACACGCTGAAAACTGTACTGACCATTTTGTGAATCACAAATACGATCCACAGTCGGTAGTGGCGTGTGTTTCTTGTCAGTTCTTCTCATAGCTCCACCCCGTCAGCGAACAGGTCGTAGGCAAATTTGCTGATACTACTTTTCGGAAAACCTGTTACATTCTTAACTTGTGACTTTCATAAGTGTTACCTTGTAACCTAGATGAATAAACGAGATTTCATTTCATTCATTTAATTTCGTAGCTTGAGGTCTATCCATGCACACTTGAGGTATATTATACCAAAATTTACATATTTCAGGTAATTTTGTTGGATTTTGGCGCCACTCGAGAGTATTCCAAAGAGTTCATGGACCAATACATAGAGATCATACACGCAGCATCATGCGGCGACAGAGACGCCATCTTACGTATGTCCAAGGACTTGAAACTACTTACCGGGTTTGAATCTAAGGTTGGTAATGGCTTCTATAATTTCTATATCTATATCGCACAATGATTTGATAATTAGATTTTTGTCAAAAACAGAGGTTAGTTATTATTTAGATAGTTGTCTATTTTTATTCCTGTTTTCGCGAAACCCCCTAGGAATTTTGAAGTCCGAGGAATATTTTTATGAGGAGTAAATTTACAAAAAGAAACTTAATTTAGTTGAATATTTTGTATGGGTACGAGTGAAAAATTCCAAACGGGTGCAGCTGCAGGCAACAGCTAGTTTAAAATAAAAGTATAAGTAATTTAACGATAGTTTTTGGTCGTTTTAATATCTAATCCTACCATCAACATATTTACGTAAATGTTAATTTCAAATTGATACCTAGGTAACATTAGAAGATAAGTAGTGTTAATAGCGTATTTTATTTGTCTGTATTTTAACAGATTAATGTTAGTTTTACGGGAATTTAAACGTTATTTACTTCGTCATCGGTCATTCCGAGCACAACTCCTGTATTGTGCCTTTGCCAATCCGTACAAACTAACGTAGTTTCATTATTTATTACCGTTAGCTTGCTACTAACTTTCGTAAAGACCGTTACCGTTATATCTGGGGCCCAACTCTGCTAACACAATCGTAACACACTGATCTGATTCGACAGCTGTGACGCTAAATCAATCGCGCCATATTGCCGGCCTGTGATTGGTCGATATTAGTTCACCGTATCGACGTGTCTAATTTAGCAGGATTGAGCCCCTGGCATGTAATATTCTATTAATGATTGATTATTGTGTGTTACAGATTATGGAAGAAACCCACGTGGATACGGTAATGATCATGGGTGAGGTATTCACATGCGATTCTGGAGAATTCGACTTTGGTACTCAACAGACGACCAAAAGGATTCAAGCTTTAGTCCCTACGATACTGACACATAGGCTCTGCCCACCTCCCGAAGAAATCTACTCCCTCCACAGGAAATTATCGGGGGTCTTCCTGCTATGCTCGAAGATGAAGGTCAAAATGAACTGTAGAAGTATGTTCCAAGAGATATATGAGGAGTATAAAGCGAACGGTAACAGATAATAGTGTATTCTGTTAGTATTTCAAGTTACGGAAAGCGGACTGAGATTAGTAAACCCATATAGAAAAATATACTAGTTGATTTGTCGTCGCCAATTCAAGTCTTGCTACGATTGAAATAAAGTACAAAATTGCGAAAACCATTAGTTCTTTTAGAATTCTTTTCGAATAAGAGTGAGGGAACATGCTATTTTTGAATCAATCTATTTCTCTATAAGGGTAACATAATATCAATGTCTTATAAAATAGTCACAGCCCGCGTTTTATCTTAGGACATTCAGAATATTAGGTTTAAAGTTGTCAGTAAAAGGTATTCAATATCTTGATTTACAATTATGCGTAATGACCTCAAATCATACAATCAATTCAATGTAAATCTTCAAATGGAGATCGATACAATGTAGTGCTTTATGATAAAATTTAATTTGCCAATAAGTGGCAATACCTATACTAATATCGTACAAAATGGGTCACGCATTTTGTTATATCATGATAATAAACAATAGGTACTTGGATTTTAACGTAAAACCAATTATAATTTATATTTGTTGTGCTAGTATCAAAATTTACATCATAATTTATTCAAATAAATATGATATCTCGTTTATTCATCTTGGTTATAAAATAACTCTTATGAAAGTGACAAGTTAAGAATTTAACTGGTTATCCAAAACTAAGAGTCATAAAATTTGCCTACGACCATTTCGCTGACGGGGTGGAGCTACGAGAACTCGCAAGAAACTCACGCCACTCTTTTAAATAAATAGATAGTTATAATCTTCTGTAATTAAAATGGGTAGCGTGTAAAGTGACGCAGCAGAACACCACACAACAACATACAACATACTGAATTAATAAATTAATGCAAGAAGAAAACCTATCATAAATATTCACAATATGCTCCTATATTACAAGTGACATTTTACACAAACATACAAACAATAGTAATTAAATTAATTTATTGTATAATGCCCCTTACGAATGAAATAATCCTTAACAATGCTTTTAAATTTATGTAAGGGTAAATTCATAATGTTGTTGGGAATTTTGTTATAAAAACGTACACCGAGTTCCTAAAAAAAAAATGTACTTTATGTAAACGATATTCAAGTTATTTAATCGACTTTGTAAAATAAATGAGCCAACTTAAAGGCCAATTCACGTTTAGAATATTATAATTTACCCTGTGCGATTGTAATTTATTAATAAATAATTATAATATTAATTATAATATTATTAGTAAACTAATGCATTTTGTAATTTAATACGTCAATAATAGTTTAATCCTGTGTGTAAGAATAGTGTTTGTCGTGTATTTACTCTAAAGCAGGGTTCCCAATCTTCGTCTCCATTGTCAGAAAACAGTTAGTGGAGTATATGAAAGTGTTTCTACCAAACCAATTGCAATTTAAATTTTTCCTGTATTTTTTGTGATTACTAACCCCTCGTTTTCATTAAGGTATAATACATGTATTTTACAAATTTTATGCAATGATTTCGTTTCTCGTATACATGTTTAAAACATGTTGTATTCAAAACTTG
This sequence comes from Laspeyria flexula, assembly GCA_905147015.1. Taxonomy (NCBI): domain Eukaryota; kingdom Metazoa; phylum Arthropoda; class Insecta; order Lepidoptera; family Erebidae; genus Laspeyria; species Laspeyria flexula. The sequence goes on along the minus strand of LR989949.1, from coordinate 4,623,052 downwards.
TATGAAACTATATACATACATAAAACTTGTTGTAAGTTTACAACTGGTATGAAACTTTTTGGTTGAAATAACATACACCACGTTAGGAAACCTTACTCTAAAGTGTACAGTAATTTACGCATATTATAATTTATTTATTTATTACGTACATAAAATTAAATTTACATTTTGTCCCACAAAACCATTTATCGGTTCGTCTGTCGGATCGAGTCTCCGTACAAGTATTCTTATTTTATATACTTAACAAAGTAAAAAAAGGTACAACATTCAATTATAATAATTATGAGATCACTATGTTAGCTTAAAACTAATTTATTTTTTGGAGTTGTGCTAAATATATTTTTGTTTGTTACCTACAGTGTTTATCATAGTATGAGTACTACGAAACAAATTGTAAACATCATCATCGTCACCTAAAATTTAATGATACGTAATTGTAACGATCCGTTCATTTGGGATTCGTTTCATTGTAGGCCTACTGTTTCAATGAATTATGACTAAGTAGATTTTTTTGTCTCGATTATTTTAAATAGGAACAGTAATTAGTATAAATTTTAATCGATTATACATTATTTAAAAAATGAATTGGTATCTCAAATATCGATCAACAAAATGATGATCGTAACCAAGTTAAATGTATGAAAATAGTTCATTTTCCAAGTCAGTCAAATCTTTTTATTTCATTTGGATCACATACATGATACTTATGAACGTCATACAAAGCCAGAAAAGGTGTCAGTAAATTTGCCTACTGCCACTTCACTGACAAGGTTGAGCTCTGAGAAGAACTTGGCAAGAAACTCAGGCCACTCTTTTTTTTTTAAAAGTACTTTTAGTACCTACATAAATATGCTCACTAAACTTTTTACTAAGCTTTTTCTTTGCACAGCAAAAAGGGACCGAGTGATATAGTAGTTGTTAAGGTCAATCCACATATATGTCAGGGCCGTTTTCAGGACATGCACAAAGAATATTGGCACGCCTACGTATCCGGATACTTACATTATTTTGTGAACGAGTTTGTATAAAATGTACGCACTACAATTTATTTTGAACGTGTCAAAAAAAAAAAAATTCTTGTCATTTGGTACGGTCGTTGGTCACGGACTTTGGAAGTTATGGGCCTTTGCCCAACAGTACGATGACACTAATTGAAACTGTCTGTCCATGACTCAGGCATGGCCCTAAAGTATGTGTATGAAGCTTTAAACTTCATTTGTGTGTGTGACATCTTCGATACATTGCAGTACATTTGTTGTCATGCTAAATTGTACTGTCATGCCACTGTATGACTTGAGCTTACCTAGAGTTATAAGTTAGAACGCCTTATAAGTAACATTCTACCTCGTTTTATATAAGCTGTAGAGTGATGTAATTAAATTCATTTATAGTATTAAAGCAATTGATACATCAATTGCCACACAAATAACGTATAAAGTGTTTGTAATATAATTTGTTATTGTACTAAATAAACTTGTTGTTCAATAAAAGTTAGTTGTTTTTCTTTTTGAGGAGTTCCCACGATTGTTGCCCCCTTCCCTCAGGACCGTGAAAGCGTTTGGACGTGTTCACTGTGCCAGTCGTTTAAAAATAAAATTACCAGAATAATCGGAAAATATTTTATATTATACAAGTGATGGCAAAATTCTAACCAACGACTGGACTTGAACCCGCGGCCTTTCGTGAACAACAAGTCCCTTCGTGGAAAGGAAATTGCATAATATTTCATCTAAATCGAAAAATAATTTGGGGTTGGTACCAGGCGCGCATACTCACTGAAGAGGCTGACTCTCCATCAAAATAAGCATGGTAAGCGACGCCTAGCAATAGAATCTTTGAAGTACCAGGCGCACATCCTCAACAAAGAGATTTTTCTAAGTTCCGACAATCCTGGAAGCAGCGCCTACTAAATTTTTAATAGTAGGTAACACAATTCCATACATATTGCCATAAACAAAACTCAAGCTTATTTAAGAAATAATGCAACGTTCTCCGATGAAAGCCGTGTCGGAGTCAGACCGCCGCAATGAACAAACTTCCACCCCTGCAACATTCAAACGTAAGCACGAAGATATCACCCGTAACGACTTCCTGGCTTTTAAGTATGATACATATATAAAAGTGCTGAATTCGTGGCAAACTGACCAAAAGAAGTTTACCAAATTAGAAAACTCCCTAACGAGTTTACAAAAAACCGGTTAAGAGCATGTAGGACCATGCTCAATGTAGGGTTCCGCAGCAAAAGAGCGTATCTGTGGTAACGGCCTTTGTGATTTTTTTCATATTTTTAGGTCATATAGTTTAGAAGGGGGAGGACACAATTTTTGCCACTTTCGGAGCGTACAGAAGCTACTCGTAGGGGTTTGCTGAAAAAAAATTCTATATCATGTATGAAGTATGACGTGCCCCACTTATTTTTTTTTAATTATTTAACTACCAAAGTAGGTGTGTAGCGGCCCACACAAGACACCTAGGTATTTTCAAAATTTTATCAACATTTATTGAGTAAGTAGTTTTTAAGTTAAAAAGCTGTGACATGCGGACGGATGGACGGAATGACCGTTTTTGACATTTTGGCTACGGAATCCTAATAACGGCTGTGGATATTGAAAAATCAATGGAATTTTTGTCTAACCAATACGAAGTTAAGCGCCAAAAAATCAATATTTTAGAAAGTCAATGTAAGGAAAAGACATCTCTCATTTCGACATTGAAATATCAGATGGATGAATTGCAACGAAATATTACGAGATATAGCGTCGAATTACATAATTTACCGAAGATAACGAAAATGCCGCAAAAATAATCAATTTTACTACCTACATGTCTCTAAGACACTTTGGAACTAGACCTACAGACAAGTGACATTCGAGCCACCTATCGCATTCCAGGCAAAAAAGGCACCAAAAAACCTGTCGGGGTTGAACTCATATCCCTTACTTACCTACCTACTCATACCCAAGGAAACCATTTTAAGTGCTATTAGAACCATTATAAAGACCAACCCCATCTTTAATCTTGCCGTCGTACCTATGATTATTTCATAATAACAGCTTATTAGACATGCAAATTACGAGAATGTGTCGTTTGCCTTTCGATGTCTGTATTTGCTGTCCCCTTGTACCTAACTGGCGCCCGTAAGCGGTGAACGCTCGCACGCGGCCGGGGCCGCCTTGCGTTTGCACACGAGCTCGAACGCAAGCAAAAACATTTGTATAATAATATCCTTATCGGTTTCCACAATTTGCCAGTTGATAGTTTTGACTAGTTTTGCCAGTTATAAGTACTTTTGGCCGGTTAAGAGTTTGGACAATATATCTCTTCTACCATACTTACTTTTATTAAATTATTATACAACGTGTCTACGTCACGTATTATATTTAAGGAATATGAAAATATATTATAACATAAAATACGTGACGTAGATCCGTTATATAGTAATACTAGCTGTCCTGGCGAATTTCGTACCACCTACTTAATTTATGATTTTATGAATGTATACCTACCTACCCTACCTACCTACATACCTACCTACCCTACCTATCTACTCTACCTACATACATAAAAACCACCATCCCTGAACTTCAACGAACATTTAAAAAAAGAATTGGCCAAATTGGTCCAGGTGTTGTTGAGTTATGCGCTTACCAACACATTTTAGCGATTCATTTTTATGTTATAGATAATTTAATATGTGTACAAGTCGCGAAAGTTTAAAAGATACTTACTTACTTTTCACCTTATCTGCGTTTTCCACACGTCCAGTCCATCAGCGGTAGGTATTCCTCTCATTTATTTTATCTATCTTAGTATTATAAAATATATAAAGCTGAAGAATTTGTTTGTTTGGTCGAACGCTAGGCTCTCAGGAACTAGGTCCGATTTGGAAAATTCTTTTAGTTCTTCCTCGATAAATGGCATATTCAACACTAAAAGATATTTCAAATTGGACCAGTAGTTTCTGAAATTAGCGCGTTCAACCAAACAAAACAATTCTTCAGCGTTATAATATTAGTATAGACTAGAAGTCGCGCGGGGCTTCGCTCCCGTCACTTTTGTTTGGCCACTGCTCAGCTCCTATTGGCCGTAGCGTGATGTTATATAGCCTATAACCTTCCTCGATAAATGGGTTATCTGACACTAAAAGAATTTTCCATATCGGATTATTAACTTCTGAGAACGCTAGTTCAAACAAATAAACAAACAGTCTTTAGCTTTATAATATTAGTATAGATAGCATTTGACTATTGACTAATGTCTTATTATTTACTAGTCAACCTTTGGGCATAGAACTACTTTTGGCGATGCAGAGATGCAGTGCCGGATTTATATTTTTTATGAGTGTAGGCCACTTTATTTCCGCCGCCCCATGTCCCTTTCTAAAATAATAATTTTCCATTTGTATTACTAACTGAGCCCTTTGGTAGAAAAACGTCGTTAGACAAGGCGTGTTGCTTGAAATTTTGAAAATTCGTTATCCTCTGAAATCAAGTGAGCGTTCTCTAAAATCTGCGGCCCCTAGGACGCTGCCGCCCCTAGGCCGCGGCCTATACGGCCTATTTATAAATCCAGGACTGCAGACATGAAACAGCAGCTGCCGTTTCTTGCGTCGCACACATAGCTACATCCATATTCTAATTCTTAGGGTTAAACTTGGAATGATAAATAAAACCAAAGAATAAATTTAAGAAACTTTATTGCAGGTCGAAAATGCATTGGGGAACATTAAAGCAATCATACATCGAACCTGCGACCTTAAGAAAGTCGCTAATTTACTATTAAATTAACATTTCTTACTTACATTAGTAGATAGGTACCTACACCGTATGCAATAATCTTATCAAGGAACTCGTTGTTTTAACAAAACATTGTTCTAACAAAAAACAATGTTTGAAACACAAAAACAATGTTTGTGCCCTGTTGAACAAAGATGTTGCAATTACTTACAAGGGTGCTTGTCCACTGAAGTGTGTAAATAAAAATCAGTCACGTAAAAATTACAACAGTTGCCGAATAAAAACTATTCTTGCGAACTCATTTTTACGTTACTCATGTTTAACTCACTTTCAGTGGAGTGACACCCCAACTCATAAAAAAATTTAAACAAACCAACAACCTCTCGGTCGTTAAATACCTACTAAAACAACAACGTAAAAGCATCTACTGTTGTGAAAAACGTCTTTCTTAGAAGACTTGTTAATTCGCAATCGCATTAAATTTTTTTAGGCAGTGTGGCGCTGGTTGCAACATACTACGGCAACAAGGCACTCACTAAACAATATTAATAAAGACATGTCTCGTATTTTATTAGAATAATAAATGTCTCTTGTGAAGAAAAAGAACTAAAGAAGATAAGATTTGTGAATTTTCAAATCTATGTTGATTAGCACAAGGTTTAAAATGACAATGGCTTTATTTTATTTAAGTACTTATTACTTTTTTCCTTCAAACTTGTGATATGATTTATAAGTAAGACTTCACGAATATTTTCATGATATTGCATACGGTAGGTACCGTCTATCATTCTGTTTATTAGTAACAATAGTCCTTAAACCATAGGTATAAATATTTGAAACCTAATTATATCTATTACTATAATTACATGTCCGATGCTGAGATTATGTGAAGATAAACAACAATATAAAAATTATTAAGATTATATTTTGTTACTGTTTAAGCCAATTTTGTTAATAAATATACCTAAAGTAATATAAATACTTACCACAAGTTAAAATACCTTTGTTTGATTTTTAAATCTGAGTGATACCCTCTCATATTTTATTTCTTTTTATTACTTTGTGAAAATAGTAGACTTTAGTAAATTTGCTGACACTATTTTTCGGATAACCTGTTACATTCTTAACTTGTGACTTTCATTAGAGTTACTTTGTGAATTAGGTGAATAAACGAGATTTCATTTAATTTCATTTTGGTGTTCAAACAATTAAATAGCAAAATATTAAGAGATTCTTTGGTTCTAATCCAATACTTTCTCCTTTCCACTGGACCGTGCAACAATATTGAGATTTTCATATTTATTTTAGTAGTTTTTCGTTAGTAGAAGCATTGTTGTCGAAAGGTTAAGGTTTAGATATAGGTACCTAAATATTTAACGGTATATTACGTTTAATTGATTACAGGTTAACATCTAGGCTGCGCCCAAATAAGTGGTTGCCTTATTGTTATATGAAATAGAGTCTGTAATCGCAGCAGTGTTGTGCCTGTACTAGTGGTCCCTATAAGTTTATATGAGATCACATTCCAAGCTCCGCAGCCATGCAGCGGCAGCACTCGTGCGCGAGATTGTCACCCCGAAGACCAGGAGAAAAAAGAGGTAATTTCGCCCAATAGATATATCAACTCTATAGAGATTATCTCGAATTTGCCATGCTATCTCTAGGAACATGTCAATCTTTTATTATCTCTATAAAGATAGTATCCCTATTGGACGAGAATACCAAAGAATAAAATACGGCCCAGAAGTGAAAAGACCGCTGTAACAATAGAACTTTATAGATATTATATACTTACTGCCTAACAATTACAGTTCAAATTCATTTAGCACTTAGTTTCAAAGCTATAGTGTGTTTTCTTATATTCAATATTTGAATATGTGTTCTGGTTTACTCATAACAAAACGGGGACAAGACATTTTGTTTGTAGACTACTGTATTTTTCTGTACCTATTTTAAAACTTTCTATTTTAGTACGGTCCCTTTTTTTAGTGTCAGACTTTGTTAGTTAGTTATTTGTTTTGCTAAGAAAGAATACCGCTGGTAGTTTCCCTAAGGAAGAGCAATGTAATTGTATTGCTAGGCAATTACCTAATTTAGAAAGTCACTGAAACGTCGCACCTATCTGTACAAATATGACCCATTATCCGGAACTTGTTATAGTTGCTATGCAGTTGCGTCTTTCTTCTTTAACAGGTAGGTAAGGTTAAGGTTTTATAATTAGTTTATCTAACTGTGACAATATTGTTGTTATATATTTTAGATAAAGGATAGGTAATCAGGTCCAGAACTTCTATTTAAATTTCACGCAATTACTTTTTCTGGTACTATGTAATTAAACTTTATTATGAATTCAAAGGTACAGGCTACTAAAGGCAACAATATGAAATAACAATTGTTACATAGCTGTTTAACAAACTATTCTACAATGTGACCAGGAAAATGGGACATTAACGAATGAAGTAGGTATGCTAACATAAATATTTTGATTTAATCTGTTTAGACATTTCCATTTTATGCAGTGGCGTCATCACATAGTTTATTATTTATAAGTCATGTTCTTGTATTGCATTATATCCAAAGAACACAATACATCACTGTTCTGTGATCATATCGAATTTATTCAAATAAGTATATCTTTGAGGAACGTGAATATAATGCATAAATATATTTTAAGTAGGTATGTCTCGCATCTTCCTGAACGCATTGTTTATAAAAGCGATAAAAACTTAGATGTTCGCATAATCTCAGCTCTGACAATCAATTCAGTTCTCTAAAGAAAAAAGCAACACTTACTTAGGTACTTTAGTTAGGATTAGTTAGATATAATGTTATAATGTATCACATAATTGATACTTAGTGTACATTACAAGATAACTGGTGCTTTTTCATACAGTGTTAAAACTACAGAGTGCTACAATCCTCTTATTATATATATTTATTTATTAATGGTTCCCGAATAACCCGTAAATATTCAACATGATTTGAAAATAATACGAAATATTCAAAACAAATACAATTTAGCAAACTTATTTCTACTATATTTACGGGTTTTATATTTTAAACTGTTTGGTCTAAAGTAACAATTAATAAATCGATTTAAAACACCAGAAAAACATGTTATAACAACTAACATTGACAATTATTGTAAACATTCATTGACTACTATAATATTCTTCAAATTGAACGTGCTATTGGTAACATATAATTATATTAAAATTCCTACATTTAACATTTAAGGTAAATTGTATGTCATATAATTTCAATAGTTAAAACAATTTTCTAAACATCTTTCATTCAACATCGTGAAAAAACGTACTAAAGTTATGTTTCACTCGCTCTCTGTCAAAGGAACATGTAGTTGTTTACAAACATATTGTGTAGGTATTGTAGTAGGTACAGAGCAGAAATAAGTGATAGAAAGAATTACAGAACAATGAGAGTGTGCTTGTTTTAATGTTTCAGAGGAATTGTCGTGACAGGACGTTTAATGTGTAAGTTAGGGCCTATTAACCAACGTCTTAATGTTGTACTTGAGTGCTGAAAACGTTTCAAAGTAGCCTATGTCATCTTGTGCAGTTAGAGACAAAAGTAAGTATTAAATAGATATATATATAGAGGATTGTTAGGATAAGGTCTCTACTCTTTTTGTTTCATTCATATGAATACGAGGCCTTATAGAATCGAGTATACAAATAGTATAGAATCATTACAAAACAAATAAGGGGCAATTTTGCTTGAAAAAGTCCCATCACGACGACAGAATGAGAATGGGTATGCCTTCTGCATCTCGCCACTCGATGTACATGTGGCGGCCCAAGTTGTAACCCCGAACGAAAGCCGAGGATGTTAGGCGACTTAACAAAAGGGTGATAGCACCCTGTACTTCCTAATCCTACCGTCCACGACTGAACGTTCTGTGTGCTCCTACTACTTCGATGTTTATACACTGTAGAACAGTTCAGTGCGGCCGTTTAGTTACAACGCATTACACCGCTAGCGTGTCAACAGCCTGCACGCGCTTCCCGGCCGTCAACACGCAGCGTTACTCTAAGGAACGCCTCTATTATACCCTCTATCGCATGTACTAGAACGTGCTCCAGTACTTATTAGCTAGTAATAAGTATTAATAGCTATATACAAAACAATCTACATGCTCCGACCGTCTCTCTACGCATAACTCATCTTCGAATATATCTTATAAGGTATTACCAATATTATATCAATCAATATATTCAAATATTGCCAAAACACATTTAATACTATCTAACACCAATAAACATTCGCTAATAAAACACCTATTATTCAGATCTAAATATTGAATTTTACTAGATAAATAAACATTAATTTAATTAGGTATGTGATTCTACCGAATAGTGGGATAGCTCGGGCAGACAACAACATTCAGTAACATTCGGCATCTACTATAGAAAACGAAAATAGTGTGAATACACACATAAAACATTTATTTAACGATTATATTGTAGAAGTTTAAACAGTGCAAACCTGCATCAATCGAGTAGGTATGTATATAGTAAACATTGATAGCAGAGAAACGGTCTGTAGATGATCAAACTCGATCGTGGTGTGCGGCCGGCATCGTAAAGGTAATGTCGGCGGTGCACAACTGCATATTGTATGTAGGCCTTAAGCGTTGGACTCCTTGAGGTCGGTGAGCCTCGCGAGCTGCGCCGGCTCCAGCTCGTCGGGGATGGAGGCGCGGCCTCCGCGCGGGGCGGCGGGCGGTGACTGTGGTGCAGTGGGTGGGCCCGACGCGACCGACGCGCAGCCCGACTCGCCCTCCGACGCCGTGGAGCTCGATTGTGGGTGCGGCGCTGAGTCGGCTGGGCCATCGTCCGAGTCCCGCAGGCACACCGCCGTCTGCTCCGACAACGAGGACTCGTCGTCGTCGTTCTCCTCGGCCTGCGGCTCTGCCTGCGCGTCCTGGTCGCCGTCGGCCTCTCCTTCTGGCGGTGGGAACGGCTGCTCGGGCTCTTCTACCATGGGCGTGGCGGCCGTGATCACGATCTGCGCCACGCCGAGCCCACCGTCGTCTGATGAATGCTGCTCAACTTTCGGGGGCTCCTGAACCTTCACCAGATGAGGAGGGACCATCACCAGCTGAGGAGGCTCGTCGTCGTCCTAAGGAAACGCATCCCTTAGTAACTGTGTCACTTTAATGATCAACGAAGGAGAACTGTCTCAGATATAACTCATAGTAGGCATTCCGAAACTGCAGACATGCATCAGGAAGCGACATGCTATGATGACGTGGGCTACGGAGGAGATTGATTGAGAATTGGTATAGAACCAAATTAAAATAAAACATATCCATTAGTTCCTGTAAGAAGTAGTAAAAGAGAGGCGTAAAACAAACAACAGCAACAAACTACATTAAAATTTAATTCTATACAAGCTTCGACTAGCAAGATAGTTATTCTATTTAGTGCCAAACCTCATCGTAATTGTTTTCCCCGACAATCTCGTCAACTGAAGCATGGAAAAGAATTCACATTCAGTTAACACTAATACATTTAGCACATACATATATATATATAAAGTAAATAAGTACAATACATAAAGAACCTCAAAAATATTCTGTACAATGTTACCTAAATTATAAATACCTATATTACAGTTCTGTTAAATTTGGTACCTACCAATGCAAAATTTACAATGTATATTGTATGTAGTTCTCTTAATAATTTATTGATATGACAGCTAATTGTAGGTAACGTGTATATTACTTTCATTGTGAATTGAAAATGTCGTGATACTGTCAAGTACCTAGTTATGCAATTTACTTTACTCCAACGGATAAAACAATTACAGGTAATAATTTCACTATATATGTTAACAGAAATGTATGTAATCCGTCATTGTATACAATTCCTAGGACATGTATGTATCCTAAAATCGCACGAAAATGTGTGAAATAAATTATATTAGACACATTTCCTAGGACATCTATAGATTTCCTAAATAGCAAAATAGAAATGTAAACCATTTAAGATGTCAATGGATACGCGGGGATAGCGGAGCGAGGGGAGGGTATTAAACTTAACACCCCCCGATTCAGAGCAATCCGACTCGGACTGGTTAGGTTAAGGTTATTTTATTTTTCATTGTCTCAACGAGTGCTTTAATAAAAATTATTATTCTCATTTTAACAACGTGTTTTATTACAGAAAGTATTATTTTTATACAGTTCCTAAGACCATAATGGAATTATATACAATTCCTAGGAAATGTACACATTTCCCAGGATATCGATGTATTAAATAGTTTTTGAAGCAATATTTTATACATTTCCTAAATAGCTTTGGAAATGTATACATTTATTAGGATTTCTATACAATTCCTAGATTTCATACATTTCCGGTAACATATTTAGTTTGCAATTATGTTATAAAGTAAATTATTTTTATATAACACTTGTTTATCTTGTTCACCAACTGACCAAATTTATATCTTGTAGTACGATAGCAACTGAGCGCCCCACAAAAGGTATCTTAGGGTGGGGTTCAGTGCACTTTAAGTATTGTATCCTCTTTTTTGGAATAATAAACTTCTTTTTTACGTACTTTTTTCTATTGCTTACGTAGCGACAATATAAAAACATTTTTTCTAACAATTTCTTTTTCTTTCCACGTTTTTAGAGATGAATCAAGAAAGAGTATTACAAAAGTTTGGGATGATTAATCTTATTGTTACTCTAACGCGGGGCCGAAAGCCAAATAATGTGCGTACATTCAGCTCATTTAATAGCTATAAGTATCTGAAGAGAGTTATCTTGTTCATTGATATATTTTTCAATATATCAAACACATTATCACTAACAGATAATGTGTTTGATAGCCTATACGAAACTAAGTTGACGGATTTTTAACATATTTATGAAAACATGTCAGTTTTGTATCCGATAGTTTATTAGACACATATCTGCATGTTTTGGAAACAGGGACGAAAATTTTCCTAAACTGATAATTATTTTGTTGTTGCACAAGTTGTTTTAAAGCTTTTATTAGGCAAACGATCTTTTCTAATGATAATAATGATCTTTTCATTTTATGCGCGAGTATGTTGTGGCGGTGGGACTTACCTACGATGGTAACGGTAGCAACAGCACTGTCGAACTGTGTTCCGTATTGCTCTTGCTGATTTCGGGTTAACTCAAGATTAAAGCTGAAATCAGGCTGGCTGTCCATGGAGTCACCGAGGTCAGCGGGCGGGGGCGGCGGCGGCGCCGCGGGCGGAGCTCCACCTTTAGTGTTGTTGTTGTCATTCAGGATCACTGGCAGCGTCCGTAGGCACAAATAGTTCAGCCAACAACAACGTAGCAGCGTTTACATGCAAATTTCGATACCACCAGCCAATTTTTGGTTTGGTTGTCCCAGTGATTGTCAAAGTTTCGATAACGTTTCATTAATTTTCAATAAAGATATTAAGTAAAAAATATTGGTTAATAGTCATATCAGCTGTTGGAAGTCCACTATTGGTTGATAGGTATTAAATACGAATCGTTGACAATCTTTCATCGCGTGTTGGTTCTAGAAAATAATAGTCTAAGCTGAACAATAATAAATAAGGAAACGATTGTTTGACTTAAAGGAACTTGTTGTTGTCATCATGTAATTGAGGCATCAAATATGTATTCTATAAGAACGTTTGTGTGTTTTTTCTGTGAGTAAATTTCCCTACGATACTGCAGACATTTGAAATTCAACTACCCTGTAATTAGTAGAACCCTCCTGTTTGCAATTGTACGACGTCAGTGCATCATAATTATAAGATTCAATACAGTAACAAAGCATTAGCCAGAAAATTGTCGAGCACATAATAAAGTTTTGTAATTTTTTCTACTCAAACCAGCTTTTATTTCTACATCTAAGAAGCATTTACTGCAAAAACAATACACGCACTACAGTTTAGCGATCGTAGTCAGTCTATAAGTAACACCTAATCGAAACTAGACATTTCAGTTTCAGCAAATCGAGTCTTGAGCTGTTGTCCACACTATCCTATCTTCTGAAGAAATATAAAGTTGGTGTCCCTGAATTTTTGAATCTTTAACAGAAATACTACCGTCAAAGGTTGTTGCAGTTCCTAGTCAAACCTTTAGTCGAAAATTTCCAATCATAATATTAATAATCTGACTTTAATTGCGTCCAGCTTGTCGGGCAATAGCTCGAAATTGCGACCGTTGAACAAACAAATACAGTGTTTATTTACTCCTGATTTCGTGCAAAACATGCAAATACTGTGATAGATGTGGTGTCTGACCTAGTAACTGTGCTGAAACATGCCAATTGGGAACCAAACCACTTTACCATATTACCCAATCAGCCAAAACTACAAAAGTAGCTAAGACCGGACATCAATATACAAAAACAAATCATTTTAACTGCTTGAAGTAAATTTTTCACATAAAATTGTGTCAATACTTATCTGTCTCTAAGTAAAATGATTAATTATCGCTTATTGAAACCGGTCCTAAATGTGTTTGTTGAGTGAGGACAACTTTAAAACGGATTGTTTTGAATCAATTTGAACTTGCCACTAAAGTTGGTGCTCAATAAACCGATATAAGTGTTGAATTGAATTGTCGATTGCGTGATACCTTCTTAGTAATAATTCAAGTACCTACACACTGAAACAACCCTCGGTAGGGAGTGTAGGGACTATGTATTTAACTTGTCACGCGTATGAATTATTTAGTCATAAGTTACATAATAATTATTAGTTCAGGTGACCAGTGTAGTCTTGTATAAGCAATGACTAGTAATCGTGCAATTGGCAGTCTTGTTTGACAGTTTTGTTTACATTGAAAATGTATGATCAATTTTGAAATAATAGGGAAATTTTCCCATCATCATCAGTGACACTTTAATAAGGGTTTACCCCATTCCCGAAGTCAGGCAATAAGTTATTAGTATTTTTTTTTCAGAAACTGTCAGTCTTTTGAATTGTAGCCCAATTTAGTTGCACCTGCCTACCGAATATATGAGCCTAACTTAGGTGAAATGGTGGTGTTATACGCGTTTGTCCACCCCTGACAAGGTATGATGTACCTAATTCAAGTATTTGATAAAAGTTAAGAATTCAAGCAATCTTTTGGTCTGTTTGTAGGCCAATTGGCTGTTAATTTATAACTCAAAACTGACCAATGATGAATAAATGAATTTGCCTCTATAAACGATCATTGTAAGAATTAAAAGGACCGAAGCTCTTTCCAAATAGTGCCTCTACTCAATATAACAAAGTTGTCCTCACTCATGAGGTCTAGTTAGAAGGTGTATGGCTTACGTTCATCATCCTGACCGGGTGGTGAGCTTGGGGGAGAAGCAAACACTGGTGGGGCAGATCCCGGTGGAGTCCAATCTTCTGTGACACTTAGTGGCTCTCCATTCTAACCCGTAATGATACCCATTTATATTCTCATAATGTTGAACTTCAAATAAATACCTCATGTATACTATTTTTTTCTTCAAAAAGACAACACTCGCATTTGGGAACAAGCTTGGAGACTTTATAAATATTTAATTAACGGACCCAAAGAAAACATTCAGATTTGAAACAAAAATTTATAAGTCACAAAAATATTTGTCTTGTGTGGGAATCGAACCCACGTCACTTGGCACGACAATGTTAGTGGCAAGGCGAACACCCTACCTACCTCCATGGCGACAGTCATGCAGTTCAGTATTGCAGTACAAAATCTATTTTTTGATTTGTTTTAATAAATGTATTTAATCATAAGTTCTTTTTTTCAAACAATACATAGTTAAATTACCCACGGTCGCGGTGTAATTCGACCGAAACGTCGGGCAAACAAATAAGGTATTTTCATATTCCTTAAATATAATACGTGACGTAGACCCGTTATATAATAATTTAATATGTGTACAAGTCGCGAAAGTTTAAAAGATTTTAATACATAGTTATTCCATATTAAAAACTGTTCTTTAAAACCATTCATGACTTAGTTATCGTAATTGAAAATAAATAATAATTTAATTCATCATCATCCACATATCAGCCCAATGACGTCCACTGCTGAACATAGGCCTCACCTAATTTCCGCCACAGCGAGCGATTTTGTGCCGCCCGCATCCAACGGCCACCCGCAATCTTTACTAGATCGTCGGTCCATCTGGCGGCGGGCCGCCCCACGCTGCGCTTTCCAGTACGTACGTGTGTAATTTAATTACTATAGGTATAATAGATTTGACAAATTTATATATTGTTGTGATAAGCGATCATAAGACGGTTGTTTAAGTTGCAAAGGATCATCTTTGATAATTATTAATTTTCAATCAGTTCATAAGGACCCAAGGTCCCCAAATATTGGTTCCGTACAAGAACTTTAAAGTAGGTACCTAATTGTATTTCAGAATTTTGCTGAAGAATTTTTAAGACTTAACTTTAAATGAGTATGTGAGCCGAGTGTATTGATTTGAAATCGAAGTCGTGCACGGATACGACACAATTAATGTGATAAGTAGTATTCTGTCAGTATTTATTTTGTAACTTATATAGAACTTATTTAATCGGTAAAGTTATTATTTTAAATAGGTAGCAAAGAATATCTTTTAAGTCCTCTTAAATCGCATAAATAAACAGTCAATATTTTATGATATTTTCATTGATATTCAAGACAATACTGAATTTTGTTCATCATTATTTTAATTTTCATCACAAATGTTTCAAATACAAAGCATTACATATATAATATTATAAAACTTTTTTTATAATATTTTTTAGACTGAAACTGCCTCGGTGGCGCAGCGTGAAGTGTATACGACTGCTGTGCAAGAGGTCCCTGGTTCGATTCCCGGGTCGGGTGAAAATGGTATTGGGTTTTTCTATCATGAAATTCCATTATTAAGATTTTCCCGGAGTTTGGTAAACAAATGTTCCCGGTTGCTGACAATAGGCTCGCCCCCTATTTCATGGGACCAAACATAGCTGGCGAAATGTGGGTGTGAAACACCTCTGCTTACCCCTTCGGGGAAAAAGGCGTTATCCTATGTTTTTTTTTATGAAATAAAAACGAAGTACCAGAAAAACATTTTAAATAATCGAAAAGAAAATGAAAAGAAATAAAAAAGAACACAAAAATTAAATAAATATATATATACAAATATTATTTTGTACGTCTAGCTTTGCCCACCTCGTCGCACTCTTCCACGATCAGCGATGGGAAGTTGCCCACAAAGCCGTTAGCTTCTCCGCGCCACCATCCGTCGTCCACGCCGTGGGCATCGCGGGACACGATGCGAATAATCTAGTCAAACAACATAATATTATTAGACATTTTTTACCAAAATGAACAATTTCAACATTCATAAGACAACATCTATAAATAAATGAAGAAAAGAACACCGATAATTAAAAATACTTCATTGACTCGATCCTTGATTTTCCTCTTCTCGAAAATGGTGACGTCTCGGCGAGTCGATCTAATTAAAACACACAATTTAAAGAATTGAGAAAAGGCGAATCGATTCAGACAAACAATGCTAAAATATAAATATAAATTATGGAACCAACTCACTTGTCCTTCTTCAAGATTAAGTTCATCAGAAGCTTCTGCATCGTAATCGTATAGAGCGAAACAATAACCAAGAGTTGGCAGCTGTGGTTCAATTGTTTCGGCCTTTGGCTCTTCGGCTTTTGACTCTTCTTGTTTGGCCACTGGGGCTGATATAACGGAGATTTGGTCAGGGGACTGTACAACGTCAGCGTCTTCCCCTTCGACTGTATAATCAACTGACGAGAAGGAAATCTGAGAGACGAGACCTGGAGCGCTCGATGGCTGGTAAAAAAAATTATCTCATACATTCTCAAAGTTAAAATGATATGAACACATCTATGTATGTGTTTATATAAAAAGTGTCAAACTGAATTCTGCTACCTAACTTATATAAAACGCAGGATATGTTATTTTCCTACTTTACCACCGATGTGTTAATATGATATAGGTATAGCATAAAAGCAGTTTGCTTCTCAGCTATGGTCCTTTATAATTGAACAGAAGCAAATAAGTGCAAGCATATTTAAAGCGTTACTGTCAATAGTTACTGTTCTTTGCCCTTCTTTGATGGTCAAAGTGTTACAAATTATTCGCTTCATAAGCAAAATTGTATGCTTGTCTTGAGTGATTTCAAAGCTGTAATTTACTTTCAAGAAAAAATATACATTATTATATTAAAATGCCTTTATTTAACTATCAAAAAACGTAACAATTGCGATTTGATCGCTGAACATAATGACGTATTCGCGCGTTGCCTCTACATTGGCCTCATCTCTTGATGAACTAGCATTTTCATCAGGACCAACATGATGCTGTTCGAGTAAAGGTTGTGATTCAGTGCCATCATGTTGTTCCTCAAGACAAGCTAGTGTTTCAAGAGATTCTATATAACAGGCTTGGGCTTCATTATCACTAGATGATTCTTCAAAACAAGCTTGCGAAGCGGTACCGTCATGCGGTTCTTCAGAAGTATTTAGTTGAGGAGCATCACGTTGTTTCTCAAGAGAAGCTTGTGGCTCAAGACGTACCTGCTCCCGCTCCACATCTAAATAGTTATGGGGAACATATCCCTCCTCGCCGCGGTAGTTCCTGGCGCGAAGCCACCCGTCGCCGTCGCCCTCACCTACTACTTCGAGTTGTTCGTTCTCGATGATTGACAATTCGTCGGGGTTTTGGGCCTACACAGAAATTTTGATATTTAGACCTTCGTGAATTGCCAATATATTAGGTAAGGTTTTTTCTGTTTTTATTTATTTATTTGTAATATAAAACCACGAATCATCGTATAATAAAGGGATTAAAAAATAGTAATATCAGTTCAGCATAAAATCTTCTTCTAAAACGCTAGTTTAGTAGTAGCAGTCAATCAAAGTTGCTGCAAAGTTCAAACTACTTTTTATAGTTTTGATCAATGAAGTTCGTTGAGTATTAGATAAAAAAGATGGTATTAACTAATGCAGTTAAGAATAAAAGTTAGTGTAGACCAAAAATATTGAATTGAACTTACCGTGTATGAGTATAAGGCTGTGCATTTGTAAAGTGGTGGGGCGAGTGGCTCCGCTGATTCAGCTATGGCTTGTTCTGCTTCTTCCCAGTTCACTTGGGTCGGGTCATCCCAGCCAACTGTCAGCTGTTCTATGCACATACGTTCTTCCTCCAAGACGGCTAGACAAAGCACGAAAAATTTTGGATAAATTTCTCAAGTTTTGAAAAGCGCGGATGTGTTTCTAGAAGGTTTATAGACATAATAATTATGTATTTGTGCCATTTGGATATGTATTGTGCAAGTGCTCGCGTTCTCAATAGAATATTAACTAAGCGTTTATCCGACGTTTCACTTGACTATAAGGCTGGCTATTTTGTTGCACAAAGAATTAGCATAGCCATAGTGGGTAGCCTGTTGGGCACGGTTCCGGCGGACTGTCCGCCGGTGCGACAGTGGAAGAAGCAGCGATGACGGCAGCGATGCGGAAGAAGTTTATAATGTTTTATTTTTATTTGTATTTCTTTTTAATAATTCAAATTGTATTAGTGGATTAATTTAGTTCTGGTAGATGGTACTATGTTTGTAATACTGGGTGGCGCAAAAGTACTGGCACTAAAGAAAATACTTTTTTTTTTTTTATATGACATTTTCTGTCATTCTGTTGTTGAAAATTGTGTAGTGAACAAATGTAAAATACACTGAAAATAAACATGGACCGTTTTACTCCCCAAGAACGTGGAATAATTGTGTCAATGTTCTTACGGAATAATTCATCAGTGATAAGAACACAACGTGAATTTCGTCGACGATTTCCCCACCGTCCGGCACCGATTGGTCGCACAATTCGACGCTTTGCCACACGCCTTGAAGCAACTGGCTCAACATTGGATAGACCTAAGTCTGGGAGACCAAGAACAGGCCGTTCAGCTGAAAATATCGATGCTGTGCGCGAAGATGTGGAAGAGTGTCCAGAAACATCAACGAGGCGACGTGCCACGCAATTGGGCATTTCCAGACGGACCCTGCAGCGTATTTTGGTGAAAGACTTAAAGATGTTCCCGTATAAAACTCAAATGACTCATCAGCTGCTGCCTGCTGACCACCGAGCTCGTCTAGATTACTGCCAGCGCGTCATAAACCTCAACCTTGAAGAGGATGATTTTCCTTCAAAATTGGTTATGAGTGACGAAGCGCATTTCCATCTCTCAGGGCATGTCAATAAGCAGAATACTCGGTTCTGGGGCACTGATAATCCGCGCATTATTCAAGAAACACCTCTACACCCACTAAAAGTTACTGTATGGTGTGGCATCTGTGTTGACAGAGTGATCGGACCCTATTTTTTCGAAGACGCTGGAGGCAATGCGATAACTGTCACTGGAGAACGCTACAGAACCATGTTACGTGAGTTTTTGATACCCAGTTTGGACGAATTGGGGCTGGAGCACATCTGGTTTCAACAAGACGGCGCTACGGCACACACAGCGCGCGACACTATGGACTTAGTGAGGGACGCTTTTCCAGGCCGAGTTATCTCTCGTTTTGGCGATTTGCCTTGGCCTGCAAGATCACCCGATCTGACCAGTCCAGACTTTTTTCTTTGGGGTTTTTTGAAATCTCGGGTGTATGTGAACAAGCCACAGACTCTCGCAGCTCTAAAAGAAAACATTCGTCAAGAAATAACGAACATATCGCAGGAAGTGTTACGGCAAGTTATGCAAAATGTCATAAATAGGGCTCAAATGTGTATCAACTCTGGAGGTCACCATTTAAAAGACATCATCTTTAAATCCTAATGGTACGAAATTTAATGGCACAAATATACATTTAAAAAAATCTAAATCTAGTTTTCTAATTTAGAAAAAATGTTATAGCTGAACCAAATAGGGTCTTTACTTTTGCGCCACCCAGTATAAATGTATAACATTATAAATTATTATTTAATTTAATTTTGTTAAAACTCTTGTTTAAAAATGTGTAAATTAATAATCAGTATTACATTTCACCGTACCTACATGTATCAAATAGAATAGTTATAAATGTTTGGAGAAGTAAAATTATTGTATTATTTCAGTAACAATTATAGAACCCCTTAAAATAACTGCATCATCATCATCATTTCAGCCTAATGCAGTCCACTGCTGGACATAGGCCTCTCCTAAAACGCGCCATAACACTCGGTATAAAAATAAATATTTGAGCTATATCCTGTAACTTTAACTTAACCTTGTTAAAACCCGACGGGACCTGATGCACCATGATATGTAATATTTTCTATAACCAGAACAAGAAGCATCAGCAGCGTCATGCGCGCTTGCACCACCCTTGTGGGTTTACGTAGTGTCCGTCGGATTTTGAAAGTATCAATGCGTTCAAATTGTCTTGCGAGCGAAACCGCTGGCGATTTTAATTTTGTGCTAATTTTTATAACACGTAAATTGCATTGTAATATTTACTATGACTAGAACCATTATCATCATCATCTACCTTATGAGTTTACGTAATCTCCCGCCGAATATTAAAAGTATCTTTCAGTCTTGATGCGTTCCGGTGGGACACGTACGTCTGTTTGCCACCGTCGTGGTATAAAAAAAAAAACCCAGGCGTAGCCGCCGGGTGGTATTTAAAATTAGGATTTGTTGGCCTACTCTGAAACTCGAAATGTATTCGATGCAATGATATTGTATTTCAACATACAATATCATTGATTATAGGTATATAAGATAGGCATATCTTATTAGCGATTCTAGTTTTCCGCAAATATGTTTGTTGAAGAACTTACCATCAACGTCTTCGTCACGTTCATCTTCTCCTTGCGAGCCGTCGGTGGTGCGCTGGTAGCTCGAGGAAGCCACGGTGGCTGCCGCAGTGGAGGTGCCTTCCCCTTCAGTATTATCACTGTCATAGAACGAGTCCGAACTCGGCTGGTCCTGCCAAAGAAACAAGTTCAAATAAAATCGTTCCTTGCATGAAAATCACACTCTAAAGCAATAATTATAATCACTTCAATTTAAAAATATATAATAAATGTTTTAGTTCTTTTTAAGAAAATGTCTTTTAGTCAAATTTATCTCCAAAATAATTTCAAATTAACTTTCAACCCCACAGAAAAAAGATGTGCCGCCGGCTATAATTTTGCTACTCTAACGATTTTGCACTAATATAAATATCAATTCAGTTTTTTTTTATTTACTAAAAAAGATAAAAAAATAATTTTGAATACTCACGGCGGCGCCAGAAGCATCGGTGCGAACACTGAGCAGGCTGCTGCTTCGTGGCAGAGAAGTATCTTGTACAGCTAATAGATCAATCTCTTTGAGCCACTCATCTACAGGAGCCCCACTTGTACGAAGACACTCGAGACGGGATTCATATTTTGCCTTAGAAGTCTCAGAGCGACGAATACTAGAACGCAGATCATCCAAACGGACCTCAAGCTCAGGACCGTTGGGATCATTCGGATCAACCTAGAAAAATACAAAACTCGATAACCAGCTGAAAATCATTTAAATAATTAAATTCGATACATAATCGAACGTAATTCCAGTTAGGAAAATCAATCGAACGTAATTCCTAACTGGACTTACGTTCAATAAATATCGTAGAAATATTCAAATAGAAATAACATACGCCGCGATGACAATTAATGACGAAACTATAAATAAGACCCATGATTCCGAAATGGTCATTAATAAAACTGGAAAGTGGTGACTCAAGTATGAGCGAATACAGAATTTTAGTGTTCTCGACTGACGTCGCGTCGCTCCGATGGCGTAGTAGAGGGACAAGTGCAGTAAAGCCTATGTATTCCAGTGGGGGTGGCCGATAGGTTGAATTTATTATTCACGAGACGTAATACAGGCGATCAAGGTAGCGGCCTCGAGGTATAGGTACCACTTTTCTATATATACTAAACTAATTGGCCTGTCTATTAAGTAGAAGTTTCTTCTTGGATTTTAATTACAGCTTTTTATTGTTAAATGAAAATTATCATTGCATTTACCTATGTATACAAAATAAATACTTAGGTAAATATACGAAATAATGATTGATCTAAAAAATAAATTAAATTGTTTTCTAAGATGTTCTGTTAATTACTAACTAATAATTATAGTCGTATAAAAAACAACGCCTGTGTCATGGGCGACTTTACAAACATCAAAATAACAGACAAAAAGTACACCCAGACATGAAACAAATAGCACACAAGTATTTTTTTAGTGTGGGATCCACTCCCATCCATGGCATGACAACTTCTATATTAACCTACGTCATGGTTATTGTAAATCACAGACTAGACTGCAGTTCGTTTAAAAAAAAACTGCTTATAATAATGACTTACCTTTTGTCCAGCATCTCTCATAGCTTGGTACAAATGAAGCTTGCGTGTAGCATCTCTGACAAGAGCAGTTTCGCGCACGACACGAGTTGCCCAGCGTCGGGCTTCCCCTGCAAGAGTCTGGGCAACAGACTCATGCTCAATAGTCACAACTTCGACGGGATCGTTGTCGCATGGCTCGAACTCATACTGAACACGGACAAAAACGTTTGCGTTATTATACGAAACAAGTTTTAAAATTTTGAGTTTGTATGATCCTAAATGCAATAATCACGTGTCTTTTAGAAAAGAAAGACACATTTCCAAAACCTGAGAAACGTTTCGCATTTTCCTTTTTTGTTTAAATTTCAAAAACATTTTCTCATGCAAACCTTCCTCGGAATTCAAAGATTAAAAAAAAAAAGGAATCTGCCGAATTTGTCCCGTCGCGTCGCCGCGTCGTTCCCGAGTCTGAACTTAGCACAATTGTATTTTGATAATTTTTAAAGTATAGAATAATTAATAAACTTAAATGTGACATTACGAAATGTTTTTACGACCAATCCGTCAGTTTTGAAGGAAGATCGAAGGTTTTCGATGTCGACTTTATTGATGAAATTAAAAAATATCTTCGCGAGTGAGGCTTCTGGCAACAGCTAGTCTAATTCTATTTGAAAAGTGAACCAATTTATTTAGTTATTATTATTTTTATGGACGAAAATGTTTCTACAAAATAACTGGACCTTAATGTTATGTCCATTATTGCAGTTTGACAGAGTTACAAATTGTAATAGTTGCCTCTGTTATAAGTGGCAGTAATAACAACCCCACAAGGCTTTCTTTGTTTGCTCGTGTGAAATTGCCATTGTTTATTTGTAGTAGTTTGTTTACTTTCAATTTTTATTTAAATATTGAAATTTATTGTAAAATAGCATTGCGTCACGCCATTCCCGAAGGGGTAAGCAGAGATGTAACACATATTGTTATGTCCAAGCAACAAGTGCTTCTGAACTCCGGGTTGATACAAAAAGAGACCCAATACTACATATTCTCGACCCTGGGGGGTAATTCTAAGCCGTCGAAAACTGCCCTTTCCGTATCCGAGTGGCAAGGTTTACGAAGTGGGAGCCTAAATGTAATTCAGAAATCCGACATGGGAAACTTTTGACATTAATTCCAGCAACACAAAAGTTCCAGCCAACAATTTTGCGCCGGATACAACTTCCGAGGAACATTACATTGAAAAAAGAGCTTATGAGTCGCCCTCGTGCAAGGTCTTCATGAGCTTGCATGAAATTAAAGAGTACTTGGCGCTGCTCATACGATACTCGTTTCTATAAAATTAAAATTTATACAATCAATACCGATAAAAACAACATGAAACATTTAAAAAAAGAAATATGTTACAGTACTTACAGTCATAATTATTCTTTTGAATTAATAAAAGGTTTTTCAATAAGTAAAAGTCACTTTTCAAACAAATTTCTTACTATCATTTTTGTTTTTAATTTCAAAACTAAGTAAGCACCAAATATTTACTTCGTTGACGTTTGCGAAGCAGTGTTTACAAAGTTACCTACTATCAAACTATTAGTCTAAGAAAAGTAAATGTTTTATATTAAAACAATAGTAAATACTAATTAACGTTTTGCTCTTATTAGGCATCTCATAGCCATTACCTACATTTATTCGTAAAAAGAAATAAATACATATTTTTTATTTGATACTAATAGCTTTCTACTATTTTAGTGAATTTTCTACCATTTTGTAACGTTATCTTTAAACACATCCAGTTCTCGGATTCTAAAACCCTTCCGAGAACTATCCGTTCGACTTCCTGCCTTGTGCCAAACTATCAGTTTCAAATCGTAAAACTTTCGGATGGCTGAGAATCAGGGGGCAGGAATCGAACCCAAGACCTCTCTGACGGCGCAGCAATCGTAAATACTTCCCACTGTGCCACCGAGGCAGTTTTGATTGAAATGTTGTTTCAACAAAAACTAGAACACACGCAGTCATATGATCCTAAAATCGAAGCCGTGGGAATCATCTCAAACAGTCTTTCAGATATTATCATCTTTTTAATTGTAATAGTGAAAGAGTCTGCCAGCGCTCGACCAGGATTAGTACAATTTAATGGAATAAATACGTGACGTAAACCCGTTATAGGATTATTTAGTGTTCGCATTTTGGTGTCAAGAACTATCTAAATATTTTTGTTAGCATTCTCATCAATAGCTACTAAACAAAACAAAAATATCTTAAGCAGAGTAGTTAAAAGTAACGAGCCGTTATTTTGTCTATTTAAAAAAAAACTTTATATTAAGTAATAGCTTAAACAGACTAACTTTACCCTATATAATGTTGCCGTGGGTCACGCGAAACCACACATGAATGTTTGTGAAAAATAGGTTTGATTCAAAGACTAATGTATAATGGTTGAACGGATATAAATACAATAGATTTTAGTTTTACAGTTTTGGTTTTATTACATCTATCTAGAAGTATAAAATTTCTATAATTGTAGACAATGTAATATTAAGTACTAGCTTCCGCACGCTGCTTCGCCCGCGTGGTATGTATTTTATACCTATAAACCTTCCTCTTGAATCAGTCTATCTATAAAAAAAAACCGCATCAAAATCCGTTGCGTAGTTTTAAAGATTTAAGCATACATAGGGATATAGGGACAGAGAAAGCGACTTTGTTTTATACTAAGTAGTGATTCTATGTTGTATACCAACATAGAATTATAATTACATTGTCTTATTCGAGTGGTCAATATTTTCAAACAAAATTAATCAACAATGTTGTCATGAATGACCATAATGGGAGACTGGTTTCCAAAATATGTAGATTCTTTTATTTCTTTTTAACTTTAAGTCATTTTTACCCGACTGCCAAAAAGGAGGGTAATGTTTTTCGCGTGTATGTATGTATGTATGTGGGCATTTTTGTTCCATTGTGACCTTATAAAGCTGAAGAGTGTATTTATTTGTAAGTAATATAACATCATGCTACGGCGTGCGGGGTTTCGCTGTCGTCGTTCTTTATATAGCCACTGATCAGTTGACGATTTTGATAAAACATGTATAAGAACGATCGCTAGAAAATGTGCTTTCAAAGAAAATAAATAAACAAGTAAATATAATTAAAAAAATTTAATAACCTGACTGCAAAAAATCAACAGAGAGCAACGAACTAAAAAGACCGTAAATTTATTGTAATATTATTATACCTGATTAAATTTAAATACATAACATATGTATATATTTGTAATTGCCGTTTGATTCTCTTTATTTTGATACGCAACTCGATAGGTTTGGGTAAAAAAAAATTGAACTTCTTACAATTTGGCGTCAAAAGCCTGCCGTTTAAGTCTTTTTATTCTTAAAACCTATCTAAGGACACTTGAGTTTTCTAGACGAATCTAACGATACCCTAATTGTCAAAATCCATCCAGCCGTTTGGAAGATTCGTGGGAATAAAGAAATTTACAAACATACAAGATACGCGCGAAAAACAATACCCGTCCTGACAGTCGGGTAATAAAAAGTTAATTTAACCGACTGCCTAAAAAGGACTAAAAAATGGAAATAAGTCAAATTCATAATTCAATACCTAAATTGCACTAAATTGCAATGTTTAAAGATCTGGCAAAAAGGCTTATCGACGCTTCACGTAATCAGAGGGCTGCTGGTGTGTTTCTCGCTCAGAGAATTAGCATTGCCATTCAACGTGGCAATGCCGCCAGCCTTTTTGGTACGTTTCCGGTTGACAGTGATCCTGACGAATAGAGAGAACGAGAGAAACGAGTTTTTTTTTATTGCTTAAGTTTTCGTTTTAGTTTCCCTTTTTTTTTTGTTTGTATTAAATAACAAAGTAATAATATACATAATAAGTAATAATATTGATTGACAAAGGCTACTTTTTGGCAAGGTAAGGCAGTCGGGTTTTATGGTTATTTTTTTTTAATAAACACTTGTTTATTTATTTATTTCCGTACATACAACCATCATGATAGGTACTTAACCTAATGCAATGGTGTAGAATTTAAAAACAATATGGAATAGAACTTATGGAATAGACTCAACCAAACCGAAGACGATGAGGGTTGTGTTTCAACTACCAATACAATTACATTAATGACCTTCAAAATAACTGTACTGTAATAATAATGACAAAGACATCTCTTCTCGTCTTCACTTTGGTGTAGTTGACTTACTCAAAATTTCGATATTTGATTGGTTGATTTCGATATCGCTGTCAAATGTTTGAAAATTTTAATACGAGTAAGTAGTTATATTGGAAATCTTAAAGTCGAAGTTTAAATTTAAATCGACCATTCGAATATCGTTATTGCATTTAGGGTGCCTGGTTTTAGTGTAATTAATATTTATTCACTATTAGACAATAAAGTGTTGCACGAATATCTTCAATAAATCAAGGCTTTACGAAAATTGATTGCCTTGCGTGCATTTGCTGTAGGTATACATTTTTATGCCAAGATTATGTAAGATCTTGACAATCCCTTATATACCATAATATATACAATAGCTCGTGAATCATCATTCACCCATTACGACTCACTGATGAAAGAAAAGGAAATTTACCTAAAGTTGCGATGCTGTGTTCACACGGAGAATTTATATATGGTGTCTCTGGGTGTATGATGATTTGTTAGATAAGCACAGAACTTTCAAGTATTCTACCGAAATTTTCTTATAAAAATCTTACCTGTATATGTTGCTTCAGTACTGGATAATACAGGTATACGCATTGCAGGTTATATTCCCTTGTTAGCTGTTGAGCCTGATCGCGGATCTTGCCGAATGAATGCTGTGTAGCCGAGCATGTCAGGAGCTCAGTGCGTCCCATGAGTGTCAAGAACTCAGACACTTTCTCGTAAACAGCAGACTCCATGGTCTGCATGCAAGTTTGCAGTTCCACCAGAAAATACCGGTTCTGGTGAAGTAAATATATTTTAGATGTCTAGAAACGTTTAAAAGTACATTTAGAAATGATAGTAAAAGTTTAAAGCGTCATTAATTGTATATAGCAGTTTACTGCCAGACATAGGCTACTTCCATGCCATCGCTACCTGTTCAGTAAATTCACAAGTTACGGTAAACATTATATATTATAAACTATTAGTGGATCCGGCAGGTTGACCCATCGGGTCCAAAATCTATGTAGTTGGTAGCGACCAAACATATTCTTATCATTCAAATCGTTTGGGCGATTTAAAATATTAGGGAACACAATGATAAAGGATTTAGAATTTCCAAATTATTAGATTTTATATAGGTACTCGTATAAAGTTGTTTGTTGTGATTGCGTCAATTATTTTGAGTTAAAACTCAGAGGAAAACAATAATCTTTATCCTTTCCTTTGCTTCGGGAAGGTCAGGAAATGTAATTTAAAAGATTTTTTGGGTAGTATTATGGTCTCTTTTTTCATGGCCTTACTTCTCTCTAAGGTGAGAAGTATACCCGGTCCTTTTAGAAGGCTTACGCAGGGACACAGGTCCAACACGCAGAGGTCTGATTTTAAATCCTTTATCATGTTTTTTTAGGTCATCACTTATTACAATGTTTCTGGAATTATATGGAAGGTATAAGTTGTTGTGTCGGATGTCTTACACTATCATGAAAATAGATTTATGATAGCCAATGGAAAATCCTTATGCTCTTCCTCCATTTGGAGAAAACCATTATATGTAGATAAAGGTTCCTGGTGCCAGGAGGTTGTTTTAACATAACTTCAAGTGTCGGAAATGATGAATTTCATTTGAAAATTATGAAATTTCACTTCTTTCCTTATGCTTTACCTCTGTTGATTGAATTCCGTACATTTATGGTAGAGAATCCGGTGTGGACAGAGGCACAACTAATATTCTAAAAAAGCCGCCCTATCTCCTTATAATAACTCCAATACATTGGTGTTCTTTTATATCAGCATAAAAAGTTACATGAGTGAGCAAGACAACACCATATTGAAGTTAATTCAAAGAATGAGGGACCTGGATTTGTGGAGATAGTTACCTGGTGGGCATTAGCAGCAGCAATACTGAGAATGTAATCATTCCTTGCCCCAGTGGACTTCTCCTCGAGCTGGTCACGTCGCGAGGATACTTTTGCACTGTTCTTCTGTAGGGACGTGATGGATTGGAAGAATGAACCCTTCTTCTTCTTAAGCCTGTTACAAAATATACTTTTTGATTAATTACAAGGATTTTACGAGTGTCTCTAAGTCTAAGTCGTCGTAGTATGTGACTGTTAAACTAAAGGCTTGATGCCCACGTGATACATTGTGTGTCTCAATGTATTCTGAATTTAGATAGATATATAACGTCACATCAACTAAAAGGTACGATGATGTGACATTGCTGTAGGTACCAGAACAATGTGCAGCAATAATAATAACTTGATACCCTACTGTACTGGTTCAGATTAAGTTTGATTGGTTACATTAATAGCTAATTTAAGTATTGTGTTATTTCAAAAATAATTCTTGACACGGCAGCCAAAAAGACTTAAGTCAATTTTTTTACTAAAGCTGCAAAAATACAGCCGCCCCGTGTTTATCTTCGATATACCGGCTGAATAAACACGTAAGTCAACGAGGTTCAATTCAAAATCAATAGTCAACTGTACCATAAAACTTATGTCAAAGATCCATGTAGCGGCGACAATAAGGATTAAAATGGACTTAAGTGCCTTTGCCTTAGTATCTAGAATTTACAATTTGAACCAGACTCAACCAAACTAAAAGCGTGGGGAGTTGTGTTTCAACGACGAAAAAAAATTACAATAATGACAATACCATAAAAACTGTATTGTAATAATAATGACAAACACATAATATCTTCTCGTTTTCACTTTGGTTTAGTCAGAGGATTTGATTGTATATCGTGCATTTTCTGTAGGTATAGATGAATATGCCAAGATCATATAGGATCTTGACACTACATGTATCCCATAATACATATAATACCTCGGGTATGGTATCGGTATTTATTACACATTACTCACTATAAGACATAGGTGTTGCACGAACACATTCAAACATCGTTGACTTTATGAAGTTTGATTGCTATCGTGCATTTGCTGTAGGTATAGGTTTTAATGCCAAGATCATGTAGGATCTAGACACTATATGTATACCATAATACATATAATAGCTCGTGTATATTACACATTACTCACTATAAGACAATATAAGACATAGGTGTTGCACGAACACATTCAAACATCGTTGACTCCATGAAATTTGATTGTATATCGTGCATGTACTGTAGGTATAGGTTCATATGCCAAGATCATATAGGATCTTGACACTACCGTTATACCATAATACATATAACAGGTCGTGTATCATCATCAATTACACATAAGACAATATCAGACACAGGTGTTGCACGAACGCCTTCAAAAATCGTTGACTTTATGAAATTTGATTGCTATCGTGCATTTGCTGTAGGTATAGGTTTTAATGCCAAGATCATATAGGATCTAGACACTATATGTATACCATAATACATATAATAGCTCGTGTCTATTACACATTACTCACTATAAGACAATATAAGACATAGGTGTTGCACGAACACATTCAAACATCGTTGACTCTATTAAATTTGATTGTATATAGTAAAGTAATCT
Organism: Laspeyria flexula; assembly: GCA_905147015.1. NCBI lineage: Eukaryota > Metazoa > Arthropoda > Insecta > Lepidoptera > Erebidae > Laspeyria > Laspeyria flexula. Next base: position 4,593,314 of record LR989949.1, on the reverse strand, counting down.
AACGGATCATTGAGTAAAAGTGCTTTATGTTGTCCATTCAATTTATAACTAAGATTTTATGGTTTGATTTTATTTAATCCTTATGATTGACGACCCCGTCAATCAGGGTCAATGATGCCATTAAAGTACAGTGTGTTATTTTTTTTAGTTTGAGCTGGTTCTATTGCCGGGTGTGGCTTGCGAATTTCTGAAAATCGTATGCAGTTTTGTTTCTTTATCAAAATAAAGGAATATTTTCTTTGAGCAAAATTATTGAGATACATTTGTTAATGTAGCTGAAAAAGGAACAAATATATTTATTACTTTTGTTATACCATGCCAGGTTATTAGCAGTTATCTAAATCACAAGGATATGATTGAGATCAGATAAATTAATTATATCATAAAAGATCATTTATTAGTTTCCCTTCATTTTGATGGTAATGTAACGCTTTATATCGGCGTATATTCATAATTATATGTTTATACAGCAAAACTGAATGTACGGCGTATCGCTTAATTATTGTAAATACAAATAATTTATTTACACCAAGCATTGTCCGTGTAGTGACGGATTAAGAATACACAATGTCACTACCCCGTCTCAACCCGTGGGTGTCGTATAAGGCGACTAAAGAGCACTTCGAGAAAAGGAAAATTCTAAACAAAACCCGGGTCAATATAGGGTTTTGTTTCGAATTTTCCTTTTAACCTAACCTAACGTGGTATAGTAGGCTAAATTCCATCCAAAATGTTTGAGGGAGACACGTGCCCAAAGTGGACCATTAATTTATGGGTTGTAATGATGATGACAGCAAACATGAAAATAAAATGACGAGAACTTACCCTGTTCTGATAATCCTATCAATATAATATAATAACTAAGTAAGACGAAACAATAGAATTCCAAGAAAAGTTATTGTATTAACACGCCTGCACGAGCAACTGAGAAGGAGACCTTCGCAACAATATCAATGTACCCAAGTCTTATGACACTAATTGTGAGATATATTTTATGAGTGATTTACTCAAGCGTAATATTTAGGCGGCGGAAAAGAAAATCATACCATAATGTGTGTAAAAAAAATATTATTTATCTCAAGAAAATCATATTAAGTTATTAGATTAAAAATATTTCTGTTATATATAAAAAGGTGTTTTCATCATAAGTTTGGTGGTTCGTCCATAACCTGTTTTGTTGGGAATAATCACAGCTTATGGGGGCGTTTGCTTCTAACGACACCAAGAACGTCCATTTACAACGTTCCTGGACTCCAGGACAGACATTTTTGTGAACTTCTTGACGACTCATTTGTATGGTGTAGTAGGGAAACCTCGAATTTCGAATTAATTAACAGGTATCGAATCGGAACGAAAATGAGATGATTCTAGAAATGCAAAGACAGTCAATCTATGACAGAGACCAAATAAAATAAACCTTATTGTGTATAATTAAAGTTATTGCCCAACGTTGAAAGTGATACCAAAAGATACTCTGGGACTTTATATAACTAACAAAATACTTTAAATGGATACGGATACAAACATTTGAATTGTAAATGGATTTCGATCACAAGTCAGTAGCATCAAATAACAAGAGTGTAGGTGTTATATTTGGAAAAATTTTTGGTCATTTTGGCGATGCTCCAAGTAGAATGGCGCAGTAGAAAGGTCAGTCATAGAAATCGATATAACGTCCCAAATTTGTGATATTATAGACACTAGTGCATGATGTAAGGTGAACTTTGTGCATTGCATTACTCGATTCATGATTTGCGTCGATGCGTTAAAAGAACATCTCCTTCTTAGACTTCGTTTCATCGATTCGTTAAAAGAACATTTTAAAACTTCATTATTTCTGAAAGGGTAAATAAAAATATCTTTCACCCGTATAATTTTTTTACCACATTCAAACAGCACCATCTAGTCCCAAAGTAAGCAATTATATTTGCTAATTTTTTGCTTTTAATTTATTTATTTATTTATTTATTTATTTATTTATTTATAAGCACACCAACAGTACAATTACACAACATTTGGGATATAATATAAACTTAAAAATAACCTTAAAAGTAATTATACAAATTATAAGCATGCATAACATTTAATAATTAGTTTATATTAATAAAAGGAGATTACAAATTGCAAAATAAAATGTATAATGTGACGTGAATTAAAAAATAAAAATAATATTATTAGCAATTTGAATAAAGATAGAATTAAAGAAAACAAACAGTACATTATGGGTGTAATAAAAAGTGCCTGAATGATCCATAACTTGTGGCGAGTATATCGATGGAGTTGCTACATTCGACAACCAGTTCATTATATAACCGCGCCATTCTTGTTAATGAGCTATTAAAAGAGGTATTTAAGGTACATGTAGGAACTTCAAATAGACGTGGATGTCGCAGTGAGCGTTGAGGGATTCTAAAGCTAAAATAATTTATCAGTGGAGCATCAATAGACCCATTGATTATTTTGTGTAAAATCAGTAAGTCCGTAACATTTATGGGTACTAAACAACTGATATACTACTTAAGTACATTTTTTTTTCGAAATACATACATATTATAGATAAATTACACCCAGACACAGAACAAACCCTCATACTCATCACACAAAGATTTGTCCTGGGTGGGGATCGAACCCACGACCTCTGGCTTAGCAGTCAGGGTCACTAACAACTAGACCAACAGGCCAGTCAAAACATTCGAAATATCTGTAAATATGTAATTTATGTCAATAAGTTTTTGAGTGCCACAGACACCAACTATCTTTTTGAATGGATGAATGTGTGGTTATTTTGCCATCAAAGGTATGTTAAGATTTTATTCTTCATATCTATTTGTTCTTTACACATTGCAGCAGAGTAAAAGAATAATACAATTTTATATAAGAATTGTTGAAGAGTTAGCTTGCCTCTGAATACATTTGTTTTCCAGAATTTGTTTAGTGACAATCGCTCTACATTCAGTTTTAAGTGTAGCTTGTATATCAATTTTGACAGCAATAATCCCAATGCCTTTGTTAATTTAGGTTTAGTTGTATAATTTAATATTCGAATCCCTAAAGAATAGAATCAATAAAGTTTAAAATAGAATGTTTCTAAAAACACTTCACAGTACGAATAAAACCGAGGTACTAACTTGGAAATGTTAAGTTTTAAACGACTTGTACATGTATACATAATTAATTCATTTAGATCGGGTCTTTAGTCGTGTATTTTATTTAATTATAACTTTCAGAGCTTAGGTAGTATATTCATTCAATATGTATGTCACGTAAGTTTTACAACCTTAAAGTCATATATTTATATAAAAACCGGTGGACCATGTTCAATGTAGGGTCCCGCAACTAAAACTCATATTATGTACCTATCTGTATAGCGCTTACGTCCTTTTGTTAAGAAGTGCAGTTTTTCAGGAATAATTCAAAATATTTTTTGTCTCTCATCTCTGTAATATTTTTTCCTTCAGATTTTTGGCTTTTACGGTTTAGAAGATAGAGTGGGGGGGAGGGGATGGACAGATACAATTTAGAAACTTTCGGAGCTGAGCAGAGATTATATCCGGAAATATTCACTTAATCTAAAAGATCTGTCCAAGTATGTACCACAGGAAGATATTTGCTGGAAAAATATTTTCAACTATTTTTATTATTACCTACGTAATTAAGTAACGGCTGCGGCTCACACAAGACACCTATTCTCCAAGTTCCATCAATATTATATATCGTGTAGTTTCTGAGTAAAATGCCTGTTACATACGTATAGACGGACGAACGGATATGACGAGACTATAATTGTTCAAACTGCGTTGTTTTTAAAAATTGCAGTTATAAACAAGTAGCATAAACAGCAAAACTCTTGAAAGGAAAGTTCTGCCCAGTTACAGACACAATATTGAATTCATATTTTTAATTATTCTTTTGTACGCCAACGTCGGTTATACTCGACAAGCGCAAGCGTGCCTTTTGTGCCGATGACAGCTATAGCCAACAAAACTGAGGTCTATAAAATAAATTGCAATGTATTTTATTGCTGCATCTCAAAAACAGATGGCTTGATGTAGGACACGGAGATGCCGTAATGGCGTGGTATTCAAAAGGCTAGGTAAGTACTAGTTCAGTCTTAAGCCTTACAGTAATAAGTCTTAATAAGTTCAGGTATGTGTCCTCTACAAATACTTAGGTACAAATGTACAATAGAGAATTAAGGTAGGTTAAGCTACAATCAAAATATGAAAAAAAATATTTCATTGAAAAATGGAAAATCTAAAAGGGATCTGAAAATTTTTTTTTTCTTGAGAATATTTTTCGGAAATATGTCTCTCTAAACATAGATTAAGGTTTCACCTAATTTCCGCCACAGGCCTATGTCCATCAGTGGATGATATTGACTTAATATGATGATGATGATACACACACACATACTATACGATGATACACATAATAAACTATTTAATCATTCAATAGTTTTCATATCCTGACCTACCTAAGAACATTCCAGATTTGGTCATTGACCATTCTACTTCTTAGTCTATCTCATCCAACTTTCCCATTCACATTTGTCTCATATACCTATTTGTTTTGTCACACTTCCTTCATTAAGTCTTCCACATGCCCAAACCAGCTTCAAACATCAACGAACGTACGAATTTCGTAAACGAAAATGAAAAAATGTCATTATGTAAACCAAACATACGAGAATTCTACGTTTCAGGCGAGAAACTCGCCTTGACATTGAATTCTTGACATATAACATACTCATACTCGTAGGCGAATTTTTGGTTCCATGTAAACATGTGAAAATGATATTATCGAATACGATAATCGTATTCGAGTTCTAGCCCTATTTGCGCGAGAAACTCTCCGTCATCGTCAGTTAATTAAATTAGTAAAGGATTGTACATACTTTTCTTCAATATCCTTGGCCTTGTCTCGCACGTCGTGGGCGGTATGCTCCTCATCGAAGTATAGCTTCTTCGTCTTGTCTATGTCCACAACAGACAGCTGCAACTCCTTGTGCGCTTGGGCTAGTGAGTCCGTGCACTGTATACAAACAAAAATTTTGTTAATTAACATGGCTCAGCTATTTTGTCGTGTATCAATTATTTTTTGTTTAAAAAGACAACGCCCGCTCTGTCGCAGGGGTTTTTACAAACACACAATTATCGAACACAAATTACAGCCTGACTCGTAATAAATAGTGTTAGTGGTGACGTCAACACATAATTGTTACTCCACGGTGATAGTCATAATTAAAATAATGATGATCGTGATATACTTCCTATCTTTTACTTTGTTGAATAACTACATATTATAAAGCTAGAAGTATCTGGTTCTTTTTTTTAAATACATAGGTTAGTTGTCTATAATTTTTAAGTTATATGTAAATATTTTATTGAATAAATGTCTGTCAAAGTGATTTTTATTTGTGACTTTATGTATAATTTTAAAGCTATATTGCTATCTATTTTGTTATATAAACTAAATAAATAAGAATAATATAAATATAATAATATTTAATATAATATTTTCATAAATTTACTCAGCGCCATCTAGTCCTAAATTAGGCAATTATATTTACTATTGTAAGCGATGGTGGGTGAATGGATAAGTGACCGGCGGCGTGCAAATCACGCGGTCCGAGTTCGATTCCGACCGGCGGTACTAATGTGGATTTCACTTTGTGGAATTTATATGTACTAGTCGAGTGACTTACCATCTGCTAACGGTGAAGGAAAACATCATGAGGTATTCCACATACCCTAGAAGAAATTCTATGGGTACGTCTGATCCACCAACCCGCACTAGGCCAGCGTAAGTGGATTATGGCCCTGGCCTGGATATAAACCCTCTCAGCTCTCTAGTTAGAGGAGAGGAGACCCGAGCCCAACAGTGGGACTTAATGGGTTGTTGATGATTTACTATTGTGATAATTATGTAACAAGTATCAAATATTTATTTGAAAGCCTAGGTATTGCAAATACTATGTCCTGCCATATGGGTATACACTTCAAATAAATATTATATTAGAAATCTATTTCCGCTATTAATAATGTTATGTTAGTTTCTAGGCCTAAAAATCTCTTTGCGTCGGAATTTTCTCAAGTAAAAAACGAATCCGACGGCTCGTGAGTCCGTTTTCTGAGAGTTATATTTTTGTTAATATGTAATCTTATGACTGTCACATCTTTAAAAGAATGACATCAATAATATTAGGACAAATCTAATCTAGATAAAATACCCAAGGTAACTAACGTTATAATAAAATTAATAAATAGGAGAATATAGTACTTACAGATAACAATATAAATACAATGTATAAGTAAACCTTTTTCAAATTTTGTTATATCTTATACAGTTTAATGAGTGCACGATTAAAAAGCTCTCGAGAGGCGATTTTTTTTGAGTTGTCTACAACTATTGTCACAGTTATGCTAAACAGCACAATATAAGTAATACGAGATGTTATAAAACAAAGTTTATAGGGCATAAACTCATTGACTACCGAATGGATTCTCATATGGTTTTACCAATGAAGGGAATGACATGGTAAGGTTTATGTTAAAAATTCTTTTAGAGTTTGAGAGCCCGTTTATCGAGGAGGATTATAGGCTATATAGCATCACGCTACGGCCAATATGAGCTGAGCAGTGGCCAAACAAAGAACAACAACATCGGCAATGAAACGTTGGAGTAATAAAATCTGAATGAAACATGATGCTGTATCTATATAGGTACATAATGGGGGTGCATCGTATACAAAATTATATGAACATCAAAACTAATCATAATATGTAATGGCTAGACAAAAATAAATAATGTAAAAAGTAGGTAACTAAAGAATAGAATAACAAAGTTGACCTACTATGCTAAATATCTACACGATTCTCGCTCATTGAAGGTCATGTGTCACAAGTTGATAAAAAACTAAAGTTATTTCCATATAATATACCTAGCTAGCTTTGAATTTATAGTAGGTACAGGACACAAGATCGTTTATCTCCTACAGTTTATGACAGCCTAGTACTTCGAGTGTGCCGCTTGCACAATTTTGTGCAGGTGCACTGTGTAGTAAGCTACCCATACTGTTATCATTTTTAAATGCACTGTTGTTTATGTATCTACATATTTATGAATACCATATTTGCATAATGAGACGGGCCCGTTGGTCTAGTGGTTAGTGACCCTGACTGCTAAGCCGGAGGTCGTGGGTTCGATCCCCACCCAGGACAAATCTTTGTGTGATGAGCATAAAGGTTTGTTCTGTGTCTGGGTGTAATTTATCTATAATATGTATGTATTTACAAAAAAAAATGTATTTAAGTAGTATATCAGTTGTTTAGTACCCGTAACACAAGCAAATATAATTGCTTAATTTGGGACTAGATGGCGCTGTGTAAATGTGGTAGAATATTATTATAATAATTGAACTCGTTTGTTGCAAATTCAGTTCGTATTACGGGCGTAACTGGAGGGAGGTTTTGGCATTTCAAACTCCTCCCGAAATATTCAATCAACCAGAAATCCGGAGATTGCATTTATATTTATAAGTACATATCAAGTAAACGCTTGATAAAAAATGACTACATGAATTTTTATCTCTTGCCGATATCACCCGTCTGTGTTAATAGTTCAAGGTTTCTAGTATAATAAATAATTTATTTTAAGTGTATACCTACCTATTGGCGAGACATAGTATTTACAAGGCTACTAGGTTTTTAAAAAATGTTTGTAACTTGTGAAATATTTATCACAATCGCAAAAAAATTAGCCTATTGTTAAATATAATATGATTTTTTTCGGAATCTCTCTCTTGCAAAGGAGTATTGTGATTTGCTTCTCTCTAATATTTTTGTTTGTATATTTAGTTTATTTTTTATGAACAGCACCTATCAAAAATATTGGTAGATGCTCATCGAGGAATATGCTATTCGCGTATGTGCTATTCGGCTGGGTGCTGTTCGTGGAATACCACCAAAATACAATTCCGAATTACACATAAAAATTCATATGATTCCGAAGACATCTAAAGTATTTAAAACTGACCATTTTATGACGAAATTGGAGACGTTTAAATTTTTTTCATGATGACAATTATTTCTATATCATTCTTTGCGTCATATTCTTGTTGTTGAGAAATCACCATAGTATCAACCTAAAAACAATTAAACAACTATAAATGAACGTAAAAATATCCCTCAGACTGTATAATAACCATTGTATGAGATTAAATAGTTTGGTATTATAAATATTGCTAAGGTACACGTTCGAACGCGAAAGATATTTCTTTTACAATTATCTTAGTGATATTAAAAGGCATTACGGATAAATTTTTATCATAATATCCAGAATAGTTCAAAATATTAATAATAATAAAATATTTCGCTTCAAACAAGCTCCATACAAATTAAAAACAACATACATAACATTTCAATTTAAACAGACACATATTATGTTTGTACTGTTCGTTCGAGCCCCTTGATGATGGGCAAGTCGTATTTTTCAGGAATGATCTTTAGAATACTACTACAGCTCTCCTCTGCACTCTATTTTATAAAGTGGCTTCTAGACCCGTTCCCAGATGATAGAGAAGTATGGTATCGCATGTACAGTATATAATCCATTGTTATACTGTACACGCAATACAGTAGTCCACTGAGTATACTTGAAAAACCTATCTCTGTTCTATGTACGTGACTCATAGGCTACTTGTGTAGAATGTTTGACAATACGTAATGAAAAGGGTTGTCTTAACGAGCCCTATAACTACAACGAGCAAGCATGTTGATTTATATTCTAATTTTTCACCTAGCCCGGGTCTTTTTTCCAGCATCAAATTGTGACATTAGCTCATTAGAATTCGGTTCTGGAGTTACAGCGTTTACTTCAAACGAACAGACAAAAAAAACTAAGTATATTTTTGTTTAAAGTATCGTATATACTTTCATATATCTAAAAAGCGGTTATTTTGATATTACAAACACTTCAATTTTATTTAGTTTTAAAGATAATTTTAGAATGGGTCCTGAAGAACAGATCCTCATATTTTCATATCAACGTATGAACGTATGTATATAGTCTTTGTATGCGACTGCCAATCACGAAGTTCGATCTACACAAAACAAAATTAAATAGTGTGGTTCCCAAGTTGTCTGGAGTCTGTGTGTATAATTGTATGTTTGTATAGTTGTTGCACATCATCAGTGTAACAATACGCTGATATAATGTGAACATTGCTTTTGGTACGATGAAAATATGCCGCAATAATAATAAGTTGCTGCATTTCTTACAGTACCGGCTCATTATGATTGGTCCTCATACAAGGACTCCCCGAATATATCAAAATCGTTACTTATCTATCTATTTACAGCATGCAGGTGAGATTTGTATTTATTTTATGGAAAACGTTTACGTGCTCTTTCTTCGTATTTTTAAGAATGAAGAGCACGTAAATTTGATTAACTTTGTAATTGTATTAGCGACGGCGACTCAATAGTCCATCGACTGCCACCAAAATCTAAAGAAATTTCAAAATACGTTGATTATACTGCTTAAGTGTCGCAGTGGACTTTCCGACTGCCATATCATACTATTGGAAGAAAAACGAGAAAAGCTTTTTTATGTAACAATATATTTTATTCGCTCTCAACATATATAAACTACCTAAATGTATCATTAAAATAATGAAAAAAAAAATTAAAAAATTATGATATTTATAATTTTTTATATTACTCGATATGTTATTACTTATATTACTCAAAATGTTATTACCGAGTATTACAATTGTAGCTCATCGGAATTGTAATTGACGATAAAAAAATGGCCTAAGTTAATTGCCCAAGGCTCCTAAAAATTACCTGATGTGTAGAAGTGTAGGCAACAATGCTAATGTGAATTTATACTCAATACTCAATTCTTTATTGCCATTCCATAGGTATTACAGGTGAGCTTAAAATTTAGTAGCACTATGGACCCCGACGGGCACAGCATTTATGAGAGAGGGGATTACAAACTTATTTTAACATGTACTTAAACCATATCTTAATATCTATTTATATCTAATATTTTTATTTTATATATTTACGAGCGTCGCGTCGTGGAGACAATTGGACTTAAAAAGGTGATAGGAAGAATGAAATGTTTACAATGTTTCCCCTTTTAATGGTGGAGAAAGCAGCTTTAGATTTTCAATATTGTAAAAAAAAGCAGTCCGTTTGTATTTACTTGAGCGTATTGTGATGTCAAAGTCAAAGTCAAATCTTTTTATTTCATTTGGATCAAATAAATTATACTTATGAACGTCATACAAAGCCAAAAAAAGGTGTCAGCAAATTTGCCTACGGCCAGTTCACTGCCAAGGTTGCTCTAAGAAGAACTTAGCAAGAAACTCAGACCACTCTTTTTAATCGCCATAATTTCAATTGGTTACAGTTTGAAGTATCACAGAAAGGTACCAAAACAGCATACTATAAATCTAAATTAAATACTAAAAGGCTCAATTATCCAGTGGTATTTCTCAATTCTCAATTTCCCTCCATTATTGCGGTACGATTCTCAGAATTGAACGTTAATTACATTTAATTTCTAACTAATATCGGCAAATTCTAGTATTTATTTGAATAATTTTCAAAATGACGGCGCTGCGGTGAGAAATAGCACACATGTTATGTCACTACTAATTTATTATGTAATATGGTGGCGTGGGCGGTTAAAACCCCACCTATCATTTCCAAGGATTTAAATCTCTTTTAAAATCAAAAAGACAACGTTGGCACTAAAGAACCAGCACTTTGTTTTACGAAGCAATTCTTTTTTAGGGTTCCGTATCCAAATGGCAAAAAACGGAATTTATTAAAAACGGAACGGATTCGTCATGTCTGTCTGTCTATGCATCCGTATGTCACACCCACTTTTTTCCGAAACTGTAAGAACTATACTGTTGAAACTTGGTAAGTAGTATTGTGTATGTATTCCGTGAACCGCATTAAGATTTTCACACAAAAATAGAAAAAAAAACAACAAATTTTGGGGGTTCCCCATCATCATCATCATATCAGCAGAATGATGTCCACTGTTGAACATAGGCCTCACCTAATTTAAGCCACTGCGAAAATTTGGTGATTAATTTGCGAAGTTTCAGTTCTAAGTAGTAAATTTTTTTTTTCATCAAACCCATTCGTGTGGGGTATTTATGGATAGGTCTTCAAAAATGATATTGAGGTTTCTAATATCATTTTTTTCTAAACTGAATAGTTTGCGCGAGAGACACTTCCAAAGTGGTAAAATGTGTCCCCCCTCCCTGTAACAGCTTCTAAAATAAGAGAATGATAAAACTAAAGAAAATATATGATGTACATTACATGTAAACTTCCACCGAAAATTGGTTTGAACGAGATCTACTTAGTATGTAGTTTTTTTTAATACGTCATAAATTGTAAAACGCAATTTACCTTTCATTCAATCAACACTTATACTGTCATTCATGCAGAACGCTGGATACAGGACGTTACTACCACCTTGTCCAACTACGCGAGGAGGCACACAAATTGATAATATTTTGAAATATTTCTTGTCAAACTGGAATATATATTAGCTTGTTTCGCTGTCACACGCTATATGGGCTCGCATATAGTTAGATCGAAATCCCATCATTTAAGTACTTAATTAAAATGTTTACTTAATAATAACTTTAAAAAAAAACACTATTATTAAAAAATCGATCAAAGTTACAACGAACTACAAGAACTTTTATATTATGTTACTTACTGCTACGGTACCCTTCATGGGCGAGTCCGACTCGCATTTGGCCTCTTTTTTTTAATAAATTTGTATTGGTAATTTTTTTTACCCGAGCGACTGTCAGGACGGGTATTGTTTTTCGCGCGTATCTTGTATGTTTGTAAATTCCTTTATTTCCACGAATCTTCCAAAAGGCTGGATGGATTTTGACAATAAGTGTATCGTTAGATTCGTATAGAAAACCCAAGTGTCCTTAGACAGGTTTTAAGAATAAAAAGACTTAAACGGCGGGCTTTTGACGCCAAATTATTTTGCGAAAGGCACATTCTACTAATGGAACATTTGCCAAATCAGAGATTTTGCGTAAGAATCAATTTACTATGAGACATTTAAAATTGGTTGTCAATCTTTTCTGGACAATGGTTCATAATATCAATGTGTCGTATCCCAGCGAGCCGTTTAATGGATTAGGTATTTGTACCAATCAGTTGTCACAATAATATTGGGTTGTGTTTCCTGCTGGTGCCCTTAACAAAACATAATAATTTAATATTATAATTATTTAGAGTTTAAAAGTATAGACATGATTCTAAGAAAACGTTTTAATAAAAAGAATATTAAAAACAAGTTATTCGCAGAATTTTTCTCTCATCAATCGTTTCAAGATTTAAAAAGGTCTTCACTTTATTAAAACTCAGAGTAAGAAGATATTTCTTTTCATAAAACTAATTCCTTCAAACCTTTTGAGTTCTATTTAAGATTGCAGATTCTATTAAATATATTTAATTAAGAACATCAAACATTATAGTACTTTGAATTATATGAAACTGTATTTAGAATTCCTCCGCTCTTTTGAAGATCTGAAGCCGCAAAAATACAAGAATCATTCAGCTTTTGTGTAGTGATTTGATTTGCATTTTATAGAATCAAATCAAATTTCAATATAAGTCGAACTTTTCTTTACTTTGAATATACAAAATGAATTGCAGTGAACAAAAGTGGGTATACGTTATCAAAAGCGCAAGTCCCCCTCTCGTTGTCTGAGTGGTATTTGCCCGAAGTTTGGTAATGTTCCCGGTTAATTGCAATAGGCTCACCCCCTATAGCTGGTGAAATATGTGTGTGACGCACTTGTATTACTTTGGAGAAATAGGCGCGAATTTTCTTTTAGTTATCAAATGTGGCACAGGTAAACCAGACAAGCAAAAACAGCCTGTTCAGTAAAAGCTGTGCTTGTTGCTCAACCGTTGGTAATCAGTCGCTAATTAAAGAAAATTAATAAAAAATAATAATTTATTTATAATTTAAATTTTTTATAAATTTTATATTTTTTATTAAAATTTTTAATTTAAGACAAACAGAGGTACCTGTTTGCCACCGTCGTGGTATAAAAAAATATATATCATCATTTCATTATCCGGGGGCAGCGCGGCGGGCGATGTGATTTTCTGCCTTAGTGAGATATACTCGTATGTCTAGTCTAGTGGTACCTACACTTACGAAGTATTTCCTTCCCTTCATCCGTCGTTATGTTGATAAAATAAGCTGACACCAACTTGTTTTTGTATGACGTTTAAATTAACGTTTAATGAATAAATAGTTAGACTTAGCTACGATTCAGACCAACCGACTCGCATCAGCTCGCGCCGGGCGGCATTTTACAATGCGTTAAAGAACATTGAAATGTATCAACAGTAATTACAGTTCATATTTGCATGCAACTTACGCATAGTTACCTCCGTCGGCATCCCGCGACGCGTCGCGACGGCCGACCGGCTCCGACCGTAAGTTGCATGCAAATATGAACTGTAATTACTGTTGATACATTTCAATGTTCTTTAACGCATTGTAAAATGCCGCCCGGCGCGGGCCGATGCGAGCCGGTTGGTCTGAATCGTAGCTTACAAGAAAATATATATCATCAACAGCAGTCGCACTTATACATGGCCACGGCGTCACTTAAGCAGTAAATAAAAAATACTCCAATGTAGACAATTGACACACAGAAATAGATTACATTTCTTAGTAGTAGTATGTCTGAACCAAATAAATAAATACCTTTTTAGCGACGTTAAGTTTGTGTTGCCTCAAGAACTTGGCTTCATCGGCAATCTGTTGTTGGAACACCTCGACAGCTGCCAGTCGAGCTCGTGCCAGCTTCTCATTCTCCTCCAGGACCGTGCGCCACACATTCCACATGTTCCTACGAAGAAATAATCTTGTTTCAGAATTTAACATACATACAAAAAAGCGATGGTGGCTGAATGGATAAGGGACCGGTGTGCAAATCCGAATCCGATCCTAAACTTTTGTGTCAAGTGGATTCGAGGACGGTTTAGATTCGCAAATAAAAAAAAATGCAATCGATCGGTATATCATCGTCTGTCGAGTCCGCTAGTTTTATATAAATCTGAAACTGGAAATTCGCTTCAGCAAGGTACTGAGCAGACGTACTTAGCTACTCGTAAGAGAGAAAACTAGACTACGTACAAGCTTGATAATCTATTATCCGTTGTTGAAAAGAGTGCTTCTATTTTTACCCTTCTAAGAAATAACCGTTATGGTATATATTGTTATACTTATATTTAAGAATGTATAAGAGAGGTATTCCATGAAGCACACCCAGACGAAGTACACCTAAAGTATTCCACTTAGCACACCCGTAGGTGGGCTTCAAATAAAAATTTAAAATAATTAATTTCCTATTCCACGAAGCACACCTACAAATATCACTCTTTCATCGTCATTTTTATTTCTTAGTCCCCGCACTATGCGAGTGATATTCGTAGGTGTGCTTCGTTTTTATTTTACTTTTTTTAATATTTTTATATTTGGTGGTATACGTACAATTCAACAGTGTTATCTATTGATTTACATATTTCTTTCTTCCCATTTCTCTATTTTCCTTTAACAATTTTTCTTTAGATGTTTAATTGTTCATTTATATACTCTCTTTAACTTTGCTGGCGAAATGTGGTGTGGTGTGTGAAACACCTCTGCCTACCCCTTCGGGGAAAAAGTCGTGATGCTATGTTATGTTTATATACTCTCAAATTTTTACTTCTTTTCCCTATACTCGAAGGTTTGCTGTTAGAGAACTCAAATATGAGTTAAGCTCGCTTTTGCTCGCCGCGCCTCTATTTTTTTTTTTCTAAATCAAAGTTTCTGCTTTCTACATTTCCCTCCACAATCATTCATTGACTGGTCTATAAGTATAAACTAATCAAGCACTGCGTTGCTAATAATATAATTGTATGCTTTTAAAGTATCCTACGTAGTTTATAAGCATCAAAGGACAAAACATCAAAACCCTTTAATTGAGCAGTAGCAAACGGTAGAAGCAATAAGACATAATTATTTCCAACTACGGCTAAAAATAAAAGGAACTTTGTTGTGATGTCGTTGTGTTATACACGTGTATAGCACAACATAGATTACAAGTACGTACTTGTAATCAGTATTGATTAGTATTTGAGAGTGCAACTTTACAGAAAACTATTTTTGTTTTATTAGTTGATTCTCCATAAACCGAATTCCCAAAAAGAAAATTCCAAAAAAAACAAATGCAAATCTGTATTAATATTATAAAGATGAAGAGTTTTTGGTTGAACGCTAGGATCTCAGGTTTTTTTTTAGTGCTGGATAGCCCATTTATCGAGGAAGGTTATAGGCTATATAACATCACGCTACGACCAATAGGATCCGAGTAGTAGTTAAACAAAGAATGACGGAAGCAAAGCCTCGCGCTATCTACTCATGTTAGATATATAGTTTGCAAGTGGCGTCTATATACTACGGGGATCTTGTGTCGACCAGGGAGAACTTCGGAGTATTTAGGCGTTTCCACTATACATGCAAGTAGTATTGGTCAGGTCTAGGAAACAAAATGTTCTGTAACATCTTAGCAAATGTTCGTGAAGCTTTCAATTACTTTTATTTTTTTGTATTTGTTTCAGGAAATACATTCGTTAACGAATACAAATTTACAAGTGCTAAACGAAAAAAAATAAGTTTTGAATATTGAACGACAAAAAAAATACAGACTCGAGTCGTAGGTTATAGATTAATTTGTAATTTGACAGATATTATATGTACGTTACCAAACGCGATCCATTGTATCAAGCAATTTATAAAGAGTCATTGACTATACTTAAAGTTAATTGTACTGTGGTGATTAAAGAATTAAATGTCAGTGATCTGCCATGTTCAGCAGTGGACTTCCTGTGGCTGATATGATGATGATGATGATCTGCCATTTTCCTTTTTATCATTAGAATGATGTAAGACTTGAGTGGTAAACAAATAACAATACATATTTGCGAGAAATAACCCGACATGCAACATGGTAACATCCTGTAATCTAATATCCTCATGTGCGGAGAGGTTCGCCAAATTGGACGTAATAGGTCATAACGATGTTGAGCTAAATTGCATAAAGCATACCAACGCGATAGAGGAAAATGCACTTCAGTGTGACGGTTCTCCATGCGTTTGATGTTAACTTGATTAGTGATGCGAATAATTTTGTGGAAATCGCACTAGATTCCGTTGTATCGGTTACAGGTACACGTTTTTGAAGTATCGACGGGGCTAAAGAATACCTTTGATAACCGACACAAGTGGTGTGTTTGTGATCATGAAACACCTATTTGGTAGTGATAAACTCAACTCAAGTATCATAATAATATAATTTCCTTTACGTATTGAAAATTTTATATAACACTAGCGGATCCGACAGACGTCCTGCATGATATACAAATTGGTTGTATTTTTTGAACACATACACAAAAAATCATACAAATTGGTTCAGCCGTTTAGGAGGAGTTCACTGTCAACACACGTACAGAATAATTATATACGTATGTATATATATAAAGATAATTTACCTGGGGCAACACATTAGCCTTGCTATCCAACGCGGTAATGTGGCTAGCCTTTTGGGTACATTTCCTCAGGAATCTGATCCATATAAATAGAATATCTCATCAATCAGATATTCTATTTATATGAATTTCCTGTAAATGGTGTATCTGGTTCTTTTTTTTTAAATATGTTAGCTGTGTATATTTTTAAGTTATGTGTAAATATTTTATTAGGTAAAAAGAAATCTAATTAAATCTATACTAACATAATATACCTAACATAATTCCCTTCACAAACTTTGAAGGAGACCCGTGACAACAACGTCCCACTGATGGGCGTTTATGGGTTGAAATGACATAACATACCAGCGTCAAGCATTTTCCTCCGAAGGGGTAGTAGCGGGGTGCTCACACCGCATTTCACCTACTATTTTGAGGCTCAAGTATTATGGGACGAGCCTATTGCCATGAACTGAGCAAATTTGTGTTCAAAATCCAGGCCGATATTGAAAATTCCATGATAGAAAAATCCATTTTTGCCCAACTCCGAAATCGAACACGAGACCTCTTGCGCCACAGTTATATAACTACACTACCTGTCGCGCAACTGAGGCAGGTTTAATGTATGGACAAAAAATTGAAAATTTAAATAGCTTTGTTTCGTCTGATCACTGACTATTTCAATGAATATGCCTACACCGCTTGCTAATGGAACCCGGCGCCGATGTCTTTATTTATAAAGGAATAGCGTTGGTGACATATGTATATTCAATCGTCCTATTAACTTATTGACCCCTTCTATTAGTCCACATTAGACCATGATCTAATATGAATTTAAGACAGTTCACTTTAAAGTTCATATTAGATCATGATCTATTTGAACTTACGATAGTTAGATAGAGTGGTTGAAGTATTGCTGTCAAATCTTGACAGGTCGGCGGTTTGTTATGTCCATTTAAGGAACTTAGGAGATATAAGTTCGATGTGTCCATCATATCATCCATACGTCCCTTTAGGCCAACATTTCCATCTAGAAATTCTCACAATCCGAGATGTTGCAATTGTGGCAGCAGTACTCCAATATTCTCTCGATATAATATAATAATATTCTACCACATTCACACAGCGCCATCTAGACCCAAATTAAGCAATTATATTTGCTTGTGTTATGGGTACTAAACAACTGATATACTACTTAAATACATTTTTTTTGTAAATATATACATATTATACATAAATTACACCCAGACACAGAACAAACCTATGCTCATCATACAAAGACTTGTCCAGGTTGGGGATCGAACCCACGACCGGCTTAGCAGTCAGGGTCACCAACCACTAGACCAATAGGCCAGTCAAATATCAATCTCATGCATAGCAAGATATATCAAATATCAATCTCATGCATAGCAAGGCAGTATTGTATGCTTAGATTGTAATTGACAATTTGCAACTAAATCAGTGGCTTCACCAATGATAATATTATACCAATGTGAGTTGATTTGATATATCGAATGGTAAGATGTAGCTAATTATACGGTTAAGTCAGCCGCGAGTCCTTGATTATTTCATAATAAATATGTATAAGTCATTGTTAAAATTAGGTATTTACAACGTAGGATACATGACCCTTCGTTATAAATAAATACATGCAATACAGAATACATGACTCTGCCTATGGACATTTACGAATACCACAAGTTTCGAGAAGCCTCATTTTGTAAAAAATGAAATTATCAACGCACTAATTACTTATTTATATACTACAATACATATAGGGCGTGTTTCATCACCTACAAATAAGTGTCTAATAAACTACCTGAGACTTTTGACAGATTTTATATGAAAAATAGGGCTATCTAGCAATTATATTCGCCAGAATGGCGAAATAGGCGCATTGTCTGCTATTATTGTATCTTGTATGGTAGCTCTAATGTTCCTAGATTATTTTTTAATGCCCAGTTTTGGTAGTTGTTGGTTGCAGGCGGTAAAAAGTCACTCGTTGTGGAATTCAGGCCTATATCCAGCAGTGGACGTCATTGGGCTGATATGGTGGTGATGAATTTTGTCCAATGGTACTTTAGATAATTGTGTCTGTGGACAACGCTGTATGTAGGTACCATTACCTTTCAGTAACTACGAGTAAGTATCTTAGAAAACACAACATTCTAAAAACAATATTGTTTTAGCTTAAGAGCTATTTATTTAAAAAAATAAATATAATTAGCTTATAACCAATAATAAATAGTACTTAATTTTAGAATAAATGTATACATCATATGAGTAACAAAAACTACGTAAATTTTACGTCCATAGCACTTACCACAAAACTTAGATTACATTTTTCTGGTGAAATAATCATAATAATTGTATTCTAGGCCTATTTCTACGGCGCTGGGCGGCGGCCAGTCATAACGGAGACCGGCTTAGAAGATATCTTATTTACAATGGAAAATCGTAAAAAAAAAAAATGCCACTGACCAAATTGCATCATAATTATACGATTTTTACATTGATGTAATTATTCGATTGAATAAGTGTGCGAGCCACTCTACGTTCCATTACTCTCATAATCAGAAGGCATTCCCACATTAATTTCAATTATAAAACAGGTTAGTATTAAAATCGATTCAACAATTATTTAAGCTTCTGGCTTGTCGAACTGTAGTAGTGCATTAATAATATAATAATTGGTTTTTGTATCATAAAATTTTCAATATCACCATAGAGTTTAAAATAATTGCCACGAATTTATTATTCACGAATCTTTCAATTCCAGGACCGACTATAGGGACTATACAATCAATGACGGGCCTGTTGGTCTAGTGGTTAGTGACCCTGACTGCTAAGCCGGAGGTCGTGGGTTCGATCCCCACCCAGGACAAATCTTTGTGTGATGAGCATAAAGGTTTGTTCTGTGTCTGGGTGTAATTTATGTATAATATGTATGTATTTACAAAAAAAAAAATGTATTTAAGTAGTATATCAGTTGTTTAGTACCCATAACACAAGCAAATATAATTGCTTACTGTGGGACTAGATGGCGCTGTGTGAATGTGGTAGAATATTATATTATATATATTATATAATAAAGTACTTCAGCCAAGTTTCCTACCAATGCATTAGATTGATTAGAAACTGTTGCGCACCTAGGGACCGTCAAAAGAAAATATCAGTTGCAGAGAATTTCTTACACATGCTACGATTACATGGACTTGCATGAGTGCACACAGAACTAATTAAAGAAAGCTTTCATTTTATTTTAACTGTATTTATATATTACGGACCGAACTGTATGGAAGTGGTTGCCTTTGCACTACAGTGGAATGATTTAGGCTCTATTTATTTACGTAATATTGCGCACCCCACTTCTTTTTGTGCATAAATTTTATTTGTGCATAAATCAATTTATTATTAAACTAAAAAAAAAAGATTAATGCCCGGTTTCTGAACTCAACTTTGTAGTTGGTAGGTTGGTTGGTTACCACTGAATATGAAAGTAAAACAATAGAACATACAACTGTAATTTTTAATTTGTTTAAGTTATATTTAATCCTATCAATACTTAATTTTTTAGGCTTATCACCTTATACCCCTTCTAATATAATACTAATATTCAGTGATACGAGTATGGGTTTCGGATTTTTCAACTTGATATTGCTTCATGCAAAATTAATCGTCAAGATATGCGACAAAAATGGAGCCTAAACGGCTGTATCTTTTGATTGCATTTACTTAGAACTCTGATTTTTTTTAGTGCGCTTACGGATTGTAGCTACTGTCTACTTACTTATTCGATTTTAATTTCAGCTTGATACGCATTCCTGAGAAAAATATTCTTGACAGATGGACAATGGACAATTGAGTGATCCTATAGGATTCCGTTTTTCCTTTTGAGGTACGGGACCCTAATTCCCAGTATTAGTCCGGCCTCTGAGTATTATTAAAAATGTACTTGGTTAATGTCAATAGGCTCGCGCCTACAACGTGGTCATACACATCTGGTTACCACTCCGGGTGTGTGGTGTATGTAATTTTAGATGTAATCTTAACAAACATGTATCTTCACAAAATTATCATATAGGTATATACTTAGGTTTCTAGTAAATCTTTATTACACGTTGCTCACTGCTATTCGTAAAAGGTATATTGAAAATATGAGTGCTAAGAAATCTGGGTATAAAGTCAGGCGCGGTTCGTCACTAAGAAAACATATCCCGACACGTCCCCTATACATGATACATTTATATTAAAATATCAAGTCCCGGCTCGTCACCAATACATTATTTTAGTTAAAGTACAGACAGAAAGAAAAGCAACTATAAAATTACTAGTCCTTTTTTAGACCAGTACCAGTAGCAACATTATCCTGTGCGTATTGGCTGACCGATGGGACTATTCGCTGCTTGCGGAGTGTCACATCGGACAGCATACTATATAATGATTAATAATAATAATAAGAGAGAAGTGTAGCCGTGAAAAAAGAGACCATAATATGTTTTAATTTGTAATTTCCTCCCCCTTTTTTATTTTAATGATACATTTAGTTAGTTTTTATTTGTAAATATTATTTTAAATTTAGTTTAATATTATAATTTTCTGTAAATAAAAAAATTCTTCCATAATAATGTTTACTAACACTAGTTTTAAGTTTCATTCTTGTTCCTAACACAAATATGTTGGATTGTAAGTTCTTGATTCTATGTTTCTTTATAAAATTCTTCGGAATAAAATAGACTGTCCCCAACTACTTGGGATGATTAAATTCCGAGTTCCCTCTAGATATCTTCGGGCTCCTATTTATTCCCTTGCATCCCTCTCTCCGCAGAACAGTGCTAGGCGCAGGCTCTACCATCCCCCGGCTTTGCAGGCTACTAATTGGCTTTAGTGATTTGGTCGATGTACACTTTGATTCCCTTAACAAGTTCCACAAATTTGCCTATCAGGTGATTTAAACAAATTGTAAATGATACTATTAAAACTTACTTACTTTTACTTACTTTAAAACGGGCAGACGGGTCACTTTCATACGTGAGTGACTCGTGTTATTATATAAAAATTCGTAAATGGTTATGCTACTGGTTACTTTTTTGTTATAAAATTTATTGTTCCTATCTTCATAATATTCTGTTTGCATTGTTGTTTGTTTTTTTCGTCTTTTTTTTCATTTTATTTGTTTGGCTTCACGGTCTTACCATATCGTCATGTATGTGTGACATCTAACATTATTTAAGTGAATGCGGTGCTTAACTCTAAGTAATTGTTACACTAGGCTTTCTTTCTACAGCTGCATTATGTACTTGTATGTGTGTAAACAATTGTTGTTGAGCCCATAAAGATAAATGAATAAATAAATTAATTTAATTTAATTAATTTAGACGAAAGTAGGCATATCAAGTGCTCCATGAATGTCTGTAAACTAAATAATATGAATCGCCCACTGTCTGAAATATGTAATAAATTAATTATATTAATGACTAGCTTATGCCCGCGACTTCGTTCGCGTAGATATCGATATTGACATAGACCTTAATAAATATTTAAAGCCCTCATCTTGGAATTTCAGATGTCACCCACTACAGGGGTTGCCTTTTCAAACACCACCAAGTAAATTTCTTAATTAGAGTCCCATTTGCGTGGTCATTCTCGTACCAAACGTCCATGAAAATCTATAAAGTAACGACCACATAGTTTTCTAACGTTTTTCACAATTTCATCATCCCCTTGGGGGTTGAACTTCGATAGCCAGTTTATGTCTAAGAACAAATCTTTTAGTTGTTTCCTTTGCTAAGATCCCGTGCCTATTTTTCTGGTCAACATCGGACCCTGAAAGTACCGAGTCTCGGAGTTGCATGTTATATTTACCTATTTAAGTCTAAGAATGAATCTCCTAAGTTTTCCCGTTGCTAAGATTCTATAAGTAGGTATTATCTTTCTGGTCATCATCAGACCCTGAATGAGCCGGATGTCGAAGCCGCACGTTACATAGAACGAATTTCTTAAGTATTTTCGTTGCTAGGATCCCTATCTTTCTGGTAATCATTAGACACTGCAGTAAAATGGGGCTATATTTGATGAAAACTACATTCAATTCCATGTATTAGTTTTCGCGTAATACGCGTACAAACATACAGACCAATAGACAGACAAAAATTCTAAAAATTTGTATTTTAAATTGTGGGGCTATATCCCAGACGATATCTTATAACAATTTTATTATATTTATCAAGTGATAAGGTTGCTAAGCAGAAATAAAATAGATTTCTTTTTAATCCGAAAATCTATCGTTAAATATATAATATATTATTATGTACACAAAGTGAAGATGGATGTCCGTTTGGATGTTTGATAGCCTTTGACGAATTGCATTGCATACAGTATATCATCTACGTACATCATCATCATCATTTCAACCCATAAAATTAAATATCCCACTGTTGGGCACGGGTCTACTCCAAAGAATGTGGAGGGAATTTAGCCTACTATACCACGCAGGCCGGTATATATTCGTTTCAAATATAATAAATAAGGTTTACTATTGTCTCTATATCGGCTTCGATATAATATGGATATAATGATGTCGCGGACTTTTTTAGAGCTATTTATGAAAAATAATTCCTCTATTACTGTAAAGTTTCATAAAAAACTATTCAGTAGTTCTTTCATGAAAGAGTATCAAAAAAGTTTTCTAGTTCTGGCAAAAGTTGCTTCGATATGCTCCCTAAATGAAAGTTTTTCATTTATCATCATCATCATCATCATCATCATCATATCAGCCGTAGGACGCCCACTGTTGGACATAGGCCTCCTTAAGTGACTTCCAATAGGACCGGTTGTATGCGGCCTGCATCCAGCGCGATCCTGCTGTTCGGATCAGGTCATCTGTCCACCTTGTGGGTGGACGTCCTACGCTGCGCTTGCCGGTGCGTGGTCTCCATTCATTTATAATAATACCTAAATATTTTAGGCAATTGGTACGTTGTATTGCGCCACAAGGTTTCAATTAAGTAATCAGTTCAATGATACTTACGTCACAAAGACTATCTTACAGTACTTTAGGTATACTTACCCGATTTTTCTAAAAGACGCCCCCATAATTAATTTGGTTTATTAATCACTATATCTAATGTTCCTAACGTCTATTGACTCATAAATAGAACTTAAATTCTATGAATATTATAATAACAAGGCTTTCAATGACACGGATACCTTGTCAACTTCAACATTTGATTAGCCGATTTTGATATAATAGTGAAAATTCGAGAGGCCGAATTTTGGTGATTAAGTATTTGCAAATATTTGACAATCGAGATATTAAGTAGGGTCTAAGGATGCTTGCTCTCAATTTTGATTTTTGATTAGTCTACATTAAATTTATATTTATTATTAATATTACGTCCAGCAGTGGACTGCAATAGGCTGAAATGATGATGATGATGATTAATAATAATAATGATTTTTTTTATCTCCACAAATTACAAGATTTTGCATTTTTATAATACAAAAACAGTTAGGTGATATACATGTAATTTGTAGGAGATCTGGTGTCCAAACTAAGCCGAAGCCTGTATCTTAGAGCACCAGGCCCCCCGTACATCAATTTTTAATGTGTGTGTGTGTGTGTATGGGTGAGTAAGTCTGTGTGAATCTGTTTGTAAAAGTTAATATAATGCAGAATTTGTATATGTCTATACCATTATACCAAGCAAACTCTCTGTGTTGTTGTAGCCCAGTTTAAGTAGATATTTTGTTAATTTAGATTTACATTCATTTTTTAGGCCGCTAGATATTATTAACGCTAGATTTATTAATTCTATATAGTAATAAGAAGCTTTGCCAAAAAGGTAATTTAATGTTTTTGTTACGTCATTATGTCTAAATGTTGACATTGGAATGATTTACGAAGATTATGGTTTCAAGAAGTATAAATAACTGATCTTTTGTCGACAATGTCTGTCGTTCGCAAAAACTGAAACACATCAACAGTCGTCTAAAAATACGAATTTTGGGGTTAATTAGTACGACCTTCATTTGTCTTAACGTAGCAAAATGATATTATTGTGTATATAATTTTTGTTCACATTCATTCATACATAGCGTCACGCCTTTTTTATCAGAAGGTGTAGGCAGAGATGACGCACACTCACATTTCACGAGCTATGTTTGGTCCTACGAATTTTTGCCTTCCCCAGGAATTGAATTGCGCAGCAATTCTATATACTTCCTACTGTGTATGTTATACATAATTCATCTGAACTAAGTATGACATACGAATTGGTACATAGACCCGTATAAAGACGAATGAGAAGACTTTATTAATTTAGCTATAATGTCGATTCGACATTGTCGGCTAAAAACCTATCTCTGTTCTGTGGTCGGTATCGGAGCTAAATGTAGGGAATAATTACTCTAATTTCACTGCTATTATCATTATCACAGCACACACTGAGTTTCGGACATTAAATTTGACTTCATGTGGGGCAGTATTTATTCTTTTAGACTCTTTTATTATGTGTGAAATAATACAATATATGAATGTAATGTATTGTTTGTTTTCGGACATACACACACAGCGCCATCTAGTCCCAAACTAAGCTAATGCCATTTTTTTGTAAATACATGCATATTATAGATACAATTAAAATTGCGCTCACCACACAAAAATTGGTCTCGGGTGTGAATCGAACCCACGACCTCTGTCTCAACAGTCAGTGTCACTAACCACTGAGCCACGGAGGCTTCGAAATATCTTTTGATTACTAAATATTTCAGTAATATGTTACGTTATGTAGTATGTACATGTCGTAATTATCTTACAGCAAATTCATACTGGATGGATGGCCGCATACAATACCGGCCCTATTGGAAATCTCTTGAGGAGGCCTATGTTCAGCAGTGGACTTCCTGCGGCTGATATGATGATGATGATGAAATTCATACTGTATTAACGCTTCGTATATTTTAGTTATTATGGGCGAAATCCGATTTAAATTCATATAAACGAGTAGGTATATTGCAAATTTCTTGAAGGTTAAACAACACATTCAAAGACGTTTGCATAACGTATAAAATAATAAATCGATAGTGTTCTATAATCTATTCTGAAATAGCATAAATCAACCTTCAAACCATGGATTGCTTAAGTTAAAAATTCATCATGTCTATCGTAGGCGGAGCCTGAAATACTAACGCCCAGTAAAGAAATTTACAACCAATCAAGAAGCTTTCTATCTTTAATAAGCGTGGGCACTGCATTTCTTTTAACGCTTATTGGTTACAGAATATGATATAAACAAGGCGACTGAAATAATATTTCATTAAACTTCAGGCAGTCGTCGAAACAGTTTGTGTTATGAAAATGAATGCGGAATATTTCTGCGAGGTTCTCGCTTTTGTAGCAGAACTGTTAACCTGCAATCTATGTTGTGCCTGTATGGAGGGTTCCGAAGATGGTGATGAGTCCGAACTGCTAATAAATATGGAGAAGGACACCTGTGATGCCTTAATGCAACTCCGCGATTCTAACCGTCTGATTCAAGAAACATGTGACGATACGTTCGGACAGAACAGTCAACCGGGAACTCGAGCAGGGAGCCAAGGGGAGATTGAAGGTAACGGAGGTATCTTAGTAATTAAAGAACAAGTGCATTTGTTTGAAGAAAGTGACTTCGATGAGAGTTCCGAGGAAGAAGAGGAGAGCGTTGAAGAATACATTCGTGATGATGAGGAAGAAGTTATCTATGCTGAAATCTGCAAATGTGTTGACGAAGATTATGATCAAGAAGTAGAAGAATATATACAAGAAGGTGAAAAAAAATTCAAATCGGAAAATCAAGAATGGATCCATTGAATCATTATCTCTTCATTTTCATTAAATATAAAACAGCAAGTTTAACGGATATGAGACAAAATGTACATTAGGTACTTTTATAATCGATATGATTGTGTGTTAATTAACTAAATAGGTGTAATGTACTAAATAGGTATATATTACATATATGTGTGTATAATTTACTAAATACTTTAATAAGCGTTTTTACGTATAAAAGGCAACATCGCAGTTTAGTGTAGTTTCATTCGTGGTTTTCGAGTTTTATGATTCAATCGGAGCTATATTTAAAAAATATGTTCAATACACTTTTTAGAATTACGTCAACGTTATAAAGTAAGTATCTAAATAATGCTTACAGTTATTTCACCATGAAAATAACGCCCTGCAAGTTCCAATGTGTTCTTTGCATATAAATAGAACTGTAAATGCAATGATTTTTTACCTATTAATATACATACTATTCAAATAAAGCTCCAATTCAATAATAAAAATTGAAAGCCACAAAATATGACACTAAATTGCGAAGTTTCCGTTCGTAAGTATATGGATACGTTCTTTTGCTTTTATTCTAAACTATGTACTTTAATTATTGTGTACCGCTATGTGATAATTATGTTCTATTGTAACTTGTCATGTAAGTGGACTGAACTAGTGTAAAGCATAATGTGCAATGCATCTGTTCTACTGTTACTTAAGCATTTGTAAACAAATATGTAGTTTTATTCATTTTACTATTAAATTTTACTTTCAATATATTGATGTTTTATTTATAACTTCTATATAAACCTAATAATAAAGTGATGGAGGCCCAATGGATCAGTGACCGGCATGCACATCCTGTGGTCCGAGATCGGTGGATTTCAAGTTGTAAAATTATAAATTAGGTGAAGAAAACCAATGTTCGACACATTTTAATTGCAATTAACAATTAATGATTAATTGCATGTCAATTGCCAATAAACAACTAACAATTTACTTGTGATTGCGCAAAATTACTTTAATTCTTATTATTTGTAATTTTCCACAATTAAAATTTATTTATTGTTACTGTGTTTGGTGGCAATTTTACAAGCAATTAATCATTAATTGTTAATAGAAATTAAAATGTGCCCAATAGTGAAGGAAACATTGTTAGAAAACCCTCATAATATATAAAGCAATAAAGACTGCTGAGACACAGATCGTGTCTGTACATGGACCCTGTGTTGCGGGCGGTTTACAACGTTGGCAAAACTTCACTAAGTCACAACACAATTATTTATTCATTAAATAAAACTTAATGTACGTTACATGGTGTCTGCCATTACACGTTATATAAGCAAGCTGTGTAATGTCACATACATTTTCTACCAGTCAACCATGATGGTGCAGAAACGACCTAAGTAGGTGCAAAAAAAAAACAAACAGAATTCAATATTTTACACAGAATTTTACATACTAAAATCCTGATTACAATTAGGGGAAATGTTGTTCCTATCTGATGTCTATTCCTTTCTTTTTCTCATCTGATAAGACTTGTCAATAAGTTGTCTATGTCTATCAGCTGCTAAATGCACGAGCGAACAAGAAATTAAATATTAAAATAAAGTCTAAGTGCAGGCTACCATCTCTTGGTAAGTCCTATCTGTTTTCCTTTCTCTTCTGTAGATTTTCTATTTACGTAAAATTGTAGGTTTAGAAAATAGCTGTGATAATATAACCGACTCATGTAGTCTGTCGTAAAGCATAACAATCTCATTCAAAATAGATTGTTTGTAGGCCGCGCAAACATTTACCCTATCTAAACATCGAACCTACAAGGAGGTTTGCAGTGACATACTTTCTACGACTACTAGAACGATAAATATTTAATAACGTTCGATCTATTTTGCCACTTTGTTATTAAGAAACCACTTTCTTCTATCCACGGCTCCTCATGTGATCTTCAACGAAATGAAAAGTAAGATTGTAAATCACTACTTGTATGTTTTCAGAATTTTTTTTAGAACCAAACTTATATATTTTTGGATTTATAATATTAGAAGGATTGAGGTTTAAGTGATGTATTTTATTAATATAAAAGACCTATTATTAAAATGTTATTGACGGCAGAACACTAACTCCCAAGTCACAGGAATAGGTACCTAGTCTGGCGGTTAGGGTTTCTAATCTATTCGTAACCTTCTCTTCTATGTACCCTAGTTTTTAGGGATAAAAATTGGAAAAGGTTATTGGAATCAATAAATACATACATATTATTATTATTATTATGAGCCAGTTTGCCAACGAATATTTATTACTGATTATCTAGATATGCGATGGTAGCTGAATGGATAAGGGACCGGCGTGCAAATCACGCGGTCCGTATTCGATCCCGACTGGCAGTACCAATGTGGATTCCACTTTGTGGAATTTATATGTACTAGTCAATTGACTTACCATCTGCTAACGGTGAAGGAAAATATCGTGAGGAAACCCATATACGCTAGAAGAAATTCTATGAGTATGTCTGATCCACCAACCCGCACTAGGCCAGCGTGAGAGGATTATGGCCTAAACCTTTTCAGCTCACTAGTTAGAGGAGAGGAGACCTGATCCCAGCAGTGGGACTTAATGGGTTGCTGATGATCTAGGTATAGACTTTATTGTTATTGTCGCACTGTTATCTTTCTTCAGCCCTATTCCATCAGTCCTTCTCATAAGTATATAAGAAGGCACACCCGTGTTTTTAGGCCTACTTCGACGACGATAACGAATATGAAGTGCCAATTAGTATTTTATGTGATATCTACATAGTTTTTTTCGGTTAGGATTTTATCCGTGTTGTGACGTATTAAGAATACATAATCTCTATCCCATCTTAACCCGTGGATGTCGTAAAAGGCGACTCAGAGAGTTACCTTATGCAGACAAGAGCACTGCAAGAAATGGAAAAATCGAAACAAACTCTATACTAACCCGTTTGGCCAGCGTGGTATAGTAGGCTAAATTCCCTCCATAATGTTTAGAGGAGATTCATACCCAGTGGTGGGACGTTTATGGGTTGAATTGACGATTTTATACATATCAATATTACCGGAAAGCGGTAACCACTTACTACCAAGGAAGCTGCTTAAATGTCTACTAATTTCATAACTGACAAAAGTAGTTAAAACGTTCATAGTGTGTAATATTTTAATGACGTAAACACTAAATTGGAATAAAATACCGTTCAATAAGCACAATAATGCTACACAAGTTCGTAGCATCTCGTAGCAAATGGCATGTCGTAGCACGTCTACGGCCCCAAGTCACCGCGCCATAGCAATATAGATTCTTACCCATTTGTTGTGATAAAAATGTTATCGTGTAACTTGTGTTAGACATTTAATTTCAAACTAGCGTATAGTGATCATATCGTGATCTAAATATCGCAATTTATTTTTAATAGGACACTGTATTACTTTTCTCTAATAATTTACGCGCTGGACGTAAGTCTAATCTAATTTATGGCAGCGGTAGCGTGCGGCTCTTCGCCTGTCCTACCGATATTCGTCACCGCCACGTTAAATGCATTTAATGTCATGTTAGAACTATCTAACATGACATTAAATGCATTTATATACGGTTACCTTTAATAGTCTTACAATGGTCAAGTGCGAATCGCGTACTGAGGGTTCCGTACGAGTATGAAATTATTATTTTTTTGTTGTGATTGAAATGCAAGATATAAGTAGGTAACGGGATAGCTATAAGTTAGAATAAATATTCACGTAAAGATATGTCAATGTTAGTCAGGAATATTTTTTTTAAACTTATCATAGTATACCCCTTCCAATATAGTACAAATAATTAATGATATACTACACGAGTGCAGTTTTCGGATTATTTTCTTTTACTTGTGCAACTTAATATTGCTTTTGCCAAATTCAATAATTCTAGATCAACGGGAAGTACCCTATAGGTCCCTATAGGTTTGACTTTTTTGATCGTCAAGATAAGCTACAAAAAAGTTTGTAATTTTATATTAATTTCAGCTTGATACTCTACGCGTTCTTGAAAAAAATATTCTATGCAGGCGGACCCCGGAGTGCTCTTATAAGGGTTACGTTTTTTCCTTTTGTCGTACGGAACTCTCAAAAGGCTGAAATAATTGCTAGAAGTAGTACACTGGTTTGATTTTTTGAATATCTGTTATAATAATATATACAATAATATAATATTCTACCACGTTCACACAGCGCCATCTAGTCCCAAATTAAGCAATTATATTTGCATGTGTTATGGGTACTAAACAACTGATATACTACTTACATACATTTTTTTTTGTAAATATATACATATTATAGATAAATTACACCCAGACACAGAACAAACCTTCATGCTCATCACACAAAGATTTGTCCTGGGTGGGGATCGAACCCACAACCTCCGGCTTAGCAGTCAGGGTCACTAACCACTAGACCAACAGGCCAGTCAAATGTTGTTACATCTTTATAATTTCAGCGCGCCTAACCTGTTGTCTTGAAACTAAGACAGTAGGTTAGGACTTCCCTAAGATCCTCGACTGTCATAACTACTTAGTTGCAAGGGTTTAACGCCGTGAATATTGAATTAAGGTTTAAGAATAACTTTATTTCTCATAAAGAATTGCATACAAAATTCACTTACTGAGAAACATAATTCACTTAAAATTAACATTTAGAGCGCACAGAGAACGTATAACAAATAAACAAAACAAAGTAACAAAAATGTGGGTAAACTAAAAATATTTAAATAATAATATATTTTAATAATAATATTTATTACAGGAGTTCATTGACAGGAGGGCTAGCTCTATTACGTTAACGTTAGTGAATATTTCATGCGTGTTCCCGCTAATACCCGTCGTACAATTTAAATGTCACACCAAATTTAAAGGCGTTCGTAGAATTGTAGTACTTAGTTCAAACTCAAACTCAAACTCTTTATTTGTGTAAATGTGGTGTATTACAAAGTTATTAAATATTATTTAATAATAATAATAATAAATCTTTATTGCATAGAAAGGTTTACATAAATAGTTTGTAGGCTCTGAATCCCAAACTAGCGTGAGCAGTATATTGGGAGTCAGTTCCTTCCCAAGAAATAGTGTAGTTTAATAGTATACATATATATATATTAATATATATTAGTCCAGCACATTTGTCATTGTTATGACATACAAACATACAATTTATTATAGTTACAATTAATTATTATGAAATCCAACGTAATGTTGTCTATTATTTTTCGGTCTCCAATATTTTACTTAAGAGTGCGTTTAGTTTTGTTATCGAAGAACTCTGTTCGTTGAGGTTAAGCAACGTTCGGCAAGGTCTGCCCATAGATGGGTGCCACGGAAGGCACGAAAAAATTGCTGGTTCCGGATATCACTAATATGTAATGTGAAGGCGTCGTCATCACAAGAAACGCAGAACGCGAACCCGTTCTGTGTGACAGACACCATAAAAAACCGGCCAAGTGTGAGTCGCACTCGTGCACCAAGAGTTCCATCATCATTTCAATCCTTATACGTTCCACTGCTGGGCACGGGTCTCTTCCAAACAATGTGGAGGGTTCCATACGATTTTGCAATTTTCTATTCTTTTTTATATTCATTTAATATTGAAATGCTTCTATCTACAACTTCTATTTACAATACTATAAATAAATAATTAATAATACAATGGTAATGGTGGGCTAGGCGTCAAAGTATTCATCGGCATCACTGTCACAAGGGAAAGTGCCCAGAAGGCTAGCAGCATTGCCACGCTGGATGGCAATGCTGATTCTCTGTGCGAGATAAAAACCAGCCCTCTGGTCACGTTTTTTTTATAATTGAATTGTAAGATATTAGTAGGTAACGGGACAGCTATTTGAAATTTGCGGTTACTTTGAACTCTGTTTTTTTTGCGCCAAAGGATTGCAGATCCGAGTAGTTGATATTAATTTCAGCTTGATATCTATACGCGTTCTTGAGAAAAATATTCTTGACAGACGGACAGACAGACGAGAGAGATTCTATAATAGTTAATTTTTTTTTCTTTTTGAGGTATGGAACCCTAAAAAGAAGAAAACACTGAAACAAGTTATCCTGCTTTACTACATGTTTAACAGTTTAATGAAATAATTATAGTAAGCAGCAAGTAACGAAGTTTTGTTGCTGAGTACAGTCTGTGGCTGTACTCAAAGATCTTTGTCGGACACTCTCGGGTTTTATAATATATACATTATATTTTAAAAGCTTTACAGTTATTTAATTTAAGCGTCAGCTAAGTTTCTGTTGTGTATTGTTCTGATTAATTTTAATATACCGATCTATTTTATATTTAAATAATTATTTAATATTATTGTGATAACTTTTATGATATACATATATAATAATAATAATAATATTCTACTACATTCACACAGCGCCATCTAGTCCCAAAGTAAGCAATTATATTTGCTTGTGTTATGGGTACTAAACAACTGATATACTACTTAAATATTATTATTTTTTCTTTTTTGTAAATACATACATATTATAGATAAATTACACCCAGACACAGAACAAACCTTTATGCTCATCACACAAAGATTAGTCCTGGGTGGGGATCGAACCCACGACCTCCGGCTTAGCAGTCAGGGTCACTAACCACTAGACCAACAGGCCAGTGAATATATAATACTATAACGCTAAAAAGTTTGTTTGATCGGCAACGCGCTAATTTTAAGAAGTCCTGGTTCGAATTTCTGTATAACATCACCCTGCGACCAATAGTAGCGGCCAAAGACCCGCGGGAGTGAAGCTCTGGGTAACAGCTAGACTTCTATAGAGGTATATATGTAGAAGTCAATAGCCTAGGCAGCCTAGCCATATTATCTATGACGTACTTAGCATTACTTGACAAAGTCTGGAACGATTTTACTTCTATTTTCGGAATGGGTTGAGCAAGGTTTGTATGAATTTTGTAAAGAAGTATTTTGTAAGATATTTTAGAAAATATATTAAATAGTAAAAAAATTGAGCCGTGTTTAGACGGGTCCGTAGCTTGTAATGTGAAAACATCCTTCGTCAAGAGGTTACGTACAAATTATTCACGGAAACCGCCTGAACGATATCAATTAAATTTTGTGTTTGTTTGATAGATTCCAAATTTTAATTTTGTAGACTTGTTTTACACTCAATAGGTGCCGTTATTAAGACAAGGTCTGCAGAACCAGTTAGTTTATTTCATATTTCACTATACTATACATACATATACCTACATGCGTCTTCGTCCGTGTTTGAAAATTTAAATATCGTCGCCATCATCTCAAATATTTGCATTAAAATCAAAATTGTCGTTGATTGTCGAGATTCTGAAGCAGTATGACTGTTTTAATTTATTATACCACCCCACGCTTATTACCGTATGAAATTTAATTTAAATTTATAAATTGATTAATAAGATATCATCGGTTATCAAAGTCAAATATAAAAATTGCTTTTTATGTAATAAGATTGACGACTTAAGACATTTTATAGGATTCACAATTAATAATGAAATAGCAGTACGGTAACGGTTATGACTTGTGAAAGCATCTATGAATAGCGCACCCTCTTAAGAGGGGACGCGGTCTGCGAGAAATTTGAAAAGTAGGTATTTGAAGTAGCTATTGCTGTTGCGTTGAGCCTGAGATTTAAATGTGTGAGTGGATGGTCCACATGCGTAGTAGCTCCCTCCCCCCCTCCTCCCCACTAGCATCTTCCCCGCGCCCGTGTACCGGCGAGTCGGCGAATCTACATTTTGCATTTATTTGGTTTTTGAAATTTGGACCGATTTAAGCAAGAGTGATCCAATCAACACAAACCTCATTTTGAGATATTTGACTTTAAAATTCATTGCAGTATTTCTCTGGCTGTCAAAATGAGGTTTATGTTGATTGGATCATTTTTGTTTAAATCGGTCTATTTGATGTCATCGTGTTACTTAGTTACCTACACGTTGTTATTATTGTTTTTACGTGTATGTAAATAATGGAAAAAATCGTAGTACTTACCTTATCTCTATTTAAGATTTATAAAATATTTTATCGCTAACTAAAATGTCCTGAGGGTTCTGTTCGAATTTTAATATAATTTTAGTTTTTATTAATATCATTTTAATGGTAATTAAGATCATTGTGGTATTCGTAAATCAAAGGCACTCCTAATACAGCAAGAGAATAATTATGGTAAAAGAAGAGGTAGCATGAAAACAATTTTCAGAAGAAACTAGATTGTCCGTCAACTTGGTTATTCCTCAACAATAAAAGTTTATAAGCTGCAAGTCTTGATGAACTTGTAAAATATTATGGCTCAATAAATATACAAATAAAATATCGGTATAAAATTTCTGAAAAACTCCCGAAAATGGAATAGAAACTAAAAAAATATGTCTTATTTTGGCAAAATATCGAACCGAGACCAGCAGTGGGACTTAATGGGTTGCTGATGATGATCGAACTTATCTAAACTAGATATTTCTTTTCACGAATGGCCTTTGCTTGAAATAATTTACGGGATCACACAATTTACCCGTAAGCGAAAAGACGGAAATGACGATAGAATAAATGTTCTATTTATTGTTTTAAATTCTTTTTAGGGTTCCATAATCTATACTTCAAAAGGAAAAAAAAACGAATCATTATAGGATCGCTCCGTTGTCCGTCTGTCTATCAAGAATATTTTTCTCAAGAATGCGTAGAGGTATCAATCAATTTTGGGACGAAACCCTAAAAATACTCGGGTCTGCAATCCCTTGGAATATAATGAAAGATCAGAGTTCTAAGTAAATGCAAGATATGAAAAGATACAGCCGTTTATGCTCCATTTTTGCTGCATATCTTGACGATCAAAAAAGTCAAAACCTATAGGGTACTTCCCCTTGACCTAGAATCACGAAATTTGGCAAAAAGCAATATTAAGTTGCACAAGTAAAGCAAAAAGTCCGAAAACCGTAATCGTGTAGTTATATTATTATCACTGAATATATTAAAATTTTATTGGAACGGGTATAAGATGATACACGTAAATAAATTGAATAAGAAAGAGAGTTTATTCCAGACTGATGTGAACTTTACGTGAATGTTTATTGTAACTTATAGCTATCCCGTTACCTTCTAATATCTTACAATTTAATCACAAATAATAATAAAAAATGTATAATCGTACGGAACCCTCGGTGCGCGAATCCAACTCGCATTTTGCCAGCTATTTTAAATAAAATACCCACAACCTACACCTCTCTTGCATTCATTATATTGCGTGTATATAAATATACTTGATAAGACTAGTCTTACTTTTAGAGCAGCTAAATCAAATCGTTGCGACCTGATCTGATAATCTTATTAACTTAATAAAAAAGTCGGAAATTAACCTCACAGTTTCACAATTTAATAAATAAAAACAGTAAATCGTCAACATCGACATTGATGGACATCACTACAGTATCGATAAAAAAAATATCGACAGATACCACTTCCCTAGTCATATACATGTAAGTAACCCCTCATACCTCAAGTCACCCCCGAAGAGTGAGATAAAGACAGCTACAGCTCAGACAGATTTTAAGACAAAAATTTTTACGAAATGGACGTTTCGTATTCCCCTGTTTTCTCCTCGAAAACTGAGCGGATTCAATCCTTTTTTACATGAAAAATTCCAGAAAGAGTATGACTAGGTTCCTATCATTTTTTTTATGGAAATAACTAATAGAATTCCTCTGGTAGTCCTCTAATTACGACATTAAAAATACGGCAATTTTAGCAATATTTGGAGGCTCATATTTTCTTTATTAATAAGTTTTTGAAAAAAAGGAAATGATAGGGACATGCCTAGAGCTGAACTTGAATTTTTGAGCTAAAAAAAATTGCCTTTTATACATTATTCAGGGAGAAAACAGGGGAATACGTTTGTATGAAGAATCGTGCGCCGCGTTCCCTCTTAACATGAAAGCTTATCTTAAATTTATATGGAGACAGCAAACATGAGAAAGATTTTTTCCTACATTTATATCAATTTGTAAATATATTTTTTTCCAAGGTTTTTTCCACGAGAAATTGTTTAGAAAGCTACAAACATCCAAAATAGCTTCACTTAGTTTAGCATCTGTCATCTATATTATTAAGATGTATAATTTAATATGTTACTTAGCGCAAAGCTCCTGGTAAACTTGCTTGCAACTAATTCTTTTTTAAAAGTTCGTTGTAGTCCGAGAAAGATTTTAAGTTTTAGGTCTGCTAATCTTTCTGTAAAACAATCTCACGGCAAATTTTCGTAGCTAGATCCGACTATATTCTTGTCGTGTACATAATGCATTGATCTTATTTGCAACAGACACGGTGTCTTTACAAATTTATTTACGAATATCTAACTAGAAATGTCATAAGTTTGAACTGTGTGGTGTTTTGGTTCTGTACTTTCTGTGATATTTCAAACTGTAACCAATTAAAATTGTAACAACTAAGTATGGCGATTAAAAAGAGTGGCCTGAGTCTTCTTCTCAGAGCTCAACCTTGTTAGTGAACTGGCCGTAGGCAAATTTACTGACACCTTTTTTTGGCTTTGTATGACGTTCATAAGTGTATCATGTATGTGATCCAAATGAATAAAAAGATTTGACTTTGTATACAAATAGCAAATCTTTATCGCCGAACTGGTTGTAGACTTTCATAAGAGTTATTTTGTAACCTAGAATAAACGAGATTTCATTTAATTAAAATATTGAAAACATTATATTTATTGTAATTTTCTATGTATTATTATATATTCTATATAGAGCTATCCTATCAAGGTAGGCAGCGGCCTTGCTGTGCCCCTAGCATTGCCAACGTCCATGAGCGGCGGTAACCACTTACCATCAGGTGGGCCGTCTGCTCGTCTGCCACTTTAGGCAATAAAAAAAATTAAAAAATTTCACACAATTTAGAACCACCTTTAGAAGCTCATAGCTAGGCAATGATTGGAGATAGATACAAAGTGTAAAAGACAAAGTTGTAGAGAATTTAATTAGCTTTTATTATGTCTTACAGGACCGTTCGCAGTGGCGTAAATTAGGTGAGGCCTATGTTCAGCAGTGGACGTCGTTGGGCTGATATGATGATGATGATGATGTCTTACAACACAATTTCGTACAAAGCACCGTTTTCGAGAAGTAAGCAAAAAACAAAAAAACGGGACCTTCTTTGTGCCCTCCCCCCTCGGGCTCACCTCGGAAGGGTCAGGACTTTTAGTATGCTTATCTCCTAACTAGTCCAAACAAAGTTCCTAAGTCAAAGTTTCTGCTTTCAAGATATTCGTTTACTAGGCTACGTGCACTTTTAGCCGTCTTATTAACGTTGTTTATGTCATAGTAATAATAATAAATAAATAAAAACCAGTTTGTACCAAAAATCTCAATAAAACTGTGCTGTTTTAAGGAAAACTTTACTACTTACTTTTAGTTTAATATGGCTAGATCTATTGTACTCGTATATCTGATTTCTATTAAAATCCGTGTAGTGACGGATTAAGAATACATAATGTCACTAAACCATTTCGACCCGTGGGTGTCGTAAAGGGTGACTAAGGGAGTAACCTTATTCAGACAAGAGCACTGTGGGAAAAGGAAAGTTCGAAACGTTATACCAACCCGTCTGGCCACATTCTCTGGAAGAGACCCGTGCCTAGCAGTTGGGCGTTTATGGGTTGAAATGATGATAATGATGATAATAATAATAATAATATTAATAATATAATAATATTCTACCACATTCACACAGCGCCATCTAGTCCCAAATTAAGCAATTATATTTGCTTGTGTTATGGGTACTAAACAACTGATATACTACTTAAATACATTTTTTTTTTGTAAATACATACATATTATAGATAAATTACACCCAGACACAGAACAAACTATTATGCTCTTCACTCAAAGATTTGTCCTGGGTGGTCCTCGAACCCAGGACCTCCGGTTTAGCAGTCAGGGTCACTAACCACTAGACCAACAGGCCAGTCAATTGATGATGATTACCAAGACATAGCTTGTGCCTATTTTTTGTCATTTTGTGATATCTGTCATTTTGTATATGAGTCAGAGGACCGGCTCGTCACGATCCCGGCTCGATCTTAGTCGTGTATGTACAATAAAGAAAGAATATAATAGTATAAAGTATGTAAACCGGCTAAATGTGCATGGATGTATAAAAGTCGAATTTTAACTTGCAATTTATACCGAAAAAGCTCTGAATTCTTAAAATAAACATCATATTTTATGTATAATTTTGACACACACCTCTATCAAGTTTGATAAAAGTATTCAGGCTAATTTTGAAGCACACTGAATGGTAGGTTACTAACTTAGCACTGTTATAAAATTTAAACCAGGCGACCGTTGCGCCAATTTACCTACTTGACTTTCTGTCAATCCTACTTACTATGTGTCTAGACTACTAAATATGCAAATCTCTGGCCTACCAATATAGCCCGGTTGATTTATTATTTAAAAATGGCATAATTCTGCTGCTTCAATCATTTGCTATTTCAATAGATATTATCTTTTTTCTATCGGTCCTAACTCTTTATATTATATCTTTATACATCTCATTAAGATCTGTTGAGCAGTTTTGATAGTAAAAGCATTAAATCATAAATAATTCATTTGCCAGGAATAAGGTTACATAAATATTATAAACATAACATTCCCTAATTCATGCCTTAAATTACCTGAGAAGGTGTGCAAATTATCTTATAAATAAGAGAACAACAAAAACAAAAGAGAGCGTCATAAATCGAAATATAACAACGCAACTGTACGGGCATCGCCACATGATCTTTTTACAAACTTAAGCGTCGCAAACAAAGTTTCAACTAATATTAGTTGGTATTCGGGACGAGTACGTATGTACATCATTTCAGCCTATTGCAGTCCACTGCTGGACGTAGGCCTCTCCTAACACGCGCCATAACACTCGGTCCTCCGCCTTCCGCATCCAGTCAAGCTCAGCGACCTCTTTAGGTCGTCGGACGATCTAGCTGGAGGGCGTCCTACTCTACGCTTGCCGAGTCGCAGTCTCCACTCTAGGACACGTTTGCTCCACCGTCCATCGGTCCTTCTGCAGATATGACCAGCCCACTGCCACTTCAACTTACTTATTCTACGAGCTATGTCGGTAACTTTGGTCCTTTGTCGGATTACCTCGTTGCGAAGTTTGCTCTTCAAAGAGACGCCGAGCATAGCTCGTTCCATTCCACGTATGTACGCGAGGCGTATTTAGAAGAGTACTAGCATGGAATGCGGGCTTCAACGTATGTCATAGTGCCAATATTTACCAAATTTAATTAAACTCTAGGTAGGTGTTGCCCCGAGCTTCAGTCCCGTGGATATTTGCTAGGCCAGTACTAAGCTCTTAGTGGCCGTAGCGTCGATATCTGATAAACAGCTCAAGATTCGAGTTGACATTTATTCGAGTACCAGTAATAATAATATTCTACCATATTCACACAGCGCCATCTAGTCTCAAATCAAGCAATTATATTTGCTTGTGTTATGGGTACTAAACAACTGATATACTACTTAATTATTATTTTTTGTAAATACATACATACATATCATAGATAAATTACACCCAGTCACAGAACAAACAATTATCCTCATCACACAAAGATTTGTTCTGGGTGGGAATTAAAACCCACGACCTCCGGCTTAGCAGTCAGGGTCACTAACCACTAGACCAACTGATGACTGGCCTAGTCACTAGACCAACCCACAGCAGTATTCGTAACATGGCGTAGTTGGCACACTATTTAATAATAGTATCTTTTGTATGGGACCACGAATATATAACCATGTTCCTAAGAGTTTGTTAGAATTGGAAAGTAGCAATCAATTTAATTATGAACTGAAAAAAAGGTTCTAATAGAGAAAGCTTATTATACTGTAAATGAATATTTGAATGACATGCTAATTAATTCTTAACTATTTATATTATTATTATTTTTTTATTTTTTATTTTGACATTATTATTTTGACATTCATCTATGACATAATTATACCTCATCATGACATTTAAATATTTTATTGGACATTATTAAAACCTTTTTGATTATTTGATTATTTATTATTATGTAAATTAGTTTATAATGATTAATATCTGTATCTCTACCTAATAAATAAATTGCATGCTAAAAAGGCGGAATATGGCGCATCTAATATAAAATGTAACACCAAATATGTAACCTGTGTTCGCAATAAATGATTTGAATTTTGAATTTTGGTCCTAAATAGACCCAGAAAGCCCATTAAAGATGAACCTACATATATAAAGTCGCTGTCATTTTCATCAAAAATTCCCCGATCGAGTATAGTAAGGCCTCGGTATCGAAAAGGGTTTTCACAAAGGCCAAATGCAGTTACAATTTAAACATTTTTTGAGAGAGGGGGCACAGCGGGTAACCTAAAATAAATTGGCACCTGTATAATAGGGGTTCATATCAAAAATACCGCTGTTAGGACTTCTACGTGCGTGATACATATATAATATATAATTTATCACTAAACCATCAAAATACTTTTGAACCCTGACATAAAGTACTCGCAAACATTCGGTACTTGCAAAACCTTTGTATACTCACAACTTGGTATTTGCAAAACAACAAACAAACATCCGATATTAAAACGAAATGTGAAATCTGTGTAGTTTTACTTGAAGGGGGAACCTGTCTAGCCGGGTGTCCATCGAATATTAAATTTCAACAGCGTATAATTAATAGGGGCAGCCATCTGTACTTGCTTCCCTTTGAGGGTGGCTGTATATAGGGGATGGATGAATTCAATTTCAGTGTGTTATTAGTCTGTCTGCACCATTGAGGGGTAGCTATTTGAGTACTTCGTACTTAGCTATAGATAATGTGTATGATGTATGAATTGTAAAAATTCTTGTGTAAAACATGTTGATGTTATGGAAATTTGCGA
Organism: Laspeyria flexula; assembly: GCA_905147015.1. Taxonomy (NCBI): domain Eukaryota; kingdom Metazoa; phylum Arthropoda; class Insecta; order Lepidoptera; family Erebidae; genus Laspeyria; species Laspeyria flexula. The sequence goes on along the minus strand of LR989949.1, from coordinate 4,551,954 downwards.
TGTGATTTTTTATTTATCAGCGTCCTATTAAGTCCCACTGTGGGGCTCGGGTCTTCTCTCCTCTAACTAGAGAGCTGAGAGGGTTTAGGCCATACTCCACTCACGCTAGCCTAGTGCGGGTCTGTGGACCAGACATACTCATAGAATTTCTTCTAGGGTATGTGGGTTTCCTCACGATGTTTTCCTTCACCGTTAATAGATGGTAAGTCACTTGACTAGTACATATAAATTCCACAAAGTGGAATCTACATTGGTACTGCCGGTCGGGATCGAACTCGGATCGCGTGATTTGCACGCCGGTCCCGTATCCATTCAGCCACCATCGCATTTTTATTTATAGCTGAGAATAATAGTTTCTTTTATCTTACTAACTTTGTCATATATATAACGTTAAAAAAAAAAGCCTTTATTACTGTTTTTCCATTACAATACAACAATGCTACATGCATATTAGATTTATTTCTGACATTTTTTCGACAAAAGCCCCCTTCAAAGATTTCAAGTCTTATTTTATATATCTTATAATCTCTATCTCTTGCTTTTCTTGTCCATTTTGGACTGACAGCTCTTTTGAGATCATCTTCGCAAGGTTCAATTGGTCGATCTTTACTTCTAAAGAAGTTTAATAACTTGTGAGGAGAGCGGTAATGTTAGAGAAATTTACGTATCGAACAAATTATATTCGATTGCTGTGTTACTTTGGAAATGTTTGCAATAAATTTATTATGTAATGCATTACAATTTAAGTTACAAATATATTATATACTATGATTATGTACTTGATTTTTTAACGAAACAAATGAATGCAATATTTCACAAATTTTCTAATACAATTTTTATCGCGGACGCCTATTTTGTCAATGCATTCTACGCCGTAGAGCTACACCGCGGCCCTACACCCTACGCCCTCTACGACGTGCACCGTAGCGACATCTAATTATAAGGAAATGAAACGATTGCCATTAGTCATACCAAGGCTGCTACCAAGTTTCTGTTCGACTTAATTCATAGAGTTTTGCATAGATGTCGTAACCTGTAATGAATTGCGTTTTTTTACAAAGGGATATTTTTTTTACCTTTTATTCATAGTCCGGTCAACGAAGGCTCTAAAAGGTGATGTAGAGTGCGTGAAAAGGAATCTAAGTGATTTCTTTGAAAATTTGTTAAGAATGCTTAGAAAGTGCACATACTATAAGTCCTAACGTTTCAGAGGTGAGTCGGATGGCACCCCCATCATTTAAGGCATATAGCATTAAACCTTACAAGTTTTATAATTTTTGTTTTTATAAACTGTATAAAAATGATTGTTAAAAAAAATAAATTACAGATAGAAAAAATTATGTTTAGAGTTCAAAGGTTATTACTTATTTTGGTACTAAATATGGCTGTGTTGTGTCTAAGAATATATATTATGTACTAGTAAATAATTATATTGATTAGTGGTCGCGTGCTTACACCTACATATTCGAGATTCCAATTATTTATTCATAATTCATACGTTAATATGTAAGTAATACTAAGTAATGTAGAAACCTCGAAATGCTGTCAGGGTATTTTGTATTCGACGGAGTCCTACTCGTCAATGACGTAGTTATACTGCTGTAAGAATATTTCATCATACCTGATAGTATAATGTTCACACCTTTTTAATTGGGTTTGCGTCAGATTCTGGTGTTAGCATATTCGCCGTCGCTTAGAAGGCTTCCAACTTGACTCAACGACTACCACATTAAGTGCCAATCGAAACCAACGGCCTTACGTGTGTTACAAACATGCTGGGTATGGAGACGCTCGAGAATTATAATGCCACTAATTTCCCGCCACTAATGATCAACCATCTATGCATTGTCATTGAAATTTTTGGTATCTGACATGCCTATATATTGAAAATCTTCTCACAAGAATTCGCTGACACTATACCTCACCTTATCGTTTCTATCTACATATTTGTGACATTTATTTAATATTTAATACACACTCACACCACACACACTCACACACACAAACAAATACATACATTCACACACCACACACACACCAATGTTTATGTTTCTATTTTTCTATAACTCTGTAATCTATCTGTATTGTTAAGGGAAGTAGCGAGTCATTCCCAATACGAGTATCTTTGATTACTCACCGGGAAGTCTCATTAAATTGTTTGTAAAAGATTACTGAAATAAATGAACTTATTATTATTATTATTATCCCGTTTTCCCTCACAAAAGAGTGATAGGGACACATACATGAGGGGAGCTTTTTGTCAATAACCGGGTATATATTCAGACTAACTGTTGCGAGGAGCTTCGCTCACTTGGATCTTTGTTTGATCGCAACTCAGCTTATTTAGGTCCTGATGTTATAAAGCCTATAGTCATATAAAGCCTATAGTAAATAGACTATCTAATTATGCCTGATATTACCGCGTTCAACCAAACTAACCTTTAGCTCTATAATATTAGTAAAAGCCGGGGTTAACTGAACATTTCTAAACAGAAAAATCGAATAACGTCCAAAAACACGACCTCTTTGCATCAGTTGTAAAACACTCTCAGTGCGTAATCGAAGCAGTCTTTTAACTTATATCCCCAAAATAATTATCGACTTTGTAACAATTAATGTTATCGTAAAGCAACACATCTAATTTTAAACTTCGGTGTTTTGTTAATACAATTAATTAGCTAAGTGCTTTTACAGTCGGCTTTCTGAGCGGTTTGTTAAAATGTTGTATTCAATTGAACTAATTGCGACGAAGTTAAGGCACATGATTATTTATTTACAGGTTCTGTGATACTTCCTTAAAACTCTAGGAACGTTTATCTGGCTTCATGTTACTACTGTTGAAGATTGATGTGAATGTAAACAAATCTATTTTCTGAAAATTGATATACAAAAATTCACGTACTAAAGTAACGATCACCGTTATACTGTCAAATTATAATTACATTAAAAATGGAATGTAAGTCTTATTTAATACACGTTACAATTGCTTTTAAAAAATAATACTTTTAAGACTTTTTGACGTTCACATTTTACGACAGTGAAACAATTGTGTTACTAACTGTTTCACTGTTGTTAAACTCTTTTAGAGCTTTATTTTTGATCGTTGAGTGTGCGTCTACAGTTTTTTATAAGTCAATGTTAAAAAAGTGACATAAATACTCTACTCAGTTCTCGGGTGAAAATTTATTTTGTTATAATATCAATAAAAAATGATATTTATAGACAGACAACGGAACGGAGTGATCCTATACACCAACCAACTAATCATCTGGAAACGTTCCTCAAAGAAGAGTTTTTTTTTTTTTTTACCAAATTCACACAGCGCCATCTAGTCCCAAATTAAGCAATTATATTTGCTTGTGTTATGGGTACTACACAACTGATATACTACTTAAATACATTTTTTTTGTAAATACAAACATATTATAGATACATTACACCCAGACACAGAACAAACCTTTATGCTCATCACACAAAGATTTGTCCTGGGTGGGGATCGAACCCACGACCTCCGGTTAAGCAGTCAGGGTCACTAACCACTAGACCAACAGGCCAGTCAAGCCAGTCAGTTTTGGCCGAAAGGTGTTATTTATCGTCGTTTTCGCGGCAGATTATCTAACACAGTGCAGCGTAACACGACGCCGACATTAACGTGTCCTTAGTCATTAAGTGTTTATAATTGTATGTATGTTTAGAATAAGGTATTTATAACTATGGAATGTAAAAAAAAAAAATCCGAAATAAATGAATTATTATTATTATATTATTATTTGTATATTGGTTCGGTTTTTTCCTTTTGTGGTACGGACCCTAAAAAGAATAAAGTTTCGAAGTGCTAAGTATAGGTGATTCACACACCTACATTCTGCCAGCCATATTAGTTCTCATGTAATAGAGGGCTAGTCTATTGCCATTAACGGGCACATTGTCCTAACAACACAAACTAATTAAAAGTTCGTATTACCGTTCGCTTCATATAACAGGAATGCAATATATTTTTTATTACTACTTTAGTAATAAAAGCAGCAGCTAAGTTCTCGCTTACACTTTGAAAGCTTCAACCTTAATAGTTTTTTTAAGACTACGCTTGCACTATGTAACAATCCCTGTGTCGCACAGTGTCGTGTGCCTTTATCAAAAATCAGATTTTCTATTTTTCTAATGGGTAAATTTTTGATATGGCAATACAATCCTCACTAAATTCCTTAACGAATGTGGGTAGTTTTAACTTTGTAACGCAAATACAGAAGAAATGGTGTGTATTCAAAGTTCAAGTTATTATTGATGCGTTGAAATCAGTAGCGTACACGAGTAAATTCATAACTATATTTACATGTGATAAACAGTGTTTATTACTGCAAAAATGACTTTAAATTATTATATAACAATTGTAATTGCTAAATTGTCATACAAAACTAAGTGAAATGTCCGATATTGGTTAGTTATTGAACATATTACTGTTAATGGAAAATTATAAGTATGTTGAAAGTTTAACTAGAGTTTTAAAAAATATACATCAAAATACATCTTTATTTTTTTTATATGAGTGAGATAAATTAATGAACTTTGTATTTGAAAACTGTCAATGTTCTCTTTTTTGCGATTTACAAGATATTTGGTTTTAGGTTCAATTACCCGTCAAATAAAAAATTCTGAATGCTTCGAAAAATGGCTTTCAGCGAAGCCCCAAGATAAAATTTATACTGTTTTTAATTGTTTATTATTTTCTTATAGACTGGAAGAGTCTCCTCAGTTTATTAAGCATAGTATGAGAAAAACTGCAGGTTTTTTTTTCTATGAGAGCAGGTAGTTATTGGAGAGCATGCAATAGAAAAAAAACGTGGCTTAATAACTATGTTGTCTTTGAAACCGTGGTAAAAGATTACAATTTGGGGAACCAATCAGTGGGCACATCTTCAAATACCACCACCAAAAACCAGTTTCAGTGATATCAATTTAGCTTCAAAAGAAAGAAGCGTTTTGGACTTAGTTAAAACTCAAGACACAGATAAACTGCAATTTAAAGGAGGCAAATGATTTGTATTTATACTCGTGGTACAATATATACCAACATCTATACATAAGGTACTAATACATTCGACTGAACTGATCGAGTCATTTACTTTGCCGATTGGTCAGCTTTCTGAAGATGCTCTAGAAGGAAGGCATAAAGATGCACGAAATTTCAGAGAATCGCATACTCGCGAAAATCTAGATCACATACTACTTAACAAGGATTTAATAACCATCTTGTTGTTGACATCTGATCCATTGAATTTAACAGTAAGATCTAGAAATAAACAAAAAAAAGATTTAGTAGACTCCATTTTAAATAAATATTTTAACCTGGAGTAAATGATTGTGATTGAAATCTATTATTTATTATTTACTTGTGCTTACGTAACCACTTTATACACAACACAACACAAAAAATATCCGGTTTAATGAAATCTGATTTATGATAAAACGTTCTATGGAGTCGCGACACTGTGTGTCGCGGGGGACTTTAAAACACACAAATAACGGACACAAAGTACACCCAGACTCGAAACAAATATCTATGAATCACACAAATATTTGTCTGGTGTGGGAATTGAACCCACGTCACTCTGTGCGGCGATGGTAATATCGCCGACTAGGCGACGATGACAGTCAAAACTTTATAACCCCATTGGAGCCTTTTTGAGTCAGCAGTTTGCGTGTGCGTGTAACTTAGAAGTATACGAATATGATATGTTTTCAATCGTTTTGTGTCAGTTGATTGTATGTTTGTACAGTTCCCCGCGACTCAAGGCTTTCTCTTTAATGCGCACATTGTCATATTAATGAAGGCATTGACAACAATAAATCCCGGACAAATCTTTGTGAGATGAGCATGATTGTTTCTTCTGTGTCTGGGTGTAATTTATTTATAATATTATGTATACGTATTTACAAAAACACTGTATAAGTATAAGTAGTGCAGATAACTCATTACCATTTCAACCTATAAACGTCCCACTTCTGGGCACGGGTCTCCTCCAAAGAATGTGGAGGTAGTTTAGCCTACTATACCACGCTGGCCTGACGGGTTACCAACAACACCCATAACACAGGCAAATTAATAATATAATTGCTTAATTTGGGACATTTATAAAAATGCATATTATTATTATCAATATCTCAGGCACGGTTCTTTTCTCTATCTAGAGAGCTGTGTGTGATTTGGCCACCAACCACACATGTTGACGAAATGAGGGTGGGTGTATCAGTACCTATACCTACTTATCGAATTTCTTCTAGGGTAGGTAATGTAGGTAGGTATATTAGTTTCGTCATGATTAGTCTATTGACTAGTACGTATAAAGTTAAGACACACGTGCGCACTACAGACGCTTCTCATCGCTTACCATCACTTTATCATTTTACCGATAATTGGGTATTATATTCAGCAAGGGGTCTTGTCACTCCCCCGCTTAGTTGAATGTTGATCGCACAGGAGTCATCTTAAAAAATAATCACCTCACCAAACACATGTACCTTTACCTAAATTCGACACACGTTCCCCATATCATTATTCATGTTGTTGCCAATTTATACGAGGAAAACTGTTCGGAAACATAATCTGTCAATTAGGTATGGCGATTAATTAAAATGTATTTTCATTTGCACTGACAAACATGAGTGTAGTTTTTGTGCTCGTTGAACTGAGGATTTATATGGATGGACTATGATATTTTATTTATATATCGCTCGCTGTGGAGGAAATAAACTGAGGCTTATGTTCAGCAGGGGACGTCATTATGTTAATGAAAAAAATGTTAATCATGCTAAGCTAATTACTCAAAAAAAAAACTTGGATCCTATTAAACATTCAATTAAATTTTAATGTGTCTCAGTATACAATACATATGTGTAATTGTGAATCTAATAATATTTCTCGTTTCTACCCGCTATTACAATATCTTTGATCCGATTTCGCCCCAAGTTAATAGACTAAAAGAAACGAGAACGGTGGAGGTAAATTGATTTTGTTATGTTACTACTCGAGATGCGATTGTTCAAGATTCTATTAAAAATATTACTAAAGAATTTAAAAGAACCACTTATTCTGTCAGTTTGCGCACAAAAATATATTTCGATTAAAAGGGCTAAAGATACTAGTTTCAATGACTTTTAAGTTGTATGCTAGGCTTAAAAAACTCAATCGCAAAATGCTTTGCTTGGCATATATGACAAGGCAAGTGAAATACTTAATTTTAAATTAATTAACTATTTTTTTTTCTTTTTTAATATCAATATAATATGTAGGTGGGTATGTACATTTTCTTTTATTATTATTTTTATGTTAATATTATTCCCACATACTACAGGCCTAAAATTATATCTTTCGCTTCTTCAACGTTTAAATTTTTTCAAACATTCTCGTTGGTTTAGAGACTTCTGATCTGTCCTTTTTTTAGAACATCCCTGATTTGGAAAATTGTTCTAGATCTTTATTGACAAACTTTCCTATCCATGCATTCGTTCTCTCCACATGTCCGAACCAACTAAACATTCCTTTTTCTATTCGCAACACTCACACACAACATCTTCTTTTACACCACAGAACAGTGATAGGTTTTTACACTATTGCATATCATCATCATCATAATTTCAGCCTATTTCAGTCCACTGCTGGACGCAGGCATCTGCTAATACCTGCCATAACACACTACTGCATATCCTATCACTCAATTTTAAATCAATTATAGTCGTGAAAGCTCTCATTTACACAGAATTTATTCAATGTTCATCGTTCATCCTTTTTCTGGCAAAGCCAGCTTCACTATCACACCAGCTATCTATTATAAATATTAAATAAGTATACTTTCTAAAATTCTAATTTTCAACAAACAAACAAAATAAATGTAAAATAAAATAAGTAAGTAAATAACTTTGAAAGCAAAAATGAAAAACAAAATAGCTTGATTAAATAAAAGTCAAAACAAATTTTCACGAATATTTGGAAATAGATGCAACACAGGTATTCGCATAAAATTGGCAGATTCGTTTATGAATAAAAAATGCGATTTAATGTGTTTGCCGCAAAGCTTACGCATACCCGTTTACGAGACTATTTTTTTATCATTTAACGCGTTGTAAATAGACACACTAGGCGTGAATTATGATTATTACCTTATTAAACCCTATAAAATTTCATTCTTACTTCTGATAAAATTCGTTACCCAGTGACGATTGTAACAGGACATATTGAAACTGATATTTAAAATATTGTAAGCTGAGTTGGCGAAAAAGATTTCTTTTTATTTCACTAAAACGTCGAGCTGCGCTGGTAGTTAGGCGTTACGACAAAGCACCCGGTTAGGCAGTTTAATTTCGAATGAGCGAATGATATAGTACCTACTAATTTATAAATACTTAAGTAGAATATCTTCGGCACAAATCTATTTTATCATCATCATCATCATCATCATATCAGCCCAACGACGTCCACTGCTGAACATAGGCCTCACCTAATTTACGCCACTGCGAACGGTCCTGTGCCGCCTGCAACCAACAAATCTATTTTATACGACGAATAATTTCATGGCTCTAAAGAGTCTTAAACGGTGTTTCCGAGTGTTTATCGCTGTTAATCCCGGCTTTTCTGGAGTTGCAGTGATCAGGGTATTGGAGTGTCGAGACTTAAAAACTATGTCGCAAGCATTAATCTATGTACTCACCATTTTTCTTCGGCGCCATCTACTTTAATGTCGGGGATGTTTGGTATCTTCTTATTCAGGTATGCAGATGATATCTTGAGAAGAGCCTGCGGACAAAACGTGGTTGTTCATAACGTGATTTAGAAAAGACGAGGGGACAGGGGATGAGTTATAATTAGGGATTACCTACTCCTGGTCCTAGACTATCTTTGCCTGTAAAATTTCTTTAAAAAAATATTTCCTTTTACATTTATAGTGTGTATTAGTAAGGATCACTAGATTAAAAAGTGTTTATTAAAACGCTATAATATAAAACATTTATTAATCCTGAATACATATTTCCCGGGACTTCAATAATTTAATTTGCTTTTAAATGTGTTACGCGAAAACCGGCCGTTTTCAAATGAATAGGTAATTAATATATTGCAATTCAATTACAGATTTGAATTTGTACGCTTATTTTGCTGTTTGAAATAACCTAATTTACTTAAAACCTGTAATATACGAGTATAAATAGTACCTATGTATGTACTATAGTTCATTGGAAATTTGTCAAATTAGTTGCTCATGTAAGTTGGTAGCATAGTTTCATAAACATTAATGAATTTTCCGTTATTACATTTATATACCTACTGCTTCATAATTCTAGTACAAAATGCCTCCATGACTCATCTAGAGTGTATACGATTGATGCAGGGTTCGACATCCGGGTCAGACAATTGTTTTTATGGGTATTTTTTTATAAAATTTTCAGCATCTACCAGAAGTTTGATTATAGTAAAGTAATAAGATAAAATGTAGGTACATATAAACAGAACTCTTAAAAATAACTTAATGTAGGGAACAAAATTAGAGATTAGCCAGTACTAGGTAGTAAAACCTGTGCTACAGGCGGTCGAAGGTCATACAAAATACTCTTGTACTCTCTAAAGACTAAAGAGACAAGATTGTATAAAAACTGTATAAGTAAAAGAAAAAAAAATAGTATACAAAAAATATTATAAAACTTAAAGATTATGAAACATATCTTATTGGTTGAGTAAATCTCTGAAAACCTAAATTTTCAATACAGTTTTTCGCATGATGAAGACATACTCATAAATACAAGCAAATTTGAAAGGCAAAAGTTCACAAATATATAACTTTTATCAAAATCGTTTGGGCCGTTTCCAAGAGCGCGTAGGTACGTAAAATCAACTCCAAAAAGGGAAATTAATTAAATAAAAATTTATGGTTATTTATTTTTTTATGTTGCTGTTGGAAGAAGAGAATGTATTTTAATACCTGTATCCTTGGATGAGTGATTGATTGGGTGGCCCTTGGATGCGGGTGGCACAAAATCGCTCGCTGTGGCGAAAATTAGATGAGGCCTATATTCAACTATGGACGTCATTGGGCGGATATGATGATGATGATGATGATCCTTGGATGATGAGTTTGACAACGCAGTCAACGTTACTTTGTCCTAGATCTTAGCACTAACAACAGCGAAGTTTACCGTCGAAATACTAAAAACAACTAAGGAATGTTTCCAATTAGGCTATAAATAGGCTAACATTTTGATTCCACATTTTAAGACTCAAAATATTAATGCTATTTAAAGCCGAACTGAAACATTCCTTACCGTTATACTAGAAACACAGCCAAATTCTAAACGTACGTCTTCACATGATTGAGTCATGAGCCTAACTGTACATCGCTGGCATGGATAAAGATGTAGCCCAGTATGGAATAATAATCGCTAGATCAGAAAATTGGGGGATATGAAATTTTTGTAAATGAGATATAGCTATCCTTTTTCAACGATATGTAATAGTGACACGAGTAAAAGAGAAAAACATCAAATTACTAGATCTTTATCTGAATAGTAACGTCCGAATGGAGATTTAAGCCCTCGTTTTATAGTCTTTTGTTCTTTTGTGAGACCAGCTGGTCCTTAATAACAGGATTTATTTATATTAAAAGTATAAAGAGTTTATTCATATGATGCAACGACTGGAAAAGTATTAAAATTCTCATTGATGTTTATATGGGGTGATGTTATATAAGGTTATTTTGAAAGAGTAACTTATGTGTATATATAAATGTATATACTGTTATTCCCCACTTCAGCCTTGCATGGATGCAAATTCCTCAATTGTACCGAGGATTTCACAAAAACTCTTTACAAAGACATTGCAGATGCATTGGTCAAACCGGTCGATTCGTTGTCACGTCATGTTCCGGTGTACATTATGGCAACAGATTCAAAGGATAATATAAATATGACTAAGATCTTGTGCCCTGTGAAGTGTCCTAAATATAAATGGTTACACATGATCATCATCATTATTGAAACATAAGCGTATAGAAACGTAAGCATATACTTACTTAATATTTCATGGAAATATACTTATAGTGCAAATTACCTAGGGCTTGCTGGCAAAAAAATCATTATTATTTTGTAGGCTGTCTCCCTTTACCTATTGGTAAAGGGCGACAGCCTACTGGGATCAGCATTTTATGTTTATTTTTTTTCGTTATTTTTTACGGTTTTTTTTAAGGCATAGGTATAGGCCAACAAGCCCACTCTCCATGCCTTGAAGAAGACAATTCGACACCATCATCGTTATAATATTATGCAAAATAATAATGATTTTTTTGCCAGCAAACCCTAGGTAATTTGCATGATACATTTCCATTAAACATTAAGTATAAGATGAGAAAAACAATCTGTATTTTCTATAACTTTAAATCTTGCAATATTTTTCGGATACGGTGTGGTACACAGTATGTAGTACACATACATAATAGTTGCTTTTAATGTACAATAAAATAACATTATACTTACATCTTATGTTCGTCCCGGTGAAATTGAAATTCCTTCTAAAAATTTTGTTGTTTTAGTCCTTATATACAGTTTTTTTCTTATTATTAGCTTTGCTAGTTATAAGAAAAAAAAAGTATAACAGGCTACAGTGACTGATATCTTCTCGTGATGTTGACACTTGACAGTGATGTAACCCACAACAATAAACTTCAAGATAAAGGGTAAGAACCTAGATAGATACAGTTTCTTCCCCTTTAACCTAGAGTCTATCAGTGGTGCGATGCGGTGCATTGTTGGGTATGGAAAGCTTAATGAAAGTAAAGACACAGGCAAGAGGCTTGCTCTGAATTTCGACATTCTACTTATTCGGTTTTGATGTCGCTGTCAAATGTAAAGAAATTTAGATATGTATGGTCGCTGTCATGTCGAAATTCAGAGTAAGCCCTTGAGTATTTAAGACAATAGTGTTTTGTTTTATGTCTCACAGGGGTGTCCATTGTTCATGGAATATGCATTTGAATACAACGTAGTGTATTAACCTAATTTGTATGTTTTTTTGGGTACGAAGTCCTTATTGTTCCATCATATGTATATTATCCGTCCGAATGTCAAAGGCATTTTACTAAAAAAATATACCTACAATGTATTTTGATGAAAATTGGAGAATGGAGTCTTGTGTAGACCGCTACTAGTTTTGGTAGTTACATAATAACAATAAATATTTTAAACGGCGGCTTTTTAAACTCCATTCATGTAACAGAAGCTGAAATTATTTTTTTTCGGCAATTATACGAGTGGTATAGTTTGATAGGACTTATAAAACACTCTAAGGTTACTAAGATTTTTTTTGATTGTGTTAATATTTTCGGAAATAAACGCTTCGAAAGTAGCATAAATTGTGTAAAATTTTAGAACTTTAAGTTTTATGTTAAAAAGAAACAAAAAAACTATTTTTGTCTTTATAACCATTTTTGATTGAGCATCCGACATGCTGTTCACCAGTTTTTCTATTATTTTTAATAAATTTTGGTGTTTTGGCAGCTACAACGTGTAAACTCAAACTTTAAATAGAAAATGAAAAAATATTTGTGTAATTATTTTACAGGTATACCACATAAGATTAGTCGAATTATATTATGTTTATGATGATTCCGAAATCTCTAAAGTATTAAATCTTTGAATTACTTAAGTCTTTAAATGTTGTGTTCTTGTACGCATTTAAAAAAGTGTCCCATTTATCTGAATACGTGATATAAGACAATCAGTGAACTATACAAACACCCTACTACATAAATATGATATACAATACATCGTTATTCCTACATAATGCTAAACCTGAAAGCAATTTGCTTAAAATCAGTAGCAGAATCAATTTCAATAGTTTTTATACCATGTAATAGATTTTGTCAAAAATGTATTAAAATTTAAATCGCTTGGGCACCGTTGTTTGTTGGCCGCCTAACGCCTTGTGCCGCACAGTCTACTCGCAGTGATAAATAAATAAGTACTATAGGTATATGAACTACTGATATTCGGCAAGAATCGTCCGGCGAGCGGCAAGAATGGAGATGAAAAATGATTATAACTTCTTGAAATTTGATTCTTTTTAAATTTCGATTTTTTATACTGATTCTGCAAATAAAAAGACGATTAGGGTGTTTCAGTTTTAATATTAACAAAGAATAACGTTGTATATGTTTAACAAACACAATAGAATCAGGACAAGTAGGTATCTATGTATAAGTCGCATACATCTATTACCTACATCAGTAATCAATACAATTTGCATGCCGGTCATACACACATAAAAAAATATTGTTTATTTTTTACTTTATAGGTACAGTGTATATCTTACTATCTAACAGACCAGACATTTTGATAGTGGGATCAAAAATGTATAAACTTATAATTAAACCTAGCTATTACAAAAGCATTGAATAAATTAAATGGAAGATGTTGTACCTATAAAATGTAAGATTACAACTTGTACTTAATTACATGTTATATAATATCAAAAATATTTATTCGTATTTCTCGTGCGTTCCTTGTAGACAAATCTAATTTAAACTAAACTGATTTCCTAGTCTGTTTAGATTAAAAATTAAGTGAATTATTACATAAATTAGGTGCTAAATTATGTGTTAAAAGCAACTTTACTTATAACTGTATAAATATTTCTTCCCATAAGAGTCTTATTAGAACCGTTACGACTACCTATATTATTTTATTAACAAAAATAATCAAGTTGGTCTTGTTATTGGTTGGAAACGAATAGCATTTCATTTTTACTCTTTTGCTATTTAGTTTGAAAGTTAATATACCTTTTGTACAAAATATCCTGTGTGCAGGATGCATAGAAAAAATATGGCATTTTTGTCAGTTGTCAATAATTTTATTGCATTTTAAATCTCATACATTATACTTATGAACGTCATACAAAGCCAAATAAGATGTCAGCAAATTTCGCTGACAACGCTGCTCAAATTATATCAAATTCGAAAATGCTCTCTTCAGTGGTTTGCGTACATGACATCTAGTTTTTATATTGATTTATTTGATGATTTGAAGCCTCCGTGGCTTGTGTAATAAGCAATTATTTGTTCTGTTTTTGAGTGTAATGTATCTATAATAATATGTTTATTTAAAGAAGTTATTTAAATAGTTATATATATATCAGTTGTCAAAAAGCAATGGTGGCTGAATGGATAAGGGACCGGCGTGCGCGGTCCGAGTTCGATCCCGACGGGCGGTACCAATGTGGATTCCACTTTGTGGAATTTATATGTACTAGTCAAGTGACTTACAATCTGCTAACGGTGAAGGAAAACATCGTGAGGAAACCTATGAGAAGAAATTCTATGAGTATGTCTGATCCACCAACCCGCACTAGGCCAGCGTGAGTGGATTAACCTACCTAAACCCTCTCAGCTCTGTAGATAGAGGAGAGGAGACCCGAGCCCCGCAGTGGGACTTAATGGGTTGTTGATGATGATGATGATATCAGTTGTCAAGTACTCATAGTACAAGTATTAGTTTAGGTTGTGAATGTCCCAACATTATTATTATTATACCATAAAGATGGTAAACTAAATTGAAGGGTTAGCGTAGCCTATGGTCATCGCAACACCAGGAGCAGTACATGCACGTTGCTAACCACTTACCTAATAGTTTAAACCCCTGTTATCGCACTCATACACAAACTTAAGATGCAACTTTTAAAATTTTTGAATTGAATTATTTTCCGATAGGTACAGTACATTGTGAATTTAAATCTTTTCCGATACAATTGAGGTGTTCCGATAATCGAAATAAATGGTCATGTGTCACGATTCACCGGTAAATCGTGACATCAAGCGTTGCAAGCGCATTAGCACAAAGCGTTTATTTGCAATTAACAAACGTTGTCTACTAAGTAAATAATCCAAATTCACATTAATGGTTTTTTTCTGTGAAAGCTTTTGCGCTTTTTGCTTTAATATGAGGCCCTAAAGCGTTAATTAGTGAAGGAATATGTCGAGCAGTATACTATTTTGTTCTTTCTTTCCCGTCAGCATTTTTTAAGTGCATTAGCAAATCAGGGTACCTGTACGAATAAGAATAAATTGTAATTGCGCCAACGTACTTACTTTTAAACGAAAGGACAATCATCAGCCATTTTTATTATTTCTCTTATGATTATATTTATCTTACTAATTAACTATCAATTAGTAATAAACAATCATAATATATATACAAAAATACAATCATATTAGAACAATATAGTAAATCATATCTGTTGTTTAAATGTCGCCTATGTTTCAAACAGAATACCTATAGGATAAATTAAAATACATAATATCAAACTATTTGTTATTCGAAGTGTAACGTTTGCATTAGCTTTTTCTTGAGGATATCATGAACATTATGAATTCAACTTAAACTGAAAAAAAAATGATGTATAATATTTGCATGGCTCGTTTGAGTATTTACCTAATTGTATGAAAATAACCTGGATCCTGAATGAACCTGAATCGTTTTTATAAGTTTATTTTAATTTCGATACTCAATTAAGAAGACTGGTTATGGTATAAAATTTCGATAATGGATATGTTTGGAATGTATCCACGCAACACAAGATTATATTATTGTCTTTAAACAACAGCCGCCTTACACGAGCATCTTAGAGCAGTCAAGACCGATGCTTGAGACCAGATAGGTACACATGAGTTTTGAAATTTTGGTTATGTTAGGCTACTTTTGTTGCTTTTAATTTTAATGAGACATGAGCATTACACTAGCTCTAAATTAAATTATCTGTAAAATGGCCTGTATTAACATGGAGCTAAGTAAGACATTAAATAAAAATATCAAAAAAGTTAGTTAATAAATAAACTTGCTTTACGTTCAAGTCTAATAATATGACGTGGTTATTCAATTTGCTAACTTCATATTAGTTAATATAATTAATTTGGATCACAAACGTGACCATGACCAAATTAAGAGCAGACCATCAGCTAATATTTCCTATAATTTCGTCAGTGGTATCCTGACGTGTGCACGTTATACTGGACAAAATTGGCCATATTAGTCACATATGGGGATGTCAGCTATATTTCAATTGAGTATACGGAGTAGCAGCTGCAGTCACCATAGCCGAAATCGGCATGGAGGATATTAGTATTATTATCCCATATAACAGGGAGCGAGACTATTGTCATGAATAGAAAATCCATATGAACAGAATATCACATAAACACTGTTTTCTATGTGTTTGAAAATGGCGACTTTTGAACTCAATGCGTATTATGAAACATATTTTGAAGCCTTTTACATTCAGTGTCAAAACGATTGAAAAAAAAATCTTCAGTAGTTGCTGATGTGGTCTTCAGAAGTTGGTGGTGATGTAAGCCACAACAATAGAGCAGAGAAAGACCATAAAAAAGCTTTATGAAACAAGTTTCTTCACAATTTTCCTCGACTCTATAGGTGACACGATGTATGATGATGACTCCGCATCTGGACTGAATACCCTAAGTATAAGAAATACTTGCTACGAAAAAAAAGTAATGTAGTACGTAACGTTTAAAATGTAGTTAAAGTGCCTCGTTGGCACGTTTGCACACAGCACGAATGGCGTTGGAACACAAGTTTATAACCGTATAGAACACCTATAAGGCAATAAAAAAAACAAAACACATACATGTTTAGTAGGCTTATTGTACATCTGAAACTTTATGCGATACTTCATAATTAATATTATAGTAATTTTATATAATACCGGCTGTTCATACAAATGGGACAACGTAGTGTAACATATATTTTAAATGCTTTCATCAGCATCAGTATGAGTAATTTGTAAACATTTTAAAAGCTTGAGGCACTGAAATGGCACAGTAAACTTGCATAACAGATGGCATATAATATCAGTATCGCAAGCTTTTTAAATTTATATAGATTTTACATTTTGAAAACAACTATGTTTATATAAGGCCCTTAAATTTATTTATTACCTTTTAGTTCTCGTTTTTGTCTATTGAAAGCTTGTCCTTAAAAAATCTTTTTTTTTATAATTTTTTATTTAATAATACGCAAAAGATCTGACTCAGAAACGGATAAGTACTCAAATAAAATCTTTTATTAAAATTTATACTTGTCTTACTGTCGTACTTTGTATCTGTGTCCTTGTACTCATTTAAGATGTATTCCATAATTTGTCTGGACACCTGAGTTAATACATATTTAGTTATTTTAAAGAGGTATCTACATTACGACATTATTTATTACCCGACGCGACATTTTGAATTGCAACAATCGTGATTACGAAATGACAGGTTGTTTTCCCTATCTATACTAATATTATAAACCTGCAGAGTTTGTTTGTTTGAACGCTAGAATCTCAGGAACTACTGGTTCGATTTAAAATAGTATTTTAGTTTTAGATAGCCTATTTATTGAGGAAGGTTATAGGCATCACGCTACAGCCAATAGGAGCTGTGTGGCCAAATAAAGAACGACGGTAGCGAAGCCCCGCGCGACTACAACTTATATTATATTATATACATACTCTGTTACGTTGAATCTGTTTAAAACAAAGTGGTGGAATATTATTATTATTATTTTAGTTTTTTGTTATTTTAATTTGAATTTTATATTTACTTATTGACATTTAATATTTTATTTTTGATTATACTTATTATATTGTACTTATATATTGTTTTTGTATTTTTTATGACATCTTGTGTATTTATATCATGAAATGTTATTATCTATTTTATGTAACATTATGTATGTTTTCTGTATTTGAGCTTCAGTTGCTTCGTGAATAAATGATTATTATTATTTATTATAATTATAAGTACTAAAGAGTTTTTTTTATTTATTTGGTAACACGCGCTAATGTCAGGAGCTATTGCACCGAATTGAATAATTCTTTTAGTGTTGTATAGCCAATTTATTAAGGACAACAATTGGCTATATAACATTACGCTACGTTCAATAGGAGCTGGAAGTGGCCAAAGAGCCACGGGAACGAATCTCGTGTCACGGTGTTTGTGGTCGAACTCCTCCGAAGCGATTCGACCCAATTTTAATGAATTTTATTTTGTATATTTGGGTACAGAATAGGTGGTGAAGTATTTTTCACCGCGATTAAAGGATTATTTCCAGACCGACGTTTGCCAGGTAATACTTTAAGAAAGAAAGAAAATTTGTTTATTTCTGGGCTACATATACTTACCTACATATTTACAAAAAAAAAAAAAAAATATGCTTGCTCCGCCCTGAAGTTGGCCACCGCTCAGCAATGCTAGCTAGTAGCTATAGCTAATGCTGACGTACCAGTAGTAGCATATCATCAATTCTCACAAAATTTTGCTATTTAGTAGTAAGTAGTACAGAGGAAACATCCACAAAACTATTCAATTCTGTGTTCATAAGAACTAGTTACTTTATTTTCAAACATTTAAAATTAACGTTTATCAGCCATCGAAAACGAAAACCGAATAAAACGAAACACATTTTTGCACAAATCGTCCTTGAAACTCCCTTGGCTGTTTCCCGTCGCCATGCAAAACTGTACGTTACATTTCAAGGATTTTGAGCTCGAAACAAGTATAATAATATCTGAACAATAGTTAGACCCTTCTTTTTAATGAAAAGATTAACCGGCTTTTTTGTAATACATTTTTATTTGATTGTGTTTTTTAACACCACTTTGATGAAAGAATCTTTATGCATCAGATAGATTGAAGCGAACGCAATACTGGGACCCATTATGGTATCAGATTTACCTAGTTTTAATTCTGAAAGCTTAATATTCAATACCTATGTGCTAACTTTAATAATCTGTAAGCTTTCCTATCAAGCTGATTAATCATCGAATCGCATCGCTAACGTGGTAGTGGACAGGCCACATAGCTCGCAGAACTGATGGCCGATGGGCGAATAAGGTTCTCGAATGGCGGCCACGTATTGGCAAGCCCAGTGTAGGGCGACCCCCACGTGACGGACCGATGACCTGGTAAAGGTTGCAGGTGGTCGTTGGATGCAGGCTGTACAAAGTCGCTCGCTGTAGCGGAAGTTAGTTGAGACTTATGTCTAGCACTGGATGGCGTTGGGCTGATATGATGATGATTAATTAATTGCCGTGATAGCTATCCGTGTATGAAAACAATTTTTTATTAGTCCTTTTCTTTATATTTTATTTATATTAATAACTGCCTCGGTGGCGCAGTGGAAAGTGTATACGACTGCTGTGCAAGAGGTCCCGGGTTCGATTCCCGGGTCGGGTAAAAATTGTATTGGGCTTTTCTATTAAATTCCAGTATTGAGATTTTCCCGGAGTTTGGTAAAAAAATGTTCCCGGTTGATGACAATAGGTTCGTCCCCTATTTCATGGGACCAAACATAGCTGGCGAAATGTGGGTGTGAAACACCTCTGCTTACCCGTTCAGGGAAAAAGGCGTGATGCTATGTTATGTTATGTTATATTAATATATTAAACATAACATAGCAACTTGCTGTATCTCCGAAGGGATAGGCGGAGATGAACCCACATTTCAGCAGCTATGTTTGGTGTTTTGCCCGAGTCGGGGATCAAACCCGGATGCTCTTGTACAGCAATTCTACACATTTCCATTGCGCTGTTGAGGCAGTTAGATCAGAATACATCTGAGTAAAAGCATTAAAATTATATAGATATTGAAGACAAAATAACAAGGAGAGTCTTTTTAGAGTCATAAATATTTTTAAAAATGATTCCCTGTCTGTATGTTTGTATGCACATTGCGTGAAAATTACTGCAGTTTTTACGGAGATAGTGGCTTACAGTTGGCACGAATTTTCACATTTTCAAATACTCGTACACATTTATAATACAAGTCTTTACACGCCTACAAGGTGATAAGTATCTATTGATACATCCGTTTCCACCATCTAAATATAAAAAGACGTGTTTATTTTGTCTAACAAATGTATTATTTGCAAAGGTCACACGAGGAACATATTTATCATTGTATCAACAGCGTTTTGCTTTTAATGTGACATTTACGCATTCAGTGAAGCTATTTTATTAAATTTCAAACTTGACTGTAAGCAGTCGCATAAGTTGGCTAACTTCATCTAAACATAATATAAACTAGAAACAAGGTCCATCAAAATTGGGGTTAGAGTGTTTTCAAAGTAATACACAGGCTTTGGCTGCGGTAGCGCGCGGATCCTAGGTCTATCGGCTTTGGTCTCTCCTAAGAGCAATAAGGCAGTCATGTGTCAGTGCACCACGTCATGGTGGTTACTTTATAGTGTAAATTAAATTTTACACAGCAAATATAAAAAAAGAATTAGCCAATCTGGAGTATTGCACTTAGAAACAAATTTAGTATTTTTTTATTATTTGTATATAATTAGATGAGTTGACAAAATATCTAAGCAGTCGAAGAGCTTCAGACCGTCCTTTTAACGAAATAATTTGAAAAAAATGGTGGGTGAAAAGTATGAAACGCGATAAACAAATTTAGTAATTTATTGTATGTTATGCAAAAATACTTTTGCTAATACCTTAGGCAAAAAAACGCATGTGTTAAAACGTCACAAGTAAGAATTTAAGTAAATTGTTACATAACTACGTTGTTTCATTAGATTTAGACGGTTCCCCAATCAGTTCTAACCTGATGGGAGAAAAAGTTTCGCTTAAAATTTTAGATATTTTTTAAAGATAAAGATAAATTTATATTGCAAATATGGGTATATATACAGAGTGTATAAAACGATACGACATTAAATGATAAGGCAGCCAGTGTTAATCCTTAGAAACATGTTCTAATTTGATAATGTACCTATACAGCGTGTATACGACGATACGACATTAAATGAAACCACGTGTAGCATGTGATGTTAGAAGGCTTTGACAAAAAAATCAAATAGATATTTGCAATAGTTTAGATGCAAATATACTTTCTTTATTTCACAGTTGTTCACAGTTTTACAACCTGTAGGTATTTACGTTGATCATATGTTGTCATTACGTCATTCAATTCATTTAAATATCTCTGACTCTTTCATATTAATATCTCTTACTCTGTTCCCCACTTTTAACGTCATGATAGAAAAATAATGTGTAGTTTTATATTTTTAAATTTTTCGACAAATCGATTTAATGATTTAAATCGATTTGTCGATGCATGCTACATACATACATGCTACACGTGGTTTCATTTAATGTCGTATCGTCGTATACACGCTGTATAGGTACAATATATATTATATACATAGTGTCGAATAGAGAACAGTGTTCAGCCATAACGCGGTTTGTAAGGAATTTGAAAGATAGATATTCAGGGAAACTATTACCTTCGCACTTCGCCCCAACCGTTAAGTGTTATAGAGACAACTGTAGCTCAGACAGTTAATAAGATAAGAAAAATTAAAAATTAAGAGATTGACGTTTCGTATTCCCCTGTTTTCTCCTCGAAAAATGAGCCAATTCAATTCTTTTTTTCATGAAAAATTCCAGAAAGAGTATGGCTAGGTTAATAACCAATAGAATTCCTCTGGTAGTTCTCCCAATTTTAGCAATATTTGGAGGGTCACATTTTTTCATATTCACTATGTTTTTAAAAAATAACCGGCCAAGAGCGTGTCGGGCCACGCTCAGTGTAGGGTTCCGTAGTTTCCCGTCCGTCACAATAAGTGTTCCCACTTATGAGTTTAAAGGTGGGTATCCATACTATCCATTATGTTCGCGATCCAGCAGCGCTCCGCGCTCCTGCAACAGCTCCCGGTAGTGGGTACGTGCGCGAACACGGAGCGTGCAATATTGCACTTACTACTACTTTCACTACTACTTACTACTACTACACTACTACTTTCACCTATAATAACCTAATATTATGTAAACGAAGTTAAAAAAAAAATACGGGCAAATGAAACTTGACCTCTGGATTGTATAGGCGCTCATACGATTCAGGGACCAAATTATATTGGTTAACTGCAGTTTCCATCTGTTGTTTCCATCCAAGTTCAAAATAATTTTCCTAGAAAGTCCTTATAAAGTTCTACTTTTCAGATTTTTTTCGTATTTTCTAAACTTATGGTTCAAAAGTTAGAGGGGGGGGGACGCTTTGTTTTTTACTTTTGGAGCGATTATTTCCGAAATTATTGACATTATCAAAAAATGATTTTAGTAAACCCCTATTCATTTTTAAATACCTTTCCAACAATATATCACACATTAGGGTTAAAATTAAAAAAAAAAACACTTCCCACTTTACATATAGGGGGGCTACCCTAATAAAACATTTTTTTCCAATTTTTATTTTAGCACTTTGTCGGCGTGATTGATACACATATTGGTCCCAAATTTCAGCTTTCTAGTGCTAACGGTCACAGAGATTAAGCGAGGACGGACAGACGGACAGACAGACATGGCGAAACTATAAGGGTTCCTAGTTGACTACGGAACCCTAAAAAGAAATAATAGGGACAAATCCACAGCTGCAATTTTGAACTAAAACAAATTGCTTTATAGGCATAATTCAGTGAGAAAACAGGGATATACGTTTGTATGAAGAATCGTGTGCCGCGTTCCCAAAGGAATGCAGTAGAGATAGAATTACATTATTTGTTGATTATCTATTACAATTTATATAAGTTCATAAGCGCTATAGCACATTATTGCATTATAATAATTAAAAAATATTTATTTATAGAGATGTCAAATGTATATAATGTAATTAAATACATTAGAATGTTTTTAAATACATTGTACAAGAAATTTGTATGAGATTCATTCAACAGACTACTCTTCACTTGATCAGTTGTTGGCGCCGATCTTTATCACAATAAAGAGGTGGCACAGGGTAAAGACACTGGATGAAAACAGCGTCTTCATCAAGTACCAAGTATCCTATTGGTGACGGAAGACAAAGTGAAAATATCTCTTCAACAACATCTAAAACTAAATACATTGTTTCGAAAAAAATATCATAGGATGCTAGTTTTCAGGAGACAATTCGGCACAATTTCCATACGAAATTAAAAAAATTGGAATTGTGTTTTATGATAGGCAATACATGTCAACAACAACAGAGACTTCAAAATTTGTTTCATATTAAAATGAGTTCTCTCACGAGAATCTTCACTTAATAAAATTAAAGACATAACATCGAGGCCATTATGTTTTTAAATTCTGTTATAAAACATATGTCTTGCGTAGTATTTAGGTATTAGGTATTATAATGTACTATTGATTCATTTCTAAACAAAGTGATTTCAAAGGTACCCAAGAAACAGGTTCTAGATTAGTATAGGACAAAGGAAATATCAATGTCATAATAAAATGACATTTATATTTACGTCTATTGACAAAAAAAAGCCGTCACCGTGGCGAGTGACGTGGGTTTAATACACACACAGACAAATATTTGTGTCATATTTCCAGTTTGGGTGTATTTTGTGTAGCGTATTAGTGCTCGCGCATGGCGTTGCTTTATAAAGATAAAGTTATACCACCTATTTTAGATCAAATCGTAAAACAAAGAGTTATAAATAAAGTAGTTAATAAGGGACACCTGTGGCTTCTTCATGATCATATCCACATGGCTATAAAATCAATAATAACAGTTCAGGGTCGAGCAATACGATAACAATCAATGCATGTCAATGCATCATATTATAAGGTCGAGGTTCGCTTACCGATGTTATTTACTAGAGCAGGGTTGTTCATTTTCTTCAGTGTGGATATTGTTACGGCTAGTGAATTGACCAACTGTGATTAAATTAAGAATTAGAGCACCACAATTTCGTCAATGGCATCCTATAATATACTGTACTACTGTATAACTGGTTCAAGGTCCGAGTCCGTTTTGCGGTTGAATTTTTCCATTACTAGTTTAGCATTTAAAACAATTGTTAGATATTCTTAGTAAGATGTGACATCTTACTTAATTATTGGGCTAGAAGCCGTTGCTCCTCTAACAAAATTGATCTTTTGTAGCGCTTGTAATTTATAGTTTTCTGCTCTCGCTTAGTCCTGTAGAAACTAGGAACTTTCACACTTTCTGAGTAGAGAGACTCTGTAACTCATCAGGTTGCACTTTATTGCTGCCCTAAATGGATAGGTAACTACTTGTTTTATGCATGAGTGGTCCACATAAGAAGACTCTTGGCAAAATCTGCACATTGTGGACTGGCTCAGGCTAAGTTTAAGCATATTTTTACTGTAGGTAGTTTACAGTAGTCAGTGAGGATTCTTGTCACCGCCGAAGCTTTGTACCTACTGAGTTGTAGCGGTCTGATACCTTACCCAACTATTGAAAACAACGGCTTGTATAGGGAGTCACTTATAATTATATTATTGAGAGCAAATATTTGTGTAACTCCAAAATAGTCGTTATTTCCAAATATTTTTACTGTAGAAATAAACAAAACAATCACAGAAATGATTCATAAATTTGCGATCGAGGCTTGCTCAGAAAAGTTAGCATGATAATCTTAGTGCTATAATGAGAATTGGAGGTATAAATAGACTTTTTTATAGACAGGACGTTACGTTTAATAATCTAAAAAGTGATATTATTCTTAAATTTTAGAACAATGTTCTTGTTGAATCAGCTGTATAATATTTAATAAACGGTTCAATAAAATTGTAAACAACTGCACGATGGAAGATCTGATTACCGCAACTGACGGTGCAGGTGGCCGTGGCCAAATTTTGGGCTGACACAATTTAAGACGATTTGCTGTCGACATGATAAGAAGAATTGTAAATGACAGTAAGAAGTGATAGTATTTATCAATACAGATATTTATCATAAGGTGACGTGAGTTCTGCGCTTGATTTTGAGCTTAGCAAGCGGGGAGCGGCCGCGGCTGGGCCAGACTCGCAGTCATGTATTTCTTTTTGTAATAAGTTTTATTAAAAAAGTAATTTACGATTATCCTAATATTTTAACAACGCAAGTTTTGGTATCATTTTCATTTAATTACCCTTGGCCTATCTCATCTTCCATGCCAAGTAGGTGCTGCTGGCGCTGCTGCTGCTACAGCTGAGACTTTCAATCGGCGCAAATTTTGAATTTCAAAAGCGTTTGTAGTCAAAACGCTTGAGCTAACGTGCTCGTGCTCTTTTTATAGAGCTTTCCAAATGCTTCACAGAAACGTTACGTGTCTAGCGGGCTGGCTTTTTTGGCACAAAGAATAAGCGTTGCTATCCAACGTGGCAATGATACCAGTCTGCTGCTTTTTGTAATATCTATTGTACAAAATTATGTTTAAAAAATTAAAATAGATTTTCATATTATTATTACTCTCATAACAAAACAACATAAGTAAATATACAGCTAAGCTGTTAGACGATAAAGTAATTTTTTTTTTTTAAAAATAGTGCAACTTAATAGTGTTTTCAATCAAAGTACCTTCTGAAAGGTTTTAAGATTTCTATTTTCTTTTTTGCATTAGTACATTTTTTAAATATTCACGCTTGCAAAACTCACTTCAACCTATACTAAACAGCCTAATGTCCTTTAGCTACGGTTACTACTTGCCGGTCCGCTGGTTTAAACAGTAAGTATATAAGATACTTACCTCTGAATAAGACTTCTCGATAGCTGAACGCTTGATGGTGTAAGTGCGCAAATCTTCAAGCAAGTCGCACTCATGTTGGTTCTTCGCATGGAGCTTCGCTATTTGCTCCGTATGTAAGTTCTTGAGAAACTTTGTATAGTTACTCTGAAACAAAGATATTAACATACTGTAGTATAGACTAATAACTGTTTTAGGTGTTTTAGGTATGGGCAGTAGGGTGACACTCGCCCCTGATTTGCGCAAGTACCGATGATTGAAACTTCCATACAAAAACACCATTCAAATCGTTGATTGTTCCTATGGATTTTCCAAAAAAACAATCTTCCACACAAATTTATCTGGAAAATTGGAAGCACAAAAAATAATATAAATAATATAATTATAATTTTTTATATAGATTCAAAATTTTATTGGTTGTACGAGTATTTGCGTCATAAGCAATACCCTCTTATAAGACGAGATGCCGCTAACAGTTTTATCGAATCATCATCATATCAGCCCAATGACGCCCACTGCTGGACATAGGCCTCACCTAATTTCCGCCACTGCGAGTGAATATCGGATAGTTTTTAGTAAAAAATCAAATTGTCTTTTTCAGACACATAAACATATTTTATTAAAATCTTAATATTTATATAATATATGTAATAATTTCATCTTTAATAATAGCCTTTTCGTATCCCAAGTGAGTAATTTAAATACACCTCTAAAAAAATTGTTTGAAAGACAAGAACAAAAAATACTATGTAAAAACTTTATCAAATCTGCTCATAACAATATGGTGTAAAGTTTATCGCAAACACTGTTTGGTTTGAGAATATTACTTTTCTGTAAACTTATCGCGTACGTAACTGGTTCGAACGCATACAGACTGAAATAAGAACTCTAATACTTTACAAAGTTTGAAGCGAGTCTACCACGAACTTCACTAAAAGGAGCGTGTTCCTCGATCTAAAAAACTCTAAGATTAAATCCGTTTTTAATAAAGAATTCTCCACTTTTACTCTACGTAGTCTTCTGTTAGTCATGAGATTGCAAGATGATTATGATGAATGAGATGAAAAGCCCTCGTAGAACAGACTCTGTCTCATAATTGACCGATAGTTTAAGTTTGAACCGTTGGCACTGATTTAAATTACTGCAATTTGCAAGAAAAGGTTTTAATCGATCTGACAGCACGCCCATTTCCCGACTGATATCAAATCAATACTGCTCACAGTCAGACATTTAAATGCATTTTGTAGATGAGCAGAAACTTATTAAAATAATGCACTTATAAAAATGCACCAAAAGGACTGCTATTGTCGACGAGGTTGGTCTACAAAAGGTTAGCCATCAATTGTTTTTCAAAAAATGGCCAGAGCCTTTTTTAAATTAGCTAATTGTCGTTTACAAATTGATAAGTTACGTTGTAGTGAAACCTTTATAGTACGTACGTCGTCATACACCAACTAATATAGAAAATAGATAAGCATACTATTTGAAATACAATAGAAGATATGACGTATTAATACTCTCTAATACCACTGTGATAGGCTAAGCTTGAAGTGAATCAAATCAAAAGCCGAGCTTTCTCGAGTCACAGCGAATACCGCAAGAGCCTTACGAATAAAGCACTAGAGATTGTACAATGGACGTCGTTTGAGCTGTATTGTAGAACTATAACCATTTTTTATATAAGGTACTCATATTTAATATCTATTCATTCTTTATTGCACACAAAAAAGAGAAACAAATAATTTTTTTTAATTTTTATAAAACAAACAATGGGCCCACACCGAAAAAAAATATTTTCGGGTGGAAATGAACATGTTAATATCTTAACAAATTAACTATGCACAAAGGGCGTTTCACTCATATATAAGTTCTCTAATAGTACCTAAACCTTGAAATGATAGAGGAAAGTAAATAAATTTGAGAGCATAAACTTTACAAAGGATAAAAAATATATACGCATTAGGCCAGCGTGAGTGGATTACGGCCTAAACTCTCTCAGCTCTCTAGTTAAAGGAGAGGAGACCCGAACCCAGCAGTGGGACTTAATGGATTGCTGATGATGATGATGATTGATGATGTCTTCATCATCATTTCAACCCATAAATATCCTACAGCCGGGCGCGGGTCTCCTCCAAAGAATGTGAAGAGAATTTAGCCTACTGTACCACGCCGGCCAGACAACCCGTCCGGCCAGGTTTAGAGTTTGTTTCGAATTTTCCTTTCCAGGCAGTGCTCTTTTCTGCATTTTATAAATAAAAGGCGACTAAGGGATACTCCCTTAGTCGCCTTTTACGACACCCACGTTTGACATGGGGTAGTGATGTATTCTTAATCCGTCACTACACGGATAACTACAAGCACGACGTTATGTGCTGACTATTAACAAAAAAAAAAACTAAGAGAAAAAAAGCTGTTCAACGTTGTAGTAAATAATTCTGAACAGCTGTTTATAATGGCCATACTACAGACATATAATATATTATATACACGTAATGAAAAGCTATAGCTGTACTTTTAAATTATTTGTGAATATTGCAAAGTTTATAATAATTCATTTACTTTCTATCTCCTGTGGATAACTGGATTTATATTTATAAAAATAGAAATTCTCCTTATTGCTGTTTGTTTTATTTTTCTGATAAGTACACCGGCTAAGGTTACGACAAAGAAATACGGAGAAAAAACATCATTAACTGAGTTAATCTCCGTGAACGTACTAATTGGCAGAATAATATTATTGTTTTATTTGTCATCTTTAATAGAATGAAATAAGATATTATTATTTAGATACGAACGTTTTCGACGTCGAGCAAATTAGATTTTTTTCTTGTTTTCTCAGTATTGTTTATCTCGTTATTTGCCAGGTGACTGGAGGATTAACGGATGCCGAATGAAAGACAATGGAAAATAACTATTACTCGTAATTTGCACAAAAAAAAGGAATATTATGAGAGATTCTTGTAAAAAAATATTTACACTGTTGTACTATATAAAATAACTAGTTACTTGTAAGTAGTGTTTTGTTTGTGTGTTTGTATGTCAGTAAAAAGTTGCCTATGTGCTATGCCAGACTATAATCTATGTGTGCCAAATTTGCCAAATCAAGACAAGTGTGTGTGCGTGTGTGTGTGTGTGTGACCGGTCCAAATTAGATTCCAACCGTCGGCAGTACCAATGTGGATTTTACTTTGTGGAATTTATATGTACCTACTCGTCACGTGACTTACCATCTGCTAACGGTGAAGGAAAACATCGTGAGGAAACTTATATACTCTAGAAGAAATTCTAAGAGTAAAATTGACTGAGGTTATTTATCGTAAGATATCCCCTATAGTAGCGATAAATTGTTGAGTGAATCTATTGTTAACTTAAAGGTGATACATTTAGAAAAGAAGCTGTGTTGTCCAGTGTAGCACTAGATAAATCGCAGCCTCCCTAAACACCAGATGGCGAAACTGTTTTAATGGGATGTTGTCACGAAAATATCAATTATGATATTTCATATTAACCTGAAGACACGTTATCTTAGGTTTATCATTTTTAAGCATCATAGTATCACGTTCTTTTTTCTTTATAATATCATACAAAAACTACTTCAACTACAACTGCGTAACATTTAACTATGACACTTGGGAATCCTAGGGACATCGTAACCTATTATTTTAAATAACGCGTCGTTTTTAAAATGAAGTAAAATTGAGGTCATTTTTTTTTAATTCCAACAAACAACCAAGTTTTATACTAAAATTGTAGAAAAAAAAGACAGAGAACAGAGAAGATAGATAGCTGCACCAATAAAAGTTGTATTTTTAAATGTAAGAATAAGTACATACAGTAAATAAAAACATCATAAAACGGCCTAGAACGTCTAAAAAAGACAGTGTACTCGTTAACATAAATTCAGAGACAAACCTTGCGTACATTAAAAACATATAATTTCATTTCTCGAGGAAATATATTTAAATAAATTAAAAATAAATATATTACATATTTCTTATAGGAATTTCTAGTAAATAGAGTATCTGGTTCTTTTTTTTTAAATAGGTTAGCTGTGTATATTTTTCTCGAGAATTGTTTCAATAAGAAAATATATTTTTATTGAAAAAAAGTTTCGAATGGGGGGTTATTTGATGCTTCGTAAATAGATGTACGGTATAAGATTGCACCCACACATGTTTTTTTGAATCTAACATTAGAAGAAGCAAAACAATATTGATACGATTGCGATTATGCTTCTCCTACGTGTGACCTTTATCGTATAATCTTTTAAAAATAATACTTGACGTAAAACCGTCACAGAATAATAAACACGAGTTTTTACATGTTTATATGGTAAACTAGAAATCGCGCGGGGTTTCGCTCCTGTCTTTCTTTGTTGGAGCACTGCTCAGCTCCTATTAGATGTAGCGAGATGTTATATAACCTATAACCTTCCTCGATAAATAAGCAATCCAACACTAAAAGAATTTTGAAAATCGATTCAGTAGATCCCGAGATTATCCTACAACGTCACCAATAAAAAAAGTTTACCTCATTATGATATTAGTATGGATGATGTATATGAATATATGTCACTATATATGTGTGTAAACGTGTTAGATCTTATAAATATTGTAATATCTACTTCGTCTCGTCTATTTCTGTATGTGTTCCTACTTAAAATTGTTTGTCAGTTGTATGCTTAGGTATCGAGAAATAAATACCATATTTGAAAAGCAAAACTTCTTACATGTTTATATGGTGAAACATGATGTTTCAATAGATATTTATCACCTTGTAGGAATAATAAGCGTGTTAGTGCTTATAAATATTTCAATTTTTCTCTCGTCTCGTTTATATTTTTGTCCTACATAGACTTGTTTGTCAGCTATAGACGTTCCTACTTGAAAATAAATGGATACCTAATTTTTAGAACAAAATTTCTTATGCACGTTTGTCTCTTGTATTCAGATTCAGATCAATGCATTATATTTGTTTCAGAAATACAAATCTCCTGTTGAAATTCTGGATTTGAAGATTTCATGCGGCGATTATTTGGAAACCTGACTTAGACTCGGCGCTAACGGGCCAGTGACCACAGCTACCGGTCCGGTAGCGACTATAAGTCGCGGACACTGCTGTAGCGAGTGGCTGCCATCATCAACACGTGTGCGCGCGTCTTTACAAAATATATGAAAAAGTGTGTTAAGGCGCTATCGCTGGCCACCAGTGGTTGTAGAGTCCCATTTGCGCCTAGCCTAAAATAGAAATTCATTCAAAACTGACAACCTACATTTATAGAAATGCCTGAAAACAATCACAGTAGTGATGACCCGGAAAATAGGGTTGGTACAAATACTGGAATGGTCAGAATTCAAGATGAGATTCTTGCTCGAAGACCTATTCGAGTTTCGACATCTAATGACCCACCACCAATCTATGTGGATGGCAGGGATTCTTCAATAACGAGTCGATCTACTTCAGAATCTCAGGCATCAACATCGCGATCTGCAAATCAGTTCCAGTCACCAGTGACTTCTAACCGACCTCAAACATCCGCAAACCAACAGTCAACATCAAGCGATATTTCTTCAAGATCTGAGCAAGATGCGTAAAACAAAATCATAGATAATAATATGGTATATCACCAGCGATTTGCTGTATATAATATATTATTATGTGAAAGTAATATTGAGCTGTTTTATTTTAAAAACATAATAGTTGGTTGCAGGTGGCCTATGTCCAGCAGTGGGCGTCGTTATGCTGATGTTGATGATGATTATCGTAATATTATGATGCTGAAGTGAAACTCCATTTTATTTAGGTACAAAGATTCTTCCTTAAGAGGTAAAATACCAATCTAAAACATTTGAACACTTGTAGTTACAACATCAGGCGCTCATAAGAATGTTCAAACAACCAACACACAAGGATTGACCCCTCTATTATCCAATACATATTATAAGGACCCATTAAAAGGCAGCACACAGAATAATGAAAAACCTATGTCTGTTCTGTGAGGCAGCATTATCCGTGTAGTGACGGATTATGAATACGTAATGTCACTACCCCATCTCAACCCGTGGGTGTGGTAAAAGGCGACGAGTAACCTTATGCAAACAAGAGCACTGCGAGAAAAGGAAAATTCGAAACAAACCCTATACAAACCCGTCTGGCCAGCGTGGTATAGTAGGCTAAATTCCTTCCACATTCTTTGGAGGAGACCCGTGCCCAGTAGTGGGACGTTTATGGGTTGAAATGATGACGATGAAAAGGCAGCAAAGAAGAATGATCGACACGTGTCCAAGTTCAAATATCTTTATCGAGTAATAAACTAGATCGATAGGATTTTTTCAATATCTAATAATTATGCGAACTATCGTATCGTTATCGTATCGTAATAGATAGTGACGATGTGTAAAACTAGAAATTTAGTAATAGTATTGTATTTAGTAATTTAGTAATGTTTCGATTTAGCTCAAAACTACTTGACCGATTTTAAAAAGTTTTCACCGTTTAAAAGATACATCTTCATCGAGTAACATAGGCTATATTTATTTCTAAAAATATTTAGGTATCCCTACTATAACTTGAATAATGTAACCAAAAGTATAACAAAAATTGTTATAAAAAGTCTTTTATCGTATGCACTGCGAAAACTATTGATGTTAGAACAAAACCATGTACCTACAACAATATTAAGGACATATCAATGTCTATAAATTAGTCCGCGATAGCATATGCCTATCTCCAACGGATCACTCACAATAACCGCTTTAACTATTAAAATGCTAGATTAAAAATATTGAATTTTTGAGAAGCTTATTTAACCTATGTGGTATTAATCTATATCTAAATAAGTGTGTTTGTTAGAACGGTAATTTAATATAGAATATTTGTGCCCTTAATTCTATAAATTTTAAACAAATATCTTAGAAGATATATTATCACAATATACAAATAGTCGCGTGACAAAATAATTAATTTGGGCCGTAGCGACGCGTCACAATGTGTACCATCACACTTTACAGACCATCGAATGAGCGCACTCTGCTCAGTATTTATAAAAAGAGTTTTGGCCTAAATATTCTATGTTGCACATTAAAAAAAAATTGGACTTTGTAGGTTCAGGTTGAACCCTTAAGGCTTTTAACCTGAGAACCTTTTAAGACTAAAAAGTATAAAATAATAAAAAAATGATTTATTAAGGACAAAAAATAAATTCAAGGATCGTATATAAACATTAACATAGGTAAATTCCCTTCTCATAGTTTGGAGGAGACCCATGCCCAACACGTTACTACGGGACGTTTATGGATTGTAATGATGATATATAAACATAGATCTTTTCAAAATGTAAAATCTATATAAATTTCGAAAGCTTAAGGCACTGATATTATATTGCCATCTGTTATGCAGGTTTACAATCTCATTTCAGTATCAATGTACTAAACATAAAGATTAAAAATAACAGTGTTTTGAATACAGAACTGCATTTTCAATACAACATATTTTTATAATCTAAAGTTACTAACTTTGCCTGATGCAGTTCACACGGCATATACGTAAAACTTTCTAACAAGCGTCGCAACTTATTGTGGTGTATCAAGCATAAATACATTTATTATGTATATATGCTGGAACTGAGGTATTTTTGCGTTCTATTTACGACCCGCCTGTCCTTTGCGAGAGTGCAATTTAGCTGGAGTGTCAATTAGCACTAACTATATGAAAAATTATTTGACAGATTTAGTTTATCTCTTTGGAATTGAAAACTTAGTTCATCTACAAATAGATTTGCTTTATTTATAATAAAATATTGTTAAACGCGCTGGCGTATCGAAGTACGTTGCTTGAAATATTATATAACAACTTTACTAAAAGGTTAAACAAGAACATGAATACCAAAATAATTATCTCTTTATCAACCCATCGATAATTAGTTAAATATGTTAATTGTTTGGATACCGGAGTGTATAAAGCTTCTTGGAGAAAGAATATTTGGTATCAAGCGTTTATAAGCACTAATTTATGAGTAAAATGATCAAATGAACGTCGTGTCTATCATTCCTTAAAGTGTAAACTCGGATACGTTTCGCCAGATTAGTTAGCTTCCATGTAACTACCCAATTTATAGGACGTGTATATTTTCATTCATCATAATCATCATATCAGCAATAGGGCATTCACTTTTGGACATAGGCCTCCAAAAGAGATTTCCATTTCCGTGTATTGCTAAATTCAGAAACGCACAACTCAAAAAATCTTTTTCAGAATTCGAGAGAATTGAAAGCGAAAAATCCCGTATCATGGCCTCACTACTACCAGTTTAAAAAGAATTTTGCAATATAGGTTCACTCCAAAATACGTACAATACACCAGTACGTTTGTGTTCGCATATCAAAAGCATGTTCCCTTTCATAAACTCACTATACCTACACGTGTCACAAAGTTCCTCTTCCATTATATCAAATAAATCCTTGCAGTGAGGAATTTTTACTTTGTCCTCAGGCTGAATGCACAAAACCTTTGCTGTATCATTCTAAAACGTGAATACTTTTCTTTCACATTTATAAATGTCGTTCTTCTGTTTTTATATGGCAGATGAACTCGAGGCGAAATGAAAATAATTGTTAAGTAGGTATCTGTTTTTCATTTTCACTTCATCTTTTATTTTAAAATGAATCATGAATTTTGTTTTACAGTTTTATTTAGCACTCGGTTCGTATTGTTGCTTTATTAAAATTTGTTCTCAGAATTTTATTAAATCAGAAAATATAATTTAAACATTTGTATTTTATTACTTCGTTTTCGAACAATAGTTCGAAAACTTACATAATACTTAATATATTGTTACAACAACAAATAGGTTTTTACATTGTTCGGTGATTTGTCTACAAGTTTCTTAACGAATTCTTCACCGAATCGGAGAAAAGATGAGAAAAGAGAAGATCTATTATTATTTTTGTAAACAACTATCATTAAATATGGTACGTCACAATCTATAAACGTTTGCGATATCTGACCTACAGTGTAGATAAATCCATAGTTAAATACCTTGCAAATTTTAATTTGTCGGAATCTGTTTTATTAGCTGCATATAAAATTGTACGTAAAGTTTTAATCGGTTTTAGCCCCCAGACGATTGAAATAGAGAAGTTTTATCTTATTTTATCGTTTAATTAAGCTTGTATGACTCAATGATGTAAAGGGAATGTTAGATATCATTGGACTCTATTATAACTATGATTAGTAACTAGTGAAAAAAAAAATTATAAGTATACAGGCCTATGTTCAGCTGTGGACGTCGTTGGACTGATATGATGATGATGATGATGATGATGATACATAATATGAAAACTTTTAATTTAATTAGCCTTT
Source organism: Laspeyria flexula (assembly GCA_905147015.1). Lineage (NCBI taxonomy): Eukaryota > Metazoa > Arthropoda > Insecta > Lepidoptera > Erebidae > Laspeyria > Laspeyria flexula. Next base: position 4,517,046 of record LR989949.1, on the reverse strand, counting down.
GTTATGTTAAGGATGATTTGGTTTTCTGTATAGCTGTAAGTTTACCGAACAAAATAAAATAAAACAAATAACATTACATGCACTTTGATAAAGATTTACACTCTCAAAGTATTGATGGGCAGATTGTTCTTGGTTGAAATCAGGTGTCGAACATTGACAATTAGCGCTTTATTACACGTTGAGAAGAATTCGTGTCGTTTCAACATAATTATGATCTGTGTACATAAGAACAAAAAAACATCTTGTCTGTGCTAGAGATGCCGCGGCCTATGAAAGTTCAAATTTCAAATTTCGAAAATTTTTATGGCTAGACCCGAAATTTTTTTATCGTGTACATGAAATTGGTTTCGTATGTAGAAACGATACGAATCCTTACGTAGACACGGAGCCTAAACAAACAAAACAAAAATGTAGACAAAACTCTTTAGTATAAATAAACTTGTTTATAGTCTACTAATTGTTTAGATCTAGCTTCAGGCTCTTATTAAAAGCCCCGATCATTAGTACCTTGATACCTTACCGACTACGTTGTATAGTTTGCAGTTAACTTCTCACTAATGGACTTTACCAATTAGTGCCCGTTGTTGTGAGATCGCTACAGTAAAAGGATTTTGATAAATTATATTTGTTTTAAAGTGAATTTAAAAGGGAAGTTTCTTTTAGCTTTCACGATGGTTGATGTGGACTAGTTTATCTGTAATCGATACTTATTATCGATAACATTGATAAAAGATACTGGCTGATATGATTGCTGATGGCAATTTGAAATAAGAATGCTGTTCGGAATAAAACGTCTATTAAATAATAGACGTTTTATTCCGAACAGCATTCTTTGTGCCAAATGGCACAAAGCATTCACAGTGGAAAAGAGTTGAAAGAAAAGCTACGGATATTATTTTTGTTGTAAAAACAAACATGTTAAATTATAAAGTCATGTTAAAACGTACGGATGTGAAATATTTACTCGAATTCAATACGAAGAGTAAATAGTTTCCAACTTTACGTGTATTTATTAAAAACCTTTGCCTTTTCATGCAAATAATTTGTGTTACATGTAATATATAATAATTAAAATTTCAGTCGAGCTTTTGTTCTGTTCTGAAGTCAATATCATATTAAGACATGAAAAAATTTTACAAACGTAGATTTAACTATAGCTGTAATGAAAGGAAGCACGTGCATTACAGGTGCATAGATTATTTTGTTTTTGGCTAAATTAGACGGACTACATTGTTCTTCGTACTGTAATCCTCACTCGCGCTTTCAGTTTATATACTTAGATGTTTTTCTGCCTTAAAGTTAGCTTGCTATAACTTTTTTTTTATGCCACGATGTTGGCAAACAAGTTTACGGTCCGCCTGATGGTAAGCGGTTACCGAAGTCTATAACTACCTAACCTGTTAGAAGCACCACCTGCCGGCCTAATTCTAAACTAACCAAAGGCTATCAAACCGTCCAGCCTAATATCTAAACGTCATCAAAAACTCCTGACGTCTCACTTCTGGGCACTAGTTCTCTTTCAAAAAAACAGGATATTCATATTAACAGTAGTAGTTCCACCCCCTTCCTACCCCCCTCCAAGTATCAATGTTCGTAGGAATAGATTTTCACACCTATTAACCATTTAATTTATAATTCATTTCTGAACAGCAAGGCACTGTAGATACAACTATCAGAAGACAAGATAGACTACCTAATATTAGTTTAGTTCCTTTACCAAAGGCTGCTTCGGTTTTAATCAAATTTGTAAACAATAAGCTTGTTCCCGTACTGCCTTCTAGTGCTGACAATAGGGGTGAGGGGAGGTAATACGGACGGTGGCATAGGAATAATGCCTTTGATGAGTAACGAAGCACGCTCCGGCTCAAGTGTCTCCCTCGTTATATCAAATTTTATGTGTATGTTTATACATAACAATTATTATTTTAAAATGTCTATTTTTACTAATTTATTTTTGAAATGTCTAGACTAGGTAATAACTAAAAAATTTATAAAGGCAATCTAAGGTTGCGGGTGACCGTTGGTTGCACGCGACACAATGTCGCGCGCTGTTTGGGAGACATTTTAAATACTTACAGATGCTCAAGAAAAGACTTTTAATTAAAGAGATTGTCTCTAAAGTAAAAATGTTATGTACATAATATATGTATATCCAGAGAATGAATAGGTAGTAGGTAACTAATTGGGACTAGAAAGACTGCTAATGCCCTGTTTTTGAATTATCAAATAAAAGTTATTCATCGATTAAGGTATAACCTGACTGAATATAAATGTAAAACAATAGAACTACTTTATTCATACAACTGTCACTTTTAATTTAGTTTTAGTTAGGGATATTTTATACCTTCAATAACTTTTATTTGCAAGTTCAGAAACTGGATATTAATCGCTTTTGAGCTTGTTATCAAATGGTTGAAAATGACAGAGCATATTAAAGTTTTCAAATTTTTGATAGCGATATCGAGTGGAATATCACAAATCCAATTTTGACTCCTAGACTGCTAAACAAAAGATTGTAGGATCGAGTCATAGTCCACAAACATTAGTTCTGAGCCGTAATTAACGGATCAGAACTCATATTTGTGGACTGTGACTGTGACAATAAATTATATTGTTGTGAAATTTTCCGCGAACCGGATAATACGAGTACAAATCTAATATTGGTAGAGATTTCTGATTATATAACAATGTATATGAATAATGTATAATATATATATAATTTTCTTTTCATAGTTACCTAGGTACCTTATTCCAATTCTTTCAAGTAAAATAAGTTAATGAAAAATGTTTGCTTTGAAATATTATGAACATATTTAGATAATAAAGTATGAATAGATAACAAAGTCTTGTCTAAAACAAAGAGCCGGCTATACAACCGTAACTAGAAGAAATTTTTTATTACAAAAGCCTTTTGGGTAATAATAAGTAATGACCACTTTGGTTAATTAATTTATTTTATTCAGTAAAAAATTTCGGTCTTACAGTGAAAGAGCTGGTGACACACAAAGTAGCCTTTGAAAAGATTTTCACTAAAATGTTAATAAAATTTTAAGTCCCCGAATAAAGTAGACTACCTAATAAAAAGAGTGGGTGGAGTTTCTTGTCAGTTTTTACCGTGACTCAACCTTTTTTAGCGAATTGAGTAAAGAACTATCATCATAGGAGTAACATCAAGAAGATCTAAATCTCTAAATGAGTTGCACTTAAAAAAAATTGAGCACTTACCTATAATTTATAACTATCTTTAAACATTGTCCATATGTCCCTTATATCATTTACTGAAATAATATATTTAGTTCACATGTAAGGTATTTTATTATTAACAAATTGTGCACGTGCGATTGAACACGTGTAAACGAAATACCCCCAAAACTAATTATAACAAATAAACAGGTTGGCCCAATACCACAATTTGGTCTTTATTAAACAATTTCATTCATAAATCCCTTTATATTTATTTCTATATACTTAATAAAACGTCCACACAAGACTAAGCTTTTAAAAGATCACAGAAGTCTAATACATGTTTTGTGAATGCTTTTAAAAGATTATAATTATTCTAAAGGGTTAGGGAGAGTACTGTATTTGTGAAATTTCATTATACTAGCCTGGGGCTCGGTCCGTCTGCCCCATGGGAACACATTACTGAGATGAAAAGTATCCCATTTGAGCATCTATTTGTCTCGTGTAGGAATCGAATGACAATTCTATGTCACTACGTCGCATAAACATACAAACGTCTATATGTTACATGGTGACAGTCGAAATACCACACATAATGGCTTGTTTTATTTGAATTATCATGACTGGCCTGTTGGTCTAGTGGTTAGTGACCCTGACTGCTAAACCGGAGGTCGTGGGTTCGATCCCCACCCAGGACAAATCTTTGTGTGATGAGCATAAAGGTTTGTTCTGTGTCTGGGTGTAATTTATCTATAATATGTATGTATTTACAAAAAAAAATGTATTTAAGTAGTATATCAGTTGTTTAGTACCCATAAAACAAGCAAATATAATTGCTTAATTTGGGACTAGATGGCGCTGTGTGAATGTGGTAGAATATTATTATTATTATTATTATTAATGGCAATGACCCTATTTATTTAAAAATATCGAATTATTCATCAATCAATCATTGATACACAGCAAAGCACTAAATGCCAATTTGAATACGCGATCAAAACTCCAAACATTCAACCAATACATACTTCTAACTACAAACGATATTCGAATCACTCAAATAGCCACCTATACAGCTGAATACGGATGTCAGTACGTCTGACTCGCTATGTACTAGACCCCTAAAGGCAGGGAGGCCACCCTTGCTTTTAGGGGTCTGGTACATGGATTAATAATATAGATATTGACGAATCTATAGTCCATCTCCCTACGTCCCTACCTGTCTGGTATTCATTTAATGTCAGTACCGAGAACCTGCATGTACATATAGCCTACCAAACTGAACGTTGAATCGTATGCATAGATTTCATATGTATAAATACGATATGCACGAGTATACATGTCATAGAATGATTTATTTATTTGAATTTTCACGCAATTTCTTGGGATTTTACGACAACATGGATCTATTAGACAATCATGGTGAAAACATTGTTGTTTTTAATTTCTAGGGCCGATCCGACATGGATAAGTTAGGTGAGATGGCTATCTCCTTAGTCTTCATGGTTATTTTTGTTTGTTAAGACATTTGCACCATTTTCAAGCCAAAGTGCCGTATAGGATCCATATGGACAGTGGTGTTTTAGCTTTACCACATAATTATCCGTTTTTTCACAAAATTTCTTGGAATTTCGCGAAAATTCGAATTATCAATTCATTCGACAACATTCAATCTTAAGAACTGCACTTAAAATGTAGGAGACCAAGACAGAAGATTCCAGTCGTAAATTATATTTGCTTATGTTATGGGTACTAAACAACTGATATACCTATTACTTATATTTTTTTTTGTAAATACATTATATATCACTATTTAGTATAAAACAAAGTCGCTTTCTCTGTCCCTATATCCCTATATGTGCTTAAATCTTTGAAACTACGCAACGGATTTTGATGCGGTTTTTTTTAATAGATAGACTGATTCAAGAGGAAGGTTTATAGGTATAAAATACATACCACGCGGGCGAAGCAGCGGGTGGAAGCTAGTTATAGATAAATTATACCCAGACACAGAACAAACCTTCATACTCATCACACAAAGATTTGTCCTGGGTGGGGATCGAACCCACGACCTCCAGTCTGTTTAGTCAGGGTCACTGACTACTAGACCAACAGACCTGTCATTTTATGTAAAACTGACCTATATAGCGACACGTGGGGAAAGAATGACATAATTTGTTCTGAAAAATATTATTCACCAAACAAAACTGGTACAGTTTGTTCTGAAAAAAGAAGTTGTTTCAAAAATACGTTCATAATTTTATTATTAATTATACATACGCTGTTAAGATTTCAATTTGAAATTACCATCTGAACGGTGTCTATACACAATCTATACAAGAATCTATCATGTAAATCGGGCTTAATAACATATAATAAATAATATTATATGTCCCTACCTCTGTATTATACATCATATTTGAAGTCACATTTACATGATTAGATACATTTCATTGCGTCGCAAAGTGACGCAAGGGTGTTTTCCCATAATAGTAACATAATATCACGTTTGGTCAGCGTGGTATATAGTATACCACGCTGACCAAACGTGTTGGTAGAGGTTTCTATTTATAGAATTCCTTCCTTCATTGGTGCAAAATTAGGAAAAGTTGTAACTTGTAATTTGTTTTTTTCTATGACTCATCCACCACAGCGAGCGATTTTGTGCCGCCCGTATCCAACGGTCACCCGCAACCTTTACTAGCGGATATTAGGTGAGGCCTATGTTCAACAGTGGACGTCATTGGGCTGATATGATGATGATGATGATGACTCATCCTATAAAAGGAATAGATAGTACGTTATAAGAGTATCATCATAATCATATCAACCCAAAGATGTCTTCTGTTGGCAATAGGGTTCACCTAATTTCCGCTAAAACGAGCGATCTTGTGCTGAACCAACGGCCTCTTGCAACGAAATTATTATTATTTATAAGAGTATATACAGTCACTATGACTGTTAGTCCATTACATTGCCCATGAGTTCTATGCTTTTTTATAAGTGTTCTAGTCTTTGTAATACCTATGTGTCTTTTTCATCACGCCATCTTTTATACAACTAAATATGTACCTACATATTGTCAATCCCAATCCGTACATGTTTTATAAACTCCATCATCATTATGAACATTATGAACGTTTTCTGCTAACAAACATCTAATTTGTGTAGGGCTTTACCAACATTCATTTTATTCTAAATCAATATTCGCTACAATCTGATGTAAATATTATAATAACGATGGAAAATCGTATCATACTCGTATACAAAAACATATTTAAACACGAAAAAAGTTTATTATATTTCGATACAAACAAAATTGTTTGCAAAGGTTTTGCGGAATAGCTTTCTCCATTTTGTAAAATATTTTTCCTCAAGCGACGGCTTTCACAAGTTCCATGAACGATTTTGAAATCAAATTGCTTGTACTTTTATGATTTTGATTGCGAAACGAAACGTGAGTGGTCGAGAATGTAACGCAAGATGGAAAGGTAAACAGAAATGCTTTTGCTAGGTTTTCCTTTTAAATCGTATCGCTGTTGTAAACTTTGAAAGTTGAAGCAAACAACTTTTATTTTATTTTATTTATTAGAACAACCAACAAGAACATACACATTAAAAGCTAAGAAATATACAGACAATTGTATACATGTGATGGTGCTGCCTTAATTATAGGTTGCCACGGAAAGCAAAACAAAAAGGGGTAGTTGGGAGAATAAGGCTTCGCCTAACTAAAAAACTTGAACAAATTTTAAAAACTACTCAACTTTAGAACTAAAAGAAGGAATATTTCTTCATGCGAGTTTTTGTTGAGTTGATTACAAAAGAAAGTTCAAAAAACAAGACTGTGTGGAAACGAATCATTTTGTCGGATTCCACGTTCAGTTATTTCCTCACTCTTATTACGGATATTTCTTCACATTCCTTACGTTTCTATGCCATAGCACAATATTAATATGTACTACGTATATTTCTCAATAATCTCTTTTCTAGACTGCGTATTAAAAATATTATTTAGCAAATTACTCATGCTGTGTGGGAACCAACGGAATCGGTGCCATGCCGGTTCAATGATGAGATAATGATCGAAGAACAGACTTGCACTTAGTCAAAAATAATACCCAAATAAAAACACATACGATCGGAGTTTACTTTAACATCAAAATACTGTTAAGTCTTTGTGTGATGAGCACAATTATTTGTTCTGTTTCTGGGTGTCATCATCATCATCAACATTTCAGCCCATTGCAGTCCACTGCTGGACGAATGTGACTATAATATGTATGTATTTACAAATAAAAGGTTATTTAAGTATTATATCAGTATTCCATATCTAGTCCAAAACTAAGCTAATGGTTTTAAGGGACTATGTTTACCTAAAGTATTAAACATAATCCCAGACCTTTATATTACAATGATTATTTTAGTAATTTATTTTGGGTGAAATACTATTTCAATTTACACTATTTGTCGTGACCGTCTCTGCACCAAGGCGCAGAGTTCATACCTAATTTCCAAAACTTATTTTTGCAATTTGTATATGGCCGGACAATGAAACAATGTTTAATGCTGTAATTATGATTTGATAGATAAGATATGGCCTACGAATTTCTTCTATGGGTTTCCTGACGATGTTTCCCTTAACGTTAACATTTGGTAAGGACTTGAATCATCATCATCATCATATCAGCCCAATGACGATTACTGTTGAACATAGGCCTCACCTAATTTCCTCCACAACGAGCGATTTTGTGCCGATTAGGACTTGAATAAATTTTAAATAAGTAGTAATAAGTAGTATTACATATAAATTCCACGAGGTGAATTTACATTGGTACTGCCGTATGCCGGTTTGAATCGAACTCTAACTGCATGGTTTGCATGCAGCCAATATGAAAATAATACAAATACTTGAAAATTGTTAATACATTTTACCCATATTGTGCAATCGTCAGATATACATTTGTACGTCTGACGATTGCACAATATGGGTTACATTTATTTTAATTCCTTCAGTTTTGCAAGCAATCGAATATCACTAAGCCCCTTGCAATCACGTAAGTAAATCGAACAATCGCTCCGTGATTGAGGATTTCGCAGTCGAAAAAATCTGAATTGTCATGTGTTCAATTAAAATATCGCTTGACACGCGTACTGGATTAAAATATATTGCATAAGGATTATGCGTAAAATTTTATTTAAGCTTAGCCTGCGCCAACGGCTTCTCCCTTGTAGTATGTTGTGTATAATGTTCAGGATTAAGTTTTTGCAAAAATAAGAGTCCGACCAACTGCGAAAATGTCGTGAGTATTGTGTGTTACGATCGAGTTAATAAGGCAAGTGGTACCGGTGGTCAACCACAGCCCACGTCAACCAATGAGAGACGAGTTAAGGCGCTGTCCAAACGGAAACACTGAAAAACTCTCAATTTTTCGTCGCGCAGTTTGCCGTATCGGTATATACTACAAACCAGAAAATTTACTTGGATAAAGTCGAGAATCTAAAGAAAAGACTTACCTAAAAATATTTCATGTAATTATAATAGTTTAGTAGAAAAAAGGTCACAAAGATGACCCTTAGAAAATGTTTTCGTCGCGCAGTTTGCTATATTTAGATCGTAAAGTAATATATTTTTTGCTATGATAATAAAGGAAATTTAATAAGCTAGAGAATTACCTAAAAATTATTACACTAAGACACGTAGTTTTTTTTTTATTAAGAGAAATTCGCGAAATCACGTCTAATTCGACGCTTGATAGATTTGACTAAAGTCAAACATCTCAGCAATTTGAACCTTATGCGTTCACATGAGGTACTAGTGTAGGTTGTTTATTGTGCCCCCTCCCAGTCGGCGACGAGCCGTTAGGAAGGAAGGTCACGTCACTCTGATTAAATTTTTGGTTCACGCTATTTTCGTATTTTTTAAATAAACATTTTATTTATTTAGAAGAAAACTTCTTGGATACAAGAATCAATTATCATAACATTAATATCTTGGAACAATTCTCAATATCGGAAATAATATTTGCATTGGTTTTATTCTTATCACGTCACCGGCGGCCGGTGTTGCTAAGATGTCGCTGAGGCTAACAACCAGCGAGCGCTAAGACGGCGCTGTTACATACGTCACATGAACGTGGTGGCTACTTTATAATAACGTACAAAATTTAGAGTATTGGAAATAAACAATAATGATACCAAAGTTGTTGTCATTTTCTATGGACTGGCTATTACCCGAAATTTAAACTCGTCAAGCTCGAGGCATGCCATTGAGAGAAAACAATTCATATCGGTAAGAACAATTTATTGGGGATTTTTCATAAATCAAAAAAATATAAGTACTGGGTCGTAAGAGAAGTTTCGATTCTGAAGGTTATCCAACTCAACCATATCGTAAGAGACAACAGTTAACTTTTGAAGGATCGCTACAATGCTCTTCTATTTTTGTAGATAATAAAGAAAATGTGCCCTGTTGTAGTAGACTTTTGATGAGATATAAGAATTTCGTTAAAGTCAAAGTCAAAAATTCTTCATTCATTTAAAACAATTGTGTATATACTTATGAACGTCAAAAACAGTTGTAACATATCAGCTAGTTTATTTCCTGCTTTAGTACCTAATTATAAAATTATTTATTACTTATTATATTTTATATTTACATAAATTATTTTTTATTTTTGTTTGGTTTTTACAAAAGGACTGTTCACGTTATCATCATCCTATCATTATCTCGGTTGAATCCTGCTTAGTTGGCTAGTATCTGCTGTTCTCGGTGTACCTTGATTTAGCTAAATATTAGTTTTAAAAGTCGAAAGAAATATTCACTTAAGCCCTTTGAAAGTTATTAGATGTCATTATCAATTTGATTGTAACGAAAGTTTCCAAAGATTCAAAGACAAAAAAACGTTAGCTTATGCTATGTGTATTTTTTCATGAGAATAAACAAATATAATTAATATATTTAGGAAAAATACTTGTTTTTCTTCCAAATGCTTTATTTTTTCCCACGTAAAAATAGGATCGTTCTCTTTTTAAAAAAATTGACATCCGAAATTACATTATCCATATTATCCTACTCTTGTAACTATCTCAAGTAACATGGTCCATCTATCACTTAAATATAAAATGCATATTATTTTTATTTGTTTATATCGCACGTGTAATCTATACTAATTTTATAAAGCTGAAGAGTTTGTTTGTTTGAACGCGCTAATCTCAGGAACTACTGGTCGGATTTCAAAAATTCTTTTAGTGTTGGATAGTCCATTTGTCGAGGAAGGTTTTAAGCTATATAACATTACGCTGAGACCAATAGGAGCGAAGCATCAGTGTAAAGTTGCAAAAACGCGAAAAATCTATACAAATATTATAAGGCTGAAGAGTTTGTTTGTTTGAACGCTAGGATCTAAAGAACTACTGGTCCAACTAGCAATTTTCTTTTAGTGTTGGATAGCCCATTTATCGCGGAAGGTTATAGGCTATATAAAATCACACTACAGCTAATAGGGGCTGAGCAGTGACCAAATAAAGAACGACGGGACCGAAGCCCTGCGCGACTTCTAGTGTTTAATACGATGCTAGACGATTATAATACTTGGTACAAACTATAATTCCTTGTATATCACTTCATTTAAAGTGCACGTTTTGCGTATGTTCAGTTCAGACATCGTCTATTGAACAAGAGTTAATTTAAAAAACCAAAAAACCCTAAAAGAGTTTTTGTTTGTAGGCTATATAACATCATGATACGGGTAATAGGAACTGAGCAGTGGCTTGATTTCATTTCATTTGATATCTATATTGCGATAGCACTAAAAAAAATTCTGTTTAGACAGTTTCCGTCCGCCATATTAATTTTTTGTGACGTCACATAGCCTATGACACTTGAGGAAAAAATACGAACCTAATGACACCTCACACTTTAAAATCAGCCAAGCCGTTTAGGCTACAGAAGGTCACAATGGAACAGACATGCCCAAAAACATACATACATACGCGCGAAAAACATTACCCTCCCATTCCTTCTTGATAGTCGGGTAAAGAAAGAAACTAAGTACTTTTGGTTTAAAAATAGAAAACATTAGAAATATTTTACCGTACCTAATAATTATTTTGTTCGACCAGAATACGGACGGCGCGAGAATAAGGCCGCCGTTGGTTGACGTGAATGCGAGTTTGTTCTTTGGGATGAATTGTTTAACGGCGCGGGGGGCTCGTGCTTCAGCTTCCCTGCTTCACCCCCTGGATTAGCTCAACATTGGCTTAGTACAGGGCCTTAAAATAAGAACAGATAAACCGTTTCGTTTACTTGTAAAATTTTTAATACCTACACCCACAAGTATTTCAGTTCTTCCGCGAATATAGCGGACAGACGCGGCTCGGTCAACAAGACTGTGCCGTGCCGTTGTTTGTTCTGCGACTTAATCTCCTACGCACGGATCTCCTCTCCTCTATCTAGAGAGCTGATGGTTTGGTTTTTATTTTTCACAATGCAACGTGCTAATAAGGCGTATAGTCTACCTGATGGTAAGCTACCGTAGCCTATATGGACGCCTGCAACACCAGGGGCATCACGAGCGCATTGCTGACCCCCTAAAAAACATTATATATGGTCGCTGAAATATCGGGTACTCAATATTGAAAGTAAAGGATATAGTAAATATTCCGAACTATATTTGACTGTCACCGTGGCGCAGTGGTTAAGGTGGTCGCCTCGCCACTACATCGCCGTGCTGGGTGACGTGGGTTCGATTCCCACACCAGACAAATATTTATGTGATTCATAGATATTTGTTTCTAGTCTGGGTGTACTTTGTGTCCGTTAGTTTCATGTTTGTAAAGCTCCCCGCGACACAGGGCTTGTACGCTAGTGCGGGCGTTGTCTTTAAAAAAAAAAAAAATTAATAAGTTTAATGACCATGACAACTTTAAGAACTACATATATTGTGCACCGGTACGCCTGGAATTTGTCAAATTAATTAATTATCTACATTACTTTTTTTACATTTAAGTGAATCACTGTGTTTTTCTTGAAGTTTTGGGAAGCAAATGTTATCGCCGTATGTTGCCGCGAGTGTAAAATTATAACGCAAGTCGATTAGAAACACTAGATATCGACATGATAAGCAGCAAAGTGACTTGTATACATACAAATGAAGTGCAGTGCCATATTGACAAATAGTGATCCAAGTTCGTTTGCTTGATGTCAAATGCTTGAAAACTTAAAGCTGGTCACATCATTTTCAAAGATGTGACAACGGTATTTAAATCGACCAATTGAATATCGAGATAACAAGTAGGCCCTCAGCCCTCTACCGATAAGTTTAAATTACAAAATGTCAATTTTATTATTAGATTGACACGTCATAATTTAGATTTATTTTATTTTATAACAAGAAGATGTGCGGGGCTTCGCTCTTGTCTTATTTTATTTGCCCACTGTTCAGCTCCTATTGGCGTAGCGTGTTATACCTTCCTCGAAGAATGGGCTATCCAACACTAGAAGAAATTTTCGAATCGGACCAGTACTTCATGAGATCAACCAACCAAACAAACAAACAAACTCTTCAGCTTTATAATATTAGTATAGATAGTAAAACATTATACAAGTAATATTATTATACCAAAAGCCTATTTAATCCTATTTCAAGTAATGCCTAAATTCTATGTCACGTTGGGCTATGAAACCACACAGCCGATTTCAATGAAAAAGTGTGATTATTTTTGGTTAAACTAAAATTTTAAGTTATAAGTAATCCAAAACTCTCTTGTTTGCATCCAATCAGTGTCTCAACGGACAGGCAGGACAGCTTCAAAGCCTACAAGTAAACAAAATGTATCTATCAATACACCGGTATTCCGGCGTCAGAAGTCTGCAAAATGAATCAATAAACTAAGATATTGAATTTCCAATACCGAGATTTAGCTCAACGTTCTATGTGAAAGCCTCAGGCGTCCCATAAATGCCACACACGAGCCTTCTAACTCCTAGTCCACTCAAATTACACATCCTAAAGGCTATCGACAGACGTGTTACTTCACAAAGCACAGCCTTGATTAGATCGACATATCCATTAGTTGCCTTTGTAAGCAACAAAGGTAAGCTACGCCCTTTACCTGTCTTATCCAATATGGAACTAGTTGGTAGCTACGCAAACAAAAGGGTATTAGATTACAATACTATCCTGTGAAGCCATAACGTAATGACTACAATAATAGTTAACGAAAAACCTCCTTTATATATATTGATATACAAGATGTTCTGAAAAATCTTTTGTAGCTATTGTTTCGTTTTATTATGGAGCGACGTTCAGAGAATGTTTATTAGATATTTGTTAGATGGATATTTAATATTAGCCTTTTGAAGTATTCATTATGGAATAAATACTTTGTTGTCGAATTAATGAGAGATAGAGAAGAAGAGATCATGAGTTCGATACCTAGGTAGGGCAAAAATGTTATTGGGTCATTCTTCTTTGAAATTGTCAGTACCAGCTTGAAGTGGTAGATGGCAGCTTTATTCGGGTGGGCTTGCAAAGCAGCATACCACACACATACACATATTACCTAAAATTTATATTTTTTATTCCTGTGTTTTTTATTAATTTCTTCTTCAATTTATTTTTGTATCTCATTGAATGTATTTTTCTTTGTGCCTCTCAATGGCGATAGGCTCGTTTTCTTTTACATGGGCCTGAATATAGCTGGGGAAATGTGGATATCACACCCCCTACGTATCTCTTCTGGAATAATACGATGGTGCTACGTCTCGTAAGATATACCGTCTTTGAAATCGATTTTATCGCTAATGTTTTTGTAAACCGAATAGTACTATGATTAATTATTCCGATTTACCATAATTATATTAATAGTAGATTTTCCAAACGTTCAGGCGAAGCTTCGGAAATTGTCATAATCTAGGCCCACAGTTCATGTGTACATAGCAGTTAGCACAAACTTTGCAAGATACGTGCAAAATTTAAACAGCTTCCTTAAGCATATGGAAGCTATTTAAAGCTATTTACATGTATATCAAAGCATCACTCACAACAACCTGCCTCAAAGCTTTTAAAAGCAAGATGGCCACCAGAACAACTGATTTTTATAAAGAAAGACGTAACATTTCCTAGAAAATTTTGTTAAAATCCGAACAGAAAATTGAATCATAAATTATTCTATCAGTAGTTCTCAAGAAATTCAATACTTCGCAAACCATGAACCTCTTCAAAACGAATTAGAAGTAAATAAAAACAAACAATTGTCTTTGTAAGGCTGCATTGAAAAATATTCATACATACATTCTTCCCAGCAATATTTTGTTTGTTAGGATTCACAGAAAACGAACTGCGGAGAATCCTTCTCAGTTCGAGTTCATTGCGTTTAGTTTCTAATATTTATATTGTGGAAATATTTTATAAGAATTTTCCGACTTTTATTTCCGATAAAATTTCTATTGAAGTTGATTTATCTTCGAATGCCACTAGCAAAGGTGCATCGTCTCATAATTATTGATCTCTGTGTGTGTGATATTCCGAGTAATAACGAGCGGGCCTTTTCAACCGGAAATTTAGAGCCGCCCGCGCTAAAACTAAGCAGGAAATCGAATTTAAGACTTATCACACAGCTGTCATCCATGCTCCACTGCGCTACCAAGACAGTTGAAATGCAATTCTCTAAAAGTGTATATGTGTTTCTTTGCTTTAACGGATATACTCGTAGCACTCGTAGTTCACTCGTAGTACAAGTGAAGAAATAATGTGTATATTAGTTCTAGATGGTGGCTGAATGGATAAGGCGTGCAACCGGCGTGCAAATCACGCGGTCAAAGTTCGATCCCGACCGGCAGTACCAATGTGGATTCCACGTTGTGGAATTTATATGTATTAGTCAAGTGACTTACCATCTGCTAACGGTCAAGGAAAACATCGTGAGGAAACCCACATACCCTAGAAGAAATTCTATGAGTATGTCTGATCCACCAACCCGCACTAGGCCAGCGTGAATGGATTATGCCCTCTCAGCTCTGTAGTTAGAGGAGACGAGACCCAAGCCCAGCAGTGCACAGTGGCACTTAATGGGTTGAAAATGATGATTGTGAAATATTGCGCAAATATTCAACGTGGGATATTGTTGAATATCAAAGAATTTTTCTGTTAATAATCGCCAGTTAGAGATAATTGACGTAGTTACCTCTACTTATCTGGCGTTTTAGGAGCGATATTGATGGCAAACGATGTATGTTTGTCACACTGCAGTACTTAGGTGCGTCTACCTCTCTAACTGCCGATATAAAATATCATCGGGCACGATTATGTTGTGGTTAAGTCCATACGATGCGGGTTGCAAATACACTCAAGATGCTGTTGGTGCTTCCCCTTACTCTGCACATTGACGCTACTTTCTTACGCATGATAGCAAAATAGTCATCATTGTAAAGTAAAGTAAAGTAAAATTTATTCAAGTAATTAGGTAAATATGTAAAAACAGAACTCTTAAAAGTAACTTAATGTAGGGAACAAAAATTTATGATTAGCCTGTACTAGGTAGTAAAACCTGTGCTACAAGTGGTCCTAGGTCAAACACTCTTGTACACCTTACAATGTAGAGAGAACAAGAATTGTGTAAAAACTATATAAAAAAATAATCATAATAAAACTAATAATAAAACTAAACAAACAATTAAACTAAAATTCAATTATAAATATGTAACAGCTTATTTGAAAACTAACATGGTTTAGGTTTGGTCATAGGACAAACTTTGCATATATTTGTGCGCTTCAGCAAACATGCCAGACGCACTGCAATAAGGTGGAAGTCCCAACAGCACCCTGAACTACTTGACTAGCCCAAAGGCTGCTAGTGTAAAATTTTTAGCAGTATGACTTGAACAGTGTAAAACCTTACCTAAATTTTTTAGGCTTAGGTATCAGTTTATATCTCTACCAATATATGTAGTACTTATATTCAATCATACTTAGGATTTTTACCTTTACTTGTGTAACTTTATAATCATCATCATCATCATTTCAGCCTATTGCAGTCCACTGCTGGACGTAGGCCTCTCCTAACACGCGCCATAGCACTCTGTCCTCCGCCTTCCGCATCCAGTCAGATCCAGCGACCTTTTTTAGGTCGTCGGACCATCTAGATGGAGGGCGTCCTACTCTACGCTTGCCGAGTCGCGGTCTCCACTCTAGGACACGTTTGTTCCACCGTCCATCGGTCCTTCTGCAGATAATGTCGTTATAATGCCGATAATTTATAATGCCATTTGACAAATTTCATGATTCTAGGTCAACGGGAAGGATTCTATAGGTTTTGACTTTTTAATCATCAACATAAGTGACAAAAATGTGTACTGATATGCTGTATCTTTTGATTGCGTTTACTTAGAACTCTGTTTTTTTTATTGCGCCAAGGGATTTCACACTCGAGTACTTGATATTAATTTCAGCTCGATACCTTTGCGTTCTTGAGAAAAAATATCTTGACAAACGGACAGACAGACCTAAAAACAGATGGACATGACACAATGATCCTATAAGGCGGAACCCTTATATAATCTCTTTTTTCCTTTTGAGGTACGGAACGATAAATAAACACAATAGGAAAATTTTACTGACATGTTCAAATAATTTAAATCGAATTTCAACCACCTCACCTCTCCGTCGATCAAACCGCACTTTGATATTAATAATATAATTGAAACGGTATTGACCAGTCATGTGAGCAGACACTACATTGTGTTTTCGTATCCTGTCAACGCCACAGAAGCGAATATATTCTGCACAACAGTATTATGTAAATAACAAAATTGAAAACGTGTTCCAATATAACAGTCTATACTATTGTTTTCGGAGATGCCGATTTCTATATACAAACTACAGCTCGTTTTCATAAAGCCATTGAAAATAAAACAGGCAATTGGAAAAAATATTGTCAGATCGCTGATCATTGTGTGTTTGTATTGTAATTGCGGTTGTATTCTTTTACCCCGCGTGATCGAATCAGAAATCGATCCGTTATTATTTTTTTGTACTACAAGTGCAGTCAATACAGCCTCCGTACATCTTAAAATGTATAATAAAACATAGTACGTATCGCAAGTCTAGCAGCTATGTGGTATTTGTTTCTATTCAGCATAACAATGTATTGTCCTACTGTTGCGCAAAGGCCTTCCACTCCCTCCCTTTGGTATATTCCATAACAATAACATTCCTCACGTGCCAATTTATGCCCAATTGGTAAAGGTTCAGTGACCACGAGAAGCAACAAGCAAATTGATCTCACAGCGGATGTGCTACATCTGCAGATTTAAGGCAAGACGTTCCAATACAATATTATTTTATAAAGACACGCACTTGGAAACATATGCTCTGTGTCACGTGGGACCACAATTAACGGCCTTCGGGCTAGAGCCTATATAGAAATGCGCTAATCTGACTCGAGGGACAATAGACCTAAATTCACTTTAAGCAATTCTTCTTTGGGGGAATACGGCTGAAAGATATAGGTGGCCAAGTTGAGAGAAAGTTCCAATACTGTGAGGAATATAGCAATTCATAGGCTACAGATGAAGTTCTTATAGTTTAACCATTTTCCCATGTTTCTATCCTTTTCTGTCACTTAGAACCGTCTTTTATTAGAGCGAGAACAAGATGGGAGTGCGACCGCGACGCGACTTCACTCTGTCTAGATGTGGTCCAACCCTTACGGGAGAATTTGTATTTATATTAAAGAACTTCCAATATTTATTTTTTGTTTCAAGTAGGTAATTTAATTTTAAAATAAGATATCACTATCACTGCATATTATAAAACGAAGTCCTCCGCCGCGTCTGTCTGTCTGTATGTTCGCGATAAACTCAAAAACTACAAACTCTTCAGCTTTATAATATTATTATAGAGAGAGGTAATGTAGATTAAAGTGATAAGATGTGTTAAGTTGGGCATCAAGAAACGCGGGCGCGTTCTCAGAAAAATTCAAGTTTGTGAGACAGACGCAACCGTGTGTACTATTACACGAATTGCCATTTGGAGCCACTTTTGACACACCGATTACTCAAAATCTATTTAACACAAACGCATGACATTTAGTTTATTCTTTTATGTACTTAAGTACTTAGTTATGTAAAAAATATTTCAAGAAATAATGAAATAACTAAATTATAAAAATCGTTTTTAACTTTAATTTAATTTAGTAAAAAAAATTTCACGTCACCCTAGCCTTAAATTGAACAATCGTGGTGGTCGAGTGAGCTATATCACTCAGAGATTTATAAATAAATCTCTGTTTGTCACGTTTTTGATTGTGCCGACATTTTTAGTTTGTTGATTGGATCCTTGTATTTTTTAAAGGTACAATTTCTTTTTGTGAATGCGATTACGAACAAAAGTTACACTTAGACATACAACTATGTATTTCTGAACAGTACAAATATTTGTAAATAAATAAATAAGATAAAATTTGTCCTACCCTTGCCTTTAGAAATCACATATTTAGCTCATTAGACCAACACGTATATCCGATCATATGCAAAATAATTTTCAATTTAATTTATTTATTCATCATCCTCATCATCATTTCAACCCTTATATGTCCCACTGCTGGGCTCGGGTCTCTTCCAGAGAAGGAGAGAATGTAGCCTACTGTACCACGCCTGCTATACAATTTATTTATTCGCAAAATATAAAATCTATTTTGTTATGAGTAGTAACAATGATAACATGGAAATCTCTTGAGGAGGCCTATGTTCAGCAGTGGACTTCCTGCGGCTGATATGATGACGATGATGATGAATCATAACAAATTTTGTAGTGTTAGTAAGTAAGAGTATGATTATTAGTTAACTACCAAAACTAGTAGCGGCCTACACAAGACACCTAAGAGTATGCTCCAAATTTCATCAAATACATCGTGTAGTTTTTGAGAAAAATGCCTGTGACATACGGACAGATGGACGAACAGACGGACGGACATGACAAAACTAGGGTTCCGTTTTTGCCATATTGGCTACTGAACCCTAAAAAGCTAAAAAAATACATCTTAGTCTTCTCTCTCTCTCTCCTACGACTGGTTATAATTTTTTCTGATTTGTCTTATTTTGTGGCACTGTAACCAGAGTATAAAAAAAAATCTAACTAGTACGGTGGGTCCGTACTAGTTCGATTTAAAAAATTTTAACGTTATGATCTCAAGAACTAGCCTGTGATCATAACATTCAACAAAACATACAAAAAAACTCTTCAGCTTTATAATACTAGTTTAGATTTAATCGTTTATCGTCCGGTCATTATATCGTCCGTGTGTGACGGATTAAGAATACATATTGTCACTACTGTGGGTATCGTAAAAGGTGACTAAGGGAAAAAACTTAAACAGATACGAGAACTGCGAGAAAAAAAAAGTCGAAAAAACCCTATATCAACTCGTCTGACCATCGTGATATAGTAGACTAAATTCCTTTCACAATCTTTGGAGGAGGCCCGTGCCCAGCAGTGGGACGTTTCTAGATTGCAATGATGATGATTATGATAGATTTATTGGTGAAGCAAGAGGGTTTAAAGAGTCGGCAACTTGCAGGTGATGCGCCTGGTTTTGCAGGCGTCCAATAGACTAAATTAGATTCTATTACGGACATAGGTAGCAATTTTCTTGTTTTCTAAGTAGCAAGGTTAAAAATGATTTTACAATATATTTTTCTATTCAAAAGGTACCTAAATATTATCTATATTATAGAGTGTAAGCGTGTTAGAACAGGATTCTTCTAATCGGATGTGACTAGAGTACAGATTGCGACGGAAATTACACCACTGCCGCTGCGATAGCGAAAGGATTGGATTTTTGAATAAAATTCAATGTTGTGATGGCATGTCTAATATTAAATTTTAAAAGAGGAAAATTTTCTAAGCTATTTATGTCTGTAGGTATATTATGTACTGCTGAAGTAAGGACTTCCGAAATTTTAAAAATATCTCAATTACCTTGTTAAAAACTATAAAAAAATTACAATTGAATAGTGTTTCTGAATAGGAAAAGTATCTCATTTTTAAAATATCGGTAAAGTATATTAAGATGTAATATTATTTATCCCAATAGGTAAAGTATCCTCTTTCGAAGTTTTCGGTGTATTATATCAATCATAATAATTAATTATCCGAATAGGAAAAGTATCCTATTTTGAATACGTCGGTAAAGTGTATAAGATTTAATATTATTTATCCGAATAGGAAAAGTATCCCATTTTGAAGACTTCGGTAAAGTATATATAATTATTTAATATTATTTATCCGAATAGGAAAAGTATCCCATTTTGAAGACTTCGGTAAAGTATATATAATTATTTAATATTATTTATCCGAATAGGAAAAGTATCCCATTTTGAAGACTTCGGTAAAGTATATATAATTATTTAATATTATTTATCCGAATAGGAAAAGTATCCTATTTTGAATAGTAGAGTATAATATATAATATTCAATATTAGTTATCCGAATAGGAAAAGTATCCCATTTTGAAGACTTCGGTAAAGTATATATAATTATTTAATATTATTTATCCGAATAGGAAAAGTATCCCATTTTGAAGACTTCGGTAAAGTATATATAATTATTTAATATTATTTATCCGAATAGGAAAAGTATCCTATTTTGAATAGTAGAGTATAATATATAATATTCAATATTAGTTATCCGAATAGGAAAAGTATCCCATTTTGAAGATTTCGGTAAAGTATATTTTATTTCTAAAATAATTATTAGATTATTTATTTATCCGAATAGGAAAAGTATCCTATTTCGAAGACGTCGGTAAAGTATTATATTTCAAGATATTAGTAAAATAGCCGGGCATGTTAAAATCCAGTAAATGCACATACGAAATACAACATAAGGACTATGATGGATTTGAAAATGTATTTTAATTATAAGGTAGATAACTCGGTATATGTCAAGTACCTTCTCCTATTTATGGGCTCGAGGCCACAAAAGAAATGAATAGGTATTATTTCAATTAATCAATTAAAAATACCATTTTGAATATTAATACTTCTGAAACGTAAAATGAATTTATTTTTAAAATATTTTTTTTAATACTTTAACCCAGCAATCTATACTTTATAATATTATAAAGCATAAGTTTGTTTGGTTGTACGCTAGGATCTCAGGAACTAGTGGTCCGATTTGAACAATCTTTTAGTATTGGATAGCTCATTTATTGAGGAAGGTTATAGGCTTTATAACATCACGGCTAATAGAAGCTGAGCAGTGGCCAAATAAAGAACAATGGCAGCAAAGCCTCGCGCCATTCCTAGTATAATTATAATGTTGTTTTAATAGTCTATGAAATTGTGAATCTTCGAAACAAATTGAATCCAGAAACTTACTTTTTTATTAATGTGATTTTAACTAAAGGTAAAACTCAAAAAATCCTGATAGATAATAAAAAAGTCATTCAGTTTAATTTCTTAACTATATTATTTTCAAATCCTCCATAATTTCCTTTCGAATAAAATCATGTGGGTACCTGTAAAGGACATAACTTAAATAAACAAATAAATATATAACTGAACCCAAAACAATATATTTCATGTTAAAATTACCCGAACCATACACCTAAAGGCTAACTTTTAATTAGCAACGAAATAAAACTATATTCTATAGAGGGAAACCTCGCTTCGTATTCATGGAAAACTAAATAATTAAAACTAGCCAAGCGCGACCTAGTAATAACATTATTTATCTAAATATTTCTTATTAAACATACATTAGTATGTGGAATAATATTTTTGACATTTTATGCCTAAATTTTATACTTTTGCATAATAATCCTCTTTAGATTATAATAATATTATCCCCGAAAAGCCTTTATGGTTAATACTTTTTTTCTCATCATAACGTATAATAATATTAAATCTGTCTCCTATATTTGCAATACTATACTTATTGTGCCGAATTTAAGCAGTATAACCCTAAAATGTCTCACGCATTTACTTTACGAATTTCCCCGAACGCTACGAAAATGCTACCACCTAAGAAATTAACGAGAGCTACGAAAACCTCTACACATTTAAAACCCATCAGATCAACATGTATTTTAGTTTTGTTCACGTAAGATACCCAAAATGTATTAGGGATTAGAACGATATGAATGAATGTTTACCACTGCAGCCTGTTTATATGAGACTAAACATTTATTGATTTAACCGTCACGCATAGTGCTATTAATCAAAACGTCCCACTGCGGTTTATGACATAAAACACCGAAAATTATCCAAAATAAATGAATAAAATTAAATAAAATCAAAATAAACACATGCTTATATAATTTTACTATACGAGGGTTAAATAAACTTGATAGGGAAAGTTTGAATTTGGAATTTAAGGGAGGTCAATATAAAATTGGTTGAAATGGTGAATAGTGTATATAATATAGTGACTCACCTTTCGCGGTGGTGGCTGCATGGTGAGGTTGGACGGTCGGTCGCAGTCGATCGCGGCCGGCCACGAGACTCGAGCACGGGTTGTTCGCGAACGGCAGATCGATGCCGACTCAGGCCCGACACTCCGCCCCCACCGTGATGTCGAGTACTGGATGACGCGCATGCCCTTGCTACCCTAGCTTGTATTCTTTTTAATTTCATATAGGGTTGCCTTACATGAATATTGCGGGTAGATTTCTTATTTTTTAAGTTTTTGTTTTGTATCAGATTGTGCAATGTGTGTTAACACTTATACTTTTATTGACTATTGATTTAATGTAATTAGGGACGTTTTACGGAACATTAAACGAGAGAGAGACGCTTAGGCGGTGTGTCATCTCTAATACAAAGCAACCAAATAACGGGCAAGAAACCTACTAAGTAATGCCAGCTCGAGTTATTATCACTTCTTTAGAAATGCTTAAATTTTGTATATTATTATATACCTATGTGTTAATCATTATTCTATTTTTTCGATGTACCTATTTTTTTTAGATGAATTGTATGTTTAGCTATCCTAGTATCGATATAATTACCAACAAAAAAAAGGGTTTTTTTTTGTTATTTGTTGGATGGAAATAAATTAAATAATTTTTAAAACCAAATAATTTTTTGTATACAACAAGCACTGTACAGCTGTCTATTCTGTCCGCCCTAATAACAGAGTTGCATACTTTCATGTTTGCATCAATTATTCAACACTAGAAAATGACATGCAACCGCCTTCCAATTACATACCGTTTTGCAGTTATCGCGAATTTCATATTACAGTACAAAAAAAAAAGACGGAATGGCATTAGGCCTTGTCTTTGGCCAAAATTTGATATCGATCTGTGCTAGAGCTCAACACAGTGACCAACATTGTCATGGATGAAATGTCATGTTCCAAATTTGAAATAAGATTATTGTATTTTTGTTTTATTGTTGCTGGCCGAATGGATTAATTTATATATTATATTATAGTATGTATGTAATTGTTTTTTTTTATGTTTTGCGAATGTCATTTTTTTTATGTAATAATGTATGAATGAATATGTACATCATAATGAATATTACTTTGAAGACATTTTATTTATTTGAAGCATTGCAAAAATATTTTAGTAATATAAGAATAGCATGTAGGTAATAATTATTATGGTATTGCATTAGGCATCTGCTTGCGATTAGGCATCCTTGGGCTGTATTGTGGATGAGCACTCTAAAACACGCTATGTTTAGGTACACTATCTTGACTTATTAACGCATAACTAAAACTACTAAGTGTAGAAAGCTAAATTTTGTAGCATAGAGTGATATAAATATCAAGACTATTTTTTTGAATGTCTTCATTCTAAGTAGATGAAACTATGCAGTAGTAAAAAATTGAAATACTTTAGTGTAATGAAAAGTATTTTTACAATGGAAATATTCATATTGATAATACGAAAAAATTATACTTATTTTTGTTATGAATATGGGACGAACTGCCGGATTTGGAATCATTATACTTTATTTGGATAGAGAATGCAAAAAGAGTATAGCCGATACCAAATCTATGAATCGAAAGTGTAAATACATTTTAGTTACGTCACATACCTACTTGATACTGATCCATTGTAATATTAGGAAGCGACTAGACCCCACGTCACAGATTTTCCTGGTGTGGGTTCCACATCCAGTTAACTTGTTATAAAAAATATTATACTAGAGTAAGTTTGAATAATCTTAAAAAAAGATAATATAACAAGTAAATATAATTAAAAAAAATTAATAACCCGACTGCAAAAAATCAACAGAGAGCAACGCACTAAAAAGACCGAAAAATTATTGTAATTTTTAATATGATTAAATTTAAATACATAACATAAGTATGTATATATTTGTAATCTCCATTTGATTCCCTTTTTATTTTGATACTCTACTCGATAGGTTTGGTTAAAAAAAATAATAGAACTACTTCCAATTTGGAACCATTCAATTATGTATAATTTCTTTTTGAATATATGTAATCTCCTTTTGATTCTCTTTATTTTGCTACCAAAATCGAAGGGTTTGGTTAAAAAAAAATTGAATTTCTTACAATTTGGCGTCAAAAGCCCGCCGTTTAAGTCTTTTTATTCTTAAAACCTATCTATGGACACTTGGGTTTTCTAGACGAATCTAACGATACCCTAATTGTCAAAATCCATCCAGCCGTTTGGAAGATTCGTGGGAATAAAGAAATTTACAAAAATACAAGATACGCGCGAAAAACAATACCCGTCCTGACAGTCGGGTAAAAAGGTATTACCTTTATACCACGAGCTGTTCGCCGCAAGGTGTTAATTTGAAAGTATCCTTTTTGAAGTCATCCTTTCTTACCATTTTCAATTTTTCATTGGTATCAATCCACGAAAGATAAATGATAATAATAATAATATGCCCGCAGGGCTTGAGGCGAGCTGTTGGGGAGTAGCGACCCCTACGGACCTGAGTGCTCCTGGGAAAAGATTCTGTTTTTCATCTCTAGCTTGCCTTCATTGGCCGGCTCGAGTAAATTCTGACGGGGAACAGATCCCCACCTCTGACTTGCCTTAACCGGCCGGTCAGAGTGGAGTCGCGAGAGCGTTATCGCTTGAAGGTGGATGTGAAACGTAAGTGGCGAGTGGACACGTGAGGCTGGACCCTCAGGGAGCTGATGAGCGTGTAGAAAGTCCAGTGACACCTCTCCACCTTTAGCCGCTCAGGAAATGTTGCCCCTTCTTGCAAGTTGCGAGTTTTATGGGGCCCCACCACTAATAATAATAATATTCTACCACATTCACACAGCGCCATCTAGTCCCAAAGTAAGCAATTATATGTGCTTGTGTTATGGGTACTAAACAACTGATATACTACATAAATACAATTTTTTTGTAAATACATACATATTATAGATAAATTACACCCATATCAGAATAAACCTTTATGTTCATCACACAAAGATTTGTCCTGGATGGGGATCGAACCCACGACCTCCGGCTTAGCAGTCAGGGTCACTAACCACTAGACCAACAGGCCAGTCGAGGCCATCACTGAGTTGGCAAGTCTCCGTCTGCCCATTTTATACGTGTTTAACAGCATTGTTACGGGCAGACGCCATAGTCTCTTCCATAGTACAGGTTTTTCCAACACACTTAGCAACCCAACCCAATAGCCCATGATTGTTATTTTCCAAGTACTATAATAGACCTACAGTGACCGGGGAGTGTACTTGTGCGAGTTTATATAGCGCATACAAGTATACTCACCGGTCAGTGTCACATTATAACTTAGATTAAACTGTCTAAAGGGCCACTTCATGTTGGCTTCGGCCCCATGTACGCCTTCCAAAAGTCCGAGTCACCATTGGCTCGAGATTAAGGAAAGACATACATAATAATATTACACCACATTTACACAGCGCCATCTAATCCCAAATTAATCAATTATATTTGCTTGTGTTATGGGTACTAAACAACTGATATACTACTTAAATACTTTTTTTTGTGAATACATACATATTATAGATAAATTACACCCAGATACATAACAAACAATCATGCTCATCGCACAAAGATTTGTCCTGGGTGGGGTTCGAACCCACGACCTCCGGCTTAGCAGTCAGGGTCACTAACCACTAGACTAACAGGCCAATCCAAATGATTCCTTACAATCTTGTTAAACGATGGTGGCCGAATGGATCCACAAAGCATGCCGTCCGAGTTCGATTCCGACCAGCAGTACTAATGTGGATTTCACTTTATGGAATTTATATTTACTAGTCAAGTGGCTTACCATCTGCTAACGGTCAAGGAAAACATCGTGAGGAAAGAAATTCTATTGTGTGAGCTCCACAATGGATCAGTAACTGGTCGACGCGTAGCAAACTGTAATAACGAATACAATAGATAAGCCTCTCATGGCGCATGTCGTGAAGTGTGAACGTCAAAAAGTTTTATTGCTTTATAAGTAATGTTTTTGAAAAGCAATTGTAAGGTGTATTAAATAAGACTGAAAATTTATTTTCAAATGTAAATGTAATTAGGTGTAATTTGACAATATTTCGGGGACAGTTTTGAGCGTGGCTTTAGTACGTGATTGTGCATCTAGGGAGGGGGGTTGGGAACCGAATTATTGTATATTTAATGGATGACTGCCGTGGCATGATTATCTCAAGAAACAAAAGTGGTTGGAAGTATTAATTAAGCGATAACTTTGTAATTTTTTCATTCGCGGTGCCAAACTGCCAACAACATTAACACTATAAACATTAAGAGGGATATATGAGTATATATCATTTCATATTATTATACAATTATAATTCAAAATACGAATTATGACGGCTATGCTTTATTATTAAAAAAAAAATTGTAAGGTCATTCTTAATTTACAGACTTTAGGAAAATTTGCTGAAACCATTTTGACTTCGTATGACGTTCATGAAGTCACATATCAATAATAAAAGATATTTGAATTCGATACGACCATTTGCTTTGCTTTATGATAAGTACCTTACTTTGTTTATGACTTACGTTCCTAGGTTAAATCTAGACCCAAACTAATTACGAGTAAATACATGTCATTTCTCAAGCACCTATTACCTAACAGAATTCAATCTTAAAATCAAACTACCAAACTGGTTGCTAAATATATCGTACGACTACACATATTTAACACATTTCTTAACTAATACACAAATAACACACAGTCACACACAACTCAGAAACATCAATTATATTACATGAAACACATTATTTTATGTATAAGTTGTTACTTATAATGTCCAACTTAGGAAGAACTACGTCACACAAGTATTTTTTTAGATCATTGATTGAAGTTGTTTTGATGGTTTAACTATTTTTATATTAATTTTTAGTAATATCTCATACCTAAGTTAATCAATGACATTCAAATGTAAAAAAAAAATGAAAGAAAAACCGGTTAAGAGCATGTCAGACCATGCTCAATGTAGGGTTCCGCATCAAAAGAGCGTATCTTCACACCGCTTATGTCCTTTTGTTGAGAAGCGCAGTATTTATAGAAAACAAAATAAGCAACTACTTTATATTAGTCACTATAAAGGATTAATGCTAAGGATTTTGTATTTGGTACAAAATTATTCAACACCCAAGTTCAACGACTATTACTGCTAAACTAATAAAGTTATCTTAACTGCTATAATTTTCATTTAAAGTTCATGAAATGCTATCATCATGAATTTTTCCAGATTTTTCAAGCCAACAGTTTAGCTTTTAGAGGGGGGGGACCACCTACTGGAACAAAAATTTGATCTTTAAAGTTTAATATTTCGTAAATGGACCATTAAATTGTAAAATAATATTAGTAACCCCCAAGTCATTTTAAAAGACCTATTCAACGATAGACCACAAAAAATATATTCATCCCCACTTCACATGTCCCATACATGCTAGTTACACTAAAAAAAAATATTTTCCAAAATTTTATTTTACCACTTTGTCGACGTAATTGATACGAGTATACACACTTCTACAAAATTACAGCTTTCTAATACTAACGGTCGCTTAGCAAAACCTCGGACAGACAGACAGATGGACATAACGAAACTATAAAGGTTCCTAGTCAGAACTACGGAACCCTAAAAAACTCGTATTTATGTTTTGTTTAGTAAGTTAGTTTAGTTGTAAATATTATTTTCTTGTAGATTTCATGTAATATTTTATTGTATATTGTGTGATTATTAAAAGATAAACATGTCCTATATTATGATGAAGGTACCTATTTTGCATGCCTTTTAGGTTAAGTATTGAGGAATTGTTCAATTTATTGAAACAGTGTGTACCTATATTTGTGAATAAAATGATTTGATTGATTTATTACATAACTCAGGAGTCAATTGATCAAACAATATTGTTGAATTTCATTGTACAACTCATTATTTTAAACAGGATTAAGTATAACTGTTTTGTACAATAATTATATTCTATTATATCCTTCAAGAATCTGAAAAGTAATGCATGGAATAAAAGGCATTTTCATTTTTATTTTATTTTATTATTCTATCCTTCAAGTCACATAATTAATAAAATAATCTTTATAATATGCACCTACCGAAACTGAGTAAAAGAAATGTCAGTTTGTCTAAGAATTAGATGGACGTGGATGGATGTTGGATGCCAATACGTATTCATTATGCAAGAAAACAGGCAGCTGGTCACTGAAAGTCTCGAAAAAACTCATTGATAGTTCTTTTCATAAATAAATATTCAAAGTAGCTGTCGCCAGCGGCTTCGCTCGTGGGCAAATTATTTTAAGCCCTTAGGGGTTGATTTTCCAAAAAACACTGAAACACGTATTTTCTTATTTAAAACTAAAACTCCAAATAAAAATTTCACAGATCTAACTTTAAACCTAACGGAGATTCATATAAACTTGCAACCTCTAATTTACCCTCTTAGGAGACAAATTTACAAAAATATTGAAACACATATTCACATATTCTATATTTAAAATCAAAATGCTAAATACAAAATTTCACAGATATCACTTTAAAACTGAAAGAGTTTCATACAAACTTGCAAACCTTATATTATCCCTTTAGAGGATTTTTATCCAAAAGTCCTTTCTTAGTGGATGTCTACATCATAGAAGGCGTGAACTCCTAAAATTTCAGATTTGTAACCCCAGCGGTTAATGCTCCAAGTTGATGAATCAATCAGTCAGGGCAAGTCTATACGAGATAAATATAGACTGCATTTAAAATTTATTTGTCAGCCCACTGCACCTGCACAAAATAGTGCAAGCGGTCGTCCCGAAGTACTAGGCGATCAGAAACTGTAGGAGATAAAACGTTGATGTATATCTGTAGCTACTATAAATTCAAAGCTATTTAGGTATACTGTATGGAAATATCTTGTTTTTTATCAACTAGCGACATAATATTATTATGACACGAGGGAGAATCGTATATTTAGCATAGTAGGTCAAGTTTAAGCATTCGCATTCATACCTACTTAATGGTTTGGTTATCGCTTGTGCATTATTTATTTTTTCTTTTTATATCAATACATTTGATTGGTTTGGGTTTGTTATTAATATAATTGTGCATACGATGCACCAATTAAGTTCCTACCAATATTTAAACAGCATTATGTTTGTTATTACGAAGGTGTTTTACCTATACATGAAGAAATTTGTAGGTATATTAACATTCACTTATCTAAGAACACCTAGATTTCGTGTTACCCTTTTAACAGCGTTCACGGCCAGTAAAATCGGGTTTTAGAGTTCACAAAAAATATCATTAAGTAAATTAATTTATTCAGGTACCTACGCTTTACGTTCGCATATTGACATTTAGAAATAGTGAATAGGTTAGATAGGTATAGATATAATGCAATAAATTTGGGGCTCTTTCAATTTAGACGTTTCGTATCGGACGGCTGCCGTATGTTTATTATGTCGCCTTGTTACGTCGCGCAGCAATACCGCTGCAGCACGGCAGCAGACATGAAAAGATTGCGGTTTGTCCGTATGTTATTGATGTCATGCCTATATTTGATATCAGTCTTGATGTCAGCCTTCTATTCATTGCACTACTTACTCAACGAGAAAATGAGAACGCTGCATTCGTGATGTTGCTGTCTGGTATTCGAGTGTACAGGGCGGGGGGGAGGGGGGCGCACCGTTGGCCCTCCGCTCCTTTTGTATGAAAAAGAACATTCTTCTTGTGCAAGGATAATTTTCCGTATTTTTTAAACCCTATACCAACCCGTCTAGCCTGCGTGGTAATAGTAGGCTTAATTCCCTCCACATTCTTTGAAGGAGACCCGTGCCAGGCAGTGGGGCGTTTATGGGTTGAAATGAATGATGATGATGAATAATGAAGGATGACTACCGGACCGCTCAGGCACTGCAGCATCAACAGGACGACAACAAACCGTCTAATTATTGAAAAAGAACTGTTTTAAATTAGAAAAGAGATAAAATAAAAAAATTATGTAGTGGTTGTAGATATATCCGTGTAGTAACGGATTTAGAATACATAATGTCACTACCCCATTTCAACCCGTGGGTGTCGTAAAAGCCGATTAAGGGACCTAACTTTAAACAGACAAGAGCACTGCGCGAAAAGGAAAATTCGAATCAAAACTCTATACCAACCCGTCTGGCCAGCGCGATATAATAGGCCAAATTCCCTCCAAATTATTTGGAGGAGACGCGTGCACAGTAATGGGTCGTTTCGGGTTGAAATGATGTAGATATTAAGATTGAAAATTAGGAACTTATTTTATGGTAGACTCATTTAACTAAAGCTAACAGATTATTATTTATTACCATTTAAACGTACATACAATTTTGAAGTCACTATTTTACACAGCTGACAATTGAGAGCTTACCCTCTTTCAATTTTATAAAGTATTAATATATAAATTCTATAAAATCATTTTATATGTTGGATAAGTAATCTATTGAAGAATAAATAAAATGACTGCCTCGCCTGCTCAAGCGGCTACACATATAGCCCTTAATTAAAAAGTATGAAAAGTTTCTTTTGATGCCAAACATGATATGATAATCACAAAAACAATATTTTTTTAGTTGTGCAATTCATCTATCTCCTTACCTTATCGAATGAGCTTGAGGTAAACCCTATATTTAAACATTTCCTACGTATTTTTGCATGAATAACTCAATTATTTCAAACTACCCACATTCGGTTACAACCAAACGCATGTTAAAGCTTTTTTTAATTTTAATTACAGCAAAAAATAAGTATATCATAGTAAAATTGGTTTAGAAAATTTATATTTTGATAAATATTAAAAAAAACTAAACTATGTACCAGTAGTATCTTCATCATCATCATCATATCAGCCCAATGACGTCCACTATTGAACATAGGCCTTCAGTACTATACCTATTATTATTACATTATATACAAATTATTTCACACTTTATAATCTAATCGAATTCTTCTATTTGTCATATTAAAACAACAGCTTTTTATAGGCATATGAAAGAACATATTATTATGTGGATCACACTTTGTAAACTTTTTATCTGTCTGTCTGTTTGTTTGAGATTAACTCTGAAACTGCTCCTAAGCAATTTGGACAGGACTTTTACAACCAAACCAAGTGAGTTTACAGCTATATAATATTAGTATAGATTCAAAAATATAAATGCTTTAAATATATAAACAAAGTACCATATTGGATGTTCTCATCGTGATATTCTCAATATCAGTCCCGAATATAGAATTCTTAGCATGTGTACACTGCTGCCGACACAAACTGAGTAAGGCTTTGAGGTTACATTAATTTTAACAATTAAAAATATTTGAAGGTACTATGAAAATGTTTAACCGTATTGAATATACCTGAGTATTGAATATGATAACATCGTAAATGACAATTTTTAAAACTACTTACTGTGTATAAATCATTGGTAGATCTAAGAATTTGCTTGGTCTTTCTCCTAACTATCACCGTTAGTATGGTCGCTTCACTATTAATATTCCCGTGCCGAGTGACGTGAGTTCGGTTTCCTCACGAGACAAATATTTAATTTTTCAGATTAAAAATATTTGTTTCGAGTCTGGATGGTATATTTGTAAAGCTCTCTGCGACACAGCCTGATCGCAAGTGCGTGTGTGATGATTAAAAAAAATAATGGCATAAAAGGTAAAAGAAAAATAAATGAAATATGAAAATATTATACAAATAACGGCTATTGATTTTATGTATAATGTTTCAGCTCAGAGGACTTCTAACTCAACATATTGTTGCAATAATAATGTGCTGCAGCGCTGATTTACTTGGACCCAGAAGAGACCACACGAATATTAAACCAAAAACGAAATGCTTAGTAAAATAATAAAAGCCAAATATAGATTATGAGTATAAAAAATTCAAATACACCTTAAAAATGATTTTGGAAAGCTTTTTAGTGTGTAAAGTGACTTTTAGAAAAAGTACCGTGGATTATGAAAAAATGGGGTTACTTTGATAATAGAATTTCTGTAATAAAAGTAACAATGTGCTTAAGTGCTTACTATATTAATTTCATTCACATAATGAGTTAGAAAACTGTATGACCTGCTGAAGGTACTGCAAAAAGTTCTATAGCGAAAAATTGCATGACCAAAGTTACCTCAGCTGATCAAAGTCGGTACCAATCTACCGGTACCTAAATAAATTTAAGACAGATACTGTGCAGTTACCATATTTTTAACGTGGGGTATCGTTAAAAAAGGTATTTAAGACCGCGAGAGTAAGCAATTGTCGTATTCGGTGCTGAAGCGGGGCGTGAGTTTATTCATTTATCAATTGTCTTTCCTTTTGTCCGCCATTTTGTCTAACTTGTACCACCACATGGCGGTTAAAACTTAGATCTTTATTTGAACTTCTGTAAATATTTATTTTGCCTTGTACTTATTTCTTCAAATTTTGTATTAGTTTTACGTAAATAAGTACCTATTTATGATTTTTTTATTTCTATACGGAAAATTAGGTACTAATCCTACTTTCTTTTGTTCTTTTACCAGCAGCCATTTTTGATAGATTCTACTCCCATAATTGGCCCATGTGTTTAATCAGTTTATTAAAAGTTTATTTTTCTTGCAGTTACTCGGTGCCCCGCTATTTGTGACCTGTTGCCGTATGGTAAGTGTTTTTTGTATAGTTTAAATTATTATTTAGGTATAATGTATATTGGATTTTTCTACTCAGAAACTCTCACTACTCTCAGCATAACCACGCCGCGCGGCGTCTTTATATTACAATAGGCTCACCCGATTAGATGGGACCTTAAATAGCAGAAATTTGGGTGAAATGAGTAATTGCCAACTACTTATTTGTTCCCAAAATGTTATTTTCTCGTTTTTCTGACGTATAATGTGAACACGTGGCAGATGCTCTTGTCATTGGAGGAATTTATATTTGCATATACAATATAGTAACGATAACTAGTTATATATCTTAAAATCAGCTACCTGTCCTCTTCACTTCAAAAACTTTTCTTTCTTCCCAAGGAGCATAATTTTACCACGTTTTATTTATGGAATTTTAATGTTTCTTCGCAGCCAGGGTCTGCAGCTCTGGTAACAGCAACGGGTCACAGCGGCCCGATGCCATCCAGTATGCTTCATAACATCATATCGTCATCAACACGGCATCGGTCAATGGTCAACGGCCATCACCTGTCTACACCTCTGACACCTAGCCAAGCATATCTCATCTCCAGTCCATCCAAGCTGGAATATGAGCAACACAGTCACTGTTTTTCCAGTGAGTACCTACATAATATTCATTATTTTCTTCTTTTTACATAAACTTTTATTACTTCTCGTCTCAGCAGTGTGTGGCCCTAGGACCGTACTAATCTCGTTCGATTGGTCAAATTCAATTTTTTTTTTCCATATTAGTTAAGACCCCTTTTCACGCGACATAAAAACTTTCATAAATGGTTTAAATATATAGTAGCATTTTAAACGGACGAACACTTAATGAATTTTTAATAGTCATTGTTGTAAAATTGAACAGGGATTTTATTTTTATACTGAGTGTTCCTTGTATTTGTTTGTTACAGAATTTAAGCTGTCTATCTGAATCATTTCATGGAACTACACGCTTAATTCTGTAACCTGTAGCGGAATGGTCAGTACAATTAATTTCTTCCTATTTGCATTTTACATACTTTTTAAACATGTATTAAGTAGTCCAATCATAGTAGATAATTTAAAACTGTTCAGTTATGGTTGCAGGAACATCCTGCAACCATAACTGAACTGTTTTAATACATATACATACATATAGATCACGCCTCTTTCCCAGCAGAGGGGTAGGCAGAGACCATTTCCTTCCACTTGCTACGATTCTGACATACATCTTTGGCTTCTTCAACATTCATCAGTCTTTTCATGCATTCTTTTCAGTTTTAAGTTCTAAAATAATTGTTAAACTCAGTTTGTTTACTGAGTATGTATGACTTGTTTCCGCCCGCGGCTCCACCCGAATATTATATCGGTAAAAAACAGTAACCCATATATTATTTAAGACTATCTGTCCGCCAAATTTTATACAGATTTGATTGACAAAAATACCCAGGGTATGTTTGTCAATTGTCAATCCAATCTATCCATTTATAATTTTAATATGTATGCTTGCATTTACAGACAGGGCTAAGAAACTCTGGTGGTCAACTACTGCAGACCATTGCTGCAGCAGGCACCTGACACTCACTGTTCCACTTCGGTTCCTCGCCACAACACGGTTACATTAATTATTGTCTTAATCTTTACTTCTGTCATTTATTACTGTAATATTGTGTCAACTACAACAAAAAGAGAACTAATTTTAGGAAAAATTAATAATGATAAGTTGTTTTTGCATGAAACTAGTTTTAAGTCGTTTAATTACAAAGAATCAGCCATTTAATTTTATTATGTAGGTATTTAATTTTAAGCAATGTTATTTTGATTTTTGTTATTAACACCATAATATTATTGTAATAATATATATCTATCCTCACTATTCCCTTGTTTTATTTACTTAGAAAAACCTTAGCCTGATGGTAGTACCTTCCAATATTTGCCTATACTAAACCTAGTCATTCTATATGTATGTCTACGGATGGTGTTCGTGAGGTAGACTGGACCAAACGAGATATGTACATACGAGATATATAGCAATAGGTACCTAATAATAGTGGACAAGTGGTCCAGTCTACCTGACAGACACTACGGATGAAGTGGAAATGCATATCAAAAGGTGCATACAATCAAAAGAAATACGAGGACTATAACTCCAAAGTGGACACCACTGACCACTGCAATCACCAAGCCAAGAGGTGTGCGTGACAATTCTTCTTCTACAATTTTTTTACAACTTCTACTAAATTGATAACATTAGTTTTTCGATTCCCGATTAGGACACTCAATCGTCACGCACACGGCCAAGAGTCAACGACTTATAATACGATGTTACCTAGGGGCAAAACTGCAAAACTTGAGTCCAAAAGGCCAACACACGGCCAATACACGACCAAAAACAATTAGGCCTATGGAAGCTAGACATTTATATTTTTATAAAACCAACTAAAACAATAATTTAAAAGCGCTAAAGTGATCACTTTTAAAATATATAGCTTAAGCTTATAATTGTTGTGTTCAAATAGTATTTTTTTTTGGCCTCTGTTCAGCTCTTATTAGTCGTAGCGTGATGTTATAGTTATAGCCTTTCTCGATAAATGGGTTATCCAGCACTAGAAGAATTTTTTAAATCGGTTCATTAGATCCCGAGATTATCCCCTACAAAGTCACAAAGTCACAAACTTAAAGATATAGTTAAGAGTAGGTAGATAATATATGATGTATTTTCTTATAACAATATCATTTATATATATTTCAAAATAAAAAATAGATTACATAATACTTTGTTATTGTTTGTTCATTCAACTTTAATCTTCAATTCGGCCCGAATACCTATAAGCAGTTGTTAGGTAGATGTTACCTAGTACCAGGATTGCATAAACTGATGGAGTATAAATATCTCTATATTCTTCGATCCACATAATATGGGTATCAAATGAAGAAGCTTGTAGAGTAGTCTATACTTCTATCTTCATTTATACTAATATAATTAAGAGGAAAGATTTGTTTGTTTGTTTCTTTGTTTGTTGCGATTTAACTCAAAACTACCAGCCCGATTTTAAAAATTCTTTCACCGTTAGAAAGACACATCTTTACTAGGGTTCATGATTTCTCGGGTCTCGTGAATTCTCGAGGCTAATTTCTCGGGTCTTCTCGGGTTGTCGAGAAATTTACATTTACGTACGTTTTCTCATATTATTTGATTCCAATAACGTCAACAAATTCAGTGGTTTTCCTCTCAAATAAAAGTATCAAATTAATTATAAAGCTTTTATTGATTATATTCAAAAACATTAATCTTATGAATAAGCTAATTAACTTTTTTTAACAAAATACAGAAATAATATTATTCAGACTTATAATTATAATGACAGCACCATTTTTGGCTGGTTAGAGTGCAGGAGACGGTAAAATCTATAACAAACGCAATTCAAATTAATAATAAGCACTTGAAGTAATATGTGATACACACACACATACATTACACAACTGGCAATATTCGTCTCACAAATTTAAAATGACACATAATTAATTTCAAATTACTTACATAAGAAAAACATATCAGAATAATTAAAAACTAAGTTTGTGTGTTGTTGTTTTACAAAAATAGGAAATATAATTAGACTAAGTAGTATAATTAATGTATCGTTAGTTATTTTATGTATTAAAGTTTGACTAAAAAATAATAGAAAAGAACAGATAGGTACTAGTAAAATTTAAGATCATACCTATTTAGATTATATTATTGATAAAAATAATAGGTATGAATAACAAAGCCATGATGTGTCAATAAAAGTGAAAAGACTTACCTGTTTGATTTAAACTAACCTCGTAATCTGTGAAACACTCATTACGTAAACTATACACTGCTAGAGTCGAAACACGAAAAAACGTATAAAAACGACGCGGCATCGGCAGAGCACTTGCAGCGAGAACAAAGGGTGCCGCTACGCTTTGGCCCGCGCCACCACGCAACACAACAAACGGCGATTTAATTTCTATATACTCATATATACATGATTTCTCGAGTTTTTGACTTTTCTGGAGCTTGATTTCCCGGGAACTCTCGAGCCGAGAATTCCCGGGAAATCGTTGGGCTTTGCTAATAAACCCTAATCTTCACCGAGTAATATAGGCTATATTTATTTCCAGAAATAAGTAGACATCTTTACTAATAGTTGAATAATGTAACCAAAAATTGTCATAAAAAGTCTTTCATCGCATGCGCTGCCAAAACTATTGATAATAGAACAAAAGAATGTATTACATTATTAAAGAACATATCACTTCACTACACATTGTTTGGACTAGTTAAGAGATAAACATACTAACCCCCCCAGGTGAGCCCAATGGGGGGGGCATTAACTTAGATCTTTTCAAAATGTAAAATCTATATATATATTTTATTATATGCCATCTGTTTTTCCGGTTTATTATCCCGTTTCAGTGCCTCAAGCTTTTAAAATTAATATAGATTTTACTTTTTGAAAAGAACTAAGTTTATATCATCATCATCATATCACCCCAACGACGTCCACTGCTGAACATATATACGGCCCTTAAATTTATTTTTTACTTTTTAGTTCACGTTTTTGTTTATTGAAAGCTTCTCCTTAAAAAAACATTATTTTATATTTTTTGTAAGATAGCCATTTTAATTTGACTGGCCTGTTGGTCTAGTAGTTAGTGACCCTGACTGCTAAGCCGGAGGTCGTGGGTTCGATCCCCACCCAGGACAAATCTTTGTGTGATGAGCATGAAGGTTTGTTCTGTGTCTGGGTGTAATTTATCTATAATATAAAATATATATTATTATTATGTATTTACAAAAAAAAATGTATTTAAGTAGTATATCAGTTGTTTAGTATTAGAACCCATAACACAAGCAAATATAATTGCTTACTTAGGGACTAGATGGCGCTGTGTGAATGTGGTAGAATATAGAAAAAATATTATTTTATAATTGTTTGTTATCTCAAATTCAGCCCGAGTAAAGAGGTATTTAGATGATAGCTGCTACCAGGTTCGCATAAACTATTGGAGTAAAAACAAGACATTCTAAGATAGTTTAGTCACTTTTTAATTGTTTGTTATCTCCAATTCAACCCGAGTAAAGAGGTATTTAGATGATAGCTGCTACCAGGTTCGCATAAACTATTGGAGTAAAAACAAGACATTCTAAGATAGTTAGTCACTTTTTAATTGTTTGTTATCTCCAATTCAACCCGAGTAAAGAGGTATTTAGATGATAGCTGCTACCAGGTTCGCATAAACTATTGGGTTAAATTATACAAGACTAAGATTGTCACATTGTTATTGTTTATTCAATCTACAATTCAGCCCGAGTATAGGTAGTTAAATGTTAACTAGTACCAGGCTTGCATAAACTCCAGTTGATGGTATTCAGGTGGGCCGTACATCTGCTTACCAGTGGCGGGTCGTCGTAAAAAAAATCGGACG
Source organism: Laspeyria flexula (assembly GCA_905147015.1). Lineage (NCBI taxonomy): Eukaryota > Metazoa > Arthropoda > Insecta > Lepidoptera > Erebidae > Laspeyria > Laspeyria flexula. Next base: position 4,478,317 of record LR989949.1, on the reverse strand, counting down.
AATACGTAAGCAGCTGTTTGTGAGAACGTAAATAAAAATATTATGCAATTATAATATAAAAATGTTATAATTGCATAAGTTGATAAAAAATGCTATGCAATAGCTTTACCGCGACAGTCCCCGTAGCCACACTTTTTTTTTTTTTCAATCTATTAGTTCTTAGTGCTACTTAGTTCTACACTATATTTAAAGATGAATGAATTTGGTTCTTTAAAATGGTGTAGAACTAGTGTATCTTCCAAACAGAACTGAAATTTATAATGAATTTTTCAATTAATGGTAATAATAATCACAGAACAGAGATAAGTTTTCAAGTACCTATTCATATTATTGAGGCCTCGATCATACTGGCAGCTGTGAGCGGCGCGACAGAGGCGCGGTGCCACTCCAATAGGGTAACTTCGTATTGCCGACTGCTTATTACACATTTTTTCGTTTTTCAAAAACGAGACTCATAAAGATTAGCCTATATTATAGTCGGTTATCGAAACTACCACTTATTAACCTTTTGAATGCCAACGTCGACTACACTTATCAGGAATAAGCGTGCCCTGTGTGCCTGTGTGCAAAAACACAAGACAAAAATGTTAAATCACAATTTTTATGTGTTTTATTCAAAAGGTATACATATAATAAACCTAGTTATCAAAACTTACAAGGCATACCAAACCAACAATGTCTACAGAACAGAAAATGAAGGAAAGATCGCACTGAATAGTGCAATAATAATTAATTAATGTTAGGTACGTCTAAAGATAGGTGTAAATATTAACATAAGATTAGCCGGCTAAACTCCGGTTTATTTTCAAGATCCAGCAAGTTTTCGATAAATCCATAAATATTATAAAAGGCTTTGTCCTGACTGACTGACATATAGACAACGCACAGCCTAAACCGCTGGTTGTAGCAACTTGAAATTTGGAGGGTGTATTTGTCCTAATGTCTAGAGGTGTACTAAGAAAGGGATTTTTAAAATTCAACCCCTAAGGGGGGGATAAAAACGATTGTATGAAACTTCTTTGTTTTTTAACTTATAGATTTGAAAATTTGTGTTGGGGTACTACTATCAAAATAAAAAATACCCTCATCAATATTTTTGACAAGGGTAGCTTTGGAAGGGTGAAATTGGGGATGAATCGTTGTATGAAAAGATCTTTGTTTTGAAGTTAACGTTTTGCAAATTAGTATTGGGATAGGAACTTAAAATGTTGTTTTTAATATTTTTGATAGGGATGGGTTCAGGGGGTAAAATATTAAACAGACAGTTCTTTGTTTTTCATGTTATATGTGAACATTAATTAAGAAGTGACTTGATGGGTTGTTTTTTGGTGTTTGAAAAACTTGCCCTAAGGGATGAAATAGGTGTAATAATTATTAGAAATTGATATGGATGTCGTTTTCAAGGTTTTCAGGGACGCTGATTACGAAAATGTTATCTATATTGACGTAAAATTAAATTCAACTCCTGCAGTGGGGTGTTGTGGAGTTCATGAAATCCACTTAAAATAAAGATATATTATGTAATATCGAAATCTACATGGACGAAGTTGCAGGCAAAAGCTAGTACCTATATAATAATTGGTAAATATCGATTAATACCTAAAGTAGGAAACTGATTTTTCTTTAGTTTATTACTCTTTCTTTTTCGAAATTCCACTCTTATTACGTTCCTAATTAATTTTAAGTTTAGTTAAACTAATATCAACATTATACTTTTAATTATTTTTTTAATAAAAGTTTTCGTGACAAAAAGTAAACATTATTGTTTTCTTTTTCATTTGCTTCAACTTTTTTCACTAAGAGACTGCGGTAGTACGTAGGATTAGCCAGCTAATCTTAATTTTGTGTTTACATACAACTTGAGCTCTAACATAAACATTGTTTATTGAAAAGGTCACGTACTCTTTTATTTTAGATGTTATTTTTTATTTGATAACGAATTTGATATTTATTCTACTGTATTATGAAAATTATTTACGAATGGATAAAAGAAATAATCACTTCGTAATAGAAAACTGATAACTGTGCATGCAAGTTTACCGGACGCCGTACACAAACGGTACATGATCGGTTATCGATATACCTATATACTTATTAATTAAAACTTAATAATAATATAATTATGTATTAATATTTCCTTTTTATTTCAATTAATTCTAAAAAAAATACATTTTTAATTAGACATATAAAAATACATATAAAATTATAAATTTTGGAGTCTCACCGGTATCGGGTACAAGGACCAAGCTACCGGTGGTTAGGGCTCCAGAGAGAGGATCGTCCTCACAATGCGTGCCGTGTCCAGAACTACTGCCTTCTGCATCTGGGTCACGACCCATCTACCTAACGCGAGCCTCTTCAGGTGTCGATGGAGGCTCTTGGCAATCAGTTATTTTAAATGAGACGACTATCGGCACAATGATCGCTGAATCCATATCCCACATGTCGACAATCTCGTGAGCAAGGGCCAAATATTTTACTTGTTTGTCTTTTTCCTCCTTTCACGAGATTTTCGTCATGAGGAATGGTGACATGGATGATATAATATTTACGAGGTAAAGTTTGTGAGATTGTGACGTTGTTGGTATATCGGGATCTACTGAACCTATTTTCAAAATTTCTTTAATGTTGGATAGCCCATTTATCGAAGAAGGTTATAGGCAATATAACATTACGCTACGCCCAAAAGGAGCTGAGCAGTGGCCAAATATACATGCGCGCAAAGGTAACCAAGCGATAAAAATATAAATTTCGATATTTCGTTTCGTTGTATTGTACATGTCATAAGTAACGTCTAAAGGGCTTATTACAGGGCTAGGGTCCCTTTAAATGAACTCCTGAACACTATGTAGTGTAATATACTTTTGAGTCTTTAGTATTATTGCATTATACGGTGTTTAGGAGGTGCCTTAAAGGGACCCTGAATACCGTTGTGTAATAATTATAAATAAGCCCTTAGGCCCCAACTTCTTATTGTCGACCTTAAAGTACCAGGAGAGCATAGACCTACAAGATAAGTGTAAACACGTTTTATTTATAATACAATAAATAGTGAATGGGCGGTGCTAAGGGCGCGATTCCATTAGGCAAGTCTTGCATGCAAGTATGACGTCACATTTAAGTTCGTACAAGTTACTTGCATTGAAGACATATTTTCGGGAGTGTACAAATTGCATGCAGCTTTTACTTGCATACAAGTGGAGATTGTGATTTTAACAATTGAATAGAACCAAGAAAGAATCCAAGAAGTCATTCGAAATGTGCGTAGCGCTTGAGCGTTCAATTTGCATTGAACTCTTGAATAAAAATTTAAAAGTACAAACTACTTTATACAAGTTGTAACTTGTATGCAAGTAAGTAACTTGCCTAATATAGTAGCATCCTTATGTTAATTTAAAATAAATGCTGCTTCAAGGCCAGGAGCTGCCAGGAGGTCATAACCTTTAAGACAAATCTTTTTAAATGAACGAGATAATAATGATATGATTATATGACGTGCTCGTTGGTGTAAAGCAGCGAGTACCAGGAGATCATAAATGCGGGCTGGTTTCAAGAAACTCGTAATATCAACGTGACATCATTTCGCCAAAAGTAAGTGACGGCACAGTAAGTTTAATATATGTAATATATGTATTAATTAATATCTTGATTCATACAAACGGTTGGAACGCGAGTCATAGCTACGCGCTTCGAATTCGGTATACACTCCGATCCCGCTAAATTATACACGTCCGATAGCAGACCGATGGACTAATATCGACCAATCACAGGCCAACAATATGGCACGTTTGACTTAGTAAGCCAATCACAGCTATCGAATGAGACTATCGGCTTACCATAGTGTTACGATTGTGTTAGCAGGATCGGGTCCCTGCCCTGTAGCAAATGAATCGCAGTGACGAACAGACTATGTGCTGATTTTGTAAGTAATCAACGTGCTATTCTAAATATTTGATTGAAATTGAATTGAAGCCGTGAAAAAAGAGACATAGTAATAAGAAAGAAGTCGTCATCTTCTCATAAGATTAACGCAAACTTGGAGGGCAGATTGGTGTGGCTTTTCACACTTGCCATATAAACAAAAAAATGTACTGCAAGTTTAAATGACCCACAAACCGCAGGGCAGCTAGTGGCAAGCTGAATGTGAGTGGCGACACTGCGGTCCTGAATGCCCCTGAGAGTCGGTATAGGCCTCGTCTCCAGCACGTCTTTGTTGGCTGACTGGATTGGATCTCCAAGAGCGACCACAGGACTATCAACTCTGGCTTGCCTTAACCAGCTGACGAGAGAGGGGTCACCAGAGCTATATACTCGGGGGTGGAAGTGTCATTTTGCATATTTTGGCATAATTACGAGGAACCCGCTCCGGGTCTCCGCTTGGGACCCGCGATGGCGAAATCGGCACCGCACTGCTCGACACCTCTAGCCGCGTACTAAGGTGTTGCCTTGAGACCCGTGGACTTCGGCCCACATCGGTTGTGTAAGGGGCCCATCTAGTGTAAGGCGAGTCACTGTCTGCCCAAATCCTCATTTAACATCATATATTCATCGCTGGAGGAGGCAAGCAGGCGACGTTATTTCCGTATGCCAGATATCACCATTCCACCGAACACCCAAACTTTATTTGACTCCATAACATCATACAATAGCTTTACACTTACCAGTGACAAACCATAGCCGTACTACAATAGCGCAGCTGTGATATGGCAGCGGTAAGCGTCTCATCCCATTCTAAATTAAAATTCTTTAAGGGCCTCTGCGTGTTGGACCTGTGTCCTCGCGTAAGCCTTCCAAAAGGACTGGGTATACTTCTCACCTTAGAGAGAAGTATAGCCGTAAAAAAAAGAGACAATAATAGTAATATTCTACCACATTTACACAGCGCCATCTAGTCCCAAATTAAGCAATTATATTTGCTAGTGTTATGGGTACTAAACAATTAAAATACTACTTAAATACATTTTTTTTTTGTAAATACATATTTTAGATATTGTGCTGTTCATGGTTGCCAGTATTTTTAATTAAACTTTATATCCGAATGCGGCGTTTTTAAAGTCTTAAATTTAACAATAAAGCATTTCATACGTCTTTGTCGGAGTTGCAAGTATTTAAAATTTATAAGGGTTTTCACTAATAAATCTACTAATCAAAAAACACAACATGATTTTAATTGAACACTCATTTCATTCACAACGAATTTTTTATATATAAAATATAATATTATCCTACTACAATGACTAAACTAGAAAGAAACTCAAGTAGATGAAATTTAAATACGTGCTGTAAGCGGGCACCCCTACCGAGTGTTTACCACGCGGCTAAAGGTAATTATTTCAAGGTCAGGGGTGAGTCACGGTACTGATATAAAAATATATTGTGATGATGGCTACGCTCAACTCGTGAGAAGGGATCAACTTTCTAGGTATTGTCGACCTTCGATATACCAGGAGAACATAAGTCTCACGAGGTGTGTAAGTTTTCTTATACTAGTGATTGGGCGGTGTTTATGTTGATTGATAGCCGGGGTAGCAATATAGCCGTCTGATAGGTGGACATTGGTGACAGAAGGCGGTACCTACTTTTGTTTGACATTATGACACAAGACGGTTGCTTACGCGCAAGTGACCTCGCAGTGACGAGTGGTTAGCGATAGTGTATAACTCCTTGTAGATTATGCATTCCTAGTTTTTGGTCTTGGTTACGTGTTTTAAAATTGTAATATATTAAATAGCAAATTATATTGTCGACAGTAATAAACAACGCGAAAAACCAGGTCCTAGTTATCTTCAATTACATCGGACTCTCGATACGACGGCAAAAACCAGTATGCCACCAAGCAGAAAAAGAGATCCAGGTGCACACCTGGTTCACCATGCCATAAACAATGTCCAACAAGGTGTGTCAAGTGCAATATCGGTGTCCTCTTGGAGTGCTTTATTATGTATCATACCAAAAAGTAAATAAAAGCTAATTAGTAAAATCATGTCTTTTTTGCATACACGTAGTCCTACTGTACCATATGTGGTACGCCCCCTCAATCCCCCCCCCCTATTATTAAATTTTTTTTAAAATATTTTTCCCTTACTTTTTAGACCTTCTTGGATCAGATTTTGTTAATAAAACACGAATTTTCCACAAAAATAATTATCGGTCTAAATGGGTTAAAGGTATTTAAGTCAATTAATTCTAAAAAGACTGCTGACTTATGAGGCATCTCTGTTAAATTAGTTGTAAACATTATTTTTTGTATAGCCCCTTATCTAGCTACAATTTTAAATAGACGTGTTGATGTAGGTATGTTTCCAGATGTTTAATGAAACACAGTAAAGTAATTCCTTTATTTAAAAATGGATCTAAAAACAACCCTAGTAACTATAGACTTATATCCATATAGCCTACTATTAGTAAAATTTTTGAGAAACTTATACTACAACAACTCGAAAGTCATTTTAATTTGCATAAATTATTACATACCGAGCAATATGGTTTCACTAAGGGTCGCTCTACTATAGATGCAGGCGTAACACTAATAAAACATATTTATAACGCTTGGGAAAAATCGATGAATGCTATGGGTGTCTTTTGCGACCTTTCAAAAGCTTTTGAGTGTGTTAAACACGATACGCTCTTCGAAAGCCTAAACACTATGGAATTAGGGATGCTGCACTTGATCTCATAGCCACTTACCTAAGTGATAGAACTCAATACGTAGAAATAAATGGAAATAAATCTTTTGAATTAACTGTAAAAATGGGCGTTCCCCAGGGCTTAATTCTCGGTCCTTTTCTATTTCTAGTGTACATAAATTTTTTTTATTTATCGCAAGGAAAATAATCTAGATGTAGTAAATGGTTCTCTCGCAAAAGTTCTGGACTGGTTTACAGCAAATAATCTATTGTTGAATACAAAGAAAACAAAATGTGTAAAGTTCACAATGCCGAATGTTAGAAACACAATAACAAATCCTAGTTTAAATAATGAAACAATTTCAGTTGTAGAATCTACAGTTTTTTGGGTTTAATTTTAGATAAAAATCTTCAATGGGGAGCCCAAATAAAGTGTCGCGCAGGTAAACTTAGCTCTGCAGCTATCACAGTCAGAAAAGTGTGAATACTTACTGATGTGGAAACCGCGAGACTAGTATACTTTAGTTATTTTGACAGCGTCATGACCTATGGCATTTTGCTATGGGCTAAGGCTGCTGATATTGAAACGATAATCATACTTCAAAAACGAGCAATACGCTCTATTTATAATTTAGGCCCACCAGTTTTCCTGAGAGAACTTTTTAAAGACATAGGTATTCTAACGGTTGCATCTCAATATATATTTGCGAATATTATGTTTATTAAACAGAATATTCATCTTTACAGAAAAGTCAATGACATTCATTCAAAAAATACACAAAATAAACACTTACTCTGTAATATTTCCCATCGCCTTCATAAAGTCCACAACTCTTTTGTTGGACTAGGGGTACGTTTGTATAAGAAACTACCCATTGAGATGAATCTACCCTTACAGAAATTCAAACTTACGGTCAAGAAACGTCTAATAGGGAATGGCTACTATACTGTTAACGATTATTTAAATGATAAAAAGACATGGAACTAGTTCCTCGCTTCATAATCTATTCTTTGCAAGAATTACATTTATCTTACTCTTGTTCATATTATTACTGTAAAGTGGAAGCATTTTAAAACCTTTTTTTTTTCCATTAAGCAAGTGTCTTCGATTGTCATGCTCACTAAACTGTCATTGCTCGTGGTGTCGTATTGGCCGGGTCATTCTCTTCGCTCAAATATGGTTGAAGAGAATGATGGCTGGTCTGTGCGTCGTGCCCGTGAACGGGCGCTACTTGGGGTGACTGGTCAGTCGTCGTATGCTGTGCTTTAGCGCTCCTAAATTATTCAATACATAGTTGGTACCAAGTGATGATCACACATACCATAGTTCTTGACGAAAACAAATTAAAGTTTGATTGCTTATTATTATTATTATTTTCTCATATCCAAATTTTACTGAATTTGATTTAGTATGGTGTTTTGGTTCTGTGTACCTTTCTATGATAATATTTCAAACTGTAACCAATTAAAATTGTAACAACTATGGCGATTAAAACGAGTGGCCTGAGTTTCTTGCCAAGTTCTTCTCAGAGCTCAACCTTGTCAGTGAACTGGCCGTAGGCAAATTAACTGACACCCTTTTTTTTGGCTTTGTATGTCGTTCATAAGTATCACGTATGTGATCCAAATTAAATAAAAAGATTTGACTTTGACTTAATGCCTAAATATGCAGTTTCTAGAAACTGTTTCAGGGACTTACGATACATCTCCTCACAAGTGAGGGGAAAGCGGAGAAATTGCATGCATGCAGCATGCTCGTCTATGGTCCGCTTTACAAGTGCGTCCTCCGCATCGTACGGATCACATAAATCTGCTCATCATCGTTGCGTCGGGCAATAAGATTGCTGCTGAACACATTGTTAATAAATAAACTATTGAATACGATGCGTTCGATACGTGAAATGCGGAAATGTGGCCCTTTAAATTTTTTTATAAAAAATGTAATTTCAAAAACTGAAAGGAATTAGTCCATTTTGAAATTATTGACTGAAATTTTTTGCGGTCGGTGATTACGTGGCTAGTGCAGTGGCAGTCTGTAAGACTGCTGCGTAAAAAGTTCTCGATCCATTCCCAGGGTCATGTATAAAGGGTACCTGTTGGGGTTTTCTGTTATGTGTGGCGTGAGTTTCTTGCCAGTTCTTCTCATAGCTCCACCCCGTCAGCGAACTGGTCGTAGGCAAATTTGCTGACACTACTTTTCGAATAACCTGTTACATTCTTATTTGTGACTGTCATAAGTGTTATCTTGTAACCTAGATGAATAAACGAGATTTCATTTCATTTCATGAAATTCTCAGTATTAGTCAGGAGTTTGGAAATGTAAATATAAAATAATATAATAATAATCTACCACATTCACACAGCGCCATCAAGTCCCAAAGTAAGCAGTTATATTTGCTTGTGTTAACTTAACTTAAATATTTTTTTTTTGTAAATACATACATATTATAGATAAATTACACCCAGACACAGAACAAATCTTTATGCTCATCACACAAAGATTTGTCCTGGGTGGGGATCGAACCCACGCCCTCCGGCTTAGCAGTCAGGGTCACTAACCACTAGACCAACAGGCCAGTCGAAAAATGTGCCCGACTAATGGCAAAAGGTATGGGCCCTAACTAAAAATAGCTAGTTAAATTATCGATTATGAGTGATACACCTCTGCCTACTTATTTAGGCGCAGAGCACACGACAGGGCAGCGCGGGCTAGCTATATTCACAGCAAACCAAAGAATAAAGGGACTAGTATAGGTACTCCTAACATACACGGCAGCAAAAAAACGTCACCCTGTCGTTTACGCAGCCCCTTATAGTAAAAACTGTTCTTATTATTTGTACTGTAAGTCCAAAATGTCCGTAAAATTGTATTTTTATTCATGTTAAGCCTACTGTTTCTAGAAACGAATTGTTTCTTAATCAATAGCAAAAATATTACTATCCACATTAGATATAAGTTATGTCTAATCTTGATAGTAATCCTTTGTTGACGATAATTTGATTTCGGTTATATCATATAACCGAAATATAACAATATTATTATACATAAATAAATGTATGTAACAATCTACGAACTAGATACTCACCAAGACTTTCGGTTTCCGCGTAGTCAGACGCTTATTCTCCAAACTCATTTTCAACACATACAAACACTATTTGTATCACAGCAATGACAGACACAATAACACACATAAATATTCCTTCAACATGTAAAAAACACTGGAAACAACGTCTCTATCATTTTGCTCACCGCATAGAATTAAAGACAAAAACTTCTCTTGTAAAATTTTCATTCAAAGATTCTAATAGGTATTGATTATTATCACTGTATTGACCCCTTTTAATTATCACTTGTGTTAATACACTAATACACAGCTAAAACAAAATAGCTAACAGGAAAAATTAAAGCCGGCGTTTTAAAAATAATAAAATCAGTGACGTGATAATAACAAATCGTTATCGTAGTAACATAGGTAATGATAAAATTAATGTAATTTACTGAACGCAAACTTATTATCAGATACAGAATGATTTTTTATTGACAGCTATTGATAATCTACAAGGCCCTTCTCAATATTGAAAGAGATAACAGCTTGTCTTGACTAGAAACACAGCTGACAATTTTGTTGCAAAGACATTTCGCTTCTTCATCATCACATCAGTCCAATGGAGTCCACTGCAGGACATAGGCCTTGGATCTTTCCTTTGTTAATATTTTCGTAAATGTTCGAGAGATAAAGCGCATTAAAAGTCCCGTATTTTTAGTTACAAATGAATTCGCGTGTGTAATTATATAAACGATGAAGTCGTTTAATAAAATGACCATCTTTTAACATGTTGAATGTTTCTACAATTATTACCTATTAGTGAATTACTGACGTAAAATTGTCATTTGAACTTACAACGTATTGAAAATGGCATTTTGTGCGCGTTTCTGGTATACTTACTGGTTTGTGGCTGAAAGGGGAGTGACCAGCATGCAACACTTAATTCCGAACGGCGCGGGCGCGCGGCAATACCAATTTGGCATATTATGTTGTGGACATTATGACTTACCATTTGCCAACGGTGAAGGATATTTACGTGAGAAATTCCACGTAACTAGAAGCATTTATATGGGCAGCAGTGGCGTAACTATAGGGTGGCAGGACTGGCAAAATGCCACGAGCCCCCGACCCAAGAGGGCCTCGGCCTAAGAAGCCCCGAGCTCAGAAGTTAATCTTAACAATGTACCTTATGTATAAATTTTATGACCTTATGCAATAATTAAATGACAGAAATATATAATTAGAAATAAATAATATTATTGACATAGGTATTAATGAATGCTCTATAGGTCCGATCTAGTGTTTATGTTTATTTAAGTACCTTATGGCTGATAATTTTATTGTAATGTTGCATGAATTTAATTTTAATTATTACTACATATATTAATTTGTGCTGAATTTTATATAAATTAATTTGCATGCCTTATATGGTAGAACATCATGATCTAAAACATTGGAACAACAGCCAGCAATGTATTTGTTAAAACTACATAATGTTCAGCAAATAAAGATTTGAGTTTGAGTTTGAGTTTGAAAATAATAATATGACTTATATAAAAAATATTTTACTTAAAAATATATTTTTTACTTTTTTTTAAGTATCTGCTTAAAATCTATTAAAGTGAGACAACTAGAGACCATTTATACAAATTCAAGTTATTTATTAAGGATTTTAAAACATATATTAAGTGGATTATTAAAACTAAACTAAGCACAACGTGATGATTTTTACTGACAGGGCCCCATCATAAGAATTTGCCACGGCATCGGCACCAGATGGTATAGATACGTCTCTGATGGGCAGTGAAATAATAAGAGCAATCTACGGTATATGTGCGGTTCGTAGCCTAAATCCTCTCAACTCTCTAACAGGGAAGAGACCCTTGCCAAGCAGTGGAAGATTAATGGCTTGATATATTTTATTATTTTTGTCATGCAATCGTTGACAAGCGCTTCTTTTCGATCGAATACAAGCATTAAAGAAGCGCAAATGTGAACACAATCTTAGAGCCTGTTACTATAATATACTTACATATCATCACTCACGTCTCACATTGGGATAGGCAGGGATCACAAGAGCTCCATTCTCAATAGGGATGTTGACAAGGTATGAAAAAAAATCAATAATATCACGATATTTTGCGATTTTATCAATCACTAGAAGTCGTGCAGGGCTTCGCTCCCGTCGCTTTCTTTTGGCCACTGCTCAGCTCCTTTTGGCCGTAGCGTGATGTTATATATCCTCTAAACTTCCTTGATAAATGGGCTATCCGACACTAAAAGATTTTTTCAAATCGGACCAGTAGTTCCTGAGATCAGCGCGTTCAAAGTTTCAAACAAATAAACAAAAAACTCTTCAGCTTTATAATATTAGTATAGATAGATTAAACAAATTAATGATTGAAATACCTACCTATATAGTTAATTTTATGCTTTGATATATTTTCTTAATAATTATAAATAATTAAAAAAATATTTTATTAATAAAAAGGGTAGGTCCATACTTAATATAACCTTTCCTATTTTTTATACATTTTTAGTAAATATTAGTAGGACAATGAGGAAACACCCATACTTACCAATTAGCATAGATATTAGATTTTTGTTTCATGGTCGAGTAAGATCTCTCATGGTCCCACTGATCTTAAAAACAAAGATTCGAAACTTCCCCTGGCTCAGTTTAAGCGGGCTCATCTTGGGAGCGGACATTTTTGTTGACTAGATAACTAAACTTTACTAAAAAATCATTCTTGGCAAAATTATATATGTAACCCATGGTCTAATAAATAAAATTACCTTTCTCTGTTCTGAGTATGAGGGTTTACGAAATAAATTATAGTTCTCTTCCCTTGTTGAGAACCTAATATGGTTTTGTTATTTGAGAGACAACGTATAAAATTACGCGTTAAATGCTATTTTTTTCCACCAGGCACTTGTGGCTTGTTTTGTCTCTCAATTAACAAAACCACGACATGTTCTCAACAAGGAAAGTGAAATATATTTTTTTCGTTTTGAGACCTGCACCCTGATTCTGACTCATCGGATTGCTCCCGGATCGTAAACTTTTACGAATCTTAGTACGACGACGTATTTTACGGCTTATGTTATTTAATGTTAGAAAATAATCTAACGTATAGTAAATTACAAACTGATTAATTTATGGTTTTTTCCTACAACCATTTATTTCTTTAACAATATGTTTTTTAACTTTAATTACACTGACATTTCGTGCCAAAAATTTGCCGACAGCTCAGAATCAGGGGGCTTTTTGAAATATTTTCCTCGGAAACTGTTTAAGAATTTTCCTAAGAATGGCTTATTTATTAAAGTTAGCTAGTCAACAAAATGTCCGCTCCCAAACGATCTAAAACACTCTGCATTGTTAGTTAGACCACTAGCAATGTGTTTGACTAACTGCCGCCCGTACGTCACCTATACGGTTTGCGTGAAACAGTGGGAATATTTTACTGCGGTCATATGGGACCTAGTTCAAGTTAAACCTCTTGCAATACATTGGCGAAAACTAAATTTAAATCCATGCAGTAGTTTTGTGTGATTCGCGTACAAATATACAGACACACAGAAAGCCAGACAGACAAAAATTAAATAAGTTGTTTTGGCTTCTGTGGCTCTAAAAAGACCTATCATACTATTTTTTTTCAATACTTATGTACCTACAAACGTCAACCAGTTACAATTTTATTTTAATTGGTTAGATGTATAGGTATAGAGCTAATTGTCCATTGCATTATGGGCCCATCAGTCAGGTATAATGTAGGATCTATCACAGCTTCCATCCCAGTAGGTATAACCAGGTTTCACGAAGATACGACTCGGTCCATTCCAGTACAAGCAGCAATTTAGGGATCCGTTTGCGAAATCTTAAGCTCGAAAGGGTAAATAAATGTTGTAAAATTGACTATAAACTCACGTACGTTATTGAATGCTTAATATTTTGCGATTATAGTCAAGTTTGAGCTGATGCACTGGACAGCAGGTAGCAGCTACTGATTCAGTATATGTACAAATTATGTCAAATATTCTCAAGTCTACCCTCATAAAGTTAAATTTTTGAAATACCCTAATTTGAAAATCCAGTTTTAAGAATAACGTTGTACGAGCAGGCCCCAGTGTGCGTCGGCACAAGTTAGCGAGTAAGTACGTTCATAGTACACACCAACACTGACTTCTTGTCTACATTTTGTTTCTCAGAACATGAGTAACGTCTGAGAGCTCTGGGATCACACTATAATGTTTTAAATAAAACTAAAAAGTATAGGTATTTATAGGAAATTATTATTAAAAATTACATCAATCAGGACATAATTTGCTAATATGAAACCTTAATTTTAAAACATTCTAAAAATAGATCTACAATTAAATGCCTCATACATATTAAGAATGTGTCTTTAATATTCATTCTAAGTTTAATAGCACAAATATAGAATAAAATACCTAGTATATTGTGTTGTGCTTCTAAATAGTTATACACTGATTAGCTACCAAATAAAAAAGTAAGTTCTTAACCACAAACAAATAACCACATTTTTAAAAACCTATTAATTTGGGCAATTTTTAGGTGTTTTTTTTTTCTTAGATTTCGTGTTATTCATTATTTATATTATTATTTTTAAAGAAAACTAATGAGCCGTGACGGGCTAAAACGAGTTTGATAGTTCTTTGCTTCTATGTAGACTTCAACTTCATAGGTATTTTACCCTCAGATGAAAATAAAAATTGGCCAAATTAATTTGTTTTAAAAATTCCGGGTTATTTTGTAGTTATGAATTTACGTTTTTATTTGGTAGCTAATCAGTTTAACTATTTAGGAGCACAACACAATATAATAGGTATTTTATTTATTATGTGTCATTAAACTTAGTATGAATATTTAAGACACATCCTTAATATGTATGTTTAAGGCATTTAAATTATAGATCTATTTTAAGAATGTTAAAATTAAGGTTTTATATTAACAAACTATGTTCTGATTGATGTAATTTTTAATAATAATTTCCTATAAATACCTATACTTTTTAGTTTTATTTAAAACACTACCTAACTGCCGCACTCAGAGACGTCAATTAGCAGTAATCTGTTATTAACACAATTTTTTCATTGAATAATCGTCTTTAGTGTATCGGCTTAAGTATTACACATTTTTACTAAATAAACGTTTTTTTTTTAAAGACAACGCCCGCATTAGGGAACGAGCCCTGTGTCGCGGGGAGCTTTACAAACATGAAACTAATGGACACAAAGTACACCCAGACTAGAAACAAATATCTATGAATCACACAAATATTTGTCTCGTGTGGGAATCGAACCCACGTCACCCAGCACGGCGATGTAGTGGCGAGGCGACCACCTTAACCACTGCGCCACGGTGACAGTCTGTGTGTGACTTTAAAGTTAAGTAACGACTCTGTGTAAGGCAGTAAGTATAATAAATATGTACTTCTACATCTAATGTCACCAGTTATAGTTATATATTAGAAAACCACTTTTGCAAACAAAAATTACATTATGAGTAAACCTACCCACTAATGTGACACCCCTGGTTGGGCAGAATCCACAACATTTTTAACTAGTGGAAATTGCCCCATTAAAATCCGTATTTAGTGGGGCAGGTTCCGCTGCAATTTTTTTCCATTTTGCCCCACCTGTGGGGCACTTGGTGGGGCAAAGTAGAATAATTCATATTATGTGGGAATTTAACCCACTTTCTCATATACAGCAGTCGTGTCAAGGACCACTAGATTACTGAGGCCATTAACATTAAATGAGTTCATTCACCCATTTTCGATACTTACGTTAAAGGACGAAATAATAAGGATTTAAAACTACGAAGATATAACAAAAAAAGCAAGATGAAAATTGTAGATTTATATGTAGTACAGCCAATCACAAATGTAGGTAGATATAACAATTAATATTATTAATTATAAAAATCAGTTTCAATCTCCAAAATTTGACGATTATCTCATTTAATACTACTATACTAACATTATAAATGCGAAAGTTAGAATTGATGGATGTTTGTTCATCCGTCACGCTTACTCAGAACGGCTGAAATTATAGCCTAGAATAGTATATAGGCTACTTTTTACCGATTCCACGCGGACGAAAGCTTGTTGTTGTAAAAACTGTGTCAATATCTACCCATAAGTAAAATTTTCCTTTTCGTATATAAATTAACTCTCGGTCTAAGAGACCACAATATTATTATGATTCCAATTGGCAAGTACTACTTATAAGAAATGAGAAAGTCAGTATTGTTACTGTTACCACTTACGGCAACAATATCCCTAATATGTAGGAACTGTAAGAAAAGGCATGGCCATTAAAATATATTAATTTAAATAGTTTCTATATATTTACATAGTAAATGATATTATTGCAACATACTTCTAGATAAATGACATTATTGCAATATATTTTCTTTGTAAATTACATTATTGCAATATATTTTCTTTGTAAATTACATTATTGCAATATATTTTCTGTGTAAATGACATTATTGTAACATAGTTTTTAGGTAAATGACCTTATTAAAATATATTTTCTTTGTAAATTACATTATTGCAATATATTTTCTGTGTAAATGACATTATTCTAACATAGTTTCTAGGTAAAAGACATTATGAAAATATATTTTCTTTGTAAATTACATTATTGCAATATATTTTCTGTGTAAATGACATTATTGTAACATAGTTTCTAGGTAAATGACATTACTAAATTATATTTTCTATGTAAATTACATTATTGCAATATATATTCTGTGTAAATGATATTATTGCAATATATTTTCTTACAGTCACTAATGTTAGAGCGAACAATAGTAAGGAGAGAAGGTAACAAAATCAAAAGGAAAGATTAATTGATCTAAAAAATTTATTAATGAATGAGGCGACTATGTGCACATTGAAAACACTTGTTATATTTTACAGATAGTATTTAACTATTTACATAAGTCCATCGACACTTATACTCTTTCATAATGTCGCAACGCAGGCGACATTTACCATCATCTTAATTTACACACTGTACATAAGTAGTTTGTACAAGTTACACTTAAAACATAATTTTAAACTAACAACACTAATATTAAAAACAATGGAAATAATGTTGATCATAATACTTATACGGATAATGGTATAAGAATTCTTTTTAATCTCTTATGTCTAATACTTAATAACAATAGAACTACTATATAATTTAATATTATATATGTATTGAATTTGTCTATAACTAATGACTGTCACGCGACGTTCAGCCACCTAACACAAACTTTCAAAGTGGTGGCGCGCGACACAACATGTCTACCCGAACGTACGAATGTTCGTCTACTTCTAACTCTATACAAAGTATATATTTAAGACCAAAGAATCGAGTTAATTTCATGTAAGTGAAGTAAACGAAACGTACTATGAGAGTCACCCCTTGCGCACTAGCACCCCCGCTATCGCAACAACAAACTACATCGCGCCTCACACGCACATATTACTCGTATTATATTATCCACATATAACAACACACTTACTATATCTTGTAAATACAATTCCATACAACACTTCAAGTAGCAACACTCAGTAAACTAAAAAATACTCATTAAAAATCATGCGCTTAAAGCACGAAATCTAAACAACATGTATCTAATAGTAATGTACCAAAAAATATTATTTACTAGCTGATCAACCGCGGACTCGACCTATCACTCTCTCACGTGCACCTACCGCGGCTGTAATCTGTACACGGGTGTGCCAATCAAAGGTCTACTTTAATCTGACACTCTGGTCTACGTGTCTAGGTTTATTACTTCGGAGTCGAGTAGTAGCGTGTCTGTTTCGTTACTATACATCGACAAAACATTTAAAAAGTTACATACACATATTTATATAAAAAAATATTTTTTAACAGAGAAAATTTCAAAAATATTATGTACATCATCAAATGATTATTTTATTTCCAGCAGTCGGAATCTCAAATTACAAAAAAATATACCTAAGAATCTAATTGATTTATAATATAAATAAAAACAAATCACAGTAATACGGTAATAATCAACACGATTGAAATGTGATGTTTATTTAGTGTCATGTACCACTTCATGGTTTTGTGCGAACTACGAGTAATTACTAGTCGCCGTAATAGAAACAAACTTATAACCAACCTTTTCCTGTTGCTTCAAACAGAATACTATTTAGCCATTTTGATATGACTTGAGTTCTATTTGATTTTTTTATTATATTGAAATTCATCATGACTCCTATAGTAACATTAATTTAAAAAACAGTTAAGTATATGCTACATATATATAACATAACAAGCACATATATATAACAACATGCTTAAATTGTATAATACTCTACTTTATTTGCTATGTCACAAAATATTCTATTATTAATATGAATGTGTATATTATATTATTTACTCAGAATTTGGTAAGTTGCCTATAAACATAGGTAGTGCCATCCACAGCCAAACTGTGGCCATCAAGAGGCAAATCTTTTTTAAAGTCGGTGCAACAATTGGGCTTAAGAGCGTTTATTCTTATGAACGGCAACCTCGCAATTTGGTATGGTTTTCAATTTTTAGAATAACGTGAACGTGTTATTAATAAGTAAGGATCCGTAATGCTTACAATTAATATATGAAAATAACACCCTGCAAGTTCCAATGTGTTATTTGCATATAAATAAAACACGCAATGATTTCATACCTTTTACACGCTTTTCGCCTAATTCTAAAAAGTGTATTAAACAAAATTTTAAAATATAGCTCTGATTAAATAATACAAATTGTATAAACACTCTTAAGGCTTCGGCCGCGGTGGTCGTGGTGAGCGGCACGGCAGCGGCAGCAGCGCGATGCCCTCCAATCGGTGGTCGTACGTCAAAGGTGCGTGATAATACGGCAACGTGGTATATTTATAGAATATTGCAATTTTTTCGTGGTAAATATAACAACAATCAACTTATTTACATCAATGTCTGATTCTCAGGCTAGCGGCGAGGGGGGCCTGGTGACAGGCGCAAGACCCTCACAAAGTTAGTTCTGACTATAATTGTGTAAAACTAGTGTAAGAAACCTTGTAAATAAAGATTTTATTTACTTATTTAATATTGTATATATATAACCTTGTTTCTAGAATAATTCCCAAAGACTAGGTGAGAAATAGAATGCTGTGATGAGCTTGTTGGTATAATTTTGTTTCTAATTACGGCCACATAAAGTTTTTAAAAAAAATGACACGATATTACCCTCCAGCTAAAAACGAATAAGATAATAGCCAATATTTCTAATAGGAAGACGCATTATATTTATAAAAAAAAACGATTTATTACTAATATTATAATGTAATAAAAGGTTTTAAATTAAAACATGCATCTAAAATGACGGGAAATATGAATTATTTAATTGTTCATGGGCTCCTTGCATCTGGCTAAAGTATAGTAGCAATTTATTTTAAAACTGTATAAAATATACCTATCATAAGAATGGTGCAGGTGCTAAGATTTATATATTTCTCTATTGTTGAAGAATGAAAGAGTTTGAGTCAGTTAAGAGATATCCTTTTATTTACACAGAAAGTTGTTGTGTTCTTCTAACAAGCGGCTATTTCACACATTGCCTATAATTTAAATTACCTAAAAATCAGTCCAAAATTTTTAAAATGGGTTCTTTAAGCTCTAAACGGGGTTTTAGAATAGTATTTTAAATATAGACAATGTGACAATACTACATTACAACAAAGGTATTGTTTAAACAAAACGGGCAAAGTCCGTATTGTAAGCAGTACCATTATTGCCCGAAAGGTATTAACTTAAGTTTTACGAATTGTGTTCACTAGTTAATGCCTAATACTTCGTAATACGAGTGGGCGATAAGTTAGACAATGTTGAGACCTCCCGGGCAATGCTGACACTGCGTATCCAGAACTGTTGAAGATTAGGCGTGGTCAAACTATGTGTTACGCTAATTATTTAACCTACTAATAAATATTTTTCAAAATTTTACATTATTATTTTTAAAGATCAATAGTACCTAAAAGCTAGTTTTTATAAACATTGAGACATAAAAAGTGCCTTGTCCATTATAAGAGCCACCCTGACTATTCCGGAGTTTGCCCGTACTATCGAAACAAACAACATCAATGACCCATACACATTACTTTTGAATAAAACGTACTGAAATAACCGGTTATATTAGTTAATAGTTTAAGCCGTATTTTAATATACTTGGAGTCTACACTATTTCTGAGAATGTTGAGCTCAACGTCTATAAGGTCAATAAACCTTTAGTGAATATATTCCTTTGTATTAATAAAAACGTTTACCTAATACCCGACTACGAAATTGTAGGTGGAATAGTGTGTCTGTGGAGTGTTTGTGTGTGTATTTCAACGCCAACGGCCTAAACGTCGCACTATTTGCACTTGTTACCGTAAAACAACTAACAATGGCCTCGTAGTCAGATCAACTTTACTACAGTATTGAAAACAGTTTATACTATTAGAATTAGGCTATTTAATGACTGATGCTATTATTTTAATACTCATTACTGCAACAATTGTAACTATTTAAATATATTTGATTCTTAAATACTTTAAAACCATATGGCTATTATCGAGAGTGCCAGTAATCCACGTCATAACCAATGTGTAATTTCTAACTTTTGCCATGATTAAACAGATTTTTTTTTAATTAGCCGACCATAATAATTATAAAGCGTATTTACAAAAATAAATATTATAACATGGTAACTTTTATTTATATTATAACGGATTATTATTACTACACATGTAGCTATATCGATTATATAGACACAAAATAACTAAATAATTTGTTTGACACTTAAATATGAAATTTTGCATTTGTATCCTAAAGCGCTAAAGCCATCAAGAATATATATACAATCATTAACTCGTAAGTCTTTTGCAAAATAAATTCAATATTTCGGATTCGGATAATGTACAGGATGGACGTCCATTCGTTCGTTTAACTGTATTGACATTTAAAATATAATACAACATTGTCTAGGGAATTCAACATATTTAATATTTTCCTATTATTCTTGTTCATAATTTATATTTTATAATCATAAGTTATAAGGGCACCATTCATTCATTTAAATGCATCACTGATAATGTTAGTAGGTCTGTAGTTAGACACGGGTTATTCATCACCCGAGATAAACCAAAAATATAACCTTAGATTAAAAAATATAAAAGTATAAAAGTTGATGAAGCTTCAAACATTATAATATTCGTACACACAATTTTGATAGGATATTTTGTTTTTAATTTAGGTATTCTCAGTGGTGGTATACAAAATAAAGATATAAAGCGAAACTAAGCACAGCCTACAACCTCAATCGGTTTTGTGATAGTAAAACAAACATTATGTCCAGATACAATACAACATCAAGTTTCGCTGCGCAAGTATTACGTCATCATAACTCATCAACGATACTAAACACTGACTTAATATTTTACAATACAATTAGAATTTACATTTCAAAATTATTAATTTCAGATTGGTAAGCTTATAATTTTATATTACGAAACTGTGATTTTTTAGTTTAAATTTACACTAAGCTCATTTATAGGCCGCGGCTGTATTGGCCTACTATTCTGTCGAATTGTCTCATTTCAGTAAACACTACGCGGCCTTTACACACACTGTTTATATTCTATGGCTAAGGCAATGTCCAGAAAAAACATAAGATGTGAATTCATTGATCTAAACAATCACACACTGCAAAATAATTTTAAACAACAACAATCCATAACCAAAAGATAACAAATCCAACATCATACCGCGAAAATGAACAGAAGAGTAATGATCATTTTCGGCACGATTTTAAATCGCGAATCTGGACAAGGCCTTAGGGTTATATATTTACAATGGAAATGGAACATGACGCTTACTTCGAACATGCTCTTATCACTAACACACCTTGTCTACGGTCAATCGATCATTGACTAAACGATGAGTATTGCCGAATATTGCACAAACATATAAATCATATTGTGTACATTACTTTTCACACAACACATTCTTAGATTACGGCACGCCTACACATAACTATAATTGCATATATTATATTTGTAGTAACATGTGTTCTCTTATTATAATAACCAGTTTAATTGCCTATCTGTTTGTGATTATATAATTAGTTAAGTGTCAACAATAACATAACGTGTAATGACGTGCCGCAACCTAATTTTGTAGTACATCCAAATAAATATCTCAATCAGTTCACTGAATTCTATTTTAAAACATACCTTAATTATAACTATTTTATATTTGTCAAAATGATATGAATAATAATAGGAAATAAGCAATTTGTAAGTGAGACCGCACGCGAATGTCGATCACGTGGTCGTAAGACCTGGAAAATGTTTACAAATGTTACGTCCTAGTAGGAAAACAGAAACGACTTTGTAAATCGTCACCGAGTGCCAACGAGCTTGACATTCAACAATTTTAACAGCTAAAACACCACTGACAATTGGGAGTACGGAAATTACACCATTTTAATTCTAAATTTTAATATAATTGTTTAATCTTTTTAATTGAAATGTAGTTACAGGGTGTAAAATATAGAATGGTCAGTATGTGCATATCTTATAAGATCTTCGTGTCTCTTATGAAACATGACATCGATTTTAGTGAAAAGAAAAACTGCATCCATAGATTTAAAAAAAATGTCATCTATTCGGGAATGGAATCGAACATATAGTGAAAAATAAAACTTATGTCATTTCTATTTGTTGGATATCGATAGGTCTTAAGCAGTATACATATATTAATATGAAACATGATAACTAAAATGTATAAAATGTATTAATTTTCATATCCTTTAATTTAATTTGGTAAGAATGACAACCATACTTTTTCCAAATAAAATTCAATTCATTTATCGCGTTCTGTACCTTCAGGCGGTAATTGGCGTTAAAATTGTCTCGGTGGGTGATTTCTGTCTTCAACCATTCAGGTGTCGTATCCTTTTTTTACACTTCATCCTTAACGCAACCCCATAAGAAATAGTACAACGCTGTTAAATCGGGCGACCTCGCGCGCCATTTGATAGGGCGGTTTATATAAAAAACAATGCATTTTATTTATTTTAGATATGTTTCATAGTAACATTTACTGTTTGAGACATACACAATCAATATCCAAATGGAAATTACATAAGTTTTATTTTTCAATATGTCCGGGTTCTATAACAAAACTGAGGACCCTTATTTAAAAAATCTATGAATGTAGTTTATCTTTATACTAAAATCGATGACATTGTTTCTAAGAACGGATCTTCATATCTGCATATCTCTAATGGTTTGTTTTTTCAAATTTCCCCATACTGATCGTTCTAAATCTTACACCTGTATAGTCTATCTAATTATTATAGTACTCATACACCTACTAGCACAAAATACTACAGACTGTAACACAGATTCTTACCTAAATGAGTGACGCGACAGTCGCGTGCGGCCTACTCTAAACACTAAAATACATTCGATTTTAGCTTATATAAATTTAGATATTTCATACACAATAATTTATCATATATGTAGGTACACATATCTAACGACATCAAGCGATTATGTTGTTTAATTTAATTAATGTTTTAATGTAATTAAATGGCACGCAGCAATATGACTTGTGTCGCACACATTCTGCTAACTTACTTGTTGTTTTTAACGCACTCTTGTACTTCTGTATTCATTTAATGCTTAGTAAAATTAGCAGAACTTTACTTTATATATCGCATCTGAAACTTTGAATTAGCCGCTTTATTATACATCTGATTTCACATTAAGTTATCCAATAAAGCCTCATTATGTAAAGCGACGTACTAGAAATGAGTAACGATTACAAAATTAATTTCCCGTTTCTAGTTTACAATCAAGTAGTTTTCTAGTGCTTTAAGATTATAATTCAGCTGCGAGATATAAAAGTTTCAATTTACTTATTCATTTTAATATACATAATAGGTTTTCAAATGTCGATGTGTTCCTTGAGATGTTTTTGGAATTATGTGAATTTATTTAATAGTAATGCCCGTACGTTTACAATATTTTTTAGCGATCTATCTTTGGTGAAGTCCGATGTATAAACTGTTGTGCTGACAGGTGAAGTATATGAACAGTGAAGTCATTAGTGTCACTGGCCACGTGGTGTGAACAGTGAGCACACAGACGCCATGTCGTGAGATCTGGACCATCCGTTTAGTAATAAATGCTATTGAAACACTAACAATTCAATGTGATGCTATTTGTGATATTGAAGCCTTCAGATAACTTACAGTTACATAATTAATTCATGCAAAATTAATGAGATTCCATATGAGGCACAAAAACAAAGGTTTTTTAACAACAAAAATATAATATATACTAATAAAAAATTTACTTGCGCACGGCACCATGCACAAAACTAAACCTTAGAGTAACTTTAAGTTAATCATTGAGCTTTTTATACATACATGTGAAATAAATATTAAATTTTAAAAATATACAGACAATATCATTAGTTTAGTTTAACTATACAAGAGATTTACTTGTTCTTACGCTAACACTGTTCAGTTAATCGTCCACTTCACTGACACTATCATTGTCACTGTCGTCGGGCATTTCGGGCCCAGCATCTACTACCCTTGCGTTTCCCGTTGCCCTTTCGGTTGGCCGGTCCCTTGCCTTTTCCTTTTCCTTTACCTTTTCCTTTACCTTTTCCTTTTCCTTTACCTTTTCCTTTACCTTTTCCTTTCCCCTTGCCCTTAATGTTGCCGCTGCCATTGGGTGTGTAAGCTGATGTTTGACGCTGAGGAGACTTCTTAGCGTTGTTTTGCAACTGTCATCTAACCGGGAGAGGCACGGGAGAAGTGGAGCGCCCAGCGACGGGCTCGGCGGGTGGCACTGGCGCGCTTGGCTCCTTCATCACGTAGCCGGAGCCCTCAGAGCTACGCGCCAGTTTTAACCGGATCGGCGTCACCTTATCTGTGCGCACGCGGCGCATGCCCGATGAACTCTCCGAGGGTGGGTCGATGGCAAGGGGATCGGGCGCAGACGGGTCGTACTCGAACGGGTCGAACATCTCGGTCGCAGACGCTGCAGACGATGTTGACGGCGCATGCGCTCTGTTCACCTCCGTGTCATTTGTGCGCTTGATTTTTATGATCAATTCACTTTCACTGTTGACTACTTGTAGTTTTTCTCCCTTTTTGTCCTTTTTCTTTTTACGTTTCTCACTTTTCATTTTCATTTTCTTCGCCTTTACCTCTACAACTTCTTCTTCGTCTTCATTAAAATCAGCCATCACCATACGTCGATATTTCATGCTCGCGCGGCGTAGGTACTCGAGGCTAGGTTTGGGGAGGGTTCGCTTCTTGGGTGGACGGTTTGCGTCCGACAGGTCCTCGGTAGAAGGGCCGGGCTGCGGCGACAGCGCGCGCGGCGCGGGCGGGAGCGGGGGCGTGGGCGTCCGCGGCGGCGGTGTCGGCTCCCGCGGCGAGGGCTGCGGCGCCAGAGGTACTTGCTGCACCGCCGCACTGTTATTACCTATCTTTATCTTCAACTTGGGAGCGATCTGCGATGTGGCACTCGGCCTGCTCGTCGACGCCGCCGCGGTCACGGTTGTGGCTGCGGTCGCGGTCGCGGTCGTGGTCGGTGTAGACTTGGTTGCGTTACGGCCTCTGCGTTTGTGCGTTTGTGTTCCCGAAGTACCAGCTATAGTGGACAATTTAACATCATCTGATGGATCCACGTCGTCGTTCATGCTCACCTCGAGGTGTCTCAGCTCCCGAGAGAGGCCACTCGTGGTCTTACGTTTCTTCTTCTCTTCTTTGGGAGGCTCTGCAATTTTGTAATCTTCGCTAGTCGGTATACTGGTCATGGAAGCCACAGCTTTCGGGATAGTAATAACGGCCCGTGTGAGTGGTGAGGGGGCCGCAGGTGGCAGCACCACCGCCGCTGACGTCGATGGGTCATCCATGTTCATATCCTGGGTCACGTACTGACGCAGCAGTTCTTTCTTTCGCATCCGTCTCAGATTGGTCGGGCCGCCCATGCTCGATGATGTTGAAGCTATCGGCGTATTAGGATCGTAGACCGGCACGGGTGGCGGTGGTACGACAGGTTGTGTCGAAGAACTCGCTGAATAATTTGCATCCAAAAATGGCCCTTTTATTTTCACTTTGAGTTGATTCCTCGAATCTGACAGCGAAACTCTAGGCAACTGTGGTGTGACTGGTGGTGGCTCCTTGGGCGGCTCGCTACCTCCCGGCGCTGGGTGGCCGGGCGAGCCCGTCGGTGGATTGCTCGCCATGAGTGCACTATGAAGTTGCTTCTCTACTTCTTCATCAATATCTGCCAAATGTTGTTCAGCCGTACCGCTCGCAAAGGCGATTAGACTAGAAGCAGTATAAGTTTCTGCTGTTGGTGGAACCGGATTCTCAAAAGGTTGATAGGTGCGCATATCGACAGGTCCTGGTAACACGGGGGCAACCTGGGAGAAGCCTGTCTTAGAAGGCGAGGAATTGGGATCGGTAGGTTCGGGGGAGTAGGGTTTCGTGTCCTTGTTGTCTGTATTCGGTGTTCTTTTATTGCTATGAGGAGGACTTATAACGCGTGGCGATTGGGAAGCATCTTTATATGAATGTTCAGATTTTTTATCGTCTCTGATATCTACAGACTTCCGTTTATCACGAAGTGCTTTCAGATCAACACCATCGTTAGCGATTTCTTCGTCGAAGTCGTAAACTGTGCCGACAAGCTTGCTCTGTATAGAATTTCCGAGATAATCGACGGAAGGGAAGCCACCTTGGCCTCGGCTTTTGGATCGCCCTCGGCCTCTTTGACTTCTATTACTTCTGTTGCTAGTACGTTTAGTTCCCTTGGGTGCGTCGCTTTGCTTTGGTGATATGCCGGGACTCTTGCCGGGCGACTTGCCAGGAAACTTACTTGATTTGCTTAATTTAGGCGGAGATTTAGATTCTTGTGGGTGTAAGCTCGACATAGTTTCATTGCTATCGTTCGACATCTTAGTCGGCGCTCTATTGCTATTGTTTTCATAGGAGTCTACACTAACGCTCGGGCTGGACGCAACGTGTATTGAGAACTTATCACTACCGGTCACATCAATTTCATCTCTGGGCGAGTCCATTGGCTTCGGCGTAGGTGGAGCAATCATATTTGTAGTGATTGCAAGGTTTTGTGTAGAGTTTGTAAAAGAAAGTCCGAATGGTTTGGCTGGTAACAACGGCGTGGCGGTGTAGGGCACGTACAAAGGCCCCGGCGACGGTAACGGTAGCTGCGAGGCGCACGGGCCCGCGAATAAAGGTAGCGAGGTCAGGAACGGTGACGCATCTGGAGGATACGTGCTATACTGATTGAGCGGCATAGACGGCTCCACAGGACGTGAGTAAGCCGGGATAGGTGGATACGTATCTATGTCAGGCATCACATTACCTGGACGTGAATCAATTGTGTTCAAGCGAGATTTTAAATCAGCTTTGGAGCAAACGGATCCTTCAGAGTTAGTGCTTGAAGCGGAAGATCGACGTGTTGTTATTTTACTCTCGCGCCACTTCTCCTGGCTAATATACGGAGATGAGATAGTAGCACAATCCGAGTGTATCATCGGGTCGTTGTTCTCATAGTTCTGATGATCGGGTAGCTCCTGATCATTGTCACCGTGCACAGAATGATCAATCACAGACAGATGGGACTGTGAGTCGTCACTTTGTTTTGAAATTGATATGGTATCTGTCACCTCCGACATCGACCGAATGTCCGATTGCATTGGTTCCTTGACGTCATCAGGGTACGTCGAGAGTTCATATTTTCGATCGTTGACGGCTTGAAGTTGTGTGTCGATGTGTGACACCGGCGCGCTTGACCACTTGTCGTTACTGGTCATAGGAATAGGTTGATGGTAATCTTTGCTATCGTGGATCATATTTCTAGAGGGCATGTGCCTCTCCATGGATTCTGAGCTCTTCAAATTACTTATGGAAGCCGGTTCAATTTCCTTTGAGGGTACATCTTGAGAATCGTCAATTTGTATAATAGACTGGTCGGACGGCGACATCTTTTTCAAAGACAGATCTACTTGCTCACTTTTATCAATATTAGGGTCTGTATTATCATCAGCGTCCTTAATGCTATCATCATTGATCACGATAGGTTCATCCTGGGTCTCAACTGGTACCTTCTTAGTGCTGAGTTGCAATCTGAGTCTGTCAACTAGATTTAGGGTCTCTTGCACACCTTGTTCTTTAGAATCTTCTTTGAAGAAGAATTCAGGGTAAGTAGCGAAAGGTTTGATAATGTCATCGTGGTTAAATCCGTCGTCGACGGCCATCAATTCAAAATCGAATAGTTCATTATCTTTCGAATGCGGTGAGAATATCCTGTTCGGGTACTGATTCATAGCTGAAGGTATCTTGGCACTCTTTGAGATTTCAACACCTTGTACGTGACTAGCATCCTGAGTTATGAATTTTTTGTCTCCAGGACGCTTTTTCATATTCTTAGTCATGGTATCGCCTTCTAAATGTTCAATATTTATAGTCCTCGCGTCCATGGGTGTCTTTGGTGATTTGATCATAGTGTTTTCATTGAGGTTGGCTTGAATTTTAGCGATCATTTTAACACTGCTCTTGTCTGCATAATCCGAATCCATGGACTTATCATCAGTCATGTACTTCTCGTTGCCACCCGGCTTCTCCACCGGAGGTGGATTAACATTGGGGCTCGGCGCTTTCGGTAACCAATGCTTGTTATTGTCATGATACTCCGCGTTAATAATATTTGGACTCTTTTTGTCTACCAAATCAATCGGTTCCTTCTCAGGGACAGGTTCTTTAGGTTCCTTAGCTTTCTTCGCGGGCGAAAAAGTAGATTTCTCAGGAGTCATATGAGTCTCCAACTTGCTTAGTCTGCGATCTTTCTTCACGGACTCTTTGATAGCTACCTCTGCAATTTTTTGTCGTTCCTTGGGCGCATTCTCTTTTATGCTCATGCGTCTGTTTATCAATGGTTTTTGCTTGCCTTCAGTACTTTTTCTTGGACTTACTTTGGTAGGTAATGGAACGGTGACTTCGGACGTCAACGACTTTTCCTTGTCTTGAGTAGACTCGCTACTGCGCTTAGATGTCCTCGTGGCTTTTACCTTGACATCGTTCTTAGGTAGCTCGATCACAACAGGTTCAGGTTTGATTTCTAATTTTACCTCCTCGTCCGTTTTCCGCTCCGCAGTTGGAAGTTCACTGGGCTTGCTGCTCTCTTTTGGAGTTTTATTTGGCCCAGCGACAACACTGGCGTCGTCTTTAGATGGTTTTCTAGATCGGGCATCAGACTTATTAGGCATATTTCCTCCTGAAGTAACGCTTCTGGTCCGAGCACGCGTGGCAGCACGCGCGTCATTGGGTCGACTAGGTTCCTCTCCTTCAAGAGTCGGCGATACCCTCCACTCGGACCGCCTTTCGGAAGTTTTAAGCTTCTTGTCTGGGGCCTTGCGAGGGCACGCATCAGTGGAGATACTCTTAACCTTTCGTCGACGTCGAGGTCGTTTCGGGTAGGGACTACCTGATCCTGATCTGTCTGACTCTTTAGAGCTGTCAGAATCACTCGAGGCACTAGTCGAAGAGAGCGGTCTTGACACCTTGTCGAGAAAGGGCAAGTCCACAGTCGGCCTAGAGCCAGGTGGTGAAAACATTGACGGTTGTCGCATGGTAATAGCCGGCTTGATCTCGCGCGCCTTCGCAGTTGGCTTCATACTGGGCTTCTCGGGCTCCTCCTCGGAGCTAGATGATGATGAGTAGCTACTGCTGCTAGAGTTAGATGATGAACTCGAACTGTCTTTCTGAGGGGCTTTGGTAGTTTTAACCTCATCTTTCTTAAATGGCGGCGACTTAATAGGATCAGACTTCTCATCTTTCTTTTTCTCGTCGGTTTCAGCTGGCTGTTGCTTAGTTCCCAGGCCACTTTTGATGTGAGCGGCAGCTTTCTTGGCAGCTTGTCTCTGCGGTACGTATGCAATAGGCTCTTTTTCTAGGTCCTTCAACTTCTTCCTACCGACCTTGCCATAACCTTCTTTTATTTCCTTACCCTTCGTAGGCTTAGTGATGGTTTTGACTGGAGTTTTAGACTTAGCATCATCTCCACTAGTTTGTTTGTCTGACACTGGGTTCACTTCCTCTTTCTTGACAACTGTTGTTGAACGCATGTTCTCTGAAGCCTTTTTTGCGGCCTGTCTCTGAGGAACTATCAAATCTGTTGGATTGTCTTTTTGTTTCGAGAATTTAATATTTTCTTTATTCTTTGCTTCATCATCAGACTCAATCTTTAATGGAGCAACCTTTTTCTCTTTGTTCGAAGGTTTTCTACCTCTCTTCTTTGAGACGGGTTTCTCTTCCTGAGGCGGTTTCGTAGTTTTCTTTTCCGATTGACTTGGTATGAACTCTTTCATGGCTGCCTTAGTTCTAGGTAGAGACTGTTGAGAATCATTTTCATGCGGCGAAGCGTCAGGTGCAGGTGAAGGTACTTCGGATTTTGGCGACAGTTTAGGTGAAAATTCAAGTTTAGGTGACTTTTCAAGTTTAGGTGACATTGGATAATTAGGAGATATTTCAAGTTTGATTTTATCATCTTCAGTCTTGATATCTTCTTCTTTTATAGTTTCGATTTTTATTTCATCAGGTTTTATGTCTGGTTTCACATCCTCACTACTGTCAGAGTAAATGTCGATTGGAAATTTATTATTCCTGGTTGATCTGATTGGCATGAGATCATCGCTGTCCGTACCTGACTGGCCGAGTTTGCCAGCGGCAGCAGTCATTTCCTTTTCCATTTGCTGCAGCGTCTTACTGCGTGATCGATCTTTTTTCATCCTAGATTTCAATGTTTCGTCTTCACTACTGCTCTCGATCAACGCTTTAGACTGTGGCACTTTTTTCTTCTTCCTCTCAGACTTCTTCGGCGATTTCTTGCCACTTACTTTAGCCGCCTTGGGCGATACCTTTTTCTTTGGGGAAGTGGTGGTTTTCTTTTTTTCATCGTCAGTACTAGAGCCGATAGTTTTCCTGAATCGACTAGGTCGCGAGATCTCCGGAGCACTCTCTTCGCTAGACATACCGCTGTACATGCTGCCACTGCGTCGAGATCCATTCACGTAATGTTTCTTGTAAGGATTCGCTGACTTCGGGCCTTTAACTAGGCCGTTGCGATCTTTCTTCTTCTCATCGCCAGATTCCGGTGGCGCGATACGAGCTAGCAGATCATCGAAGTCATTCTTGTGATCCGGAGCGTTTGGATGTGAATATAGTCTATCATATATTGAAGGTCCATGATTAGCCTCAATGATAGCTGCCAACTCCGGTTCCGGTATGTTGGCATCCGATGATAGCACAGCGACTTGTTTATGAAACGTTTGTTCTCTCATACGGAAGAATGAGCGAGAGAGCTTTTCCCTTCTGCTGACCATGTAACAGAGATTGCGAACTCTTTCGAGGTCCTGTCGGAGCTGTACGAACATCTTCATCTTGTCGAGATCCGCCTGCTCCTGCCGATGAGTCAACAACTCCGTGTCGTCCGACTTTGGTGGCAACAAGGGACCATTGTGCCCTGCCCGTCTCTTTAGCTTCCAGTAGTTGTATATATAGTTAATAGCGTCTTGATCAACGTCAAGGAGATGCGTACTGATATCCTTGACACTCACATGTCTATCGAACTCCCTCTCTATCTCCTGCAAGCGTGCGGCACGAGCTTGTGTCTTCTCCTCCGAAGTCATATCTTTCCTACGCTTCCTTTTAACCTCCTCCTCCTCCGAACCCGACCCGGGGCACTTTTCCTTTTTCTGATTAACACTATGTTTTTGACAATAAGATCGTAACTTTACACCATTATCTGCGTTTTCGTCCTCAATGATAGCGCGCATTTCTAGTCCATGTTTGAACGCACACGTAACGTGATAAGCAGTTTTACAAGTCTTTACAGAACACTGAATACAGGCGCCTTTGCGATTACGACAAAGAACACACACTAGTGACCATCTTGACGACGGTATTGAGGATATTTTTGTGATTGGTTCCATATTCTCCGCGCAACCTATCGAAACCTCGGGAATCCATAATACACAACTCACATGCGCCCATTTGTGTCCAGACGGGGTACATTTCATAGCACCACCATGGTTCGGACACAGAACACAGCTCGGCCTAACACCGTCCCCACACGGTCGACATAACCATTGACCTGCAACAGAGTGGGTCAACTATGAGCATCAAAACAACAAGACACGTTATTGACAATGGGTTGCCAATAACATGTCTTAAAGTGTATCAGACAAGTTCCTGCTCGGCCAGCGCGACACGCACAAGTCGACAGTAAAGACGCGTTTATATCTACAGACATGGAAAGTGCCATTTCAGACAACACAATATTTTTTTCTATAGAATTTGACATCTCTTGTCGATTCGCATCAGTGCGGCCACGATAATATAGATGACGGTTGATTAATGGGTTAATAGAAACTGTACAGAAGAATATTTTTTGTCACGGGTAACGGGCACGGTAAGTCACGGGTTTTGTAATAATAGTCTGAATAATACAGCACAGATCTATACAAGAAGATTCAGCAGTACAGTGATACACAGAAAATGTTTCGATACTGGCCGAGCAGGAAATTGTCTGATTGTACATAATAGGGCCCTACTTTTGTGACTTTGAGTCAAAGAAGGACTATCAAAGTGATAAAACCAACTAGAACTGTCTTTTGGATTGCGGTTAGCCGAATAAATCCAAGTTAAATGTAGACAGAATTTCTGCATTCCTTTTATTAGCTATGTTGCTCGGAGCTTCAGTCCCGTGCAACTTTAGTTTGGTCACTACATAGCTGCTATTGGTCGTAGCGTGATATTATATAGCCTATTGCCTTCCTCAATTAGTGGGCTATCCAACACTTAAAGATTTCTAAAATTCGAATCAGTAGTTCCTTTGAGTAGGGCGTTCAACCAAACAAACAAACAATAACTCAGACAGACAAACTCTTTAGCTTTATAATATTAGTAATAGCCGTTGCCTGGGGTTTGGCTCTCGTTAATCTTTGTTCAGCCACTACTCAGTTTCTATTTGTCGTAGTGTGATGTTATATAGCCTTCCTCGATAAAGGGGTTATAGCTAATATTAAAAGAGTTTTTTTTAATTCGAACCAGTAGTTAATGAGATTAGCGCTTGCAATCAACAAACAAACAGAATCTTCAGTTTTATAATATTACTAGCTGTTGTCCAGAGCTTCGCTCCCATGGATCATGGTTTGGTCACTACTACTCTTATTGGCCGTAGCGCGATATTATATAGCTAATAGCCTTCCTCAATAAATGGGCTATCCAACACTAAAATAATTGTTCAATTCGAATCAGTAGTTACTGAGAGTAGCGCGCTCAATCAAACTATAAATACTTTGTATGAATATAGTATTTATTATAGTGTAAATGCAAGATATAAAAAGAAAAATAGATTGGTATATACTTCTCGACCCTGGTACAACCATATTTTGTTATTCAATTAATTTTATAGCTAATCCCAGATATATAACAACATAATTACATACAGATAGATACAGTTATACAGTATGTTACCGGCAAGTGTGCATTTTTTAAAACTGATAATAATATTTATGTTCTATTATCAATTGTTTGCATGCAATTCATAATTATGTGAAATGACAGCACAATTAAATTTCCTAAATCCGAACATTCAATGAAGTGGGTGTACTATGTAATTGTCGTTACTCATATTGCTAATGCACTTGGTACCTACTAGGCATGTCGTGGTACGTGGGTGCAAAACTGTGACAACTGTCACAAAATGATTACTTGTCAATTTATTTATTTACGTGCTGTACATTGCAGGCAATTAAAATTTTGTTAGAAAGTTAATAAAGTCTAAATTAATTATTAAGTTTTTCATGGTTAATTTAAAGAACCATCATAATTTACTTCTAACAAAGCTTGTAAAAAAGGCCACTTGTCGGTAACAGACTGTATATTAATAAGGAATATTTCATTGTTGATATTTCTATTGAAATATTTTATCAAACCTTTATTTCGTAGACGTATGTATGCCAGTATTACTTTATTCCAACCCACAAGTCCAATGCACTGGTGTCCAATACCAGTGTTACTGGACTAGTAATAATAGTATATATTTCCAATCCAGTAACTAGAATGTGTCACTATTAATTTCAGTGACTTTTAAAATTATTAAGTTTGTATTCTAGCGTTAAAAGCTCATTTACACTATTTTACTGATACAATTTGAACAAGCTATTAACTCCCTTTTAATGTAACAAATATTATAAGCACATGAATAGCGACATCGAATAATTAAAATTAATAGGTACCTACCTGACATTTAATACCAATTTTGATTTATGCAAATACCTTAATCAGGAATTGAAAGCGTTACTCGTAAACAACAAAGTGTACTTACCGTCTGGGATTACAGTGATGCCATAGCAGGCCTGGTGAACACATATGTTGCATGAATCGCAAAAGACCATTTCATTGCCATCTTCAGAGTCGGGTGACCGACATACATCGCATATGACATTTTCATCATACTCGATACCCAGACCCTCCTCCGATTTGATAATAGCTTGGATTTTGTCCCATGTTCGAACCTAGAGACAAGCGTGTGTGCACATTTAGTAGGAGAATGGAACTAATAAAAAATAAATAAAATGACACGTATACGAACTTAAATTAACTTAAAAATACACAAACATGCAAAAGAAATTACAATTATAATTACGTATTCAAATAAAACGACAAGTATGCGTGCAGAATTAAAATCATACGTATACTGAATAAAATCAGATCACACGTATACTTAATCAAACCAAATCTTAAGTATACGTACTCGATTAAAATCGAAGTATACGTACTCAATTAAAATCACACGTACAAATAAAATCTCAAATAAAAATAAACACAGAGATAGAAGCAGAAGCAACGGGCAACAATAATATAACACTAAAAGGTTTATGGAATTTCTATACTTATCCGGTATCCAATAATTTGTATATATTATATTTAAGTTATTAATCTTAAAATCTTAACTTATTTATAATTACGTATTAAAACTATTTTTTTATATCACTTTGACGGCTAACTAATTTATGGCCTGCGTGATGGTAAGCGGTTACCGTTGCCTGTGGACGCCTGCAACGTTGAAAAGTTGCAGACTCTTTAAAAAGCTTTCCAAGGAGCACCGAACACCACTACTTAACTCACCAGCAGGTACACAACACTGTTGACGCAGTGTTATTATGGCTCACTTTGAGTGTGTTCACCCGCTTTATACTGCGTTACATTAACTGGGGTATTATAATCCGTATTACGATTAGAAAAATATTTGAAGCTCTGAATAAAAACAGTTTTATTAAATGCAAAAGAATAATATTTTTTCCAGTTGCGACGCAGCAACGGATCATCGTGTTTTTGCATAGCAACAGTTGGAGGGGCGGGGAGAGATTAATCTATAATAATTATATTTGTCCTGACAATGATTTTCCGTCGGTCACAGGGATAAAGCCGGATATAAGCTAGTGTTAATAATCAACAGAAATATCAATGGAATATAGACCCTATACAAGAGGCAATAAGTTTATTATTAGCAAGAGAGTCTAGTAATCTTATTAATCCAATTAAGTGATTGGGCCCCGTCCGAAATGCAGACTGATTCCATACAATCAAGTCAATATCATTATAACTATCAGATTTACTGGACCTAACACAAGGAAGCGTTCACCATGTTTGAAGTTCTGTCAATTACTAATAATATAATCGGCATTGTAAATTACTACACCTTATATTACAAGGCTGCGTTTTGCCACAGCTTTGTATAGATACTAGAATAGCAATTTTAACTTAAGCCCAGCCCAAGAACCAAACTAGAAGACCCTAGAACAGCCGCCGTGACTAAACGATGGATGTAAAATTTAAAATTCTTTTTAGGGGCACTAATCGCAAATATTTAAATAATATGTTGCGAATGCAGAGTGGCGTATTAATAGGCAGGTACTAAATGGATAGTTATTGCAAAGTCCAAAAGGAGTATTTTTTGGAGCTACTGTTGTGTCATTGATACGACCAATACGATGATATCGACGTCCATGTATGTGTCAATTTCAGTACAATATGAAAGAGCAAAGCTTTACTCCTGTAAAGGCTGCTTTTAATTTATGAGAAATGACTACTTTCTACTACTAAGCATTTTTTAAAATTCTATATAATAGGTATTAGGTATATTTTTTCCTTTTTTATTTTATGAGGTTTTTTTTAAGATTTTTATTTATTTTTAAAGTATTTTAATTATAAGATTTTTTTTTTGAATTTTTTGCTTTTTATCTTTTTTATTTGATTTTTACTTTTATATTTTTTTTTTGTTTTTTAATTTTTTCTTCCATTTATTTTTTTTTTGTTGAGATTATTTTTATTTGTAATGAACGTATTTTAATTTAAAATCCTAAACATTATGAAATACTAATTTAATATTATGAAGTTACATAAGTACATAAGTTAAAGTGTTACATATTATTTTTAATATCTATTAATTCGATTTAAAAGCTTGGTATAGTCACCAAGCTTAATAATTTAATTAGGTTGACTTTTGTTTATCGAATGTATCGCAGGCAGTGTTAATATGCACCTACACAAATCCAAAACAATACGGAACCTTTGTGCTAAATTCTTTGGACACCCCCACCGTACACTGCAGTTATATAAATAAAATAGAAACGAATTTTGTCTATACTGATGTTGGTTAAGTACAATCACGAATTTAGAATAAGGGATAGTTTAACAAAACTCCGGTTAGACTTATTCGTTGCTACTACTCGTTGACTAAACAAAACATGGCGGCAACGATGAATATGTGTACAGGCTTTTGGCTGGAGCTTTAGCTATTTAAATTTTAGTTTTTAAACTCGACTACCTACGTTCACATTCAAATATAGAGGTTGGTCACTAAAACCAAAATAAATTTTAAAAAGAAACATTTAATTGTTTTCAAACTATCTTCATTTTTTGAATGCAAGTCCTGCAAGAGAGCTTAAATTGTGCACAATGTTTTAAATTAACTCTGATCGACACAACACTCGACGCAGTATAAAACTAAAAATAAAACTAATACTTACGTAAAAGGAAAAATCTTAGCAATGGGAAATTGCCATTGCCGTTTTAAATTTCTGTAAACTTATATTTTTTCTAGTAAGAGCGCAATTCAGGATAAATCTTTTTTAAGACACACTACACTTAAATAAAAATATTTAAGAGAAAATATATCGGACTGGACAACCTGTCCCGTTGACGCGATTTTCAAATGATATTAAAGGATTTAAATAAAATATAGTCCATATTCCAATGTATTCATTTATTCTGTATAAAAAGGCATATACATTTTATTCATAAGCGTTTAAATAGTTCTAAGGTGGGAAATTGAGAAATTTGAACCTTATATGAATTGGTTGAAGATGTGAATTGCTAGACAGACATTTCTCAACTTAATTCTGTTTTGCAAGGATGCGGTGTATCTTGAGGTAAATTGTCTAGCTGATATTCAACGATGCATCATTCATGTCGTTTGATTCAAA
Organism: Laspeyria flexula; assembly: GCA_905147015.1. Lineage (NCBI taxonomy): Eukaryota > Metazoa > Arthropoda > Insecta > Lepidoptera > Erebidae > Laspeyria > Laspeyria flexula. The sequence goes on along the minus strand of LR989949.1, from coordinate 4,440,979 downwards.
TTTATTTTATACCATCATGGCAATCCCCATCGAATGATGATATTTTGTGATAATAGCGACGGCAGGTATGTGGAAGCCACCCATTGTTGCCGCAAGATAGGTAGATCTCTGCAGAAACTAATAGAGACAGAATATATCAGAATATAGCAAGGATCCATCAACACAAAAGACAAATCGTCATAGTCCCACACTAAAGCCTTAACTTCCGAGCACTAAATGAGAACAATATTCAATTTCAAGATGTGAACTGAAATTGAAGTTCCAAAGAAATAGAAAAAGGTAGTTTAGCGCGTCGAAAATAAAGACTACAAAAACAATTGTCCTATTTTGTTCACGAGGCTCTCGACGAAGATGTGCGCTTTCTCGTGATCTTTAAGTGTATAAAATCATATTGAATTTTAATATCTTTGGGTATGGAAAGGGCCTAAAACGAGGACTATATCTGTTTCTACCTAAACAGATATAGGTACGTACACCTATAATAAAACGTTAACAGAAATAAGAACCCGAAAAATAAACTAGTCAGTAACATCAGGTAATTAAATTCCTAATTGGAAAACACGAAATAAATTATCTCTATATAGCACGTATATTCTGGTGGATATTAATAGGATACTCGAATTCGACGAATCCTTCAAACGATTGGTATACAACAAAGGTTTTATAATTTTGTCAGTTTTTAAAGATCACCCAAAAATTCTCCGAAATACTGCAAGTTAATTTGATCGAACATCTAAATCAACAAGTACATATTTTAAACAGAATATTCGTACTAAAATATTTTTCATACGTAACATACGAGTAAGTCTTCCATTTCACATTTCAGTTCACAAACTAGTGCCAGTACAGAAATATTAATCCTTTTATGGTATCGATATATAAATATATAATCCTTTTAACACAACACTGGGCGACTTTAATAGCAAATTAAACAATTGGATTGGCAATCTCTCGCTGTTTCATTAGTTCCTGACAAGCGCTAATAACAACCAAAATTAATCTATTTTTTTTTTTCAAAAAATATTATCAACAACTATCATTCCGTGATGGATGAATTAAGTACCAACCAATTGTAAATTTTCTCTTTAAAATATACGATCAAACATTAGGATATTGCAATCATACCACTCAACCAATAGGTATAACACAGGACATATCCTGAATTCGACACCTGAATAAAATGCCATCGATACATTAAAACACTCGAGTTTTTCAGTGGCGTTATTCTGGGTATCAAACAATTTTTTTTTAAATAAGCCTTTGCTGATAAATATTTAAAGTAAGTGGGAATGGATTAGTGCCACAAACAATTTAATAGTGTGCACGTTTCCAAAGGTTTTAATTTAAAGAAGCTCATTGAATTAATATTTAGCAAAAGTGTTGTTGTTTAAAATAATACAACTGCTAGTCGCATCAATAAAGCTTTTTCCTCGGAAGTCCTCGAGAATAGCACCGATTTTAATGATTCTCGTTTTAAAAAGTTGAAAATGTCGTTTTTAAATGTTATTTAAAATCAGAAACCTTTTGGAGCGGGGAAAACATTATTTATACTGTTTAAACAAATCTATGATATTTTTATACAAAAATATCTCGATTTTTTAGTTTTTTAATTATTCGTATTAGTTATTAGTTAATTTTAGTACAGAACAAATAACTGGTAAAATACAGTTTTAAGATATATTTTAGTCGACAAAATAGCTTTTTTTTTTCGCCGTCCGATGGGGCATTGACACGTGCGTATATAACATGCATATAAACTACGATTACTCAAATTTTTTGTATGAGACTTATACAAAATTTTAGTAGTTTTAGAAACTAAATAATATTGGCTAAACGATTGTATCTATATTAAGTTAAAAAAAAACAATCATGATAAAACAGATTTTTTTTGTATAAATATCATAAATATTGTATAAACAATATAAATAATGTTTTCCCCGCTCCAAAAGCTTTAAAAACGAAACTTTTAAAACCAGAATCATTAAAATTAGTGCTGTTCCTGAGGACTTCCACAGATTACCTGTTTTACGTATTCATTGACGCGACTATCTAGCATCGGTTACGTTCCGCTGTTCGGAAATCAGCCCGTAATAACTTAGCCAGCGTATTAGTTTATTGGCCATCTGTAATTTCAACATAACCACAAGATAAACATTGGTACATTACAGAATAACCTGTTGTACGTACATCCAGCCCACACCGGGGACAAACATATATAGCGCGGTAACCCCTTCTAGTAGGGTCGTAATTGAAACTATTATCCGTCCGAGGATCAAAGCCACAAGGGCATGTGTAACCAGCGGGAATACCATATAAGAATACGCCGCACCATGGACACCGATACACAGGATATCCAACTATTTGGTGGGAATAGAATTCCCACCAGGTGTAGTATTGGTTTGTTGAGTAACCGAATAAACGGGGATCGAACCCGCACCAAATACAAGTTGGATAAAATTCGCTACGTGTATTGTTACCGCAACGTATGCAGATATAATTGGCCGTAAGGGGATCGTACCCATGATAAACACCGCTGGCCCATTGCCACATGGAATAAACCCCTGCGTGAGGATCAAATCCACAATAAGAAGAAAAATTACTCATAGTGAAATAAATAAGGAACAATTAGCTAAAAATAAATTTAAATATATTAAAAATGTACTAATATACGTTTACCGAACCTGCAATCGTTAAACGACTAAATCGTAATTTAACGATAGTATCCCAAGCCCGAAGCAATCAAACTTATACTAAAGCGCAAGCTATTACTAAAACACTTGTAGGATTTTTCGAGTCGATCGAAATCGAGAAATTCACATTAAAAGTCTATGTCAGTTCTTATTTTAATTTAATGCTGTCCGATTTAATTATTTTTGAATCTTTTAAATATGAAAACAGATAATGATTAGATTTACATAAAACGGTGGTTATTTAATTTTGGTTAAAAACAGATAGATATCGTAATGTTGTCGGAAAGTAGCACTAGCTAAATAAAAGGTTTTAGTTTGTTTTCACGGTCAGCTCGGGCACCTATCAGCTTTCGAACGATCAAATATTTTTAAAACAATGCATTTACAGCTTGTTTATAAATACGAAGCGATGCTACGCATCAGTGGTGACTTCGAATTATAAAATAACCGAACTTACAAAAGAAACCCGCTTGCTAAAGAACTAGTGGAAATTAAGAAAAATAAATTAAATACGATGATGCTGATTAACAGCAAAATTCTGAAAAGATGAACAAAACAACGAGCTGAAATAAGTACGATGCTTCGCCAGCGCGCGAACCTGAAACTTTTATAGAAACACTAACTTTCTATTATTATACTTACGATTTTGCTGCCTTCTATGAAACGCGTATGTGACGCACAGGAAAAAATTACAATTATCAAAATATAAGTTCTTATCACTAAATTTACAAGTCTAAAATTAAAAAATACTCAATGATTTGTAGCGCGACTTTATATAAACAATAAAGAAAGCCTATGGTTAGGCAAAATTTAATTGTATTTAAACTTAGCATTTGAAACTTCGATACATTATAATAATAAAATAAAATAAAAGATTTAATTTCACGACAATGAAAATTTGCGTTCACCCGTTTTGCCGCTACGCGAGCTTTCGACAGAATGAGGGATGTGAATCTGAGCCTAGAGGCGGCGACGTAGTGTCGGGAAGGGAGGCTGTGATTCCAGGTATTCTAGGAGCAGCGCAGCTCCTCCCACCGTTACATTTAATGCATGCGCAATTTGCACCCATCCCACGCAACTGGTAGCCCATACATTTGGATTTATTTTGTACGAAAAAATTGTTCTTTTACATTGTTTATAATCAAATTAATTATTTGAAATTTATAAACAAATATTAGGTGTGTTACGAAAATGTTAGTTATTTGGCATAATGATAAGGAAAACGATCGATCAAATGAGTTTATTTTAGGATTTTTGGGCTTACCAGCCCTATAAGCCGGGTGGGAAGTGTATGGGGTGTGGGTTCGATCCTGGCCCGCATTATTCATGTATATGTCACTATAATTTAATACCACAAAACCAATGACCTACTTTTAACACATGACTTATTCTATTTGGTGGTATTTAAATTATTATTGTAATTTACAGCCCACATACTGACTCTCATCGTGGCATAACGGTAATAGTGATCGCCTCGCAACTAACATCGCCGTGTCGAGTACCGTGGCTTCGATTCCCATAAGAGACAAATATATGTGTAGGTATTTCATAAGTATTTGTTTAGATTCTGGGTGTACATTGTATTAGTTGTATGTTTGAAAAAATCCTCGCTTGTTGGCTTGGGCTATAGCGGGCGTTACTTTTTTTTTGTTTTGAATGAAAAAGATTCTTGTGCCTTCGACTTCTGAAAACAACTTGAGGCCAAATTATAAGACATTTGACGTATTTTTTTTTTTTTTGTGCTACCGACATATTTTAAAAATCATTGTAGGAAATAAAAATACTTTTGCCTTTGTTGTCGCGTAAAAGGAAAAGTCTGAAAAGTAAGACTGTGGAAAACAACATTCAATAGACGTTGATCGAGCAAAATTTTAACTTCAAACTTGGTACTAACTGAAGTCTAACAAGTGTCTTAAGAAACTCAACTTCTTAGACTAGGTATCAAATGTATATTAACAAAAATATCTGTTTATTCCCTATCCCGTGGGCATTTCGAAAAATCCTTTCTTAGTGCGCGCCTGTGTTACGGAATCTGTGTACGAAGTTTTAAGTTTCTAGACCCAACGGTTAGGGCTCTCCGTTGATATATCAGTCAATCAGTTTTTCATTTTAAATACTTTGTTAAATAAATTTTCAAAAATGAAACTGGCCACTATTTAGTTTTAATACTTATAGGTTTCTTATTTGAGCAGCATTCATTTGTTTTAATTGTTTTCGTTACGAATAGTACACTAACATAGTAAACATGTCGGAAAGAAATACTCCGTCGCAAATCAAACAACGGATGTCCAATGTGTTTGGTGATTAATGTCCTTCTGATTTTGTAATAAAATTTTGGTCTAAACAATTTAAACACGGCCATTTGAGCTTGGAAGACGATCTCCTTAGCGGACGGCCGGTTTCTACAGTCACAGAAGACACAGTGGATCTAGTGAAAAAAATATTACTCGCAGATCGGAGAGTCAAGCAGTGGGAGATCGCTAGGGATGTCGGGATTAGTAAGGAACGTGGTCACGTAATTATTCACGAACATTTCGGGATGTCGAAGGTGAGCGCCCGGTGGGTACCTAGAATGCTGACGCCCTTTGATAAACAACGACGCGTCGAATGTTGTGAGGCATTTTTGGACCTGGTAAAAGACAGAGAAGAAGAAACTATCTCCAGAATAGTAACCTGCGACGAAACCTGGATTCGCCAATGGGACCCCGAAAGCGAAGAGGAGTCATTGCAGTGGAAATTTAAAGGGGAGAAGCCACCGCGTAAGTTTAAGGTTCGGTCATCAGCAGGCAAGCTTATGGCAACAATTTTTTGGGATGTAGAAGGGATTCTTTTGATAGATTACCTACCAAAAAATACTACAATGAATGCCGCTTACTACGCCAGTTTACTTGACCAACTGCGAGAAGCAATCAAAGAAAAACGAAGAGGCAAACTCGGTAAAGGAATTTTAATTTTGCACGACAATGCTCCGGTCCACACAGCTTTCCATGCAAGGTCGGTCTTAGGCAAAAACGGCTTCACGGAATTAAACCATCCACCCTATAGTCCAGATTTGGACCCCTGTGACTATTTCCTTTTTAGAAATTTGAAGCCTACGGGAAAGGAGATTTTCGACCGATGAGGAAATGAAGGCCACTGTGGATGACCATTTTGACTGACATTTTGATTTTTTGTCTCTTATTGACAATGTACTAAGTGCAATTACAGTTGCAGTGGACTACATTGAAAAATAAAAAAAATATTAGTTTCCTATGTCTTTTTTTCTATGTTAGGTATATTACTTTCCAGCCGCCCCTCGTATATATATACAGGATGTATACGACGATACGTCATTAAATGAAACCACGTGTAACATGAGATGATAGAAGGCTTTACCAAAAAAAAAAAATAGAAATTTGCAATAGTTTAGACGCAAATGTACTTTCTTTATGTCACAGTTTTAAACAACCTGTAGGTATTTACGTTGATCGTATGTTGTCATTACATCATTTAATTCATTTAAATATATCTGACTCTTTCATATTATCTTATCTCTTACTCTGTTCCGCACTTTTGTCGTCGTCATGTCGAAAACTTCATGATAGAAAAATAATGTGTAGTTTTATATTCTTCAATTTTTCGACTGTAAATAATGTAGCTTTTCTTTTTTTTTAATATTTTTTATTAGAATATGTTCATAAGGGTTAACACTGGCTGCCTTATCATTTAATGTCGTATCGTCGTATACACTCTGTATATACTCATATATAGATTTGATTAAAAGATTTAACAGCAAAGACAATTAGCATTATTAGGTCTCACATACAAAGCATCACGCCTTTAAAGTCGAATTGGTAATCAGAGATGCATCATTTCACTAGCTAAGTTATGTCACATGTAGTGGAGGAGAAACGTAACCGGGCGGGTGGATACTGACAATTTCATGACGCAAAAACCGAATACCGTTTGTGCCCGAATCAGGGAACGAACCCGGGACCTCTATCGGAACATTTGTGTTTCTGAGGCAGCCGTATGTCAAAGGTGAGCTTGTCATTAGGAGCATAATTTTGTGAATAGAATCTATCAATATGTTAAGAATGCGCTCATATTAGCGCTAAAAAGCCTCTGAGTTTCACGACACGACGTAGTCTGGGTACAAATTAAGTAGACAATGAAACTATTGTCATGCAAGCAGAACTTAGTAGCTCTTTGTACTATGTAACAGCTTTTAATGCCGAATTAGGATCCCTTAAATTAAGGTCTGATGTTGACTACGAAACCAATTATTAACTGGTGATTTTACTATTAATCTATATATATATATATATACTATTAATAGAAAAATATAATAACTTTTCTTCTTTCAATTACTTTTATTTTTTTGTTTTATTAATGCAAAAATAATATCAATTGCGAAATGTACGACGGAGCACTACTGTTCGAACTCTGACAGCGTCATCGAGGCAGTCTTTTAAACCGAAGGTAATTGAGACAAGTAAATTTAGGTGGAAAATTTAAATCAAAATCTTACCTTATGACGTTGGTACGGTTTATAAATAAACACAAGTCGGTAAAAGGACTAGGATCAATGAAATTATAATGTACAGAGACACGTAGTTGCGTCACTGAGGCGTCAATTTTAATTAATGAGTCGAGTTAACATACACGTCTATTATTTTCTCATAATTTGATTGCATAATGTGTGTGTTGTTTTGAAATTTTCGGTTTTCGGGATATTTGTAAGCTTATGAAATATCTAGAATATTGGTAAATAGTACACGTAGAATCAAATGTAGTCGATTATCGTGACGATCAAAAAAGTCTAAACCTATAGGGTACCTACTTCCCGTTAACCTAGAATCATGAAATTTGGCAAGAAGCAATATCAAGTTGCATAAGTGAAGGTAAAATTCCGAAAACCAATCTCGTGTAGTTATAACACTGAATATTAGGTACTATATTGGAAGGAATTGACATTGATAAGACTTAAAAGTTTGAGTAAGTGTGAGCGATAATTCCGGACGTCAATATTTATTCTAAACTATAGCCTACCAACATCTTACATTGCGACCACAAAAAAATTACATATTCGGTTGTACGCAATCCTCAGTGCACGAGTCCTACTCGCATTTGGCTGTTTTTTTTTTATATATATATATATATTTTTATTAGAATGTATTATCACGACTTATTTTGCCGAAGTGTACAATAACAACACCCAAAATTTGTCTGCCATGATAATTATTATAAGTTTCTTATAAAGCTTATAATAGGGCATAAGCCTGTTGTTATTGAAGAATTAGAAAAATAATAATGTTTTCTTCGAACTTATCATTAAGAGGGAACGCGGCACACGACTCTTCATACAAACGTATTCCCCTGTTTTCTCTCTGAATAATGTCTAAAAGGCAGTTTTTTTTAGCTCAAAAATTCAAGTTCAGCTATAGGCATGTCCCTATCATTTCCTTTTTTTCAAAAACTTATTAATAAAGAAAATATGAGCCTCCAAATATCGCTAAAATTGCCGTATTTTTACTGTCGTAATTAGAGGACTACCAGAGGAATTCTATTAGTTATTTACATAAAAAAAAAAGATAGGAACCTAGTCATACTCTTTCTGGAATTTTTCATGTAAAAAAGAATTGAATCGGCTCTGTTTTCGAGGAGAAAACAGGGGAATACGAAACGTCCATTTCATCAAAATTTTTGTCTTAAAATCTGTCTCAGCTGTAGCTGTCTTTATCGCACTCTTCGGGTGTGACTTGAGGTAAGGGGGGTCACTTATATGTATATGACTAGGGAAGTGGTATCTGTCGATATTTTTTTTATCGATACTGTAGTGATGTCCATCAATGTCAATGTTGATGATTTACTGTTTTTATTTATTAAATTGTGAAACTGTAAGGTTAATTTCCGACTTTTTTATTAAGTTCATAAGATTATCCGATCAGGTAGCAACGATTTGATTTGGCTGCTCTAAAAGTAAGACTAGTCTTATCAAGTATATTCATATACACGCATTATAATGGATGCAAGAGTTTTTTTAAAATAGCTGGCAAAATGTGAGTTGGATTCGCGCACCGAGGGTTCCGTACGATTATAATTTTTTTTTATTATTTGTGATTAAAATGTAAGATATTAAAACGTAACGGGATAGCTATAAGTTACAATAAACATTCACGTAAAGTCCACATCAGTCCGGAATAAACTCTCTTTCTTATTCAATTTTTTTACGAGTACCTATCGTCTTATACCCGTTCCAATAAAGTTTTAATATATTCAGTGATAATAAAATATAATTACACGATTACGGTTTTCGGACTTTTTGCTTTACTTGTGCAACTTAATATTGCTTTTTGCCAAATTTCGTGATTCTAGGTCAAGGGGAAGTACCCTATAGGTTTTGACTTTTTTGATCGACATGCAGCAAAAATGGAGCATAAACGGCTGTATCTTTTCATATCTTGCATTTCTTATTATATTCCAAGGGATTGCAGACCCGAGTATTTTTAGAGTTTCGTCCCAAAATTGATTGATACCCCTACGCATTCTTGAGAAAAATATTCTTGACAGACAGACGGACAACGGAGCGATCCTATAATGATTCGTTTTTTTTTCCTTTTGAAGTATGGATTATGGAACTCTAAAAAGAATTTAAAACAATAAATAGGACATTTATTCTATCGTCATTTCCGTCTTTTCGCTTACAGGTAAATTGTGTGATCCCGTCAATTATTTCAAGCAAAGGCCATTCGTGAAAAGAAATATCTAGTTTAGATAAGTTCGATCATCATCATCAGCAACCCATTAAGTGCCACTGCTGGGCTCGGTTCGATATTTAGCCAAAATAAGACATATTTTTTTAGTTTCTATTCCATGTTCTGGAGTTTTTCAGAAATTTTATACCGATATTTTATTTGTATATTTATTGAGCCATAATATTTTACAAGTTCATCAAGACTTGCAGCTTATAAACTTTTATTGTTGTTGACGAATAAGCAAGTTGACGGAAAATCTAGTTTCTTCTGAAAATTGTTTTCATGCTACCTCTTCTTTCTTTTTACCATAATTATTCTCTTGCTGTATTAGAAGTGCCTTTGATTTACGAGTACAACAATGATCTTAATTACGATTACAATGACATTAATAAAAACTAAAAATATATTATAATTCGAACAGAACCCTCAGGACATTTTATTCATAATATGTAGGTTAGCGATAAAATATTTTATAAATCTTAAATAGAGGTAAGGTAAGTACTACGATTTTTTCCATAATTTACATACGTACGTAAAAACAATAATAACAACGTGTAGGTAACTAAGTAACACGATGACATCAAATGGACCGATTTAAGCAAAAATGATCCAATCAACACAAACCTCATTTTGACAGCCAGAGAAATACTGCAATGAATTTTAAAGTCAAATATCTCAAAATGAGGTTTGTGTTGATTGGATCATTTTTGCTTAAATCGGTCCAAATTTCAAAAACCAAATAAATGCAAAATGTAGTATCGCCGACTCGCCGGTACACGGGCGCGGGGAATATGCTAGTGGGTAGGAGGGGGGAGGGAAGCTACTACGCATGTGGACCATCCACTCACACATTTAAATCTCAGGCTCAACGCGACAGCAATAGCTACTTCAAATACCTACTTTTCAAATTTCTCGCAGACCGCGTCCCCTCTTAACCTTAATATCCACCGTAACCATTAATGAAGCGTTTAAAAATCTATATAACATAATAATCGACGGTGCGTATGATGGCTGCGCAAGATACTACGTACGCGTCTACGCGGTTATTCTACGAGCTACGGCTACGCGATAAAGCTACGCCGTAGCTTTATCTTCGTAGAATTACACCATTACAATACAATAAATAAAATTGTGTGACAATACTTCTTTTATATACATATCAATATAATTAAATGGATGAATTATAATTAAATGGATGAATAATTATAATTAAATGGATGAATAATAATAATTTAAATGTAAATCTTGAAAAGACTAAATTCATACAATTTTATAATAAAAACAAGTTTATAAATAATCTGACGATAAAATACAATGAAAACGCCATAACAGAAGCTAATAGTGTCAGTTTTTTGGGAGTGGAAATTGATAACCAATGTTCTTGGAAACCTCACATTGAGAAAGTCTGCACTAAGATTAATAGATTTGCATACGCAATTTGGAGATTAACTAAAATTTGTAACATTAAGATTGCTTTACAAGCCTACCATGGGTATGTCGCTTCACAGCTAAGATACTGCATACCCCTGTGGGGAAACTCAGTAGAGGTTGGTAGAGTGTTCATATCCCAGAAACAATGTGTCCGAGCCTTGTGCAATGTCGACTGCATGACTTCATGTAAACCACTATTTCCTAAACTTAATCTATTGACCGTGCCCTCTATTTATATTTACGAATGTTGTCTTTTTGCAAAAAAATATAATGACCTATTCAATACATACAAAAATAATTATAAGTTTAACACAAGGTATCCTAGTAGACTTTTACTACCTAAGATAAATACTCGCTACCATCTAAATAACACCTACCCTATGATAATTAGGAGTGTTCGTTATATTTTAAAGCGTAATAAATAACTTAATAAAAAAATATATTCATATTACCTATTATTTATTAAATACAAAAACTAATATAGCTATTTACGTCATCCTATTATTTTTGCGAACAAACACTGAACGAACGCCGCGTTAAGGTCACTCGAGGTCAAATTTCGAACTTATCCCGATCCCACCAATCGACCAACCGATAAATGAAGAACAAACTATATTTAAGTAATATAATAGTCACAAGCCAAATTATGCTCTATTGTAAACTAATAAAGGATAAAATGCCATCTATATCAATTTACCAAACTAAGAAGTTGTCCTCACGTTATGTTTCTTTATGCAAAATTAAGCTTTAAAATGACTGCATAGGAACTACATTGCTTAATCCAATTAAATAAAATATTCATTTGATTGAATACTAATATTTTTTCGATAACGTTTTATTGAAATAAATCGTAATGTTATTATTTTTATTACATGCCAAGTTTTGCTCTAAGTTTAATGCAATAAGGTTGAAATTCCAATTGTACCTAAAAATATTAGTTTACAGTTGTTCGTTATTTTTTTTTATTCGAAATTAAGCTTTAACATGACTGCATAGGAACTACATTGAATAATCCATGTAAATAACATATTCATTTCTCATTTGAATTGAATACTAATATTTTTTAGGTAATATTTAGTTGAAGTTAAATCGTTGTGATTTATTATTTCTACATGCCAAGTTAGGCTCTAAAATAAAGAGCATAAGGTTAAAATTTCCCCTGTACGTAAAAATATTAGTTTCGAAAATTGTTCGACGTAATTTGCATTTTATGCGAAATTATGCTTTATCGTAAGGGAACTGGATACTAAATTGATTAATTGAATCAAACAAACGTTTGAAGGATTATTTTTGAAAATGTTAGGTAAGTAATATTTATTTTGGTTATTTTTAATGAAATTTGAAATATTCAGTGCGAACGCATTATTTGAATAGTGCGGTTGTGATTTTTATGTGAGACGTGAGCGAGTTTCTTGTTTGCGTTTTCTTAGTTTTAGTTTGCGTTGTAATAGTAAGTTTAGTTAGTTTAGGTCTATAAATAATTAGGTAATAGGTTTAATAGGTTAAAATTGTAAATAAAAGTGTATATTATATATTAGTAAGTGTGTATATAGTCTGAACATGCCGCCTAGAAGAGGTAAATTGTGGAACTATTTTACAGTGGTGGACGAAAGTGCAAAAAAGGCGGAATGCAATTACTGCAAAGAGTGTTTCTCATACAAGACGCCAATAACAAATTTAAAAAATCATCTTAAACAAAAGCATTTAATTATTTTCGAGGAGATGTGTAGAGAAACTCGCAAAGAAACTGAAAATGGTAAGTTTATAATGAATTGATTAGGTACCTAGATAAAAATTACCGAACTCGTGTCATTTCAAAAGTAGGTACAATTTAGGTACTTAGGTTGATGATCATAATCATAATCTTTATTTGTGGATCATAGGTTATATACAGATCTTAATATTATGTTAGTGCTTTACTATGTCCTACCACATTGTGATGTACAAATAGTGTTTCATAGGTTTTGTTTTAAATGCTGAGTAGGTATTAATTACATTATATAATAGATAATATTAAAAACAGAATACATTCTAATTTAATGAAAACAAAATAACGGTAATACAGCTATTGGTAGTAAGACTAATACAGCAAAATCAGTTCATGTCAGATAAAATAGTAAGTAATAATTAAAATTAATGTCAATCAAATAGTTATTAAGTATATTACATGTTTTATGGCAGTCCAAAATACCTAACAGCGAATTAAGTTAGAAACATCAACATTTGTGATACATAGAATGTCAATAGATTTTTATGATTAAGGTAATGTAATTAAATTATGAATACTTAAATGTCAATTAATTGTAAATATGTTGATGAAAAATATGAATTAAAGTCAAACAAATATGAATTTATGTCAAAAATATGAATTAATGTCAATCAAAAAAAAATATGAATTAATGTCAATCAATAATTATGAATCAATTATCAATAAATTATGTCATTTTGTCATTTAAATATTCATTAACAGAGTTTTATTTATTAAAAAAACTTTTAATTTACTTTTAAATGAGTGTAAATTACCAGCAGATTTTATACATTTGGGCAGCTTATTGTAAATTTTTGGTGCCATCACGAATATATGATGATCAACGATTTTATTTTATTATTATAGTTTCCCGGAATGCTGATCTTGGGGCCAATGCTGACGTGGAGTTGGGTGCTAATACTTGTACTGGTAGTGGTAATAGCAGTGGTCGTGATGGTGGTGGTATTAACAGTGTTAATAATGGTGCAGGTGTTATTGGCTCTGATAGTGGCAGGATAACACTTCCCCATGCGCGTCCAGGGCCTTCTACCGGTAACCCACCAAAAAAGCAGCGCGTTATGGCATCGTATTTATCCTGGCCCTTATCGACAAATGAAAAAGTCAACTTGGATAAGTTATTAATAAATATGATAGCCATGGATTGCCAGCCCTTTAGCATAGTTAATGATGAGGGCTTTAAATCTTTTGTCCAGGGATTAAATCCCAATTATAAATTACCAGACAGGAAGACGCTATCAACTACCTTGCTGATGCGCGAATATGAGGAACGCTTAGCAACAATCAAATCTGCTGTCAAGACAGAGTGTGTCAGCATGTGCATTACAGTCGATTGCTGGACCTCGAAAACAATGGAGCCATATATAGCCATTAGTGGCCATTTCATAAACAAATCAAGTCTTGAATTCAAGTCATTATTGTTACAATGTAGTCATCTAGGCGAAAGTCATACAGGAGAAAATATTGCGGATGCAATTAGTTTGGCAATAAGAGATTGGGACTTAGTGGGCAAAATCAACTTTTTTGTAAGCGATAATGCATCAAACATGCAAAGTGCGGCACGTATATTACAGTTTCATCATTTCGGATGCTATGCTCATAAATTAAATTTAGTAGCGCAAAATGCGTTAGCAGTTCCAGAAATTGATAGCACTGTTACAAAAATAAAAAAAACTGTTGCACATTTTAAACGTAGTGCCATAGCGAAAGAGAAGTTGATAAAATATCAACGTAATGCCCAAGGCGTCGCTGAAGGATGCGCTTTAACGCTTATCATTTCGGTGCCAACACGTTGGAACTCGACCTTTTTGATGTTGCAGCGCTTTCTGCAACTACAGGAAGCGATTAGGGCCACAGTTCCTAATTTAAATGTCGATTTACCCATCATACCACAAGAAGAGTGGAAATGTCTGGAGCAATACTGTGTGGTCTTGAAGCCTCTTTATGAGGCTACTTTGATAATGAGTGCCGAGAATTATTTGACGGCGAGTAAAGCAATTGTTATTACACAAGGATTGCTAAATATTTATGAACAAATGGCAACAAATAAGGATTATTACATGCCCGTACAAGGGTTAATAAACAAAATAAATGCAGGCCTTAACTCAAGATTTAGAGATATAACTAAAGACGTTAACATTACTGTGTGTACATTATTGGACCCACGGTTTAAGCAATACGGGTTTGAAGATAAAGAAACGTTATTGTCAACAAAAACTTATATTATAGAGAAAATTTGCGAAGTTGTTGGTGTGGAAGAGCCACCTCATCGGAACCCTACCCTTCCAACGCCTGTAACAGAATTTTCACTTTGGAGCGAATTAGATAAAAAAATATCTTCTTCCCAAAAATCGCGCTCTACTCATGAAAAAATAGACGAAGAGGTAGATATGTATCTAAAACAAGACGTCATAAGCCGGGAAGATTGCCCCCTTGAATGGTGGCGAGGCCACAAAACAATCTATCCATCTTTATATTCAATGTTTATAAAGTATTGTAATATAATCGTGACTTCAGTCCCTTGTGAACGTGCATTCTCCAAAGCAGGGAACATAATTAATGACAGACGTACTAGGCTGACATCAAGTAAAGTTGCACAGTTGATGTTCCTACATGGCAACAAAAGTTTTTAGTGCCTACAAACCCATAAAAAAGTGTAAATATTTTGTAAATGTAAATGAAACTGTAAATATGAACAGTGTAAATTATGTGTTAAAAAACTGTACATAAAATCAATGAACTTTTAAGTACGCCTGGCTGATAGTACATAATATTCATAAAAAATTGCTTTATTAATTAAGTACTTAAAGTAAAATAAAAATAACATCAGTTAGTCCTAAGCCTGTTAAAAGTACGAAGGAAATTTCATTGAGTTTATTTAAATTATAGATCCATTTTTAAACGACTTCAAAGGAGTTGGAGGATAATTCTTTCGACGTTATAGGTTCTTATAAACCAATAGTTGTATTCTTGTAGGTTATTTAGGTGAGCTGATACTGGAAGGTATAACTCCTTAACTATTAGGAGTTGGAGGATAATTCTTTCAATATTATAGGTACTTATAAACCTATAGTTGTATTCTTGTAGGTTATTTAGGTGAGCTGTCAGTGGAAGGTATAACTCCTTGACTCTTAGGAGTTGGAGGATAATTCTTTCGACATTATAGGTACTTATAAACCTATAGTTGTATTCTTGTAGGTTATTCAGGTGAGCTGTCATTGGAAGGTTTAACTCCTTAACTTTTAGGAGTTGGAGGATAATTCTTTCAACATTATAGGTACTTATAAACCTGTAGTTGTATTCTTGTAGGTTATTTAGGTGAGCTGTCACTGGAAGGGAAACTTCTTAATGTTTAGGAGTAAGAAGATGATTTCTTTAAATATCACATTCATGTATAAACCTTAAGTTGTGTTATTTCAAGTGTCTGAGGTGAGAGCTCTTGATGGAAGATAAAGTTGTATAATTTAAAGTAATTCTTAGACGATATTTTAAGTTTTCGATATAGTATCTAACCTGCATTGTATACCTATACTTGTTACCTGTCGCATTTTATAGGAAAAAAGAAAGACATCTCAGCAAAAAGCTGAGAGTTTTGAGATTCCTCTATTCTACAATCAGGTTGTGTTGTTAGAATATTTGAATAGACGTTCCCTTCTATCTAAGATTCTTTATTTCGGTTTTCCGTCTTAGTTTGCCAGCCAGTATTATTAAATCTGCTACATAAAAAGTACACTAAAAATGGAAAAATAAATTATTTTTAACAAAAAAATATTAAAACGACTTCAAATCAGTACTAAAAAGCGAAAAATAAACTGAATTAGATATTTAATTCCAAGCTAAAAAATACCTACCTACCTGTTTAAAGTATAATACCCTATTACTAATCTGTTTGAAGTCGGTGCCAGCCTAATGAGGTTGTATCACTCAGTTTGAGCCGTCCACTAGGTACGATCACACGCAAGTGCGAGGTGGTGTGAAGTAGCGAGCAGTAACAGATGTACGTACTAAGTAGTACGTAGCTTAACAAACTCCTTAGGCTTGGCACCGACTTCAAGCAGATTAGTAATAGGGTATTATACTTTAAACAGGTAGGTAGGTATTTTTTAGCTTGGAATTAAATATCTAATTCAGTTTATTTTTCGCTTTTTAGTACTGATTTGAAGTCGTTTTAATATTTTTTTGTTAAAAATAATTTTAATATATAGCCGTTGCGAACACTTCTAATGATAATTAGAATATATAATAAATTGCCCGAAAATGTAAGAAATCTTCCACTGAATCAGTTCAAACATAAGCTGCATTCACTTTTAAAAGAGAAATGTTACTATTCAGTCCGGGATTTTCTATCCACCCAATATTTCTAATAATATTGTTATAATATAATGTAAAATGTATTGGTCTAATTTTAATAAATGTATAATAATGTATTAAGTGACATGAGTATAATTGTTTAATATGAATTATTTAATTATGTAATTTATTAATTTTAATATTGTAAAAATTTCGTCTGCCATTAGTGGCCAAACATGCTGGTCCAATCTAACATTAAGAACACAATTATGTACCATGTTTGTACGAAATATATTATTTGATTTGATTTTGATTTGATTTGATTTAATATATCACGTTGGTGGTAACAAGGCACGCCTGATGGTAAGCGGATACTACCTTGGCCTATGGGCGCCTGTAACACCAGGACCATAACATGCGCGTCGCCGACCCTTATAAAATCTACTACCTTTTGAGGAATAATAAGAAAAATAATAATAATCTGCTAATCGAAATCTGTAGCCAATATAGCCATCAATATGAGTCAAACTCGATACATTAGTCGCCATGGTGTGAGTAGGGTGACAACTAGTTATTTCAGGATATTATATCTAACGTATGTATGTACCTATGTGATGAACATCAGAATTGAAACTCTTCCGTTGCTGCAGACAACGAGCGTCGACTTTGAATATTATTTATTGAACTTAATCAATTTCGAGTATTTATTTAATTATCATCGGGCTCGATAAAAGTTGCAAACAACTGGTTCTATTGTACATCTCACATTAGTTACTTCTTAAAGTTTTTCAAACATTGAAAATAGGAACTGCAATTATAACTTCAAGTGGCTTTAAAACGCTTATATTTTATACCGACAAGAGCAAAAATACTTGTCTTATAATAGTATAAGACAAGTATTTTTGCTCTTGTCGGTTCGGCTCTTGTCGGAACCTTATAAATATGAATATTGAGAACCATTATAGAATGATTCTCAATATTCATATTTATAAGGTTCGTTTGAGAAATTCTCTAGCTTACAGAGAGAAATTCGAAATACAACTATTTATGAAACTTCAAACATTATTCGCTGTATTAAATGAATAGAGAAGATTTTCCCTTTGACACGCTTAGTCCAGTTCTTCGAAACATGTTGAAAGTGTATAATTTCAAGAAAAGTATATTGGAGATATATTGCTGCATTCGTTTTCCATAAAAAAATCGGATGCGTCTTTGCTTGATCATAAAATTGTTGAAAGAAATTGAATTTTTGATAGTATTTTTATATTAAATGATAATATAATCAAATGATAATCTTTACAAACAATATGTCCCAGCAAAGCTGTTTATATTTCACGTATCTATGGCATTTTTGCCATGATAAAACGTTTAACCTTAAAATTGCCGCACACAAGTTGTCTTCTAAACTCTTTTCAATGTGACAATACGTTGTATTTACTTTTGCCAAAAGGCCTGAAAACGTCTAAAAAATTACAATTAAAAATTAAAGCGTGGCACCAGTTATTAGTACATACTACTGACGCACTTGTATAACTTGCTATTAAACAAAAGCACAATATACTTTCCAACATACATTTTTTACGTAGGTAATGTGAAATTTATAAAGATCTTTAGATTTCTTACCTTATAAATGTATAAATGAGCGATGTTTGGCTCAAACACACGAAACTTGATGCTAGACAGACCATTAACAAAACTAACATAGATACTCTATAGATTTAATTCCCGTAATAGGAAATATTTCATTAATTAATTAATTATTATCTGTGTTTGGACTACACTAGACTGCGAAGAACTTAAATTTACTTTTGAAGTAAAAGCACACTCGAAATCTTCATATTCAATAGTCATAGACATGGTCGATTTGAATATTGCTGTAAAATATTTGAAAATTAATAACTAAAATAAGCATATTATTACTTTTTTAAACAACGTCCGATATGAATCTTGCTCTATGTTGCAAAAGATTTCCAAAATACAATTAAGGAAGTCAACATCCAGATTCAGAACTTTGAGGGCTTAAAAAATTGTGGGTCCAAATATATATAATATGAAACTGGACTCAGGCCTTTTTTAACAGTTGAGTTTATTTTTATCAATTAGCCTGTTGCAACTCGACACAACCTACCCTACTTTACACAACCTTATACAATTTAACTTAGTTTATTTCCTGACAAAAAGCCACCTTTGTGTCCAGGGAATAAGATTGAGAATAAACATCGAACAAAGCTTCCAACTGACCTTGCGCACTTGACCAACCTGGTGACTTAAATATTCATATGGGGATGTCAATAATCACCTATAACATTTGTCAATATTTCAATAACGTTAAGGTTCAAGGATCAACACTACGAGTTTCATGTTTTCGATTCCTGACTTTTTGAAGAGATTAATTAGATGAGAGATCCTTTTTCCGTCCTTATAAAGATAGTTTTCAATTTTTATGAAAGGAAGTTTCTTATGGTATCCTTTAGTGGAAATATTGAGTAGGAAAGTACTCAAAAGATTTATTCATTGATGGCGAAGCTACCGTTCAAACACCCACATAATTAGTATCAGAAAATAAAGGCGAACGCTCATTAGTCACGGTGAAAAATTTCGTGGAAAATAACCAAGACGCATCTACATTATCATCCACAGCCCGCGTCTTAATGCTACTTGCTGGGAAGGGGTCCTTCTTAAAAGAGAATATTATAGCACTGACCAAGACAACTGTTATACTGCTACCCAAAGGGATGCTACAGAGATTTTTAGAGATTTACTTCACTTCCTCAGGCGTGTTATGATTACAAACAACTCAGAGAACTTTTAGCTAAAGAATTATAATAATACTGTCACGGCAGCAGAATAAACGATTTCCAAGATCGAATTAAATCTGTTATCAATAAATTTTAAAAGAGCTTAATTTATATACAGTAATAACCGATAAGTAAATAATATACCTAATTAATTATAAAGTCAAATATTATTTTAAATAAGATGGCGGGATGAGTTTATTAGCCCTGAATAAAAAAGAAGAAATAAGTTTACGACAAAGGTTTTAAATATAGCAAATCGCGGCTGTTTCCAATCGGGTTAGTGTAAGCTCACTCTTATTATCTGCCTGTAGTTCGATACCCACACAATATTTCAAGAAAAGCCATGTAGGTAGTAAGTAGGAGGTAGACAGATTAACAGGACAACAAAAGTATATAAAACTCAAAATAATATTTAATACATTATCTAGTATACATATAAAGTAAATGCACTGACTACAATGAAATAGCCATTTTTCCATTAACACGGTGTATTTAACATTTAACAAAGATTTAAGATATCACAATGACCGGTTAGAACAATGAGAGTTTTATGTTAAAGGTTACCATCGAAGATTGTCAGGTTATATTTATCTATGCAATTGAACGCGCGTGGTAAAAGATTAAGAAACCAATATGCTCCCGTGGTGTTCCGTCGCTTACGTGGACCAGTGCCACAAGTGAAATTGTTTGACTTACATATCATTATAAGTTAGTTTATAAAGAATAAGCGACTGGGTGATTTGATAACAAGAGAAGAAAAGCTTTACTTAAAATTCTGTAAAAACTCTGTCAGCAAAGCAACAGTTGAATATTATTCTCTTTTTGTTCTATGTAGTACATACATAATCATCATATCACCCTGAAGATATCCACTGCTGGACATAGGCCTGACCTAACTTCCTTCACAGCGAGCGAATGGTTGCAGACGGCACTTACATAATACTGCATGTTTATTATATATTCAAAAGGTCAAGTTAAAATCAATATTCAATTCCATATACGGAATATATTGATGATAAATTTTCACAAACAAGAGTAACAAGTAACATCGGACGCATTTTCATTTCAGAGAAACGTTGCCTATCCGCTTCAATAAGCTTAACAAATAAATATTTTTCAGTGATGGTTTTATTGGACTATAATTGATATCATTAATATATTCTTAATATAGTGATTGAAGTATGAGGTTGTGTATTCGATCCCCAAATAGACATAACGAAGTCTCTGGCTGTGCTGATCACCTAAGTGTATCACCACGACAGCTTAGCGTGTGGTGCAGTAGTAAGCAGTAGCAGTAGCAGTAGTAAGCAGTAAGAATATGATAATGAAGTTAAAATTTACAAGAAATTCTGCTAGTCGTCTCGTCATTAGCTACTACACCGATCGCTAAGATATTTCCATTTAGATCAAGAAGAGAATTGTTTCAACAACTACGTGCAGTGAGAGGCATGTACAATTAAATTCTATTGATTTTTGGTAATACGAGTACGTCACTCGTGTCCATTTTGGCGGAGTTTGGACGTGATTATATTAAACTGAACGTTTGTGAAAGAGTTAAGCCGCTTATTTCAATACGCTTTTAGCACGATAGTTGAAAGTGTAGCAAATAGAGATTTATATATCTGATATACTCATCGTGACAGATTGTGTTTACTAGGTCTGGGCCTGTTTCACCACGGTGTGATAAGTGTTTGATAACCTGTCTACATGGTGCCGCGCCTTTCAAATTATAAGAGGTGTAAGCACTGCAGCACCACCACGCCGCGGTACCGGAGCATCGAGGAGTGTTGTACGTCCAACACTCCTTTCGTCGCCGATGCGGCGCCACAAAATGTCGCGGCGTCGCACAGTCGCACAACAGTGATGGATTTTATATGAAAAACATATCAAAATTCTGTCACTTAACTTTAAGATAGGATAGCTCAAAAATCTGAAAGTTGAGGACAGCGGTGAAATTGGGCCTTAATATTATACGAAAATGCGCTTGTTTGTTGTTTGTTAACGTTACAAAAAAGCCAAGGCCGAGTGGATTTTTTTTTGTATAGAAATGATTGAAAGGCCGGCGAGTGAAAAAGCCTATGATTAAATCCGATATCGCACTCCTGTTGGTCTGTATCCAGTTCTGGCGAATACGCGGTCGGAGTCGCTAGTTTACGTATAAATTACAATGACCTGGAAAATATTGACCTAATTTTAACATATTCGGCGTAATTAATATCATAATTATATATATAGGTATTAAACATTATAAATTGATAAATTTTCATAATTATTATAGGTCCATAATTTTGATGAAAATTAATATTACGAAGCTATTGATAGCTTAATTTGATAATAACAGTTGCCGCAATTAATTATAACTAAAAGTAAGTTAATTAGTTAATTTCATTTCTGAATTAGATTCAATAGAAGATCTTGTTCCAAGTAGACATATTGTTAGGGCTGAACTATGAACTATTTATTCCAAGAAAAGACACAGAAATTCAGATGTACATATTATCGACGACACGGTGTATGCAATTTTTGTATTATCCACACTGGTATTTACGTTTATTCATCAAACAGCCACGGTGGCTCAGCGGGGGCGTGTACGACTGTTGTGCTAGAGGTACCGTGTTCGATCTATGTGAAATGGTTTTTCCATCTTGAAATTTTTGGTATCAGCCATAAGGCTGAAAATGAGCTCCGTTAACGTCAATAGGCTCACCCCTTATTACATAAGATCAAATATAGCAGGCTGCTGAACTTCGGGCAAAAAGGCGTAATATTAATATTTTTCCAAATGAGTTGCGTCATTTTTCGCCTCAAACAAAGCAAGTAAGTTTCAAGAAAAGATAAATGTAATTTTAAACGACATAATAAAATATATAATCATACATAATAATTGAGTATTTTTTAATCTACAGCCACGTGTATTGATAATATTATGACATGTTATTTTTCATAAATTAATATTGAATCAATAAAGGACATGGTAAATATCCTGAACATTCAAATATCGAAGATCGGACTGTAAGACGAGACGGGTTCAAGCGAGTGTAATAAGCGTTTTAATATACAAAACTGCGTCGGTGGTGCAGCGAGCTTATGATATTGCCGTGTGTAAGAGGTTCTTTGATCAATCTCCAGAAGAGGCAAAGTTATTATTTCTATCGAGAAATTACTCAGCATCGGCCCGAGTCTGGACCCCGAGTTGAACTATCACCCCTGATGCCATTTGCCTCAAATCGAGAGATCTATTACATGGGACACAGCATAGCAGGTGAAATGTATATGTATGTGATGCACCTATGCCTACATTCTACAGAAAACATTACGTGTTGGTAGGTTTGTAATGTAAAAATATGTAAAAAATATTCTAAGACGTACCGGTAAGACGTCCAAACTTAGCGAAGCTATTGTCTGCACTAAGGCCTAGTGCAGCCCACATTAATATTGCAACCTAATTGTCCCACATACGCCTGAGAGAGGACAGCTGTTACAACAAATCAATAAAGAAAGGCATTCATGCTATAATCAACGAAATTGTCAGTGGAGCGTCTTGTTAGTAAGTCGTCTTGACTGATTTTATTCGATTTGAATCAGCTTGCGTTTTAAGCGTACTTAATACATAAATATTGTTATATTTTGTTATTAATAGTAAAAATTAAATTTAGTTTTGTGTTACGTTAGTAAGCCTTATTTTTTTTGTAATAAACTAAACTTTCCGTGGGTGTGTGTACATTAAAGAGTAAATTGCAAATTAAATGGCATTCGTTGGAGAAGAAATATGCTGAGAGTAAGTTCATTTTAATAACACCGTCATTCTAATAGCGGATTTTCGATACGTTCTACAATTTCTTGTAGTTAAGCTTTAATAGTTGAAAAAGACGAAAGATTTTCTTATTTCTTAGGGTTCCCAATCTCAAAAGGAAAAAACGGAACCCTAATAGGATCACTCCGTTGTCCGTCTGTCTGTCTGTCTGTCCGTCTGTCAAGAATATTTTTCTCAAGAACGCGTAGAGGTATAAAGCTGAAATTAATATCATATACTCGAGTCTGCAAAAACACAGCGTATAAATATCTTAATTCTAAGTTAACACAATCAAAAGATACGACCGGTTTATGCTCCATTTTTGTCGAATTATCTTGACGATCAAAAAAGTCAAAACCTACTTCCCGGCTACTTCCCGTTGACCGTTGTTAATCATGAAATTTGGCAAGAAGCAATAAATATCAAGTATAGTTATAAAAACCGATCTCGTGTAGTTAAATCACTGAATATTAGTACTCTGGTATACAATATTAACCCAGAGTTATGTATATGTTAATTCTCAAGTATGCAAGTGCGCCTAGAGTGACAGAATTAGTGGATCTTTATTTTTAGCTTTAATCAATAAGTGCTAATTCTCTTTGTCCCTCGCTGCAACGGAGCAATCGATCAACATGATATTCTAGATAGGAATAGTTGAAGAAGAATTACTAAGGCTATCATTAATCCTAAAATGTGTTCCCACGAATCACAGAGAGAGCTAGTTTACGTATAGAATGACTTAGAAAATATCGACTTACGTCATAGATATTATGATTTAAACATAGGCTTCATTGTAACCCGGCCAAATAGCCCAAAAATGCGTTAATTGCAATTAAAAGTACTCGGAAGTTAGGCTACAAGAATAACTTGATGATAGTGGAAGAACCGATGAAAAAAAAGTTACAGCTAGCGAACGCATCCCATTGCTGGACAAAGGTCTAACAGATATTAACAGTAAAAATTCTCGATTTCCTTGACTTAATCTGATTCTATTTCTGGGCTTCATATCAACACTAATTGGAGTCGACAGACTAAGACCAAATGTATCAACGCGGTGAAAAGAAGAGAAAATTGTATATCGTGAGAAAAAACATATGTATATATAAGCTGTAATCGCGATTGATCTTCTAACGGGTAGCTACCCACCCAGACTGAGCACAAAAGCAAAAAGATTTTCTATTATTTGCACCTGCTAAATTTTACATATAGATAAACAATATAAAAGACCGCAACAATGCTGTGTCACAATGTACCTTGAGCTGCTCTTTTGTCCTTTATGTGGGAATATACCATATTCCCACATAAAGGACGATATAAGAAAAGGTTATATAATAACTCGTGTTCATAAATGACGACCACTAGACTAAATTTACTAAACTAAATTAATAGAACGATTTTTTTATTCTCGCCACGTCTCTTTTTAGTTCTGCTTCCTAAACCTTAGAATGAAAACTAACATTCATAACACAATCCATAGCAAGTTCCAGGTTCAGTAAATTTAGACTCATCTATCGATTAACTGATCACAGTCGTTTAAAATGACATATCTATACTAAGCTCACATAGCCCCAACGGACACCTCTGGAGGCGTGGCAGAGCGCATTTGAAGACAACTATTTAATATAAGCCTTAAGAACACGGCATGATTTTCATATTATTCATTATTTCACGGATTTTCATACCAAAGTATTCCCCTGTTTTTTTTCTATCAATATTTTTTCGTATAATAAAGGTCAGCTGTAGATACGTCCCTGTCAATTCCTTTTTTTTTACTAATAAGTAAACAAAATATTTTTACTGTCGTAATAAGAGGATTACAAGAAAAATTTGAAGACCTATTAAACATAAAAAAAATAGAAACCAAGCCAAACTCTTTCGGAAAATTTTGATGTGAAAAATATTTTTTTTGTTTCCGAGGAGGAAAAAGGAGAATGCGAAACATCAATCTCGACAAAAAAAATATCTTAATATAATCTGTATGGGCTACAGTTGTCTCTATCACACTCTACGGTTGCAGACTTGAGGAACGGGCGCAGCGAAAAACTAATACTTTATGATAATACTTGTTTGTCAAATTCCTCGCAGGCCGCGTTCCCAGTTAACGCTGAAGGCCATAGATAGCCCACACGAATATGTGTTCATGTATATGAATATCATCGAAGGTACTGCGGAATTACGTCATAAATAATTATGCAAATTTAAAACATGTCTTTGTCTCTCTATCTTACTTCCAAGCTCTTGATTACTAATATATTCAAAATCATCCATACATGGCCTCAATACAGTACCGTTAAATCAGATTTATATTTTTAAGACAATTTTAAGAACTCACTATTTAAAACAATACAATTGTAACCACGAAATTATTAAAGAAACGGAACCTAAACCATGGACACTGACAAAAGCACCAACGATTTTTAAATACATATTTCAAACGAGCAGAAATATTACTAGAGCATGCAAAACATAAGTAGACTGAAAAAGTCCTAATTAGGAAACTTTGAATAGGGATGCAAGTGATGTATCAACAACACGTATGTGTGCAGCGCAGCACACACGTACCTACATGTTGTTTACAACAATAGTTAACGGCATATGGAAGATTTATTTTCGTTTTTTTTTTGTGTTTTTTTTTATAATATCATAAATACGAATATTAATGATTAAGTACCTGGAAAGTGCTTCCAACAAAGCTTGTGATGGAGCCAACACAACCACCTGTAGTGACCGATCCGCGAAACCGACTGGTGCTAAATTCAATGATAGTATTTCTTAGGCCGGTCCACAAGTAACGTCGGACACTACACTACATTATTCTTATTTATTGATGTGTATCTTTCTTCCCACCCCTGGCTTGGGGTTGCACTTTTGTATGCATCTAAGAAACTGGTTACACGAGCTAAGTTCATAATAATAAAATACGCGAGTTTTATTGAGGACGATTTTTGAATAACTCCAGATAAACAAGATGTCGCTTTGAATTTTAAACGACTCTTTAGAAGTACACCCATTCGTCTTTTGTTTGTGAATCAGTTAGCAACAAAAAGCCCTTCTACGTAACGTGCGAGCGAAAATTTTTAGGGTTCCGTAGTCGTCATGTCCGTCCGTCCCTATGCCACAGGCATTTTACTCAAACACAGCTCTTGTGTACGTAATAGGAATCTAATGACATCTCAAACTTCAAAATCGGCCAAGCCGTTTAGGCTGCTGGAGGTCACAATACCCATATACATACATACATACCTACATACATATATTATATACATACATACATAAGCGCGAAAAACTTTACCCTCCTTTTTGGCAGTCGGGTAAAATCTCTCAACCGCTGCACGTAGGTGAAATCAGTGTTTGAAATAAAACCGCAAATTTTGAAAAGTGTGATTATTTTGAGACGAACAACTATACAATTTTACGGATATTTAACTTACTGTAGGGCCAATCTCTGCAACCAATTTAGCCAGTATACAGGAATTCAGTTACAACTTTTTATATTCAGTCAACTTAGCCTGCGCCGCCTTTAGGGCCGAAACACAAAACCGTCTCTCAACACAGCACAGCACCGCACCGCAACCCGCCATCAAGAGTATAATTGTAACGAACGATAAATTCTGCATAGCAACAAGCGGCAGTAGCTATTTTGGCGGTTCGGCGCCGCGACGCGGCTTTGTGATCCGGCCATTCAACCACCGAAAACACGTTAACCATCGAAATAATATCTTTAATGCACTTATTCTGATAATCTCAGCGAATACATTTGTTGTAAACTCTATTTCTTATGTTTGAAATTTTCACGTAAATGTATTAGGAGAGCTCATCCCTTTAGCTATGATAACACGTCATAAGACGATTTCACGACGTGAAGCACCATCAAAAGACGAACAAGATTCAAAATATAATGTAAAACAAATTTCTACTAAGAATATAGAAACTTAAGATTGTATTTCATAAATCCTATCAGCCTACACTTTCAATATAACAATACTATTATGATGGAGAAAAACATGTTTTTGAAGAAAAATAATATTAATGTAAATCCATTTACAGGTGAAATACTAATCCTCAATTAGAGTAGCGTTTAAACAACAAATCAAAATAAAAGATTTTTCTGGTATTTATGAAAAATTATCCCCGACCGACGATATTACACCGGGGCGCGGGGGGTTGGTTTGCCAAAAAATTACATTTACTTTTTATGTTGAACTAATATTATTATTACGATTTGGGGCAAGCCGGAGGGATCGATTCCAAGAATAAATACTTTATACAAGTGTTGAAAGTGACTGACTCTGACTGGCTGTCATTTACGGTCAAATTGGTCAAATCCTGTCAAGAACTGTCAGAAACGGTCATTGGTCAAATTCAGTAATTTTGGTTTTAGTTATACGTAAGTGCTTTTTTAGGTATTTTCCTACGTTTTTAAACGACTTCAAAAAAGGAGGCGGTTATAATATGCGGTTATAATGTTCGACTGTATGTATTTTTTTATGTATGTTCATGATTTCTCGAAGATGCCTGAGCCGATTTGAAAAATTATTTTTTTGTTTGAAAGGGTAGTAAAGTATACCTATACTTCCGAGTTGGTCCAATATTAACCAAGTTAAGTTCTGATGATGGAATCTCAGGGAAACCAAAGGCAACCCTCAAATTTGATAGGCACATGTTACGTGTTTCATATATTTACTGAATTATTCAAGTATTTACGTCTGATAGTCATCACTTCATGTTGATGAGCTGATGATGGAAGGTTTAGCTCCTTAACTGTTAGGAGTTGGAGGATAATTCTTTCAACATTATAGGTACTTATAAGCCAATAGTTGTACTCTTGTAGGTTATTCAGGTGAGCTGTCACTGGAAGGTAGACTCCTTAACGGTTAGGAGTAAGATGATGATTTCTTTGAATATCACATTCATGTATAAAACATAAGTTGTATTCTTTCAAGTGACTGAGGTGGGAGTTCTTGATGGAAGGTAAAGTTGCATAGTCCAAAGGAATTGTTAGATGATATTTTAAATTTCCGATATAATAACCTGCATTCTATACCCGTATCCTTGTATACCTGTCGCATTCTATAGGACAAAAGAAAGACATACGCGGAGAGTTGGATTCCTCTATTCTACAATCAGGTAATAATTATAAAATACATTAAAACCACTGTATTATTAAATAAAAATAACCTTTTACCAGCTCTGACAATTTACGATTTATTCAAAAAAATGAAAATGATATCTCATATATTATAGGTATATTTTCAATATTCCATTTTTAATCCGGCTTACCTTTTATAAAATTCCACCCTTTGCCACTGATACAAAGCTCTGACAAAATCCGTCTTATCCATTGCTATTTTCGTGCCTATTGTATGTCTCAAAGAATACTAACTCTATCTTAATATCATTGTGTTTGTACCCTATCTTGTATACTACAATGAGATTAAATAAAAAAAATACAAGATAAGAAAAATGTTTTCTATTAAATTAAACTTAAATCTTGCGTAAATTTTGGGACACCTATTATATACAAAGAATGTGTAAAAATTCAATCCTGCTATTATAAATGCGATATTAAGGATGTATGGATAGACGGATGGAATATTTGTTTTCACAAAATAAAGAACGCGGGGCTCCGCTCCCGTTTTATTTGGTCACTGCTCAGCTCCTATTGGTCGTAGCGTGATGTTATATAGCCTATAGCCTTCCTCAATAAATGGGCCATTCAACACAAATATTTTTTCAATTCAGTTCAGTAATTCCTAAGATTAGCGCGTTCAATCAAACAAACAAACAAATACTTCATCTTTATAATATTAGTAGGTACGAAGGTGATGAGCTTTTGCATAAAAAATATGTCTAATCTGGTCATCAGATGGGTGGAGGTCGACCTTCCACGTCTCTAAAGGTGCGTACAGATTATATAACATAACATGTTATAAAACACTGTTATATAACATGTTTCAGTAATATTGCATGTGATAAAACATGTCACATAACATTGTTGCATCGTTATTCTAATGGCGGCTTCTGGTGTGTTCTGTATTCTGAGCCCCTGCTATGCTGTAAAACAGTGGACAAGTTAGGAATATGGACGAGTTAGGAAATGGACAAGTTAGGAATATGGACGAGTTAGGAAATGGGCAAGTTAGGAATATGGCCGAGTTAAGAAGTTGACAGACTATGAAAATTTACTAGTTAGGAAGTGGATAATTTGGGAATCGTAGGTGGACGAGTTAGGAAAGTAGTCAACTTATGAAGTAGACGAGTTAGAATAGTGGACGGAGTCGTCCAGAGGGTGTTATATGTTGCAATGTTGAAAAACAATGTTACAAAATGTGGACGTGTTATTACACAAGCTATACAACATGTTACTTAATCTGTACGCACTCTTAGACTACAGCGATAAACCCTAGAAGAACTAGAATCAAAACACGCGTGAACCCGGAAATTGGCTGCTATATGGTAATTGTATTCGGCCTCGTGACGAATTTGGTCATAAATAAAAACAAAGAATTTAGAAAGAAAATATCAAATTATCTTAATAACAATACGCCTAGACTAGGCCATATTTAGTAGCAATTCTTTCAAAACAATGTATATCGGTTGTCATGTAAAATGGGACACATATTCGAATGTAACATGGTCTAACGTGACTATATCCTAATTGTCACATTTTTTTCAGTATTACATATATATTTTAAAGAGAAAAGTAAATTGGTATCTGAAAAATGTAAAGTAAAAGATTTTTGCTTTCCATTTAAGATATAAATGAGTCAAATCATGTCGATAATTCCTAAACTTATGTAGTCGTTACTTATAAACGAATTGGTATTTTACAAAAAAAAAATAGGATTTTGTTCTTGTAGGTACCCATAAAGTAGTAAGGAGAAGAACACCTGATGTCCAGGCAAATGGAAATTCTGCAGGTATCTTCAAAGAAATGTTACCGCGCAGCGCAACGAGAACGGTTACGTCAATCACAATCAACGCATTGGTTCAATTGTTAGTACTTCACGAACGGAGATTATATGTTTCATCTCAAATCTTTACACAGTTATAGTAAAGCGTATATTCTTTATCGCGGCCCACTAAATATTCCATAATGCTTCGGCACTTCGAGAAGGGTTATCATCATCATCATTTGAACCCATAAACGTCCCACTGTTTGGCACAGGTCTCCTCCAAAGAATAATATAATATTTAATATAATATAATATTTATTTATTTACCCAATTTACCAAATTCACACAGCGCCATCTAGTCCTACATTAAGCAATTATATTTGCTTGTGTTATGGGTACTAAACAACTGATATACTAAAATACATTTTTTTTTGTAAATACATAGGTACCTACATATTATAGATAAATTACACCTAGACACAGAACAAACCATCATGCTCATCACACAAGGATTTGTCCTGGGTGGGGATCGAACCCACGACCTCCGGCCTAGCAGTCAGGGTTACTAACCACTAGACCAACAGGCCAGTAAATGAAGAATGTGGAGACAATTTAGCTTACTATACCACGCTGACCAGACGGGTTGGTATAGGGTTTGTTTCGAATTTTCCTTTTCTCGTAGTGCTTTTATCTGCATACGTTTACTATCTTAGTCACCTTGTACGACACCCACGGGTTGAGATGGGGTAGTGACATTATGAATTCATAACATACACTATACGGATAAGTTGTCGAGAAGGTTTAGGCGTATTTGAAATACACCATATTAAGACCATAAGACATATAGGCATAATTTTTTATTAAGCGAAATTTCATAAATGATTGGGTTAAAAAAAGATTTTAAAGTTATACAGTTATAACGACAACTAACGGACCATATGGAATACGAAAGAGCTACAGGACAAAAAAAGATCTCTTTAAAGCAAATAAGTCTAAATCTAAGTGCGATCCCCGCTTCGGGCTAAATTAGTATTGGTGTTTTTTGTCCTTAAAATGTTCAGTCATCAGCCCGGGGTTGTGCGCCAATTAGTGGCAATAGGCTATTACATGGGACCAAAAATAACTGATGAAATGTGGGTGGGATAAACATCAGCCTAAAAATAACTCACCGCTATAAAATATTAAAAAGCCTCACTTCGTACATTATTCATCCTTCCATTTAAACTCTCTTGACTCATCGAAGGCGTGAAGAAGATCAACCTTATTTCACATTCGGAAAACAACAAAATACAATCAAATAGGCTAACGACAAAATGCAAAAATAGAATCATTTTAAATATTTAAGTACCTAACATATAATAAATACTCTTTATCTTTAAAAGAAGGAGTCACACATAATTGATGAATGTTAATCTTTTGCTAAGCTAACATCTATACTAGTATTATGAAGCTGAAGTGTTTATTTGTGTGTTTGTTTGGTTGAACCACTATTCTTAGAAACTAGCAGATCGAATAAAAAACGTTTCGTGTTGGATAGTCCATTTATCGAAAAAGGCTATTGGCTATACAGGGTGTATACAACGATACGACATTAAAAGATAAGGCAGCCAGTGTTAACTCTTATAAACATATTCTAATAATAACACTAGACAACAGTAGTTGTTGCTCTGAAATAAAACTGTTTTTTTTTTATTTCTATAAGTAGGTATATATACTTGGAAAAATAATAAAAAAAATCTATCAGGTCGGATAAGGAAAATATGAATTTTAGAAAAATATGCTAAAAACTTTCATTTGGTAACTTTGTAATGGCATGTCTTTTTATTTAGATTTTGTAAGTTCCTATATCGAATCATTACACATTCATTCCTAAAGTCTCATGTATTAATTTACTCTTATACCGACTCATATTTATGACTACTGTGGGGTATATCAAGTGTGTATCAAGTGTGGGTATATCAAGTCAAATTCCGTATATTTTAACTATATTTCAAGTACTTTTTGTTTGACTCCCTTAATTGCTTTCTTTTTGGACCTAATCGTTTCAAATAATGTCTAGAAACTGTATAAATTTGATTAATGAATGATTCGACGAATGTATAAATCAGATTTGTTATTTTTTTTTGTTTGGGTAGAATCCAAACCGCGCTCTTGTTCGAAGTATTTTGCGTCACAACTGTTATAGTCATATCGCTTGTACTTTGGATTTAGTGCTGAAGAAATGTTGAGTAAACCATAGAGGCCGAGTTTCTGTGTTCAAGGTATTCGTTATCTTGCAGGGTGGCTTCAAAGTATTTATCTATCAATGCCTTAATGCATCAAAAAAATTGTGAAAACCATGGACAGCTAAAAACAGAGAAGGCTTTAATATCTCCTAAGCAAATTTCCAAGACTTATATGTAAAAATAAAAGAAGGATTTTATGTGGGTCCAGACATAATACATATTGCGGAGGATCCAAATTTTTTCGCCTTTTTCAAAAAATACCTTTGAATATAACATAATGAAAACATCTGTCTTTCAATCACGTGACCATGAACCAAAAAAAAAAACTTTATGTCAGAATTTAGGCTTTGGGATATAATATATCGCTGAAAATTCATAATCTGCATACCCATTTAGATTTTTCGCCTCTTAATTTAGGTCCAGTTAGCAATGAACACGGGGTGAAATTTTACCAAGTTATAATGAAGATAAAAGCACAATATCCAGGCAAATGGACTCCTAGGATGCGTGCAGACTATGCTGGACATGTATACGAGACATTCCAGACTATCATTATTTATGAAAAGGGAAAATATATAAAAAAAACATAATCTAAAGAAAAAGTAAAGTAAAATTTGATACTGTTTAAGTGAAAAATTCTTTTTGGTTTTATTCATAACCTGGACCTGATAGATTTTTTTGGTTTTGAAATTTTAATTGTATACTATCAAATCAACAAGAAAAATATCATTTGGCTTCAGAGCAAAAAAAAAGTATTAAAATTGTTGATCAGTGTTATCATTAAAAAAAAGAAAAAAAAACTACACATTATTTAAAGTCGAAAAATTTAAAAATATAAAACACATTATCTTTCTATCATGACGTTTTCGACATTACGACGACAAAAGTGCGGAACAGAGTAAGAGATAAGATAATATGAAAGAGTCAGAGATATTTAAATGAATTGAATAACGTAATGACAACATATGATCAACGTACATATCTACAGGTTGTTTAAAACTGTGAAAAACTGTGAAATTAAGAAAGTATTTTGTTCGAATAGAATATGGACGGCGCGAGAATAAGGCCGCTCGTTGACGCGAATGCGAGTTTGTTCTTAGCGATGAATTGTTGAAGGGGGGCACACGTACTTCACCTTCCCTGCTTCACCCCTGAATTACCTGAACATTTGCTTATGACAGCACATTAAAAGATCACTATAATACCCTGTATTCATAATTATGTTCAAATAAGATGTGAAATAAATCCGACAAGTATTTTTTCTTGTCCGTTTCGCCAGAGTCGTATATTTACGACCAAATGCTCGTTCAATCTCCTTTTGTTATTTTAATTACGCAAGATTCTATCTAAATAATTTGTATATTACTTATGAAAATAGATAATTTCGTAATCAAAACAAATTTAATACACTTCAACTGATAATAAAGTCTAAGGGTTATTAGGTCAAAACGTTTTTTTGATAAGCTAAATCTTAAATTAGGTAGGTATATGAAATTGAAAAAACTCACGATCGGGCCGCATGTTTTAATAAAACAACTAATATTGACTATTTTATTGATAGGCACATACAAGAATCTTCGTCGAAATTAAAAAAGAAGACAAATGTCACTTTATTTAAATTGCCATAGGTTTACATCAAGTCTTTGAACGCAATGGGGGTCACCGGTGTTCCGCAAACAATAGATTTTCCATTGCAAGCTTACAAAGCTGGGCGTTCAAAGTATTAAACACAAAATGTACTGCACTATTTGTTCGTTACCTTACCGGGATAAAGTACACAGTTATCACAAATATAAAAAAAAAATATCTCAAGATTGTTATTCAACAAATCAAAACGAAAGAGATCCCCACACAACACGTCAAAACATCTGGACCACTTTTAACCGTTTGCAGTCCATATTGACTTTAAAATTTCAGCCTAATATCATTCGAAATTATGCGAGTGCGCTGTATCGAACGGTATCACTCAACACTTTTACACGTTTTCAGTTGTCAGAGTGAATCCTTATATACCTATACGTATATGTACAACGTATAAAATAAAGTCGCCACCCTTAAATCTTCTAAACTACGCAACGGATTTTGATGCGGTTTTCACTAAATAACAGTGTGATTCATAAGGAAGTTTTAAGTTTTTTTTTATGTACTTACTTAAATATACGATATTTTCAAGGCTTTCGCCAAATTCGAAGCAGTTTTGTTTTGATTAAAAATTACGCGTGATAATCACCTGATTAATAACTAAGATACCCTGTACGATTCCATAAACCTTTTGTTTTACACAAAATTATAATATAATAATATTAAAATAATAAGTACTTATACCTATAATACTTATTAATATATAATTATAATATACATACAAAGTTTTTAATTCGATGCAATACATAATCAAGTAATTTCACCATATTTTGTGGGTTCATATTCTTAATATATTAAGTTGTCGATTCATTTTTGTATCTGACTTTAATCAAATCCCAAATTAAATGACCATTGTAATGTTATAATGGTAACAATGAATTATAAATAAAGTACCAACACGAAATCAGCAACAATTTTTATGTAGTTATTTGGATATTAAACAAATAATAGCAACCTACACTAATAAAAAATCACTCCTCTATCTAAAGAGCTGAGAGAGTTTTGGCTATAATCCACACAGTATGGCCTGATGCAGGTTGGTGGGTCAGACATGCCCTTAGATTTTTTTTCTAGCGTGTATGGGTTTTCACACGATTTTTCTATCAGCGTTAGCAGATTGTAAATCATATGACTAATACATAAAAATTCCACAAAGTGAAATCACATTGGTGCTGCCATCTCACTAATGTTAATGAAACTTGGTGAATCTGATGGCTGGTTCCGGCCGAATTTATGTTTGATAGATATTGAAACCGATAGGTGGCGCTGTAGTAAGATTTGAAAATATAGAAGGCCCCTGTACCTAGCAAGTCAACGTTAGTCAGGCTCACTAGTCATTTATTTGTTAAAAAAAACCATTTCATTTTTGTTAAAATCTCGTCAGGGCACAAAATGGCCTTCTTAAATGGCTTGCCTATAGTTATAAATACTTATAATCTTTTCATAATAGGTACTAATAAAAGAAATATTAACTTCACATTAATTTATGTTTTAAATGCATCAAATTATAAACTTTTCAGTACTCTTTACAACCTGATGAACGCTACTGACGTAACCAATGTACGAACTAAATGCAATGTGCCATTATAACTTCATCAATAGCTTTAATTTTTGTTTACGGGTTACGACTTTAACGATCAATAGGTTAGTAAACAAACGTAATCCAAAATCCATGTACTTTTTTTATATACTTATATAACTTTATATAATGTATAATCGTTTTATATACACGATGATGTCATATAAACAAGCGGCACAGATAGTAAGCGAATACCGCTGCCTATGGGCGCTTGCAACTATAACAACGATACTGAATTGTGAAAAACCTATTCACTCCCCTCTTAAAGATCTTCGTATTGCAATTTGCAGTCCAGGCGACCTGTTCTTGATGACCGGGCCCTATTTTATTAAAAATAATAATAATATGGCCAAAATGACGTCAAGTCTAACTACCACATAAATTCCTTATGATTGAAATGACAAGAATTTGATCCTGCGTGCCTTCGTAGCCACGCTTGCCAATGGTTAGCAATGGCTTCTAGTCTCGAGCGAAACCTCGGCGAGAAGTTTATAGTACAGTCCTCCAGTCTAACAGGAGGAAGTAGATCTCCTCTTATATAAATAGTTCCAATTATCACATAGCTTTCATTTATTAGCTACATTTAAAATGTAAATTTAAAAAAAATATTGTTGATTTTCAGTCGGGTCACAACAGTATAAAATATAAATATTCACAACAATAATGTCCCAGCCATTAATGTCTCAGGGGTTGGGGTCTCCTCTTCTCTATCAAAATAGAGAGGGTTTTAGGCCATAATCCACACTCGGTGGCCTAAAGCGGGTTTTACGTGATATTTATGTAATTATATTGTGTAATTTATTTATATACATATGTATGCCTCTGGCATTACACTGGTCCACTGATGTATTAAGGTTTTAATTGTTTCATGACAACGATATTCACTAAAGGTCATAAAAAGGTCGTGTTCTTGATTGAAACACATATTAAGGGGTAAGAAGGGGTACATTATACTCACATTTCGCCATATGTTTAATGTGAGAACATGCCAGAAAACTCAATACCATTTTGGCCGACCCGGGAATCGATTCTACGACCTTTAGCACTGCAGTCAGCCAGTGTGTAAGGCAGTAAGAGGAGCATAATAATTTACTATTAAGCAACTATTATTTATTTATTACAGCCATAATGTGTATTTTCAAAGCTCCTTATAACGTAATCTTGTATAGTACTAACAAGAAAATAATATTATATCATCCTTATTTTTTTCTACATTTACTAATTTATAAAATAGCAAATAATATTACAATACCTAGTTTAAAATCAGTAATATTTCAATGGCAAAATATTTACAAATGTAAATCTTTGGATTTTGGATTCGTTTAATAATTAATTAATCAAAAGGTTAATTTGAATACAACCGTACAGCCAACAAGTCGAAATCAAGTTTGTATACAAACGGCCATGAATTTAAGCCATTTTAACGTCTAGAATATAGACATTCTTGATAGAAGAGTTCGAATCAGTACAAAACAAAGCTAAAACTTCAATACGATTCCGCTTATAATGACAACTTCTCAAAATAACAACCGCCAAAATGACAGTTTTTGAAACTGACAACTTCTTAGATATTCTAAGAAGTTGTCAGTTTCAAATCAGTAAAATTAAAATCTCTCATATCACATCATAAAATACAAACAGTGTCATAAAACCGTAACGTAATTCCACTTTTTGGTGGACCTTTTTACATCATAACATAGTAGTAAAAGTAAACTGATTTAAGTATACAAGTTTTTTTTTAAATTGATTCGTTATATTATATTTAATCGTGAAACTACTAGAGTTGTCATTATGCAAATTTAGATCTGTGTTACCGAAACCGTAATCAACATTGAAGCAGTACATTTATAAGAACTAATTAAGTTTATAATTATAGATAAGTATAATTCACATTTAGTTGCAGTAAATTCAGAGATCTAAGAATATTTTTTCATTCCTTTTATTTGTTAACTATTTTTTCAATCATTTTTAACTCAGTAACAAGTATCAAACACCACTAAAATAGTTTGTGTTTCTACTCCTTAACAACACTACAAAATAAAATGTCTTGGTGTAAAAGTCAAATTTAAGTCAAGTTTATGCTCTTAATGACTTTCATACAAATATTTTTAGGTCATATAAGAATTTCTTTCATGAAATTTCGATATTTCGAGTACACAGATCGATAGAAAAAAAAAACCAATAAGAATGGTATATAACTCATTTGAGCCAAAATGGTTTAGACGCCAATAGAACCTAAAGATTTCGACCTGTTGCTTACATATGTCGGAGCCCTAGCAAACGAGAGAAGAGTTAGTGCTGATACGGCTGTATCTAGGCCCTTCGTAATTACATAACTTTATTCGTCTTGTTGGCTTTTAATGACTATGGACTGACCTCTAGTTCTTCAATAACTTTCTCTAGCTGGTCTTCAGTAACGGGTGCGGCGCCGGCTCTAGCACGTTCGGCGTTCAATAATTTCAGCCAAGCGGTGTCCGTAGCATCCAAGTCGTAGCTACAGGCAGCCTCAGCCCGCGCGGGCGTCGAGCTCAATATGTGCTTCTCCGCTGAGTAATGAGCGTCGCGGGTCAAATGCACGTATTTGTCTTTTGGTCTGTGGAGTAAAGAAAGATTTTGGATTAGTTATTATTAGTTACAAAATATAAGTTGTGATGGATACAATACTGCTGGAAAACTGAATAATTGTCGCTAGCGTTTAACATAAAGTTGAAGCGAAATGAAGGTCGCCACAGGTGTCCTACTTGTGATATATACCAAAGTCACTGCAGACACATTGCTTTTTTTTTCTCAGAGTTACCAAACAACAGACGGTTACAGGCCGATGATTACGATAATTTTCCTCCGCAAGGATCCAACATCACTGTCACACTACATTCTAATTTATTATTCTTAGTTATCAAATTTTCGAGTTAAATAGGTATTCCATTCCACATTTTGTTAACTATTTATAACTGAAAAGTGTTTTCCTGTTGATTCAATATCTTTTGAAATATTCTAATCTAGTAGGTAGTAGTAAGTTCTCAGTGAATTGTAAGATCACGAGAAATTTACACCTTGTGTGTACCACACTAAGGCTGAGAATATCTCAACATCATTCCTCGAAGACAGCAACAATAGACTGAATTATTCTACATAGTAATTGTTCGGCTAAAGAAAAACTGCATCTGATTAAACTGCCACTAACTTCACACTAGTACTAGTAAAGTCATATATTATTATGTTCTTTAAGAGTAACACGTTCAACATGGCCTGACAGAAATACTGATTTCCTCCAAGTTCCATGTAAGTAATATTTTTTTATGTTTCTGTATCAACTAGTAATATCGTCCCGTTGGCAATGGCCAAACTTATTACGTTTCACTTCTATGATAAGATAATAATAATAATTTATTTAAAAATACAGACGGCATTGCATCTCAACACTGCACGTTATGCGAGGAATCAATTTTTTGTTTGTGTTAATATAGTTAGTATATGAAATTATAGTAGTGAATGTACATTATCTTTTTTATATTTTTCATTAAATTTTATTTATTAAATTGAAGATTCAAGATTACATTGAGTTGTGTTGTTTTGTTAAAATTTTGACAGTTCTTATGAGATTTCGTATCTCAGGTGCTACCGACCAGCTTCTTGCATGGCGAACTCATCGCTTCGATAGGATGAGCGTGAGATCACGAAAATATTATCGATTTCTGATTTCTCACGACATCAGTCGGATTTTGTCTTCATTCTTCAAATATCTCTATAGAGATTTTATATCTATTGCGCGAGTGTAAGGCCCCTGCTGTTCGGTACCGTTACTGCAACGGATTGTTGTCGATGATGGTGATGTGAGGTGGCTTGAAGGTACATACCTGTCGTTGTGCGTGGTTTTTCGATTAACAATGTGTGTTTTGTGTGCAGAGTAGAACTTTTTGTTATGTTTAAATCTAAATTCTTTTTAGTGTTCTGTACCGTTAAGGGAAAAATAACGGGTTATTTTTTTATAAATTAATAACCTAGTGTACTTCACATAGAATCATGTAATTGGTATGAAGATGAAGAAGAGAAAAAAAAAAAAAATTACTAAATTCGTTTTTATGTGAAAACAGTTACAAACTTTTTTCTTTCATTATGTATGAGAGATTTATTTATTCATTATGTATGAGAGATTTATTTTTATAGTCTGTTCGCGTTAAGGAAATAGTAACTCACCAGTGTGACAGCAAAGTAAAGGCGTATTATTTGGTTATGGTACGATACCGACGACCAAGGCTTTCTAATTTACTAAGATCTAATTATTGGTCAAGGGGCGTGGCTAAGCTGAATGACAACGATGAGTTTCTAGTGAGTTACTAGCAAACGGACTATAGTTAAAAGATTTGTCAGCAAGTCAGTCTTTCTCTTATTTCAAGATATTTGACTGGCCTGTTGGTCTAGTGGTTAGTGACCCTGACTGCTAAGCCGGAGG
The DNA here is from genome assembly GCA_905147015.1 of Laspeyria flexula. Lineage (NCBI taxonomy): Eukaryota > Metazoa > Arthropoda > Insecta > Lepidoptera > Erebidae > Laspeyria > Laspeyria flexula. The sequence goes on along the minus strand of LR989949.1, from coordinate 4,400,681 downwards.
TCGTGGGTTCGATCCACACCCAGGACAAATCTTTGTGTGATGAGCATGAAGGTTTGTTCTGTGTCTGGGTGTAATTTATCTATAATATGTATGTATTTACAAAAAAAAATGTATTTAAGTAGTATATTAGTTGTTTAGTACCCATAACACAAGCAAATATAATTGCTTACTTTGGGATAGAGATGGCGCTGTGTGAATGTGGTAGAATATTATATTATTATTATTAAGAGCTTCGCTCTTGTCCGTGACGCGATCACCACTGCTCTATTTTTTGGTTTGTTTTTAGTTGTTGTTAACGGTAACGCTTGCTTTTTTATAATCATCAGCCTGTACCGATCTGCACCTAGACATTGTGCTCCATGTTCATATGTCAACGTATCTAACAGTAACTTTTGCCTGTAGCCTTTGAGATTGGTAACTGATGTTCTTTATCTTCATCATCATTTGGGTATGTTCGTTTTCGGTTGATGTGTGGTCCACTGCATAAGTACAGTGAAAACCAAAGTATCTATTCGACTCAGATTCCATTTATCCACCCTGGTTCAGGGCGAATTCTTAGACATACGATTAAAATCGTGGGATGACAAAATGAAAATACAGTTTTCATTTGTCTTGCCAATTCTAGATATTTTCCATTACATGTTATTTTATCTAAGTATCGAGGTACTACGAGAATTAGAGAATTTACTAATTGAACATCTTGCTTTATACTCTTCAATGTTGGAACTTTTACTACTAACTTTTTACCCGACTGCCAAAAAGGAGTGTAATGTTGTTTACCCATGATAAGTAATGTTTTGGATGTTTGTATTTAGACGTATTGACCGTAAGGCGTTTATATAGCTATCATCATCATCATCATCATTTCAACCCAACGTCCCACTGCTGGGCATGGATAGCTATTCTATAACCAAATTGAATATAGGTTTATACGATCATGATTATACGCCAAATTGTATACGCATGTATACAATTGTGCCCATTACTCACAATTTGAATTCCTGAAAGTTTGACGGTGGTGGGTTATCGATTATCTCGACTTTTGGCGCCGGCAAAGAGTCAGGGTTCACAGGCACCTGGACTCCTCTCTCCCAGTCCTGCTTCCAAGTGTCTGTGATTATCCAGTACGACGACGGAGTCAGTGGCTCGTTGTCCGGCAGCTTCATAGCACTGATAAGGTCCTTTCTGTAATGTATACGAGAGACACGTTAATATTACCACTAGCTTCATTGAAAGCTATAGCCCAGGCTCCATCAAAGCGGACAAGAGAGATGTTATAAACAACCAATACATTCCGTCTGTATTACAATGGTGAAAGAATACCTTTGTTGAGTCACTCATTTTCGAAATCCATTTTCCATCTTCTATCTATTCCTGCGTATAAATATTTCGTGACACGACTGTCGTGTTAAGCGCCATAGAAGTTGATGGCCTAAGCTTACTGTGCCATCAACATGTATAAAGAAAGCCCTTTCTGTTTATTTTTTCTTTATACTAGTTAATTTTAAAAAAATATTTGAAAAAAAAAAGACTGATAAAAAATATTAAAAACGAATTAAAGACACTACTCTCGTGTTCTATACTATCTAGGAAAGTAATAAATGGCACGCATGTCGTGTCATACGCAACAAATTGGTTAAGAATTGCCTAGGCTAATTCGCTGACAAGGTAGATATATGAGAACTGGCAACAGACTTAGGCATTGGTTGTATACAACACTGACTTTGCTTGGTGAAGTCCGGAGAAATATTTAATGGAATGACGTTAAAAGCTTGTTAGTACTTAGTTATTTGTATCGAATACTGAATATAACATAGTTAATTATGTGAAGGGACTAACAATGGTCTTTATAGTACTGATAAGTTAAGCATGTAATCCATGTTATAAACAGTAAAAATGTGTCGTTTCTATGATATATATTATTTCTTCGTAATATTATATTAGAGATATCTATTTTTGTTACGTGAACAAAATGCAGATGTGCTTTTTACAAATTAGATTATTAACATATTTTTTTAAATTAAATGACATTATTTTAGAAAACATTACAACACGGAAAGGCTGGATTTAAATTCACTGAATTCATTATGAGGCAACGAATGTTAGTTAGTTTTAATGTATATTCTTATAACACAATGAACAGTTAGTAACACTTTTAAATGAATCCAACGATATATGCAACTATGAGCAAAATCTTAATATTTCTCAAAAGCCGATATAATCGATAAATAAAAATACGATCAATCATCAACAGCATTCAAAAAAGTTACGATTTTATTATTAAAACTAAAAATGAATTTAACTTTTAAAAAGTACTTTGCTCACTTTTACATAAAACTTTAAACCTGGTTAGTAATATAACAATTATATAAATATAAATAAAACATTATTATTCAATATAATATTGTTAGTAGGTATAAGTATTATTTACTCTCTAGCACCACACGTAGATAAGTGTCTTGTAGACCATCTAAAACTTAAGTGACAAGTTTTATATAAAAATACTTAAAAAATATGACGTTTCCGATGAGAGGCTATCTAGCACTTATCAGCTAGAGGTGAAAGAGGCCCTAAGATAACTAAAGTTCAGATTTAAATAAAATTATTAGGCTACGGCTGCACCGGTGCAGCGACTGCGACTTAACATAATATAGGTGGCCGCACAGCAGAGGCAATAAGCAGATCGTGACAAGATTCAGTGCGGAAAAAAGGTGTAGATAGGTTACCTACATAGCGTTCGATCTTTGGAAATGGCACACAAACGCACACATAGATATCGTAATAATGCAATGTCAAAATACCTTCGCCGTCAACGGGACATTGAGATGAAGTTTGCTAATAAGACTATTTTTAGTGTGCCACTTTTCGAGCGCTTATAACCTATCTACACCTTTTTTAACATACAATATCATTGACTGTAGTACATTTGATAATGTCGCAAAATATAATCCAATAAATTTCGCTGGTCACCACGGCGTTTCGGCCAACGCTATGGTTTATCAGTCCGTTTATGCGTTGTCGCCGTCGCGTCGCCGTTGCCGGACCGGTGCGACCGCGGTCTTGTAGATTACATACTGACAAATGTAATATATATATATATATACTATTTGACCCCAATATTTAGCAGGGCCAGTCTCCCGCCCCGCTTACCACTCGATGACATCGCTCTTGATATTAATCAGCGGTAATCAGAAACGGGAGACAAACTTTCCTTAAACTACCTATGCTCTCTGTTACATTAGTGTTTCAAATCAATTTTTTTATGTAATATCAGTAGCATTTTATATTCAATAATCTCTCTGCATATTGGCACCAATCTCACCAATGTTGGACATAGTACACCAATATAAAGCACAGAGTTTTGTTGACAGATCATTAACAATTATAGTTCTCGAAATATTTTTTTTCAAAATTTCAAAATAAAAGTTAAATTTACAACACTCAGGACATGTTTCACTACTGACAAATAAATGCTAGATAGCCTATCTGAAACTTTTTTTTTTCTTTATACCACCACGGTGGCAAACAGACGTACGGTCCGCCTGAATAACTAATACTTAATTGACAGAAATCTGTCACTTGAATTTTTAGACAATTAAATTTATTTTTTACAAGATTCTTATTTACCAGTGGGGCTCAGTGTCGGCAGCAATTAATCAACATATTATTGAATTTAAAGTTTGCCATAATATTACATGAATATATTATTATGTTAAAATACAACTGTTCCAAAAATAAACGGGAGTAAGGCCAACATTGGTATTATTTGACCAAACACTTAGAGGGATTGAAAGTTCACTCCAATATAGGTAGTTTAAAATCTATTAAGTTCGAATACACTGTACAAATTTTGTATAGCATGTTTCACTGTAGTTCTTACTGATGAAAAATCAATATAATATTTGTTCTATGAAAGCATTTTTGAAATAACGGTTACGAGAGGATGTACCTAAATTTACAATATGTCAATAATTATATCTATATATAAATAGTGTAAAAAGTGTAACATTTAATGCCATTCTTAGTTAATAATTAAGATAAATTATACAAGGAAATATTTAAGTTTACCGATGAAAATCTGATAAGCTATGTAGTTTGCATTAATTAGTTATTTGATAAGGTAATCAGGATAAAATAACCATAATTATAATCATCATGATCATAATCATCTCAGCCTATTGCAGTCCACAAAAAGTCCACAGTAATTATAATATAATATTCCATTTCAATCAATGGTTATGCACCCTTTTCTTCTATGAATGAGCACTGTTGATGATTTTGGAGAAGACTTAAGTTCAACGTAGAAATCTACAGATTTATCATACTGAACTTCTTTATTACAAAATATCACTCTATCCTTCTCAATCAATGTTAAACTGACAATTGCCATCCTAAGTAGTCCTAGTAAAACCTATTATTCTAAGGTTCAAAATTGCCCCGTAGCCGATGAAATGACCTCTCTTAAACATTAACATGAAAGAAAGACCTCTCTTTCATTAATTGACAGGGAGGAAACCCATGCGCGGAAGTGGGACACTAATGAATTGATATTATTATGTGTAGATGACACAGATATATAAGTAAAATAAAGTACACTAATATGCTAAATATAGTGGTGCAGCATTTAATTATGAAGTCAGGTAGTAATCTATGGATTTTATATCGGACTCTTTCTTTATTTGTCTTAATCAGTCTTGGTGACATCAATTTTACAAAGAAGATACCTACTTATTCTGTGGATTGAAAGATGTAAACAATAGTACAGCCAGTGACATTCTTATTTAAATTGAAATACTATATCAGCTCAGCCGACAACTAATCCTACCAAAACATACCTTCATATACATACACATTACGCCTCTTTCCCAACTGACGGGTAGGCAGAGACCCTTTCCTTGCACCTGCTATACATACAGAATATACCTGCTATACGGACATAGCCTCTTCAACATTCATCAATCATTTCATACATTCTCGCTGGTGAAGGGTACTTCTCATCTATCCTTTCATAAGAGTGTCCCCGTTTGGTCATGGAATGTTCTTCTACGTTTTCCCCTTCCAACGTTACCATCCACATTTACCTGATCCTAATAATTTATACAAAATTACATCTTTGAGTTAAAGTTGAAAGAAACAGGGTTATCGACAAATTATTTCCAAAAAAAATCTTAACTATTTTTGTCACATAGCACGTAGAACCCCACACAGCCTCCAAATGATTCTTTTAGATGGCAAAGTGGAGGGAAAGTGCCTGCTCCCCTGACTAAACGAGTTAGTTTTGTATATACAGACCATAAAATAGAACCTATATTTGTTTCCAGATCAATCAACATATTTGGAGTGACAACTTCACTTGGACAACAGTAGACGTAGGGAACACATCTTGTTGGCCCAAAATCCTACAAGATGACGTTAACTGAGAAAGACAATTAAGGTAATTATATATTTTTTTAATTCGCTTGCGCAACAGTATTGAACTAATATCATTGAAATTAGGAACAAAACAACAACTGCCTTTTAGAGGGCTTTAAAAACTTATTGAGAAAACCACATCCAGACCCGACACAAATACCTGACACAAATGATGGCAACCTTAAGAACATGGTGATCAGTTTTAGAAGCAATTCAACTGCTCCATCTTATGTGCAAAATAGATCAAATAATCGAAAACAAGTTTGCAAGATTGAAGGGTTTACATGGTGCAAGTTTTGCATACCACTTTTCATGCTCGCTTTGTCTTACTCGCATGTAACAGTGACAGAGAAGCCATGAGAATTGCCTAACAGAACTTGTATATTAAATGGACCTTAACAGGTCATTAAAGTAGGATATTGATACCCTAAAAGTACAGGGTATAAAATTTAGATCGGTCAGTATGGGCAAGTCTGAAAATATAAGAAATATGAAGATCTGTTCTTAGGAACCATGTCATTGATTTTAGTGACAAGAAAAGATGTATTCATAATATATTTAAAAAAACGTGTACTCTGTCCGGGAATCGAACCTGGACTAATTGAAATATTAAATTTACGTCATTTCTATTTGGATATTGATTGTGCAGTGCTTAAGTAGTAAATGTAATTATGAAATATGATATCTAAAATAAATAAAATGCATCGTTTTTCCTTTTCTTAAATATAATTGTAGTAGGTGTTCTAAATGACAACCATTTTATTCAATGCAACATTCAAGTCGTTTAGATTCATGCGTTATAATTGACTCTATGGCTGCTTTTAGGCCTTCAATGGTGTCGTAGTTTGTTTTGTACACTTCATTCATCCTTAACGTTAGTCTCATAAGAAATAGTATAGCGGGGTTAAATCGGACGACCTCACGGACCATTTGATAGGACCGTTTGTTTTTTCAATGACTACCGACACTTTTTTTTATTTTTCTTGTTATTAAAATCAATGACGTGGCTCCTAAGAATAGATATTCGTATGTCTTATAGTGTCTTATAGTAGAATCATCCATACAGACCAATCTAAATGTTACAACATGTATACCTCCTATGTATGAAGAGGCTATATCGCATTAAAACTAAATTCAGACAATGAAAATATTTACTCATAGAGAGCAGGTTATCCCACAGACGACTTAACAAACATGCAATGCATAGAAACAAAGTATACTCTCACTACTTCTAACTCAAAATAATTATTTGTGGACCACACCAATTTTAGTCCTATGTATTAAGTCGTATAATGTGACTACTTCCCAAAATAATACAGTTAATCAAGTCAACCAATCATTTAAGAGCTAATCTATGGTTGCGCTGCTACAGGTGTCTAGGACACCTGTTGCGGCTCTCGCCCCTCTATTTGTCGTAACACAAATTCGTGTTCTCGTTACGAGGTGAAAAACCATCCAGAGCTACATATACAATTTGTTGATAACGTGACTGGTAGCGCCGCCAACAGGTTTTCTATTGAAATAGAGGTCTTAATGATAGAAGAACAAAATAACATATCAAGCTACTGAATGTTAACAAAGCAAATAAAGAGAAACTATGGTAAAACACGGAAAGGTCACAAAATTGAAAAAGTTATTGTGAACATAAAAATATCTAGAATGCCGCTAGCCCCATTTAGCTCGCGAAATAGAGGAATATAAAGTATTTCAACTCTTACCTAAAACCAATAAAGCTCACGACCCAAAGATATAACTAAGCTCCCTTGGATCATCTATAAAAAGGGTATCACCAAAAGAACCTCACAGAAATCCGCAAACTTGATGACAAAAAGTTCCTGGTTACGACCCAAATTCATGCAACTCTCATCAAAATGCTACCATGAAAAGGAGTGCTCTTCCTTAACCAAATATCTGTCACCTGACTGTCACCGTGGCGCAGTGGTTAAGGTGGTCGCCTCGCCACTACATCGCCGTGTTGGGTGACGTGGGTTCGATTCCCACACGAGACAAATATTTGTGCGATTCATAGATATTTGTTTCTAGTCTGGGTGTACTTTGTGTCCGTTAGTTTCATGTTTGTAAAGCTCCCCGCGACACAGGGCTTGTTCCCTAGTGCGGGTGTTGTCTTTTTTAATAAAAAAATAAAATATAATGCATGCCTCTGACGACTGACCTTTCCAAGCCAATGGAATTTGCCATTGCACAGGTTATATGATACGACTGGTCGATAAAATAAATAGAGCATTAGAAGACAAATAATATTGCTCAGCAATATTCCTGGATGTCAGTCAGGCCTTCGACAGAGAATGGCCCGAGGGCAAAATCAAGCAGAATCTACCTCATACCTTCATCCAGATAATAAAATAATACCTGGAAAAAATGATGTAACGAAGTCAAATATTACGATAACCTATCTGAAATGCGAGGAAGAGGTCTGGAGTACCACAAGGCAGCATTCTGTGCTGTATCTAATATTCAAAGCTGGGCTCACCATGGACGAAATAATAATTATTCATTATTTTTTGTTGAAATTACCACCCACCACAGCCAGTACTTATGCAGTTTACACAGTCCTCCTATCAGTGTACGAAAGGCTCAGTCAACCTCAATAAACCTTCAAAAACACCTTAGCCTGGTAGAAGAATAGTTCGGCAAACATTATATCTACATATATACAATTAGACACAAGCATACTTAAAAAAGCCTTAAGTTGTTTGGCAAAAGCATTATATCATCAAAATTGGTCCAAACTTCAGTTTAGATTGTCAATGCAGATTCTTGAGGACATTGCCATTTTAGCCAAGCAATTTAATGCTCTCTAGGGCCATTTAGTTGCCAATTTCATACTGCCTTTGTAGTTATCAATTATTTAGTTATTGCGCGATATTTTCTACACATGTTCGTAATTCTCTCACGGCTAGTTTATAGAGTAGTTGTGTGGAGTGCAAATTTATCAATCAAATATCCTAACAAGATATTTCCTGTGATTATATGCACAATATTCAAGTTTATTGTAGTGATATGATAGTGTTGCTTACTTTTTAGACCTTACATATTAAATTATTACATTTAGAAATATTTGATATGTCTTTATAGGGCCAAAATACCTAATGTAAATTTTCCTATGCTGTCATCTAACTCTTATGCCATTGTATTTAAATGTATGATGGGGGGTCACAGAACATAATTATATTCCATGTTTTAAATTATTTAAAATTATTGTGGAGTAACTAAACTAAGTTTAACATTTTTAATAGTCTACATTTGAATAATTTGATACATATTCACTTTTATGTTATCATAATTTATACCTTTGGATTACACAGACATTTTAAGCTGACAAATATACATATACACTTATAAGTAAATTAAGATACATCCCTTCAAGCTACTCACATTTTTGTTACATTTCTTAAAGCTAAAATATACAAATATATAATATACAATGTACATATTATATTTATATATATAGACTACTTGGAACTTTCAACAGACAACTAGCATTGCATTTATTTACATTTTTAGGCAAACAGCTAGGTTTGTTGCAATAAATTTTCAAACAAACAATAAATAGATATTGCTAGGGCCATTTTTAGAATGAAATCCTTTAAAATCATACTCAATTGTTTTCTGCTCAGAGACTTCATTCACAAAGGAGGCTCTATGTCACAGGCACATTGTGACACGCAAGCTATTGTACAGACTATAACTAAATTTGTACTTTACATGTCATCTTTATCAAATTAAGATTACTCTAAGACTAGAACAACAGTTTATAATAATGAAAGATTAGTTTACAAACAGAATCTAGAGTATTTAGAAAGATATATTTTGTATGCTATTATTTTAAAGTTGTGTGTGTGTTAAGTGCTTATTTTAAAGTTTATATGCTAAAGTCCCATTACTATAATATTAAATAAGTTATGATCAGTGTGCCGATAAATCTGAAATTTTTTGACAGTAATATAGTTTTTCACACAATATCTTTAAGATAAGTGGTGGATGAAACTTAAATAGCTTTAGTTATAGTCTATACACAGTAAGTTATATCTTTTATTTTATGAATTGACAAATATAATCAACAGCATTAAGGTTTCCTATATTAGCTTATATATTTATTTACTTCGGATTTTTTAAAACAAACTTCTCCTTTAGATATTTTTCTATACAACAGAGGTGGCAAACAGATGTATGGCTTCTCTGGTAATAAGCGGTTACTGTAGTATTTAGATGCCAGCCACACCATGAACGTCAGTTGCATATTTTCTACCCAGGCAGTGCAGATATATTGAATCTAGTACCTGACTGTTTAAAGTTTAATTTTAGTTGCAGTAATTGTTACCTGTGTATTTGGCTTATATTTGTCAATCCATTCCTAGTTCCATACATATAAATATTGTTTCACAAGGTCCACATAGATATTCGACTTCTCTTCAATGGAGTTAGGCATAGACTAAACTTAATTTATTTATTAAGTTGCTATAAATAAAATATTATTAATATGAATATGTAAGGAACAATTATTAAGATTAACATAATTACATATAATACAGAGCAGCAAATTTAAATATGTCGCTTGTATTGCTAATATTTGTGTAAATAACAATTTTTCTGGCTTTAATCATTTATTGAACTGATATTTTGATTTTGATGTTGATTATTGAAAGTATGTACTGTGAAATCAGATTTTATTGATTTTATTTGCGCACAGCTCACTGAGCTCGCGTCGCTGCATGGCAGGATTGAGCAAGGTAATTCTCATACACACAATAGTGGCTCTGTTGGGTGACGAAAATTAGCCATTTTTTTTATTCCATACCATAACTAATGCATTGGCAGTCAAAGAGCAAGTGCAGCTCACACAGCATGTAGTGTCTCAAAACAGTAATTAAAAAAGAAATTATGTCTGTCTGATTAAAAGAACTGCCTTTATGTTATTGAATCAAAATTTACCTTATATTACTTTTTTTACGCATCAGCCAGTTGTTATTTAGATATAACATTCTCTGAATACTGAATGATTACTTAAATATTATGATTTGAACTTGACTAATTTAAAAGAAATTAGCTTAGGCATTAAAAGATTAATACACGCTAGCAAGGTAGACTTATCAATGTTTACATATGTACACATTATGGTGTATGAAATCTAAATAAGTGCAATGCTTAACATTCTTTACAGATCTCAAGTTACATGATTTTGAAGTTATCAATACTTAGTATACTTAATATACTTAATATACTTATGTTAAACTTATTTTTTTATTTGGAACTTAACAGTGCACACAAACCTGAATAGTTCAGCAGGTGCCTCTGAGGCACTCCTATTATATATTGATGACATCTTGAGGTCACTGACAGGGCGGAGTTGCCAGAGGGCATCCTCAGGCTCCGTCCTGCGGCGCTTGGATGCGCCGGGGTCTTCACCGCGCATCCCAGATGCCCGTTTTGTGCCTCTCAACGACATCTCGCTCACTTGTCCAAACCTACATGTTCACGATCCCTCTTCTGCTTTACACTTAGAACGCGGGAGCAACATTGTGTAGAATGTCACATCATTCACTACATGGCACTTCAGTTTGCGTTCTGTAAACCTGGAAACAATGCACAGCTAGGTTAGCACTGATTCACGACATGGTCACCACTTCATTGTATCCTTTCCTTTCATCAATCAACATCGAAGTACCAAAAACTTCACAATCACTACCTACTACCCACCACTTTTGACAGCTCAAAAACAATTATGCATGGTCAACAAGACAACAAAACAAGGTGCACTCGCGATAATTACGTGAAACAAACGTTTATTGTGCTCACAGAACGTTAAGCAGCCTTTTATATCTCACCATTTTATACAAAAAAAAAGCATTTTTGACGTACAGAACAAAAATGTCATCAGCTTTCGTCAGTTATTTGTGTTATTTGCAACGAAAGTATGTTTTACCTCAACATAGCTTTGGAGACGTTCAATAAACAGCTATATTAACGTATTTTCGCGCATACGAATGAAAATGAATAACAATCCCGTTTGACGTTTCACTTTATTGCACGAGTAATATGTATGGCGGGCCAGTCGGGCTCGCCGAGACCGTGAATAGCGGCTGTACGATCACAACAGCTGCTCGGCACCCATCCCACCGCTGCACACCACAAATTAACAAAATACACTCACACGACACCTCTCTCGAGTCCTATTATTTCATTCTTTATTAACTTAACCGTAAATATTTATCTCACGGATAGCCATTGTAGGCTACATAACAAAGTTGACAATATAGATAGCAGCACTGTTTTGTTGCCAGATTGACGTGAGTCCTACGCATAAAATTGTTCTCTCGTTTCGCTATGAATGTATATTATGTATACAACCAGGCGTTTGTACGTTCATTTGCACTTATGAACTATGTTGAAATACCTCATATTTTACATACATTTTCTATAACAGACATTTGGCGCCATTGATCCAAAAACCACTTGGTCACGTGACTATGTACGAATCACCAACGCAAGCCAAGTAAAATGGCCAAAACGCACATCGAGTTCATCTAATGTCATTGGTTTTGAAAGTAACTTGCCGCATAACATATACATGGAGACAAGATTTTTAATTCATGAAATCCGAGAATAAAACAAACACGAACACATATTCAATAAACATTAGATTTGTCAGCAAGTAGCACAAATTATTACGAATAAATTACAACATGAACATAGAGCGAGAGATATCAATAAGAAGTTACAGAATTTACACACCAGTTGGCGCTTTTGAGAAAAGAAGTTCTAATGTTGCCATACCAGAAATTTATGAGTAACACATGTCATAGATAATTCTTTTTTGTTATTCAAAAATGAATACATTTCCATAATTTTATTATATAAAATTTAAACGAAAGAATAGTGACAAAAATATCTTAGGTGAAAAATGAGAGAGAGATATGAGAACCGAGCGCATCGCCGATTCCACCGCATGCGGCCTAGAGATGTAAAATGACCGAATATGACCGGTCACTTTTGTCAAAATCGAAAAATGGCCGGTCATTTACTGTCAAATTCAGTAAAATAGTTCTAAGTAATGTTGTCTAATTATTAATTTAACTTTAACTAGGTAACATTAACTATAATAAAAAAATCCATGATAAATTTATTTAGGTTCCAATTTCTTACGCAAAAACGCAGCTACGAATATTTTCATTTACCTTAGTTCTGAATGCCCCCTGTCTTGAATTCTGCTGTTTTTGAGCTGATCGGCTCCGAAATCCATACATGACTATCCCATTGACTATTTGACTTAGTTTTGAAGTCAACATTGGAAAAACACCCACCATCAAGAAAGTTCGAGATGGCGGGTATTTTTGCTGATTTTGAAGTCAATCAGCCTAAAAAACAAATTTCAAGACTGCAAGCATTTTTTCAATTTTAACTTAAGAAATAATAATTTAAGTAATAACAGTAACAAAGTTCAAGAAGGTAGGCATTTTTGCAATTTAGTCTTCATCTATGCCAAGTGGTCAAATTAATCGTCAAATATTGTAAAAAGCAGCTAAGATCAAGATGGTGGACATTTTTGCAAATTTGATATCAGAACTAGGTATGTCAAATAAATAATAGTTTGATAAATTTGCAGAAAAGCGATACCCATATCGAAATGACTGCAAAAGTCCAGGCAAGCCATCGTTCTTTCTTTTGCAAGTTTGTGCCCTCCCAATCACTTATGTTACGCTAAAATCATCAGTTTATTGAAATGGATACCTACTTTTCAACTAGTAATTAACCTACTCTTTTGTAGAGTTGTAAAAATACCGTATAATACCAAATGATCAGGTATTATACGCGTATAATACAACATACCTACGGTATTTTTCGTATTTTTGGTATTTTATTTTTTAATGTCATGAATTCAATTTCCTTTGACTTTTTTTAAATCATTTAGTGTTAAAAGTTACCAAATTGACTGAAACTAACCGGTTGACATTAATTATAGTCAAATTGGTCAACATAAGAAGGGTCATAAACCAGTTATATAATTATATTCAGTCATTTTGATTTTGGTGATACCTACTGTTATGTGTTGTTTTAGAGCTTTTCATGGTTTTTGTGATTTATTTATAGATGTTTTATGATCTCGTTGACCACTTAGCATAGTTCTGAGCTTCTGATGTCAAAATTGCAAATATGCCCGCGCGCCATCTTGAATTTTGCTGTTTTTGAGCCGATTGCCTCCAAAATCAATATTTGACGATCCCATTGACCATTCGGCATAGTTCTGATGTCAAAACTGCAAATATGCCCGCCATCTTGAAATTTGCTGTTTTCGGGCCGATTGCCTCCAAAATCGATATTTGACGATTGAATTTGAATACTTAGCATAGTTCTGATGTCAAAATTGCAAAGATGCCCTCCATATTGATTTTTATTACTTGCATTACTATAAATTCGCGGACGCCATCATGAATCCCAAAGTTGGATCCCAAAATTGACGTCATTTTCGTAGTTACCACCCTCGAAAACCACGAAAACGATACCCATATTGATATTATTGAAAAAATCGCCAGCGTCATTTTGGATCCCAAAATTGACGTCATTTTCGTAAGGACCACCCCTGAAAACCACGAAAACGATACCCATATTGATATTATTGAAAAATTCGCGGGCGTCATATTGGATCCCAAAATTGACGTTATTTTCGGAATTCCCACCCCCGAAAACCACGAAAACGATACCCATATTGATATTATTGAAAAATTCGCCGGCACCATATTGGATCCCAAAATTGACGTCATTTTCGCAGTTACCACCCCCCAAAAACCGCGAAAACGATACCCATATTGATATTATTGAAAAATCGCCGGCGCCATTTTGGATCCCAAAATTGACGTCATTTTCGTAAGGACCACCCCCGAAAACCACGAAAACGATACCCATATTGATATTATTGAAAAATTCGCGGGCGTCATATTGGATCCCAAAATTGACGTTATTTTCGGAATTCCCACCCCCGAAAACCACGAAAACGATACCCATATTGATATTATTGAAAAATTCGCGGGCGCCATGTAGGATCCCAAAATTTGCGTTATTTTCGGAATTACCTCCCCCGAAAACCACGAAAACGATACCCATATTGATATTATTGAAAAAATCGCGGGCACCATGTTGGATCCCAAAATTGACCTTATTTTCGGAATTACCACTCCCGAAAACCACGAAAACGATACCCATATTGATATTATTGAAAAATTCGCGGGTGCCATCTTGGATCCCAAAATTGACGTCATTTTCGTAAGGACCACCCCCCGAAAACCACGAAAACGATACCCATATCGATATTATTGAAAAATTCGCGGGCGTCATATTGGATCCCAAAATTGACGTTATTTTCGGAATTCCCACCCCCGAAAACCACGAAAACGATACCCATATTGATATTATTGAAAAATTCGCGGGCGCCATGTAGGATCCCAAAATTTGCGTTATTTTCGGAATTACCTCCCCCGAAAACCACGAAAACGATACCCATATTGATATTATTGAAAAAATCGCGGGCGCCATGTTGGATCCCAAAATTGACCTTATTTTCGGAATTACCACTCCCGAAAACCACGAAAACGATACCCATATTGATATTATTGAAAAATTCGCGGGTGCCATCTTGGATCCCAAAATTGACGTCATTTTCGTAAGGACCACCCCCGAAAACCACGAAAACGATACCCATATTGATATTATTGAAAAATTCGCGGGCGTCATATTGGATCCCAAAATTGACGTTATTTTCGGAATTCCCACCCCCGAAAACCACGAAAACGATACCCATATTGATATTATTGAAAAATTCGCGGGCGCCATGTAGGATCCCAAAATTTGCGTTATTTTCGGAATTACCTCCCCCGAAAACCACGAAAACGATACCCATATTGATATTATTGAAAAATTCGCGGGCGCCATGTTGGATCCCAAAATTGACCTTATTTTCGGAATTACCACTCCCGAAAACCACGAAAACGATACCCATATTGATATTATTGAAAAATTCGCGGGTGCCATCTTGGATCCCAAAATTGACGTCATTTTCGGAATTATCACCCCTGAAAACCACGAAAACGATACCCATATTGATACTATTGAAAAATTCAAGGACGCCATCTTGGATCCCAAAATTGACATCATTTTCGCAATTACCACCCTCAAAAACCACGAAAACGATACCCATATTGATATTATTGAAAAAATCGCCGGCGCCATATTGGATCCCAAAATTGACGTCATTTTCGCAGTTACCACCCTCGAAAACCACGAAAACTTTACCCATATTGACATCGAAAAGAACAAAGTTCAAGTTAACTGCCGAAATATAGGCATTCACTAAGTTGAAAATACTCGTTGTTGCATACTACTAACTACTAAATTGAGCAGAAATTAGGGACTTAAATAAATATTTAAATAATCGTGGACAATATTGTTTAAATCAATTTGACTGAATTTGACATTAAATGACCATTTATTAAGGTCATTTATCTTTTTTGACAATAGTGACCTGTAATATTCGCCATTGTCATTTTACATCTCTACGCCGAACCGCCGAAATATTTAAAGATGGTATTCTCGGTATACTTACTGACCGGTGTGTGTGTTGTGTGTGTGTGTGTGTGTGTTAGTGTGTGTGTATAGTGACATACATTTTATCAGACGTGCAAAACCATTTGTTGCATTAATGATGAGGTCACACATCAATAATTAACTTTTTAGCGCCAATTCTAAGATGAAACCATTTTTAAGGTTCCGTAGGTAGCCAAAATGGCAAAAACAGAAACTTTATTCACCACGTTCTTTCGTATGTCACAGCTATTTTACTCAAAAACTACTCGATGAATAGTTATTTGATGAAATTTGGAGAATATGCGTCTTGTGTAGGCCGCTACTAGGTTTGGTAGTTAATTATTAAAAATAATTATTTTTACTCCTTACATGTAACAGAAGCTGAAAAAAAAATATTTTCAGCGAACATTTACTAGTGGTACTAGGTAGGTAGCTACTTCAACAGATCTTTTAAAAATATTTTAAGGTTTCTCAGAAATTTTTTTGGATGAGCATATTTTTGGAAGTTAACGCTCCGAAAGTAACATAAATTGTGTCCTCCCCCCCCCCTCTATTTTCTAAACCGTAAAACCTAAAAATATGCAAAAATTCAGAAAGATAACACGTACCTAATAAATAATAAATAGTTTCAACTAAAATTGTTTTGAACTCAAAAACGGTATATCCGATATACCGTTTTTGAGTTATACCGTAAAACTGTGCTTTGCAACAAAAGGACGTAAGCGCTATGAAGATACGCTCTTTTGCTGCGGAACCCAACATTGAGCATGGTCCGCCATCCGTTTTTTTTATTTTGATTCTAAATTGGTTATCCCGTCTACTGTGTAGTATTGTATCAGTCTGTTTTAATACAAATTATAAAGAAACCGATATAAGTATACATAGGTATTTATTATTCCTACTCTCATTTTAGACGTTTTCGGTACATAATGCCAACCTTAATTATATTTGGGTAAAACAAAAAGTAACTGTTAATACAATCAGCTATATAATTACTGAGAATATTTATTTGATATGATATAAACCTTCTTACAAACTGTCATTTTTATGATCTGTCTGTCAGTCTACTTAGCGGTTTATTATTCGTAAAATAAGTACCTAACTATTATTAACAACTGCTAGCAGTATACTTACACAGAGATAATGACGCGGTAAATGCGATGCTCTTGTTCTGTAGGTAACCTACCTAGATGGGTTGATTAAGAACAACTTTTTCTTTGGTAACTAGCCCCCTGATTCTGAGCTGTCGGAATATTTTCGGCCAGAACTGTCAGTTTATTTAAAGTTAAAAAAACATAATGTAAAAAAAATAGATGAATGTAGAAAAACATCCTATATTAATCAGTTTTTAATTTTCTATACGGTAAAGTAATTTCTAACACTTAAGAACTTAAGCTGTAAATATACGTCGTTGTAAGATTCGGAAAAGTTACGATCCGGGAGCAATCCGATGAGTCAGAATCAGGGCCCAGGTTTATTTAAGACAACGCCGACTCTACCTTTGTCGCGGGTGAATTAACATACAAAAATCGGACACAAAGTACACCCCGACTCGAAACAACATTAAATACCTATCTATGAACAATTCAGAACAAATTATTTGTCTCTTGTGGGAATTGAACCCAGGTCAATCGGCTCGGCAACATTAGTGGCATGGCGAGGCGACTAAAACAAAGTCAAGAGGATAGATAGCCCCATTTGTTAACAATTTGAGTTTTATAAGGAATCAAAATAGGTAGGTACTTACCTAATAATAAAATGACTAGGTACCTACAGTTATCTGAAGAAATTTTTGTTATCAATAGTGGTCAAGGTTATATTGAAATGGACTATTTTGTCCTTGATACATTCTTGTGTCTTATCTACATAGGTACTTCAGTTCTGTTTAATATAACAGTAATTTAGGTACCTATGACTGACTGGAATGTTTTGTTATTATTTTGAACTGTTGACCTCAAAAATATTTATACTTCACAATCTCGTATTCTACGTTGATAAGAGAATTCTTTGTAATTTTGTTTTCTTCATAATGAGTAGACTTGTGCGGCTACGGACGGGTAAGTAGTTTGGGCTATCAGTTTTACCGTCATCTATCATTGTGACTCCTATAGGCTAAGTTAACACTAGAGGTCAATGATGAACCCGATGAACCCTTTGCAAATACCGTATCTAATATGACACTCGAGATTTCCAAGTAAAACCATTACCGGTTTTTGTACTTGCAACGAATTTAATAACAGGTACGATAAAATTGATTTTTCTTTTTCCTTTTTCCTTTAAAGAATAAACGATCTGAAACAAAACCTAATTCAATTATGGACAAAACGACCAAGTTGAATTCAGACTGTTTTCGGTAGACGTACTGAATTATTTATAGAGTTATTTTTGAAACTCGTTGAAACTGATTTATAATGCAGTCGCAACTAACCAGAAATTACCTTCGCGTTTTTGTTAGACAATCAGTAATAATACATTTTTATCTAATCTAACATTAATTTATCGCTTTAATTACTCATTAACAAATTATTCTACTATCTTCTAATCTTCGTCTACTAATGACTACCATTCTATCAGTAAGCGGATTCAATAATACCTATTAGTTAATTTTTTGATGACAAGGAAGCGGTGTACCTATGCGTTGAACTTCAACGGATAGATACACCATGAAATACCTCTTCAACATTAGCAATACCAGAAACAACCAAATAAAAACTGACAAATTACTAATATATAAATTAACTAACAACCTAATGAGTGAGATTACAGCGACTCCCCCTTCCCATATTACTGATAAGACCAGTACATACCTAATCACCAGCAGATATACAACACTACCTAGGGGTGGCACTCTATACTTACTTGCAGATAAAAATACGGTCCCGCGATCCTTTATGCATACAGCTATAAGTACTAGCACCTGTCATACACCTGTTGCGAATGGGTGTCCTTACCTACCACCTGTACCACAGGCTCTGTAAATAAGTGAACAAGAGGCAATGGCTTTTTATAGCTTTTACTGGAAGTTATCTTTCTAACATGGTGATACCTAATTATTATTATTTCATGCATTATAGAAAGGATGTCTCCTGCTTTGCTATAGAATGAAATGAATTCTCTTTTTAATTTCTCCAATTATATTATATTATTTATTATTATTTATGACTAGCTTTTGCCCGCGACTTCGTCCGCGTAGATTTCGATATTTACATAGATCTTTGTTTTAAGTGTAATTCGTGAATTTTCATGTACCTATCACCTCACTACAGGGGTTGAATTTCATTTTACGTTAAAATTTATAACATTTTCGTAATTAGCGTCCCACAAAACCTTGAAAATGACATTCATATCAATTTCTAATAATTTTCACACCTATTTCATTCCTTAGGGTAAGTTTTTCAAACACCAAAAAGGACCCATTAACTCACTTCTTAACTGAAGTTCTAATTGCGTATTATCCGTCCATAGAAACCTAAAAATAACGACTAAGTAGGTACTTAGTTTTTAAACGCCTTTATCACAATTTCATTCACTTTGGCATAGAATTTAAAAAAAAAAGCATAGATAACGTATTTGTGTTTTTGATCACATGTATAGAAACACACAATACAATTTCTCCATATAAACTTTGGCCCTCTGTTTGACCCCTTTCCTGATTATTGACCTTTAATTTCTGAAATAAAAGTCAAACAAGATACCTACATGTCAAACCAATTTGAATAGTTTAATTTCGTGTATTCTTTTTAATAGATAAGGGTAGACTGTATAAATATTGGCACCCGGAAATAAAAACCTATTTATTCAGGTAATCCATGGTTTTATGAACAAAAAAAATATAAAATTCTAAAATGTTTTGAAAAGAACAGTTATTAACAACTAAGTATCCGTCATTGGCACTTAATATCAATAAGTATTTTTAGGGTTCCGTAGCTAGTAAGTAAAGTTCCGTAGCGTAAAATGGCAAAAACAGAACCCTCATAGCATAAATTGTGTGTCCCCCCCCCCCTCTTTTGACATGGAAGAGGCAGATACTTTGTGCTATAGCAATTCTTAATATTCGATTTTAAAATACATAGTGCCAAAGACTGATGAGATGCCAACAATAGTATAGTTTACCCTATTTCAAAATTGAACATGTCAAATTTTGAAGTTTTTAGCATTGTGTTGTTTTTAGTACCTAACCATAGTTACGAAAACTGTACTACATAAAATGAAAATCCTGTTATTAACCCCGTTAGGGGATGAATTTCAATAAAATACGAAACAGGTCTTTCATCAATTCTGATAAAGAATGTTTATGCAAAATTGGAAGTAGATTGGACCAAGGAATCACGCTGTTCCATACAAACTTTACCCCCCAATTTCACCCCCTTAGGGGTAGAATTTCGGAAATCCTTTCTTATCGGATGCTTACGTCACAAAGAACACATCCTCCAAGTTTCAGGTCTCTACGATCAGCGGTGTAGGCTGTGCGTTGATCCGTCAGTCAGTCATTCAGTGACTGACTGACGGATCAACGCACAGCCTACACCGCAAACACAAAGGGACAAAGCATTTTATATGTAGGTATAGAAGATTAATTTCGTTGCGGGATTCAGGTTAAAGTCTGGTTAGAAGTTCTGATTCGCTTATAGGTATGCGATTGAAGATGGACAAATGACAGGTATTAGGTACCCATTTAGGGTCTACAATTAATAGTCTACATATTAAACTGGAAAACCGTTATAGATGTTTCTGATTCCATCAGCTGTCATCTTTATTCCGCAAATAAATTCTCTTACTAAAGAGATTTCAACGAATCAATAGGTTCCGCTAGCAATTTGAAATAGTCTAATTAGACTAGACCAGCTTTTCCCATTTGCAGGGTCGCACTCACGACCCGATACCGGCCATCAAAATAAAATATCTACCGAGTCGCAACACTCGCAACATTCCCGCCTTGTTTTAAAAATAATACCTACTATCGAAGTATCGATCGACGCCCAAGTAGCAAACAAGCTGTACAAAAGCTGTATATGACTTCATTTTAATACTTGAAGCTGCATACTGAGGCGTATCGATCGACGCATCGTGAATATTCGTAAACGGTGAGTATTTGTAATTTAAGTGAAACTCATTAAGAGTAGTTAGACTAGGTAGGTACACGTACCTACATGATTGCATTGCAACAAGAAATAATAATAATAATATTCTACCACACTCACACAGCGCCATCTAGTCCCAAAGTAAGCAATTATATTTGCTAGTGTTATGGATACTAAACAACTGATATACTACTTAAATACATTTTTTTTTGTAAATACATATATATTATAGATAAATTACAACCAGACACAGAACAAACCTTTATGCTCATCACACAAAGATTTGTCCTGGGTGGGGATCGAACCCACGACATCCGGCTTAGCAGTCAGGGTCACTAACCACTAGACCAACAGGCCAGTCTAAATAATATTAACTAAAAAAAAAATGTTCTACCACATTCACACAGCGCCATCTATTCCCAAGTTAAGCACTTATATTTGCTTGTGTTGTGGGTGTTAAACAACTGATATACTACTTAAATACTTAATTTTTTTTGTAAATACATACATAATATAGATAAATTACACCCAAACATATACAACATATATAACACAATACAACAAAAAAAGAACTTTTATTTGGACTGGAGAGGAATCTTCAAGAATATTTTCCTACAATCGACAGCGACAAAGCTTGACTATGAAACCAATTTATATACCTACGTAAGTTAGATTCCGAAACTAATTTGCCAGATTCAGATGTCGACTCGTTAATTGAACTGTAAACTGACACAGCACTTATGGATATATTTGACACAAGACCATTGATAGATTTTTTGGTTATCTTGTCGTCAAGAATACACAAAACTAGCTCATCAAGCAATAACTTTTTGAATGCCTTTTGTCACAACTTATAAATGTGAAGCTGGGTTTTCAACACTAGTATAATTAAGGTACCTACCTTAAAAATAAATATAGAAACCGACTTGATGTGAAACCAGAACTTGGATTCTATAGTACCTAAAAAATAAGCAGCAGCTCCATGGTTAGCACTAAAATATTTTTCCTATTAATAAAAATAGCAATGGACTAGACTACAAAATTGTAAAAACAAAGAACGGCCGAATATCATTTGGTGATTCCGCCTAAAAATAATATCAACCGACGATGACCTGCAGTTGTATCTAAATTTGATTTATCAAAAGATGTGAAAAAAGTCGTGGTGATTTAAATAAAACAATAAGAACAGATAAGCAGCAAACGAAGGCACTGAAAATGACGTAAACACCAAATCTAGGTAGATAATTAAAAGGAACCAAAATATTGTAAATTAAGTATTCTAAAAATACCGTAACAAAATTACCATTCCTATCGTACGCTACGTGTACGACGATGACTAGCAACTACTATAGGTCGACTGAACATATTATTATTATGGACGGCTAAACTTTCCTTTTACAAAATTGTGATCCGCGGAACCGGTTAGTTACTGTACCTAACTGTTTAGTGACTCACGCGCATGTGTTGTTTTGAGGTAAACGCCATCTATCGATGGTTTTGGCCAACTCTTGCATTAGAAAGTATTGTTTGAATCAATTTAGAAACACAACTTACGAATCGTATTATATAGGCGTTACTTTGAAGAAATCCTTCCTTTTTTATTACGAGGGTAGCGATGGGAACAAGTAGGTACTTATGTCATAAACGCTTAACTGCAATCAATTAATATTGGTACTTAATACAGTCTGGCGTCTATACCCTGAATAAGTATAATAAGGGATTTATATATGTATATAATTGACAATTTCACAAAAATAAATCAAGCGTTATATATTATTATATTATTTAGAAACATAAGCGGGCTTAGGAGTTAAAATTATACAAAATAAAATTTACATAGATATGGCTCGGCACCAAAGCGGTGACTGTAATTATATACCTATCTACTCTTTTCTCCTGTCATCACCGTTTTGATATAGTCCAAGCCTTTGAAAAAGTTTTCACTTACCTGCTGCCATTTCTCCGTTCCAAAAGCTATAGATCCACTACCACCAGAATATTGGATATCTCCTCACAAATAAATAACAGCTTAGTCGTATATCTTCAACAATATCAATAAAGAATTGCAACTGGTGAATAAGTCAGCCCGATTGGCTTGATAGAAAAATTATGCACTCCACTCAGACCCTGTTACGTTCATTACGATGATGATGCATATCCTCGCACCACTTGTACCAACTACATGCTAAAAATAACACTATTTGACTTATTTAAGATATAAATAGAAGACTGTTATTTATTTATATAATAATTAGGTATTAATTTAAAAAAAATACTTAATCCTTTTTATATGTCACAGTGTTTATTTGACATAAAAAAATGTATGTATAATTTTAATTATTTTATTTTATACTTAAATGTAAGACATTTAA
This sequence comes from Laspeyria flexula, assembly GCA_905147015.1. Classification (NCBI taxonomy): domain Eukaryota; kingdom Metazoa; phylum Arthropoda; class Insecta; order Lepidoptera; family Erebidae; genus Laspeyria; species Laspeyria flexula. The sequence continues at coordinate 4,377,220 of LR989949.1, read as the reverse complement.
GTATCACTAATGGCCGTTTTCAATAATCTATCTATCTATGATTTGGATTCGGCTACATAAGTTAGAATTTTGTCATAGGTAAGCTCTATACTAAATATGCCAAAATTCAAACTTTAGTAGCTAAATACATAGATAAATTATTGAAAACGGTCGCGAAAGTACATCATCAGTATGTGTGTTACACTCACGAGACTTATTATAAGACAAAATGATGTTTATCGACTGATGATGATGTTTAGCGACTTATGCAAAAATTATGTTGATTGACTTCACTAACAGGCTAATAGTTTAATAATGTAGAGCGTACTGTGTTATATTAAAACAAGTAAAAATCAGAATCAGATATTCTATTTATAGGAATTTCCTGTAAATAAAGTATCTGGTTCTTTTTTCTTTTAATAGGTTAGCTGTGTATGTTTTTAAGTTATGTGTAAATATTTTATTGAATAAATGTATATATCCAGTCTAGCAACATCTAAATTTAAAAAAAAACAAGTAAATAATTAAAAAATTATAATAACCTATTAATTATAATCATCAACATCATCAACAATCCATTAAGTCCCACTGCTGGGGTCATAACATACCTATATATTTGTAATATCCATTTGATTCCCTTTATTTTGATAGCCAAGCCGATACCTAGGTTAGGTTAAAAAAAAGAAAATTAACTTCTTACAATTTGGCACTTCAAATTTAAATACATAACATGTATATATGTGTAATCTTCATTAGATTCCCTTTATTTTGATATCCTACTCAATTCGTTTAGTTAAAAAATAATTTTAACTATGTACTTACAATTTGGCGCCAAAATTCCGCCGTTTTGTTATTTTTTTATTTTTTAATACTTATCTAAGGATCTTGGGTTTTTGAGACTAATCTAACGATACCTTAATACTCGAAATCCATCCAGCCGTTTGGAAGAAACGTGGGAATAAAGAAATTTACAAACATACAAGATACGCGCGAAAAACAATACCCGTCCTGGCAGTCGGGTAATGGCAGCCTTATTTTGTACACTACCTTGCAAAGCATTTTATTATCCTCGTTAGTGTTCAGCTGTTTTGTAAATTAATATGTGTTCATTGACTTTTGTTGCTGACTGTACCTATTATGTTTTACGAGCTTATGCCCGCGACTTCATTCGCGTAGATTTTGACATTTACATAGACCTTTTTAAGTACTTTGTTTAAAGTACATACAAATCTTCAAATTCCAGATATACCCCACTACAAGGTTAAATTTTATATCTATCAGGGTTGGCAAACACCAAGAAGTACCCAACTCGCTTCCTAATTGGAGCAAGATTTGCGTAATCATTTTCGTAATAAATGTCCATGAAAACTTAAACTTAAAAGTAACGACCGCTTAGTTATCGTGGCGTAGCGGTTATGACGGTCACCTCACTGAACATTACCGTGCAGAGTTACGTGGGTTCGATTCTCACACCTAAGAAATTTGTGTGATTCATAGATGTGTTCTCAAAGCCATTTAAATATGTATAATAATAATGGGTTCAGTCAATGTGTAAGATATTATTAGTGATATTGTATGTTAAAGATATTATTGTAAAATAAAACAAATTGCTAGCTGTAAGATATTGCTCAAAAACAACAGTTCTTATACAAAAATAGAATCCTGTTTTGCGGGAAATATATGCACCAATTCGTACTGTTTATCAAATTTTTACAGACTATTTATACTAAACACTATTGTGATTGATAATGCAACAATTAGTGAGATAGACTCGGTATCCGCTCAATAGAGGCGCCTGAGCAATGTCGGACGGCAATTACTGCAGACTACAATTTTAAAGTATTAACTTTGAATAAGAGGTGCCTTAACAAAAATTTTAATAACTTTGTCATAACACTGGAAAGATTTGATACTGTATTTGACGTTATTATTTTAACAGAATGTTGGCTCAATGACTTTTCTATTATACCACAAATTGAATTATATGTGAGTTTCAATACAAAGAAGTATATAAATCAAAATTTTGGAGTTGTTGTGTACATCCGTGACACAATTAATGTAAATGTTTCGGAACCGGATCTTAAAGATATCAACTCTTTGCAACTGAACTTGCCTAATAAGATAACAATATTTGGTGCATATCGCCCAAATATTGTTTGTACCATCCTTTGTAAACTTAAATAACTTCTTAAACTGTCTTCTAAACTCACTTTCCAATCTTTCAGATAAACAGAACATTATATTTTTAGCAGGGGACATAAATATTAATAAACTTGCAACATCAACAAATCAGGAAATGGAATATTTGTGCCTAACAGCAGAACATGGTCAGGCACAACCTGCAATTACTGAGTGAACACGCGGAGCCACCGCGCTTGCCTTGACCATATTTTTATTAACATATATAAAAACGTTATTGGCGTGGTATGTCACTCTGACATTACTGATCATGATATAGTTCTAATAGGCCTGAAAGCATAAAAAGCGCAAAAACACTGCCTGGATCGAACAGCAATAAAACGAAACATGGAAGCTATAAAAAGTTAACTATTACAAACAAACCTATTTCCACAGTTAGGTAACTCAGACACAAAATAGTAAACCATTTTTGCAACCAACTCGCGGAAATAATCAACAAACATACACGGATAGTTAAAATTAGTCACTCAAAATACACAATTACGCCATGGATAACACCAGGGCTAATTCCCTGTATGAAACACAGAAACCGCCTGCACATGAAAGTGAGGAAGTCACCAAACGATCAGCTTCTACACACTATTTATTGTCGGTATAGAAACTTCTGTAACGAGTTATTACGTAAATTAAAGATAGAACACGATAATAGGGAGTTATCCAACAATACGAAAAACCCAAGAATAATGTGGAAAACTATAATAGCAATGCTTATTCTTTGCGCCAAGAAAGAGCCAGCCCGCTGGTCACGTGACGTTTCTATTAATTAGCTTTCATCTGATACCCATATTGCGATAGCACTAAAAAAACGTCTGTTTTGACAGTTTACGGCGGCCATATTGGTTTTTTGTTGACATCGCATAGCATATGACACTCGGGGGAAAATAAAAATCTAATGACACCTCACACTTTAATGATGCACTAAGCACTAAGTCAGTGCACCAATTCTTTGGCAAGCTGGCTTTGCTCATTATACTTTTGCCCCGGGTAGGTAAATAACTGTACGGAGTGGCGACAGATAGAAATTCATTGTTTAATTTGTACTGTCCCCTGCACGACGACGCCACCACACGACTTTGGTTGGTCTCACGTTATTTATTCAACAGCGTGCGGCTCTGGGCAACCTTTTGCTAACGGCAAAAGCGTAGTGTTATATAGCATATATTACTCAATGATAATGTAGCTCTCTAACGGCAAAAAAATGTTTGAAATCGGTCCAGTAGTTTTAAGTTTATTCGTTACATACAAAAATACAAATCTTTCCTCTTTATTGTATTATTTATTCTTTACATTGAACTTTTGATTTTACTTTTGTACATTGAATGACAGTGAGTATGTGATTACATGACTAGGATTATAGTGCGTCCAGGTTACTACCTATCATTAATGGATATATGATGATTTAGGTATGTAGTATCGTTTGAGGATACTTTTAGTTTTTCTAAGGACTGGGTACACGTTTTTATAAATCAATGAATACCGTTTATCTTGTCACTAAAATAGATGACATATTTTCTAAGAACAGATCTTCGTATGTCTTTCAGATTTGCCCATAATGCCCATATTGGCCAAACTTAATGTTACACCCTGTATATTAGGTATCCGCATTCATTTTTTAGTTCTGGCAGTGCTGTGCACTGGGCTTTACCCACAAGATAGATAATTAAATAGCAAATTGTCAACCTTCATTTAATTTGAATCACAGCGCCTACTACAATTTTAATAGCAAGTTGTATAATTGTATTTAAACAACTTGCTATTAAAATTTTTGTAGGCACTGTGATTAAAATTATATGTAGGTCGAAATGAAATGAAATGATTTTGAATGAAATTATATACAATTAAATACAATTAAACAACTTTGTTAAGGTAGTATTGTATTTAAAGCTAGCTGCGACACAGAGAATGTCTCTCCTACTGTCTTGGAACCCGCAAAGAAATTAATCAGAAATAAAAATGGAGGAGTTGGAAAGAAATTGTGGACTTCCCTCCATAGCCAAGCGGGCTACAAAAGTAATCTGTATAGGTTCTAATCCTATAAGAAAAAAAAGCATCGCAAACAGAAATTTAAAATTAAGGGACTTATTGAATCTGATTCTATTACATTAATGGAATCAGATTCAATAAGTCCCGTACCTAATTTTAAATTTCTGTATAGCAAAACGCTTTAACTCCCATAAATAAAGATTTTCTATAGTTGTAGTCATCTTACGACGATAACTAACTAATGAAAATTTGTTTTTTTAACACGAATGGCAAACAAGCTGACGCCGGATAGTTAGGGGCGGACCGTGAGTTTGTGGGGCCTTGATAATTTAGACAGGCCCTCTAGGGTTGATGCCCTAGGGGGCCTGTCTAAATTATCAATTAACTGTCATTTAAAAAAATTGGCAAAGAGTGAGGGTTCCGTGCTATAATGCATTTTTTAGGGTTCCGTAGCCAAAATGGCAAAAACGGAACCCTTATTTTTATTTATGTCCGTCCGTCCTTATGTCACATGCATTTTACTCTAAAACTACTCGATGTTCATAATATTGATGACATTTGGAGAATAAGTGCGGTACTCAGAGACGTTACTTAACTTAAAACGTGTAATACTTAAGTTGATACGCCTAAAGACGATTATTCAATGATAAAATTGTGTTAATGACAGATTACTGCTAATTGACGTCTCTGAGTGCGGCAGTTAGTTTCTTGTGTGGGCCGCTAAGTAATATTGAGATTTGGCGCTACCCAAGTTGTAAATTACAAAAGATTGTAACTATCCATTTTTTTTAAAAAGAGTGGCGTGAATTTCTTGCCAGTTCTTCTCATAGCTCCACCCCGTCAGCGAACTGATCGTAGGCAAATTTGCTGACACTACTTTTCGGCATCAGCAGGAAGGAATATCACGCTACCGAGAGCAAGTTATTAGGGATGCTGTCTTTTGTAGGGTAGAGGTTCTTCTGTTGGACTAACCCAAGCGAACGGCTCAGTTTGAGCGAGGGTTACCCACAGTGCCCTACTTCTAATATGGTATCTATAATTATATGTTTTACTATCTGTTGTCCGGGCCTTCGCTCCTGTCTTTCTTTGTTTCGCCACTGCTCAGCTCCTATTGGCCGTAGTGTGATGTTATATAGCCTATTGCCTTCCTCGATAAATAGGCTTTAAAACACTAAAATAATTTTTCAATTCTGACCAGTAGTTCTTCAGATTACCGCGATCAAACAAACAAAACAAACTCTTCAGCTTCATAACATGAGTAAAGATAAGTTTCATAACATAAGTTTATTCGTACTCCATCATAGTAGGAATTAAATTATATGATTGAGTAGAATATCTTATAAGAAAAAAAATCTTGACAGACGGACAGACAGACAGACAGACAGACACGGACAACCGAGTGATCCTATAAGGGTTCCGTTTTTTCCTTTGAGGTACGGAACCCTAAAAATATAGAATCGAACCTGGAAACTCTCTGAAAACTATACACTTACCCGTTACCATGGTAACGAAGACGCATATATTATGCTTTTCCATTTATTTGATTTATTTGTAAGCATGTCTGTTTGAGTACCAACATCATTAACCGACGTCATTGATCTGTGGGGATGGTAAGGCAACGTTCTCATGGAGCGATACATTTTAGCAAGTCAAAGAGAACTTTCCTAATGCAAAATACATAATTATTAAACTACCAAAAAAGCGCAGCTTTCTAAGCTATATATTTTTGGATCTGGTAATGTTATTAAATATTTTTAATTGTTAGGTCTGAAATTTTCGACAAATAGGTCTAGGTATGTGTACCTACTATCTACAAATCGTTTCAGCTCACTTCGAGTAAGATTACTTGAAGTTAGCCAATCGATTACTATACCACTTAAAAATAAGTTTTTTTTATTTGGCTATATGTTTTAACACAATGCCAACGCAAAATTACATTTTTTTTATTTGATAGCATATTATTTACAGAAAATTATAATATTAAACTAAATTTAAAAATAATATTTACAAATAAAAACTAACTAAATGTATCATTAAAATAAAAAGGGGGAGGAAATTACAAATTAAAATACGGCATCATAAAATTCCTCCGCATCGCTGCCATTGTCTGTGGGAAAAGTGCCCAACAGACTGGCAAGTGGCAGCATTGCCACGCTGGATGGCAATGCTTATTCTTTGTGCAAGAAAATAGCCAGCCTGTCGATCACGGGAAGCGTCGGACAATCGCTTTGAAAGCTCTTTGGCTATATTAAGATAAACATTATCTCCGGCCATGATACGTAGTCCTATTAAATATTCTGTGTCCAGGGTAAGTTATCGTTGGCACGTCTACCGAGGTAGAAAATTGTATCACCGGTTTATTACAATACTTGCCTCTCTTCGTTTTGGTGAAGTTATTATTATTATTTCCTCTCAAATACTCGCCGTTTGCAAGACGAGAATAGCCAGAGACAATATGTCTGAGAGCTTCTCCGGGACGGTATCATGCCTGACAAATGCCAATCGTTCCGTCCTTCAGTAGGTATAAGTCTCCGGTAGTTGTTCGTCATGATAACTTTGTCCATAATTGCACAGACAAAGCTTTCGGTGTCCCCAAATAGGTCACAGAAACGCAGCCAGGATACAGATGTTATGTTACTAAATCAACATCGGGCGCATCCATGAAGGGCCCGGTAAAATCGTCCATGCAGTTCTTTGCCTTTCCACACTTCCCTCGGGTCATCAGTACTAAGTATTACCGGTTTGCGCCAGTTCTTTTTAGCTACACTGAGTGGGGTGAGTCCTCCTCGGGAAATTAGCTCAAACCACTAACACGTTGGATAGCAAGGCTAATGCAGCAAGATAAATATTTATCCATGAGTTTATGACCGAACCCACTACCTTGCGTTTAAAAGCCTTAAACTACAACCACTGAACCAACGAGGAAGTAAAATATTCCCAATAAGAACAAGACTTTAGCGACGCATCAGAAGCTTACAAAATAGACGCACGATGCATCTCTCTGATTGGTTGAACCCTAAATGGGCGGATACCTTAGTCATTCCATAGCTAAGGTTGGTACAGAAAATCAATAAAATCGTGCCCAACTCAGGATCTCTCGGCATTGAAGTGTATTAAATTAGTATTATTTTGGCGGTTTATTTGCACGTCTTTTGAAATAAAATACAATACCTAAGTAATTTGATATCTACTATAGTAATCTGTGTTTTTGGTAGAAAAGTAATTCTATAGGAATCTTGTTTTAACATAAAATGTGAGTGCAGTGTCCTCAAGAACTTTCGCTTCGCTTTTTGAAAAACACTGGAGTTACTGGATTGGAGTAAGATTTTCATTCAAATATGTACTTACTCAAATATATATTTGATAGCTTTATCTTTGAATACAAGTCTGTTTTGTGAGGCTATAGACAAAAACGTGGGAGTCTTTAGGACTAGAAGTCGCGCGGGGCTTTAGGTCCTATTAGCCGTAACGTGATGTTATATAGCCTATAACCTTTCTCGATAAATGGGCTATCAAACACTAAAATATTTTTTCAATTCGGTTCAGTAGTTCCTGAGATGAGCGCGCTCAAACAAACAAAAGCTCTTCAGCTATATAATATTTTTTTTTTTTTTTTTAATAATATTCTACCACATTCACACAGCGCCATCTAGTCCCAAAGTAAGCAATTATATTTGCTTGTGTTATGGGTACTAAACAACTGATATACTACTTAAATACATTTTTTTTTGTAAATACATACATATTATAGATAAATTACACCCAGTATTAGTATACTTAGTTACCACCAATATTAGTATACTTAGATCCCTAAAGTGCGCACCGTGGCCTGATGCGCCGTAAACTTTTTGTTATTTTGGGACTGTCACTATTAATTTCGTATTAGCGTAGCGGGTAGATACTATCGAGATTTATATTAATGGTGGTTTATAGGTGTTCTACACGGTTATAAACTTGCGTTCCAACAGAGTGAACTTGGTGGGAGCTTGGTTGCCATCCGAGTAGTTTGTATGAACTTTGGTTTACAACAGCCGGCTACACGGTTGGAATCCACCAAGGGCATCTCTGTCGAAGGCAAGATTTATTATCTACCATGTAGCATGGCTTTTGATGTTTGTGCCTATCTACCTAACTATTACTATTGTACCTATTTTTATTCGAATTAATTTATTTAAATTAATTAATGTAAATTTATTTATTTATTTTAATAAATTAATTCAAATAAAATTAGGTACAATAGTAATTACTAACTACTATTTAAAAACTCATAATTAGGTGTTTGTTACTTTTCACGGAGACGCTTGACCATTAAATTGCCTCAAACGGTCACCCATCATGGACTGTCCTTGCCGAACGTTGCTTAACCTCGATGATCGTAATTCGTAACGAACAATTCAGTACCACGAGCAATTTCTTTGTTTATTACAACAGATTCTCAAGTTTCACTTCGGTACCCAGAAGTCTACACTTAAACCCTTTAAAGATCTGTCCCTTTTTAAGGATTATAATGTACCTACTTATTGTCTACAGATTATTTACTCACCCTTGAGTTTTGAATAGAGGAGCATGCCTCGGGCAGTTTTACCGATGCGAATGGCATGGTGCACCTGGCCGTTGGGACTTAGGGTCCATTGTATATTATTAATAATAATAATGTTCGTCTTTTTGCAGGGGCAGGATCATTTCACTCTTCAATGGAATACTATAACATCTGCTTTTTTATATTCTTTTTATAAACCGTCCGGGATTTGTACGTCAAAAATTTACTGATGGGAAAATACCATTCCATATTACCGTTCGGGGCGTTCTCAACTCTCAAGTGATGATCTTTCATAAATGCGACATACATATGTATATTGTTATTTATAATAACGGTTCTTTTTACTTCAGACATACCTAGTTAGAGTAATATACGTGATAGGTATTTAATACCGAAGTAATTAGGTCATTTATTTCACCGGCAAGTACTTTATTTATAGCAAACATTAACTTATACATATTATAGCATATCTGTGATGATGGCAACTCTTGGAAGTAAAGATGCATTAAGTAATAGTGAAATTATATTCTAAAAGGTTCTTTTTGTTTAAGATTCGCATCTGTAACTACAAACATCCAAACGGAAGAGGAAACTAAATTGATTTTATATTGAAACAAATCTAACTTATTTATCTGCTATTGTAGATAATGTCTAAATACATTAAAGTAACAAAGAAAACTACCAAAAACATTGGTTTTTGGTTGTGTCCAAATGTCTTTCGAAGATGAGTACGAAACCCAGTGAGAAGAGGCTCACTATACCTAGGTACGTGGGTGTCACCTCTGCCTACCCGTTTAGTGTTACTACAATATATGTTATTAAAGTTAAGCGTTTTGTGAATTCTTTTAATAATAAAAATGTCAAAAACAATACCGATTGAAAAATAACAACCCACAATATTATATTTGATTCAGTAATGTAATTCAAACCTTTTATTTTTTTAGATTCATTGGAGTTAAACGAAGATGCTAAAATCGCATACGGAATTACCTATAGAAAAGATCTAAATTTATTGACATGACGATGTTCGGATTTCTGATTCTGATGAATTAACTCAAGCACGCATAAGTATTTTGTCAATTCTGACAGTTAAAATATGAACTGCGTTACGAAAAAAAAGTAAAAATCAAACGAAATACCATCTGCAAACAGTAAAGAAAAAACCCACTGTTTGTGCACAATACCCCTGGCAGAGAGAACTTGGCCAGCTTTAATTACAATTATTGAGTGTAGATGAATTAACTACGAAGATATGACAAATAGTGCTCAAAATGCCGTGGCTTAAAACCTGATAAACGCATACATCAGGTCAATATTTGATGATAATTAATAAGATAATACAAGTAATACTCAACCAACTAGGTGTTTTGGCTGTAATTGAGGTCCATAATAGTCTAAAGAAGAGTGATAATCCTATAAAGGTACCAACAAAAGCATTGCAACACGAAGTTGTGAAGACCTGAGCACAATAGCTGCTGAATCGATAAAAAAAGTCTTTATTAGGACTTGAACTATATCAAGATTACATTTCGAAGTTAGATGCATGAGATAAAAATGTTTTTCTGACTGTTATATGGTAAGTATCAATATAATCTTTATTAATAATAATATTTTACCATATTCACACAGCGGCATCTAGTTAAAAATTAAGCAATTATATTTGCTTGTGTTATGGGTACTAAACAACTGTTATACTACTTAAAACTTTATTTTTGTAAATACATAATATATATTAGGTATGGATAAATTACACCCGGAAACAGAACAAACATTCGTGTTCATCATACCAAGATTTGTCCTGGGTGGAAATCGAACCCACGACCTCCGGCTTAGCAGTCAGGGTCACTAACCACTAGGCCAACAGGCCAGTCATATACCACGATGGTAGGAAACTAGCTGAGCCTGATGGTAAACGGTTACCGTAGCCTATGGACGCTGCAACACCTGAAGCATCACATGCGTGATGCTAAGGTACCAACATGTTACGTTTGTTTTAAATCCATCGGTACAGTTGTTAAGGTGGACCAAAATCTAGTTTCTAGTATTATATTTATATTATATAGTAATTTTATTACTTGAAAGTTATTTGTTTTATTTATTTTGTTCTAGAACCAGTGCGGTATAACAATGTTGAAAGAAAATGAAAGGAAACAAGAAATAGAAAATAAAAAATCGGCTCCAACTAGCTGAGAAACAAAAATAAACCAAAAGAAGTACTGGAGATAAAATTTGCATATCGACCTTTAATCGATATACAAATACAAATAGAAGAGAGAACTTAATTGAGACAAAATGTTTAATTATGTTTTGTTTTTGGTGGAGTAACGATAAGATCAAAGTTACAGGTACATGACACACACACCTACTAATAAACTGCCACTTTCGCTGAGGTAGCTATTTAACACTGACAAAAAACGGATTATACAAAAAATACTGCTCTTTAAATGAGACAAGTAGCAGCAAGCGACTGTTAGACAGTTAAACTCGTTTAAGGAAAATTCTTCAAAAAGGCGACATATATAAATAATAAATGGGGTGAATATTAGTTATAGGTTATAGTTATAGGGGAGAGTAAAATAAAAGACTTATCAGAAGCGCCCATGGCATCGCAGAGGGCTGAGACAAGAATATTCAATACTTCAATTAAGTATCAATCTTTTTTCTATCGCAGCGATATTACGACAAATTAAAAAAAAAAGAAAATGAAATGCTGTACAACCTACTGAATAGGATAAACTAACTAAGAATAAAATGATGCATGACTTTAAATCATTGTAAAAAACTCGAATAAATTCAAAAAAATAAAGGGGACCTTTGCCCGAACCCAACTTCAAGATGGAAGATATGAAGATTACTAGACAAATTGACAAAACGAAAAATAGAAGAATAAAGTGGAAGGGGTCGACAACGATCGTCAGGAGATGTTTCATGCAAGAAGTCAAATAGAAAACTGGAGTCAAATCGTAACAAGAGGTTAATTTTACCGCTATTATACGAATGTTAACAAAATTTGTTCAACTCTAGAAGAAATGAAATACATTGGCTAAAACAAAAACGAAGCTGACAGGAATTAAGAGAAATTATTGTGACGAAAAAGAACCACGTGACCAAGAAATTAAAATTATCATCGAAATGCAGATTCAAAGACTAATAATGGAGATTTTTGATAAAAATATAGTGAAAGCTCGTTCCAATTTGTGGGCTGTCGGGCTCTGTTCACAGTTAAATCGGTACACGATGGCGACTGTACACGTTGGAAGATATACGGATATAAAAATGAATAAAATCTAGCAAAGGAAAAATAACTTTTAATGCACCCAATCCTAAGGGAACATTTACTTTGGGGACATGACAGAACTTAATAACATTATCTAGTTGTAGTGCCTCGCTGGTATGCTTGAAATAAAATGAATGGACCGGCACGTCTTGGGAAGTACTACCCTCCCACAGAATATCAACGCCAAGAATGCAAGACCCAATTCTTTCTCCCAATCCCCACAATTTTAATTAATTCCCTATTACCCTTTTCCTCACTACTTTCCTTTTCCTCCCTATTTTCCTTTTCCTCTAAATTTCCCTTTTTGTTCTCTATTTCCCTTTTTCTTTTCGATAGGCAGCAGCTTGGTTGTGACCGCAGCCGGTTAGGTACCATCTATCATCAGGTGTGCTGCATGCTCGTCCGCCACGTCGAGCAATAAAAAACACAATTGAATAATGACGAAATTCAGTTTTTCAATCAATTTGGGATGTCAATAGCATTCAACGTCAAGATTGTTTGTTGATTTCACTGCATATGTACCTGAGACAAACAAATTGAAAAGATAAAAGTTATAGATATAATATAACCTAGATGAAGCGAATTTCACAGATGGGATGGCTATCGAACTTGAGATGTATTGTCAAAAATAAATGGATCCTAGAGAAGATGGTTTCCTTTAGAATCTATTAACACTATGGAATAAACTGACTGGGATAAACATGACTGGAAGAAATGCATCTTTTAGTGAGGAAACACACACAACCAATAACAAGGTAAGACAAATACTAAACAGCTAAATAAAAAATAAACTGACTTCATATAACTTGAAAGAATACCACTTATGGTTTAAATGTGTCAATAATATTTAAATATTTATCCTCTTACTCCTAACCGTTAAGGCTTTGTACCTTACATGATGATCAGTCCTGCAATATAATATGATGATGATACAAGATACAAATATCTGATAACTTCAGATAGTACATAGTTAAGATATAGTTAGTGCTTATAGTATTTGAGGATCGGCTTCGATTTCTTCAGGAGCCCATTACGAGATCGTGATCTGTCTATGAAACGGAAACATCATCATCATCATCAGCAACCCATTAAGTCCCACTGCTGGGCTCGGGTCTCCTCTCCTCAAACTAGAAACAACGAGAACATATACCATAATAATATCAAACAAAAGAAAATGTACGAAATTGGTCCAGCTGTTTTCATCAAAAAATTACAAATTGATGACCTCTATGGAACTTATATCGGTAAGTAATTAATCCTATTTATAAGAATATATCATATTTTAATAAATTATATACTAACTGTATTGTTATATTTTTAAAACATAGCTTGTTATATTATTTGATTAGTTTTTGTGATGGATCTAATGCAATCATATATAGAAATTTTAACTTAAATGGTGGGTATATTATTAAAGATCTAATTATAGTATAGGTTTTTATTTAAAAAAAAAAAACTTTTTCTTAAAATGGCGATTATTTTGCTTTTAATAATTTATAAGATATTCATGATATATAGATACAAGATCGCGAGACCCCTAGTATTGTAGGCGCCCTTAGGCTACGGTAACCCCTTACCATCAGGCGACCGTACGTCTGTTGGACACTGTCGTGGTATAAAAAATAGATTTAACTTCAACATTATAATAATATTTTCAGGATATACAAGAAGGACAACATCTTGTATCACCAAGAGCAGCCATATTGTTAGATTGGAGAACAATCTACTAATCGTCAACTGAAGACCATGATTCAATAAATTATATCGATTAGTTTCCCGGAATTCTGATCCAGTATCCACAGGTAAGCAGTATCGATAGATAAGTATAAGATCATCATGAGAATCTTCGTTTTTTCGTTGTTTATAAAGTCTTGCTCTTATCATATTTAAAGCACGTTTTTAAACACCAGAGTTGCTATCATTACAGTACACCTACTATACTTAAACACAAAATATTCAGAGCTACATCATTTTATATGATGTTTTGGTATACCTATTTAAGTAAGAATATACTGGGGCATAATATATGAAAGATTATCACTTGAGCTATGAGTGCTATGAGCCTGAATAGTGAATATATAATAGTCACGAAGTAAGGGTGCTACGGAAGCGGCAGATGCAATTGTTAGTATTTACAAAAGGTTTCTAAGAAAGAAATTTGGTACGGACTCGGGCTGCTTGAGAACGTCTCGACTAAATTGGCGGTTTTTTGTTGTATTCGTAATTGTCAGGTTTGTATGAAATGAAACTCTTGTTATTATTCTTAAAAGTACTCATATGTTGAATGTTTCATAACGCATATAATATATACTCTAATTACTAGATTTTATTTGTTTATATTTCACAGTAACAAAATTAATAAAAGCGATGGTGGCTGAATGGATAAGAGACCGGCGTGCTAAACACGCGTTCCGAATTCGATTCCGACCAGCAGTACCAATGTGGATTTCACTTTGTGGAATTTGTATGTACTAGTCATATGACTTACCATCTGCTAACGGTAAAGGAAAACATCGTGAGGAAACCCACATACCCTAGGAGAAATTCTAAGTGTATGTCTGATCCACCAACCCGCATTAGGCCAGCGTGTGTGGATTATGGCCTAAAAACCCTCTCAGCTCTCTAGATAGAGGAGAGGAGACCCGAGCCCAGCAGTGGGACTTTAATGGGTTGCTGATGATGATGATGATGATGAAATTATTCTCAATAAAGGATTAGCCGAGTTGATTATGTGATGTGAGCTGCAACGTTGAAAACGGTGTACTTAATCGTCATAATTTGAGCAGGTACAAATTTATATCTATCCTATATTGTTTATTTTTAAGTAGATAAAATTTGGGTTGCCTTATTGTGCGAAATATGTTTTATCCGATTATAGTTCAATGCTGGCGACCCTACAGCGAATATTTCTTTTTATTTTTGCATATACAGCGCCATCTTGCCCAAAGTAAGCTTGTGTTATGGGATAAATATGCAAATATTCTTTTTAAAATATATATAAACAAAGAACTACCAAACTCCGAAACAAACATGTGCAAATCATACAAATATTTGTTCCAACCCGGGAATCGAACCCGAGACCTTAGCAACTTCGGCGTCAGTAACCGCTGTCCCGCCAAGGCCGTTTTTTTTAGATAGTTTTTTTTTAGATAATGTTTTTATAACACTATAATTTTTATAATCGCTCTGAGTAGGAGCGCCTTCTCAGAATCTCACAATCTGAATGTCGATTACGTAAGATATTGCTAATAATTTTATTTTAAAACAATTGACACTGATATTAAATTCTAATAAGATGAATCGAGAAACCGAATAGGTCATCAGAAATGGATCACCTTAGAAACAGTTGAACTTTGTCTGTCCGAAGAAAAACGTTTTGCTTTTACCCTTCTTAGGTCTTAAAATCCAATTGACGGTAGCATCGAGTTTAAAATTGTTATTTTATCACATTTTCAGCATGACGGGTACACGGCACACGCATTCTCGAGACTGCAGTCTGCAGCACTGTTCAAGAGCGAGGACCACCTGGTTCAAGAGCGATGACAAAATCCTTCACGTAATTATGTAAGTACTGAAATCGATTCGCTCCTGTCGTTCTTTATTTGGCCACTTCTTATGGCCGTAGCGTGATGTGATGTAGCCCATAGCCTTCCTCGATAAATTGGCTATCCAACACTAAAATAAGTTTTCCAATCGATATTTTGCCTTCGTAGGCTTGCCTACTTATTTGTTCATGGCAACCTGACAAGCAGGTATGAACAGGTAAATCAATATAATATATGTAAGTACACCTATATGTTATCCAATAAAAATTAGTATCAAATAAAGATAATTAAATTACGAAAAAAATTGAATAGACTTGTCAGCAAAAAACTGTTGATGACTAAAAAATAAAGTGAATACTTTTCGATGGCAAGTTTGTTATTAAATGTATAAAATTGTATATAAAATATGTTTTGTGTGTGGTTATTAGATGAGCGAAGATCGATCTTCCACGCTCTATAGGGACGTGAACTTTAGAACGCGGCAACTGATGTCCCTGGAGACACACTACCTACTTTAATGTTTCCCCGTCACTGTAGCGATCACAATTGATTCACTTCTTTATATTCTCTTTTATGGCTACGGAATGAGATTTCCACTGTTTTGTGGTGATAGAAAAGTTGATTTTTTAACCACTATTCCTAGCCTACTATAATACCTCGCTGGCCAGACGGTAAAGCCACTTTACGGAGTCTTCAAGAATCCGTGTAGTGGCTTTGAGTCAAGAATTTGAGTTATGACGTCATTTTAAATAGGATAAATAAACAAAAACCAATTACTGAATGCAAGTAAGCGCATATTTGGCCGATTCTTTTTTGTTGTTTTTGTAACTGTCGGAACAAAGTTCGCATTATAGATATGTAGGTACAGGAAAAGTCGAAAAGTTACATCCATGCGAAGCCGATCAAGTTTTATAATAAGAATCCTTTTTATTGAAATGTTTATCAAATGTGACAATAGATAAAACAGTGAGAAAATTGGCAGACACTTTTTTGGCTTTGTCTTTGTATGACTATCATTTGTATGACGTTCGGATCTAAATGAATAAAATATTAAATTATGTATGGTAATGTGTGTATTCATTGATTACAGATTGATAGCATCAGCAACTGCTTGCATTCGTTGAGTAGGGTTCCTACCAACTCAATGAGAAGAAGATGACAAGAGCATACGTCGCGCGTTGGAAGATATTACCTATCTAAAAAGCGATCCTCATTATCTTCCTAACATCTACATGTACTGTTAGGTAACAAATAAACAATTTGCCATAATGTACTTTATCACCAATTTTCATTCATTCAAGACCACCGTACTGATTAATTGTACCTTCCTTGGTTCTACTTCTTAGGCTGGCGAAACTAAATTGATGTCATGTTTGGGTACCTAATTTGTAATGATTTTAATTGTTATAATTCGTTCTGCCAAGAGACAAAGGGACACTTTCCTTTGCCTGTTGGAAGAGCGAATTATAAAGTACATTCGTGAATTATTTACCCAACCCTACATTCATAACAAGCCTAACTAACTGTCTCTTGGTTGCCAAATAAATAGTATAAAAGGTAAGTAATAAAAGGAGTTGAACACGAGCTAGCTGGTTGTGTAGTTAGCATCTACTACTTGAGTAGGTAAGGCTGAGTAGGTAAGTATTATTTCTGAAAAAAAGAGCAATAAAATGGGACAAGACGAAAACAAACACCTGGCTATTGACGTCAATAGACTTCAATTGACTTAAACGGTGAATATATTATTCAAATACTGTAAATATTTACAATTCATATACTTTCTTCATGCCTCGCCTTATTTTAAATCTAATTTCCAAGTCTGAGCTGCAAATGTACTGTTATAATAATATATTCCAAAGATCTAGGTCGGTAGCAAAATCGAATATTAAATTATATCAACTGTAAGCCTCTGCAACTTACTGTCATTGGTACAATATGCGAATTCACAACCGTTAGTGTGTGTACTTAGAACAATTTAGACAGTGCTGGCGATAATTGTTTTAAAAATCTTAGAAAGTGTTTTGCAAGAGATTGACATCAAAATAACGGAAAAAAGCTTAAGTAACTGAGCGTCCTGATTATGTTCTGATCACTAAACAATAGAGATTTTGTTCATTAAGTCGTTTATATGACCCTACTAAATTTTTTGTAAGTACAGAGATTAAACTGCCAACACAATTCACAACGAAGGAGTTCATGAATTCTTAAACGCATAACGGTTAGTGGACAAATGAATTTTAAAGAACAATAGATTTGGAGCGCGTGGGAATAAGCTATCCTGATTTCAAGAGGAATTTAAATTTCCTGTTTGTAGTTTCATAATAATTATGTAGATACGTTCTTAGTCTATATCGAAAGCACCTATCACTTAAAAGACTTAATTAAATCTCTGAAAATGTATTGTAACAAGAAAGTTCAATAATCGAAATAAACTGAAAGAGTAAGTCAATAGTCGAAATAGAAGTCACAGTAAACTAAAATAAATGTAATAAATTAAGTAAATAATTAAATGTATTCACAAAAAAAAAATATAACAGTTTTTTAGTAGCCATAACACAAGCAAATATAGTTGCTTAATTTATCAATAGATGGCGCTGTGTGCATTTGGTAGTATATTAGGTATATTATTATTGTGAAATGAAAATAGGATCGTGTTATTTTCCTCGAAAGGATAGCCGGAGGTACATCTACACCATTCCATGAAATAACGCCGGGAAAATCTTAATAGGTACTGAAATTTCATGATAGGAAAACACTTTTCTATTTTCACCCAACCCGGGAATTGAAAAATAAATTAATGTAAACAACTTTATGAAAGAGAAAATGAGAATGACAAGAGCTATGCTTGAGGTTTCCCTGCGTGATCGAATTAGATATGAGGAGATCCGCAGGAGAACTAAAGTTGCCGACATAGCTCACCGAATCGCATCGCTAAAATGGTAGTGGGCAGGGCACATAGCTCCTAGAACTAATGGCCGATGGGGGAAAAAGGTTCTCGAGCGGCGGCCATGTATTGGAAGCCCCCCGGCCCCCCACCAGATGAATCAACGACTTGTCAAGGTTGCGGGTGGCCGTTAGTTGCAGCAGGAGGCACAGAAGTACTCACTGTGGCGTAAATTAGGTGAGACCTATGTCCAGCAGTGGACGTCGTTGGACTGATATGATGATGACGATGATGAAACAACTTGTTTGGTTCCAACTGCTAAAATCTATGCTATTTTGATGGCCGCCGGAAAGTTTTCGATTGGAGAGCACGCACAGGCAAGCGCAGCAAGCGCAAGGACTAATTCTCCGCAAAATAGAAAGATCTTCTAGCAGTCGATGTAAATTACTTCTTACTAGCAGTATCAATAATATTCGGAGAATACCCCGTTTATACAAGATTAAATTGTATTTAACAACACATTTGTATGAATGTTTGTTTATTAATCTTGCTAGAAAGATTGCAGCCGTTTCTTCAAGACCGATAGAGCTGAAATTAATTATTGAACTGGTTTGATGGTACAGTTTGGTGGTTATAGAAACTAGAATGGAACAAGATAACCCCACCGTGTTTGGGCTTGTTTGATTTGTCGTGTTAAATACTATACGTAACCTTGTTTTTGAAAAGTACTCTAAAATATAACAAACAAACTTGAAACCTTGATTTAGATCCAACTTTTCGAATAAAAGCTAAATTATAACGCAATAGACTTATTTATCAATTTGACAGCAACCACTAAGTAACTATTTTTTTTCTACAAGTCTGTTAGTGCCTCTCGTCATGAACCATTATAGATTCAGAGACAGATTCCCGCTGAAAACCCGTCACGTGAACCATGGCACTAATTTATTGATTAAAATTGAGGTGTGTCTTGTCTTCTGATATAGATCACATCCCACTTTCACTACTACATTTGTCTGTGTCTATGTGTGTATGGCCTTTGGAACCAAAAAAGCATAACAGTCAATTATTACTCTGAACATATGACATTTTAGCTATTACGCTTGAGCTTCTTTCGTTACTGCTTGCCTAGTACAATTTTCTCAAAACCGATGAAAACCGATCAATAACTTGGAAATTTTCAGAATTCGGTACTAGGACTGTAGAACATGGTTGGGGTATGCTATAGCAGTTGTTTATAACCGTCTCTTACCGCATCCCGCCAGTTTTGTTAAGTCTAAATAATTCTTAAATTAATATTACGATGATACAATTTTTTTTCTGATCTATTCCTATCAAAACTAAAAATTAAAAACTTAATTTAACAAAGTCGGTAACTTTGTGCGGTTGTTTTAAATATCGGTTGCTAGCACATTCCTAAATCGCGCATGCGTAGAGAAGGCAAATATAAATATCTATAATATATATTTAGGCCATTTTGGAGCAATTTATGTACTTCGTGCTACCAGGGAAACATAAAATCGGTGTGATGGTTGATAGTGATGTGCCTAATCGGTAAGACACATTTATGGGCGGGGACAGGGCGTGGCTTAATAACATTCCAGAAACAGGTGAAAATGCATTAGCAGCATACAAGCTTGAGATAGAAAAATATTATGATTAAAACCAAAATTATGAACCTTTTTCCTTAGTCCAAATAACCAAGGGTATAAATTGTCTTAGTTCAGCCAACTGTGTTAAAAATCACCTGGTCTTCACCAAAGTGGAGTCAAACCGAAAAAGCGTAGGCCAATGCCAGTGATCTGAAAAAAAAATGAAACATCTGGCATAAGAAATAATTATTGAATCCAATAATTTTAAATACTAACATCATAATGTTACCTATTTGATAATCATGAGATCAAGTGGCGTTACTCAGTAATGAAGATAAGAACTTACATTGTAAGTAATAAAAATATTATTATTAACAAATTTTAACCTTAGATGACATTTATACTGATGGTTTACTTGACTTGCCACAGCCTCTCTCAGTTTTCATAAAATCATATTTGCACTTTTAAAGAATCCATAGCAGTTCTTTGCAGTCCAAAACCAGTCCAAATGCGTTCGGATTAATAATTTAATATTGGAACTCGTACCTATATCATTTGCTTGCTTAAATTTAAAATGTCACTTAACACATTTAATTAACTGTAGGTGGCAGAGACGCAGTTATGAACTCGTATTTTGATGATTTAAAATATTGATGACAAGATACGTTATTTTAATGTTGAATTTCGCATTTCCATTATTGATGTAACAAACCATTTTAACTAACAAAAACTTCTTGTATTTGTGCACCGGAATGTTCCCATGGCCTAATAATAAAAATAAAATGTACTGTGTAAACAATTGTTGGTTTATCGTAATAAATGAATGAATAATTCTCATTGAAAAATATTTACCTACCAATATTCAGGTAAGTATTTATCAGTTGCTGCCGTACTCAGAGACGTAATTAACGTTAAAGTTTATTTAGTAAAAACGCGATACGCCTAAAGCCGATTATTCAATAAAAATATTGTGCCAATGACAGATTACTGCTAATTGACGTCTCTGAATGCGGCAGTTAGACTTGTATTTCATACATAAGTTTAATCACATTTTTCGTTTATCTGATATTTACTGGTTTAACCAAAAATCTGTAGTTTATTTTATTATAATATCACACAATTTTTTATGATATTTTCTAACTCGCTTTAGAAAAATGCAAAAATGCTGTCTTATATTTATTAGAACTTGCCGAGATCTGGAACGCGACCATGCAGATTACTGGCCACACCCTATACCCCACCTATCACCCCTTACTTAACCAGTAATTTTACTAAAACTGACCCATCAAAAATTTTCCACTCAAATAAACTACTACTTAGCATTACTTTTTTATCATTTATGCTAAAAAGTTCATTTAATAAATTTTAATGAGTAGCTTTAGTCTCGAAAATAGCAAAGTTACGGTTTTAATTTTAGGAGGAAGGGGTAATAAGTAGCCCCTGGGGTGGTAATTTTGGCTACGCCCCCGAGGCGCCATGATTTTACAGTGTTCTGTGTCTGACAGTCTCAGCATCGTCTTTGACCTGAACGGTTTATATCGAGATTTCCGAGCGAACACGCACACCTCACCTATACATACCGTGCGTCAACATTATTCGTCCACATCATCTCCTGGTTTTAAGAGGTAATAACTTCATAATATTTATAGTTATTTTAATAGTTTTAAGATAAATCGACCCTTAGGCATATCACATAAGGGTCGATTTTTTCATAACAAAACCTATGTATATTTTGTTAAGATTTTTATGGACACAAAATCTTAACTTAGTTTTGGGAAAAATCAATACATTGTCCTTAAAAATTTAACCATTTATGCCAACATATAATATTGATTTATTCGTACTTAAATATTTGTTTTGAAAAACTATCGGCATCTATAATTTATAGATCCAGTTGTAATTTGGTGCCCCATTCAAACGAGCCACGGCCACAGCAGCGCGTAAATGTATGATAGAACAATATTTTGCCAAATAGAAGGGGCGATATAATTATAATAAATTATTTAATTAACTACTTCCCCTTAAACTTATGTCTAAAATTTAATTATTTTGTATTTTTTCTTTAGTGAAACGGTCAATTCTAACCACTTGAGCGTTAATGGGCACTGTAATTCCATGCCTCAAAATAGTTACAACGAGAGGGTGCTAATTTCTTTTTGCTTTAATTTGCATCTTGTGAGTGAGAAAATGTTAATATTAATTCTATATTATACTAGCTTATGCCCGCGACTTCGTTCGCGTAGATTTCGATATTTACATAGACCTTTATGTACCTTCTCTCAAATACTTATGTTCGCTGGGCATAAAATCATAGTCGTATTCAACCGAAATATTTAATATAATCGAAAAAGAAATTAAAGGTTGAAAATATCAATATGCAAAACCTCACATTTTTTTAAACTTATAAACTTTTGATTATTATTCTATGATTATTTACCTTTAGTTACATACATATTCAGCAAATTCAACTAAACAGTTTTTATACATTTTTTATCGAATAAAATATTCGACATGATTCTTAAAATCAATGTAACTTTTTTATTTATGAACCAATTCGAATAAAGTAAACACTAAATGTTAAGTGGAACTCACCACAATATACGTTTCACATATTATAGCGCACAGATAAACAGACATACAGAGAAACAGACAAAAATTCTAACAATCATTGTTCTGGGTTCTATAACGTTTATAAGAATCCCCAGTAACAGTTTATCTCATATATTTTCCATGTACAGACATCGACCCGTTAGAATTTTATTATATATATAGATATAGAATATATAGAAGATCGAAGAAGAAGATAGATATATGTAGATATAAGATATTATAGAACAAAATAGATATATGGTTAGAAGATAGAAGATTGTTAACGTTACATAGTCTAGAGTCATAGCCTATCTCTGTTCTGTGGTCATTGCGATGAACTGACGCGAACATACGCACGAAAAACATTGACAATCTGGTAAAAAATCTTATATATAGAAGATAGAAGCAATCAATATTTTAATAAAGTGGTGAAAAATAAGTGTGGGTTGACGTCAATAATCTTCTTCTTGACGTATGGGTTTGAGGTAGACTCTGGTGTAGGAATTTATCGCCCAGAAGGCTTACGGCAATCATAAAATTATAGGGTGTCTAAGTACAGGTAAGTAATAGGAAATAATATTATCTTATGTTATTGTTACAGTGGGGGCATAATACGAATGATGCGAATGCGATCAGCAGATATCGACGACTCTCAACTTTCGGTAAGTACATCATGTCAGTACAGTAATTTGTTCATTTTTGGTTACGACCTGTTTATAGTCTATTCATCAACCATGTCCTTAACAGACAGGACTAATTTTGGAAAGAATTAAGACAATCTGGAATTGTGATGAGTTATGGTCGCTACTAACGTCGAATTATTATAGATTTCTTGGCCGCGGACAATAGTTTGTATATAAATTTGGATAAGGCCATTTATTAACTTTCGTTTCACAAAAAAAAACACTAGTTACGACAGTTTTTTGTTAACATCACATAGTCTATAATAATATGCCGCAGAAAAATACGAATCTAACGACACCTCACACTTCTAAACCAGCCAAGCCCTTAAGGCTACAAAAGGTGTACATACGCATGAAACCTATTACCCTCCTTTTTGTTAATCTGGTAGAAATTCTTATAGATAGAAGCAATAAATATTTAAAAGAAGCGTGGGTTGGCGTCAATCATAATTTAAGGGTGTCTAAGTACGCTATCTTAGCGTAATCGGGAACAATATTATCTTATGTTATTGTTACAGTGGGGCGTAATGCGAATGATGCGAATGCGATCAGCAGATATAATCGACAATTCTCAACAGTCTAAGACTCATGCCAGTAAGGTAAATTCGGTAAGTACATCATGTCAGTACGTAAATAGTGTCAATGAATATTTCACACATAACTCGAGGATGATTTTATAAATACAATTATTTATATTTTATAGAGTCGACATTGTGCATTTTGTTCATTTTTAGTTACGACCTGTTTATAGTCTATTCAACAACCATGTCCTTAACAGACAGGACTAATTTTGGAACGAATTAAGACAATCTGGAATTGTGATGAGTTATGGTCGCTATTAACGTCGAATTATTATAGATTTCTTGGCCGCGGACAATAGTTTGTGTATATGTTTGGATAAGGCCATTTATAAGCTTTCGTTTCACAAAAAAAAACCGCTTATCATAACTAAAGAGTGTCTAAGTACGCTATCTTAGCTGGTAATCGGAAACAATTAGTCCGGGATCCCTGGTCCAAATTTTTTTTTTATTACTATCAAGCTAATTTTTTGTGAGTAGCTACAAATTGTGTGGTACGTTATCCCGGTATTTCCATACCGGTCCGGTATACCCTTGCTACGTCTGTTAGCTACCACAATCAAACTTTTAGAATACGAATTTATTGGGCGTCTCATCGAAATGAAGCTACTCACGAAAAATTAGCTTGATAGTAACTAATAAAAAAAGAATTTGGACCAGGGATCCCGGACTAAATATTATCTTATGTTAGGTATTGTTACAGTGGGAGCATAATACGAATGATGCGAATGCAATCAGCAGATATCGACGACTCTCAACATTCTAAGACTCATTCCAGTAAGGTAATTTCGGTACGTACATCATGTCAGTACAGTAATTTGTTCATTTTTGGTTACGACCTGTTTATAGTCTATTCATCAACCATGTCCTTAACAGACAGGAATAATTTTGGAAAGAATTAAGACAATCTGGAATTGTGTTGAGTTATGGTCGCTACTAACGTCGAATTATTATAGATTTCTTGGCCGCGGACAATAGTTTGTGTATAAATTTGGATTAGGCCATTTATTAGCTTTCGTTTCACAAAAAGAAATGCTACTTGTGGCAGTTTTATATCCGATATATTGTTTTTTGTTAACGACACATACCTAGTCCATAACACGCCGTGGAAGAATACGGCTAACGACACCTTACACTTCAAAACCGGCCAAGCTATTAAGGCTACAGAAGGTGACGCGATGGACTGTTCCTTAAACACATACGCGTACATACGCACGAAAAACATTGCACTCCTATTTGGCAATCTGGTAAAAAAAATTATAGATAGAAGCAATCAATCTATACTTTAAACTAATATTACTTATAAAGAGGAAAGTTTTGTATTTTTTATGTAACGTAAAAATTTAAAAACCTTTGGATCTATTTCAAAAATTCTTTCGCCGCTAGAAAGCTACATTTTTACAGAATAACATAGGCTATATAACATCACGCTATGGCCAAAAGGAGCTGAACACTGGCCAAATAAAGAACGACAGAAGCGAAGCCCCCTCCAACTTCTAGTATTTTAATAAAGTCATTAACTACTCCTAGAAGCGTGGGTTGACGTCAATCATATTTATAAAATACACTATTTTAGCAGGTAATTGGAAGTAATATTATCTTATGTCATTGTTTCAGCGGGGGCGTAATGGAATAAATTGGAAGGGAATGGAATAAAAATTATCATCATTTCAACCCGTAAACTTCCCACTGCTGGGCACTGGTGCCCTCCAGAAAATGTATATACCTATTTATATATATACTAGCTGACCCGGCGAACTCCGTACCATATATTAAAAAAATCGTAATAAAAAAAACTTAAAAACCATCCTTGTTGTTTTATTTTTATTAGTTTTTGACTTTAGCGACCATAAATACCTCATCAGCAACCCATTAATGTCCCACTGCTGGGCTCGGGTCTCCTCTCCTCTATCTAGAGAGCTGAGAGGGTTTTTAGGCCATAATCCACTCACGCTGGCCTAATGCGGGTTGGTGGATCAGACATACACTTAGAATTACTTCTAGACCACAAATACATACAATGATAATTCACTGTCAAATGTCAAATGATAGACCGAAAACAAATAGCGCGCGGATCCTAGGTCTATGGTATTTGTATTCTGCTACTATTACCTTGATACTGCAATATACTTATTTACTTTTCTACGAAAAATATTTTATTTCATATTTTACTTTATTTCATAATTTTACTACACAATTGTCGTAATATATTCTTTGAATTTACTGGTGAATGATTAGTAATATATTCAAGTGATGAGGTTGTATAGTAAGCAAAAAGAAAATAGAGATCTTTGATTTCTTTTTAATCTGACATACTGAATTGTCATTAGGGCTGACGTTGATAAATATAGTAATATACACACACAAAGTTGAAAGGATGAATGTTTGTTTGGATGTTTGATAATTTTATCCAAAAAGACACGGGATGGATGTTTCACAAAGATAAGTACTATTCTAATCAATCACGTAATATTGGTTATGTTTAATCTGAAGTAATATCTGTGCTTAGAAAACATTGGCCGAAATTTCCCCTCTAAAAGTGAAAAGTTGCTGTGGTCACAGGAACAAAATAACAGGTAAGTCACGGGTGACATACAGTATTATTATAAGATTTTTGGGATTATATACATTTCATTGAATATCGTAATAACTTTTAAACTATTTGTCGAAATAACTTAGTGCAAACGACAAAAATTATCTACATTAAATGACAAAAGTAATAAAGGTATTTACATTCCTAGGAATTAATTTAATACCATGAAATTTTTCACTTTAAATGCAGTATCCGATTTAAATGTATTTCTGGCTTACTATTCTCTCTATATCGACTTCCACATAAAAGATAGGCATATGCTGTCGCGGACTTTTTTTATAACTATTTAAGAGTAACAATTCCTCCATACATTATCCTCATGTAAAACTAACGGTTTAGGTAGAGGAAGCCGAAATAGCTATAAGATGGCAGATTTTTCTCCGACTTACTTTACATTTGTTCTCATGGTTTAGCCAATTTACGCGATATCTTTATAAAATATAGCGTTATTCTGATGTATAAGGTACATTACTGCAAAGTTTCATTGAAATCTATTCAGTGGTTTTTTCGTTTACTGGTAACAAACATCCAAATATCCAAACATCCAAACATCTAAACATCGAAACATTCTTACGCATTTATAATATTAGTAGGAATTAGTAGGATTTCGTTGTGGCAATTTGTACAGCGCCTCTATCGTACGTAAGATGAACCAATATTTTATCTCGAGCCAATGGTGATGGTGACTCGGGCTTTTGGAAGGCGTACATAGGGGCCGAAGCCAACATGAAGAGGCCCTTTAGCCAGTTTGATCTAAGTGTAATGACACTTATTATAAATATTTATAGGTAGATAATATAGTATAATATCTGTTGCAGCCAACTGGTTTACTTTGAAAGCAGCAGCTCCTAACGCTCCGGTATACTTTTCTCGAATGCACTACACCGCAATGGCACAGGACATCGCGACGTACGTGTACCAAAAGGCCAAGCACAGACTAATGTCCAAAGGTCCAGAGTTTTAAAACTGAATAAAAATGATAATTAAGTATTTTTCGTTTAGATCCCATTAAATACGTGATACTTGGATCGTCCTAAAAAAAAGTGGCACTTTAGGTTATAAAATCAATTAAAAAAAAAAATTTGTTTGTTATTAAATCTGTAGTACATATTCCTCTTGTCTAGAATTATTTATAGGGAATGAGATTTATGCATTTGTTTGTGAAACGGCCTTTGGAAAAAAAAAGTAACACAGGTTAAAGAGACATTACACAGGATAAAGAAAATAATTGTGTTTATTCTTTCTGTTTAACTAATTCGTATGGTCTTATCAAATCCGTTTTGTACTAAAGTTTCAGTTTAAGAGTTCCATGACCAATAATGAAGCATTGTCATATCTCAAACCATAACAATATCCTTACAATTCCGAAATAAACATTCTGGATTTTGAAGATTAATAGGTTAATTACCTTTGGTTCAATCATTAATTGATGTTTGTCAATTAATCAATCAAACAATTCAGCCTATTGCAATCCATAGCTAGATATATGGCTCTCCTAACACGCATCATTGCCCTCAGTCCCCCACCTGCCGCATTCAGTCCGATCCAGCGAACTTTCCGATCATCGGTCCACCTAGCCGGAGGCCGTTCTACTCTACGCTTGCCGGATCGCGGTCTCCACTCCAAATATGCTTGCAACATGCATCGGTTCTTCTGTATATATAGCCAAATCACTTTAGCTTACTTATTCTACGAGTTGCTGTTCGTAGTAGACGAATTCTGTCATTCAAAGAGACGCCGAGCATAGCTCATTCCATAGCTCGTTTAGCGACATTAAGCTAGTGGGCTAGTCCTAAAGTGAGTAAGTGAGTATCAACATCTCGGAACCGCATTTCTTAACAGGAAAGACTCTTTGAATTCGTCGAAGACTGTGATATTCAGGCATTCTCTCTCCCTCTCTGTGGTTATAAGCTCACTGAAGCTGCTTTTTATCTTAGTTTTTTAAGTACCTACTTAATTGTTGAGCATGAGGAGATAGAACATTGGTTGAACTCACGAAGAAATTTCATAACTCGCAGGACTCTTGATCCGAGATTGGGCCCAGTTATCCTTCTGTAGTAAATACCTAGGCCTTCTGGTTAGCCAGTTAGTTAGTTAAATAATATTTCCTATATCAATTCCTATATGAAAGGTCACTCAATCACTCACTCAATAATAAAACGTTGGATTTTTGGCTTTGTTTTTTTTTACATTAATTTGCCCTTTTTGTTTATTTCCTCGATTTATTTCAATTATTTGTATGAATATAAAGAAAGAAGAAAGAAAATCGTTTTATTTTCAGACTTAATTTACATAGTAAACACAAACATAAACTGTAAGACCTCTGTAAGTCTGAAAGTTTTTACTTGTGGTAAACGGTGTGGATATCACAATCACCTTAAACTAATTGTATCTTATGTTACTGTAAGTACTCATTATTGTGATGTTGTTTGTTTACCCAATAAAGTCAAAAAAAAAAAAAAAAACGGCCGTCTCAGCATAATGCTACAAATAAAATAAAAAAATAAAAAATAAAATACATATGTTATCATACAATACACTCATTTATATGATAGACAATAATAAATACAAATGAGACACTCCTTTTAAAGCAAATTTTATTTTATTTTAGAATAAAGTAAGACTAGCCGTGTTTGGACATGCCATGTAGCATATTGTAAATTGGATTTCCTGAAAATATATTGTCATAAAATCTATAATACTTCTATGCCTCTGTGCAAAAAGTCTCTTTAAACAAAATGGTTAGCAAATATATAATATAGATCTCTATAGAAAAAAAATTAAAGTTCAGCCATAAACTACTCGACAGGCAAGGAACTTATAATATATTCCTTGTCGACAGGTTACAGTGACACTTTTTTGAGAACAGAAAAGGTGTCAGTAATTTTTTAAGGCCAGTTAGCTGACAAGCCTGAGAAGAACGAAAAAAAAAAGCAAAACAGTTCCAATTTAAAATATCAAACCTATCTGTACCATTACGAGCCAAAGTACTTTATTTAGCTAAACTATATTAAATTAATAGAAAATAAATTAATGGAAAGAAACCTGTTAAAAAAAATATATATTTGCTTTAAAATGAGTGTCTCATTTGTATTTACTAATCAAACCACTCTGGTTTTACGTAAGTCCTAGTATACCCCCATAAGCTTTTCTTGCAAACTGTACCTTTTCATTAGATATTTTATTATGGTGACGAATCGACACGAATATTTAATAAAAATTATTAAATATTTATTAAAAACAGTGACGAGTCGGGATTTTTAGTATGGGCAAAATTTTTTTACGAAGCGGTACAGTGACGACTCGGATATCAAACAATATTTGCTTTCGCGTTGTCACAATGTTTCCAAACACCCATCCTTCAGATCCGACGTTTTTAGCTGATCCTGTGGATAGACGTAGTTAGGTCTAAGGTACAAGTTTCTTACATATTACTTACATACAGATACCCCTACATTTTGTATAAGTTATAACCCTAAATGGGTTATAACTTATACAAAAAAAAACCACCCCGCTTCAAATCGGCATCTCAGTGACCGGAGCGCATTTTCTGGATAATGCTGCAAATTTTTCTATAAATATTATCAAGAATAATATGTATAAAAACCTAAGCATTTTTGTTTTCACCGCATCGCATCGTCATCACGTCGACCCTTAACACGTTGACTGCCGAACGAGTATACTCGTAGTAACTTTTTTATATGCCCATTGCCACCATACAAAATAGTAGGTACAAGTATACTAGTAGTTGGCAGTGGAACCTAGTTTAAACTACGAGTATACTCGTAGTATGGCAATAAGATAGGTTTTTCATTACCTTTTGCCAATCTACGAGAATAGTCGTAGATATTTTGGCGCGAAAATGTGCAAAATTTCAGACCAAATGCTTTCATATTACTCAGCTCTTAGAAAGACTTTGTTTTGGTACAAAAAACTAGCGATACACATTTTTGAAATATACATTCATAACGCCTGCATGATCTTTAACCACCTAGCCAGCCTTCCTTCGGATAAGAAATTGCATGCCCTTGCGTTCAAAGATGAAGTCGTAAAACATCTTTTAGGCGAGAAATTTACAAAGTATAGTCATCAGGAACAGAAAAAACGAGCAGGATTACTACATTATTTAGAGTCGTCTACCACCCACACAAAAAAAACAGAAACCCACGATGTCGTGTCGTGTCTGCACAAAGGATAAAAAACGCAAAGAAACAAGTTATTAATGTCATGTATGCCCTGAAAAGCCTGCCTTATGCGTTGAAAATTGTTTCAAAATGTATCACTTCTTCTTGATTTCACAGTGATGTACCGAAATTTTTTTTTATAAAATTTTTCTGATTTAATGTTTTACTTCAAATGCCAAAGAATTTTACCCCGTCCTCCTTTATCAACCGGGAACATTTGTTTACCAAACTCCGGGAAAATCTCAATACTGAAATTTCATGATAGGAAAACTCCAATACAATTTTCACCCGACGCGGGAATCGAACCCGGGACCTCTTGCACAGCAGTCGTATACACTTCCCGCTGCGCCACCGAGGCAGTTTGTTATTAAAAATATGATTAAATTGATTTATTGCACTCAGTGAGTATTGTGTTACGGTTAGTTATACATTCCTGATAAAGATCTTTTGAAACCTAGAAAATTTCGCTAAGATAAGCCTATTTCTTGCCGTTGGATATTATTTGTATATATCAATAAAGTTTCGGGACTCCTGGTGGTACATATATGTGAGTCATTTGGCTCTAAACCTATTCACAAGTCCTCGATTTCAGTTTGTCTATTATATTGTTAAAAATAACGTAAGTACACAGTCAGGCGATCAGGCGAAAAGGAACCAATATTCTTGGCTACGATAAAAAAAAAAACTACCATTAATTTTACTCTTACAACAAATAAGTTTTCTGGAAGAGATCGCTCCTATGTGATAGTACCGGGCATTGTGTCTAAATTATTTGTTACGTTCTGAAGTGGTCCTATCTGTCCCTATTATGTAAAAATGGGTGAATAAATATTGGTGTACAAAAGAATATTTAAAAACTTCACATGGGTGTTTCGGCTTAACTCTGCTCATTATTTCTTAAGCCGTACGGTCTTTGAATATAGTACATCTGTTTCTACCCATTATACTTGCATTATGCACCGTCGGATAACCTTGGCCCCTAAGTTTAAAGAAAACTCGATCGATAACAAAAAATGCCCCATGATTTTTTTGTTAACTAACAACTATTATTAAGCTTCGGAGGGCTACATTCAATACAAATGTATTGTATGTGCCCTTTTAAAAGAGTTCTTTCTTCTAAACGAGTTTCAATACAAGAGAGGTATCAGATTAAGTGGTTATTATTATGAAAATAAGTCGGCAGGGCTTATTGTCCACTAACAAAGCAAGAGTAGATGTACCAACACAATATAGATTGATAAGCGATGGTGGCTGAATGGATAAAGGACCGGCGTGCAAATCACGCGGTCCGAGTTCGATCCCCGGCAGCACCAAAGTGGATTCCAATTTGTGGAATTTATATGTACAAGTCAAGTGACTTACCATATGCTAACGGTGAAGGAAAACATCGTGAGGAATCCCACATACCCTAGAAAAAATTCTATGAGTATGTCTGATCCACCTACCCGCACTCGGCCAGCGTGTGTGGAATTATGGCCTAAACCCTCTCAGCTCTCGAGTTAGAGGAGAGGAGACCCGATCCCAGCAGTAGGACTAAATGGGTGGCTGATGATGATGAATATAGATTGTGAAAAAGAAATTGAATTCTTTATTTTGAAGTACCTATTTCACAATTTTGTTTTAATAATATTAAAAATATAACGTTGAGTTCAACCCTATAAGAATGTTTAATGCATGGCTTTTTTAAATTCATTCGCCTTGAATCACTTGTTTACACGTTTGTGGATGGAAATTTCCAAGCAAAAATTATGCAAACTTTCTGGAAACAGGATTTTTTTAGATCTTTTATTTTTTTTGACACAGCGCCCGCATATAAATTAACATAATGTTTAGAAGAATATTGTTATGTCTGGAACGTTCCGTGTCTATAGATATATACCATCAACCATACATATAGATACCGATGTACAAGTAATAAGGGGCGCGGCGTCTCAATGGCTGCCGCGGTAACCATGGTTACGCACACCTACGCTTTATTTTAATAATGTCTATCTCTGAATATGATTGCTACCATTTGCTACCATGCTTTTATGTATTTAATCAAATAAAATTATTTTTTTATTAAATAACAACATTTATTCTATAAAATTCATTCGACATTCGACGGGAAATAAAAAGACGAATTCTCTTTAGAGCCATTTTGTATTTAGTCTGATAAAAAAAATTCCACCCTGTATATACAGGATGTCCCGAAACTCAACGTCAAGCGGCTACCGGGCGATGTTATAGGCTGTACCTGTTCTGAGAAAAATATAAAAATAAATCTAAGTCTTTATGACTGAACCATATGGTTCAGTCATAAAAATTTGTTTTTTGAAAATGATGGAAATCGACAACCCTGAAGACATTTTTAGGTCCTGCTATGACATAGTGCCAGATTTTGCCAAGTTTTTTTTTACATAATCCTTATTAAGTATACTATAGTTTGCTGTTACAAATTCAAAAGTTATTTGTGTAAACTTTGAAGAAAAAAAATTATGCAGAGAAACTTCTTTTTACACATGACCCTTTCGCAAACAACGAATTATACTACATTTTCTTGTGAGATAAGTATCAAGTTGGGTACCATTATAAATTCTTGATTAAATAAGCTATTTTTTAAATTATTTTGCTCGTATCACGAAAACGTCGCGTGGTGTACGGGATATGTTAGAATCAATAAGGTAGGTAGGTGTTTATATAACATCAGTCCGGAATAAGCTCTCACTCTTACTAATTTTTTTTTGGCTTATCATTGTGCTAGCTTCCGCCCTGTTTCGCCCGCGTGGTATGTATTTTATACCTATAAACCTTCCTCTTGAATCAGTCTATCTATTAAAAAAAACTGCATCAAAATCCGTTGCGTAGTTTTAAAGATTTAAGCATACATAGGGATAAAGGGATTGAGAAAGCGACTTTGTTTTATACTAAGCGAGACCGTTTTTCGGATTTTTTCGTTTACTTGTGCAACTTGATATTATTTCAAGCCAAATTTCATGATTCTAGGTCAACGGGAAGTACCCTACTTAGTAGGTTTTGACTTTTTTTGATCGTCAAGATAATTGACAAAAATAGAGCAAAAACGGCTGTATCTTTTGATTGCGTTAACTTAGAATTTCGATTTATTTTTTACGCCGAGGGTTTGCATAGAGTTGTATAGACCCGAGTGATATTAATTTCAGCTTTATACCTCTACGCGTTCTTGAGAGTAATATACTTGACAGAAGGACAGACAGCTGTCTGTCTGTCTGTACAGACAGACGAAGAAAACTGGAGACTGATTGTTATTATACCTTCAATACCCCATCATCATCAGCAACCCATTAATGTCCCACTGCTAAGCTCGGGTCTCCTCTCCTCTATCTAGAGAGTTGAGAGGGTTGTAGGCTATAATCCACACACGCTGACCTAATGCGTGTTGGTTGATCAGAAATACACATCGAATTTCTTCTAGGGTATGTGGGTTTTCTCACGATGTTTTCCTTCACCGTTAGCAGATAATAATTCACATGACTAGTACTCATCATCATCATCATCATATCAGCCCAACGACGTCCACTGCTGAACATAGGCCTCACCTAATATACGCCACTGCGAACGGTCCTGTGCCGCCTGCAACCAACGGCCGCCCGCCACCCTGACCAGGTCGTCGGTCCATCTGGTGGGGGGCCGTCCCACGCTGCGCCTTCCAATACGTGGCCGCCACTCGAGAACCTTTTTCCCCCATCGGCCATCAGTTCTACGAGCTATGTGCCCTGCCCACTGCCACTTTAGCGATGCGATTCGGTGAGCTATGTCGACAACTTTAGTTCTCCTGCGGATCTCCTCATTTCTGATTCGATCACGCAGGGAAACTCCGAGCATAGCTCTTTCCATGGCTCGCTGGGCGACAGTAAGCTTTCTGATAAGGCCAATAATTAGCGGCCGCCTCTTTCCATGGCTCGCTGGGCGACAGTAAGCTTTCTGATAAGGCCAATAATTAGCGGCCGCGTCTCAGTTCCGTAAGTCATCACTGGCAACACACATTGGTTGAAGACCTTTGTCTTCAAACACTGGGGTATTGTGGACGAGAAAACAGTGCGTAACTTCCCAAACGCTGCCCAGCCGAGTTGGATTCGGCGGTTAACCTCTTTCTCGAAGTTGGACCTACCTAACCGGACCGTTTGTCCTAGGTATATATATTCGTCAACAACTTTGAAAAGAAGAAAAGATTAGAGCTCCCCACAGTAATAGGGGCGGGGGCTACATGGCGATTAGACATAACTTTCGTCTTGTCCATGTTCATTTTAAGCCCCACCCGTTGGGAAGCTCTATTGAGGCTACCGAGCATTGTGCTAAGGTCCTCCAGTGACTCTGCCATGACCACGATATCGTCGGCAAACCGAAGGTGGGTGATGTACTCGCCGTTGATGTTGATGCCGAATCCGTTCCAGTCCAGAAGCTTGAATACATCTTCCAATAGCAGCCGTGAACAGTTTCGGAGATATGACATCTCCCTGTCTCACACCTCGCTGCAGTTGGATCGGTTTCGAGCTCCGATCCTGGAGACGAACAGACATGGTGGCGTTTCTGTACAAACACCTCAGCACCTCGATATACCGGTGGTCAATTCGGCACCTCTGGAGTGCCTGTAGCACTGCCCATGTTTCCACCGAATCAAAGGCTTTCTCATAGTCCACAAACGCTAAGCATAGTGGCCGGTTATACTCCTCAGTCTTCTGTATAACCTGCCGCAGCGTAGGTATCTGGTCTATGGTACTATAGCCTCTTCGGAAACCGGCTTGTTCGGGAGGCTGGAAGTCGTCGAGCCTGCGCGTGAGACGATTCGTGATGACTCTTGAAAACAGCTTGTAGACATGGCTCAGCAGCGTGATGGGCCTGTAATTTTTAAGAAGAGTGTTATCACCCTTCTTGAAAAACAGTACCACCACGCCCCTGTGCCATGCCTGACTGACTAGTACTAGTAGGTTATAAATTACACAAAGTGAAATCCATTGGTACTGCTGGTCGGAATTGAAATCTCGAAACTCGAAAATTCGCTTGTTTGCCGAACACTTATCCTTTCATCCACCAACCGATATAACACTGTGATTATACCTAGTCACTGTTATTCTATATCTATATCTGTCCCCTTGGTGTTCACACAGAATGGGGGACAGATAGGAAAAATTACGTGAAACGGATTTATCTTCGAAAACTACAATGATTTTCTTTCAATTAAAGATGTCACTCAGTGAAAGCTCCAGTTTGGAGAGCGGATTGTATCCCAAAAATTAGTCTCTTTGCTACCACATTGGGAATATTTAAACAGGTGGCAACACAGCGAGCGTTGTATCCTAATCAATAACAATATGGACTTCCTGCTCACACTTTATTCCAACGGGGTCAGCCTAGCTATGCCTGGAAGAGAGACCGCGGCAAGAAGCTTCGGGAAGTAACGCCGAACTGTGATTTGTGCGCGTCAATGTGGGCGGGATGAGGGTATATGAAAATCAATAAATCAAACGCGAATATTCCCCGTTTTGTGCACCTCAGTCGGGCGTTACGAGTCGCGCTGTGATCACCTCTCCTAATAAATATTTGTTCAGTGGAAAATTGAATGTTTTTCTAGATAGTGGTTAATTAAAGTGTTAAATATGGGAGGATTTTCGCGAAACAGCATGACTCAAGGTAATTAATTATCATGATATTTTTATTGTATATTATTTTTCTTTTCTTTATTTTTGTGCTGGGCATTTCAGTTCCATATGCTACTGTGCCTTATATAATTTTGATGTTTGTTTATTTAATATTGTGTTTAATAACATTTCATTGTTTATTAAAAACTGTCTTCCTATTTACCAAAATACTTAGTCGTTATCGATCTTGCATTGTCAAGCTGTGCGTGCTCTGTTCTGCGCATGCACGAACCCGGACCTACTTAGAGCTTAATAAAATGGACGCTATTAAACGTCGCCATGGTTAAATTATAACTTTAACAGTAAACACATTAATTATTTATTAATTTGAAATAGCATTTTCTTGCATTACCGGTTTTAGACATCGAAGATTTCTTTTTGTTTATAGGCAGAAAAAGGCAACCTCCAGATATGGAGCGAGACCTACGCGTCGGATCGTCGATTCCACACGTAGGAAGACATTCCGAATCTGACGAATACGATGAGAATGTTGCAAGGCCGAAACCTAGACTTGTTATACCAAAAGAATTAACGTTTTTTTACCACACACCGCATGTCAGATTGCCGGTTGCCCGGCACCACAGGACTCATGTAAGAGACTATTTGACTGGAGTCTCAGAGAGGCAAATTGAAGAGCTGAATAAACTATGCAGGTGTGACTTTGTATTTAATTATCAGCAGTTGACATTGCAAATGAAATATTAAAATAAGTTTTTGACTTTACCAATTAAATTTATGTGTGCCAATTTTCTGGTTCCAGTGAACA
The DNA here is from genome assembly GCA_905147015.1 of Laspeyria flexula. Lineage (NCBI taxonomy): Eukaryota > Metazoa > Arthropoda > Insecta > Lepidoptera > Erebidae > Laspeyria > Laspeyria flexula. The sequence goes on along the minus strand of LR989949.1, from coordinate 4,340,171 downwards.
ATGCCTGGACCAAAAAGATGACTCGTCACTGATGAATGAAAACGGAGAAGCTATTGCTCTACAGGAGAACAATCTCTTAGCAGTTCAAGCCGATGGAGAAAGCAGCCGCCCAATGGTTGATGTGAGTTAATTCCGTTGCATTCAAAATATTTTTTATGAGTTCGTTTTGCTATGTCTTTTTTCTAACATAACGATTTTTTTTTATAGATTAATCTCCCAGCCGCGTCTGCTTTTGTAAACACCCCAATAAATAAGAAAAATAAAAAGAATGGGAAAAATAAAAAACGTCACAATAAAAAACAAAAGAACAAATCGTCCACGCCACACAATGATCCAAATACAACTGAAGACACTGCCGCAGGCATACCATCTGTTGAAGCTACGGCAAGTACTTCTGCTGCCACTAATGATGAGAATCAGCAACTTCTTATAGTTTCCCTGATATCAATACGGTCTGAAAACAAAGCCGCAATAGGCATATCTTCTGATGAACCCATAGCTTCGGCAAGGACTTCTGCTGCTACTAAGAAAGAGAAACAGCATCCTGATAAAGTGTCTGCAGTATCAATGTCATCTAAAGACACTGCCGCAATAGGCAAACCATCTGATGAACCTATAGCTATGGCAAGTACTTCTGCTGCCACTAATAAAAAGAATCAGCATCTTGATATAGTGTCTGCAGTATCAATGCCGTCTAAAGATACTGCCGCAATAGGCAAACCATCTGATGAACCTCTAGCTACGCCAAGTACTTCTGCTGCCACTAATGAAAAGAATCAGCATCTTGATATAGTGTCTGCAGTATCAATGCCGTCTAAAGACACTGCCGCAATAGGCAAACCATCTGATGAACCTATAGCTACGGCAAGTACTTCTGCTGCCACTGATGAAAAGAATCAGCATCTTGATATAGTGTCTGCAGTATCAATGCCATCTAAAGACACTGCCGCAATAGGCAAACCATCTGATGAACCTAAAGCTACGGCAAGTTCTTTTGCTGCCACTAATGAAAAGAATCAGCATCTTGATATAGTGTCTGCAGTATCAATGCCGTCTAAAGACACTGCCGCAATAGGCAAACCATCTGATGAACCTATAGCTACGGCAAGTACTTCTGCTGCCACTGATGAAAAGAATCAGCATCTTGATATAGTGTCTGCAGTATCAATGCCATCTAAAGACACTGCCGCAATAGGCAAACCATCTGATGAACCTAAAGCTATGGCAAGTTCTTTTGCTGCCACTAATGAAAAGAATCAGCATCTTGATATAGTGTCTGCATTATCAATGCCGTCTATAGACACTGCCGCAATAGGCAAACCATCTGATGAACCTATAGCTACGGCAAGTTCTTCTGCTGCCATTGATGAAAATAATCAGCATCTTGATATAGTGTCTGCAGTATCAATGCCGTCTAAAGACACTGCCGCAATAGGCAAACCATCTGATGAACCTATAGCTACGGCAAGTTCTTCTGCTGCCACTGTTGAAGAGAATCAGCATATTGATATAGTGTCTGTAGTATCAATGCCGTCTGAAGACACTGCTGCAATATCATCTAGTGAACCTACAGCTACGGCAAGTAATCAAGCTCAAACCCAAAGTCAATTACTGCGAAAATGGGTACTTCAGATGACATAAATATGTATTCGACATTGGTCTCTCCATAATCCGCATTAGGGCATGCAATTTTACAAGTGTACTCTATTACATTAAATATTAGACTTCATTTATAAATGAAAAAAAATATTCAAATTCAATAATTTTCAGTTTACCTAAATAATAAATGTCAGGAAATGTTTTTAATGTATACATGTCAATTAGGAATGTGTGAAATAATAATTTGTCAAACAAAAAAAAATTAAATAGGTGTGTCAATAAATAAAGTAAAACAATGTCATCTACTAATTATTAGATTGCATGTCATTTCGTTTACACTGTATAGTAGGCTTTTGTCACGAGAAATTGTTTAACTGTATGTTTGATACAGTGATGCTCTTACTTTTTTATAACATTTTTGATGAGAGAGAGATGAGAGACCCGTGGCGCCATACAACATACACTATATGACGTCAATGCCCTTTTGTGTTGAGGAGAGTAAACTTTCAAATTGTGGCGTTTGCTTTTATAATTTTCGTGTCGTGGTCTAACTTAACGATGTTAAGTTAGACCGAACACGAACTCGTATATGTACAGATACGATTCTGTTAATATTTCTAGTTTTCTGAAGCACGGTCTACAGCTTTTGCTGCCACTGATGACGAGAATCAACCACTTGATAAAGTGTCTGCAGTATCAATGATGTTTAAAGTCACTGCCCCAGTAGGTCTATCATCTGATGAACCTGTAGCTACGGCAAGTACTTCTGCTGCCACTGATGAAGAGAATCAGCATCTTGAGATAGTATCTACAGTATCAATGCTGTCTGAAGACACTGCCGCAATAGACATATCATCTGATGAACCTGTAGCTACGGCCAATACTTCTGCTGCAACTGATGAAGAGAATTAACATCTTGATATAGTGTCTACAGTACCAATACCATCTGAAAACACTGCCGGAATAGACATATCATCTCATGAAAAAAATCTGTTGAAACCAGGCATAGATATCCTAATCAAACTTAGAATTTATAAGCCGTTGGATTACGCAACTCGAGATAATCCAGTTAATTTTAGACATTTAAGCTTTATGTAATTGGTTCAAAATCGTGATCTTTATCTTCTAGTATTTTAGTTTTGTGTTATTAAAGAAAGCATTTTATTGCCATCTTTACTATTATAACATTATAAGTTTTTCCAGCTTTGATCTTAGAGATTGATGGCATTTTGACTGAGTTTATGGCGAAAGATACTCTTTATGAGGTCATTATATAATCATATACTTAATGTTAGATGCAAGAATAAGTGTTAGACGTAAGCTGGTCAATATACGAACGACCACTAACTATAATGTACTTGTATCTTATTGGTAAGCTGTTTGGAACGTTTCTACAATATTTTTGAAATGTATCATTTTATTAAAACCTTTCTCTACTTTTATATTTTCGGACAATCGAATATATTTTCTGATCCTTATTAATTTTATAATAATTTATTGCATTGGACTAGTGGACGAATGAGGGAAGCGAAAAGTAATTATTGTGATGTTAAATTGTGATTGTGTGATGTAGGTTTTATATCCAAGCGCAAGTGGGAGACTTATGCTTGGATATAGGGAGAGTGCCGTAGGCATGGTATATTTTTCTAAATTCAGAGTAATGTAAGTTTAGATCATATCTCAACTTATATACCAAAATTTGTTCAAGATTCTGTATTTTTATTTTAAATAAATTTTCTATCTCACTCCCAATTGCTGTTTTATTTCACTATCTTGAAAGATGTGGCGGCAGTGGGCAGGCCAAGTCACCCGCAGAACTGATAACAGTAAAGCTTCATGTAGATAGCGCTCATACGAAATGGAGTGACTATCATCGCAATGTGGCTGACAAGTACTGAATGAAAGTAAACCTATGAGGACTATATACTAGTACAGGTTTGAAAGTCAAGTAAGATGGAGCTGAGGATGGTGATGATTATAGTGATTTTAGCTAAAACATACTCTTGAACATTAAGAAATGAAAGCGAGAAGTATAGTAGATTCGAGAAGATGAATAATAATATATCCATATACAAAAATTGTATGTATATTCCACGGAACATCCAAACCCATAGCCCAATTTAATTGATTCTACACTTACCGTTGACAGATCATAGCTACACTACAATAGTGTAAAGCGTCGGTAAGTATCTCACCCCATTTTAAATTAAAATTCTTACCTGCATGTATTACCTGCGTAAGCCTTCCAAAAGGATCGGGTATACTTCTCATCTTAAAGAAAAATATAGCCGTGAGTATAAGAAACAATAATACAATGATTTATTCTCTCTTCACAATGATTACCTCAAATCTAAGCATATCTAAGTAGAAACGGAACATTGTAAGAGACCTGATGCTACCGTTCAGAACAATAAGAGAAGATTATCACAGTAATGTAAATGAAATATAAAAAGGTGATTTCTGTGTGCGAGTAAAAAAAATAAGTGAGTTGTACTTGTGTGCCTGTGTTATGTGTGTGTGTGATTGTATGAATGAAGTAGGTCGAGATCAGATATAGGTATTAATTTACAATTTAAATTGAATCAAAATACGTTCTGTGTCCTGATAATCTAAGGATTTAAGAAATGTGGTTATCGAATTTTTACAGTTGGATCTGGTAAGAGGATATATCATTTCATCATTTCAACCCATAAACGTCCCACTCACTCACACCGCTGGCCACGGGTCTCCTCCAAAAATTTATGGATGCAATAATAAACCTTGGAGAGGTCAAAGTTCAATTTTCTTCTCAACAGAGGACTGTTGAGAAGAAAATTAAACTTTGACCTCTCCAAGGTTTATTATTGCTTGGACATTGTCCTTCTTCAGCATGTTCTTCAGTCAATGTTAAATGTTAAAGTGGCAATTGAGTTTATTGCCACTTTAAGCGTTTGATTATAATTATATTTAAGTAGGTATGTTGTGGTTATCATTTACTAATATAACTTATGTGGCTTAGTTTGCCAATTCGACGACAGACGACGGGAGACATAACCCACTAATCATTAAACTGAGTCTGGAGTATTATCGTGCGTCATAATTGCATAATATCGCCGCCATCGCCCGTTACATATGGTAGTCTCACCAACGAATTTCTTTGGCCTATATAATCCTTTTGCAACTATTGGAAATAAAGAAAATGCTGTTATCGTAACATAGCACCTATTATATTTATTACACGGTACATATTTATACTAAATGAGACTATAATTAGGAATATGTATGTATAATATTATATGAGCTTGTGCTTTGTTGGAGCGCCAAAAATTGCTGCTTCTCTTGCAGACAAGACAAAAGCTGATAGAAAATAAGATAGTAGTAGTCTGCCCTATATCAGACATAGAGATAGAATCCATAGTATCCACGGGACAGTTCTACCTCTTTTGGGGTGAAGGAAACACGAGTTTTATACTTCCATCGTTTAAAAATCAGAGTTATTTTACACTGGAGTTTTATTGCAAATGTTTTCGCATTACAAACAACAATCGTACCCACCACTGCCACTCCTATAAGCCAGGATTAACAACAATGACACCGCAGAGACCGACAAACACCTATGACACCTATGTACAAACACCAAACACCTCTTGTAACGCGTCGTGCCCAGCAAAGCCAAGATTTTTGTCGGGTACAACAAAACCTAAGCTCATGAAATAGATCACATATCATGAAATAGCTTAATCTTACTTTAAACTTTTTTATTGATAATTTTATTCAATAAATTTTCTAGTGTCGTTGTATCTATCTTTAGTGTCGTTGTCTTCGACCTTACAAAGCGAGGTGTTGGTGCAATAGGAAACATGCTCGTGTTTCCTTCATCCCAAAAGAGGTAAAACTGTCCCGTGGACACTGTGGATTCTATCTCTATGTCTGGTATAGGGCAGGCACTACTATACCTGTCTCTATATATATATATATATATATATATATATATCATCATCATCATTTCAGCTTATTGCAGTCCACTGCTGAACATAGGCCTCTCCTAACACGCGCCATAACATTCGGTCCTCTGCTTCCGCACCCAGTCCAGTCCAATTAGTAAAAACATGTAAAATCACAGAGCTGCCAACTTTTCCACTGATTATACTTAGTCATTATTAAAAGGTTCGGAGAGTTCCAGGTTTACTTGAGTATAGATACTTCGAAGGAAAGTAGGTAACGACAAATAAAAACCACATATTGCATTAATGCTTTTATTTTTTTTAATAATTGAAATTAATATCTATTTGTAGTTTCAAGCATATTTAGGCGGACAAATCTCGGAATCGTTGAATAATAATCGTATGGATCGCGCGTTCATTTCCTGCTGTGTTCCGAGAAAGCGCTAAGCTCCGCCCAAATATACAGAAGACTAACACTACACACTACATATTTTTTTATTTATAAGCACATAACTGGTTACAATAATAATGCAAATTAAAAAGTCAAGCTAAAAATAAATTCTTTAAAAAGCCTTCACCTTATAATAATATCGTCGTGAATAGGTAAGATGTAAAATATGATTTTTCAAAATCTCCACCGGCCATGCATAACTTAAAGGGCGCTTTGACAAATATAGGTACCTTACTTAACCCTGCCTCGCCCTTCAAATACCTATCCTATTTAAACCTTTCCAAAAATCCCTGTATCACCAATAGTGCCATAATTTGAGCGTGATGAAATATTAATACTTAATAGAGCTTTACCTTAAATAATTTAGATATCCAAATATAAAATTGGCGTTAATTACACCGGTATAGGTATTTTACTTCATTATGGAATTATTGGTTTTCTAATAAACTAAAATGATTTGAATGTTGTTAACATGGGGAAAATTCTAATCAAAAACAAGGCCATAGTTTGAAGAAATAGTTTTCTTAGAAAATGTCTCTATATGGAATGATCAATCAATCAATCAATGAGCCGAACGACAATTTTATAAATGAAATCGACACGAACCTTTTCGAGATGATCCTTAATATCAAATTTGAGATTAATAGTAGGTACAGCAAAAAACTGTTGTTATCAAAAGTGGATCATTTAACCAGTTCAGTTCCTAGCACCGCGCGTTTAGTTACCAAGTCTATCTTCTCCATTATATGTCTACAATAAGAAACATTATAATAGACAACAGTTTAAAATTTAACATCTGTCCAATGAGCAAATATTTGAATACAAGACTTGAACTATCGACAGGCTATAGAAAAACTTACTTTATTAATTTTTGTAAATTTTACTATAAATTTTTATTATACCCAAAAAAGTTATCCAAGATTTTATAATTCGGTATGAGATTGAATATCGTTCTAGGCAAGTAAGGCTTAAGTTAGCTATGGCGGAACAAACACGTGCCACAGATGGCACGTCAAAAATTATTGGCACATGAATTTAAATGAATTAATTTATGTTTTGCTTTGGCCTAATTAGAAAATACAAGCGACAGACAACACTGTATCAATGAATATGCCGTTTAAATGAAAGCAATCGGTACAATCAAAAAGTTGTTATTGTTTATTTATCATCCATTTTGGTTAAAATTTAGTAAAGACTATTTCCCAACACATCATTATTGTATAAATTATGGCACATTCCTTGACAAAGATTCGCCATCCCGGGGCTATAATGTAGTTAGTTGCCGTTTTACACAATATTACAGAAAGTGATGCTTACTCACTAACATTTATTATATCTAGAAAGTGTAGAAAATTAACAGATGTAAACACTTATAAAAAGATAAAGAAATTATAAACATTTTTATAAAAAAATAAACCAGGTACATAGACCGTTCAACTAAAATAGATTAGAAAAATAAAAATCAGTAGGTATATATTTGTGCCTCACAATTTTGTTCTAAATATCTTTTCAAGACTTTGTTAATTTTTCTTAGTAGTTAAAAAATATAAGATGAATTTAATTCTTTTAGTTTTTTGTTATTGTGTTTCAGTAATTATTTGCTTGCAATAGTGATGTGCCGGATCATTAAAAATGCATATTCGCGGATACGGAAACGGATACGGAACCGGATACGGATATTTGGTGTCAAGATCCGCGGACACGCAGATTCGCCTAAAAAGTAACAGATACTGATCCAGATCTTTATTTTTCCTCTGATATCCGCGGATACGCTTGCGGATATCCGGCAAATCACTATTGCGACTTATGGCTTTAGCTGCGTTAACGCTTAGCGTTGCGTTGCCATTATAATGTGTTACTAATGTAGTACTAAAATTTTAAAATAGGATAGTGTTACTAATATTTTAAACATAGAATAAATTGTAATTAAAGCTGACGGACGATTGCACAAGAATTCATGTTATACATATTATATCTGAATATTAAATGATTAAAATACTATATTAAATAATATATCTTCCAGTCCGGATGGATCTTAGAAGTTTCCAAACTGTAACAAATAAAAGACAATGCATTATGGATGTTTAAAAATATAATACAGTTGCAGTTAGCCTGTATGATCCCACTACTGGCAAAGGCCACACCCGAAAATACAATACACTAATTTAAAAATTAGAAGACTACGTTTTGATACCTCAAAATTAGAAAATCAAAACAATATTGTGTATCGTTTCTCTCTACAATGGCCCAACATGACAGATAACGGAATAAGCCGCAAATACCAATATTATCTAACGAGTACGATCGCGTTCGACCTGCAAAAATAATAATTCATCAGCAACCCATTAAGTCCCATTGCTGGGCTCGGGTCTCCTCTCCTCTAACTAGAGAGCTGAGAGGGTTTAGGCCATAATCCACACACGCTGGCCTAGTGCGGGTTGGTGGATCAGACATACTCATAGAATTTCTTCTAGGGTATGTGGGTTTCCTCACGATGTTTTCCTTCACCATTAAATCGTTAAAATAATAATTATTTATTATTATATATTTAGTTGTACCGAATAATAGCATATCTTGAACAATTGTGGAGAGGAGAGAGTCAATTGAGTCATTGTTTTGAATTTCTACTAACACAAACAAGTATACGGTCTTAAATGTAATGTAGTTACCATAGCATTATAAAACCAAATATTATGTCCATATAATTCTAAATGCGTACGTTAAGATGGATGGTTGAATGGATGGATATGGGCACTCTTACAAATAAATCACTTGAATTACAGACTGCTGACTTTTTAAGCCCATCCAACAGCTGAGCTCTTCCATATTAAAAAAGTAATTACGTTTTTATTACATTTTTCACTGAGGTCCGCGGCTTCACCAACGTGGTATTCGATTACCGTGGCCACAGAAAGTTTTCCATATACATTAGATATTTTTGTATGTTTCCTATTTTTTTTTGGTCTCCAAACGATTTTTTTTTAAATATTAGTCAAATTTGTCGAGCCGTCCTCGTGACTTGCGGTTAGCAACGCATTTAACCCGCGTGGTATTCGATTTCCGAATTTTACTTATTTTTGTAGTGGTATAAAACCACATTTTTAATGAGTTTGAGTAACATCGGTTGGATGGTTTGAAAGTCAATGAAAATGGATAAAAACTCTTAATGTGGTGACAGAGAACACAAAGCACCCGCAACCATTACACACATCTATCGATTAAGGAACTGAGGGCATTAATCGCATCGTGTTTATCTAACAGTTACGAGTTCTCTCAATATAAATAAACTTACTTAATTATCAGAATCCTCAACCTCATCTTCATCTTGGGGGTGGAAAAGACTCTCATCGACTATTATTTGTCCAATCTCTGTCCAAGAAATCAATAAGTTATTTGACAAAATGTACGGAGTGTTTTTTGTTATTACGACATGGGCTTGGGGTGGGCGCACCCTGGTGTTGGAAATTGTCAAGTTACCTAGGAGGTTTCCAACTTGAGTCAACTACTACCACATCAAAGGGATACCGGGACCAACGACTACGTGCCTTCGAAAGCACAGAGACGCTCGAAAATTAAAATATGTACCATAAATAGTCACCCATCTCTGACTGACCTTACCGAACCTCTATAATCGTGACGAACATCTGAGAAGACAAAACTACGAGCGCCTCATTAGTCATTATTTTATGGTACCAATGTAAGATAGCAACTGTTGTATTTAATTAGGGTCTGGTAATGATAGAGTTAAGGACTATTAAAAACATATGTTGCGAACACATGTCACGTATGCGGTTTGGTGGCTTTGTTATGCAGACCCTTAAATTGAATTGGAACTATCAATAACTGTTGTTGTGTAAATATGGCATAAGATATGTATTTAGTAATAAAATAAGTATGTGCCGGAGCGGCTTATTAATATAATTAAATCATATATATGCTACAGTCAAAACTCTTAACCAGGCAAAAGTAATTTTGACTGGTTATACCAGTTAAAACTCTTACAAAAGTAAAGAGGTTGGTACTAAACGAGTTTTCAAAAGTGGTTGTGTTAGGTTAGGTTACTTTTTGTAAATATTATAAAAACTAACTTATAATTCCGAGCTCTTTATTTTCTTAAGAGTTCTGAAGATTTAGCCTGTCAGAACTACTTTGTACAGGTTAAGAATTTTGACTGTAACATATACATACATACAATATTATTGCGTTTAACTATTGTACACTTGACTGTAAGAAGACCACTCTTTGTATCGAGAACTGGTGATAAAGCTACTGGTTGGTACTTGATAGACAAATCATTTTTATAATATATTTTTTAACTACCGTCCCATCATGTATGAATATGAGAATAAAATAAATATAGGCTATGTTTATTTATTAGGTAGTTTGTAAGTTGAAAGATCAATATTACGTACTTTCTACGCCTGTCCCTTGTAGCAACTACTGACTACTGTGATAGGTGAACATCCCCAATTGTCGATAGCAAGAGGGGGTCTTCTTCCAACAAGTATTAAACTATAGTTTGTACCTGGGAGAGGTGGGTCTTGCTCTTGTTCGGTCAAGGTAATCATAACTGGTGGCCCTGAACCTCGCGGCACGATCCGTTTAGTAGAAATGGTCCCATTTGGGTTACGCACTACTGACCTTCCTGCATCTACTGTACACACGCCATTCAACACACCGTTAATTACATTAAATTTTATATCTTTGTAAATGACATTCAAATAAAACAGTGCTGAAAAGCGCTGACAAGAAACATAGACACAAAATATTTATTGTTGCCTTTGTCTTCGGCATTGAAATTTTCCAAGGCGATCTTAGCCGTTGAATCTATTATGTTTATTTTTAAACTGAGGGTCTCACTGAACACAATAAACCAACTTTGTAAAGAACTGGATGTAAAAAAAAACTTTGTTTATTTCACAAAAGATGTTTATATATCTACCTCATTGAGTTTGATTCCCGTTTTTGGTTGGATTATTCTGTTATAAAATTCTGTTTGGAAATGTGGCCTAACAATGGCTGGACTTGGAATGGACATAGAATTTAACATAGTCATCAAAATAGGGGTTTAAACCTTTTATCTTCAAAAAAGATTTTGAAGATAAAAGGCACGACAGTGCATAGAAACAAGAATAATAGGGAACGTGGCTGTGTGCTTTTTACATTGGATTCGAGTATGAGCAGAAGGCTGATCTTGTTCAGCAAATGCCCAAGACCCTGTTTCAACATGGGCTGATAGCCTATCTAAAACTTATGTCTTAGATTCTTGCCAGAATATAATATATTTCATATTATAAAATTTGTAAAACAGGTGATAAATAAACTGTAGAACCAAATGGGTCAAATCAAATGGGTAATCGACACCAGCATATCAGGGACGTGGCCAAGCCTCATTTTACCACTGGACACTTAGGGATTTGCCCATGGCCCCAAGACCGCAGGAGAAACCCTTCTTCATAGAGATTAGTAGGCTGACTAGGAATGTATGAAGTCATGTTCCTATAACAGATTTTAGCTGGCGCTGGATGTGATATGTACAAAGTATTAAAATTTTTATATCTGACTCGCTGACAACGGCACTGTGTACGACGACTGAGTAATAGGACTCGGGTTCAATCCCCGGATTTGGCAAAAAAACGGTATTGGGTTCAACTCAAAATTCTCATTTATCATTCGGGAATGTGGAAAAATGTGTCTGGTTAGTGGCAATAGGCTGGCCCCTATTATATAGGATCGAACGAAACACGACCAATCATCAATCTAAACACGTCCCTGATACACAGATGAAGCTATAAGAGTCTTATAAATAGTCACATAATAAATAATTAACTTCCTTACTTTCTTCTTGGAAGTCGATTAGCCTCAAGAAGTAATCGAGTGGTGAGTAGCTCGTTACTCTCACCCTACGTACATTTACCACTCGTAGGTTGTCCTCGTTCTATATAAAAATAATATGAGATAATAATGTTAGCAAAGAGACACTTTTAACAGACTAGTTCAGTTCAATATATGTTTTGTGTTCTCTTCTCTACACCCGCACTACAAAATATACCTTTAGCATTGTTTTTTACATTTATTTTAAGATCATTACAGTACTATTTCTGATTTTTAAGACTTCAAGAAGGAGAAGGTTCACAACTCCTTACAATATTTTATTTTTATGGATGTTATTTTATGGTGTTTAAAGACAGCTAGGCCGATTTCAATACTTAATTGTTTTTTTATTTGTAATAGTTGTTTGATGGGATTCTGAAGAAATTGAGGGCCACTGTCAAATTTTATAGGCACTTCATTTTTTTGCCTGAAGTTGCAGACTTAATATTTATATCTCATTTTGCTGATGTGATCATGGAAAGTGCAACTTCTTAACGGTTAGGAGTCAGTGGATATTTTTCAAATATTACAGACACGTTTAGACAGTTTATTTAATTATTAAAATATATTTAAAGTCGGTTTCATTAAAAAAATAAACATTTTTACTGATTACTAGTTTGATCCATATCTCGAGTCAGTACATTATTTATTTGGTTGTTAAATTGCTATACATACCTATTATTATGCTTGATTACATTGCAAGAGTCCGTAGACAAGTGATAATCTTTGCACCGTATACTTGTTTGTCGAAATTATAATTAGTGATTACAAAACATAAGCCTAAGGAGACCAAACTCAATTCATCCTAACCCATCAGGTGCCCACACAAAATCGATACCTTTTTTAATACATACAAAGATACCTACTCTTATGCCGTATCCGTTCGAATGCTAAAGTTATTAACTAATGTTGAAGAATTATCACCAATTAAACTAATTTTAAAAATAATTATATCCCTAAGGACCTCTGCCTCTGCGTGTCGGACCTGTGCCGCGCGTAAGCCTCTCAAACGGAGAAGTATACCCGTGAAGAGAGAGACAAAATAATTAAATTGATTAATATATAATTTAATCTTTTACGCGCCAACTTACCAAATTATTAATAGGAGATAAAAATCGCGAAAATTTGGATACACTTACATTTACACTGTTATATTCAAATATAAGTCTCATTTATCTGGTCACCTGGTATTAAGGCTTTAGACTAAAAAAATATACACAGAAGGCGCTTGTGTTATTGCAGTAGGGACGGGCGTCTAAAAAACCTATCTCTGTTCTGTGGGCGTAAGGTAATCTACCTACCAGTTGGCTCACATGCCGTCATTGCCGCACTGTTCTAATAAATGAATGAAAGTTACAGTACTAAATATATCACAGCTTTTCATTTAAGCCACACCCCTTCTTTAAATCATGGCTATGACCAAAAATTAAAAAAATATTTAGTACACACTGTGATTCTTAAAGGTACCAGGATTAACTAAATTTTTTTCTTAGCAAACACCGAGTTACGACACTCGAATTCCCAAGGAAAAGATAATCTTATATATATGTAGATACCTACTGTCTTGAACTCCGCAACGAATACAATCAGAATTAAGATGGAGGATTTAGAAATTCAAAGAAAGAAAGACCTACCTCAAAATCCGACTCGTCTTCATCGGATGCATACATTTCAGGCGGCGGGATGGACCCATTCTCCGGCACAATGTCTTCAATGTCAGCCAATTGCACCAACTCTCCAACAGGCGGTTCTTCAAATGCTTCTTGGGGGGGTGGATTGGAATTTTCCGCTGCATTTTCTTGGGTAGGTCTAGCGGGTGGTTTATTCTTCTCATCATTTGAAGCCGACGGTTCCCCGCCATTCTGATTTTGTGTGGATTGATCTATTTCCCCAGCGAATTCAGCTGGTGGTGGAACTTGAGCCTGCTCAAGATCCGCAATCAATGCAGCAAATTGCATTGGCTCCTCATCATTATCAGTAAGATCTACAAAGTCGACGTTAGAGCTTGGTTCAGACATCTATGAACAAAAGAAATTTATTTGAGGGTTAAATTAGCTAACCGGGCGTGGTAGTTAAGGTGGTCACCTTATCACTAACATCATGCATTAACTAACCCCTAGTGTGGCTTTGATTCACACACGAGATTAATATTTGCGATATTTGTTCTGAATCTGGGTGTATTTTCTGTCCGTTATCGTAATTATGGCGTATGGAAAACCCATGAATTTAGATTTAGGTGAATAAAATTTTACGACATGTTATCCGCAGATAGCGACGTTACCGGATATGTTGATAGGTAGTTAAATAACACTAATTAAGTAATGGTCTTTACGGCTAAATTAAACGCACACATTTATGACAGTTTAATATTTTATTGAACAACGACAGAATCGATTAATAAACTAATACGAAAGTAAACATAATGTCTTAATAATGTCTGTGTATACACGCTCAATTAAAGAAGGATTTAAAGATGGGTTTGGGTTAAATACAAATACCTAATATAGAATTTAATATAATGTAGCTATAGTTGTTACGTTGTAGTGTTTTTTCCTGAAGTTATTCATTGCTACCTTTATCATTTTGAATTATAATTCTCTATTCAAACGGTTTATAATAGTACCGTTCGAATGGAGGCGAACCGTTTAGAATTAATGTAGGTAGGTAAGTAATTGGTACAAAATGTACGCCAAAAATCCCATTATTGCAATAGTCAGTGTCAATAGGATCAAATATTCTTATTGTGTATAACATTTGCAATTAAAATTTAAATAGTATGACAAAGTGTTTTACATAATCTATTGAGTGTAATTCAGCTACGCTTGTGGTGGGTGGGTTTACATTGTTCCTTATCCTAGAAACCCATAAATTTACACTAAATCGTTATCAATTCTCATTTTAGATTTACAACAATGGACAAGAAAACATTGCAATTAAAATGATTTCATTGCATTTTCTTTTTAATTGAAAAGGAAGAAATCTTCTCGTTATGAATCTATGGATGTTATAAAAAGCGTCTAAATAAAAATGGACATTTAGGTTACATGGAAGATCATAATATCAGAAAATCTATAATTACTGGGGCATGTAATCTTAACGCAATGGAACCCAAAATATAATTATGTACCTAACAGAATGCTATATGACTGATAAACTTACATTTACTACCGGTTTTATCTCACCAACAAAATTAGAATCTCAGTGGAATTTGTACAAAATGTTTACTTCTGAAGTGTGCACATGTTTTAAATTGGTCGAATAACTCTACTTAGATGTTCATTTACTTTAGTTATAATTATATACTGTGATTTCTCATATACTTATCCCAAATCAACTATTTAGCTGTGAGAGGGGACTCTAGACTGTAACATAAAACAGAACTTTCAGGCTTTTTATTTCGCAAACAGATCGCTCAATCAAAAAAAGGATAGGTATTCCCAAACCTAAAATATTTATAACCTATCTAACGCCAACCTACACTATGAGGTCCACGAGAAAAAGAACATAACCTAAAGGGGAGAAAGTAAGTACGTAATCGAAAAAAAAAAATTCAAGATTTATCTTACGACGTTGTCAGCCTTACTAGTACCTATATCCAATCCAAATTACAGCTTTCTGGTACTAAGAGTCTCTGAGCTAAACTGCGGACGGACATGACAAAACTATAAGGGTATCTTGTTGACTTTGAAACCCTAAAAATGGTAATCTTGCGAGTGCTATAGAACTAAACTACCTACAGTTGAAATACCTACCTACACGTCTGCAAACAGAAACACCACACACACCAAACCACAATTTACAGCTGCTACTAATAACAACTTGAAAGCAAAATGGTCGTCACTTAGAATTCATGTATGCGACGGGACATGCGCAAAGATATGATAATTCGTTTATATTAAAAATGGCACCCCTATCCTATTGGAAAGCGTCCTTTCGATATTCCAATGGGCGTCTGGTTCGACCTGCGCAAATTTATGCGCGACTGTTATTTGCCATGCGCAGCCCGACATTTTTTTGTTCCGATTAAATATGCACCCTAATGCTATTTTTGAACACGGTACGGTAATGATTTTTTTTATTTAGGTAGGTATATCGACGCATAAATAGTAAAATAAAATATGTGCCTATATACAATAGGTTCCGGCAGGTCCGGCAAAACCATTATTATTATTATTAAACTAGGCACAAATAAAAGACTAAGATGCACGACTTTTTAAATTCTGTATTTATATTCGTTTAACAACGCTTCATAAACAGTATGTATGATAGTATGATATACCATCTACGACCCACATGATAAACCAGCATTTTCCTTCTTCCTCAAAATGGCCGGTCGAAGTTAAAAGCAAACATTTAAGGAAAAATTTCACCAAAAAGTCCGTCAAATAACCCTGTATAAACGTGAAATATTAGCTATATAACTAATAAATAATCGCCAGATGTTTCGATAGAGAAATAAGCTCGCACTAAACAATGCCTTACTGCCTAACGCACAGCTAAAGAAGAGCTTATAGGACCCCTAAAGAACATTTTCCAAAAGGAAAAGCTCTAACATATGGCAAAATTGTATCACCGAAAAAAGGAACAGATAACAATCAGTACAACGGATATACTTGGACCATAATTGTCTCGCACAGAACTTTACTTTACTATTTAAATACAACAGTAAGAGCAAGTGAGAAAAAGAACTGATTAAAACCTGCATAACAATATATGAAAGACTTACCTTGATAAAATAATGAAGAAGGCTTCAAGACTGTTAGCGGTAGAAGTCGAAAGACGTCAATGCGATAGATCTGTTTTCAGTTGGGATACCAGTCACAGAAAATCAAATACCACAAAAGGGTAATAAATCATTTGGCGGAGTTTAATATTACTCACAATTTGGTAGAAAATGTGCGAAAAAGTGTTTACTCTTAAAAAAATACAGATTTTTGTCGTTTAGATATATTATTATGGCAATAAAAATATTGTACGTCACATTTATATAAGTCATATTAAATACCACGAGGTTCAACACACCAGAAAACACGATTACTTTCCAAAGGTTCTTCAACTGACACTTTTGATATTTTCAAAACCCGAAACTTTTGAATCAGTCTAAGGGTCGCTTTATATTTTTGCAAGTCATTATGATGGTCGCAGGACATTTTTAGACAATGCACCTAAAATTGTGACGAAGTTAACTAAGTGACAAGTCTTGTTCTTAAGGTTAAAACCCTACTGGAATTTATTTTTGGGAATCAATGTTGAAAACACTCGCGTAACGGCGCTTCTTTGCGCATGTTCTGTAGCAGTTGTCTAAACATTTTTACTTGGTCCCCAAAAGTTCCACACGTCAATGTCCTCACCCCAAAACTTTGACGTTAACAGCATATTAAGGTTCACAGCCTCGTTAAATCTCGAGGGGACTTCTTTCAATGTCAAACAGCTGATGGATGAAAAGGGGATCGATTCTTTGCGACGAACTTTTGAACCTACGATACCGCGATGTTCTGATTCAGTTAGAGATAAAAATTAGAAGACATTGGAGGAAACGTTTCTGAATGAAAGTTTTGAGGAAGACAGTTTAGATACCTAAGTGGTTAGTGACATTCAGAAGGGTAAAGAAGATATGCTAGCCAGGCTACTCCTCATAACATGTTCATGACGTCCTCATGACATTCACTTGGTTCTTGTTCATCACATTTTAAACCTAATATCTCAATATTTCAGCCAACTGTGGTACGGCGGCAAATTATATTAGGTAGGGATTTTGCTGTGATGCAGTTAATTAGTGGATTTGCTTGCAATTAGTAAGAAAATCCTATATTTTATTTTAAAACAAACTAATTAATTTATCTTATCCAGTATCAATTACAATTAAACTTAGTTAAAGATAGGGAATTCAACAAAAATAACTATCACGTAGGTTACAAACACTAGTTCATACAAAGTATTTTTTTTTGTACAAAAAAATTCTCAAAACATTTTTTTTTCCAGTAAAAATTGTATTGTAAAATATATAGGTACAAAGTAAGAAGACGATTCGTCGGTGCTTTTTGCCGTTTACTGGCCGACGACAAGTCAGAACATTTCTAATAAACACAGTTATGTCTCCGGAGCCACATTAATTTCTCCCATTTCGGGTAAAATATCTTTAGTTACAGGTAACACTGAACTTCTGATCTAACTTATCTGTCACCCCATCCCACCATCTACTTTTTGATTCCAATCGATAGTCTAGGGTCTATATTTTTAGACTTTTCTTTACTAGTAAAAAGAATACCTTTTTTAAGTTTTTTTTTGTTAATACTTACTTTAGTAGTTTTCTTTTTAAATAATTCTAATTTTCTAGAAAATTCCGCAAAGTTGACCTGAAAACAGCGCCACCTATCGAGTGCAAAACTAGAAACAACGAGAGGCTTAATAAAATATATTAGGTCGGTAACATATGTTACCGAAATTAACTTAGATATACGATTATTGCAAGGGGATTTGAATAAATGAAGAAAGATATAATATAATAATAGTCCGGTCAATTTAGACCAAAAAAGGAGAGTGAAGGTACATAAAGTCCCAACAAGCTGAAAATCAGTAAAATTGTTCAAAACATACATTTTTTTACCTTTGACCTTGAATATTTTTTTTTCCATACAAGGGAATGATGGGGAACTTTTAGATATTATTTATAATTATGTTTTGAACAATTTTACTGATTTTCAGCTTATTGGGACTTTATGCACCTTCGAATGTCTAAATTGACTGGATTAATAAGGTATTCTAGTACTGAGATACAACTGATCGGCGCGGCGTCTCACAAGAAGAACAGTAACTGCATACCTACACTTACGGTGACGATGATTTGAATCTGACATGTACATATTTAGTATTTTATTCTTGAGTTATCATTTATATGTACTAGTCAAGTGACTTACCATCTGCTAACGATAATCATGCGTCTTGCCTTCGTCAATCCTTGCAGTTATTCGACTTAGGATGCATTGAGAAAATAATTTGTAGAGACTTGGTAGTAGGCTGATGGGTCGATAGTCAGCAATGTCTTTTGGATCAACCCTTTTTGTATAGTAAAATAATATTCGGTCTGGTCCATTGTTCAGGGACCCTCTGCTCTTTGTTTATATTATTAAACAACAAGGTTATTATTGGTGTAAGCAGAGTTCTTGCTAGTTTTAATGCCTCATTTGGGATACCGTCTGGTCCGGGGCTCTTGTTGGACTTTAGCCTCTTTATTTCTCGGTCTATCTCTAATTCGATCCAATCGGTGTTTGTTTTATTCTTAGAATGAAATAAGGTTGTTTTTGTGAAACATCCATGGTCTTTATAGTCGTACAGGTTTGCATACAAATTTGTAGCTATTTTCAGAATACATTTTATTTATTTATTTATTTATTTAATACACAAAACAGAAAATAGTTATACATGGGTAAAGATATTACAAATTCGAAATTTTATGTCTTAACTAAATTCCAACACTATGTGTACTTAACATGCATAAAGGTAAGTCGGGTAAGACAATTTTTATTTTTTTTATTTTTAGATTATTTTAAACAACAGTAAACGTTAGTAAACAACCTTATAAGAAAATATTATCAAGTATGTAGAATATACATTAGGCAAATTTTATTTTATAGTGATTTTGACAGAATAATACCAACTTTGTTTTAGAAATTATGTAGTCTCTGATTAAAGACATCTAGTTCATTGAAATGTCGGGGTAATAAATCGTTATATAGACGGCACATACGTACAATGGGGTTATAAAAGGATGTATTATTGATGTGAACATAAATAACAAAACTATTGAGATGTGGGTGACGGCTTCTGAATTTTATATTGAAGTTAATTAATGAGAGTAAGTCAGGTGAATCTATAGATGCGTGTATTATTTTATGGAGGGTCACTAGGTCAGTGCATTTACGGCGAGTTTCAAGAGGCTGCAACTTAAATCTCTTGAGTTTTTCATCATAGGTCTGCAATTGACGACCAAGTTTTAATCGAAAACATAGTATATTGAGGCATTTCTTTTGAATGCGCTCAATTCGATTAACGTGAACGGTATAAAAGGGGGACCAGACTGGAGAATTGTATTCCAAGATACTACGGATAAGCGCATAATACAGATATAGCAAGGTATGTGGGTTCTTAAAGTCTTTTGTGGTTCTTGCTATGAATCCAAGAAGTTTCATACTTTTATTTATTAAATAATCATAATGTGCACGAAAAGATAGATTTTCATCAAAGAGTATCCCTAGGTCTTTTATAGTGGATTTTCTTTCTAGGATCTGGTTATCAAGGCTGTAGTTGTAAAGAAGTTTGTGCGGTCTGTTACTGAATGTGATTACACAACATTTTTTCACATTTAGCACCATATGGTTCTCAAGACACCATGTGTTTACACTTTCCAGGTCCAATTGTAGCCGCAAAGCATCCTGCACGTTGTTAACGATAGAGTAAATTTTAAGGTCGTCAGCATATAATAGACTGGAGTTCTGAATCCTGTCTATAAGATCATTAATAAAGATAATGAAGAATAAAGGACCTAAGTGGGAACCTTGTGGCACTCCGGAAGTTCAAGAAACGGGCAGAGAGAGATCACCCTTGACAGCTACCAATTGACTTCTTCGACTCAGATACGATTCTATCCAGCGCAATAAGTTTCCGTGTATGCCAAGACTATCCAACTTACTGCATAATATGCTGTGATTGACTTTGTCGAAGGCCTTGGAAAAGTCTGTGTAAATTGAATCCACTTGCAACCTCCTGCCAATAGCACTACAAATAAAGTTTTTATAGATAAGCATGTTAGATAGTGTGGATCGATTTCGCACAAAACCATGTTGTCTTGGTGATAGAAGTGGACTAATGTGATGATACAATGATTCATACACCACAGATTCAAAGAGTTTGGCCATACACGATAGAATGCTAATCGGTCTATAGTTCTCACATCGAGATTTGTCGCCAGATTTGT
Source organism: Laspeyria flexula (assembly GCA_905147015.1). NCBI lineage: Eukaryota > Metazoa > Arthropoda > Insecta > Lepidoptera > Erebidae > Laspeyria > Laspeyria flexula. The sequence goes on along the minus strand of LR989949.1, from coordinate 4,319,350 downwards.
GTATGGGAACTACATGTGCCGTTTTCCATGCAGAAGGAAATGACCCCGTTTTGATTGAGAGTGTAAACAATTTATGTAACGGTATACAAAGTTCCTTGCCGCAAGTTTTAATGAAAATAGGTGGAATGCCGTCAGGGCCTGCTCCCTTATTAATATCCAATTTATTAATTTTGTTAAGAATGTCACTCATGTCTAAATCAATATTACTTAATGATCCTGTATTGTGTGTCGCGCAGACGTTAGTGTTCAACGCAACAGAAGGTTCAAAAACGGAACTAAAATACTTGGAGAACAATTCACAGACATCTTTACGATTAGACGCGATTAGCTCACCGTACTTCATAGTTTGAGGTATGGCATTCGTGTTTTTCTTACTATTTACGTATCTCCAGAAATTTTTAATGTCGCAACCGATTGAAGCCTCTACAGAGGATATAAACAAATGTAAATCCTCGGACATAAGTTTCTTACACCTGGAGCGGAGTAGACTAAAGGAGTCATAATCCCTTGGATTACGGTACAAGCGATAGAGTTTATGATATTTATTCTTGCACCTTATACTGCGTTTTAGTGCTGGTGAAAACCACATCGGAAACTCATGTGAGTCGTCCCTAACGGCAGGCGTGTTTCGGGCTATAATATCATTGTCTGTTAGTTGATGGGATAGAGTTTTCTGACAGGCTTGGTATACATGTTTTATGTGTACGGAGTTCCTTAAAGGCTCGTTTACAGTTGCCGCTAGTTTCTAAATGTTTCTTTATTATTTTTATTCTGTGGTTCTTGTTGACTTTTCTTATATTTTTGTTTGTTATTTTATATATATACTTAACTAAGATTTTTCTTATCTTCGCAACTTTTACGTTTAAGAGTTTATAGTTTGTGGCGTTCTTTGTTCAGACTAAGTGTTTCCTCGGTGAGAACCTTATTTGTTATGCGTTTTCTTGTGTCTTTATCTATTTCCATACTTGTTAATAGACATTTTTCTAGTTTATTGTATAAAATTTGGCTCGGATAAATTTCTATAATATCTAAGTATAGTTTGTATATTTTCTTCTAGCTTGTTTAGGTAAAGATTCGCTTCATTTTGGGTTTTCAGTGTATAGGTAGAAGGTTTATAATTTAGGCGACTCTTTTTCAATTTTGTAAATGATATTTTTGATTTAACCATTCTGTGGTCTGATGAAAACATGATGTAATTTAATAGATGTAAAAAAAAAAGTTTAATTAAAGTTTTAATTTCCATCAGTCTTCAGTGGGTGCATATATTTGTATAAAAGTGATTTGTAGATCGTTTATATCTACGTCTAGAAGTGCTACTCGGTCGGATATGCCTCTGAAGCTTTTGAAGATGTAAGTTTTGAGGTGCTTTTAGTAGGGTAGACCGAGGCGAATCGGATCATTTTGAGTTTAAGGTTAAAAAAAAGCAACTTCTGTTTAAAGTTAGTTATATTTATTCATTAGACAACAATCTTCAATTAGTCTTTATTGGTTAAGAGTTTTTATTAAAGTCAAAACTCTTAACCAGACAAAATACATACTTATACATACTTACACGGAAAAGGTGTGAGGAAGCGAATTGGAGTGTCGAGAATTTTACAATAAATGAAATGTTTTATTTATTACTTTATAGCGGTGCAGTGCAGAGCAATGCGGTGAGCTATGTCGGCAACTTTAGTTCTCCTGCGGATCTCTTAATTTCTGATTCGATCACGCAGGGAAACTCCAAGCATAGCCCTTTCCATGACTCGCTGAGCGACAGTGAGCTTTCTAATGAGCGAAAAGAAGAAGAAGCAGCTTTCTTGGATGCGTGCGGCACAAAATCGCTCGTTGTGGCGGAAATTTGGTGAGGCCTATGCTCAGCAGTGGACGATATTGAAAACAGCCCCGGATCCTGGGCGCAGTTTCAGGGAATGCCAAAATCGTAAATATGTGTTTGAAAAATCTTTTTATTATTACAAGCTTTCTAATTACTTGCAATGTACGTAAAGTATGTAACTTTCAAATCTGGCAAATCATTTTTTGACCACTTGTACGTATCTGATAGAGCTGTATTTGGCATACCTACACCTTAAGTTCCGGTCACAATACACTATTCCAAAGTCAAAATTCTAATAATTTCAATATGGTGCCGTTTCAAAATGGCGGACCCCCTTTTTTTCTTCGATCTACATAATATGGGTATCAAATGAGAGGGCTTGAAGAGTAGTCTATACTTCTTTATATAAATAAAGATTTATACTGATATAATTAAGAGGAAACATTTGTTTGTTTGCGATTTAACTCAAAACAAGTGGTCCGATTTAAAAAAAAATTTCACCGTTAGAAAGATACATCTTCACCGAGTAATATAGGCTATATATATTTCCAGAAATAAGTACAGATCCCTACTAAAATTTTAGTAATGTAACCAAATTAAAAATTGGCATAAAAAGTCTTTCATCGCTAACTATTGATAATAGAACAAAACAATGTATTACATTATTAAAGAACATATCAATCAATATCTGTAAAAAAATCTGCGATAGCATATTATCTTCAACGGATAACTCACAATGCTTTAACAATAATTAAAATATTAGTTTAAAAGTATTGAATTTTTGCGAAGCTTATTTATCATTTTAACCTATGTGGTATTAATCTATATCTAAATAAATGTGTTTGTTAGAACCGTATTTTAATATAGAATATTTGTGCCCTTAACACTATATAGTTTAAACAAATATCTTAGAAGATATCGCAATATAAAAATATTCGCGGGACAAAATAATTAATCTGGGCCTTAGCGTCAGGTCGCAATGTGTACCTACGAGGTCAGTCACTGAATGATTGTGGAGGGAAATGTCGAAAGCAGAAATTTTAAAAGCTTGAGGCACTGAAATTGGATAATAAACTTGCAAAACAGATGGCATATAATATCAGTGCCTCAAGCTTTTAAAATGTATATAGATTTTACTTTTTGAAAAGATCTATGTTATATACGGCCCCTAAATTTATTTTTTACCTTTTAGTTCACGTTTTTGTTTATTGAAAGCTTGTCCTTAATAAATCTTTTTTTTTATATTTGATCACATCCATGATACTTATGAACGTCATACAAAGCCAAAAAATGTTGTCAGCAAATTTGCCTACGGCCAGTTCACTGACATGGTTGAGCTCTGAGAAGAACTTGGCAAGAAACTCAGGCCACTATTTTTAATCGCCATAGTAGTTACAATTTTAATCGGTTACAGTTTGATATATATCACAGAAAGGTACAGAACACTATACTAAATCAAATTCAATAAAATTTGGATATGAGAAAAAAATAGGTATACTTATATAATATAGGTAAGCAATCAAGCTTTAATTTGTTTTCGTCATGAAGATGGCGTGTGGCATGTGTGATCATCACTTGGTACCAACAATGTATTTGAAATCGGTAAAAACATTTTGTGAACACATTGTTATGCAATACAAGCTTTTTATTAGAAATAAAAATATTTTTATTGAGACAAACTTGAGCTCTGTTATGAGCGTTCTGTGCAACGTGTGTAGCGGCGCCATGCCACAGTGCGTGTCCAGACCCCCTGGCACTATTTACAACCCGATGCCCTACCATAGTGTACGTTGCGACGCCCAAGTATAGTGTGCATTCGATGCCTTACCGTAGTACGCTTCGCGACGTCCTGCTACTACGAGTATTACATAGCCCAATTTTATTACCCGACTGCCAGGAAGAGTATTGCTTTTCGCGTATCTTGTATGTTTGTAAATTTCTTTATTCCCACGTTTCTTCCAAACGGCTGGATGGATTTTGACAATTAAGGTATCGTTAGACTCGTCTCAAAAACCTAAGAGTCCTCCCAAAAAAAAAACAAAACAGTGGACTTTTGGCGCCAAATTTTAAGTACCTAGGTACTTAAAATATATTTCGTTTTTTAACCAAATGTATCGAATATCGTATCAAAATAAAGGGAATTAGTTGGAGATTACGAATATTTAATTAAGTTATGTATTTAAATTTAAACAAGAACAATAAATAAGTACCTACAAACATTTTTCGGGTTTTTAAAGTGCGTTCGTTTGCAGTCGGGTTATTTTAGTTTTTTAATTATTTCCTTGATGATTACATATTATATCATAGCATAGCTCTACACTTACCGTTGACAGGTCATAGGAATAGTGCAGCTAAGTTAAGGCGGCGGTAAGTGTCTCACTCCATTTTAAATTAAAATTCTTTATGGGCCTCTGCGTATTGGACCGAGTACACTTTACACTTCTGAGAGAAGTATAGCCGTGAAGAACATAAGTAGGTATTATATAAGTGTCAGAAGCATGGTTACAGTGGTGTTACAAATATAAATATTGGTATGTACAGCATGTTCCACCGTTTAAACGGCATTCATATTATTGTAGGTCCTAATTTATTTAAACTCCAATAAATATAACAGACTATATTTAAATTCTAATACATTCATATTATTGTAGTTCCTAATTTATTTAAACTCCAATAAATATAACAGACTATATTTAAATTCTAATACATTCATATTATTGCAGTTCCTAATTTATTTAAACTCCAATAAATATAACAGACTATATTTAAATTCTAATACATTCATATTATTGTAGTTCCTAATTTATTTAAACTCCAATAAATATAACAGACTATATTTAAATTCTAATAAATCCTCTAAAGTTAAAATTATTAGATACTAGGTACCTACATAAATTAGGTGTATTAGCTGCCTATGGTAGACTTAAAAAGTTCATCAAGACATTGACGGAAATAACCTAAAGTTGAAACCTTATGGTGATTTTCAAGAAAGGGAGCATGTGCCATCGTGTTGTATTAAGAAAGAAAAACTAGGCCAAAAAATAACAGGAAAAGTTTTAATTAAAAAACGCAGTTTCTTTTTTATTTCATTAGTAGAAGTTATCATTAGGCTGTTACTTAACCTGGCTTTTACCATAGGCCCCCTTCTAGGGCTCTTAAGCGCTCAATCCTGGCAGGATAGCGAAAAGGAGAAATAAAACACCAAAATACTAATCATTTTTTAATTTCAGTTGTTACAATTTTTTGTTAACAATTATATATTAAAATTTAAACATTTAACTCTAAAATACAAAATTACACCTAAGCTACACAAAAGATAGATTTGTAAACGTAGGTAAACCAAATGTTGTTTATTGATTAAGATTATAATTAATATGTTTAAGATGGAGGTGGCCACGTAGTTCGACCGCTTGGTTCGTAGGTCATACATAGTAGCCATGTCTTCGTGCACAGTACAATCAAACAGATAACTAGACCCGAATTAGATCTTTTCAAAATGATTCCGGCAACATGGTTCGATTAAGTTCTTCAATTGATCGCATGGGAATTTTTTCAACGCACGATGTGAAATATTACTGTACCTATATTTAATTTGTCTGTTTCTATGTTCGTGTATGTGTAAATGTATCTTTATTTTGTGTAAATGTTAACCTTTCCTTCTTATTTTTGTATTTTTTAATGTGTGTGGCAAAATAAGTTGTTTAAATGGTAGAAAAATCCTTGGCGTGCGATTGATCAAGCTACATATTCGAACTGTTTTGTATGCCAGATGAATTAATGTTGAATTTCAAATGTATTCAATTTAAACATATTAAGAGTACGGCTTATACGAAACGGTTGCTAGGCCCCTATCAATATTATACTGTTTTTACGTTTTAATAAATCTATTGTCATGTATTTATGACAGTACGAAATGAATAAATTTAATTTAAACTCTATATTGTTTCTATATTGCTTTCATTTCAGTACTGAACTTTAAGAACAAATATTTTAGAATCTTTAATAAAATAAGCAGGTGACTTTTAAAGTCGATAATTCAACAATCTGTCTGATACAAATAGGGATAATTTAGATAGATATATAATAATATGCATATATTTACTAAACCTTATATATACCCTCTCCGTTATACATTATAAAAGAAAATGAATCTAAATTTCGTTGTAAAAAAATAATAATTACAAATGGAATGGTGGATAGTTATATTTTTGTTAATTCTAAGTTTGAGTGTTAGTAAATATAATATAGTTAAGTGAATCCAATTGTATTCTTCAATAGTATTTCTGGAAGTCGAGTCGAACGCATTTGACATTAAAGTAAGTTATAGACGACACGACATCTATAGCTCTATTATCGCGCGTTAATCGTTTAAACGCATAGCGTCGATAGTCGACAAAACAATATTTGAAAATGGTTCTAATTGTGACAATAGGTTTTATCCCTATTAAACAATAGTTTTGTTAGCCAAAGGGTTAAGACATTTCTCATTCGAACATATGAAGTGTTGATTAAATTCAGTATTTCTAAACATGTATTTCATTTGTGACGGTATATCGTAGCACATGTGACAATCATAAGAACATTTTAGAATATGGGCGAGTCATAACGTTGTGTAAAATAAAACATACAAAAATATATACATTAATACAGCTAAAGTGTAAAAAAAAAACTATTCTAATAACATTAATATTATTCTATAAAAAACATTTCAACATATTATCTAGTCATTCGAATGAACATCCGTAATAATGTCTAGTCTAAAATCAATACTGACGTATTTAAAAATGTAGGTAGGTATACTGCATCAAAATCCATCTATTTCATAATATCTGGTGGTTGATTCTGCTAATTTACAGACATCGATAGCAGACTGATGGACTTAGAATGAACCAATCTCTCAATCAAAAAATCAAAATCAAAACTCCTAATGCCAGTTCACTGACAATTTTGAGCATGCAGAAGAGCTAACAAGAAACAGGCCTGTCTATGAACGCATATCCACTATATGCTGTCATATTCAAAACATGCGCTCAATCGCCGCTGGCCATGCGCGGCGATTAATGAAAAGTCAATCACAGCTGTCGAATGAGATCCATCGGCTTACGATTGGTTAGCAGAATAGACCAGCTGATAGCAAACCGTTGATTTAATTTATTATTAAATCGCTCAAACAAGTCTAAACTTCAGAGACTAGTTACAATCAGAAAACATGTCTTAATATTATTATTTATATTGTTAATATATCTTAAAACTATATAACATCTACTCTTTGTTATTTTTGGTACAATATCTTAATCATACAACTTATTTATATTTAATACGTAAACCAACAAACTGAACATGTATGTAATTGTAATCTTGTTTAGAAATTAACCTTTTAACCACAAAGTCGGCAAATTAAGTGTCTTGTCGAGCAGAAACACGGTTGGAAAAAGATTTAAAAGAAATTTTATATACTCTGTCCATTCGTTTAATTTCTTTTTGACAGCTCCCTTAGAACGTAACTGCATACGTTACTAAAATTTAACTTTAAAACGCGGGGTAATTAAATTATGTAACGTAATTAATTATAATATTTTCTCACTACGGTGATTCATTCCAACTTGTCTATTTAATATTTACGATGATATAAAATAAGTAAATATACAAATATGGCGACTAAAGAAATGTAAATTTAGACAAAGTAAGAGGCAAGACCAACCTTCTTTGTTTGCAAAACCATTAGAAGAGCCTAAGAAATATACTTTCGTCTTTCTTTATATTACGAAGTAGCGATTATGCTCGAGCAGAAAGTTATATATCTTGGAATCATTTCGCACGGAAATCGCCACCACAAGAAGCTAACAGAAACAATAGGTTAATTTATCAATAAAAGGAAATTAATATTTATATATAATAACGAATAACTAAGCTTCTTCGTTATATTCGTTTAAAAGATGTACTGATATGTAAAATACGTAACAAAATAAATCTCAATTAATTACGCATCCAATATCTCCTACTTACATCAAAAGATGCGAATTCTGTGTATCCGCTTCGTACGCTTAAACATTCTTAAAGTATTATTTATTATTGTATTAACATTGGCTTACGTACTATGAAAGATTAGAGATCTACAAGATGACATTATGAAAATTTATTTTAAATTTTTGATAAACTCTTACTAACTCAATGTTTTGATGATAACCGACTTTATGAGTAGTATAGTCAAGTTAATTAACCTATTAACCACCAAAGAGAAGACGCCAAATGAAAAAATATAAAGCAATAAGAGCAATATCCATTTTGTCGAAGGTTACGTTAAGTTACCCTCTTCTGAAGCAAATATGCTCAAATTTGACATAGGTATACGTTTAATTTTGTTCCTTTGACAGTTTTCTTTTTTCGGCTGTGGTAAGTTCATTGATTAATAGGTTAACCAAAGTTTAACCTCGAGTTTGTTGCGTGCGAGATCAGTGTTGATCACAATATGTCTAACAGTAGTCACAAATACAAAACAAGAGCCTGTAAGAGATCCATACAAAGATATAAATCGTTAGATTGCTCGAAATCCAAAAAATTGATGTTGCAAAAAGATTAGGTACCTTAGAATGGGTTACTTTGATTTACGAGGGTAACTTGGAAAAAACTTCATGTCATCATTTTTGATCGAAATGGCGCCATTTTGATTAATGTTTTGGCAATACTAGTTGTCAATCTTATCTCTGCTAATTTCGCATCACTGTGCGGGTTGATGGTCGCCGGAGATTTTCAGAAATAACCGAAAAAGTGTTTCGTGTTATTTTTCATCCAAATAAATTCAAAAGTTACTGTATCAATTCTTTAGTAAAAACTGATACCCCATTATTCCCCCATTAATTCCACGTTGTTGTTTTAGATACTAAAGCCAATTTACTTTTAAAATTGTTCAATGTCATCCCATTCTACGGTACTTTTTCGTCTCATCATTCATTTTATAACGGTCACATTATGGAACAAGCCCCGTGTCGCGGGGGACTTTATGAGCATTGAATTAAATTTTACACGTCATGAAAGAGAAAGCGGTAAAGTACATAGTATTCAGTACTTCAGATGTGATAGTTGTTGAACATTATTACACCGAGCATATTTAAATATTTAAATCTCTGGTTACAAAGATACGCGTGTCCTGTATAATCAGATCTATTAATTTCATTCAGTTCTTTCAACAAATATACAGGAAAGAAACCTTTCTTTATGATAATTCGTTGCAATAACGTGACGCACAGAATCGGTAATTGAAAATAAGCTCAATTATTTTAACACAAGATCTCATTTCGATTGCTGGTGGGTCGATGGAGGCTACAGCAGTCAAAAGGTTAACTGAAATACATATTTTTTAATTATGTTCCTGCAGAACTCGAAAATGTGGAATAATCTTGCCAAACATGCTAATTTTAGTATAGGCAATCACACAAAAATGAAAGGAGGTCTATCAGACCACTATTGAAAATGAAAAAATATTTAATACAGCGTTTAAAAAAATCATTTTTTGAAATACCGTAAACTGTCCCAACTTTACTGTTCTATTTACTACTTGTCAATAATCGTAGTCAGTAATCAATGCAGTGAATTGTAGAAATAGAATAGACTTCGAGAATTTCATATTTGTCTAAGGAATGATATTTCCTATGATAAAACAAGCATGTTTGCTAAGGCTAACAGAAATATAAATGCCACGGAAATAATAAGTTAAGTGAAATAGGAATGATTTGAATATGATGTCACCAATCAAATTGGTACAAACATTTGGGTAAATTTGTTACAATCAAATATTGCGCGAAGAAAAAGCGAAAGAATTGAATTTAAATGTGGCACTTCATTCGGAGCATTTGTAAATTTGTGTATTTAGTAAACGTTGTAGCAGTTAGGGCAAATTCAACTAAAAATCTTTCGGGTTGAAAAAAAAACAACCTTATTCGTACCGAATTAGGTGGTTTTTTCATTCTAAAACACTCCAAATAAAGTGACAGCGTTCAGACGGCTTCACACTTAGCAAAAATAAAATAAGAATATTGTTATTTGTCGAGTTTGTACACCGCATGAGTGTGAAGCCGGCTTTAAGATATTTTACTGCAACTTTTTTTTTAATATTAACAATTTGTACGTCCAATCAATATGTAAGGAAGCTGCACCAAATATTATTGTGCGCAATAGTTATAATATAATCTTTATAAAAACCTTCGCCATTCTTCGACACTACTTATTACATTTGCTATTTGTCATAAATTCTAATATAATTAGACTATTAATAAACATAACTACATAATAAAGGTACATTATATGCCAGAACATTATTCTAAGACCTATATTATATTGGTGCATATATTTATTGTTATAACGACTATGGGGAGAAATGCATAGATAAATTTAAAACTGTGTAATCAAATTCAAAATTACATACTATAGTCTGACACAGCTTTCTGTGCAGTAATCACGTCACAAGGAGGGCGCCACTGTACTTGAAATGCTATTAAATATGACATTATAATAAAAGGACAGCATTTAGTCCCACTCAATTTCACTGCTTACTTATTTGTGTCTGACTATAACAAAATGTTACTTACGGGATTTTGAAACTCAACTATCATCATAAACAATAGTGAAATTCGTTAACTTAATGTACACCACTGACGACAATAACTGATATTGAAAATGAGCTCATTCTTTCAACAATAAGTCACATTTTTGTATGGCGCACATTGTGGTTACAACAGGTTCACGATTTGAATTCTTTTTATAATTATAACGTTAAAATTTTTACCTATTATCTACATAGAGCTACAGTGGTTATTACTCATTGCAAATTATTATATATTTTATTTAAATCATTTCTAAACGATGGACGTCCGATTTGCTTGGATGGATGGATAAATGGCTGATCCATTGCTTATTATTTGACATGGTTTATTGGTACCGTTTGATGCCAAATATGATTTATTAAAATATAAATGGATGTCCAAAGTATCGAAATGAATAACAGAGTGGTTGCTTTCCTGCTGGTAATGTTCTTAACTACAGGACTTTATTTTTTTATGAGCGCTTATACCAACAAAGTGACGTAGGTAGTTTAAAAATAAGTGTGATAAACTTTTTAGATTTAGGTGAAAAGCGAGAAAATGGTAAAAAACCATTGCGTTTCCAGTAATTATATGCAAATAACACATTGGAAACTTTAAGGACGTTATTTTCATGTTAAAATAACTGTAAGCATTACGGATAGGTACTTATTTTTACTACACTCCGATTAAATATGAAAAATTGAGAACCAAAATATGAAACTAAATTGTGACGTTGCCGCTATGTCGGTATAAACGCTCTTTATCCTATTTTTTATATCCGTCACGAAAATAAGAAGCTATAGAGATTCGTAATTTAAAAATTTTTCATTAAAAAAAAACCGAATATAATAAACGAAACATTTTCTCTACATTGCGCTAACCTCATTTACCTACATAGATAATCATCAATGTACATGGAAATTTTTAATTCCTTCGATTCACAATGCTTACACAAATTCTTGGCAAATTTCATTGTACAATAATTTGGCATCATCCTATTATTGTTCACATACATTTACAACACCTTGTTTCGTCCATCAAATAATTATTTAAATATGTTTACTGAAAATTTAGAACCTAACGCCTTACTAGTGGAAAAAACAAGAGCGCATAAACATATAAATCACTGCGACAGGGTCTCACCCGATTATCCTTATGTATAGGTATGTATGTTTTGTGTATATAATAACAGCTAAACTAAATAAAGAACAACTTGAGGCAAACTCCGTCTAAAAGAGGACAAGGCGTGGAGAAAGGAAACGTTGTATATTGCCACTAGTTTACTAAATAATTCCAATCATTGGTAATTTATGGCATGAGCCCCTTCTCCTCCCATCTTCCTTAGACTGTGTCCGCGCCTAACTCGACTGTATATCTAAAGTATTTTATATAATGAATATAGACTCTTGGTTTTCAAGAAGGAAATCAGTGAATGCGTTGATGGGAGCTATGGCTTGTAGGGACATCTGTCCGTTTGGCGGCCATGACAGGTTGGGTCCGAAAACTACGGCAAGGTTACTGCTTGTCATCTTATTCAGACAGCTCCTGTCTTGAACCTAGAATGGAATTAATTTTATATTCGTAAATGAAATTATTATAAAAATTGTACTTTGAAAGTAGTTATATAAATGTTCTACAATATTGTAATAATATTACAATATTGTTTATTTTTTTATTTTTTTTTAAAGACAACGCCCGCACTAGGGAGAAAGCCCTGTGTCCCGGGGAGCTTTACAAACATGAAACTAACGGACACAAATTACACCCAGACTAGAAACAAATATCTATGAATCACACAAATATTTGTCTCATGTGGGAATCGAACCCACGTCACCCAGCACGGCGATGTAGTGGGGAGGCGACCACCTTAACCACTGCGCCACGGTGACAGTCAGATAATATATTCATATTATGAAAAAATATTTGTAAATTATAAATAAATACAATGACAGTTTGGAGAATGTGAAATTTAATACGATTTTTTAGAAAATAGTATAGATATGTCTGATTTTTTGTGTTATTTTCGGGCACTTCTCTTCTCTTTCAAAAGAGATGACAAGGTTTATCACAACACACAGACGCTTACCCAATGCGTGATGGCACAGGCATACTGTTTGAATAGGCCTAGGATATATGGGTTCCTTCAAGATGTTTTCCTTCACAGTTAGCAAATAATAAATAGTATTGATACGTCTAGATAAGTTCCATTAAGTGATATGAAAAAAAAACTTTGTCTTGAAAAAAATCTATCAGATAAGTCGTGCCGTGATAAAAAGTATCATGGCGGAAATTAGGTGAGGCCTATGCTCAACAGTGGATGTCATTGGGCTGATATGATGATCATTTCAACCTACAAATGTCCCACTGCTGTGTAGGGGTCTCCTCCAAAGAATGTGTAGGGAATTTAGCCTTAGCGGCATACTATACCACGCTGGCTAGATGGGTTGGTAAATTTCCTTTTCTTTCAGTACTCTTGTCCGCTGGTTTACTCCCTTAGTCGCCTTTTACGACATCAGCGGGTTGACATGGGGTAGTGACATTATGTATTCTTAATTCGTCACTACATGGATGATGAATGTAGACTACGAAAAAAGTAAAGTTGTAATGTAGTGCATACCTTCCAAAGGAATTGTATGATGTACTTCAGAAGTTTGTAGTTATCGAGCGGTAGTCGCTCCAACATTAGGATCTTCACTTGTCGTGGTTTCTCGCGCTTCGACCACGCTGAAATACACATCAAATGCATATATTAATTATTATAATTTTTTATCAGGTTTTTTTACATCTTTATTATAAAGTTTATTTAATCCTTACAACTAAATAAGCTTACAATTGAATACCACAGCTTTAAAATAAAGCTTTTTAGTCAGACCGAAGCCCATGTCGTCATCGGACTCCTCAGGTTCTTCCTCCTTCTTCTTTTCCTCCTTGGCCTCAGCCATGGCAGGCGCGGCAGCGGCGGCGGGCGCAGCACCAGCAGCCGGCGCGGCTCCCACGCTTGATCCAATGTTGGTATCAGTTCGCGTACATTCACACCTTCCAGCGCCTTCGCGAACAGACCAGGCCAGTAAGGCTCGACGTCAACATTAGAGGCCTTCAGGATGGTGGAGATCTTCTCACCAGTGACGACAACATCATCATCAACAAGGATGAGAGCGGAGTAAACACAAGCTAATTCAGCCTTTGATGCCATTTTTAACGTAAAGACACAATTTTTTGTACTATTTTTGATATTCATCTGTAAGTTCCTAAATATAATGTAGGCGCTCGTAGCATTGTCGTACTTAGATGTTCGTTACGATCATCGAAGTTAAGCAACACTCAGTAAGGTCAGTCCAGGATGGGTGACCGTTTGTGGCAATTTCATTCTCGAGCGTCTCCGTGCTTCAGAAGGCAAAAGCCGTTGGTCTCGGTTATCACTAAATGTGGTAGTCGTTAAATCAAGTTGGAAGCCTTCTGGGCGACTTGATAAATTCCAACACCAGGGTCTGCCTGAAGCCCACACGAGAAGAAGAAGAATGTACCTAATAGACTAAGGCAGTGTCCTAATAGGACGCGATTATGCGACCCGATCGTTCGTTCACGCGTATAAACGATTGATCTAAAGTGAGCGGCAGCGACCCAAACAAGCGCAAGTTAAACTCGCGTGTAGAGGGGTCCATGAAATGAATAATGTTATTTGTTATGTTTTCTCCAAGCAGCCTGTCTCACAGATAGGTTGTTTAAGTGAATGGGATGAGCACCACAGCTTTTCATTTGACAAAGATTCACAAACTAACAGACAAAATCAGCCAGTCCAATAAAAACCAACCAAAACCAGCCAATCTGACAATGAAGTTTTTATATATTAAATTTAATTAATTGTTTTATATTGTAATGTGGATAATTGTTTTAAATTTTATTATTTATATCTTGTGTACATACCAAATCCAAATACAATGTTCCTAATAGTTCGATCAAAAAAAAAATCCATATATAAAGACTTCTGTTTTTTTTAGGTACGGATCCCTAAAAACTGAAACTATACTTACTTTGAAACTTGAGAATCTCTTCATACAAGTCGAAGGTCATCAAAGGCTCCTCCAGGTCCCTCAGGAAAGTCTTGAGGAGTACTGCAGCATTGTGAGGATCATTCCTGAACCGTACAGGCTCGCCCCTATTGCATGAGCGCTGTAGTTCTTTGATCACAGACATGTTGGCTGACCGACGGAATATACCCTCGGTTTCTAGAGCTGCAAATATAACAAATAAATATTTTATTCTTAGAAATTAAGTTAGATTAAAACTCGTTTATTCATCTAAGTTACAAATTGACGTTATTATGTTACGTACGTATTTACGTTTACTCACCATCTGGTTGTGACAAAAACTCGACACATTGCCTCACGACAGGCGGTATGGAGCCCACCATATTGGGATTATTCTCCTTTATAAACTGTAGTGAGACTCCGAACTGTTGTGTTGAAGGTGGAGACAGACTCTCCTTCGGAGGTACGTTCTGTACAGGCGACTTCTCCGCAGGCTCCGTGTTTTGTTTAGCCATTTCTGCCGCCCGAGGGTTTTTCGACAGAAGAACTTTGTCGTACCTAAAAAGAAAAAACAAATTTAGCGTCACAACTTTGTCCGCAAGGGGTGAGTACTGCGCAGATGTGCATCACACTCACATTTGAAATTTAATCTCGTTTATTCAGCTAAGTTACAAAGTAACTTATGAAAGTAACAAGTAAAGAATATAACACTATGTGTTAGCAAATTTTCCTACGATTGATACTATTTCGGCAGCTATCCTCCTCCTCTAGCTAGTCTTCTTGCCCGATACGTCCACTTGTACAAATGGTCTACTTTCCTTATAAGTCTACATGTACAAATGGTCTCCTTGTCCGATACTCTACTTATACAAAAGGTGTACTTTCCCGATAAGTCTACATGTACAAATGAACTTGTCTGATACTCTACATTTACAAATAGTCTAATTTCCCGTTACGTCTATTTGTACAAATGGTCTACTTGCCCGATACGTCTACTTGTTTAATGGTATACTTGCCCGATACGTCTACTTGTACAAATGGTCTACTTGCCCGATACGTCTACTTGTACAAATGGTCTACTTTCAGGGCACAATTCCGAAGTTCGGGTTGATACCGTTTGCCCAACCCTTGTGTAAACTTGTGTCTCTTGCGCAGCAGTCGTATACAGACTACTGCTGCTCTACCAAAGCAGTTTTCTAATGTAATATTCTTATTAATCTTTTGAACGCCAACTTCGGCTATAATCGACAAGCGCAAGCGTGGCCTGCGCCGATGACACAAACACATAATTCAAACACAAGACCATAAAATTACAGATAAAAAATATTGAATCGGTAATATCACAAGGAGTAACTTAGGCTACTTTGATTTTCGTAAAAAATATCAGGGTTCCATGAAAAATCAAATAAAACTACGAAATCATTGTCCTCACGGGCACAGATAGTTTCAAATAATGTGACATCCCTTCAAATATCGTACATTCAAAAGCTTAACGATCCAAAGTATCAAGTATTCCAGCCCTGTAAGAATTGCTTCAGTTGATTATAAAAAAAAATAGGTTCACTTTGGTCGTCACTGTGAATAAATTAACTTTGTATGACCGGCTTCGATAAAACAACACATCCTTGTGCTGCTTTAAATAGCCTTCGCATTATGATTGAATGATGAAAAAAAAGAAAAAATAGGACAAGGCTATCGAATAATTTGTTTAACATATTTACTATTTTACTTGGAATAGTGTTTTCGTTCTGTACTTCGTCCGCATAGATTTCGATATTTACACAGATCTTTAATTTAAGATTTCATGTATCACTCCACTACAGGGGTTGAATTTTATTTGATATCCGCTGTCTTGAATGGCAAAAAAGATAACATTCTGGTAAACAACGTCCCTGAAAACTTCGAAAATAACATCCATATTCATTTTTCACCCCAATTACATCCCTCAGGGTTAGCTTTTCAAACAACTCGAATAACCCAATTACTCGTTTCTTAACTCGAGCAGTATTTGCGCCTTAATTTTGTTTAAATTTAACCGTCCATAAAAACCTATAAATTAACGACCGCTTACGCTTTCAAACGTCTTCATCACAAATTCACCCCCTTGGGGGTTAAATTTTCGAAAAGCAAGAAGTGTTTCTTGCTTATTGAAAATTTAAAATGTGTTTGTGTTAATGAGCTCATGTACAAAGTTTAGAAGTAAAAATACCTTTAATACAACTTTTATCATATAAAATTTGATCTGTTGGCTTGAATTTCGAAAAACCTTTCTTAGTGGATACCTACCATCACAAAGAACATACGTACAAAATTACATATCTCTAGGAACAAGGGTTTAGGCTGTGCGATTAGTATATATTTATTTAATACTTATTAGTAGGTACCAAAGGTTTATGATAATTAAAAAAAAACGAATACATACTCACAATTTTATTTTACTGATGAAGGAATACGAATGTTGTAAGGGTGACAAAATAAATATATAACGCTAATATGAATGAGAACGTTGGAAAAAGACCTAGAAAATATTACATGATCAATTTCGGAGCATTCTAAAGAAAGGAAAAGTCAAAAGGATTCAATACCCAACTCGTCAAATACAAGCAAAAATTCCAGTTAATAAACCAAAAAGTGTGGTTAAAACAGCAATTTTTGGTTCTCATTTAACAGTTAATTCAAAAGTATTAAATAATCAAGTCTTTATTGTATTGTCTTCATTTTAATTTTGTTTCAAGCTGTCAAGGCCATAAAAAGTTCTCAAACTTTAAAAATGTAAGTATTGAAAAATATTTTAAAATATTCAAATGAAAACATATCTGCTTACCAATTTCTGAATTCATTAAAAAAACTGAATTTCAATAGAACATGACTCATTTTACCCCGTTTTTTAACCAGGTGATATAAAGTGAACGCGGTAGCACCGTCGTGGTAACATGTGGAGTGCGCACGCGCGCGCCGCCGACCACGACTCGCCCCCTCTTATCCTCCGTCGTCCCTCCGCCCGCGTATGCCGCATCGGCCACCGCGCACCTATCATGCGTACTACGAGGTGACAATATTAATATAGGTACAGTCGAGTTTATTAATATATTGGCACCATCAAGGATTCAAAATATTGTGAGCGTTGAAAAGCTCAATAAAGAACCTATGGATCAAATATGTGTCCTCATGTGAATGGTTCAATAAAATATGTGCTGTACATTATGCAATAAGTTGTAGTCATCCTTTTCAACAAAAATATCTAATGATAGTGCCAATGTATTAATGAACTCGACTGTACATACACTAGAAGTCACACGGGATCGCTCCCGTTGATTTTTATTTGGCCACTGTTCAGCTTCTGTTGGCCGAAGCGTGATGTTATATAGCCTATAACCTTTCTCGATAAATTAGCTATTTAACACTAAAAGAATTTTTCAAATCGAACCACTAGTTTTAGAGATCCTAGCGTTCAACCAAACATACAGCTTTATAATATTAGTATAGCATAATATATGATTATATAGTAAGTACTAGAAGTCAGGCCGGGCTTCGCTTCCGTCGTTCTTTATTTGGCCACTGCTCAGCTCCTAGAAGCCGTAGCTTGATGTTATATAGCCTATAACCTTCCTCGATAAATGGGCTATCCAACACTAAAAGATTTTTTCAATCATCAAATCAAATCCGATTAGTGTCCCAGTAGTTCCTGAGATTAGCGCGTTCAAACAAACAAACAAGCTTTATAATATTACTATAGATATATTAGTATAGTATTATGAAATAATTATAGTCCAATTTGGTAAAATCATTATTAGATATTTTTATTTACATTGCACATTAATTACAAACTGTTCGTAGGATAATGAGAATATGAGAATAATAATGAACACGCTGAAACAGTTTTCTTTGTATTTGACGAGTTGGGTATGTATGAGTGCCCTAAATCGGCAAAAATGTATGAAAATATTGATGAATGTTGAAGAAGCGAAAGATGTACCTATGTCAGAATCGTAGCCGGTAGAAGGAAATAATCTCTGCCTGTTGGGAAAACGGCGTGATCTATTTATATATAGGAAATTGTATTGATAAGCCAATTAGAAACATATTTTTAACAAATCGTATCAACTATTAATGCTAGCCCTAGCTCGGTTACAAAACGGGTCATTGTAAGTATGAATGATTAAGTACATACGTGTCACTAGCTTCAAAGGCGGCATGAAAAGTAATATAATAACACTTGACTAACAAATGCAGCGATAATATGCACGGAGGATTTTTTTAAACTTTTATTTTGTTGTTTTAGCATGTAGGTATCAATATTTTACATAGAAGTTTTCATGGATTGTGGAGCCGCTCTTGCTCTATTTTCACGAGTCGGTGTACTTTGTCCCTAATAAAAAAATCATATTCATCATTGAGCATAAACTAATTTTAATGCGGTGGCAAACTGGCGTACGCACCACTTGATGATAAACGATTATCGTAGCCAAAAGACGCCAGAAACACAAGGGGCATCAAGCGCGTAAACTGAAAATTTAAAATTATGCCCATCAATTTATCGAATTTAAATTTATAACACAATTAACAAGGATTGCAGACAGTCCCAATATATCTCTTGTATGCCAAAATTAACAGCAATGAACACATTAGTCTTGCAAACGCCAAGTCGGGAATCCAGCAACGAAACTAAACCTAAATAATTATATAAAACACCAGTTATAACTAAAGAACAGCTAGATCAATTTTATGATCGTTTATTATATTAATTGACTCCGCCCTGAAAAGCCGAAAAAAATTTTTTTTTTTTCTGAATAAATTTCCAGAAAAAAATATATAAGTATTAATAAATTATTCAATTATGACTGGCTTTAACCTCTTTTTTTAATTCGATGAATTTAACTGAATTAAATAATTTATCTTAATAAAAGAAATAAGTGATTTTAATTTTGTTGCGGGCGTAGTCTTTACAAAAAAAAAGTTCAGAAGTGAACACAACATAATATATTATTATTATTATAGAAATAATTAAATAATATTTATATAAATAGAATTAATTGACTGTGTAACTAAAAATAATGTATAGCAAGTACATACTGATCTACAATGCCACAGCATGACTGGATCCAAGCGAACATATTTCACGAATATTTCAATTTATCAATAGAATGATGCTCTTCCACGAAGCGCGATATTTGAAGTGACTTTCTCTATATGTGCCGATACAACGACCTTACTGTGGGGTAGTTCAACCTCCAGTCTATAAGTGGTGTCTAAGTGACAGTGCACATTGCGCCGCTAAACGAATTTAACTTTTATTTATATTAAATCTAATTTTTTTTTCTTATACCGGTAGTAGTTTGTTTTTGTGTGTTCTAGAGTAGTGTTTTTTGAATACGCGACCATTATACAAGTTAAAAACTCCAACTAATATTATTATAATCTCCCAAAAATAGGACCCCGTTTTGACAACTATAAGTTTTTGTTTTATTGTAATTGCCTTTTTTATTTTGCCGGCCCCCATATAACATTTTCTGACCCTACTAGTAGGTCGCGACAGTCTCAGTTTATAGAAATATCGAGATTAATGAGTGATATATATTTATGGGAATGTTATTTATTGAAAGATGCAATATGACGAATGACCCCTTAGCATAATATTACCCATGTAATTCATACAAACATACATCATACAAACACTCCCTGTTAACTAATTAAAAGTCACAATGTATATTAGAGTTATGTTCGATTCTGATGAATAAACTACTGTACAATTTCAGTGACTTTTGTTATGTTAGTAGTATTAGTAAGGATAGATATACTTACTCGAGCACAGATTCCGGTATACAAAGTTTGTCCAAATTCAAGTACTGCTGAAGTTCGTGCAGATAGTTCACATACATCATCTTTTTACCAAACTTCACGCTGATAGCGGGCTTCAACATCTGCCATACGATCCGAATGAAGTTCGTCGGGTGCACCAAGTATAGAGCTTTCAAGTTCTTCTTGTACTTTCTGTCGAACGCCTTGTACGCTTTCCAGAGCCACGATAGAGGGGGTTTGTTCTTGCTTGTGAGCCCACAATGGAAATATACGACGCTGTAATCTTGCTCCACGTATTTGTCCAATGTAAACATTAGGTATCTGGAAATGAAAATAGTATTCTTTTTGACATATATAAACATAGAATAGCGTCTTATTCCCAGAGATATCACACCCACATATCGCCAACTGCATTTCATAGGACAAGAGCCTATAGTCATTAACCGGGCATACTTTTACCCCCTTATTACAAAATATGGGGTAAGTATTAAACCAGGTTTAAATTGACATAAGCCATTGTTTTAGTGTCAAAGTTTACATTTTAAACCTGGTTTGTCTGTATTCGTAGTCTGTATTTTGTAATAAGGGGGTTAGACTCTGGGCTGATACCATCAGACAATTAATGACAGAAAATTATGATATAACTTTTTCTCATCTCTGTATTAGTGACTCTTAATAGATTACGCAGTTTCACCGAACAGAGCAGTACATACTTATACAGCTATAGGTTTCTTAATTTTGATGAACTCAGCTCTAGGAATTATCTACGCATAGCTTCTGAAATGCAAAGTTTTAAGCTCAATGCAGATTACAGATGCACTGAACCATTTGCCTTGGCTAACACACAATGACAATACATAGAAACAGCAGATAATATTAAGCAAATCCGAAAATAATAAATTAGTTATTGAAATTAACCGCGGGACACAATTCATCATCATCAAATCAGCCGCAGGAAGTCCCCTGCTGGATTTAGGCCTCCTCAAGAGATTTCCCCTAGACACAACGAGCTACATAAAATTTGTGTCATAAAAAAATATATTTTCTACCGATTTTTATCTCTACATCAGTCTAAAGGTCGACTGGTTGAGAATGCCTCTGGTATTAAGTTCATCTTTGTGCAAAAAATAATTTAAATGTGCTTTATGAACAATATCGTTCGCACGGCACAAACTATGATTAAATATCGCCAGGCATAGTTAATTTAACTATTCGTATGCATTGGCAATATGGTGGTGTTATAAGGGCTTACAGGCATGTATGCCACATGAAAAAGATGAAGTAAATTGCGAATATTAAGTGAATGTTAATTGTAGTTTAAATATGAATAGCAACGCACAGCATACATATATTAAGTGCATAAGTTCATTATTGAACTAATGAATATGTACTTAATTATGATATACTCACAAAATGTTGCAATCGGCAAAATTATCATGAGGCGATGTTTTTTCGCCTTGATTTGCCTACACATCTTTACAGAGTTCTTATAACACTAGTGTTTTACGTATATGTTACGAAATAAGCTAGTTTTAAACTTTTTAATAGGTACCTAACTTTTTTTTAAATAAGATTAAAAAGTAATTAAAGAGAACGCGGTGGAAGGTGGTTATTAATAATTATGCAAATTTCCAAAAAAAAAACCATGGGTTTTGATTTGAAAATTGTAAATAGTAAATACTTGCAATACTGCCAGCTTCCACGCGTCCTGTAGATTACAGTATATAACTTTTGGATTCATGCCTTGTTTGTCCCAATATTTTGTCCCATATTACTAAAATTCATCAGTTTTGGAAAATGGCACTATGAATGATGTATAACGATGAATTTAATATTAAAATTCATCATTTTGGGAACATACTCGTAGGACCTAATATTGGGACCAACGAAGCATGCATCAACTTTTGTATAACATCTATAATAATATATACTTGAGTAGTTTATCCGGGTGCAAGTCCTTGCTGGGTGGCAGTCGGCAGGCGGACACGACAATGATGCGCCTCCCCACCTCATCATCTCCCACAACTTCCACCAGCCCAGTGCCGTTCAGGTCAGCGAACGTATCCTCCAACGAAGACGTTATCTGAATACAAGAAAGAAACAAATTTTAATTTCATATGAATATTAATAAACTACCTGTAAACGTTGCAGGCGGCAAAATGGCTCGTAGTGGTGGAAATTAGGTGAGGCCTATGTCCAGCAGTGGGCGTCATTGGGCTGATATTATGATGATGATGATGACAATGATGATGATGATGATTAATAATCTTTATACCCGGCACCAAAATCTACACGAGCCTAGTCTCGACTCCTCTAGAGGAGTGATGTAATAGTTATAAGCGCCACTCCCTTTTCCTCGAACGGATAGCAGAGACACATGGAATGAACTACCCGTTTGGCATAAGCCGAATGATGCCGAACGTAATGTAGTAGTTGCTACGGGTCGGACTACAAATACTGCCGAATAGAATGAGGTACCGAATAAACTGATGAACCCGATCGGCACAAAATGATTAAAACCGAAGAAGTGCAGTAATGGCTTCGGGTCGGCTTTACTGTTCGGCAATACTGATGAACCAACAATGCCGGCCCGAATATGTGTGTACCAACCCTGATAGTAAAATCTAATACCATTTTTTAACTGCAGCAGCCGACACACGTCCCGCTCCGCTACGGAAGTAGATATTATTATAATTTGTTTAAAACAATCAACAAACGTTTTGTTAGCGGTCTGCGTATTACAATACTGGGTGAAAAATGATCCCTCACCGTACAGAAACTTAGTGATAGCAGCCGGTGATACCTGCTACAATATCATGTCACTATAGTAAGTAATCTTTTCTCCAATGGAGTTTTAATACTAACAATTTAATACAAAAACGTTATAATTTACTAAACTTTGTGTACCTAAAAAAGATAGTGTATCAAGAGCTTTATTCGAAAGGCAGTGCAGTATGGTGGACAGCGCTTTCTAAATAAGGTATCAGATGTTTAACTTATTCAGCACATAAATATATGTTCCGTTGACATTACAGTTTCTGTGTTATTGGGTCAAGCTTATTTTAAAAAGGGTAAAGGACTAATTCAACATTTATTCGGGTCGTGACATTTGTTCTGGGTGGAAATCGAACCCACGACCTCCGGCTTAGTAGCAAAGAAATCATAAAGATAACACAATAAATATTTCCAACAAAAAATATTTTATTAACATGATTGTCTACAGTTTTTGAGTTATTGCCGAAAAACTGCGCTTCTAACTAACAACAAACAAAAGGACGTAAGCGCTATGAAGATACGCTCTTTTGCTGCATTGAGCATAGTCCGACATGCTTTTATCCGGGGTTTTATAACTTAATACAATCCATCAATTAAATTTTTATTTTATTATTTCTTTTGAATTCTATGTAATTTTTCATGTGTTTAATTTATATTTTATTTTTATAATTAACATTATGATGAATATAATGTCTGAAATAAATTACTTGATTTTAAATTTTAATTTAATTTATTGTATTTTTCATGTCTACAGGTCTCGGCAGCACTCCTCTCATGTTAAAGTAAAATATACGAGTAAGTGAAACTTTGACAAACCTCGGCATAAACTTCTGGTGCCCTTCCGAGTTCCTCTTCAAAGTTCTCCTCTATCGTACCATCGCTCGCTGAACGTTTCAGAAGATTGTCAGGAATGTCGAGTAACTCCGGCGGCAAAGGAGCTGCAGACAAACAATATATTTTCTTTATTCAATGAACATTTGTCTCTAGCAGACAATAGGTAGGCAACATTTTTGTGTTCACATTCATAAAATTGTTTAGCTCTACAATTGTAAGCGGTATATTGTGTTGGAATGGGTCCTGGGTCTTTGATACCTTTCTCCATAATCCGTGTAGTGACAGATTAAGAATACATAATGTCACACCCCATCTCAAACCATGGGTGTCGTAAAAGGCGACTAAGGGAGTAACCTTGTGCATAACAAGAGTAGGAAAATTCGAAAAAATCCCGTCTGGCCAGCGTGGTATAGTAGACTAAATTCTCTTCACATTCTTTGAAGTAGACCTGTGGCCAGCAGTGGGACGTTTATGGGATGCAATGATAAAAGATACCGTGCGTTAGGTTTTGTTAGTAAATGAGAAAGATAAGATCTTTGTAAGATTTTGTTTGTTTTGGTTTAGATGAGCTTCTTTGCTTCGTCGACCATAACCGGCCTTAGTTTGTCTGCATTAGTGCATACAAACTGGTCTGTACGATTCATGGCGGTTGGCCGGCCCGCCCCGCTCCGGCCCGCCGTGTGCTGAAGGCCCTACTGATATATTATAGCGCCCACATATACACTTCGAATTTCTTCTTCTTCTTTCGGTTTCGTCACGATGTTTTCCCTAACCGTCAGCTGATGGTAAGTCACTTGACTAGTAGTGACTAATACATATAAATTCTACAAAGATTAAACTATATTTAAAATTATATTTAACGTCTGGTCTTGTTTATTAGTTTTAATGTTAACACATACATACATAGCCTAGTCGGGTAAAAAAACCACCACAAAAACCTATTTCTTTATCCCGAATACACATTTATTTATGACAGCGTATTGTTAACAGCGCCTAAGGTTGTTCACCCCTATAGAAGGGGAGGCAAACTTAAATAGATGACATTTACTAGCCTAGTTTGGATACCGAAATAGTCCACGACCTGGTGTAGGCATGGATCAATGTAACTATGCTTGCGTGTAATGCCTATTTCAGGACTCTACCAGTCATAATAACCCACTAACTACAATCATAATTCATAACCGACCACAGCCAGGTAATAAAAATGCGTTCTTATTCTTAAAGCAACAAGATCACATTTGAAATGGTCGCAATTTAGTAGAGGTGGTCAATGGTCAACACTTGGCATTTTATGGAAAAATTAACTTGTATAAAGGATTTTTATGGTTGTTTGAAAATACAATATGCGTTTTACTAATTCGCGACATGTGTATCGTATTGTGAATAATGAATAAATAAATAAATATAAAAAGTTTTATGCGCTGATATCTTGTATAACTAGTCTAACGGCTTGAATAACAAAATGTCGACAGATAAAATAATAATTTAGAATTGATCTAAGAAAAAATGTGATATTTCACCAAATTTGAAATCGATCGACTGACACGCCGTGGCGTAGCGGTTAAGGTGATCACCACTAACAACGCCGTGCAGCGACAATGACTAGGGTTCGATTCCCACACGAGACAAATATTTGTGTTATTCATAGATATTTGTTTCGAGTCTGGGTGTACTTTCTGTCGTTATTCATATGTTTGTAGTCCCACACAACCCAATGCTTGGTTTCGAAAGGAAGCGTAGCCGTTTAAAAAAAGTCACCTGCATGCAATATTTTATAATTATAGAACTGTAAATGTATTTATAAAGAGATACTCACCCGAAGTTAACCAGGAACGGAATAAGGTCTTGGAAAAAACGGGTGCTTATTTTAACTGAGTAATCTACACCAAACAATCTCTGCAACACTATCAAGTTATACGGGATGTCCAAATTCCAAACAAATAGAACAAAGAGAAAAATACCTATCTGTTCGGACATATCTTTAAATTGGTAAAAGAACTTATTATTCCAAGATAAAAGGTAATGACTATCTAAAGTTTAAGAATTTCAACAGTATTTGGATTTTTTTTTCAATTAAATCAATATATTTGCTAAAATATGGTACAATATAGTTTTTCTTGAAATGATGATGATAGGTCTTAAATTAATTATCATATCTCTCGTCTCACGTTACAGCTTTTTATAGCGGCTTTTGCACAGCTTATGCGTGTATTATACTCTTGCTGAAAAACACTCCAAAGGCAATTTCCGTGGCTTCTGGAGGAGCACAAAGAAAGTAAACTCTCGGCCTGGCCTTCCTGGAGCCGTGGATGGGTTAAGCGATCCAAAGAGCATTGCGAACGTTTTCAGAGAACAGTTTTCTGTTCAGTCGCCACTTGGTCCGGCGTGTGGGGTGCTGAATGCTGACTTGAACAATGAAACTAGAGTAATGAGTTTCCTTGCGAAAGATGTTGCAAGAGCTATTACTCAAATTGCGAGGGGTAAATCTCCAGGGCACGACGGACTCAGCATTGAGCACCTGCAGCACGCTGGTCCACATCTGGCGAGGGTTCTCGCAATGTTCTTTTCGCTATGTGTGTGTCATTCCTACCTGCCTGTGGATTTTTTACACACAGTCGTTGTGCCCGTTGTTAAAAACAAAACTGGCGATATGGCTGATAAAAACAATTACAGGCCCATATCGCTTGCAACAATAGTAGCGAAGGTACTTGACGGTGTGCTTAACTCACAATTAAATAGACACATTACATTGCACGATAATCAGTTTGGATTTCGCCCCAAACTGTCCACAGAGAGTGCTATATTGTGTTTGAAGCATACCGTTAAGTACTACACGAAGAGAAGAACACCAGTATACGCGTGCTTCCTCGATTTATCTAGGGCTTTTGATCTGGTCTCGTACGATATCCTATGGGAAAAACTGGAGAAGACGGATATGCCGCGAGAGCTCATTAGCATACTCCGGTACTGGTACGGGCATCAGATCAACAGTGTCCGCTGGGGAGCGACGAAGTCGGACTCTTATAATCTTGAATGTGGAGTAAGGCAGGGTGGCCTCACGTCACCCACGTTGTTTAATCTGTACATGAATGAGCTGATCGTTGCGCTTAGCAGTCAGCATGTCGGATGCCATATAGATGATGTCTGCGTCAACAATTTGAGTTACGCTGACGACATGGTGCTGCTGAGTGCGTCGATATGTGGGCTGAGAAGGCTGCTCAATACATGTACAGATTACTCGTTAAGACATGGGCTGAAATACAACGGCACGAAGAGCCAATACATGGTCTTTAGGGCTGTCGGTGCGTCTAGTCCGTCGATGACACCGTCTATTTACCTCGATGGTATCATGCTAGATCGAGTGAGTCAATTTAAATATCTAGGGCATGTACTCACCGACGACCTTAAGGACTTAGCCGATATGGAGCGGGAGCGGAGGGCACTGTCAGTGCGCGCCAACATGATTGCTCGCAGGTTTGCACGTTGTTCGGTGGGTGTGAAGATTACGCTCTTTAGAGCGTACTGCACATCTCTGTACACGTGTAATCTGTGGGTTGACTATACTAAAACTGTATACAGTGCCCTCCGTGTCCAATTTAACAATGCGTTCCGGGCGGTGGTGGGGCTGCCTCGTTTCTGTAGCGCATCAGGGATGTTCACGGAAGCGCGCACAGATTGCTTCCATGCTACGATGCGTAAGCGATGTGCTTCCCTGGTGCGCCGGGTGCGGGCCAGCCCCAATACCGTCTTGGCAATGATCGCAGCCAGGCTGGATTGTGTTTATATCCGGCAAGGTTGTGACAGGCACATTTCTGTCCCAAAGCCCTGTAGAGGTTTGTGAGTGCGACTATACATAATCGGACTCACAAATCTATATAAGAATTTTATTTTATTTATTTTCTTTTTATTATATTTTAAATAATGTATATGTTTAATAATTTTGAATTTTTATTTTTTTTTTTTTTTTTTTTTTTTTTTTTTTTTGTGTGCTTGTATTTTAATTTGAATTTTATATCCACTTACCTATTGACATTTACTATTTTATTTTTATTTAGAATTATATTATAATGTGTTTTATCTATTATTATTATTATTTTTGAAAATTTTATGACATTCTTATGTATTTATATTATGACATTTTATTTTGTATTATTTGTGTGTGTACGTTTTTATGTAATTGAGCCTCAGTTGCTTTTGAATAAATGATTATTATTATTATATTATTATTATTATTATTATTTATATTTATTTATTATAGAAGATTTATTTTGTGATTTGTAATCTTACAGTAAGTTACAGTTTAAAATGTTTTATTTAACACGTTTCAGCTGTCAATTAACCAAATAAATGAAAAATAAAATATTCAAATTTAAATGACACGTTACACTACAATATTTTCAAATATTTTTCCCATTTTATCTAAATGCTAAACAAGTAATCTAAAATTCAAACCGCAACGGGACTTGAACCCGCGCCCTTTACGCGACATTACGTGTCCAGTGCTCTTCCAATTGAGCTATGTGGGACGTCCCTTAGATCTAATTTATCTATTACCTGTTAACATGATGATCATTACTTGTTTAGCATTTATATAAAATGTCAAGCCAAAGCAAAGGAAATTTCTCAATATTTAATGTAAATATGTCCCATTTGTCTGGACACCCGGTATAAATCCAATCATGGCTCCGGAAGACGTATGATAAATAATTTATCGAGAGTGCAATTTTGTAATTGAATAAAACGAAGACGTACGGACCGAAGTACCCACGTGTTGGTGCACTCGACTCTAATAGGTACTTACAATCATCGAGGTTAAACTACGTTCGGTACGTCCTGGTTTTAGATGGGTGACCAGTTATGAACGCAAATTTGTATTTACGGCACAAAAAAAAACAGAATCATATCTTTTTAACCGTAAAGGATTTGCTCTAACATCATCAGCCCAGTGATGACTATTAGACAGAGAAATATCTGAATAACTTGTTAAATATATGAAAAACATAAGAAGTGCCTATAAATTAGCGGGTCTCTACACTTTTACAGGATTCTGGAACCTGACGACAATGGGACCCATGAAAGAGTACCTACACCATTCCAAACAAACAAAGAATATTCCAAGTTGGTCTTTGAATAATCGAATAATAAGTATAAGCGAGTAAATCGCTATAGTTACAATCGATTTAATGTTATGCACGTTTAGTATTAAATATAACTTATATGTAACATGAGATAATTATGTATGGTTGCGGGAAAAACTACAAGTATATTACTGTCCCACAGTCACACTACATTCCACACGTTAGGTACAATATCAATGACTCATTAAGTACCTACATTGTTTATTTATTTATACATTTTGCAAACGAATAGATTTAAACAGTGTGTGAAACAGGTCCTGTTACATGGGCGACATAACATAAGTTATGTGGCTATTGAATTTTGAATATAATAGGTATATTTAGACTTCGACTGGCCTGTTGTCTAGGGGTCTTTCCCCTTTGGGACCACGAAACTTTGGAACTATGGTGTCAATCGGGGAACGGTCTTTTTTGAATTGGCTGTTTCACCCCAAGACCAAACCGTGGTCCTAATCAGGAATTCAAAATGGGACTTCCGGCTATTTACCCCACGCGTTGTAAAACAAGTAGCTTCAATAAAAAAAATTGTACATCTTGTGTACTGTCGCGTTGAGGATTGTTAATGAAACAAATAATTAGATATAACAAAATGTTTAATGAAATGTCTGTTATATTTAAATAGATTAAAGGTATATTAATAAATATCCTATATCTTAGTTATAAAATAACAGTCATAGACATCATAGTACTGAAGTCTACATTTAAAGAAAGTCAACAAAAAATTGAAACTAGATTTCAGAATAAGTTTGATGACAAATAACTTAAAATTAAATAATAATAATATAATAATATTCTACCACATTCACACAGCGCCATCTAGTCCCACAGTAAGCAATTATATTTGCTTGTGTTATGGGTACTAAACAACTGATATACTACTTAAATACATTTTATTTTTGTAAATACATACATATTATAGATAAATTACACCCAGACACAGAACAAACCTTTATGCTCATCACACAAAGATTTGTCCTGGGCGGGGATCGAACCCACGACCTCCGGCTTGGCAGTCAGGGTCACTAACCACTAGACCAACAGGCCAGCCAGTTAGTGCATAT
Source organism: Laspeyria flexula (assembly GCA_905147015.1). Lineage (NCBI taxonomy): Eukaryota > Metazoa > Arthropoda > Insecta > Lepidoptera > Erebidae > Laspeyria > Laspeyria flexula. The sequence goes on along the minus strand of LR989949.1, from coordinate 4,289,320 downwards.
ATAATTGAATTAGGCTGTTAATTAGCTTTTATCTGATACCCATATTGCGATAACACTAAAAAAGTTGTTTTGACAGTTTACGGCCGCCGTATTGGATTTATGTTGACGTCACATAGCCTATGACACTCGGGGGAAAAATATAAATCTAATGACACCTCACACTTTAAAATCAGCCAAGCCGTTTAGGCTACAGAAGGTCACAATGGAACAGAAATGTTCACATACATACATATACGCGAAAAACATTACCCTCCTTTTTGGCAGTCGGGTAAAAAACAATAATTTACAATAATTTTAAATTATTGTAATGTTCCATTTTTTGAATGCCGTGAGGCAAAATATAGTGATACAGTAATGTACCGTGTCCCTACCATCTCTCTTTACCTATATTTTGCAAAATAATTAAATTGAATTAAAAAAAACAATTGTTCGAGATAGGTACAATTTTAATGGCTCAATGATAAAACATATGTACTAAGTACTTCATAAATTATGCATTCAAAAAAATAGATTATATTCCAGCAAACGATTTAACAGATCTATTTACGCCCATACGTACGGTTTCCTGATCGCGTTGATATCAAAATATTTAGCACTCGGCACACATTCGTATGTTTCCGAATGGAAAATACCATGTTGGCATTGATCTCTGAAAGCCGCATCGGAATTTCAGATTAAGAAACAAAACATATCTATGCATCCCACCTTTAACAATAAACGCCTGAAAAAACTTCGATGTTTGCGGGCTCGTAATTATTTCGCATTCATTAAAATAAACAATGAAAATTTTCATAAAAACGGCAATAAAATCTCAACTAGTACTTACACTTATATAGTATGCAAATATATCTTATATATATAAATATCTTAAACCAGGAAATATTTCTTTTGTATTACATATAATATGTGTGCGAAGCAAACAGCGTTAAAATCTTTTCTAATTTGTTTGTCTCATGCGTAAGATTGCGGGCGTCGCATAATCGCATTGTTAGGCAGCTTTTACACCTGCTCCGAATTACGCGGAAGCAGAAATGAGTTTTAGCGGAATTACCAGCAGTATTTTAGATGAATTGATCAGGCAAAAACGGCATTGGATTTTTCAGTTATAAAAATCTCAGTATCACCCCGAAATATGTAAAACGTATCTTAGAAAACAGGTATAAGATGACGATGACAAAGGCCGTTTGGCAATTTTGAATTTTATAACAATCAATAGAAGTTATTAATTGCAGACAAATCTCAACTTATCTATACATCTATTATATAAAAATGTATAGACATTGTTAGATGTAAGCTCGAGAACGGCTGAACCGATTTGGTTGATTTTGATTTTTAAATATTTTTTGAAGTTAACAGAAGGTTTAAAAGTTGAGAAAATATAAAGAAATTGCAAGAAAAGTAGTAAAAACACCTACTTCATTTTTCCATACAAACTTGAGTTTTAATACCTCCATCTAGTCCGGTCAACGAAGGCTCTAACAGGCGGTGTGGAGTGCGTGAGTGAGAAGGAACCTAAGTGATTTTTCGGAAACTTGTTAAGGGTGCTTAGGAAGTGAACATACTAAAAGTCCTGACCTTTCGGAGGTGAGCCGGAGTGGGAGAAAGGGGGTAAAGGTACCATTTTTAAGTTTTTGGCTTATAACTCAAAAACGGTACGTTCTAGGAAAAAAAATCCGTCTACTTAACGAAAGCCTATCAAATTATCGTATATCACATCATCATATTGATATCATCATATTAATATGATGACGATCATATTAGAGTTAAATCAGCAGGGTTTAAAACTATTCTAATTTCATGTCGATTGCGTAAGTAGATACCGAGATACTAACGCTGTGACAGACGGACGGACAGAGCGAGAGCATAAGGATTCATTTTGTACCTCTTTGGTACGGATAACTAAAAAGATAAGTGCGTAGAAACAACGCGTAAACTTGCGTAGTCTCGACGACATTTCTTTGCGTGTACACGGAGCCTATGAATGTGGGTGAGAGTAGTAGTACAGCACCTATTGTGCTAGCAAGAGCGTGAGACGCGCTTTGTATAATACAATCTGTAGTAAGCAACCTAGATTCGGATATTATACCTTATTTTTGTAGAAAACAATGCCGCTATCCGGTATCGTTTGTACGCTTTTTTAAAATTAAGCGATGAATTTTAATACGGTTTTGTTTACAAACGGCACGCCTGATGGTAAGCGGTTACCGTAGCCTATGGCCGCCTGCAACACCAGGACCATCGCATGCACCTTCCTGAAAATTTATATCAACCTGCCCCGGGAATCGAACCTTGGACCTCTTGCACAGCAGTCGTATTTTTACATAATCATATAACAAAATCCTATACCAACCCGTCTGGCTAGCGTGGTATAGTAGGCTAAATTTCGTCCAAAATGTTTGGAGGAGACGCGTGCCCCGTAGTAGGACATGTATGGGTTGAATTAAATATAACAAAATTGATTTTTACTTAGAAACCCACGTATGTACCTATATATAAACACTAAATATGAAGCTTATTTGATTTTTATAGACTGCGAATTAGATATACACCAAAGCTGAGCCGGGAAAGATCGTTAGCAGATTAAATCAACTTTACAATGGAGATCTCTCACGTTAGCTATTGACGTAGGTACCTACTCTATATCCGGAATATAAATACAGAAGTACCTATGTGAACATACGTACATGTTTATAAAATTATAGTTTAGCTGCAATAATTTGCCGAGAATAGAAAGCGCAGGAATGTTTACGTGCAAATATTCCTAAATAATAGTTTTGTTTACTATTATAACAAACTAGCTAACGCCCGGGGCTTCGCTCCCATGGATCTTTGTTTGACATTACTCAGCTCCTTTTGGTCATAGCGTCATGTTATATAGCATATAACCTTCCTTGATAATTAGGCAATCCAATACAATTTTTTTTTTTAATTTGATTCAATAGTTTCTGAGATTAGTGCGTTTAGCCAAAAACACAAACTTCAGTTTTATAATATTAATATAGAAATAGATTAACATAGGTACTCGTAACACCTCAATTTTGCAATGAAGAATGTCATACAAAAATACGGATAGAGCATCATTTGTCATTTTCACTAGTTAACCAGTTTCTCTAACTTTCAGTTTCTTTGACCTTCAGTTCCTTGAAAATCTTATAGTCGTCAGTTTCCCTAATTCGGTAGTTTTGTTAACAAGTTAGTTCCCGCATGTGATCAGTAGCCCAATCACATAATAGGTATAATAATATGCGTAATCGTAACGTTATCGTATCGAGTCGAGAGCTCGATACGTTTGTACGTGAGTACGAACCACATACTATCGACTATCGAGAGCTCGAAACATTTGTCGATACTTTTACATTAGGTATTTAGGTAAACATGCCCAGCTGTCGGCGTTACAAGATTACAACTGACTTATTTCATTTATATCTAAGCTCCCGAGTAAAAAAAAGTATAAATACAGTGTAATGAAACCGTAAATATATATATAAAAGAGTTATTAATTAATTTAGGATGCATATGCTGCCAATTTTTTAATATTTTTGGTTAGGTTAAAGGCATTTGTTGCAGCCGGTACACTGGGCACACTACCCTATTAAAAAGTTCCCTAGTCAAAAAAATTAAAATGGCGGTTTTTTTTAATTTGGTATCGGCGTTTTTGGTTTTTCGTATTTGGTTATTTTCAGGGTTCCGTACCTTAAAAGAAAAAAACCGACTCATAAAGGATCTCCGTTGGCCGTCTGTCCCTCCGTCAAGAATATTTTTCGTGTCAAGAATAAGAACGCGTAGAGGTGTAAAGCTGAAATTAATATCATATTATATACTCAGGTCTGCAAACACTCAGCGTAAAAAAATAAATCAAAATTCTAAGTTAACTCAATCAAAAGGCTGTATCTTTTGATTCGTTTTTGCTCCATTTATGTTGATTATCTTGACGATCAAAAAAGTCAAAAACTGTAGGTTCCCGTTGACCTAGAATCATGAAATTTGGCAAGAAGCAATATCAAGTTGCACAAGTACCTAAAGGAAAAAACGGGAATTCACGCGGCCGTGGTCACAAGCTGACAATCATCAGTCAGCTCATGACCACGGCCGGTGTGACCTGGTCGAAACGTCAAGCACCATAAGGTAAACATTTTAGGTATGTAGGTAAATACCTAAAACATAATCGCGTGAATTCCCGTTTTAAATCAATAAATATAAAGGAAAAAATCCGAAAACCGGTCTTCTGTAGTTATATCACTGAATATTAATACTGGGGTATACAATGATATGCCTAAAAAAATTGAGTAAGAGTGAGAGTTTATTCCGGACTGACGTTATAATATATTATAAACACCTACCTACCTTATTTATTCTAACTTATAGCTATCCCATGGTCAGGGTGTAATAAATTTTCATTATTTTTGCGCCTTTAGCCTTTTTCGAGATACGAGCTATTATAGGTGGACATCTGCGCTTACGGCGAGGGCAGTCGGGTCAACAAAAAATAAAAAAATATATACTTAGTAGAAACTCCATACAAATTCCATCCCAATAAAAACATTTTTAAACGTCAGTCTTTTTTTGAAACCTAATATTATTCGTTATTTGGAGAAAAAAATATGTAATTTTTAGTGCAACCCCTTTAGTACACCTTGACCTATCCCGTTACAAACTCATTTGCATAATCGTCCGGAACCCTCGGTGCGCGAGTCCCACTTGTACTTGACCTTTTTTTTTCTCTAAATTTTATGCAAAAATTATAGGAAACTAATTTAATTACGTTAAGAATATTATATTGGAATAATTTATAACAAATTTAGCTAATAATTTAACAACAAAATGAAAAGACGCCACCTGGAGGTTCACAATGTGAAACTTGAGAAAATATTTTTATATGAATTTAGGCCATTTATTGCTCTAATAACTAATATAAAACATGTTAAATATTATTAATATTGATTTCACATGCGTTCTATATGTATAGTACATAAATGTTGAAATAAAAATTTAAACACGTTTTAAAATTTTACTCACTGAGAAATTTTAAGTGACAGAAAGTTTCGACGAATTTGTATGGAAATACAATACGAGCTCGATACGATTACTAGACCTAAGTAGTTCGTCAAAAGTTCGTGCTACCAATATTGGTTCATCTTACGTACGCTAGAGGCGCTGTAGAAAATGCCATACATTTTTATTGATGGCGATACGATAACGTTTACGTAGGAAGTTCGTGATCGGGGCTCTGTTTATATGAGTCGTCAGTGTTTGTTAATTGGAATGTTATAGTACAGTTTCGTACAAATATTATCTTTTCATTTCAATAACAAATATTACATGCACTGAAATTGAAAATATCCATTTTCATTTGCACTTTGTTAATAAGAAAAACGTCACGAGCGCCCTTACTCAGACCCATAAACAGGCCTGACTAACACTAAGAAAACTGAACCATTTAAAGGCAATATCAGCGAGCATGAAGACAAACCGTGTATGCTAGTTTATCTTAACAAGCTCTCATTAACTAAGTGTGTGCAGAACATGCTCATTGTACGGTCACGTCCATGTTTTGAGAAGCGCAGTTTTTCGGCAATAACTCAAAAACGGTATATCCTATCATGTTCAAATTATTTTTTGTTGGAAATGTTTATTAAGAGTTTTTAGCTTTGGGATTTTATTCAGATTTTAAGGTTTTACTGTAACATACAAGATACGCACGAAAAAAATACCCTTTCTGGCAGTCGGGTAAAAAGACCTATAGACAAATTTTATGATACTGACGAATGAGATCATCATATCTTTAGTGATAAAAATATTACCATTAGTGTCCCACTACTGGGCAATGGTATATGCTGTTCTTTAGTAAGAGAACTGCGACTATTTAAGACTCACAATACAACAAAAACAACACATTAATGTCCCAATTTTAGACAAGGCTCCCTTTTCCTCTATCTATAGTCTCTCTCTCTTGTCGGTCCCTCATGGCAGAGGATCGTGGTCATCATTTGATGTGGATGGTTTGCCCCTGTTTTGAACGATCTGCCTCCACCGGCGTCTATCTATGGCGGTTCGGACAGCCGAGCAAAAGTTGGTTGTTGGTGAGCCCACAATTTGATCGCTCCATCTAATTGGTGAACGTCCCTTTGCTCGTTTACCCTCCGTATTCCCAACAATGACCCGTTTCTTGAGGCTCTTATCTCCTCTCCTCATTATGTGGTCAAAGTATATTAATATTCGCTGCTGGTAGATCGTGGAAAGGCGAGTTTGGACGCGAAGCTGCGAAAGTATCGCCGCATTGGTGCGCATGGCGGTCCAGGGTATCCTGAGCATTGAGCATGCGCCTCCAGCACCACATCTCAAATGCGTGTGGTGTATAGTTAGATAGGTCTTTAAAAAATATCATTAGTTTGCTAACATCATTTTTTAAACGACTTCATAAAAGGAGTGGGTTATATGTTCGACTGTATGTATTTTTTTATTTAGGGATCCGTTTGCGAAATCTTAAGCCTGAAAGGGGTTTTGAGTGTGTTTTGCGAATTTTGAAGCGTCTGGCTGAAAAAACCACCCCTTGGATGTGTCTGGGAGTTTGGTTATTGATTATTAACATTATTCTGTATAACGTAATAATATATAAAAATCAGCACTCAGAAAATAAGTAAAGTTCCTAACAATTTTACGTACCTTTAGTACCGGATACCTAAAAATTGGCCGTCGGCACAAGTTAGCGAGTATGCGTACGTTCATATTACACACCAACACTACCTTCTGGTCTATATTTTGTTTCTCAGAACATGAGTAACGTCTGGGAGCTCTGGAATCTTGGTCCATAGCCAATGTTATTCGGTGAAGATGTATCTATGTAAAATAATTTTTAAAATCGATTGAGTAGTTTTTAAACAAACAAAGAAACAAACATACAAATTGTTCCTCTTTATAATATTAGTATAGATATAGCTAGAATCGGACTGCATCGGATCCTTAACCATTCGGTCATCATCCTTAACCATCAAGGCCAAAATAGGTACACAGGAAATGAATAGACTGTATTATTTTCTCTAATACAAACCGTATTCTAACAATTACGAACAATAAAACATATCAGTCATACCGATCGAACAATTCTTAAATGGGTAATGGTTCTCCAAACATGCGACCATTTATTTTTAAGCTTTAACTACTATGAAATTCAAATTAACGTTTCTGAGTTTCAAGTACTATTACTTACACAACACGTTAGCAATGACAAATTTTGAATCATACTTTATCTCCTATGAACATCAACAGTTGCTAAATTACGAAGTAAATTTATATTAAAAGTTTAAAACACACTATGAGTCAGGCTGCACACTGAGTCTAAAAATAATTATGTATTGTATACTGATAAGAACAATCCGGGATTTTACTGTGAGTAGGTACATAAAACTTCATAAAAGACTCAATTCTTTACTGCAATTGTTATAATGTTGGCAAACAATCCAACGACCTGTATCTTGTGCACATTTATTTGTTTTTAACTACACTTAACTTTAACAAACTAACACCCTAACCGCCGCACTCAGAGACGTCAATTAGCAGTAATCTGTCATTAACAATTTTTTTTAATTGAATAATCGTCTTTAGGCGTATCGACTTAAGTATTACACGTTTTTACTAAACTTTAAAGTTAAATAACGACTCTGAGTACGGCAGTAAGTTCGTCAGTTCTTGATTACCACACGAGGCAAATATTTGTTCGATTGATAGATATTTACACTTTCATTTTAAATTATATACTTGCTCTATTATTAACATGTAGCCATGAAGTACTAATCTTGTTCTTATCGTGTGGGCTTGAGGAAGAGCAAGTACTATTAAATCAATTACTTACTTAGTTAAGCAAGAATTGTTATATCTCCGAGCAACAAACTACCTAAGCATATTATTGTAATCGTCATAGGTACCCGCAGGACAGACTTTGCCTGGTGTGTGACCAAGGGATTTTGCATTATATTTGTACCTACTACTGGTGGCTTATTCCCACCCGCTCCACGATTTTGTTCCCAAGCGCTCTATAACTAAAATTAAATATTGTACTTGTGGCTTTATTATTTTAAAATAAAAATCCTTGGAGCTCCTGGGAATGATGTATGGAGAAATGAATTTTAGAGAACAATAGATTTGGAGCGCGTGGGAATAAGCCCTACTGGGGCTTTACTGGAAATATTAATATTATTTGTTTAGAGTCTGGGTGTACTTTATGTCTGTTTAAAAGAAAATATGCATAATTGTAATGACAATATGATGGCGAGATGAGTTGGATCAGTACTCCAAAGACTGGTCCGCAATGGCTACCGAACAAACAATATGGAAGTCATGGAGAGAGGCCATTGCACTGCAGTGGGATGATACAGGCTAACTGTAAGTACTGTAACAATAAGCTACGTATTCTACGAATAGAGTTTAAATATTTACGACTAGCTTTTGCCCGCGGCTTCGCTCGCGTGGATATAGATTTTTAGTTAGACGCTATTGGCAGGGCAGAGCTGTTCACAGCACTTCTTTGTAAACGATGTTTTTTGTTTTTTATCTGGGGCAGCAAAAATAATTAATAAAGATGGTGTACTTACTCGGGAGCAAGCAACATAATTGACCGTGCGAGAAACAATTCTCTCTTAAGTCCACACCAGCGTAGTTTAAAGTTTGCCCTTGAAAAACAAAGAACTGTCTATTTAATATTTCACCCCTGAACCCATCCCTATCAAAAATATTAAAAACAACATTTTAAGTTCACTATCCAAATACTAATTTGCAAAACGTTTACTTCAAAACAAAGATCTTTTCATACGACACGTTCCATCCCCAATTTCACCCTTGTCAAAAATATTGATGAGGGTATTTTTTATTTTGATAGTAGTACCTAAAAACAAATTTATTATATTATATATTATATACACATTCTTTGGAGGAGACCCGTGCCCAGCAGTGGGACGTTTATGGGTTGAGATGAAATATATTATATACAATTTATTAGTGATATGAAATAAATGATAGATAATATTCACATTGACTTATTGCCAATAGGTTGCCTAGTTAAATCGCGCCCGGATAATGTTAAATAATTAAATTTATTTAATCTACTACCCTCATCGGAAAGAAGAAAAGAAATGTACACTAATTAAAAGAATATACCCAAAAGAATTGAAAACGTAAAGGTTGCCTACTTTCACAACTGCGCAACTATGGGGTTGCCAGGTATAAACAGGTGAGTAAATGTTATTTATATCCTGTATGTTATACCTCATCAATTATTTAGTCGATAAAAATACCATATGAAAGCCTATTTTATTCTTAATTTAACTGTATTAGGTTGCCTTATAAAGTTCATCTAGTCATGGTATCCTAGAATTTGTATGTAAATTTTGAATGCGAGTAACATACAGTGACAAAGAGCACTTTATGAAAAAAATAAAAGGTATGGACTCCAATCTTTTTGAAAATTTGTTGAAGTACTTAATATTATGACTATTTTAATTCCTTTTATTATTTTTATTCTTACATCTTTTCTTACTTTGCACCTACTTGTTCTCATCTCTGCATCACTGTTTACCCCATCACTAAATACAAGGAACATAATATTAATTCGCAAACACCGCTAACAGATTAACGCAACGGATGTTTGCTTAGTAACCAAATACAACGCTATTATCGAGATAGACTACAGGAAAATGGACATGCGACAGTCACTCAAGCGTATTTTGACCTTATGACCTTTGTAATTCACGGCAAATTTATATGTCACCAGTTGCCCGGCCAGTTCGTAGGTACGCTCTGAAACATGGAAGTATTTAAGGAAGACTTATATAACAGTTGACGGGTTTCTCTACCATCATTTTCTCATTATCAGCCCGGAATTTTCAAATGTGCCCGTAACGGCAATAGGTTCGTGCCCTTGACATGGACTTCATGGCAAACATGTGAGGTATACATTTTGGAAAAAGGAACAAGTTTGATGATATTAGCCAGTAGCAATACGGGAAATAATACTAGGAGAGTTTGTAGTAACGTAAGTAGCAGGAGTCGTAGTATAGTATTAGTCTCGTCAATCTTCCAGTTCGCTCTGAAGTTGCACCCCGCTGCTGTTTAACATATAAATGAACTTCGTTGGGGTGTGTTCGGGTCCGTTCGTCGCGGGACGTGCGTCGGCCCGAGCGTTTCCGAACACGAAGCACCGCTCCTACACACCGCACACACACTATTTTTATTTTTACTATATTATCAGGAGCGGGGTGCAACTTCAGAGCGAATTAGAAATTTGACGCGACCTATAACACGTAGTAAAACTAGACAATAGGCACGGTTTTTATTATATTTTGCATCACTAAAAGAGTTTTAACAATAAAGAACTATAAATTTATTTGAATGTTTATATAAACTTTTATAAGACATCAAATGCAAGGTGCAAATGCAAGGTGCATTTGATGTCTCACAAAAGCTTATGTGAATCGAAATCGAAATATTGGTTTTATGATGTCATTACAGGTTATATGCTATATAACATCACGCTAAGGCCAATAGAAGCTGAGCAGTGGCCAAATAAAGAACGACGGGAGCGAAGCCCCGCGAGACCTCTAGTTTAGTTCTAGTAGTAGTACCTACGAACAAAATTCAACCAAATCGGTCGAGAAGTTTCTAGAGACGTATCTTACATACAAGCCACTGATATTTAATTTGTATACAATATAATTCTATAGGTGAGGCCTATGCTCAACAGTGGACGTCATTGGGCTGATATGATGATGCATTTAATAAAAAAAAACACATTGCAAACTAAGCAAATACCCCCATACCGCATTTAGATTTATCCAAATAGTTAAACGAGTAATCAAAGGAAATAAAAACAACTTTATGATATTGATGAACTATTGACTCGATAGTAAATATTTAGGTAAATATTAGCAAGACACGTTCGGTTACTGCGTCATACTCCTAAGTAAACACTCCTGAGATACGTCCGAATACTTATTGAAGATATTTCTATAACAACTCGAATAGAATGAGAGCATTATTCCCTCGTATCCGATCCAATTCTGAGATTCAGAAGCAGAGGATAATAGTCTTTATTATATCTTGATTGAATGTAATTGTATATGATACATGATAGATTTAACTGCTGCAAAAGTTACCTTATTGTGCAAGTTAAAAGGACTATATTCATAGACTGTATTTGGTGGAGTGACGGCATACGGATACCGAACAGTAGCATAGTATAGGTAAAGAGAGTAGACCAGCCTTTAATTTTTGTAAATTCTTTAGTAAAAAACTTAGTAAAAAAACTTTAATTTTTGTAAATTCCCCGGTGACACAGAGACCCTAATATGAATTTAATTAATTTAAATATGGTCGCAGACCACAAGATATAGAAAACAACTAAAAAAAATCGATATCAAGATTAATCTTTACTTATATATTATAAAGCTGTAGTTTACTAGTTTGTTTTTTGGTAAAACAGAAGCTTAACCTCAAGTTTGTGGGGTCGCCACCCTTGTCCCCCGGCCGCCATCTTGGAAAAGAGGTCAATCTAGTCGCCCGGCAATCATCTCTAGAACGGTATTGGAGCTGCCCCATACCCTGCGCACCAAGGACGCGCACCGCTTGCGCATAGTGGTATGGAAACAATAGATGCGCGCCCGCGCAAACATGCCAGAGGCACTGCAGAAGCGGGGCAGCCCCAACACCGCTCTGAATGCGTTGTTGTACTGGATACTGAGGGCACTGTAAGCCGCTCGTGTGTACGAAACCCATAGGCTGCACGTGTATAGGGAAGTGCAAAAAGCTTTAGAAAGCGTAATCTTTACTTCATTATATAAAGCTGAAGAGTTTGTTTGTTTATTTGAACGCGCTAATCTCAGGAACTACAGAACCGAATTGAAAAATTATTTTAGTGTTGAATAGCCCATTTATCGAGGAAGGCTATAAGGCTATTTATCATCACGCTACGACCAATAGGAGCTGAGTAGTGGCCAAACAAAGATCCACGGAAACGAAACCCCGGGCAACAGACAGTATTAAAATACAATTTGACAGTGACTTGCTTACAAACATTTTACATAATAATTCGGCTCGAGTATAGGTCACTGTGAAGCAAAGGTTATGTTTCTATCCCTTTTTGTCACTTAAAACTGTCATTTACTAGAGCGAGAACGAGAGCGGGAGTCCGACCGCACGCGGCGGATTCGACTCTCATTCTCTATCTTGTCCTAGTAAATGACGGTCCTAACTTCCTAAGAGGCAGTAAAGGATAAAAGCATAGAAAAGTGCGATTCGGTGCAGTTAGATGTGGTCCAATCCATTGCATACCTGCGAAATATGCATATGCATATCTGCCTACCGCTTAAAACGCATGTCGCCTTTTATTTAATTTGCTACACAATACAAGTTTGTTATGAGCAATTATATTATGACAAGTACAACATTTCTTATCTGATAGTTAAACTTAAGACAATGAGTAATATTTAAAAGACGCATAATTTAAACAATGATAATAGGTGAGCTGCATTGATGATTACGAGCGTATTTACAAACAGAACGGCAACGTCGCAATTTAGTGTCATATTTTGTGGTTTTTAATTTTTATTATATACTAGCTGTCCCGGCGAACTTCGTACCACCTACTTAATTTATGATTTTATGAAAGTATACCTACCTATCCTACCTACCTACATACCTACCCTCTACACACCTACCTACCTACCTACATAAAAACTAAAACAAAAGAAAAAAAAACTTAAAAACCATCCTTGAACTTCAACGAACATTTTAAAAAAGAATTGGCCAAATTGGTCCAGGCGTTGTTGAGTTATGCGCTTACCAACACATTTACCGATTCATTTATATAATATAGATTCGAAGCTATATTTTAAAAATTTGTTTATTACACTTTTTAGAATTACTTGAAAATTATAATACACTCACGTAATTTAAATAATTATTTTACTATGAAAACAACACCCTGCAAGTTCCCAATGTGTTATTTGCACATAAATAGAACTGTAAACGGTATAAATTCTTACCTTTTATACACTTTTCACCTAATTCGAAAAAGTGTAGTCAAAATATTTTTAAAATATAGCTCCGAAATGAACAGTATGTAACAGTAGTACAAAAATGGTTGTAGGAAATTTTTAAATAATTTATTGTACCAAAGCACCCACATAGATTAAGACAAAGTATGTATAGCAGTAGTGTGATAATGAGTGACTTAAGAAAGATAAGCTAATGCTTAAACTGAGCTGTTTGTAAAAGTACTATTAACAAAGTTCCCGCTCTACCAGTTTCCATACATTTGCTACCTGTGCTGTTTTATACGGACAATGAACGCTTTACTGTCAACTCATACATGTCAAATGGATTGGAACTTACATCATCATGAACAAAAACACAGAGAAATATGTTCAACTAGTTAAGCAGTAAGTTGTCTGACTGTACCTCAGCCGTACAGAAGACCACAGCTGTAATAATATTGTGTTGTGTTCCTTTGTGAATAGTGGTATCTTGAGCTCATTGGGGAGAAAAGGGGTTGTACAGTATTGGCAACACCACATATGTGTTACTTGTGGTGTTGCTAGTGTCCACAGCCTTTTTTTTTTTTTTTTTTTTTTTTTTTTATTTTTTTTTTTTTTTTTTTTGTTTTACTTGGGGAAATGCCTGACGCATACCCCTCGGTCTTGGGGCAAGAACCGAGGGGTTATGTGGGGCTCGCACCCACTAAAACCCCAAGGTGTTCCTCTCGTCGCGCTCTGCTGTGGTCACGGGAGCGCAGGAACATTCGTCACAGCCTACGTTAACTGCTTATCATCAGATGGGTTTTTGGCCGTTTTCCATGTTGTAGTTTAGTATAAAAAAATACTAAATAACGAGAGATATGAATGGCTAATGCATCACAAGGATGTATAAGGCATGCATTATATCAGTGCAGTTCAATAGATATCAATGCAGTATTGTGTAAAGTTTAAGGGCAAGCAATAAAGAGCATTGTCTATGTTTTATTTATTGTTTGTAGTGCACAAGAAATATTCACTTTTTAAGAATATACTGTTCTTTTTTAAATTAACTGGCAAAAATGCAACAGGTCTTATATGAACCGGCCTATAATCACTATTCAATTGTAATAGGCTGATGAATTTTTATACATATGACCCGCTTCGACTATGCACAATACATTTGCAATTATTTTAAAATTTATCCTAGCAGTTATAAACATAAAAAATTATTGAACAAAAAGGTGGTCATTTAATTGCAATAACGAAATAGTGGAGATCCCCACTCCTCTATCTAGAGGGATGAGAAGGTTTAGCCCAACCATAGGTCTACAGGTTGGAGTTTCTATGACAATAGAAACAGTAACCAACATGGCATCACATTTCTAATCTCAATAATTGATTATAATACAAATTGTTGGCTGTTTTATATACAAATGCTCTATCAACAATATGCTCTTATATGAAAAAAGAAAAAGAAACCCCTGAATCGGTGGCTAATTCTGCCCTTCATAAAATTATGTAAACCTACTTTAGCATATGCTATGCTGTAGCAATGCTGACTACATGGTTTTAAGAGACAAGGAAAACCATTTATTGTATAATATGTAACTTTTGACAATTCATGCTAATGTGAAACAAAGAAAAGAAGAACAGTTACCCACTCTATTTGTGAACCAGACTAGATAAGATCTAAAAAAATAAAAATCTATATTACGAATACCTATTTAATTTCTTTGCCTCTTTTATCTTTAATATTAAATTACATGGCTCAATATTTAAAGGCTGTTAGTTGATGTCAAGGCTAAAATGTTAACCCATGCTTTCCCACACATTTTGTGAATATCTGATGAATTATTTATAATAAAAATCTTCATTAACTAAACACTAACTCTGTGTGATACAAACAAGATTAATTAGAAAAACGGAATTACAAGTTGGCCTAGAGACTACACGGAACTATGAATTGCGTAAATACAACTCAATAGCTTTGTCGTTAAACTTGAAGAGATGTACAACTACAACTTACCTAAGCCAGGCGTTTGTATCAGTTCCGAATCATCGAACTCTAGGCTCGGCTCGTAGTCGTGGTACTCCGACAGGCTTGTGTACGCCTCCTCACCTTGAGTTAGCTCAGGACTGCACCCATGTAGAACTAAACAGAATATTGTCACCATCAAT
Source organism: Laspeyria flexula (assembly GCA_905147015.1). Lineage (NCBI taxonomy): Eukaryota > Metazoa > Arthropoda > Insecta > Lepidoptera > Erebidae > Laspeyria > Laspeyria flexula. The sequence goes on along the minus strand of LR989949.1, from coordinate 4,274,141 downwards.
AAACTACATTTTTATCTTCATCTCATTATTAAAGTGTATCCTAATTACCTTGAAAAGCCCGTACAGGACTTAACTTCGGCTGGTGCTCGGACTCCATCGTCGAAGCACTCCACACTCTTGCGCTTTAGTTATCACCAACTTACGAGCTTACTGTAAACTAAACTGCGCGGTGCAAAGTAGAACTGCGAAATGTCACTCACTAATCACTTCCTTCGTATAAACACTTTAACATCCCGTTGGCACATCAACTACGTTGTCCTACGTCACTTTGGGTAAATAATATTATATTAAAACGGGTTTAATATCATAAAAAAGAGGGTAAACAAATTTTATAGTACACCAATTGCAACGTTAGGATGAATGCGAAAATCTTTTCGTAATTTTGTTGAATCTGAAGGTGAATGATTGACAAACAACAGACAACAGTCAAACTCAACATAACACAGATAGGCGGTGCCACAGTTAAAATCTAACAAAACAGTATATATAAAAAGAAGGTCAAACATATTTTTACCGAACAAATTTGAAATATTTTACAAAATATAACACAAGTTGTTTTTATTTTAATATTATATCTTGTGCAAGGCAAGTTTTGGTACTCATGCTACCTATTACTTCAATTCAAAATATTGCAATAAATCAATGAGCAAAAACGAGTTAAACATAATGAAACCGTATGTAGTACCTATCAAGTTTTTAGCTGAAATTCTTAGGTTTACCCTATTTTTTGGCTAATTTATCTGGGTTAAATAGACTATGATACATCTGTCTATTTTAATCGGTATGCGAACACTATTTTACAGCGTTATTTAAATTTCATACTATTTTTTATGATAGTTATCTTTATTTCTGACTTGGCTTGGATGTTAACCATAAAAAAATACTAAGCTATATCAAAGATAGCTTAATACAAACATACGAAATCTAATTTACTTGGACTGTCCACTACACAGTATTTGTACCATTTTGTATTTATATCTTATAACAACAGAAGTATTTTTCAATTTTAATAATTACTATTACGAATTTTAAAAAGACAAATGTTTATAATAATTACTATTACGAATTTTAAAAAGACAAATGTTTATAAAAATACCTATTAATTTGTTATTATCATTACCCGTAAGAAGTAAAATGGCATTCTATATTTGTCCCAATGTCCCCGTGAAAAATATAATTTCCTTGAGTTGACCGTTCGTCGTAGATTAAGTTTATTAATATAAATTTCGAATAAAATTTAGATTACGGATGGCTCTAAAAAAGAACCTGATGTAGGATGTGGCGTTTTCAGTCCAAGGCCTACACTCAACCCCAGCTTTAGCATGGCTAGAGAAGCCTTAATTTTTCAGGTGGAGGTCTCAAATGAGTCGTGATCAGCCTAGAACGAAGATTAAAAAACCAAACGATTTACATCAATTCTGATAGATAAGCAACTGCTAACTATAAACTCATTTGAAATATAAATAAGTAAAAGATAGCATTGGAGCCTAAATGCCATTAGGGGAATAATTCGGTGGGTCTCGGGACACTTGGGAATAGAAGGGAATGAAAAGGGCAAAAATCATTCTGTGGTATCTCTAAACAAAGAGCCAGACCTTTCTCAACGAACTCGTACAAAAAAGGGCAAAGAGCGTGGCCCGAGTCCGCCTTAAGTCAAAGCCACTCTAAAACGCTTATTTAAGGACACGACAGGGACTATACTAAAGAGCTGGTACAACTTAGTAGGTACCTACAAAACTTCTGCGGTGACAAGAATCCTCACTAGCCATTGTAAATTTAACAACCATATGTATAAATTTAGTCTGAGTAAGTACAAAAGGTTGCCACATTTTGCAAAGACTCAGAGGAGACTGCAATGCATATCCTCTGCTCATGCGGGCTTCTCATGCATAAAAGAAGTATCTATCTAGGACAGCACCAAGTGCAACCTAGATATAGGAGATATAGGATCCTGTGCTCAGAAGATCTGGAAGTTCCTAATTTCTACTGGACTAAGCAGATAACTATAATTAAATAAAAAGGGCAATAGATTAAAGCGATGTAGCAAAGTAGCCGCTCATAGCTTCTAGGCCAAAATCATCATTCCTAGAAAACATCAATACAAAAAAAACATCACTGAAAATTAGCCATTACAAATAAAAAAATACTGGAAAAACCGAGACAGAAAAGAAATTCAAATGTAAAATAGACTGATAAAAATGCAAATCGTAAAGAAGAAAAGATTGAAATGTATAATTAACTACATTTGATACACACAAACAAAAACTTTCAATAACTGTAACTTTCAAAACGAAAAATTACACTTATATTTTGTTTTGTCCGCCATATTTATTTCGAAGTGACATCTTGTATAGATAATCTGTGTGTCTCATCACAGTTGTCACTTGTGTCAAAATTAAGAGTTCTGAAGACTGCCAAGGAGTAATATTGAGTAAAACAAAGTTAAATAAACCGTGACTGAACCTCTTACCTCAAAAGCAAGACTGCTTTTAAGTGCCAAGCAAGCAGTGTTGTATTGCTTGTTGCTGCTGTTTCTGCCTGTTTCTACAGGTTTAAACGGCGCCCGGCCAATTTAAGGCAACTATATGCATGACTTCCAAGACTATCTCGCATACTACAGAAGCATGCTTGGTTATTCCAACGCTGGAATACCAGACAGATCGTGGCAGCCTCCTGTAGCTGTTTTGGAAACAACGTGAGTGATTAGAGATACTATACCTTTTTTAAATTATTTTTTGTATGACAATGTTTATTTAATGGGTGTTTTAATTCCAGCATGGGGACGATGATTATAGAGATGTATTGGAAGCACGCGCCTCTAACATGTAGGAACTTTATGGAGTTGATACGCAGAGGTTACTACAATAATACGAAGTTCCATAGAGTAATAAGAGATTTTATGATTCAAGGCGGTGATCCATCAGGTACGGGGAAAGGTGGCCAGTCTATATATGGGCCAATGTTCGATGACGAAATAACGAATGATTTAAAGCATACAGGTGCCGGTATATTGTCTATGGCAAATGCTGGACCAAATACAAACGGATCACAGTTCTTTATTACACTTGCACCAACCCAGTGGTTAGATGGGAAGCATACAATTTTCGGCAGAGTACAGAGTGGAGTTTCGGTTGTGAAAAGAATGGGCTTAGTTGAATGTGACACAAATGATTGTCCGGTTGATGACCTTCGAATCGATAGGGCTTATATTCCTAAGTAATTTCATTATGATCTTAGGTTAAGTTGTCTTTTAATGAACTATGTGTAAACTTGTAACTGTATGATGATATGAGCTATGAAAAAAATGTATTGCACCCCATAACTTATAAATATTATGTTGTGTCATAGGTATGTAGAATGTAGATGATCAAGCATTAAATTGATAGATGTATAACTAGCATATTTCTGTATTGTTATCATCATCATCATCATCATCATCATATCAGCCCAATGACGTCCACTGCTGAACATAGGCCTCACCTAATTTCCGCCGTTATACTTGTCATAAACCACTATTATCCGATTTGTAGAGATGAGATACTAACATCTGAAAATTTTCATGTGTGGCATTTATTAAATATTTTGGTGACAAAACTGTCAAAATTTTTGAATTGCACAATATCCAGAAACACAGTTTCTAAGTATGATGCAATTGCAAAACACGAATTTTGTTCAGCAAATACCTGTCAATATTTTAAATTTCGAGTTATGCGGAACTAAAAAATAACACAATTCTTGTGTCATTATGCCACCCCGGAAAATATATACAATATAAATGGTACACCTCCTGTCGTCATGCTTCTTGCAACTAATTGTTTAATGGTCTTTATATTAGCCTAACAATAATTTTTATATGAGCTATGTATACATACCTTGAGCAATTAAAAGAGAGTACACAAGCGCACGATTTCCTATCTGCCAAAGTATATGAACTAATCGGTTTTATGTCTGTTTATTTAGATTAGATGTGTGCGGTACGTATGTACCTTGCCTCCCCCAAAAATGGCAGGAAAATTGTTGTGGAAAGCTAGCACAAAGGCATACAATTGATCAGACACATAGTTTAATCAGAAGACAGAGCAATAGTTTTCAAAATTTTCATGGTATACTTGTAGATCAAAAGAATGTTATGGTGCCCGTGTCTACATAATATACTTACAAAATAAATATTCACCGTCTAATACTTAATTGTGACCATTACATAATATCATGGGCTGTAGTTCAATTAAACTGGTACGGCAGACCATATCTATATTCGACAGATATAATGATAGCTTAATAAAATTGTGTGTGTATTTTTCTCTAAAACTATTCTTGTATGTTTAAATGAATAAAGCCAAATTACCCAATATATACAGATGTCTTTTATTTTTACTAAACTTCATCGGAACATTACGAAATAGGAACTCACATGAAACTAGATTTAAACAATAAAATTTATTATTTCCTATTAGTCAGTAACTCACCTATTAAATTAAATTTTTAGGGTTCCGTACTAAAAACGTACAAAAGGAACCCTTATGGTCTCGCTCCGTGTCCGTCCCATAGATTTAGTATGCGGATCCTAGGTCTACGGTCCGTCCAGTAACACGGGTAACGAAGGGTTTTATCTCGGAATCGACATAAGCTATGAACACGAAATCGGGAATGGCTGTAAACACTGTTGAACCATCTCTATTAAAATTTAAAAACTTGGGCAAATGCTTTTAACAACAGGGGCCACAAAGAGGAGGTTGAGTTTTACACCATTAGATCAAGTGGGGTATCAAGAGAACTTTGTTGTTTTATGATTTTACAAAATTAAAACTATATTTATTTACAGATGCAACCACAGAGCCTTACTTTTACTTTCTGTTTATTATTTAGTTTGTAAACATTCATTATAACTCATTAATCTAACGGGGTAGTGCTCTGCTGCATCACTTTACACGCTACCCAAATTGTAAATTATAACAGATTGTAACTATCCATTTTTTTAAAAAGAGTGGCGTGAATTTCTTGCCAGTTCTTCTCATAGCTCCACCCCGTCAGCGAACTGGAAATTTGCTGACACTACTTTTCGGATAACCTGTTACATTCTCATCTTGTGACTTTCATAAGTGTTACCTTGTAACCTAGATGAATAAACGAGATATCATTTAATTTCTAAAAATTGGCCGTCCGTCGGCAAGTTCTGCACAAGTTAGCGTACCTTCTTGTCTATATTTTATTTCTCAGACGTAACGTCCGGGAGCTTTGGGATCTTGGTCCATAAACAGTTTTTATTTGCCGTAATAATACTTTGCTATAATCCCTGATAGTACGGAACCGTGTCGGCACGCGAGACTGAGTCGCATTCGACCGGTTTTAAATATACAAATGTATTAAAATAATATATTGAAATCCATTAAAATTTTGATTTATGGTGATGTCATTTGAATCACTTGGCTTTTACACTATTCATGTAATAAGTTGCAACAATGATCTGCAAACAAAATTCCAGGATTTAGGTGGCGAGCTTTAGCTGGCTTCGAAGGAGTATGTGAACTAAAACAAACAGTAAAATTGTTGTTATCTATTTAATTGTGGGTAAAAAACTAAACACATTGCATTTTTATTACTTACATACATGATACATTTTACACTGCAATATTATTTGTGCCAAGTAATACTTGAAATATTACAATTTCAGTACTTATGGAGGGCATTCTCACGCTATAGAGATCTATTATAGTATTATTATTTTCTCATCACTGGCATAAGGTATTTTTATAAGGTGAGAATTTATTTGTCTTTTTGTGAGGCTTCCGCGGAGGCAGGTCTAAACAGCAGAGGCAAAGTTTATGCTCTTAAATATGGTGCCCTGATGTTGCAGGAGTCCGTAGGCAATGTTAGATTGTTGCAACACAAAAAAAAAAAACAAATTATTTTTTCGATTTATCAGGCAAACAGTTACTGTTGTGAACAGTAGTGGTTATATTCTCTTTGATGCAACTGACATATATTTGAAAAAATTACGTCAAGAAAACATATAAATCTGAGAATAATAATTAGAGTTATTTCTATAGTGTAAGAATAGGCCTCCTGCAATTACTACAGTGAGTGTACACTTAAATTTATCTAAAACTGTTAAAAAATATATCTTAATAATACAAATTAATGTCATATAAATAACAAATAAAATTATAACTAGTATATACTTAAGAATATTTAAGGCCATTTTGGACGGATTCATTAACAATTATATCATTTCATCATGGAAGACTACTTGAGTCATGAGAAAAAATGTCTATGGTATATTTTATAATAAATTGTGAGACATAGTCGCCATATGTTTTCATATATTATGTTACAAAATTGATACATTTTAAGCTTTTTGTACTTTCATTTCGGAATAATGTTAAAAAATGTGGCACTGTCTATTACTGATGGACAAAGAAATTATATTTAAACATGTGGCACTATCTCACATAGGTGGCCGAAGTTAAATTTTGAAAAGATGCAGCTATTACAACAGTACACAAACAAAACCAGGGTGGCTTTAGCAGTCTTATGGTTAAGGCTTCTACAAACTAATGCCTGCCACACACCTGCAGACTTGCACAAACTCAGACATTTTCAAGTTGTTCATAACATGTGTGAAAAAGTTTGTACGATGTTGTATTGTTATTGAGAAGTTTGAGTTAGTCCAAAACTTCCTATTCAACTATAATCAGTGATATATGTCAGTACAGCATGTAAGTGGCTGGCAGTTAGATGCGAGTGTATAATCACTGCACAAGGTTTAAGATAAGTCTAAATATTACGTTAGTTTCACTTAGAAAATTATAAGACGCAAAGGATTGCTAAATAGATCATACTTCCTTACATAATATCAATTGTAAAAGTACAAAAAAAAATACGAATTTTATGCATAGGAGACTTTCTGTTCATATGCATCATCCTCAGTCCAATACTCTTGATCATTCAGGGTATTATGACGCAGCTTGCACCAACGTGCTCCGAATCTCAACATTATTATAATTACCATCAACACGAACAATGACAGAACAGCCACAGCAGGATATAGCATTAAAAAAGCCATATTTAAATATCACTTTCACGTTTATGCAGCTCTAAATACTCTTGTGAAGAAGTTAACGGCTGTGTTGATACAGATGGCGGTACGTTTTGCTTGTGGAGTTCACGATAATCGTCACTGCTGTCGTTGAATTGGTGAACGTAGTGGACCTGTTGGAAGTTGCTCTCGAGTTCCGTGAAATCTAGGGGCGGTTGCTTGTGTGGTGTGGCTGACCAGATAGATACAAGCCAACGGTTACCTGCAAAGGTAATAGCACACATATGAGTATTACTATAACTTTATATAAAATAACAGACTTGTTCTAACCGTTAGGGGTGAACATCAGGATGACGGGTGTACGTCAATTAACAGTGATTCTATACACATGAAAGCAAAATTAATAATTTTTATTTTCTAAATTACTTTTAAACCTTTCACCGCATCTGATTCTGTTTTGGTACGTTCGAGAGCACATTGCCGGAACATTGCTACGGTAATGTTTTCATTTTTAGATAGTAAGCAATTTGCTCGTATTAAAAATTCACCCGTCATTCTGATATCAGGCTGGCGGCTCACTAACTTTCTGAAATAACTCTGGTTTTTTAAAAGCACATTGCTTCAAATTTTACGCACATTCCTCACATTGCTAGAACATTGCTTTCATGTGTATAGAATCACTGTTTATTGACGTACACCCGTCATCCTGATGTTCACCGTTAGGGTTACCAAAGGATTGTTTTATTCACAACAGCACATAGCTGGCACAAGACCTCACTACTCATGTCTTCGTTAGTCAGTTATTTTTTTTATATAGTTCATCATCATCATTTCAGCCTATTATATATTATATTATTATGATGATGATATAGTTACGAGAAATAAATTATATACGTACATATAAAAAAAAATAAACTATACTTCTGATCATGTCATTAAAAGTCTCCTCGTAATTTTTGGAATGAATTACCGACTTAAGTCAGAGTTATTCAAAACTTCAATAGTTGGAGAAAATGATTTTATTGAATTAGGTTTAGCGAGTATAAATGAAACTACATAAACTAACCTGTGTGCCTGTCCAGCCAGTAATCAGAATATCTTGAACAGCAACAGACAATGTTCAATATCAGAATACTACCAAGAATCACAGTGCAAATTGCGATCGCTATGTAAAATGGTGTAAAATCGCCAACTTTCGACACAAGGGGATTTATGGCTTTGTATGTTCCATTCTCTGTAAAGTAAGGATTAAATTCAGATGCCGACATTATTCTTTACTTGGAGGGAACCTGTTGAAGAAAAAAACCCGGTCAGGAACTAATAATTCACAAGTATTGAAAGATTGTTTGTGGCCGCACCTAGTCAACACAAAACGGTTACTAACTTGGTGGCACCTATCAGTTTGTAGGGCGTGGTGCGTACAAACTATGGTGCTTACGCAAAAGTATTACATTGGAAAAATACAAAATACTCTATCGCTTTCATTCGATATGCATTGTTAGATGATTTAGGCAGCTTTTAATAAATGAAATTGGAAAGAAAAGTGGAAAATAAAACGTACCTACTTAGCGTTTCACACAAGCGTTGACAAGCGTCATTAGCGTCATACCATAGAGAAGGAGTTTATAAATATAGAGCAGAAACAATAGATAGAGAATATTGAGTTATGGTTAAACTGGTAAACAATGGCGCTAGTAGTAATTATTTTTGTTTATGAAAAATTTTCAAAAATGAATCACTAAAAAGGTCATTACTACATGGTATTCAGAGTCCTTTTAAGGGACCGTGTAGTATAAGCATAGATTTATTCTGTTTTTCTTTCTTCAAGTAATACAATGGTTAGGGTGGCGGAAGTCAAGGACTTAGGAGTTAGAGTTAGCCTTAATACAGAGCTTACGTTTTGTAGTCATATCATCAAGTGCTGTAAAAAGGCATTAGGAATTTAAATTTCCTGCTTCGAACTATTCGTTGCTTCACAAATATTAAAGCAATAATAGCTTTATACAATACATTGGTGAGGAGTCAATTGGAATGCAACGCAGTCATCTGCCTCCTGATTCTGAGCTGCCGGAATATTTTCGGCCAGAACTAGAGATGAAACGAATATACTCATATTAGGTATGCATATTATAATACGAGCGACCCGTATTCATATTAGGTTATAGGAATGTCATCTATTAGGTTACTCGATATTAGTCAAGTATTAGCCAGAGACTAATACTTGACTAATATACTACTAATATATACTACTTTTACTTTTAAATTGAGCCCTCTTCCTCTCTCCTAACTATTGTGCTGTGCCCGACAGGGTCCATAATTGTAACCTACATTATACCTACCACCTATTTGTACATTATGGAAGCAATAAATGATTGAGTATTGAGTATTGACTACGCGAACGAATACTAGATATAGAGCATAATACTAAAACGTTCACTCCTTACCCTATTATCTGACTAATATCGAGTAATAGGTATGGTATTAGAATATGACGAAACTAATATATTCTATATTAGGATTATGCGAAATTGACCCTAATATAACATCTCTAGCCAGAACTGTCAGTTTATTTAAAATTAAAAAACAGAATGTTAAAAAAATGGATGTAGAAAAAAATCCTATATTAATCAGTTTTTAATTTTCTATACGGTAAACGGGTAAAACAAAAAGGTTTTATTGCACACTGGGTGAATTCTCAAGGGTAACTTTATATATTTTAGCTTATAAGAAATACTAGTATGATAGCTACACTATTGCATTAGGGAAAACCTGTAAAAATAGTTGTATGTTGATAATAAATAAATAAACAAGTACCTATATTGAACAATTGGTCTAATGGTTTAATATCTAAACGGTGTGTAGTAGATCCCATAACTAACAATTTCCTGGCACAAAAAAAAGTCAGAAAAATCTATTTGGGGCAAAAATATTAACATCAAAAAGACTTCAAATTTTTACTGTCACTGTATTGTAGTGGTTGCCTCGCCACTTACATCATGTCATTAGAAGTCTCTACTGTGCCGGTAGGTTTAGGTTCACTTCCCGCACGAGATTAACATCATTTATGTTTTATTCATATTTCTTTTGAGTCTGGGAGTACTTTGTGTCCTTTATTGTATGTTTGTTAAATCATATGCAATGCAATGCAATCATAAATAAGAAAAAAAAAATCAAAAACATTTTTTAATTTTATACAATTTTATTACGGATAGGTAATTAAAAGTGCTTATAATATCAGTCATAACAACATTACACTAAGTTAGTAACTAAACTATTTTTAGTAACTTTTTAATGCGTACTAAAGGAAACAGAACTAGACGAAGACAAGGAAGGCTAGGAGACCGTAAAAAAGAGCCACAGATACCTACATAAGTATAGTAGGCACGCGTGTTGAATATATAGACTTATGAACATAGGTAACCTACATTTGCAGATCATACAAATATTTGACACGGGAATTGATATCCGAGACCTCAGAAACCATTATCACCACAATCAGTTCTAAGGTATACGGCTTGCATCCAGCGTGATCCTGCCGTTCAGATCAGATCATCTGTCCACCCTGGGTAGAGGTTCTACGTAGCGCTTGCCTTGCAGACCACGCCACGCCCGGTCTCGGCGGTCTCCACTTATGAAGTTTTCGGCCCCATCGGCCATAAGATTCGACCTCGCAGAGACTGCGAGTATTGCTCTCTCCATAATAAATTAATCGTTTGGATAAGATTGGTGAATAAATATTATTTTGGAACATCTATGGTAAATGTATACTATGATGTCTACATACGAGATCGAGGCGAGTCGCTAATTACAATACTAGCGCATTTCTCTGCTCTGAGGACCTCGTGCGAGTTTTTACAAGAGAATAAACTCTCACTAGGCTCTCTGTATTCAACTCGCGCGCCCTTTAGTTATACACTTACACTGTACAATAAGATACATATATTGACGCCCGTATCCACAAACAGCAAACTAAACGTAGTAAGAATGTTGACTAGTGGGGCAGGAGTCTTGAGATGGTGGAAGTGATCCGCAGCCAACTAGCACCCGACACGCTGGAACAGGAGATGATGAATATTGCTGGAACATAAAAAATAAACTTTTGTCACGAAGCAGGCAGAGGTAGATTAGTCGCACTCACATTTTGCCAGCTTTTAGTAGGTTCCATATAAATCGGCACATTTGTTTCCAATTCCGGCATACTACTGAGAATTTCGTAACAGAAAAACCCAATACCATTTTTGCCCGACCCGGAAATCTAACCCGGGACCTCTTGCGCAGTAATCGTATACACTGCTCGCTGCGCCAAAGAGGCGCCGAGCCAGGAGAAAGACATTTAACTTTATAGAATTCCTAAACGCACAGTAGAGTGACAAATGCTTGGAACCCTTCTTTGCCTTGCGTCGGGAATTAAAAACTAAATACAGATGGAGCAAACATGTTAAAAAAGAAGTGTAAAAAAAGGAAATAAATAACAAGGAGGAAAACTAATAACTTGAGGGGTAGGCCGCAGCAGATAATGCCCGCACTTCCCATAAAATTTTTTTTTCTTTATACCTATTAGGATGAAGCAAGTTGTAGAAATGAGGACTTACATTTTGACAAGACGCCAGCTGATTGACAGTGATGTTTGTGGTACCAAGTACTCGTTCCTCACGAGCGAAGTCCGGCTCGCGGTGAAAAGATCCTGTACCAATAGAAGTTCAGTTACAGCATCTTATTAACTTAATCCTTCTTATTAATATAAATCAAGTTTAAGGTTAACGTGGACAAAACCAAGTAGGGTATTGCCACCACAAATATTTATAACTTCTCATACCTACACATTATTTCACACATTGCATAGGTAGGTACCTTTTGTACCGATGTGCCCTAACTCTATTTTACAATTTCTGGTTAGTTCATATGAATCATGGTTCACGCGCTATTATCACCGTGTGTGGCACGGTACGCAGGCATAAAGAGGTGTCGGTAGCACTATAGAAATATGTTTTGACTCACCATCAGATCTCGGCACAAGATCAGGGTTGAGCTCTGAGTTATCTCGCCGGGCCTTCAGCGCTCTGATGCAGATGGCGGTAGCAGCGATGGCGACTGTTACAGCCACTGCTGCAGCGGCTGCTTCAAGCCATCGTGTCCATGGTCGAGCGGGGGCGTTGTCCATTACTGCTGGAAGATCAGACCATGTTATCTTAAGTTTTGCACTTTTTCCTCCCTACGTGTGTTCTGCTGCTTGTATATTAGTTTGTGTTCTGAAGATCTGTTTGAGATGATGCCCACGGTCACTATTTATCATCGCAACGCCCGCTATCGGCAGGAAGTTTATCCCCTAAATGGTCTCGCACCGCAAGGTTTTACAGGAATATCCGCTCAAGTTTGAGGAATGAATCAAGGTTTTCCCGAGGGACTACAATGTGGGGTTCTTCAAAAAGGTTCGGTCGGCTACGGAAACAGCTGACCATCAGGCCGTACGTCTATTTGCCACCAGGTGATTCAGGATTCAAAGATTGCGCCTCGACCCCCTGATGCGCCCCGACGACGCCTTGGTTTACCGCGAATGCACCGCGATTTATCGAGAATGGCTATAAGCCTAGCGTGATGTTATATAGCCATATAACATCACGCTACGACCAATAGGAGCTGAATAATGGTCAATCCATGAGACCGTAGCCCACAACAGCTATTTTATAAAATTAAAACTAGGCAAGCCCTCACTTATCGGCTGCGTCAGTGGGCATCAAAATGGTACCTAGATAATAATTTTATTGTATTGAATAATATTCTATATTCTATCTGTCATTTAAAAAGTTCCCAACCTCCTATTTTTGTATCATGTACAATCCCAAAGGCAATTATTATCTGAAGTGACATAATTATACGTATTGAACTATCTAATTTTATCTCTTTGCTAATGATATAGGTATAGTTCTACTATTTGCAATCTAGAACAAAATTACAAGGTCGATCTTAGTGAATCTACATTATTACGATGTGGCTATATTATTATCTATAAGTATAACGTATTCACTATTTCTGAATGTCAATCTGTGGACCTAGATACCTATTAATAGATAGGATCTTTAGTGCCAATTTTATTGATATTGTTTGTAAACACAACAACCAGATTTAACTGGCCTGGAACGCTGACAAAAGATCTAAATAAATGTAGATGCTGTTAGATAACTGAATGATAAAAACCTACACATTTCTTCATGATTAAAATATCTATGGACGAACCTAATAAAATCAGAATCTAGACAATGCATGATGCTGTATCTAAGGTACCCAACTACCCACTTAATAGAGTTGTATCGTATGCAAAAATATATGAATACTAGAAGGCGCGCGGGGCGCTCCGGCGTTCTTAGTCGGCCACTGCTAGCTTGTTTTGGCCGTAGCGTGATATTCTATAGCCTATAGCCTTCTTCGATAAATGGGCTATCCTGCTATCCAGCACAAAAAAAGTATTTTTCAAATTGGACCAGTAGTTCCCGAGATCCTAGCGTTCAACCAAACAAACAAAGCAATAAACACTGCGTCTTTATATTATTATGTATAGATTAAAACCAATCCAATTTGGTTAAACAAAAATTATTAATACTTAGATAACTAAATAAAGAAAAGAATAACAAAACTTGACCTACTATGCTAAATATACGCTCATTCAATGTCATGTGTCACTAGTTGATAAAAAACTAAAGATATTTCCATTTAGTATACCTAGCTAGCTTTAAATTTATAGTAGCTACAGACACAACATTGTTTATCTCCCACAGTTTCTGATCGCCTGGTACTTCGGAAAAGTCGCTTGCACAATTTTGTGCAGCTGCAGTAAGATTTTTAAATGCAGTCTTGTTTATGTATGTACATATTTATTTAAATATACGTATATTTATGAATACTGAATACGTAATATTTGCAATACTACATACTTACTAGGTATAATGCGTTTATTGAACTCGTGTGTTGCAAATTCAAGGCGTTGCCAGAGCGGGAGTTTTGGGGTTCAAACCTCCCCGAAATATTAAAAATTCTACATTAGTTTTTATACAGATCATTACTAAACGCTTCATAAAAATAAAATACATGGATGTTTATCCCTTGCTGATATCAACATTCTGTGTTAATAGTTCACGTGCATATTAATTAATGTCAGTTTTAACTTTTTTTTTGTTTTATTTTCTTACATCTATATTAATAAAAAAGCTGATGAGTTTGTTTGTTTGTTTGAACGCGCTAATCTCAGGAACTACTGGTCCGATTTGAAAATCTCTTTTAGTGTTGGATAGCCCATTTATCGAGGAGGGTTATAGGGTATATAACATCACGCTACAGCCAATAGGAGCTGAGCAGTGGCCGAACAAAAGCGACGGGAGCGAAGCCCCGCGTGACTTTTAGTCCCATATTTTCTTTTAGGTATTATTTGATAAAGAGTTTTTCATGAGTCTTGTTCCCTGGTCTTACCATTCAACGTGGTAATTCTGCTAGCGTTTCCTCAGACATCAGACCTCAATCAGATGTTGTATTTATAGAATATTCCTATGAATACAATATCCGGTTTTTTGTTTTTGTTGTTTAGTTTGGTTCGATTCGACGCTCTAATCTCAGAGATTAGGTACTTTTGAGTTTGAATTGAAAAAGTCTTTGTGTTGGATAGTCTATTTATTAAGGAAGGCAATCAATCCGCATTATGCCAGCGTGTGTGGATTATGGCCTAAACACTCTCTGGATAAAGGAGAGGAGACCCGAGCCCAGCAGTGGTACATTAATGAGTACGTTGGGAGTTCCAGGGAGTGCCTAAACTATTGTCTTGGAACTAGCAACGAAATTAATCAGAAGTAAAGGAGGAGTTGGAAAGAAATAAAAATGTGCTAACATGATAATTGTCCAGTTACCTGAAGCAGTAAGCGGCTTCATAGTCTGCAGATGTATGATTTTGGCCTCGCTCCGTCCCCTGGCACTGCTGGAGTACACCACTGCACTCAAGTTACGTTCTTCTTCTACATCAGGCAAGTGAAAGTGTCCAGCTGTATCAGACACGTTGTGGAGAGCTGTTCCGTCTTCATCCAAGATCTCTAGGTGAACTGTTTGAGGCCGCCCTCCATCCCAAGCTTTGGAAATAAAAGTTAGTGAAAGATTACCGTCTCGTATACCAATGCCGTACAGTGCTGGACATAGACCTCATCTCACTGTAGCGGAAATTAGATAACGATATGAATACTACTTACTAGATTATATTTAGTTCTCGTCTCGTTAGAACTCGTCACATTTTCTTTTAACATGTCTGTAATACGATTACTGGAAGATAGCTAAACCTATTTGGAAAATTATATATACCTATTTGTTTGTATTGGTATACGTTTACGAGATTCTCAATTCACCAGATTCGCAATTAACCAAATATTGGAATTAAGAATCTAGTAAACTGCTCCGGAGCCCACGGTCCCATTGTCATCAGGTCAGGATCTGACGATGGATATGAAGTTTTTCTTGCGATTGAAATGTATTCACGTAAAAGTAACTTACGCAATGATATTGACATACGAGTACAATATCATTGACCTTACGTAAGTACCTTTACGTGAATATTATTTATTCTAACAGTTATTGCGTGCACCATCTTTATGTAACGTCAGTCTGGAATAAACTCTCACTCTTACCCAATTTTTTTAGTCTCATCACTTTAAACCCCTTCCAAGATACTTAGTACTCATATTCAGTGATATAACAGCTAGTCAGGTTCCATAGTTAACTTTCTAATAACTTGAAGCAATCTTTAGCAGAGCCGCCAACGGCATACCTTTTTTACATTGGACCCTCAAAGCACTCGGATAAGACCTGAGGACCACACACTCAGGGGTGAGTGGTGGACCTCCAGGTGAGATGGTGTAGCTGCAAGGTCGTTTCTGTTCTCCAAACGCGTTGGTGGCTCTACAGAGAAGGAGACCGATGTCACCGTCACGTGACAACCAGGTCAGGGTCGAGGAGTAACGGTGATGGTGGCCGGGCACTTTCTGTTAAAACATTAATTTAATTTAGTTTCGTTCGCGAGGTGTGTACTAGTGCGTAGGTAATAAAATTATGTGTTAAACCTTCCTGACTAATCACCTCACTATCTCAGAGCAACACGGGAGTAGCCAAGCGCATGCTTTCCCCTCTCGATCTCGAAGAATCGATTCGTGTCCGTTTATATGTGTGGTGATTTTATTTTGGTGTGCGTTTATAAAAACGTGGATTTTATCTCATGAGTGTGCGGCAGTGCGTAGATGTGTGCTATGTATATATACCTCACCTCCCCCAAAATATTTTAATGTAAAATTAGCGCAAAGACAACTCCTGCCTAACTCTATATTGGTGAATTCCGCATAATATTCCGTTGCAAAGTTTAGACGATCTAAGCGTAGACGTACTTACTTAGTTACTTACAAACATTGAGAAGAGACTTAATTATATTAGGGTAGGAAAGAAGTTCCATTCCTGGCGCAATATGCCTGTTCCGCAAAGAAGCAAGATAGATACTAAGTATACTCACTGTAACACTTGTGTACAAAGTTTTAGAATCAGCGAATGTCCAGCTGAACTGCAGTGGTTCTGGAGACGCCTCCACCATACACGTCACCGTCTCAGCCTCCCGACGAACTGCGCCAATGGTCTCATCTCGAGTTGTCAGACATATTGGACGATCTGGAACCGTATGTTTTAAATAGTTAATATAATCATAGGGAGTTATTTTTTCTTTTGATGGTCACCGTGGCACGTGGTGGTCGCCTCTACACGAACATCGCCGTACCGAGTAACGTGGGTCAGATTCCCATACGAGATAAATATTAGTTTGATTCATAGATGTAACAGAGATGTATGTTTATAAAGTCTCCCACTATACAGTGCTTATTCCCCAGAGCCGGCGTTGTCTTTTTAAACTACTTAACAATAAAATAGATCTTTTGTTAACTCACCCTGGTGTTGTAAATATCCATGGGTAGCGGACATTACTTACCATCACTTGACCGCTTCCTTGTATGCTATCTCTATTATAAAAAAAAAACTTACATCCAACGTTTAGAGTGACTCTGTCTTCGAAGACAGCCGTGGGCAGGTGTGAGTTGTGCGCCCTACAGACCAGCTCACGTTTACTGTCCCGTAGTGAAGGTGCCAGAGTTAGCGAAGATACCGTGTAGTTGCCGTCGTGAAGTTCCTGGTCAACAATGACAAACCTTATCTTAGACATTCAGAGAGGAAGTTTATTGAAGGTTATAAAACCACACACGATTACTCTATTGATCGATTCTCTCAATGATCTTCTCGATTGTCGTTTATATATGTCAAAAAACCTTGGGAAAGGGAATATATTGTTATATAAAAAGGTCGGTGTGCATCTAACGAGACATTTTTGTCTTATGCTATACAGAAGAACACATCACGTTTACAGCAAGCTGCTCGAACTCATGCTTCTTATTAATAAATAATAAATAAATCTTATGAAAGCTATTTATATATTTAGTCAAATACGATATGCCCCACGATTCATTATTATCTTTTTTTCAATAAAACCGTTCAAATCTATAAATAGCATTTTTGTTTACGTCGGATCGAGATACTGCTTTGCATCAAGCTGTTACTTTCCGATCGTAAAACTTTCGGAGGGCTTAGAATCAGGGGGCAGAGTCGTCATCAGTCATACTGACCCCTGATTCTAAGCCGCGCGCACCTTTATAACCAAAGGCACCTTAGCCTTGCCTAGTTTGCCTTAGGGATAATCCGCCATTGAGTCAGACTATAGTTAGAACGAAAGTTTCTTTTTCTCTTCACTTCCTTATCCAACGACAGATTTGAACCGTAATTTTACCCCATTGCTATTACGAGCATCAATGATGCTGAATTAATTTCCTGAATATATAAATGAAAAACTCGATAACCTTTTCTTTCTCTTTCTCACAAAGTAAGTCAACTATACATCGGCGTAATGGATGACAAGTGGCATGCTGAAGTGTACGAGAGACGAGAGACTGATTAAGTAACAGACCTACTTTATCAAGAATATTGCAAGAATAAACAACGCGTCATCCTATTTCATGGTCACGACTGGACATTGGCCTCTCCTTACTTACACGCGCCGTCCTCCGATTTTCGCAATAACATCTACCAGGAGCACATAAAAGGCAGGAGAACGACGGTAACATACGTTCACGCACACTACAATATCAACAGTGTGTCTATTACATATTTACTACTACTAATGCACTAACTTTGCAATATTTATTCATTTATTTATATATCCAACACACATTGTCTGAATCTAATTTGAAAAAATGAATTTAAAATAGGTAACAGGACTCGTCCATTATTGAACCCTCACTGTATTTCAATTACCAAAAAGATGAAGAAGTAAACATACAATGAAACTAATTTACAAATCTAGGTAAATACCACCTACATATTATTATAATGCTATCTTAATTAGGTAATTAAAATTAATCTATTTACAATTGTTTTTTTAAATTTAGTCGGTTTTTTATCAATTTTTATTTACAAGCTCATATCATTATAATTGATATAAGTATACTTATTTATTATTTACTTACTCAGATAACATACGTCTCATGATTTTATTTTTTTGTCTGGTCAATGCCCTAGATTGAGGGTAGTGGTGTATCAATTTTTCCATTGGATGTAAGATTTACTTAATATTATATACCTTATGAACATTGGGTCTCAGCATGGTGTCTCCTAGATGCCACGTGACGGAGGGAGGGGGCATGCATCCCACCACTACACAGTCGACCACACGGGGCTGCCCGGCTTCGAAGTCAAAGTTATTGTTCAGACGTATCTCCACGCTCAGGGGTGCCACTGAAAATTATACAAATAAGAAACGCGATTTCTTGGTGATTACTACTGCAACTCGTTTGAGTTTACTCGTCATGTCATATTGTGGCTAATGTGGCAAATCTGCACAATTGCACATAAACAATAATGACTGTCACCGTGGCGCAGTGGTTAAGGTGGTCGCCTCGCCACTACATCGCCGTGCCGGGTGACGTGAGTTCGATTCCCACACGAGACAAGTATTTGTGTGATTCATAGATATTTGTTTCTAGTCTGGGTATACTTTGTGTCCGTTAGTTTCATGTTTGTAAAGCTCCCCGCGACACAGGGCTCGTTCCCTAATGCGCGTCTTTAAAAAAAAAAAAAAGAAAAGAATACACGTCAGGATATCGTTTAAAAAAAAGCTGGTGGCCTGCTTTTAATTCGGTCACGTTGGTGATCTAGATCGCGTAGCTGGGGATTTTCAGACCAGTAAATGCTATTATTGTATTAGGGCCCACGCCATACAGACAGATTTTCTGCTAATATTTACCAGTTCCCAAAGACAGGGCCTAATTTTTCATTTCTTCATATCATCTTTTTATTCTTTCATCCTTTGTATACGACTGAGCAGGGAGCTTAGAAACATAATAATATAATAAGCTTAAATTACTTTAGCTTAGAAAACCGTGAAATGGGCTTCTCTCTTAATTTAAGAACTGCACTTTGGTCGGTGGAGTAAACGCCACTCGTCTCTTGCTTCGGCCAATCCTTTTACATCTGGGTACGATACTACCTGAACCGTCTCCTTGATCTGTTTTAAGAAGTCGAGTTCGATTTCGACCGGCGCCAGTACCAATGTAAATTTCACTTTGTAAGTCATGTGACTTACTTAACATGTAACCTACTCTCAGTTCTCTAGATATAGGAGAGGAAAGCCCAGCAATAACATTAATTGGTGGTTATTATTATGATTATACTCACAGTACATCTTAACAACAACACTAGCAATCAAAGGCTCGGTGACGTCAGCGTTTTGTGCCAAACATTCGTAGTGTGCGTCTAGTTCAGATCTAGTGAGGTTGTGGACGCGCACTTCGGCCCGGAGCACGCCCGGCCGGGCAGTGTGAGCTCGTTCTATCACTATACTGTTGCGACGCCAGTAGACTAACGTATCTGGTTGATCTGCACAAGTTTATATGTGGATTTAACAACTACCTATTTGGAAGTCAAATACCTGTGGGCACGTCCATTAATCACGTAATGTTATTTAGCATTTGGTTAAGCCCCCTCTCCTGGTGATGTGTTCAGACATCCGCGTTCACTGTAATCCATGCGATAGCTTATAAATTTGCACACAGAACGTCAGAACGCGGTTTAAGTTATAGGTATGCCTAATATTATAAAAAAGGTAGAAAATCGTATCTATACAAAATTTAAATCTTAATATTATACCTTTACATAAACTGACGTTACCGGACGGAAACTTTCCGATACCTAGTTCAAAATCAGAGCCCTAAAAAAGCTTGTGAATTATGTGTACTTAGATGATTTACTTACGATCATCAACTTCGCATATGAGAGTGAGGTCAGATCCAAGACTGAGAGGTCCCACGTAGCCTTTACCGATCTCGTTGCCAGCCTCATTGTATATCCGTGGCATTCCAGGAGATTCTATAAAACCAATTTATTATTCATCTTCATTTACTTCCCTGCTAAAGAAGAAGGACGGAACTGCTTGTAAAACAGAAACGGTAAAAGTTAGCCTAAACCCTCTATGTCCTCGCACGGGAGGGTATGTGTAACGCATTTCCCCTATTCAAAAAAAAGGTACAGTACTTTAGAGACAAATGTGGCTAACATAACATAAAATAAAATAAACTAAAAAATGAATTCCCGAAATAAAAAAATAATACTCACCGACCAGTCTGATATCAATAACGTAGTCTACAGAAGGTGATGCCTGGTAGTGAACCCTGCAGCGATACAAACCCCCATCTTGGTCTGTCACACGCTTGAGCAGCAAAGAGGTGTCGTCGTGACACGAGCTCCCTTCGCATGACCCACCAAACATACGGTCGCGGTTAAGTGATCTGGAATAGATGTAACATAGACATAAAACTTTTCATAAATGCGAAAGTGCACTTTCTATATGTTGGCCTAAGATCCAAACTCCATCTAAGCGCAGAGGAGAGGCGATGGGTCTCAATAACCAATCTCAAAAACCAAATAGACAGTGGCGGTTCTAGTACAATTTTTAGATTGTACCGGTACTGCAAATACAAAACTTTAGTTTAGTTAGCTATTGTTTGTTGAACAACTCTCGTCTCTGCTTTAATCCGGGGCTTATTCTAGGATAAGGATCGTTTGTCGCGGACGAATGTTCCTGCGCTCCCGTGACCACAGCAGAGCGCGACGAGAGGAACACCTTGGGGTTTTAGTGGGTGCGAGCCCCACATAACCCCTCGGTTCTTTCCCCAAGACCCAGGGGTATGCGTCAGGCATTTTCCCAAGTAAAAAAAAAAAAAAAGGATCGTTTAAGTGATTTTTTGGTCGTTTATGCTTTCATTCATAAAGATAACGCCCATACTAAGAATCAAAGCCTAACGTGACTATTTTTCACCTCCTCAATCATCATCATCTGTCTAAGTATATAAGTCCAGAACTTTTCCTAACAAGGGCTACTTACATTTCTTCGTGATCCATCAGGATCCAGGATTCAATGATGAACCCTCGTGAATACAGAGTTATGACCTTTGAGAGTCTAACCGTACTGTCTTGAAATCGCAACGAATTAGCAAAACTCGTAGTGTTTAGTGAGTTCGGGGAGGCGAAACTTACTCCTCTGCATACCCCAGAGAGCATGTGCTTATCTTGATACACACTATAAAGCAACTTATACTAGAGCTAAATTGGAATTGTTATTGTTTACTCTATCTCCAATTTGTTATCATCATTTATAAAATAATACTTAATAATAATTTATATAATTTGTTATATTAAAGTATTTTTTTGCTCAAATACTCTTACCGCCTCTCAGTCTCCTCATTAGGGAACCTGTACAAAAAGTCTCGATCATTCTTGAGCCAAAGCACATAAGAGTCAGGTCCATCGAGGAACACCTTCCCCTGGCCACAGGGGAGACGCGCGTCACGACCTCGAACAGCACGGAGTACTACGACTTCTGAAAAGATGACCTGAGGATTATGAGAGGTAAGATACCGCGAAATTT
Source organism: Laspeyria flexula (assembly GCA_905147015.1). Classification (NCBI taxonomy): domain Eukaryota; kingdom Metazoa; phylum Arthropoda; class Insecta; order Lepidoptera; family Erebidae; genus Laspeyria; species Laspeyria flexula. The sequence continues at coordinate 4,252,071 of LR989949.1, read as the reverse complement.
ACCGCCAACTTAGGTCAGTCAGGAGGTTCAGAACGGCAGGTAATTATTGCATAGGTTTCAGAACTTGGAACTGTGAGCGCTAAACCGCGGGATTATATACATTTTATACATATTACCAGTTCTATAGTGTTTGATTTCTGCTGTTGAGTACTGACTCAGAGTGGAAAGGGAGAATTTTACTGCGCCTGTAGTATCTAACGCAGCAATTTCAGATGAACAGCGCCGATCCCAATTTTGTACTACTTATGCACCGCAAAATAGACTGTTAAACCACCTGCCCGACGTTCACGCCGCTTACGTCATTTTATAACCGTCAGCATAGAAATATGGTAAGAAATAAATATGCAAAAATAAAGTGTGCAATCTGACCTGGATCAACAGATAGAATTGTCTTGATTAGGAATGCATATATTACGTAGTACTTCATTTTCTGAAACAAAAAATACTTTCTCATAATCATAGAAATAGATTTATTATACACAAATAGGTAGTAATTATAATATCTCTAAAATAAATGAAATCTTAGTTTGAAATTTATTTTGAAACCTTTGAAGCACAATCTTGAATAGTGAATTTTGCATTAATTACTCAAAAAATAATTTATTTCACGCACCGCTGTCACCATGTAGTAAAACAACAAGATGGTTTGACACAGACTGACTTTATTTTATGTTAACTACCCACATTACTTTATTTATTAACTATTAACATGTACGTACATTATACTACAGGATATACCTATTAATTGAAAAATTTAGGTAGGTAGACGTACCAATCTATGTAACAGAGGTACTCGTACGTTTAAACGATCATTTTACAAAATGTAGGTAAGTTATTAATTAGAAAGCATAATAAATATATATTAACAGTTTGCTTTATTATTTGTGTATATTTTAACTTTTTTCTAATGAATGCGATTTGACAGTTTGAAAAGTGAGCTGCTCCAACTAAGTAGGTACAAAACTTCGGCGGTGACAAGAATCCTCACCAGCCACAACAAACTAAACTACCATAATATGTCTAAACTCAGCCTCAACCAGTCCAAAATGTACAGATTTTACCAAGAGTCAGAGGAAAATGCATTGCATGTCCTCTGCTCATGTTGACCACTCATGCACAAAAGAAGTATCCATTTAGGGCAACACCAAGTGCAACCTAAGATACAGAATCTCTGCTCTAAAATCTGGAATTTCCTATACCTAATCCTATAAAAAACCAAGGGCGTTCAAAATATCAATCTTAGCCGAGGTAACAAAGAAACCGCTGACGGCTTCTAGCCCATTAAATAAATAACAAAATAATAACTTTGAAAGGAAAACGGCTTGTTCTTTTTTGCGCGTCTTTTTTCCTAACTTTCCTGTGTCGACTAAAGTTTTAAACTATGCAAAATTCATTCACAAACACGAACACTCAATCATGACTCATAGAAATAAACAAAAATTAACACAAAACGCACAGCCCTATTCTACATATTCCATCCAGCTGAAGTTGAGCCCCCGACACCAAAGACTCCCTCGTTTTTAATCCAATTAGCAAAGTGAAGGAGGGGGTGGTGAGGTCAAGTTACTCTGGGAGTAGTTGCCGACTCGCACGCAACGTCCCCTTGCAGGGTGACTCACGTATTGTCATAAAAGTAAAGCGAGTTTGATCAAAAAGAAAAGATTTTTTTTAATGAATACACGCACATCACAATCAGCATCAAATTGATCTGCTCCCGCAGACCCACTATTGTAAGTTAGTCAGCAAATAACAACTAAATTACATAATTTTATAATTTAGTTGGACAACTACAATTGTACGTAATCGAGTCTGATACAATAATAAAATGAATAGGAATTAATAGGATACCGATCCTATTAATTAGTTGGATGAAAACGAAAACAAAAAAAATGTGCGGAAACCTTGTCAGGGAGTTCATTCCAAAACCATTTCATTCATTTCATTGATAAATCTTGGGAGGAAAAAAGAATGTACTGTAGATGTATCTCTATGCTGTAGGCGCTGTAAGTAAGGGTCGTGGATCTTTAAACTCATTCATCATTATCATCAGCAACCCATTAATGTCCCACTGCTGAACTCGGGTATCCTCTCCTATATCTAGAGAGCTGAGAGGGTTTACACCTTATTCCACACACGCTGGCCTGGTGCGGCGGGTTGGTGGACTAAAAACTAAAGCACTAAATTGGATTATTATCTCAAATAACCAGCTAAATTTTTTCAGATTTTTCAATGTTGAAATTAATATTTGGTTTCATAATTGTCGTTGCTTGATGTGGCAGAAATTTGAAAAAGGTTATTATATAAGTAACAACATACTTATAATTTTTTTTAAAGTAGCTATTTTCCGTAAGTATGGGGAGGGATTTTATGGTATTATTTTTTTCGAAATGGCTCGAGCCAGTTCAATGATTCTTTTGTATTTTTAGTAGTTATGAGAAAACGTCGTCATGCAATTTACCGCGATAGTAAAATAGTACTTACCTATGGTACCTATATCCGTGTAGTAAGTCAACCCGTGGGTGTTGTAAAAAGCGACTAAGGGGGTACCCTATGCAGACAAGTGCACTGCGAAAAAAGGAAAATTCGAAACAGACCCTATACCAACCCGTCTGGTCATCGTGGTATACCTACTTAGTAGAATAAATTCCTTCCACATTCTTTGGAGGAGACCCGTACCCAGCAGTGAGACGTTTATGGGTTGAAAGAATGATGATGATCTAAATGGCAGACCAATGTTTGCCGGGCCAGTTATTACTATAATATTACTAGCTGTCCCGGCGAACTTCGTACCACCTACTTAATTTATGATTTTATGAAAGTATACCTACCTACCTACATTACCTACCTACCTACCCTAACTAACTACCTACCTATTAACTTAAAAAAAAAATTAAAAAATATATAAAAAACATAAAAACCTTGAACTTCACACTGAACATTTAAAAAAAAGAATTGGCCAAATTGGTCCAGGCGTTGTTGAGTTATGCGCTTACCAACACATTTAGCGATTCATTTTTATATAATAGATTGCTACCTGCCGTAAACCACCAATGCGGAGCTGACAGGAGATATACATAATTATTTCAACAATCGATAGAATTTTATGATTGAGAAGGAATACATATCATTAAGTGCACACGGGCACGACTATTTGGTATGAATAATAACGTGAAATAAAAGAGTATAATAATAAAAAATAAATAAGTATCTTCTGTGTACCTAATAGTTTCATAAATTATTACATTTAACATACTGACAACTAATAGTCGCACTGCAAATTAAGTTATAGGCACTTATAAAAAAAAATATGTCTATATTCTACTGTAGATAACTACTAATTTAACAAAATATTGTTCATAAAATATTTACACTTAGCTTAAAAATATACACAGCTAAACTATTAAAAAAAAAGAACCAGATACTCTATTTACAGGAAATTCCTATAAATAGAATATCTGACTAAGATCAGATTCCTGAGGAAACGTACCCAAAAGGCTAGCCACATTACCGCGTTGATAACTAAGTACCTACCTACTTGTACTTAATAAATATATAATACGAGTATAAAGTTACAAAACTATTCGCTTTGCAGTAAATATTTTGTCAAACAAGTTCTAAAATATATGGTAAGATGTGATGGTGGCTTTAACCGCTAAACGGTGACGCAAAGAAATAAAGGACAAATTAATATAAAAATAAAAACAGTTTTTTATGCAAATAAAAAAAAAACAATTCAACTTACTTGTGTAAATTCACTACAATGTCAAGCAACAACAATGTCCATCATCCCAAGTATCATTATTATCATCATCATAATAATATCAGTCCCACGATGTCCGCCACGTATGTGCGCGATAAGCTCAAAAACGACTTGACGGATTTTCATGAGGTTTTCACCAATAAATAAAGACGCGATTTATGAGTAAGTTTTAAATATATCGGTGAAGTTTAAAAACAATTGTGACAAAATAATGGGAGCCTATATATAAAAAAAATATTAATTCACGCATTAAAGTAATTAAAAACAACTCACCGTAAAATTTGCTCGATAATACATAAATACGATATGTGTTTGTTTTATGTAAATGCGAACACGACTGCTTTCATCAAAAACTTTGTTCTGAATAAAGTTTTCACCTAGGTTTAATACCAGGTATTGCGGGGTTAGGTGAAAGGACAAGGTGGATAAGACTCCCATAAAATTAAATGATAATACATACACATAAAAAATATATATTATTATAGTTCTTTGTTTTGTTTTTAGTTCTGTTACACTTAAGTATACATGTATTAAAACAGAACCAAAAGCTAAACAAAAAAACAAGGGGTCTTTCGTCGCTTTTCCATTGTTTGAAATGATAACTTCAAAAACGACCCTTTCCAATTAACACTATGCGGCGAACAACTCGTGGTATAAATCGAGGAAAGACCTAACACAACAACTCAAACCTAACTATTTGAGGCTAATAACTGAATCTGTTAAGCGTTTTCGTTGCTTAGATCTCTTGCCTGTGCCTTTCTTTCTGGTCTTCATCAGATCCTGAAAGATTCGAGTGCTGAAGAACGAAACTTCTTGGCGTTTACTTTGCTCAAAACTTGTGTGTTTTTCAAGTCATCATCAGATCCTGTCCCAAGTTTTGGAGTGACACCATATTTGAGTTCAAGAACGAAACTCCTACGCGTTTACTTTGCAAATATAGTGATTTGCATAGTTACACTGACAAAGCCTTTGCGTAGCGACGGCGGTTTCAAAATATAACTTACTCAAAAATACTAAAATTAATAGAACAAATTTAATAATGTCCTCAATGTTCAATTGAGAATTTGCGACACATGTGGTCTAAATAATATTTTAAAATCTTATACTATCTTTAATCTCTCTTACTTAATTATTAAGTTATGACAGGTTTTAGAATTAAGTCTTGATTATTAATATAATTAGGAGTATCATTAGATGTATTTTCGTTACTCCATCCATGTTGGATTCTGCGGCCGCAGGCAACTTTACGAAAAAACAAATTTTATCCAAGTTACTTAAAGTTTGAGCCCAATCTTTATACCTACATATTGATAGAAATGAGGCTCTAAATATAAAAGCTTTATGTGCCTTATCCTTACAAAGCGAACTATGCGTAATGCAAGGGGGTGGTGTTTACAAAAATTTTAAAACTCACGCTCGGAAATACTCCAGTGGAAACTCGACCATATAACATAATACAGACGCCATAATTTTTCTTTTACAATATATGGAACATATAACTTTTTTAAACAGATGGTATGCCGATAATGATACGACCAGTATCATAGAGCTACATTTTAATTCGAACTAGTTACAGTTAGGGTTCAAGTTACGCTGGCTATATTCGTTGGGGTGGCCCCCTGCATATCGCGAGTTCATTAAAACCCTTTTGATTAAATGTGCATACGTGCAATTACAATTAGGACGTCTTGTAGAAACTACTTGAAATAAGTGCATTACTAAAGGAAGGGAGAGGAACAAAGGTAAGCGAGAAATTCTCGGGATTTGTAAATTGTAGTGTAGGTACTTAGGTAGGTACTACCAGTTTACGAGACTTATAAAAATTACATTATCAAAACAGCGACGTCTATTGTGTATTTAAACGTATTGAGTAACATTTAGTTTTTGAATTATGTTTTATTTTGTTATATATTTTGTAATGAAAACCGAAAGTTATGCGAGAAAGTGGGACCAAAATATTTAAAAAAGAAAATATTTACTGGATAGAGAATAAAAAGCTTTATAAACGATTATATATTTAATAAGTATATATTTTTTACTGTGTTTAACCGATTAAAATAAAAAAAAGTGTATGGAGTCAGGATGTACCTTTTACTTTGTTATTGGCCTTTATGTGCTGATTGTTCAAAAATCTCCACCAGCATGCCTGTCTTCCGAAAAAACCTCCTTTAACCAGTAATCCCAGTAAAGTCTATGTTCTCCCAGTTCTAGTAGTAGCTACCTACAGTACCTACCTCTTAGTAAAATTACATTAGGAGCGGCTCAGTGACTCAGTCAGGAAAGTAAGATACAAAACATACAGTTTCTAATCACATTAGTGGAGGTATGTAGTTGTAGGTACACATCTGAATATGAATCCTATCACTACTTCCCACCCGCGGTTCCACCCGCGTCATTCACGAGAACATAATCTGACCGAAATGATGTAGGTAGACGGTGCTCGAGTAGCGATCGTTGTTCGAGTATCGATGGTGTGGCCATTGTGGGCCTTTGTGTATATTATGGTCAATTTTAGGTAAAGTACGTATACGGCCTAGGGGCTTACTCTGAATTTCGACATTCGATTGGTCGGTTTTGATATCGCTGCGAAATGTAAGGATGATCGTGTATTTTGTCCTATTTCCAATGCTATAATATAGACTAGGTATAAGGTAAATGTCCCTTAACAACTTTAATATTTTTTAAATAAATTACTAACATGATATCTGTTTGGAAGCTTAAGTGTCATCAATATTGTAATTTTGCCAGTAATTTAATGCATGTAGTAGGTAGGTATGTAGTTTTAGTTCGAGGTTTTTTTTATATTACCTAATTTATTTGTGATCCTCTTGTTTGAAACCTAATAATCGTGATACAATTTGGCTCTGCTTCTAAGTTTTTGAGTTTTGATATTGAGTTGTGATGAATTAATAGTAAAAAAACATTAATTATTTAAAAGGTTTAATAATTAAGATCAGGTTAGAGCTAGGTATATTTTAAATCAAAAAGTTCAATTGATCCAATAACATTTGCACAGCAATTTATACACCTTTGAACCTTTTCTAAGCCGTCATTTAGCTATTTCTAATTGATACCAAAGCTTGGTAAAAAAATGTCGGCACTATCGTAAATTTTATCTTTTGCAGATAAAAATTAATAAAATAAATGAAATAAAAAACAAAATTATGTTGATAGTAGGTATCTATGCGAATTTGTCTTAAGATGTTCAAAGTTTTATTGAATAAATGTTTTTTTTTTCAGTAGTAGGTACCTAAGACTTAGAAGATTATTATAAATCACCATAGAAAATTACAATTGCAATTGTATGAATGTTTAAAAAGTACAGATAAATGTTGGTTAGGTACATCTAATTAGTGTCATCAAAACCATAAAAATGTAAATTCGGGTCACCTTTAAACTCATACCTATTATAAGAATTCTAGTGAACAAAACACACCGAATTTAGCTCATAAGAAACTTAATTAATTATATTACTTGTGTTATTATTTACATATAAATAATCTTAATTATTGTATAAATACATAAGCAACAAAAAATACCTAGAATACCTATCCCAAATTCGGTAGTACGGTACACGAACTAAGGGACACATGAAAAATAAAATGACCGCTATTCCGTGCGTCGATTTCTATGCTTGCTTTTAAATATATTCTGAGGCAAATTGATTGTTAAGGAAAACAAGAAATCACTATTAAAAGTTTTATTGAAATGGGCTTACATTTTCGTTTCTATAAGCTTAAGAAGTAGGTACCTACCTACTAGTGGTAACCTTACGGTGACAAGAAATATTTTCACACTGTACAACAGTTTGTAGCCGACTGAGAGTTCTGAGCCTCGCATTGCTCTCATTTTAGTCGCCAAAATGTTGGTAAGTTCTTGATTTTTAGACAGTTTAAATTATAGAGATTTGTTACTAAATATATAATTTAAATAAATAATATTTATTTTACTTATTATTTGCATCAGAAACAAAACTCACGAAATAACGTACTAAGCACGAACCAGGGGCCCTTTACCTTAGTTTGATGAATAGAATCCATATTTATGTGTAAAATTTTATCGAAGTAGGTACCTACCTAGTTTACTTTACGTTAATAAGTACCTAGATTTTAACCCCGACCCACAAAAAGGGGTATTTTATGTTTGACTGCTATGTCACGTGAGTGTCTATCTAAGGGCCGATTATTCATCGCCAAATAACTTTATCCGACGAATAAACCTGAATTTTTGTCAATTTTTCTATACAAAATCAGTATGTTCATAACCGGTTATGGCCAAGGAACTTATACCTATCTCCTAACTAGCGAGATATAGGTACTTAAGTTCCTTGATAATGGCCACGTATATCCGATTACTATGATATCTAAAATAAGTTTTTAAGTCTGTTCAAAGTGCATGGTGTATTTATAATACCTTTGGCCCAATTTTATGATTTTTTCAACTTTCACCCCCTTTATAGAAAATAACCGATAAGCAGACAACCAATTACATAATTAAAAAGTTGCCATTGATAATATGGGTCATAATTTTTACACATCAAAATCTACCTTATTTTATAAATATTTAGGTATGAATTTAAAAAGCACTAGATACTTTCTGTCGATATCATTAGGGTGCATTGTTATCACATGGGGTGGCGGTGGCACGATGAATCACTAAATGTGAATCATTGGTAGGTCTGTATTAGTAAATGGAATATTTTGTTACCAAGAAATGCAAGCTATTTGGCATTATTCGTATAGGTACATTTTAATTGATTGGTAGGTGAGTAAGAAAACAATTTAGTAGGTACCTAAGTAAATGGGTACCTACCTTCATAAAGTTTTAGATTTTTACACCGAGCATTTTTAATCGCCTTCAGACTTTGTTTAGGCCATAGTAATCACAGAATACATCTAGACATAAAACCTAAACTAAATAAGTACTAGGTACTTACCTAATAAAAAATATTGTAGCCTGAATGACCTATTGGCAATAAAGTTTTAAGGATGACTAAAAGTGCATGGTGTATAAAAATACTGCCGAAGAGTTCGTGTTCGAGCCAGGCATAATGGTAGGTGCGGAGAGTTTGTGTCTTGAAATTCTCAGAACCTATCACCCCGGAGTCTGACAATGAGCCTGTACAAGGAAAAAGGTCCGCTCAAAAGCAAATTACCCGAGTTCAGGGTTATCGTATTCTGTCCGTCTTCTGACCTCTGATAACCCTATTATATCCCAGCGTAACTGCCTTGTAGCTTCTTCTAGCTCCACTATTTTCTCGTCAGCCTGGAGTTGAACGTTGATTGTATGGTGCCAGGGCCAGTCGTCGTCGATGGAGGTAGTCATATCTATACAGCAGATTCTTAGTACCCCTGCCCCGCTATATCCCACGCCACTACCTTGGCTTGGGCTGGCGGGGCTGCCGGGTACTGGGGGCCGTTATATATTATTTTGTGCCGTTCATTGTATAGGTGGATATTGGTATACCTACTGTTACCATGCTGGCCAGCCATGTTGGTTTTATTCCTTCTCTAATGCAGTTGTTACTATAGCAAACTTGATCCGTTTGTCGTTTGTAAAGATACGTATTCTTAGCTCCGTCGTCGTAACGTGCGGGTCTTGCATTTAATTTTATATTTATTATTTTTAGTCCTTTAGCCGGCGACTCCCGGGTAAGGCTTTGCGACCCCTCTAGGGGTCGCGACCTCTATACCCTATAGTCCCTATACCAACCAGTCTGGACAGCGTGGGTTGAAATGATGATGATGCCAAGAAGTGTGGTAACTACCATTAGTTTAGGTAACGATAGGGACGTTATTCCACCTAATAGAAAGGATACATGTTAAAGCATTAGGTACTAACAAATAAAACACGAATATACCACAATTGTTTATTACACAAAACATTTTATAAACAATCTTTCACGTGACATCCACGCCGGGTTCCATACATACAACACCGATCTTATCAGAGGAACCCTAAAAAGCTTATACAAAGCAAACGAATTGCAATGCCTAGGATACAAAATATAGGCTACCAGCCCATTCAATAATAAATCTATCTGTCCTTTACTCCTTTTCTATATACACAACGGACCTATTTGTCTGTACGTCTTACGTGTTTTTTATTTACTTATTTAATAAGAACAGCACAAGAAAAATGAGAATGGGAAAATAAGTCTGAACTCTTGACAGACAGACAGAAAACGGAGTGATCCTATAGATAGGGGTTCCGTGTTTTTCCTTTTGAGTTACGGAACACTAAAACGATGAATGGTTAATCAACGCACAGCCTAAACCGCTCTCGCAATTTTGAATAACTCATTAAATTAGGTAAGTACCTCAGTTCGCAGTTGAATTACCTGTATTGAATTCACATGATTTAAAATTTATTTTATTTATATATTTTTTCTTCATTTTATAACATTAGCAAAACACGTATGACATACAGACAATTCATTATTATTATAAAACATCCCACTGATTACTTAAAAGGATTACGTAATTTACATTTGAAAAAATTCAAATTACTTGTACTGATTTTCATTAAAAATCTCATTTCAAATTTTACTAATTACTTATTTAACTCCCCGTATTGTCGTTCAGTTGACTAATCGACAAAATATTTTAGGACACATAACAACGAAATTAACCCTTTGACCACTGAACCTGACAAGGCGGTAAAGGAAAATGCGTCTTGTCAATGCATTAAGATCATATTTTGAATTGTTGAGTATTTAGAACTGAGGTGGTCATAAGGTTAACTTCATTTAGGAGGAGACGGGCAGTGAGTTATTCGAATGTACTGCGCGGGGACAGTCTGTGTACCTATTGTCAACCACACACTGGAATGGTATATCTATGTTTTTGGTAACGACATCAATACTAGTGATGCTTTAAATGTGGTACAAATGCAATAAATTCATAACAATTAATGCTTAAGTTTAGTTTTAAAACTTCGGTTACGTTTATTAACATAATGTATGCCACGAATGTTCTATAGCTGTCTGCGAAAACTGCGATTTTATTGTGTTAACCATAGTCCGCATTTCAATTTGTCAGTTTAAAGGCTTGGTGGCCAAAAGGTGAATTTCATCTCTGCCATTTAACGAAAAAAGGAATAATATTTGCTGTCCCTTACCGTCTTCCTATCTTAGAAAGAGTTACAGATCAAAGCTCTGTGTTGAAGTGTAGAAAATATTTATTCTTTAGCCAACTTCTCGACTGCATACGGCACCCACACGACTCGGAATCTAACACTTTGTAAGCGTTTTCCCAGTGTTGGCAGTACATAATACCTAATAAAATTGCTAGCGGTAATTTTCTACGTCGTATATAAATATCTATGATATGTGTTATGGCCAACTCACATTCACAATTCAAGTTAAGTATTGAAAATAATAAAATCCAATAGACGGTGGACTATTATCACTAGACATACGGTTATTTTTGTTAGCGATTGGACTGGTATGAATGATAATAACTGCCCTTGCCCCTTTCCCCCTTTCCTCTGTTAAGAAAGCAAATTTATCTTAGTTAAGTGTATGCGTAACCTAAGACTAATTTTGAGCTCCGTGAGGAATCCTGTTCAGACTGCACGAAGTAGAATGTTTATGCCTGCTTTTAATTTTTTTACATTTACCTGCTAAATTCGTGTTTTTTTACATGACTGTAAATTTGAGTTGGCTTCATAAGACATTCGCTATGTTGCTATCTCTTCAATTGCACGTATTATTTATAGACATTAGCGGTGGTTTAAGTCTAAATTACATGATTTGTACACCACTGTTGCTGGCAGACGAACGCTTCACAGTTCATGGTATTCTAAGCCAAAAAATCAACAATGTGCCGTTACATTGCGATTACTTTCCTTTGGCTACAGCTACAGCCTGTAGTACATATTTGTAAATGATAATTCTGTTGGTACTGGATCGCGTGTCTTATATTGCAGTATCTATATTGTTTATAATGAATTGCTCTTTGATGATATTTCAATTCTTCATAATTATGTCTGTGTCAACCTTAATTATTAAAAAAAGATTTTCTCAGTAAGTGAGACACAGATACGTGACCGCGATCATATCTACGTTTTAACTGCTAACAACGGTAGTGCATATCCTTACAATGACGTGCTAAATACAACCATAAATTTACAATATTTATATACTAAAACTACTCTAATGCTCATATTATGTGTTATCGCATTCTTAAACAAATGCAGGCATGCATTTATCACCAAGGCGGGGCCTCAACAATATTCCAGAAATATAAATATTCGATCTTAACATTACGTACACACTACAGATGCATTCACATAAGCTTTACACTTGATAATGTTAAAATTACATACAAAATTAACCCTCTGGACGCTACGGTCTAGCTGATAAGTATTAATTTGTTTCTTATTGCTTTCAAGGAGCAAAATTGCTTGCTTAAAGTATAGGTAGGTAGCAATATTAATTTGGTGGTTACTAGGTTAATTAACCTGGACACCATACTCTTAAATAACCTTAACGCTATATACAAACTATATAAACAAGATTACAGCGTGTCGTGTAAGCACTATTAATAGTATTCATAAAAATGATATGATCTTTAGATTTTTTTCTATATTGGCTTTATAGATCGCCAATGTATTTATAACAATGACAACAATTATTTTGTCAATTTTGCGTCTATTCACATTATTGTACCCGTGACTAACATAACAATAAAATTAGATAATATAATATGTGTATTTATAGCATTTGTTATTGATTTTCACAGATTTTATTTTGTGTCAACTATATCTATACGCTTATCATGGCGTTCAAAGGGTTTTAAATGTAGTCTCACATAAATTTTGTAGGTACCCTAATACTTATGTGAACGCAGCTTAATATCTAAGTAAACTGAAAGACACAACCCTACGTAATCTAAGCCTTTTCAAATATATCACAATAATGGAGACACGAAAGCTTATTTGACGCCGCTAGAATTAAACTTAATTTTACAAAAAGCCAATTTTATTTTAATTAATGTTACTACAATAATACTATTAATAATACAGCGGCGCCTCTAGCAGTAGACGTTGTTACTAAGGGTTACTGTCCACGTACCTTTCTTCATATGAAATGCAATCAGTAAGTATTTTAAGCGAGTAATCGCCAAATTCAATGTAACCGAAATATTAAAGTGAATATTACTTTCAAAGTCCCGCGGCCAATATGTTAACTACTAGGTTTTAATTTAGTGATTCCTACAAAAAAAGATATTCTCACTATTTCAACAGCGTTTCTTGGGATTGCGATTTTTAAAGTCCTTCTGTTAAACATCTGGGTCCTTTCGTGACAACGGTTAAATTATGTTGGTTATAAACCATTTAAACTAAGACGTCAGAGAATTAAATTATCATATTGCAATCTCATATGGAAGACGAATAAAAATAATACGAACGAAAGGGTAATGCTCAGCACACACCTTTAAATGAACTTGCATTAACTCAGACTTCTGCAAGTCAACAACAACACAGAATTGCGCAAACTCTGCTAACACATAGACTTGCACACGTCTGAGTTTGTGCAAGTATACTTCAGTGGCACCACTGAGCACTATATCCGTGCTTACTACAGCAAAATGTATACATATGAAGAAAAATTACGTAGTCAGTAGCCTATGATTATGGAAGCCTGGGACACATTAGTTAGAAACAGGGCAACAGGAATCCAGTTGTATAGTTTGTACGCTCACATGAGCCTGGACTTATTATACTCTGTAATACTATAACGCGATCTTAAATATAGTAATATTATTAAAATATTTAGACACGTTATAACACATACTTTTCGGTACAGCAACTTAGTGACTATATTATCTATATATTACTTTATTTACTATAACAGTTATTAATCATTTGCAATAATCAACATTCAGATTGTATTTGTTTTTAAAAATTGCTAGCATTTCAATTAAGTAAGGCGGTACGATACCAGCGAGGTATCTTTGTACAGAAAGTAATTATTTCAACGTTCCCTTTTGTTCGCGGACGGACAATTTAATATATATATAATAAATATGAGTTATTGTCTGTACAAAACCAGATAACATGTTGTGTATATCGTGAGGCGTAGTGTTGGCACATGAGGGGTGTGTATAAAATAAAACAAAATAAAAAGAAACTCAACATATTAAGGTTAGTATTTATTTAACGGCAAAAAGTGATCATTTTGTTACTCATTTATCATTTTATACAAAAAATATATTCGCTAAATCGCACTGTGTGCGCAATTCCTATTATAAGTCTTTAAACAGACCGTTTTATTTTATAATTAATGACTTTTCCTAAGAAAAAAAAAAATACACCAAAATATGGTTTCACTTTTATACAAACATTAGTTACAAGTGAACCGTACGTTTTAATGTTCATAAATCATAATAAAGTAAATGCAAAGAGATCGTGTATGCTATTTTAGACCTTCTTTGCTGCCCCTGTGTCGGTTCGGCTAGCCTGCCGACGACCGAGCCTCTTCTCCACCTCTATAACACAGAACTGTACATAAACTCGTGTTGTTTTATACAAATTGTAGTCGATGGGAGGCTAGCAGGCCGCGCGCGGAGCGTATTGCACTAAGTTTAATTGTAACTAATAATTAGCGAACCATAAAGGAATCACTAGGACATTATAGTATTAAATATACACCGACAATTGTGATGAAAACCTATGAACATATTAACATGTACTTCCATAGATTTCCATCGACAAGTGTTCGTGTTTTTAATTTATATAAATTACAAAGAAAAAATAAACAAAACAACACTATGATTGGGCGTTGAGTTGTTTCTCTCAGCTAATCTAAATTACAGCCTTAAGTTATTTTGTTTTAACTTCTTTCCTCTAAAGTATAAATAGATGTATCATCAGCCTTAGATATCAAAAGGTATTGTTTTACGAACTAGAATAATTAATGAGGTGAAGCGAGCTTTGCTAGTGGGTTACAATAGTACACCATTCGGAGGAAGGCTACAGTTCTATCGAGCCCAAAAAACATTCTTCTCATCGTTTAAAGGCCCAATATTTCTATAGGTTCGTCTAATTGCTGTCCACAGCCATATGCAGAAGAAGCCTATAACTTGCTAGAGATAAGAGTTTAAATAATTACAAGGCTGCCTAAAACGGGCCATTAATCAATATAAACAACAGTCCTTAATAAAAATGGACTAAATAACATGTCTCTAAGTGTACAGCGTGAAAGAAGATTTTTTATAACAATATATCTTTATAATTACTTCTAATGTTAATTTGTTTCATTAAATAACTTTATATACCGTCTACAAGTTACAACTATAAAATTTTAATGTCATTTTATTGCTGTATCTTAGGTAAGGTTCCGCCAATACCTACATTTGACATCACTTGGCTTTTTATAAATATATTGTTTATCAAATATTTGGTGTTTTGATCATCACATTAAAGACTTTAATGGGAACTATAGCTTATACTACAAAATAAAATATGCATCGTAACATACTAGCAAAGCGTACAAAAAAAAAACAATAGATTTAATTCTAACTCGCCTTAATAACCGCCTAACATGAGAACAAAATAACACGTGGTTAGAGACACGAACTGAGCTAGTTTTAGAGGAAGAGTGCGGAAGACAGACTGACACTGTGTTGGAATCACTTAGTTCACCCTTTACATAATAATACTAACTAACTGGTTATTATTTCTGGCTACTAATTTACAGAAAGCCTATTTTGAAAGGCATTTTATACCATGTTTATTTATTGACATATTGAAAATTAACTTGCTAAATTGCTGTATAAAATCCCGTGGTTCACGTATTCCACGTGAGTGGACCATGGGAACAATTATCTCCCGTGGACCACTGGCGTGGACAAAAAAAAAATAATTATTTGATAAAAGAACTATTTTACTAACAAAAATAGATATCAAATAAACTGTTTACGAGACCAACGAGTTTTATTAGTACTAGTCATCTAAAGATATCTAGAAATTTTCAGCTCTAGCGCATTTTCTGTTAATTTACTATATTTTTATTCGACTGGGCTATTAGTGTTTATAATTACACGATTAAACTATAAAAGACTATAAAAAAACGTCAAAATGAAATAAATTCTCTATGCGAATCAACTATCAACGGACTAAATTTTAGACTCTCTAGACATTAACATTATTTAGCTATTTTGTTTTTTATGTACGGACAATTACTGACATGTGACGATACAGCATCAGCAGTCTTCAAACAGGTACGTATATCAAGGTACTATAGACAATCATTATGGTCCTCTGTAAAAAAATCCAAAGTGTAAATTGCATAAAATGTTTAATACATTTACTAGAACTCTAAAATTCATTGTCTAGAAACAGTAAATTGCATTTTCTATAATTGTTAAATACGTTTTCGACTAAGTCCACTCTCAAATCCATTTTCTAGAACTGTTAAATGCATTTTACAGAACTTTAAAATTCATTGTCTGTTGTAACTGGACGTCACATGTCATTGTAATATAATATTATAATATGAATTGCTAGCGATAATACTGAATTACTATAAAAGTTATAAATATATAACATTGTCATAAGAGAGTTACGCGGTGCCAAGTAACAATCAAATCTGAAGAAACAAAACGAAAAAAAAAAACAAACAATTCAAATAAGTTGTAACTGTGTAAAATAATAATGTAAAGTATTAGTAGGTATAAAAAATAAATCTCCACCGTAATAAATAAGTATTAGTGATGTACACTTAATAAGTGCGTTTCCGTATGCAACACAGAACCTACAAGATAACCGAATCTGACCACACTTCGAGTATATACGAGAGACGCAAAATAAGACAATCGTTCAGGGAGCCAAGTCTGCTAACACAATCGTAACAATATCGTAAGCCAATGGTCTCATTCGACAGCTGTGATTGGCTTAATAAGTCGATTGCCATATTGCCGGTTTGTGTTTATCGGGCTGCTATCGACGTGTGTCAATTAGCAGAATGGACCACCTGTTTTTGTACTTTTACTCTCTATGATATAAGCTATATCTTTGAGGCAATTTTTATTTTGTTATCTAAATTGCTTAACAATTCTCATCTTATAACTTTTCTACTGTGAGTGCGATATCATTGTTTTGGCGATAATAATAAACACGGCATGTCATCAAGCGCGTTTATCGCATAATTATGTGATTCGGCTGGGATGCACGGAAATGCACCTTGAACCTATTCAATGAACGTATATATTGCTTCATAATACAAAGAAAGGTAGACGATATGATTTACTTATTTTGATTTAAATTGTATTGTTTTATACTATATGAAAATTTGGTTAGCAGATTCTGATGATGATATCACATACTAACACAATTTAATTTTGAATTTATTTAAATTTTTATGGGTAAGTAATTAACTACTTAAAACTTATTTTAATCTGATGTTTTGGTTTTATGATATTTAAAATTTATAACGCATTGGAATTATAATAATCTGGCAATTAAAAAGAGTGAAATAAGTTGCCAGTACTATTCAAGGCTGACATTTCTTTGTCTTTGTGTGATTTTCTTAATGAAATCGGATGTTTTATTTTGAAACGTCAGAATCGAAAAAAAAAAATGAACATGTTGTTGGCTACCCTCAATTGAACATAATTACAAAACATAATTAGAATAAATTACCATGATTATAAAAAATACGAAATACGATTGTTCTTGAGGAATATTTTAAGTTATCCGTTCATCGACTAGGTAATGATAAGTGTTCAAATCTATTGAAAAAATAAAAATAAGTGTTGAAACTAGTTCGCGTAAGCACGATATAAATATTGAAAATGATATTTACAGCATGGCATTTTGTTTGCTACTCGTACGACTACCAGTTACAGAGTTAGAATAAATCACGAAAAAAATGTATTCCGTACATTGAATCGTTTATGGTCACATCTAGCCGCACGGAATCGCACTTTTCTATGTTTCTATCTCTTTCTGTCACTTAGAACCATCACTTACTAGAGCGAGAACGAGAACCGGAGTGAGACCGCACGCGATGGAATGACGATGCACTCGGCTCTCACTCTCTATGTCACTAGTAAATGACGGTTTTAAGTGACAGATAAGATATTAATACGAAAAAAAAAATACGAAACCAGTTTTCCTGAAAATGATGTTAATAAGAAGGAAGCGGTCCAGCCGCTCGGTAAAAATGTAGTTATTTAAGACCAGCTATCTAAAGTTTCAATTATTATCACATTAACGTTCAAGTTCGTGTATTAACATTCAAAGATCATAGATTTAACCTTCTGACCACGTTCGTCATAGTCGACAAACGAAACTGCACCATATTTTGAAGCAATAAGAGCACAGTTTCGTTTATCGGCGATAATAGGTGAAACCTGTGTATAATACGTTAATAGCTATTATTTGAAGAAATCTTTAGATAGTTGATATGTGGTTTTAAAATTGAATGAAATATAATAATAATACCTATTTCTTGTGTAGTTAGAAAGAAATTTAACCTCGTATAGCAACAAAATATTCGTAACAACTGTTATGATATAAGTATGTATATTTAATGCAGGCGGTCAAATCAAAATCAATATTAACTACTAGGACTTAGATTGATTTCGCTTTGACACTATAACGTTTTATACAACTTAATTGACGTGTGTTTACAAATAGGCTTTTAGATAACTTGGCGGTGTTTAGACGTATGATAATGTTGAGTTAAGGTGCTCTTACACGGTACGTTATACAAGGTGATAATTTTAAATAGCACGAAAGACAACTTTCTATTGATATGGTAATATAATTAATACGATGAAAATTCAAATTTCTACTAAACATCTTTCATAGTTATTTAGCACAGCTTGTTAACATTTGAAAATTACAACCCTGTATAACACTATGGAACAATATAAACTTTGAAATAATAACAAAATCGTTTTTATTTAAACCTTTGACCACCATGGGTGGCAAATGAATTCATCACGTAACGTTATACGAATATAGCGCATTATCAATTGTCAGT
This sequence comes from Laspeyria flexula, assembly GCA_905147015.1. Classification (NCBI taxonomy): domain Eukaryota; kingdom Metazoa; phylum Arthropoda; class Insecta; order Lepidoptera; family Erebidae; genus Laspeyria; species Laspeyria flexula. The sequence continues at coordinate 4,233,316 of LR989949.1, read as the reverse complement.
CCGAGGTGGTCATAAGGTTAACGATGTTCCTCAAAACGTAAGATAATGTGTGTTTTGAGACTTATGGAGAATACGTAACAAATATTGTATATACATATTATTATGTATTACATAAAGAAAGGGCAATAGAACGAGATATTAAATACACAATAGGTTATGGAATAGAAAACAACTGAGGCTTAAATGATAAAGGTCTTTGATGCCTCTGGTAGTTAGTATCACAACGTGTCTACAGGTGAAAAGATTTATAGAACTTAATATTAAAAGATTTAGGTTCGTGTGTTTGGGTTTTTGTTAAAAATTAGCATTCAAGCTGCTTTTAATGTGATTATATATATTATCACGCGTAGGAAATCTACTGCTGGACATTATGATTTTTTTTTGCCTAGCGATGTAGTGTAACGCGTAGGAACATATACATATATTTACACTAAATCTTGAATCTGGTGGCAAAAGACATTAAGTGGATTAAATCGCTTTATGAATTGGCATCTTCAATTAATAATATTTTGGTTGATAATTGTGAATTAGTATTGATCATCTTACGTGTGTAACCTTGTGTTGACAAAATCGTTTTATTGACCCATATATAATTACATAATAATATGTGTTTGTATAAATAAATAAATTTACTTCAGTCTGCGTTCTTGAATTCGGTGTCGATACGACGTTCCAAAGCCTGCAGCCCAGCCTCCAGCTCTTGCTGTAATGAGAAAAATAAACATAAAAATTTATATTAAAAAAAATCACAAAAACTGACAACGTTACGATGCTCAGAGGATAAGGCAGGAAATTAAGTACCCCTCCCCCTGCTGTGTTAACTGACAGCAAAACCTACCGTGTAAAGACCGCCTGGCGTCCATTACACGGTATGTTTTGCTGTCCGTTTTACCACAGTCACGGCTGTGACTGACGAATAACCTATCGTGTAATGCGGTGATTGATGAAAGCAAATCTTTAAAATTATAAACCTATCTGACAAAAATCACAAAATAGGCGACCACCTACGTCGCGAGCTCTGCTCTGTGTCAACTGTGTAGACGGCGCGTATTATTGAATAGATATATTGATTTGATTTTGATATTGACAGACACATATAGCGTTGAAACTTATAATACTTTCATTTTCAAACAAAGTAAAAAAGTAATATAATAGTTACTCACATCATCAAACCCCGTCACATGGTAAGCGGCTGCAGCAGCCGACAGGCGCTCAGAAACAGTCGCGCGCTCATTAGGGGCCCTATCCGCACCAATAGCCCTGCTGACGACTATAATAGGCACCTGTCTGTTCACAGGCACGGGAGATGGACCGTTGGTGCCGCTAGAACCGTTCGGACCGCCAGATACTGGCCCACCGACGGCCCTAGGGCTAGCCACTTCTGGCGAAGAGTGTCTAGATGTTGATGGAAACGCCCGCGTTGTAAACGATTGCTGGAAGAAATTTTAAAGAATTCTATACTCCCATGTGTGTTTTAAAATATCTAGGCAGTGTTTTATAAACTGATGGTCGCTACTTTTATGGGGGTCGAGAATCCTCTTATGGGGGGCAAAAGAAAATAATGCAAGTGTTTATATGTCCTAAATTACAACAAAAATAGTGAAACAACAAAAATAGCCGTTTTCAAGATCATGTATTATGAATTTTTAATGGCTGGAACAAATTCAGAAAGCATTAAACCTGCATATATTTGAACGTGTTGACTCTGATGTTTAATTTTGCTTACCCTGTCAAAACAATCCTTTAATTTATGAAATAAAAAATAAGACTAACCTCATTAGGGACTGGAGCTGGCAAAGTACACCTCATGTCGCCAAAATGGAACACCTGTACATCCAGACAGAAAAATAAACCTCAAGGCTCAATCTTTTCAAACAATTGGCCTTAAGCTCGCCACCACCTTCAAATATACTTGCACTAACTCAGACTTGTGCAAGTCTTCTTCTGCAAGATTCTGCAAACTGATCCGCAGTCTAAGTTTGTGCAAATATACTTGATATATTAATATATTTGTTAACATAGTTTATTTATTTTTCTGATGTGCTGTATCTCTTACTCATTTTATTCTGTGGGAATACATAGCATCCTTAGTGGAATACCTTTTTAGATGATCATTACCACTTCTCAATTATCAACCATAATGCTAATAATAAAATATTGATTATGTTAAATGGACACGTTTATTAAAACATAAATAGTAGTCCTCTTTTCAGTTCCGATGTTAAATACCTATGGTACATAGCTGGCTGTAAATTATCAATTATTTTACTCAAATAACGAAATTAATAAAGCGTATAAACAGAAAACTACTTTTTTTTGCACAACATTTGTAAATGACTCACATAATATTTGTTAGTGTGGAACAGGGATTGCCAAATTCTAAAAAGGTTCTAAAAAAAACTGTTGTTGTGTTACTTGTTCCAACTTGTTATAAGAATGACTAATATAAAAAGTAGAACGTATCATTCTTGTACTTTAAAAAAATTCAAAAAGTCGTGCACAAGGGGTCTCAGGTGTCAATTAATTTTGGAAAAGGGGTCTCTTGCTTAAAATAGTTTGGGAATCCCTGGTTTAGAATATCGTAAGATGTCTGCTCAACCGAATATGAAAATGTTACAATAATGATGAACGATAAAGCTCAAATGCAAATCAGAATGGCGTTCGTCAAAAAAAGGAGTCAACAAGGTTTTTAAGAGTCAGCAACGCGCTCGTGATGCCCCTGGTGTTGGCGTTCATGCGCTGCGGTAACTGCTTACCATCAAGCGGACCATGAGCTAAATATATAATATAATAAATTATTATAATAAAAAAAACTCACCTCTCGAGGATTGGGTGCCCATACAGCATCAGCGCGATCCATTAGTATGTTGGGATAGCCTGGAGGAACATTCACACGATACTCAGGCATCATGTTAGCAGGTATCCCCACTGAAACAAAATATTCATAAAATAGTTAATATTTGACAGTCACTGTAGACTGTAGTGTAGTGGTTAAGTTAGTCGCCTCGCCCCTAACATCGTTGGGTGCGTAATATACATATAGATTATTTGATTCAAGATTGGGTGTTAAGTACAGCATGACAAAGAAAGACAAAAATATTCATAACGTAAAAATATAAATAATAATAAGCGGTTGAGCCACCTTCAATTTAGCCATCAGGATGGCCAACTCAAATGGACGGGACAAGGAAACCAACTTTAGTGAAAGCACATTTTTATTACGGGCGGATGGCCTCTCAATCGATTTGTTCCGGCTAATCTTCGAAAGGGCTGGACTAATTTCCATCAATCAAACCTAACTGAATGATAACAGATGGAGACGGTTAAACTACTATCATTCCAAGGTAACACGATCAGGCTGGTGTCAATCTTATCAGATTGATGCATATGGATTGATCTGATGACACTAAGCCACTGGGCGTGTGGTAGTACCTCCACCTACAGAATACTGTAGGCATAATGTCACTGTCGCAGTAGTGCTGAGTACCTGCTGGTGAGTAGTGGTCTCCAGATCTTATTGGGGAGGGAAGGAGTTTTAAAGGGTTGGCCAAGCGTATGTGATGCTAATGGTATTGTAGCAAGGCAGGTCCATAGGCGACGGCAACCCCTTCCCATCAGGCGGGCGGTAAGCTTGTTTGTCATGAAGATATATAAAAATCAAATTCAAGCGAAAAACACTTACGGTTGTACAAATCTTCCCTTGCTATCGCAACTTCTGGTGGTGGGAACAAGTGTATATTGTTTTGTGGTGCGAACGGAGGGGGGCAGAGCTCAGCCCTGAACGGCACGTTGGCTCTATGCTCTTCGGGTATGAATTGCACGTTGCCCCTATGCTCTTCAGGAATAAATTGCACGCCACCCCTATGCTCTTCAGGAATAAATTGGACGCCACCCCTATGCTCTTCATGTATGAAAGGCACGTTAGCCCTGTGCTCGTCGGGAATGTATGGCACGTTAGCCCTATGCTCATCAGGTATGTACATCACGTTGGCTCTATGCTCATCGGGATTAAATGCCACGTTGGCTCTATGCTCCTCAGGCATACGGTTGTACTGATGGTAGTACGCTGGACCCATATCCTCGTTGTGAGGTATTGGTATTTTATTACCAGCCATTACCCGCTGGTGTGGATTTATGAAAGCACTGCAATTATAATGATACGTTTTAGTACAGGCTGTCTGTCCTATGCCAGGCTGCGGAGCGGAGAAACGCAGGAATTAATCAATAGGATCTGTCTACTGGAGCAAAGCGGAGAATTTCTACGCTCCGCAACCTCGTTCCGTCTCAACGGACAGGCAGTCTTACTTTTTAATCTATTTAGTATATTGGCAAACTTTTGAGAAAGCCTATGTGCAACAGTGGACGTGGGTTGATATGATGATAATAAGATAAATTCTTATGCCACTACTGGGTAAAGACTCAAAGGTACAAAGAAAAATCTAAAGATTGCATTTACATAAACTTAACTACTTATTAGCCTTGTCTATAATAACACCTGGATTAGTAGTAGATTGTTGCAAAATGTGTATTTATCACACTGTAAATGTAAAACAGGTTTCATTGTAACATGTATCAATCTTATTATCACCAATTTTAGCACCGTGAGTGACTTAAAAATTGTCCTTACTTACACCCAATATAAAGTTCAAAGTTGCTCAACGGCGTATGTCATCATATAACTATTTTCTATTTTATGAATGCGATATGTAATATAAAAAGCTAAACTTACGGTGGCTGTGGATGATTGTTTTCCCCAATTTCAGCCGGGTAACCTGGAGTCATCGCGATTGTTAAGAAGAATAGACATTGACAACAACTGTAATTACCTATCTTTTTAACCCTTTGAACGCCAGAGACGTCTATACACGTAAAATGAAAATGTGCTCACCACGCCAATGACGGCATGGCACGTCAAAAATGTACCTTATTTTAAAAACTTGGCGCTCAAGGCTCGGTGATACCGATTTGACGTGGCGGTCAAAAGGTTAAGTGTATATGAAAATAACAGATTTATAGAGTAGACATATTATGTAAGTATGTACCGTCCGCCAACTTTCTGTTTGGCCGCTTTCCAAACTATTTTCTATGTTTTTGTTCATGATGTTGAAAGTTCAGGTCCGTTTATATAATAATAATACTACTTAAATACATTTATTTGTGTACATACATACATATTCTAGATAAATTACACCCAGACACAGAACAAACAACCATGCTCATCACACAAAGATTTGTACTGTGTGGTGGGAATCGAACCTCCAGCTTAACAGTCACGGTCACTAACCACTACGCGAACAGGGACCATGCCTCAGTCGTCAGTAAAGTTTTCAATAGTCCAAATAACACAGCACAGGGTCTAAACAAGATTTAGCACTCCAGCAATACACGGCTTATATTTGGAAACTGATCGAGCAGAAAGTTGGCTGATTGTAAGTTACAAAGGTATAGCTAAAACACTTTGTAAAATTGTTGTCTGTCTGTTTGTTTGAGTTGAACTCAGAAACTACTGAATCGATATCAACTGGACTATTACTAGCGGATAGCTAATGTCACAAGGAGAGATATATTATAATCTACCGTAAAATAATTCGTTACATTTTAAGCAGTAAGTATGTTATTATTCACAATCTTTTGACAGTTTAAAATCTCCCGAGATAGATTATAATCTAACGGTATTTACATGTTTACGGTGACAAAGGAAAAAGATACTTTTGACAAAAAAAAATAAGTAGGCAAATCAGTTGTCTAGTCCCAAATTAAGCTAACGCTTGTAATATGGATATATTACAAGCGTTAGCATAATTTGGGACTAGATGGCGCTGTGTGTCAATGTCCAAACATTATTATAAAAAAAAGTTTCAAAATCGATTCAAGTGACTGAATATACGAACATAATAAGTTTAAAACAACAACTTACCAGGCAAGTTATGCGGCTCGATAATAGCCGGCTGAGGTACTGGATATCGAGGGAACGGCGGTGGTATTGGCATTCCCTGAGTTATATTTGTCGGCACTGAGTTGGGATGTATCGGTATAAATGTGTAATTACCGTTTATCTGAGTCAAGTACTCGCGAAACCTGCAAACAAAAACACGTAGGTAACAACATTATGATCGCTGAAAATGTGATCTTTGATATTTGTAATTAGGGTGCATTATCGTTTACGGACTGTTAGTTCATATATATTGTATAAAAACTATATATATATTATATATGTATAAAAAAAAAAAGGTCGCCGGGTCTGACTGGATCGGAGGATCGAGTGTTATGGCGCGTGTTGGGAGAGGCCTATGTCCAGCAGTGGACTGCAATAGGCTGAGATGATGATGATATATATACAACTCGTATGGCTGACAATGTGATATTTTATAACCTAAAAATATGTCAATATGTTACAAAAACATATTTATGTATCGGAGTAACCGAAAAGTCGTGTCAAATCGTCAACCGAAATTATGTGAATTGGATCATCATTCTACTAAGATACTGCACCCCAATGTTTGTATAAGAAAGAACGGTATCTTTTAAAGTTATGGCCACAGTTTAGGTTAAACGGATTATACACGTGCCGATCAGAAACTACCTAAAATACATTATTGCAATATATATATTTATTAAAAAAGATTTTAGGACATACAAAATTATGCAGTTACGCGTAGGAAAGAAATTTCCATAGTAAAATTTAACGTGCACGTGGCTTCACGCATTTATCTAAGTACACCAAATAAAATGTAATTTCACAAATAACTAACAAATAAAACCGAATTATTTTTGTTTTTATATTTTCGCACGCATAATCATTTTGCTATAATATTTATAGCACAATGATTATAGATTTAAACTAAATTAAATAGTACGTACACTGCAGTTGACTCCGAATGCTCCGACGAATCTAGTGAAGTGGCGGATTAAAGTTTGCTATTAGTTTGCTAGTGACTTAGTTTATTAGTTAAATGAGATTTACAATCGATATATTATCGATTTAATACTTCAAACATGCAAATGTAGTAATCAATTTAAGGTTTACAATCCAAAAGTGATAAAATTTGTTTCATTTGTTTATTTATATCAATTATTCTAAGCTCAAAAGTAATTAATACTTTATATTATTATTATATTTTAACATTAATATTATAAAATAAAGCTGAAGACTTTGTTTGGTTGAACGCGCTAATTTCAGGAACTACTGAATTGAATTGAATAAATATTTTTGTGTTAGATAGCTCATTTGTCGAGGAAGGCTATATACGAGTATATATACAGGGTGGAATTTTGTAATGCCACCTGGAGGCAAAGTGCTCTAAATACTTGAGATAGATAATTTTACTCAAAGGAAACATTCCTTTATTTTAGAAGATACAGAGCTGTATATAACGTTTTCCGGAAATTCGCTTACCAAACCCAGGAATCGAACCACCTTAAAGCCCAAAAAATAACATCCTGCACTTTTATGGCGATCACCGATAGGGCCAATCTTAAGGATCCAATCTCTCTAACAAACGTGGTAAATTAAATAAAAACAAAACCATAAAATCTTAACTTATAAATTCAATAAGACTAGATAAAGTACTTTTAGTTTTATGTTCGTAATTAATAATTATTTTTGACGTCATTTATTCACTAAAATAAGGAATAACTATTTAGTTAAGAAGATTGCGATATGCACGTATGTTTGTTATAATATGCAGGTCAAATGAAAAAAAAAGATGCGACTTAACTGCATGAGGTACTAGAATTACCACGTAAACTTCAAATTTATTAGTTGTAAGTATTCTAAGTAACGTAAGTTAGATTTTTATGGTTTTATTTTAATAAATTAACCATGTTTGTTAGTAAGATTCGATCCTTATGGTTAACCCTAACGTTCAATGCCATAAAAGTACAGACTGTTATTTTTATGGATTATAACTGGTTCAATTTCCGGGTGTGGCAAGCGAATATCCGAAAAAATTTGGATACAGTTTTGTTTCTTTTTACAAACAAAGTAATGTTTCCTTTGAGTAAAATTATCTATCTCTAATATTAAGAGTACTTTGCATCCAGGTGGCATTACAAAATTCCACCCTGTATATATATAATATAGATAGGCTTTATAGCATCACGCTACAACCAATAGGAGCTAAATAGTGACAAAACAAAGACCCAAGGGAGCCCCGGCCAAGAGCCAGTGTCGGTATAAAAAAGCCCATGTTTTATGTAACTAAAATTTCGTAGGTACTTCACGTACATTATATTTGCCGTCCTGGCGTGATATAGTTAACTAACATTAATTCATACCTCCACCCATCTTTCGCATTGATAATATTAGTTATATGAAAATAAACTAGTTGTTTGTTGCGGTTCCGTTCGCGTGATATCGGTTCCCGTTATTTGAATATAAGTTCGAGTATGTTCAAGTTTCATCAGCTTCCAATTTTAGGCACAAATCCCGGACGGACAAAAACATTGTTTTATGTAGCGTACTTAGTTTCATATGCATTTATAATTTGTATATAAATAATTGTATATAAAAAAATACAGCTAATTTTGATTACGAAGATTTAAAATTTGTATAGATATAAAATAGGTACCTAAGCCCAGCAGTGGGACATTGAGGGGTTGATGATGATAGCTGATTTTATCCGGATCACAGGCCGCATACACCCGGTCCTTTTATAAATCTTTCGGGGTAGGCCTCCCAGCAATGTCCAGCAGTGGACATTCTACGGCTGATACGATGATGATCATCATCACGATCATACCAGCAGGTACGTTACCTGTTTAGTCGTCATGGAATCGTCACAACACGAATCGACTAAACTAAATTTTACAAAAGTCGTACGAATAATTGCATATGGCAACTCGTAACAATTCTATTTCGATATTTTATAAACGCGGGTATAACAATTTAAGCCGTGAAGTTTTTATTGTACACCTACATTATTTTTCTTTTTGGTTAAAAATAGATGGTTGAAATAACCTATGTATGTATGTATTTCTTCTACAATTATGAGTTATCATCATCATCATTTTAGCCTATTGCAGTACACTGCTTGACGAAGACCTCTCCTAACGCGCTCCTATAATGAGTATTTAACTAAAATTGTGTTTTTTTTAGATATCTGCTGAGTAAGGAAAGCTGTGATACTAGCTCCATCCACATAAATCACAGTAATAAACTTACGCTTTTTTGAGTTTAGAGTTAAAATTTTCATACTACAAAGATCTATAAGGATATACAAAGATATATTAAGTATCACCTAAATTGGAATTTAATACTTAATAAATTTATTGCACTCCACAAGTTATAAAGGTGTATTCAGAAACATGTGTGGACCCCTGTAGGGCACGGCAAAAAAGTAGGAGAGGAGCAATAACTATTTCAATTACTTAGAATTTTTTTTTTTGTAGTTGTACAACTATGTAATATTATAGCTATGTATAACGCGCAGGCGCTATTCGAATGTTCTCGAACATTTTCGACGTCGTCGCTCTGCCATCGAATAAAAGAACAGTCACTCACGTTCGTTCGGCCTAGGTTTGCGCTCGCCGTAGTATAAAATTATGTATTAACATTTACTGTTTCTTCGTGTTCAATTACTCATTTAACACCCGTGAGATATGATAGGATTAGTTCCCCTACATATGTTTATAGTATAGTTAAGTTAAGACCGAGGGGTATACGTCAGGCATTTTCCCAAGTAAAAAAAAAAGGGGTATATAGGTAGTATTAGTAGGTAATATTTGTAAATATACATTTTTTTATGATTGATTTTGTTTTTATGTAATTTATTGATGATGACACATTGATAATGCAGCCCGATTGATAGATCGATATAGGTGAGATCAATTTTAAAAATTGCACGCAGCCAAGCGTGTAATTTAATTCATGTTTCAATTACATATTTTTATGTCGTATGAGTGAAGAAAATCTGAATTTCCTGACTTGACGTATATGGCATGGAGACGCAGTTATGGCGGGACGTTATAGTATATCTATTTATTTATTTTTTATTTTATTTTTTTATTTTTAAAAAGATAACGCCCGCACTAGGGAACAAGCCCTGTGTCGCGGGGAGCTTTACAAACATGAAACTAACGGACACAAAGTACACCCAGACTAGAAACAAATATCTATGAATCTCATAAATATTTGACTCGTGTGGGAATCGAACCCACATCACCCAGCACGGCGATGTAGTGGCGAGGCGACCACCTTAACCACTGCGCCACGGTGACAGTCTATTTATTTATTTTATAAGGATTACCAACAAGAGATACTCATCATCATATCAGCCCAATGACGTCCACTGTTGAACATAGGCCTCACCTAATATCCGCCACAGCGAGCGATTTTGAGATACACATACTTAACAAAAAAGTATTAAAAACATAAAGCCTGCCTGATACTCTCAATCATAGGCAACCACAGCTAAGTTAAGAAAAAAAAAATCATTTTCTCACTGTTTTTGTATTTTTTTTTTAATAATATTTACATTTATTTATTATTCACAAACAAATAGTTGTTAATTAAGATGTGGATAACGCTGTGAGTTACGCAATAACATAATATAACTTAATATTAAGACCCTAATTTAAGAAAATTGTGTAACTGTTTGTTTTCCCGAATAAAATAAAATAAAATAAAAGGTTATAGACAACACTATACCAGGTTATTTATACCGTGACTTCTCCTTACACCCTATATGTATCATCATCATCATCATATCAGCCCAATGACGTCCACTGTTGAACATAGGCCTCACCTAATTTATGTATACTAGTCGTAATTATAAGTAATTAATCAATAAATACCTCTCTAGTTCCTCTTCAGAGTGAGCGAAGGTGCAAGCGTTGCCTCTAGGACAAAAGGAGCGTGCGGCTGCGTCGCGGCACATCGACACTTTGTATTTAGCGTGTGTGGGGGTCGATGACGTCTGCGGTGAACCTTGCGCTGTGGAGTTATATGTAATGTAGTGTCCAGAGCACTGACACGTACCGTAACCGTTAGTTCATTTAATTTTATATATATAAATAGAGCCGCGAATTGTCAATGAGTGAAATGAGTAAACCTAGAATATTTTTGAAAAAAAAAAAAAAAAATATTTTTAATAAATTAGCCAAGTTAAGTTAAAACATTACTGTGGCGAGCGTAACGCGCCAGTGTTGCCCTAGGGCATATTGGTTTCATAGATTATATACGGTTAAGGGCATATTGTCGTGTCGTGTCTTGGCATACTACTACTATGTGTCTCCGCCTTTATGACCAAAAAGTCAATATGCGGGATTATTTATAGTAGAAAAGTGATAAAATTATGATCATTCATCGTTTATCGTTCTATATAAAAAAAGTGTCTGTGTACAAAGACAATAGCTTTTGACTGGCCTGTTGGTCTGGTGGTTTGTGACCCTGACTGATAAGCCGGAGATCGTGGGTTCGATCCCACCCAGGACAAATCTTTGTGTGATGAGCATAAAGGTTTGTTCTGTGTCTGGGTGTAATTTATCTATAATGTGTATGTATTTACGGAAATAAATTATTTAAGTAGTATATTAGTTGTTTAGTACCCATAATACAAGCAAATATAATTGCTTACTTTGGGACTAGATGGCGCTGTATGAATGTGGTAGACTGTATTATTATATATTATATAAACTCACTGTTGGTATTGTCCAAGCATCTATCGGGCAGGTTGTGTTTCTGGTTGTGGTTCGAATCCCGCCCTTGGGCCTGCTGTTGTAAGTAGTGGATCAGTCCAGCCACGACCTCCTTCAGTGACGTCATCACTTCTGCCAACTGTTGCCAAGACGGACTCTTCACATCTGCAAATTGAAAGTACTGGATTAGTAGCTATATTATGGGAATTATAATTATTAATTATAATCGTAATTATTATTATTAATTATAATCTTACCACGCGGTTTCAGAGGAATTTTCTCCCAAGAACTATCAGGTTGTGGAATGAAGTCCCTAACGAGGTTTTCCCAAGAGACTACAGTATGGGGTTCTTCAAAAAAGGAGTGAATAGGTTTCTTAAGGGTCGGCAACGCGCTCGTGATGCCCCTGGTGTTGCAGACGCCCATAGGCTACGGTAACCGCTTACCATCAGGCGGACCGTACGTCTGTTTGCCACCGTCGTTGTATAAAAAAATATATTTTTAATAGTTACCTTACGTGGTACATCATAGTAAGTGGTAACCGCCACTCATGGACATGGCTTAGTTCTTTTAGCATTAGTTGCAAAAACACAACCAAGCCGCTGCCTACCGAAAAGAGGGGAAATAGGGTGGGAAAGAGAAATATGGGGAAAAAGGAAAATAGAGTCAGTAACCGTATACCACTAGGCGGCTACATTTTAGTAAGAAAGAATTTCACGGGATATAAAATGGGAAATCTAAAGTATATTTACCGGGACTAGCGTCGATGTTAGCGAGCCTGTCTAGGTGCAAGCTCATAACGATCAGCTGCGCGGGGTCGCCGGTTCGTTGTAGCGCGATAAACAACTCTTGAACCGACTGAGCGAACGACTGAGGCGTTTGTAATTTATCTGTAAATAACACATTAATAAGATTAACATACGCCCAGCAGTGGACTGCAATAGGCTGAAATGATGATGAAGATTAACATATTGACCACGGTAATAAGTGACATATCGAAGATTGAAAATGTTGGTACGACATTACCTCTGTTCTTTTTTAGGAGAAGCGTTTTTTGCGCGAATCAATTAATATTTATATCTATATTTAGTTTTTTTTACTTCTTTATATTACACGACTCCCAATTTTAGGTTAATTTGCTGGATAAAACTTCTCCTTGGTCTATCCCTACCTCACCTGCCTTCTATTTTAATAATAATAATAAGCTTTATTTTCAATAATATGAGCTGATTTTTTCTTAAATTTATGTTTTAACGTACGTATACATAGGTGAATATTAGAAAAATAAAATTCTTGTTTGAACAAGAGGTTGTACTTTTTAATTTTTTCTCACGCCTCCCACTTTTTCCTTCACTTGCAAGATAAAACACCTCCTAGGTTGACTAATGGTCGATTTCAACAATCTATCTATCTATGGATTTGGTTACTAAAGTTAGAATTTTGACATATTTTGTATGGAGCTTATGTCAAAGTTATAACTTTAGTAGCCAAATCCATAGATAGATAGATTATTGAAATCGGCCATAGATTGACCAAGTGTTTGAACTTTTATTTGTGAGCCCGGTGTCTTTTGTGGGTAAAAAGTGAAGTCCTGAATAATGGGATAAGCTGTACCTGTCCACCCACAAGGTAGACAGATGATCAGATCCGAACAGCTGGATTGCAGTGCATGCAGGCGGTATACAACGGTATTATTGGAAATGTCTTATAGAGGCCTACGTCCAACAGTGGACTACTGCAGGCTGATGATAATGACTCACCTATAATACTCTGCATATGACTCTTGTGCGCTGTGTCTCCGTAAAGCAGCGCGCTCCACTGGTCAGGCGCGATCCTGAGTCCCGCCTCGGTGGCTATCTGTACGATCTGTGCGTCGTGCTCGCGACGTAATGACTCGTATGTACGAAACTCTTCCTTTAGTTGCATTAGCGACGAGTCGCATTCGCGTTTTGATACCTGTTATACAAACATTATTGTTTAGGAATGCGTATATGGCCTGCCTACTGCCACTTCATCGACTTAGTTACAACTATAGTTCGCCTGCGGATCTCCTCATTTCTAATTCGATCATGTAGGGAAACTTGCGGGTGGCCGTTGGATGCAGGCAGCACAAAAAATCAGTTAAATATAATTCAAATAATGTATCTTGTGTAGCACAAACAATAGACTATCAACAATAGAAATTTCTCTTGGACAGAATAAATTAGAGATTCACTAAGTAAAACCAAATTATAGACAAGACACAAGCAAGACTGCTAACGTAATGTTCCGGTACGCAAACGCCTGAATTAAAATAGCTGTAAGTACCTAAATATCTTACCTTAAAACAAGAAGCTCTGTATAGGAGCTGGACGACATGGCCTATGCTAGTTTTGGAAGCCTGCGGAAAATGAGGCTCCAGTCTTTGGACTACAAACATCACTAACACCTGGAAATAAAACATTAGTATATTACCATTAGAGTCATAAAATAATCAATGCTGCTGGGCAATTTTGTTTCTTATGCTTTCAGACATTAGATAGTGATTGACAGATAAACAAATTTCAACATATTATTATATCTGTTTTATAATGAAACGTCGGGTATCCGACATACGTCGTTATGACAAAAGCTCTAGTTCATAGACTACGGTAATCACACGTAACCTGGTTTGCCACCATATTGTTATTAAAAGTAGAAGAATGTCTTGCCTTTCTGGACAGTGCAGATCCATCCTCGAGAGCTAGTAAGACTAACTTTAGGACTTCCTCCTGCATTGCCGGCCCCAGGAACTGACACCCTCGCGCCCTCACTGCCGCCCATAGGTTTGCACTTAACTGCTGAGGATTCTGTACGATAGGATAGCATATAAGCATATAATATACGGTTAGATTTCGTACACACGTGGATTTCATTGTGTCGAGTTTATATGTACAAATTTTAAATTTATATATAAACTAGCTGTGTCTGCGACTCCGTTCGCATGCGATTTCATAATTTTTAATTTTCTTACGATATCCTCATATTTTTTCCAAAATCAAAGTAGCCTAAGTTACTTCTTGTGATATTAGCTATATAGGCAGGAAACACCGTCGAAATCGGTTCAATAATTTCGGAAATTACCTCAAACAGACAGACAGATAAATTTTTTTCAAAGTGTTCGTTTGAAATAAGCAACGTACATACATAATACATGTTTTCATTTGCCTACTCTAAAAAACATTGTTTGTATAGATTCCACAAAAAGAAAACATTTTTTGTACTGCCGGTCGATATCACACTTGGGCCGCATGTCGATCACTTTCCATTCGCTCACCAACTCTCTGATAATAATAAATGGTGGAAAATGGCAATCGATAATGAAGAAGTCTGACCTGATGCTGTAATATGAGCTCAGTGACGGTTCTCTCCCCGAGAGACCTCGCCGCCCGCGCTGCCCGCCCCCTTCCATCCTCATCCGTGATGGCACATTGTAGCAACATCACGAGCTTACGTTGCATAGGCCTCGACAAACGATTGCCTGCCATACTGTTGTTCACTGTAAACAATATATGTGATGACTGGCCTGTTGGTCTAGTGGTTAGTGACCCTGACTGCTAAGCCGGAAGTCGTGGGTTCGATCCCCACCCAGGACAAATCTTTGTGTGATGAGCATAATGGTTTGTTCTGTGTCTGGGTGTAATTTACCTATAATATGTAGGTATGTACTTACAAAAAAAAATGTATTTAAGTAGTATATCAGTTATTTAGTAACCATAACACAAGCAAATATAATTGCTTACTTTGTGACTAGATGGCGCTGTGTGAATGTGGTACAATATTTATATTTATTTATGTTCTATGCATAAACATAAGATCGCTACTTCGCCCCCGGCCGTCTCGCAAGCGAAAAAAACCTGAGCTTGTTATATATTATAGCATTATGTCCTTATCTGCTATACTAATACAGCACAATAGTATAGCGTAGTCTGAAAAGAGCTTAAGGTTCACTAACCATTGAGCCACGTGGGCTTCAAAGCTATGGACGTCAATACAAATAATAAGGTCACTTCCCAATTGCCGAGTTGCGCGAACGAATGATCCGTTTTCTATTAGGATAAGGCCTTACGCAGAGTTGCATGCATTACACCCACATTCCTTCAGCTCATGTTTGGTCCCATGTAATAGGGGGCGAGCCTATTGTCATCAACCGAGCACATATGTTGCCAAACTCAGTGCTGATACTGAGAATTAAGAATCATTTTTGCCCGACCTGGGAATCGAACCCGGGATCTCTTGCGCAGTAGTTGTATACACTTCTCGATACGCCACGAAAACATGTTCTAAACAATGTGAATATATCATACCCCTTATTGGTAAAAGGCGTTAAGTCAAAATGAGTAGAAGTTTCCATCTTGTAATAGCATCAAGTTTGATTGTTAAATGAAATCGGTCAACTTGCAACACTTTTCCTTATAGCGTTGCGAAATAGATTGCTTTACCCTTGAGTACTTTCCCTTCTTTATTTTACAACTTTTTTGACGTATTTTAATGTTTATACGGTTTCTCAAAAGAAAAGGTTGTTCTTGGCTTTCTTTACCGTTTATTTATGAAATGTAGCAACGCAGGAAAAATGTTGTTAATTTGTAACAAAAGAATTGTTTTTCACTGACGCTACGAAACGTATAAATTATTAAAAACACAAAGCAATCAATCAAGACGTACCATTGCCGCAATACTTGAGGTAGGCTGCTAGATGTTCCATACACTTGACTATACAGTCGTAGGCTTGCCGGTCGTGATCAGACAAGGCCTGTATGGATGGGGGGTGGTACGGCTGCGTGGGGGGGCTGTACCCGGCTAGCTGGAGAAGCGCCGTGTTAACTACCAGCTCTTCCGGCTCCACCTGGATGACTGTCTGTCAAAAATATTATTGTATACATAAATATGTTAACAACATTACGCGGACGGAGGAATATGAAAATGTACGCAATTAACATTTATTTAGAGAATAAATAGACTGGCCTGTTGGTCTAGTGGTTAGTGACACTGACTGCTAAGCTGGAGGTCGTGGGTTCGATCCCCACCCAGGACAAATCTTTGTGTGATGTGCATGATTGTTTGTTCTGTGTCTGGGTGTAATTTATCTATAATATGTATGTATTTACAAAAAAAAATGTATTTAAGTAGTATATCAGTTGTTTAGTACCCATAGCACAAGCAAATATAATTGCTTAATTTGGGACTAGATGGCGCTGTGTGAATGTGGTAAAATATTTATATTTATTTTAATTTATTTAGAGAATAAATGTAGAAAGCTTATATTTTTATATATAACGAAACTACCTATTTAAAACTAGCTTTTCCGCTGGTTTGGTTCGCGTATGTGTTGGATTAATACGCGCTATTTTATTTAATTAGCGCTACAACCAATAAGAGCTGAGTGGGGCAAAGTTGCAAAGTTCCACTCTGTATAATAATTATGTTTTATTTGTTTATTTCTTTATATTATTTTCTCGCAAATCAATCTTTGGAACATTTTTAGATGACGTTAATTTAATACCTTATACTTCTATGAAAATTGGTACATCATTATGATAAAACATAGCGTACTTATGTTACACTTAAGACCTTTATACCTACTGTGAACCTATGTTTAACAAAATAAACGATTCTGATAGTGACTAAATAAGGATGTACGGGAGCGAGCGAAGCCCGGGCAACAGCTAGTTTACCATAAAAGTAAACTATTTCATTAACAAGCCTTTCTTAAATTACCAGGCTTCAAGTGTCTTGAAAGAATACAACATACTGTCTAAACGTATCTTTATTATTTAAAGAATTATCCACTGACTCCTAACCGTTAAGGAGCTGAACCCAGCAACATAAGATGGTGACTACTAGAAACAAATATCTGAATAGCTTCAGTTCGGAAAATATATCAGAACAGTATATTGAAGGCACTTCAATATATTGATATTTAATTAATTGTAATTCAGTAGAGTCACCCTCAATTTCTTCAGAATCCCAGCATCAGATACTGACCCGATAAAAATGGGACCAACGGAAAAAAATATTATTTATATTTAAGATTTTTGAAATTGGTCCAGCTAGCGAGTAATCGAGTAACATACAAAATAAAAGATTGCAACTTCCACCTTTTTTGGAGTCCGTTAAAAACAAAAAAGCTTATAAAAGACAAAAACAATCTCAAACGGTAATAAATAAGGTCTCTTTTGCACCCGATTAATATAATTGCGATTATCTTCGCAATTATATTTACAAGGCACCTGTATCAGAGGATTCGTGTCTATCCGCTGTACCCACTCATGTATCCGACGTAATTTGTACTGGGAATGGTTGGATACAGTGAATTGAGAGTACGGAGAGAGTACCGTCTGGCTGAGTACCTAATTAAACTTCTACGGGGTAGAAAATATAACCCAGGCGTATTACGACGCTTGTGTTTTGTGTACTGGATGACTACGTTGGAAGACGACGAAGACCGTCCTTGTTAGCTATGCCACAATCCCGAACCAACTTATTGGCTAAAACTCCTCTGACCAGATCTATTTGTGTTTCATAACAGATGCGATATATTTATGTGTAGTGTTAGTGAATTGACAAGGGTTATACTTTTTGTTGTAACGTATTGGAAAGTTTAAATAATTTATAATAGTGATTTATGTAATATTGTGTAAGTAATTGTTCATGTATTTGTTTGCTTTGTGTTAATAATACTATTGTTATATATATATTGTGTGTGTACCGAGAAATTAAGCACTTATCGTATTGGGTGTAACCTGTAAAGATTAGTGTATGTTTTTAAAATAAATAAATATGAAAGTCTTGGTGAGACTTACATTTTTGAGCCTTTTGGGGTTGAAACTCTTGGACCTTGGGGGCCAAACGCTCACAAATTTTATCGTGAAATTTGTAAGCGTGTTTCTGAGGTATCACATGATCCAAGGGCCGGCCTCTACCTGGGGCAACGCATTAGCCTTGCTATCCAACGCGGTAATGTGGCTAGCCTTTTGGGTACGTTTCCTCAGGAATCTGATCTTAATCAGATATTCTATTTATAGGAATTTCCTGTAAATAGAGTATCTGCTTCTTTTTTCTTTTAATAGGTTAGCTGTGTATGTTTTTAAGTTATGTGTAAATATTTTATTGAATAAAATGTTTTAATAAATAAATAAAAATATTAGTCGGGTGCAAAAGAGACCGGCTCAAATCTTCTCAATATTGGTTTTATTATCATCATATCAGTCCAACGACGTCCACTGTTGAACATAGGCCCCACCTAATTTCCGCCACAGCGAGCGATTTTGGTTTACAAATTATTAAACTTAGACCGGTCTATTTCTTCCCAATAAATAGTCCGGAATATTGAGTAGGATCGAGTGTTATGGCGCATGTTAGGGGAGGCCTATGTCCAGCAGTGGACTGCAATAGGCTGAAATGATAATGATTGTGGAAGCTATGCTTCGCGTAAGACTAACAGAATTTTAGATATTTGGGTATATTTTTTTCTTTTAAATTTTCATAAGGCAGGCGGGTTATTTAGGTATTCTGTCAATCATCGATAGTCCCAATCATCATTTCAACCCATAAACGTTCCACTGGTGGGTACGATTTGAAAGGGATTGGCCTACTATTTATACCACGCTGCCCAGATGGATTGGTAATATTGGTATAGAGTTTTGTTCGCATCTTCTTTTTCTCACAGTGCTCTTATCTGTTTAAAGTTAGGTCCCTTAGTCGCTTTTTACTACACCCACTGGTTGAAACGGGGTAGTGTCATTATGTATTCTAAATACGTCGCTACACGGATAAGTGTTTCGTTTAATACATAATATCTTTATTCGCATTATGCACAAAGATAATAATTCTCTTTCAATAGAAAGATGCTTCATTCAGTAATTTTGTGGTAGGTCTTTACAATGAACTGGCCGGAGGTGCTCGTTATTAAGGCAATTGCCTAATGCCTACTGCTGATGACACTTTTCACTTGGGTTCATTGCGCCCATTTCACAGATTTTCAACAAGCTTGTTATGGTTCAAAAGAACAATATTACTATTCTAGTTGTTGCTTCGCTTCCTTGGCTCTTTGTTTGGTCAGTACTTAGCTCCTATTGGTAGTAGCGTGATGATATTACCCTAACGCCTTCCTCGATAAATGGGCTGTCCAACAGTATAAGAATTTACAAAGCTGATGGTGGCTGAATGGATAAAGGGACCGGCGTGCAAATCACGTGGTCTGAGTTCGATCCCGACCGGCAGTACCAATGTGGATTCCACTTTGTGGAATTTATATATACTAGTCAAGTGACTTACTATCTGCTAGGAATTAGAGAAGAGTAGACCCGAGCCCAGCAGTGGGAACTTAATGAGTTGCTGATGATGATGATGATGATACATTATTATCTATTGTTTATGAAGTTTTACATCATGTCATCAGCAATCAGCAAAAAATAGCAGAAAATAGAGAAGAATGGCGATTGCTTCACCGACAAGAGTTTTGCTCCCAATCTCCACTGCTGGGCTCGGGTCTCCTCTCCTCTAATTAGAGAGCTGAGAGTGTTTAGGCCATAATCCACTCACGCTAGCCTAGTGGGGGTTGGTGGATCAGACATACTCATAGAATTTCTTCTAGGGTATGTGGGGTTCCTCACGATGTTTTCCTTCACCGTTAGCAGATGGTAAGTCACTTGACACACTTGCACTACTACATAGAACACTAGTACATAGAAATTCCACAAAGTGGAATCCACATTGGTACTGCCGGTCGGGATAGTACTCGAACCACGTGATTTGCACGCCGGTCCCTTATCCATTCAGTCACCACCGCATAGCATAATAATATATAGGCGGACTTAATGCCTAAGGCATTATCGAGAAGAAGAATCATTATTAAGATTAGTGCGTATTAGTAATATCAGCCACTATACCATTATTATTAGATATACCTTACCTTACCTTGAACTTGACGTTTTAGATTGTGCGCCACGTATTATATACAAGGGTGACTTTGAAACACTTAATAACGAAATAAGTATGATTGACTGGGTACGGGAGCTTTCTGTTAGGACAATCGATGAAGAAGTGGACTTTTTTAATAGATTTGCAAACTAAGGACATACCTCAAAGGCTCATTCATCGTGAATCCTATCCAGTGTGGTACAGTAAGGCTCTTATTAGAACCATTAGAGAAAAAAACAAATATCACAAACGTTTTACAACTTATGGTAACAAGTCTGATGAGTATACGTTCAAACTTTTACGGAAAAGAGTCAAAACAATGGAGTCGGATTGTTATAAACAATACCTAAATTTAACGGAACAATCGATCAAGAACAATACTAAGCACTTTTGGAAGTTTGTTAAAAGTCGAAGCAAATCCAATGCAATTCCAAGTTCTTTGTACTATGATGGTAACGTGGTCCGCACTGGCGTGACAATATGTGAGGCCTTTTCTTCTTATTTTCACTCTACTTTTATCAATCCCTCTAATTCTGACTCTAACAATCTGAACGCTATTCTTTCCGCGAATAATCTATTTTTAAATCCTACGTCTGATGTAAGACGAGTGACTGTGAATAGGGATGAGGTTACCAAAATACTTATGTAACCAAAGGAGCTGGTCCGGATAAAATTTCATCTAGGCTTCTTGCAAACTACGCCTCATCTATCTCTCTTCCGATTTCACTTCTATTTGCTAAGTTTGCTTTTATTACGCCTGTGCATAAAAAAGGATCAAGAATGGAGATCGTTAATTATAGGCCAATCTCTAAATTGTGCATAGTAGCAAAAATATTTGAGAGAATTATTTACAATCAGTTGTATCCGGCATTGGCGAGGTCGTTCAATCGTTATCAACATGGTTTTTTGAGGGGCCGATCAACTGTCACTAACCTAGCACTATTCAATGACTTCTTAACTGACGCCATGGATAACGGTGGACAGGTCGACGTAATTTATACGGATTACCAAAAAGCATTTGACCGAATAGATCATAGTATACTTTTATGCGATGCGATTAGATTCGTCTCCAGGATGATCTTGCGCGTTTCGAAGAGTATTGTAGGCAAAACAAGCTTGATCTTAATGCCAGTAAGTGCTCAGTCATTACGTATTCTATACTCGGTCCAACCATTTATCATCTTTTTGACAGCTCGACTACTAATCGATTAGTGATGTCCCAATGTGTTACGGATTCGATTTCTTATAACAATCGACTTTATTGAGGAAGAGCTTTTAATCGATTGTTTTATTATTATTTTATTTTTGCTCAATACTAATACCTAATAATAACTATTTAAACTGGGTGAATGTCGTCAACAGGACAAAAAATATCATTTATTCTGATTGGGATCGGGAAATTACATTTGACACTGTGTGTACACAAGAATTAATAATAAATGTCACTAATGATTCAAGTGATGATTCCGAAGAATCCGACGATTCGCTCTAATAAAATAGTATTAAAATATTTTTATTTTTTTTATTTTTTATTGTTTTTAATCCCTATACAACACAATTTCATTTTCACGATTATTTGCGATTCATTAATTTACACCGAATACATTCGATCCCACCACTAGATGCGGTAGAACGTAACTGTTTTTATTACGTAAATGAATTATCATATATATTTTATAAATAGAGCCATTTAGGACATTTTAATGTGTTAATTGGGTTATAAATAAGGTAGATAAATATGATTAGGCAGTTTATACATTTCTTTTCTCACTCATTCTAAAGTTTAATTTTACGTATAATGAAATAGTTACGTTCTCAGGCAACTGTCAAAAAAATTATAAATGGTTGGACCGAGTATAGGAAACCAACACCGTTACACTTCTCGTACACTCTGGGAGGACTTAACCTATTAAGGTGCTATAATATACGTGACTTAGGGGTAAACCATGATAGTAAACTATTGTTTGATACACATATTGAGACCATAGTCAATAAAGCAACTAAGGCGTTAGGTTTCATAATGCGACTCTCAAAGTGTTTTAAGGAAGTCAAAACTTTAAAGATTTTCTATTGTACATATGTGCGTAGTCACTTAGAGTATGCGTCACTTATATGGAACCCACGCTATAACAAATATACAGACAGACTTGACAGCGTACAAAAACGTTTTATTAGATATAATCTGCTTCCACATGAAAGTGCCGTATCGATCGGAAGACTATCTCCAGATGTGTAAGAAACATTATTTATCTAATGCCGTTAAACCTCCGTCGTGAAATAGCCGATTATGTATTTATTTTAAAAATTATTAACAATGGTCTAGACAGTTCGGAGCTTCTAAATAAGTTAAATTTTAATGTTCCTTGTAGGGTTTTCAGGTACAATGCACCATTATGTATACCTAGCGTATCAACAAATTATAAGTAAAACAGCTGTATAGCGCGAGCATGAAGAAACTTTAATGAGATGTGTAAGCGGCAAGATATCGATTCCTTTTCAACAAGTGAATGTACAGCGAGGCGTTTATTGAGTCATAGCTTCTTTGAATAAATAGTAGTACCTACTGCTTCTCTTTTTTACCATAGTGTTAGATTTACATAAATTTGTTAATTTGTAATAGCTCACATAATTTTAATTAGTCTATTGTTATACGTGACGACTTGTCATTGGCTTATTGTCATATATTCTAGTGTTACTAATGTAGTTATTTAGCTGTAAGTCATCCATGTACTTAATAAAATAAATAAAAAATAAGTACTAAAATCGCCGAGCCGCCAACACTACCCGGCGACTAAGGCCGCTGACACTTGCTATTGTTTTAAAAAACTAGCTCTTTCGGATTCTGTTCGAACCGAACGAATTTGGATGTCATGAACATTGAAACTATTTCCCTGTACGTTCGTTTTACGTCTTAGGGTCCGTTCACATAGACCGGGTCGGAATGAAGAGAAGATTTTTATTACGTTAAAAACAGAGATTTGAATAATTGTAATACGGTTTATTTTTACATGTCAATTCTTTTATTGCTTGAGAGCAAAGCGAACGCGCTTAGTCTTAGTAATAATAAAAGAAGGCTACCAGTGCATTTGTCCAGTTTTTCCCTCAAAAGAATCATCTTCAGATTTAAAAGATTACTAAATGAAATTACCGAATTGGCCCATCCGTTTCTAGTTTTGCGCTTAGCCACACATTTAGTCATCCATATTTATTTATAAATACCGGGTGTCCAGACAAATGGGACATAATTTTACTTGTCATCAGCAACCCATTAAGTCCCACTGCTGCTTTACTTATTTGAGTATAATTTAGTATAACGCGTATTCCTACAATCTACTTTTCATTTGATTCTTATTGTTTAATTTTTATTTATTTATGGGTTAATTGTTATTAGCAGCTGAAATATTATATCTTAGCACACGTAAATTCACTTGGCTAAGCGTTTCCTGCATTTACCTGACGTCAGGTAAATACAGCGATTCTATTGGTTCATAATAAACATCGCATCCTCGCACATCTCTGGTGGAAACGCAGCCTTATGTCTGGTTTCTGAACTATCCAATAAAAGTTATTCATCGATTAAAGTATAACCTGACCGATTCTAAAAGTAAAACAATAGAAATAGTTTATTCATAAAACTGTCATTTTTAATTTATATTTTTTATCCTGTCAGTAACCCCTATCTGACGGCTCAGAAAGTACGGAGACAGTCGAATCGATTGCGCCGCATGATATGAATGTCGGTGTGTCAATCAATTCGGCCACCATCCTTTATTTCTGGACCTTATTTAGCATATTAAAAAACTTGACGTTTAAATTTCAAAAAGTATAAATTAATATACCTTCCTTTGAAACTCAAGTAAAACTACTAACAACTTTAATTAAGTAAGAAGATACACTCGCTTTATGAATTCACTGATACCTAATACTAACGTTGCGTTGGATAAAATAGTATTTTCAAAGGGATGTTTACATTGTTCCAACTGAGTTTCAAAGTATGATCAAATAACATTATAAACGTTACAATGTTTGATTGAAACTAAGCAAATTTTTGTTCCAGTAGGGCGTCCCCCCACCCCCTTAAAGCTAAATTGCTGGCTTGAAAAATCTGGAAATATACATGATGATAGAGCATTACATGAACTTTAAATGAAAGTATAGCGGTTAAGATAACTTTATTAGTTTAGCAGTAATAGTCGTTGAACTTGGTTGTTGGATAATTTTGTACCAAATACAAAATCCTTAGCATTTGCTTGTTTATAACGGGTAAAGACTTGCATTTGAAAACAAAATATCAAGTATATAATAAATCATAAGTTTTTCAATACTGCCGCTAATTACTTATATTCAGAATAAAGAACAACAGAATTGTACTATATTGTGATAACGGGCTTCTACGGAACCCTACACTGTGCGTGGCCCGACACGCACTTGGCCAGTTTTATTGTTTTTTTGATTAATGTGAATATTCTAATTAGGAGATGTTTAATCTTACCTCATACCATATTAGGTCTTATTAAAACGCTGAGGCGACAATCACAGAGATATCTTCACTATGTTTTTGTGACAATCTCTGAGCGAGTAGCAAGTTTTATTTTTTAAGTATCAGGTAACGTTTTTAAAAGCTATGAACTCCAATTATATTGACATGGAATAATATGAAAAACAGATGCCAACGTATTTTGTGCTATAGCAATTCTTAATATTCGTATTTAAAATTTTATAGGTGGTGTTTGGTACTACCTATATATTTTGACTGATGAAATGCCAACAATAGTATAGTTTACTCTATTTCAAAATTGAACATGCCAAATTTTGAAGTTTTTAGCATTGAGTTGTTTTTAGTAACCATAGTTACGAAAACTGTACTACATAAAATGAAATTCCTGTTATTAACCCCGTTAGGTTATTTCAATAAAATACGAAACAGGTCTTTCATCAATTCTGATTAAGAATGTTTATGCAAAATTGCAAGTAGATTGGACCAAGGAATCACACTGTTCCATACAAACTTTACCCCCCAATTTCACCCCCTTAGGGGTAGAATTTCGGAAAATCCTTTCTTATCGGATGCTTACGTCATACATAGAACACATCCTCCAAGTTTCAGGTCTCTACGATCAGCGGTGTAGGCTGTGCGTTGATCCGTCAGTCAGTCATTCAGGACAAAGCATTTTATATGTATAGATAGATACTAAAGCTCAAGTCGATGCAATTAACATCCTATTACAGTAGCGTTACTAAGTTATTGTGTCAGAAGCTAATCTGCATACTACCTTGTAATTATAAGGCACACAAGATCTTTAATACACAGGCATTTAATCAATGGGTAATTGTTCTATGTCACGTAGACAGTGGACATAGTGGTTGATGTAACTACCAGCCTTAGGTTCGATGATCACACGGAAAATAAATATTTTGTTTTGTTTCTTTAGAAGCTCAAAAGGGCAATAAAATAAAGTGGTAGGACGCGGACAGCCCATCCAAAGATACGTTGTTCCGAGGTAGACATTCACAATGCTAAAACCAAACAATTACGTCTTTTACCGTGTGAAAAAAAAACAGAATCAAGGTACTGGTACATGTAGGGCAAAGGCCTTAGGCCTTTTGCGATTCACCACACATAATTCCAAACTCTGACTTAATACTGAGAATTTATACAAACTAATATTATAAAGCTGAAGCGTTTGTTTGGTTGGTTGAACGATAGGATCTCAGGAACTACTGGTCCGATTGAAAAAATCTTTTAGTGTTGGATAGGGGAGCGAAGCCCCGCGCGACTTTTAGTTTAATTATAAGTATGTATGTGATAACGCGAACGCGTAATAGGTATACCTAAATTCTATTAAAGAAAAAATAAATATTATGAGCCACAGGTTTAGATAGATACACTGTTTTTACAAAAGTGTAGCAACGTTTAAGGCCGTTAGCATACATTTTTTTAATAATACATTTTTTTAGCAATATTTGTCTTGAATTCTTCATAGGAACAGTGAGTTTACACTATGTATTAATATAATATGGTAGGGATCAGTCTTCTTGGAGAGACAACAAAAGGCTCGAACTCCACCAAAGAGGAAAATACGAGAACAGATAAGTAGTATTAGCAGATGCTCACCGACTTGCAGTTGTATTGGTTTGCTACTCTTTCCGTCTCCTATCCTCTTTAATGAAGTCCTGATCGTAGTTGAAATAATAAAGTATCCTTACTTGATCGAAGGGGCATTGTTTTCGGTGGAGGTGTTTGAGGCAATGCTTACACAGCGTGTGGCCGCAACCCAGGCTTATGGGGCTCCGGGGCGGTGCGCCAAATTCTCGGCAGCACACTGGACAGTTGAGATAATCCGTCCATTGAGGCGCCTGGATTGGCATTCTGGAACAAAACATTACTGTTAGAACACCTGCTTATGAGGTGCTGGGCGTTTATTTGCGGTCCTTGCTCTTACGAGTATTAACAACAATAGTATATGTAATTTTTAAATTTAGAGCATCACAATTTAAACTCGCGGTTTAGTTTGGATTCTTTCAAAAACTTATGAAATGGTACTTCTAATACGATACGATACGATACATTTGTATGTCTTGTCGTACATAAAAAGTTAGATAAAGAATTGGATAAGATGGTGGGTGATCTATCATGCATATCGTCTATGACAACAACAAAGTCTTTGTCAGTTAATGAGCTTATCTGAGGACGTTCAGTAACCAGAATATCGTGTAGAGAGGCTCCCCCCGGTTTCCAGAATGATAGAACTTGGAAGTGTTCACCGATCAAGCGCTGTAGAGTGTGCTGCATATGACATCCCTGATCATCGGCGATTAAAATTATTTTATTTCTAGATCCGTTCTCTCGGCCTGATAGAATAGATATTACATTTTCTTCACGGTGGGGTTGTTCCAATGGGTGTTGGGTAGATGTTTCCAATTCTAGAGGGAGGGGGTTCCTTCGACGTGCATCGGGATTCGGGTAATTCCTCGCATAGTGGACTCATTTTGCAATGCCTTGTTTCATCACATTTGACAGGCGCCTGATCATTTTGTACTTTTGTGAACGGCCGGCAGTATATTGCTCTGCTTTTTCTGTAAGGGACTTTCCTTGAATTCTGTTGAGATTCTTCTGGCAGTTTTACTCTTTCTCTGT
Source organism: Laspeyria flexula (assembly GCA_905147015.1). Classification (NCBI taxonomy): domain Eukaryota; kingdom Metazoa; phylum Arthropoda; class Insecta; order Lepidoptera; family Erebidae; genus Laspeyria; species Laspeyria flexula. The sequence continues at coordinate 4,205,601 of LR989949.1, read as the reverse complement.
CCGCTCGGTGGAGTCATAACGTCACCAGTGTAACTAAGTTTCTTATATAATTCTATTGTATTCTTGTATACTCCATTGAATATTATTGGTTTACGAAAAGTAATATTTTCCATTTAATAACTCAGTCTGTAATAACTAAACGTAAAAAATAATTGCAATTAATTTAAAATATTTTACAGTGGCTACACTTGCTGTTATACGTCAAGTCACTGACAGGATGTCTCTGTTCTGTCAAGGATGTCAAAGTCAGATGTTTGATGTTTGGATAGTGTTTTGGCGGTGGTGTATGTGTGTATCCAGTGAATATGCAAAAACAGCTGTAAATCAGCTGATTACGTTTGTGTGTGCGAATTTCGAAGCAGTGTAACGTATATTTTAAACGTTAAGACAATGATTTAACTCACGAAATCCTTCTGGGTAATGTAGATATCTTCTTATATCACTTTTTGAGGTTATGTTTTGAACTTCTGCAGTGGTTTGATGAGATTTAAGTACTTTACTTGATATTTACTAATTAATTCACAGAGGAGTCTTATTTGTATGTTTACGCGACCGGTGTTGCCAGTCACATCTTAAAGTAGTTAAAGTGAATATTAGCAGAGGCCGGAATAGGTAGTGATTTAGGGCGAATGAAGTCAAATGGGGTTGGAATGATGAATGATGATGATAAAGTCAAATGTACCTATATGTTTATATGGACATTCCTTCGGAATGTCAAAACTATTAAGGCTTTTCCATTGGTCGATTTTTTATGGAAACTGGACTTTTCAGCAAAACATCAAAACATCGACTTACATTTTATATCTTTGTTGGAGGTGAATGAAGTTTATTTACGTTATTTTACGCTCAGATGCACCGTTTGAGAGATATAAAGGTTTTATCTTATTTTTATCTATTATGAGTAGATTAGGTTAGTATTGTGACCAACATCAGACCAGCCGAGCGAGTAACACAGAAAAATCCCCGGGAACGGACAACGAGCACCACGGAACAGAAAAAACAAGTGGAAGTGCGAAGTGTGCGGGGCACGCGTGCCACAAGTAAGCTTAGTTACGCATACTTCATCTTAAATCGTCTCCAGTCGTGTTTTACATCGCGTCCAGTCAGTCTTCTTGTGCTCTGCTTTGTTTACGTGATTTAACCCCGAATATGCCTTATTGTGCTATTTTGCAGTGTAAAAAATATAGTAGAAAAAGAAATCTAAGAAATAGAGGTATCTCAACCACCGGTAAATAACGATATAGTCGTTTTTCTAAAAAATCTTATTGAATTTCAACTAATAAAAAATAAATAAAATCTCGAATTAAAATCAACCTTAAAGCTATAGAAATGAAGATTGTTTTGGATTACATACGCCATCTTTTCTTTTTTTTCATTCGGCGCAACTCAACAAACTGACATGCCATTGACCTCAAAATTAATTAGTGGTGAGGTCAAATGGGATGTCGGTTTTATCGATATATAAATTTTATATTATATTATATGATGCGGGCGGCACAAAATCGCTCGCTGTGGCGGAAATTAGGTGAGGCCTATGTTCAGCAGTGGACGTCATTGGGCTGATATGATGATGATGATGATGATATTATATTATAATCAAAGCGCAGAAACCTGTTTCCATTACCCTTCAAATTCATACGGTGATATTATAATGAATTGTGTTAAATGGATATTTGTTTTATTTATAAATAAAAGAGAGTTCATGCTGTTTCAAGTATCTTGAAACAGCTTGAACTCTATTTTATTCGGTGCGGCATACATTTTACAGAGATCGTATTATAATATGCGTTTGTAATTTGCTGAGCCGCATGCAAAAGCTAGTTATCATATAGACTTGTATTTTTCAACCAGTAATAAAAACACATTCAAGGAATAATAATAATTAATACATTTTTAACATCACTCTGATGTTAAAAATAATTTATTTATTATTATTTTTAATTGTAATTGTTTGTAATTGTAATTAGATCACTGTAAACACAGTTCAATTTCTGTAGGTAAAAATCGAGGATCCCTCATAGTTGCAAGTTAACAGTTTTATGCAAGTGTTGAACTAGATTACACAAATATCAAAGATTATCAACAGCATTTTATATTCTTTATTTAGTACTTTTCTCTAAATTTATTTTTATTTTTAATCAGAAACAAAATCGATATTAATAATAATCATTTTATTTCAGTAAAAAAAAAACATAATATATTGTTAGTAAACATAAGAACTTAAATAACTATGTTAGTAAACATGTAAATACGACATCACATTCATTAATGGACAATCAAATTTGCCCACAATGACATTCAGGAGACCGTTGGTGCTGCCCCGAACCCTCTGCAGCAGCGACGCGGCACGTTTTCGCCTGATCGCTGCGAAGCCATCAGTGCTAGCATCAGCGAACATGCCCGACGCGCTGCAGAAGCGTGGCAGCCACACATCATCCTGACGCATCAACAGCATCCTGAACGCATTGTTGTATTGGACTCGAAGAGCATTGATGGCTTTCTGCGTGCATCTTGTCCATAAGCTGTACGTGTAAAATGTCTGACAGTATGCTTTGAAGAGCGTCAATTTTACTTCACACAACAGCATCCTGAACGCATTGTTGTATTGGACTCGAAGAGCATTGATGGCTTTCTGCGTGCATCTTGTCCATAGGCTGTACGTGTAAAATGTCTGACAGTATGCTTTGAAGAGCGTCAATTTTACTTCACACGTGCAGCGAGCAAATCTACGGACAAGCATGTTGCATCGAACCATCAACGCTCTTCGTTCCCTTTCCACATCAAGGTCATCCTTATTGTCTGCTGTAACGATGTGGTTGAACGCGCCTTAAAACATTTCCAGCTAGCATAAAACTAGGAAAACTTTTTAGGCACTTTGCGCCAAATATAAGAATTTCGCTCTTCTTAGAATTGTATTTTAAACCGTGCTCTTCAACATACTCCTCACAGACATTTAATAGCTTCCTTAAACCCGAGACCGATGGGCTAAGAAGCGCCATATCATCCGCGTAGCTAATATTATTGAAGGCTACCCCATCTATAAAACATCCAGCAAGCAGGCTACTAAGCTCATTAATGAGACCGTCTATATAAATATTAAATAAAATTGGCGGAGACAATCCCCCCTGTCTAACTCCACATTTCAATTTCAATTCTACTGCCACAATGCCAGTTGCATTGGCCCAGCGCCCATAGTTCACTTGATGGTTATACCAATATTTAAAAACATTTATCAATTCTAATGGCATTTTGGCTTTATTTAACTTATCCCACAATTTTTCATAATTGACCATAACAAATGCCCTTGACATTTCAAGGAAGCAGGCAAAGACAGGACTATTATTACTCACATAGTAACTCACTGTCTTTTTGTGACACATTATTGCCGTCTCCGTTGACAAACCCTGGCGAAAACCATGTTGAGCGTCATGTAACGTGACATTCTTTTGTAGAAAATTGTTTAAAAGACTATCAAAAACTTTAGCGACAATCGTCGCCAGGGAGATTGGTCTGTAGTTTGATTTGTCAGATAAGTCACTAGTTTTATTTTTAACAATAGGTACCACCACAGTTTTCATCATTTTACTGGGCATATACGAATGCGACACACAAAAATCATGCAATAAAGCCAGAACTCTAGGCAAGTGCTTACCAGCGTGTCTCAAGTGCTCGACACTGAGTCCATCATGTCCAGGCGACTTACCACGTTTCATCTGACTCAATGCATTTTTGACATCTTTAGGTGTAAACCTCAAGGTGAGCTGCTCTGAAAGCGTGGTTGAAAACTTAACGTCAACTGGACATGACGCCAATGGTGACTCGATAACAAATAAATCCTTAAACATATTTGATATGTCATGTCGGTGACGTCAGACAATCCGTCGACACTCACAGGGAGGGTAGGTGATTGGTTCAGCCTGTTAGTGCATTTCCAAAATTCACGAAAGCTATTTTTTTCGTGATGCGAAGCAATCTGATACATTACTATCTGGTCCTGATCTTGACACCATTTAAGTTTAGTTTTAAAACTTTGTCTAGTTGTTACCATATTATTATACACTACCCCATGAGATGGCTTATCCGCCATCACCCATTCCAAAAAATTACGCCTTGTCTCCCGGTGAGCGCCGCTAACATGCTTATTCCAGCCTTTAACATAGCCTCCCCTCTTTCTACAAGACGGACCATCAAAAGAAGCTATTTCTGAATTACTTAAAATCAATATTAATTTATTATATAAATATATCAATGATTAAACGATGCTCTAATTTATCACAATTCTTGTCACAACAATTACGAAAGTCATTAGGAAAATCAATACATCTTAATTCATTATTACATAATTCATAATATAAATTAAGCTGTGTCAATTGTCTATTACCCCATAAGATTTTATTAGATTTATTAATATAATTATTAAGACTAATTATGTTGATTTTAATGTATTAATTATATTATGTTGTGCCACCCCTCTATTTGATAATCTAATGATTATAATGTTTTAAGGCAAAGTCATCCTTATAGCAATGAATTTAAGTTCAATTTATTTTACCTAAAATACACTGCCATCTCTTGTCGAATTGCTGAATTTTATTGGATATATCTTCTTAAAATATTAAAATACGAAACATCGTAACTACTTTTGTTCTAAAGTAGTAAAGTGTATTTTGCTTCGCGGTCTATATAGTATAAGCCAATTTGGGTTTAAGGCGCTGTCCAAACGGAAACACCGAAAAACTCTCAATTTTTCGTCGCGCAGTTTGCCGTATCGGTATATACTACAAACCAGAAAATTTACTTGGATAAAGTCGAGAATCTAAAGAAAAGACTTACCTAAAAATATTTCATGTAATTATAATAGTTTCGTAGAAAAAAGGTCACAAAGATGACCCTTAGAAAATGTTTTCGTCGCGCAGTTTGCTATATTTAGATCGTAAAGTAATATATTTTTTGCTATGATAATAAAGGAAATTTAATAAGCTAGAGAATTACCTAAAAATTATTTCACTAAGACACGTAGTTTTTTTTTTATTAAGAGAAATTCGCGAAAACACGTCTAATTCGACGCTTGATAGATTTGACTAATGTCAAACATCTCAGCAATTTGAACCTTATGCGTTCACATGAGGTACTAGTGTAGGTTGTTTATTGTGCCCCCTCCCAGTCGGCGACGAGCCGTTAGGAAGGAAGGTCACGTCACTCTGATTAAATTTTTGGTTCACGCTATTTTCGTATTTTTTAAATAAACATCTTATTTATTTAGAAGAAAACTTCTTGGATACAAGAATCAATTATCATAACATTAATATCTTGCAACAATTCTCAATATCGGAGATAATATTTGCATTGGTTTTATTCTTATCACGTCACCGGCGGCCGGTGTTGCTAAGATGTCACTGAGGCTAACAACCAGCGAGCGCTAAGACGGCGCTGTTACATAAGTACGTCACATGAACGTGGTGGCTACTTTATAATAACGTACAAAATTTAGAGTATTGGAAATAAACAATAATGATACCAAAGTTGTTGTCATTTTTTATGGACTGGCTATTACCCGAAATTTACTCTCGTCAAGCTCGAGGCATGCCATTGAGAGAAAACAATTCATATCGGTAAGAACAATTTATTGGGGATTTTTCATAAATCAAAAAAATATACTGGGTCGTAAGAGAAGTTTCGATTCTGAAGGTTATCCAACTCTACCATATCGTAAGAGACAACAGTTAACTTTTGAAGGATCGCTACAATGCTTTTCTATTTTTGAAGATAATAAAGAAAATGTGCTCTGTTGTAGTAGACTTTTGATGAGATATAGGAATTTCGTTAAAGTCAAAGTCAAAAATTTTTCATACATGTAAAACAATTGTGTATATACTTATGAACGTCAAAAACAGTTGTAACATATCAGCTAGTTTATTTCCTGCTTTAGTACCTAATTATAAAATTATTTATTACTTATTATATTTTATATTTACATAAATTATTTTTTATTTTTGTTTAGTTTTTACAAAAGGACTGTTCACGTTATCATCACCCTATCATTATCTCGTTTGAATCCTGCTTAGTTGGCTAGTATCTGCTGTTCTCGGTGTACCTTGATTTAGCTAAATATTAGTTTTAAAAGTCGAAGGAAATATTCACTTAAGCCCTTTGAAAGTTATTAGATGTCATTGTCAATTTGATTGTAAAGAAAGTTTCCAAAGATTCAAAGACAAAAAAACGTTAGCCTATGCTATGTGTATTTTTTCATGAGAATAAACAAATATAATTAATATATTTAGGATTAATACTTGTTTTTTTTCTAAATGCTTTATTTTTTCCCACGTAAAAATAGGATCGTTCTCTTTTTTAAAAAGTTGACATCCGAAACTACATTATTCATATTATCCTACTCTTGTAACTATCTCAAGTAACATGGTCCATCTCTCACTTAAATATAAAATGCATATTATTTTTAAATGTTTATATCGCACGTGTAATCTATACTAATTTTATAAAGCTGAAGAGTTTGTTTGTTTGAACGCGCTAATCACAGGAACTACTGGTCGGATTTCAAAAATTCTTTTAGTGTTGGATAGTCCATTTGTCGAGGAAGGTTTTAAGCTATATAACATTACGCTGAGACTAATAGGAGCGAAGCATCAGTGAAAAAGTTGCAAAAACGCGAAAAATCTATTCTAATTTTATAAGGCTGAAGAGTTTATTTGTTTGAACGTGCTAATCTCAGGAACTACTGGTCGGATATCAAAAATTATTTTAGTGTTGGATAGTCCATTTGTTGAGGAAGGTTTTAAGCTATATAACATTACGCTGAGACCAATAGGAGCGAAGCATCAGTGTAAAGTTGCAAAAACGCGAAAAATCTATACTAATATCATAAGGCTGAAGAGTTTGTTTGTTTGAACGCTAGGATCTAAAGAACTACTGGCAAATTTCTTTTAGTGTTGGATAGCCCATTTATCGAGGAAGGTTATAGGCTATATAAAACCACACTACAGCTAATAAGGGCTGAGCAGTGGCCAAATAAAGAACGATGGGAGCGAAGCCCTTCGCGACTTCTAGTGTTTAATACGATGCTAGACGATTATAACACTTGGTACAAACTATAATTCCTTGTATATCACTTCATTTAAAGTGCACGTTTTGCGTATGTTCAGTTCAGACATCGTCTATTGAACAAGAGTTAATTTAAAAAACCAAAAAACCCTAAAAGAGTTTTTGTTTGTAGGCTATATAACATCATGATACGGGTAATAGGAACTGAGCAGTGGCTTCATTTCATTTCATTTGATATCTATATTGCGATAGCACTAAAAAAAATTCTGTTTAGACAGTTTCCGTCCGCCCTATTAATTTTTTGTTGACGTCACATAGCCTATGACACTTGAGGAAAAAATACGAACCTAATGACACCTCACACTTTAAAATCAGCCAAGCCGTTTAGGCTACAGAAGGTCACAATGGAACAGACATGCCCAAAAACAAACATACATACGCGCGAAAAACATTACCCTCCCATTGCTTCTTGACAGTCGGGTAAAGAAAGAAACTAAGGTCTTTTGATTTAAAAATAGAAAACATTAGAAATATTTTACCGTACGTATTATTTTGTAATTATTTTGTTCGATCAGAATACGGACGGCGCGAGAATAAGGCCGCCGCTGGTTGACGTGAATGCGAGTTTGTTCTTTGGGATAAATTGTTGAAAGGCGCGGGGGGCTCGTGCTTCAGCTTCCCTGCTTCACCCCCTGGATTAGCTCAACATTGGCTTTGTACAGGGCCTTAAAGATATTTGATATATTTGATAATAATTATATGATATGCAACATTAACTTTAAATGACGTTATCTACATGCATGGGAAGAAAGAAAAAGCTAAGCATAATCAGATATTATTGAAGCCAATAAAACTATTTTTGTTGAAAAGGGTGATCACAAATTACTGCCTAATGCACAGCATAATATCATTGAACCCTTCATCCATCCATGTATAGGTTCTTCAGAATTTATTTAATATTTCAACGCACACAATATTTGAATCCTTGACAGTGTCAATCAATTAATTAACATGACTGTATCTACAAAGCCCTAAAAATAATTTCTCGGCATATTGAATAAATCTGAACATTTTTAATGGGATCAATATTATTTAATTAAGCTATGAAAGCTCCGCAAAAGCATGATGCACCCCGACCGCAATTTTTTTTTCAAATAAAAACGATTCTATTAAACTGTCAGTACCGTTGGTGCAAGTGATATGAAAAATTGTTGGTAAAACTCTTAATATTTTTACGTGGAAAACGATAGCGTAATTAAATATGGTTGTAGATGTTTTTAGTAAACAGTCATTCTGTAGTTTTTAATGAATTTTGTATCTAGTTAGTTGGGAATTTATTAATTACAGTTTGAAGTTGTTCGTAACAAGTGGGCGTTAAACAAAATTAATTTTTGTCCTTGGTGTCCTACACAACACTTTTAAAACCCTAAACATGTTTGCTTGGTATATTTATAGAAGGAATTAAATATGATCAAAATTAAAAAAAAATTGTAATCCACGACACAAAAACCAATCTCTAAACAAAGAAGTCGTTTAAAAAGAAAAAGAAAATTTTACCTTCATTTTATGAATCTATTATTATTTTTTAAGATGAGCGTCGCTGCGTCGTGTCCTTCGGAGAACCGCTAAGTTGCAATATAATTAAGTATCTGTACAGTGTCGTGACGCGGCCCTTGCTTTTGAAAAAAAAAGCGTTAAGCTGTTCGCTTACAGTAAATTATTATTTTAATTTCTGTTATAAGTCTGGACTTTCATGACAGTTACATTGTTTTGAGTTCAGGATATGAGTTTTATTTAAAAATCTTACAATTTCATTCACTAACTCAAGCAAATATCTATACAAAATAATAAAATTGTCTGTACATCTATCCTAATATTATAAAGCTGTATAGAGTTTGTTTGTTTGTTTGTTTGGTTGAACGCTGGGATATCAGGTATTAAAGGTCCGATTTGAAAAAAAATGTAGTGTTGGATAGCCCAATCGAAGAAGGCTATAGAGTATATAACATCACGCTACGGCCAATACGAGCTGAGCAGTGGCCAAATAAAGAACGACGGGAGCGAAGCCCCGCGAGACTGCTAGTTACTATATATTTTTGTGTAGGCGCTAATTAATTTTCCGCCGCTTTCGCCACAACTAACATTATTAACATTTTATTCTTCCTATGACATAAACTTTCAAATACATTAATTATCTTATTTGGTCCAAATCCACATTTATTATCTTATTTATTATCTCCCTACTATAATATTATAATTACGAAAATGCAACTTCATGTTGATATTTTGTGCAGGACTATTTTGAGAGGATCAGCGAGTGACATACGTAAATTTAAGAATACTTGGCTAGTACAAGGCTAGTCAATTAAAATAAAAATAATTATAAGTGAAGAACATGCTTAGATTCCAATTAAAAGTTACGGGTGCACAGAAAAATAAGCCCGAATTCAATAATGCATCTAAAACTATTCAATACAGCACGAAATTAATTTTCAATTTAACTTTTTTATTCGATACCTACATGAATCTGAGAGGGAACGATCCGAATCGCCGACGCCTCATAGTTACGAGTTGCAACTTCTCAAGCGAATGCCCGGGAACGGAAGCAATACCTGATGCACCGAAGGCGATGCTTCGACTGCCGTGCAATATAATTGCAGGTGGGTAGTAGATAGATACATACCCCCTATTGCGCATGACATAAAACTTCTAGGCTATAGGCTGTGTTCAGAAGTGCAAGTTGTAACGCACCCTTATGTCCGGCGCTACATAGGGTTGATAAGCCATTTGAAATGTTGTGAATTGAAATTAGGCTTTTCACGGCTATACTTATCTCTATGGTGAAAAGTATACCCGGATCGGGTATACTTTTGGAAGGCAACGACGGCAAACAATTTTTACTCTGTCTATCTTTTATGTGGAAGTCGATATAGAGAGAATAGTGAGCCAGAAATACATTTAAATCGGATACTGCATTTAAAGTGAAAAATTTCATGGTATTAAACAAATTCCTAGGAATGTAAATACCTTTATCACTTTTTTCATTTAATGTAGATAAATCTTATAATAATACCGTATGTCACCCCTGACTTCGCTTACCTGTTATTTTGTTCCTGTGACCACAGCAACTTTTCACTTTTAGAGGGGAAATTTCGGCCAATGTTTTCTAAGCACAGATATTACTTCAGATTAAACATAACCAATATTACGTGATTGATTAGAATAGTACTTATCTTTGTGAAACATCCATCCCGTGTCTTTTTTGTTAAAATTATCAAGCATCCAAACAAACATTCATCCTTTCTACTTTGTGTGTGTATATTACTAAATTTATCAAGGTCAGCCCTAATGACAATTCAGTATGTCAGATTAAAAAGAAATCAAAGCTCTCTATTTTCCTTTTGCTTACTATACAACCTCATCACTTGAATATATTACTAATAATTCACCAGTAAATTCAAAGAATATATTATGACAATTGTGTAGTAAAATTATGAAATAAAGTAAAATATGAAATAAAATATTTTTCGTAGAAAAGTAAATATATTGCAGTATCAAGGTAGTATAGTAGCAGAATATAAATACCATAGACCTAGGATCCGCGCGCCATTTGTTTTCGGTCTATCATTTGACATTTGACAGTGACTTATCATTGTATGTATTTATGGTCGCTAAAGTCATAAACTAATAAAAATAAAACAATTGTGGATATTGTAAAATATGAAATAAAGTAAAATATGAAATAAAATATTTTTCGTAGAAAAGTAAATACATTGCAGTATCAAGGTAGTATATAGTAACTGTAGCAGATTACAAATACCATAGACCTACGATCCGCGCGCCATTTATTTTCGGTCTATCATTTGACATTTGACAGTGAATTATTATTGTATGTATTTATGGTTGCTAAAGTAAAAAAATATTAAAAATAAAACAACAACGATGGTTTTTACGTTTTTTTTATAACGATGTTTTTTTTATATATGGCGGTACGAAGTTCGCCGGGTCAGCTAGTATTGAATATATACATAGTGCTGATAATATTTGTCGCGCGCTAGCCTGCTCGACGATGAGTCATCTTCTACAGGTTCGGTCTCTTAGGTCCAGTTACTGTTACGTCCAGTGTATTTTGACATTCCTATTACGCCCATTTCTTTGAATGTCCAGTTCTGTGAGCGTCCATTTCTTTGAATGTCTAGTTGTGTGAGTGTCCATTTCTTTGAATGTCTAGTTGTGTGAGCGTCCATTTCTTTGAATGTCTAGTACTATATTTATAAATATTTATAAATGTATTAGTGTAATCTTCACTGTTACATAGAACTCGCATCAAATCCTTATCACCAATCACTTCCGATGCACTCAAACAATTGTTTACTAAGTAATAAATAGCGACTATTGTACTTATGTAAATAAAAAAAAGGTCATGCGGTATGATTACTTTGACCCAGTATTAGCAACTAAAACATCACTCAGAATTAACACTGTAGGTACATTAAAAAATAAATGTGGGTAAAAACGAAATTATTGTCACCCTACCCACATACATTAATAGTATTTTAGTGTATATTAAAATTTGTAGTTTTAACGATATTATTATTATTGACAAATAATATCAATTTGTTGCACATTTTTTCTACAAAAGGAGATAATTTTGTGTTTTTCTTAGCTATCATACGTTAAGCGAAACAAAACTAACACAAAAAAGAGGTTCCCTATTTGATTTCGAAAGTCGATGATTCGATTTTTATTATATCGAACACGGTAAGTCGATAATTCAATAGTGCGGTGTTTTATTCCACCGATGTTTTGTTAGTGCGATGTAACGTTTGTGCGAAAAATCTTGGTTAGAAAAACGTTACAGCGATTGCTCATTAGTTCGGTAATTTATTACTTCGATGGTATGTTGTTTCGAAATAATAATAACCAAATACTTTTTTAGTTGTTTTATTTTCCAGAAAAAATATACATACAGACACAGAACAAACACACAAAGATTTGTCCTGGGTGGATCGAACCCACGACCTCCGGCTTAGCAGTCAGGGTCACTAACCACTAGGCCAGAATTATAATGTCAATCAAGATTATTTTTTCAGTAATGTGTTCTTTTTGCTCAAAAATTATAGGACTGGAAGTACCATTTCAGATAATATAACAAGCATAATGTTTGATTTTTAATTTATTGTATATTTTTTCTTGAAAATAAAATAACTAAAAAAGTATTTGGTTATTATTATTTCGAAACAACATACCATCGAAGTAATAAATTACCGAACTAATGAGCAATCGCTGTAACGTTTTTCTAACCAAGATTTTTCGCACAAACGTTACATCGCACTAACAAAACATCGGTGGAATAAAACACCGCACTATTGAATTATCGACTTAACGTGTTCGATATAATAAAAATCGAATCATCGACTTTCGAAATCAAATAGGGAACCCCAAAAAAGTGGAGGACTGAGGATCCGAATTTTAACAAGGTGATTTTTAACCAACATGATATCGTGATCTGTTATTGCTTTCACAAAATGTCACAATTTATTTACTATAATATAGGATTTCAAAGATAAGCTAAAAGTTAATGGCTTTGTTATTATTAGCGTAATAAACTTTCCACGTGAAGGTCCATTTCGAACGGAGATATAGGTAGATATTAATACAATCTTTTACTTATAATATCTTGTTTTCACAATTTTTGTTTCACATAGTCTTACATTTTGGCGTAAAGACTTTTTCTTTAGAGCCCATAGTTTATCCGGTACAAGTGGACCCTCAATCCTCTATGTGTGGACTGAGGGTCCAACTTCACAGCCCATAACTCGCTTATTTGATTTTCACAAAAACTGTTTCCAACATTCACAATTCTTTGGGAATATTAACTAAATCCTAAGCATGTTTTCAAAGAGTTCTGTGAGAGTGGCCCTCAGAGCACACGCACACAATAGACGATCATGGAATAGACGTTCGAAGAAATAGGCTATCATGGAGTAGACGTTCGAAGAAATAGACGATCACGGAATAGACGTTTGAAGTAATAAGAGACCGAAGGGGACTACGAGACGGCCGGCATCGGCAGCCTGACGCCTGTAGAAGATCGCGCCTCGTATATCAATTTTGTTATAGATGGTAGTTTACCAATAACAGCTGATGAAATTCGTAAAGAAACACGTAAGGACACGATTTTAAGAGAAGTCACGTCATATAATTATTAACGGCTGGCCACAGCGTTTATCAAATATTTTTACCCGACTGTCAGGACGGGTATTGTTTTTCGCGCGTATCTTGTATGTTTGTAAATTTCTTTATTCCCACGGATCTTCCAAACGGCTGGATGGAATTTGACAATTAGGGTATCGTTAGATTCGTCTAGAAAACCCAAATGTCCTTAGATCGATTTTAAGAATAAAAAGACTTAAACGGCGGGCTTTTGACGCCAAATTTTAAGAAGTTAATTTTTTTTTTAACCAAACCTATCTAGTAGAGTATCAAAATAAAGGGAACCAAATGGAGATTACAAATACATATATACATATGTTATGTATTTAAAATTAATCAGGTATAATAATATTACAATAATTTTACGGTCTTTTTAGTGCGTTGCTCTTTGTTGATTTTTTGCAGTCGGGTTATTAAATTTTTTTAATTATATTTACTTGTTTATGTAAAACTCAATTGGCTTACGAAAGCGGGTGTATTATGCGGGGTCATAAGGTTGTAATACCCGAATCAATTAGAAGTAAATTAATAAGCAGATTTTGGTTTCCCGGTATTGATAATGCAATAGAAAAAATGATAGCAAGTTGTGATATTTGTTTAAAACTGAGACAGTCACCGGCGCGCGCCGATAGCGGCGTGGTCTTACCCGTCACAAACGTTTTATAGAATACATATAGATTTTCTCGGTCCCATTCATAGCCGTTCGTATTTAATTATTGTCGATGCATATTCCAAGTGGGTCGAAGCGTATGATACCTATGTGTACAAATATGTCGACGTTATCAGTGATCAACAAACTATTCGAATATATGGCAAGATTTGGCGGAAAGTTGTGTAAAGGTGGTAAAGAAAGGAATTAAATCTTGTATTTTAATTAGCCGTAATATTACGGAAATAAATAACAAGTTAAATAAATATTTATTTGATTACCGAAATTTCATTCATTCTACTACAAACGTTGCGCCTACCCAGTTAGTTTTTGGTCATAAATTACAATCGCGATTATATCTTTTAAATCCAAAACAACCACAACCAGCATCTGTCACTCTCGCTCGTCACGTCGAAAATAAACAGTGTTCGCAGTCTAACGCGCTCAAACCGAGAAATTCACAAATTATTAATATTGGAGACTATATTTTATATAGAACATATAGTGCAAATAATCAACGATCTTGGAACAAAGGCGTTGTTATAAAGCAAATTGGAAAAGTTATATAATATATTGTTCAAGATTATATTACATCTCATACTTATAAGAAACACAAAAATTAATTGATACCATATAAAGGGAGGGACTGTAGCTCTCAACAGGATTCTCCCATTGAAATAGAAGATGTTATGCCACATAACACCTTATCATCCGAATCTCCGAGCCAGGAGCCTTCGGAGGAAGATAATGCATCAACCTCTGTGGTGGAGGAAAGTACACTACTAAGTACACTGCAAATGCTAAACCCCAGACTCCTTTAAGAGGGTTCATACATTTTCAAGTTGCTCGCAAATAGGTTTTTAAATTACGCACACAGAGCCGAAACATGCACACTTCTCTAATGCTGTGTGGTACAACAATATAGAGCGTACTAATGAGTTTGGTATTTTCTAACCTCGTATTTTGTTAAAGTTGGATAGGACAAAATTTCAAATTAAATTAATCAATAATTAATTTTTATTAATCGTATTGTATTCTATAAACAATTAAAATACAATTTTATTAGAAAGAAAGAAATATACAATTAATTTTATATAAGACTAACAATTAATTTCTCAATAATAACTGCGGCTGATATGATGATGAATGTGACTATTTGAGGTCAAAGTGGTGAAAATGTCCGCCATCTTTAACTTAGTTGTTTTTGGGCTGATCGCCTCCAAAATCGATATCTGACAATCCCACTGATCACTGGGCATAGTTCTGAAGTCAAAATTGTAAAAATGCCCTCCATCTTGAACTTTGTTGTTTTTGGGCTGATTGATACCAAAATCGATATCTGACGATCCCATTGGCCACTGGGCATAGTTCTGAAATCAAAATTATAAAAATGCCCGCCATCTTAAACTTTGTTTTTTTTTGGGCTGAGTGATACCAAAATCGATATCTGACGATCCCATTGGTCACTGGGCATAGTTCTGAAATCAAAATTATAAAAATGCCCGCCATCTTGAACTTTGTTGTTTTTGGGCTGAGTGATACCAAAATTGATATCTGACGATCCCATTCGTCACTGGGCATAGTTCTGAAGTCAAAATTGTGAAAATGCCCACCATCTTGAACTTTGTTGTTTTTGGGCTGAGTGATACCAAAATCGATATCTGACGATCCCATTGGTCACTGGGCATAGTTCTGAAATCAAAATTATAAAAATGCCCGCCATCTTGAACTTTGTTGTTTTTGGCCTGAATGATACCAAAATCGATATTTGACGATCCCATTGGTCACTGCGCATAGTTCTGAAGTCAAAATTGTAAAAATGCCCGCCATCTTGAACTTTGTTGTTTTCGGGCTGAGTAATACCAAAATCGATATTTGACGATCCCATTGGTCACCAAGCATAGTTCTGAAGTCAAAATTCAAGTTCAAGATGACGGGCATTTTTACAAATTTTGACTACAGAACTATGCCCAGCAGATCAATGGGATCGTCAAATATCGATTTTGGTATCACTCAGCCCAAAAAAAACAAAGTTCAAGATGGCGGGCATTTTTACAATTTTGACTTCAGAACTATGCCAAGTGACCAATGGGATCGTCAAATATCGATTATGGTATCACTCAGCCCGAAAACAACAAAGTTCAAGATGGCGGGCATTTTTACAATTTTGGCTTCAGAATTATGCCCAGTGACCAATGGGATCGTCAGATATCGATTTTGGTATCTCTCAGCCCAAAAACAACAAAGTTCAAGATGGCGGGCATTTGTACAATTTTGACTTCAGAACTATGCCCAATGAGCTATGGGATAGTCAGATATCGATTATGGTATCACGTAGCCCAAAAACAACAAAGTTCAATATGGCGGGCATTTTTACAATTTTGGCTTTAGAATTATGCCCGGTGACCAATGGGATCGTCAAATATCGATTTTGGTATCACTCAGCCCAAAAACAACAAAGTTCAAGATGGCGGGCATTTTTACAATTTTGACTTCAGAACTATGCCCAATGAGCTATGGGATAGTCAGATAGCGATTATGGTATCACTCAGCCCAAAAACAACAAAGTTCAAGATGGTGGGCGTTTTTACTATTTTGACTTCAGAACTATGCCCAGTGACCAATGGGATCGTCAAATATCGATTTTGGTATCACTCAGCCCAAAAACAACAAAGTTCAAGATGGCGGGCATTTTTACAATTTTGACTTTAGAACTATGCCCAGTGACCAATGGGATCGTCAAATATCGATTTTGGTATCACTCAGCCCAAAAACAACAAAGTTCAAGATGGCGGTCATTTTTACAATTTTGACTTCAGAACTATGCCAAGTGACCAATGGGATCGTCAGATATCGATTTTAGAGTTCATCAGCCCAAAAACAGCAAAGTTAATAATTTGATCTTTAATAAAAAAAAAATTCCATAACAAAGTATCAACTGGTATTGAACTCTCTTGAAATATACAAATATTACGTAAACATCGGACCGGGAGCGCGGGAAGCAAAGCGTTACGTCCTCTCTCTAGAAGGCCTCAGCCGGTACTGATTTCTCACGGCCTGTGCGCCGAAATATAAGGCGTTTTTAGGCTCTTTTCAAAAATCATTTTAAAATATTTCTAAAGGGATTTCGAAAATATTATGGACATTTATAAATGACAACATCTTGCTTAATAATTAAATGTAAAAAAATCGACTTTTTAAACACATATAGTGTACCAAAATTCTAATCAAACTTGATCAAAGTTCAACGTTTTTAAAAATTTTAGTTCTTAAGTTTTAGTTATAAAAAAATGAATATTTCTAATATTTTTTCAATACACTAACTAAAGGACTATATGTAGACCTTAAAACAAGCTTTTTTTTCTATGCATTTCAATTACTTTAGTCCCTGGCGAATCTGAAAGTAGGCTTGTTTCGTAGAATTTCTTAAAACGCTGTGCGAAAGAACTGTTCTAACTAAAATACTAATAATAAATACTCTGTTTTTCTTAATACACTTTTTAGACAAGAAAACTGTTGTCTATGTATGCCAAAAATTACTTCGCTACATATAAAGACATATTCTGTAGCGAACGTGGAAATCTCGTGATTTCATGGATTTCTGTATGAACCCTCTTAAGGCAAAGGCAAACGAGTAAAGGTAAATTGTTGAGGCCTTTACCAACAGTAAATTATAAGTTATAGTTATAAGGGAATCTTAATGTGTTGTTGCTATTTTATGTTGCCAAGCCAGGAGGGAGGAATCTTGGATATATATGTAATGAGGGTAGTTGCATCTAAGTACTCCCACTGTTATAAATAGCTACGTTACGAGAATAAAGGCGGTGCGTTCTTAATAATCGTCGTTTCACTACTACCTAGCTCACATACTTATCAATAATTATAGTACTATGTCGGAACTGTGGCTACACTGATATGTGAGAATTAGCCTTAAGGGTAACGAGTGTCACGAGACAAGTAACATTGGATTTTTTAAAAATTTGACAGTAAATTGAAGGATTTTAGGCAGTTACTACAATTATAAATGTGAATGGAACTTTTAGTCCGGGATCCCTGATCCAATTTTTTTTTATAACTATCAAGCTAATTTTTCGTGAGTAGCTTTATTTCGATGAGACGCCCAATAATTTCGTATTCCACAAGGTTGATTGTGGTAGCTAACAGACGTAGCAAGGGTATACCGGACCGGGAAGGAAATACTGGGATAACGTACCACGCAATTTGTAGGACAACATGACTGTTCAATTACATAAATATTAAGTAAGTAAAAAAAAATATGGCCCTACAAAATCTTATATCTTACAAAAATATTATTATTATTATTATATTTATGTAATTGAACAGTCATATTGTCCTACAAATTGCGTGGTACGTTATCCCAGTATTTCCATACCGGTCCGTACCCATTATATATATACCCTTGCTACGTCTTTTAGCTACCACAATCAAACTTTTAGAAAACGAAATTGTTGGGCGTCTCATCGAAATGAAGCTACTCACAAAAAATTAGCTTGATTAAATAAAAAAAAAATTGGACCAGGGAACCCCTTACTATTTGTTTATTAGGTACACTTTGACCACTAAATCGATATTCATTAATTTTTCATCTAAGACCTGGAGAAGGACATTACAAAAAGGGTCGGCAACGCGCTCGTGATACGGTAACCGCTTACCATCAGGCGGACCGTACGTCTGTATGCCACGGTCGTGGTAAAAAAAAAAAAATTACATACGCTTTTACAAAGGCTATTTAATACCGACCTTACAAGCAAAGGTGAACGACAGCCTAAGGATAACTGTGTATTCCCAGGCGTGCCAGAAACTTTATTGACAAGGAATTGCTGTTTGCTGAAAGCTCTGAGAATCAACTATTATCACAAATAGGTAGTAAACGATAGTATGAATTCAACCTGTTGCATCAATAGAAATGCATCCGAAGACACTAAGCTTTATATCAAGTAGTCAAGCAAGTTGAGCATTGTGGTAGAGAGATGTTCGTTAGTTCGAGGTTAAGCAACGTTCGCCAAGGTCATTGCATGATGGGTGATCGTGTGGGTGGCAATTTCATTTTCGAGCGTCTCTGTTCTTAAGAAGGCACGTACATAGATTTCAGGCGGGGACTGAGAAAGGATTTTTCGAAATCCCCACGGGATAGGAATAAAATAGGCTGTAGCTGTAGCTATATCTATGGTTATTAAAAACTACAAATTTGATATGTTTTTCTACCCCTAGAATATCAGATTTGTTTTGAAATTCCCTTGGGATAGAGGACATGGCAACTTTTAACTGACATATCACGCGAATAAAGCCGTGTGGGGAAGCTAGTTTTGTTTACACGTTACACGTGCGAGGACCACTCACAGATATCTATTAGTATACAGGGTGGAATTTTGTATTTTTGTAATAGGGAAAGTACTACTCTTAATACTCGAGATAGATAATTTTACTCAAAGGAAACAATCCTTTGTTTTTAAAAAGAAACAAAACTGCATACAAATTTTTTCGAAAATTTGCTTGACACACCCGGGAATTGAACCAGCTAAAATCCAAAAAAATAACATTCTGTACTTTTATGGCATTGATCGATAGGGTCAACCATAAGGATCGAATCTTACTAACAAACATGGTTAATCAAACAAGAACAAAACCATAAAATTATAATTTACGTGAAACGCGTACCTAATTCTAGCACCTCACGGAGTTATGTCGCATCTTTTTTCGAAATCGTTTAAACTTTGTGTAAAATCGAAAAAATCAAATATGTTTTGTTCAGTACATAAAAAATCTTACTATCACTTATAAAAAGCCATAAATCCAAAAGTACTGAACATAAAAAAAACAATAGAATAACCATACCCTGCCTAGTTGAAAACATGATCCACATACAGTTAAATAGAACGTTTACTTGTAGAAATAAATGTTGTAAAATTGACTATAAACTCACGTACGTTATCGAATGATTAATACTTTGCGATTACAGTCAAGTTTGAGCTGATGCACTGGACAGCAGGTAGCAGCTACTGATTTAGTATTTATAAAAATTATGTTAAATATTCACTCATTTTGAAAATTGAGTTTTCAACATAACGTTGTATGAGCCGATCCCAGTGTGTGCTGGTCCAATTTGAAAAGTTTTTTTAGTGTTGGATAGCCCATTTATCGAGGATGGCTATAGGCTATAATATAACATCACGGTACTGCTAAAAGGAGATGTGCAATGGTCAAACATAAATGACGAACTAACATAATATTGGGTAAGACTGTAAGACCTCTTGGTAACCAAAACCGCCTTTGTATCAGGGCCCGGGTCACGTCGCCCAAGCCCCTGATGATGATTGTATCAACTGTGTATCTCGGTACAGAGCAGGATCTATTTAAACCCAGTGTTTAGAGTAAAAACATTATACCTAGTAAGTGATTGCTTTAATTTATTATAATACTTTTAACAAAATCGGACTGGCCTGTTGGTCTAGTGGTTAGTGACCCTGACTGCTAAGCCGGAGGTCGTGGGTTCGCTCCCCACCCAGGACAAATCTTTGTGTGATGAGCATAAAGGTTTGTTCTGTGTCTGGGTGTAATTTATCTATAATATGTATGTATTTACAAAAAAAAAAGTATTTAAGTAGTATATCAGTTGTTTAGTACCCATAACACAAGCAAATATAATTGCTTAATTTGGGACTAGATGGCGCTGTGTGAATGTGGTAGAATATTATTATTATTACTAAAATAAAAACAAGGGACGTCATTGATCTGATATGAAGATAAGTAATGATGTTTATATTCACTTTGTTTTTGTTTTATATTCACTTTAATAATAAATAATAAAATTAAAATTAAATTAATCTTTAAGGGGGCTCTCATACAACAAACGTGATTTCTTTACCGTTTTAATAAACATTGGCATGGAACCTTTCGTGCACGAGTTCGACTCGCACTGGACTGGTTTTTAACTCTGCTAGCCTTAGAACCTTCTAATCCGATCTCTAAATATATGTATTTATAATATGTACATAGTTATTTAAATACATATTGTATTAGATCATTATGCTGTTTATTATGCAGGCCCAGGCTCTACCAAAGCGTAGCCAGACCAGAATAATGAAGATACATATATTATAACAAATATGTCCTATGGCTGATATTAAAATGATGATGATTTACAGCACACGGTTGAAAATATCGAATCGATATATTTACAAATTAATAATTAATTATATTGAAATAATGGAACAGAAATCCTATTTAGAGATTAGCATTAAGGTCCTTTTTCCGTAAGTAAACTCTACGTATACGGGGCGAAATCAATGTAATGAATAAACAAGTGTTTATTTAAAAAAAACAAAAAACTCCGACTGCCTTGCCTTGCCAAAAAGTAGTCTTCATCAGTCAATTTTCTTAATTATTACGTATATTATAACTTTGTGAATTTTGATAGTTCAAAATCGGTCAAGCTATTTAGGTTACAAAAGACAAGTGAAGTCGCGGGCAATAGTTAGTGCATATATAATTGAATTAGGCTAAATTTATCTAACCTAATGAACTACTACCCAATTATTTTCAAGAATAATAAAATTAACAGATGTATAGTTATCATAGGACCAACAGAAACTACATGTTAAGAAAAACCAACATTGAATGAACTATCTCGAAGGCATGCGCAAGTACAAAAAGTACCTACTATAAACAAAAATTCGATCATACATAACACCATGTTATCATAACTTAAGAAAATACATACAGCCTTCATATGAAAAATATGTCAGAAATCTAAATTAAGTTTCCAACAGATTTATCAAACACATACTGCCATTGGTGAATCAGGGCCTGGTTATTAGATACAAGATTCTATTCCATAGCGAGCTAGCGTCATAGTTTAAATGAATCATTTAGGTTTTTGCGCAGTGTACCGTTCAGCAATATAAAAACAATCATCATCTAGCCGTTGAAAGTTAGGGAAGTATCGTCTTGGGAAAATATTGGCGTAACGCGACCTCTAAACGTAAAGTTTTATCCTGCCGCCTTAGTATCGTAAATAATAATTCCCAACATACTGTCATTTCCATCTTACAAGCAACATAAACGTATTGTGTAAGCAGGACAACGATACATTGATGGAATCACCTCCACTCCGTTAGGCCAACTTATGTCAAAATATTCCACAGCATAGTTAAAATTTCTTTACCAAATTGAACTACTGTCAATTTGTGTAAACTTTACATTATAATATGGATACACTGTGGATGATGATGCATGTTGAGTCAAATTATTATTAAAGCGGTATAAAACCTGCCTAGGATACGAATGTCTATTTGATCATTCCACGTACTATAACGATCAGACTTGCCTAGTACGATTTTCGTATGAATTAATAAAATTGAGCGATAGAGTTTAAGTTAAATTTCAACACAAGAGTAAATGGAGCATACGTAACAGATTCTAGTACAAATCAAAATATTTGTGCATGCATTATACTATGCTATTATGCTTTTTGGTGGTACTAGGTAGATACGGAACACAGGACTATGACCAAAAACCAAATACAATAATACAGTTTTGTGATCTGGATATTTAGCTGTAAAAAGGCACTTCAACACTTAGCCAGCACTTTCGCAATTACGAATATTGTATGAATTATAAACAGTTGAATTGTTACATTACATAAATATATGGTAATGAGATCATAATGACATAATAGCACGGCATCCAGTAATTGTAAAAAAGAAACAATTGCATATAATATACAATTTATTATTTACATAACACAGCGGTTAGCCACAAATTATATAACAATTTATGTACGAGAAATTCGCTACGGCTGTTAGTATGACTTTTTTTATTAACAAGATGACCTGTGCACCTATAGAGAAGCGTCTGCCCGCAACTTAGCTTGTGGCTATATGCCTGTGTCCTTCTCTAAATCTTGGACTATATGAAATTTCATAAAGATCGGATGAATAGTTTCGAAGATAACCCCTACACCTGCAATCATTTCCTCTTCTTCTAATATTAATACATATAAGGTATTTAAATAAGGACTGCCGATATTTGACGGTTGTCACGGTTGATAGCGACCATATAGAAAGAAAGAAAGAGACATTTATTGGGAAGAAGCAAGATTTACCAACATTTTACAATATAAGTAATCATATAAAAACACAAATAATAATAACAAGCAGATTATGTAGGGTAGGTAACTCGCAGATGCACCAAACGGGTGTCCAGTTCAGCGTGTACCAGGTAAACAGAATCTGGCGCTGGTTTTCAACTGGAACCCAGTGTTAGTAGTGACGCACGCATGCCAACAGTGTGTTTGTGTGTGTATACTTATAGTTGACGCGACATCTATGAAATTGGTTGTCATTTATTCAGTCTGTTTTGCCAAATTATTATGGACGGATATAGTTAGACGCGAGGAGACCCGAGCCCAGCAATGGGACTTAATGGCTTGCTGATGATGATAGCGTTAAACAACGCGTACAAATGAAAGAAAATGGGTGCTCTGTATGGACGTTTCACGCGCTTCACTCATTTTATGGTCGCCATAATCGTCCTAACTAGTGTGTATTGTAGTGTGGTGGATAAATTTGAGTCCACTGGTTCAGTAAACAATCAACCAACACCCGTACGTCGATGAAACGCAAGATCTATCGAAAACATCGACGATGTGCATGAGTGTGCAGGAGAACTCCGTAGGGCGATTATAGCGACCGTAAAATGGGCGTAGCGCGCGAAACTTTGCCCGAACAGAACACCCATTTTATTTATTTATACAATTGCTCACTACACTAACAGTTTCCCAATACGTGTAGTAAGCCACAGGTAACACTTAAAACAATTACAAATTTATATATACGCATACAGAAAAATTACAATTTGTTAGTAAATAGGTATGTCAACATCTGGATACTGTAATCGCCTGCCTAGTAGGGGCATATTGAGCGGTGCACGTTCTTACCATAGGTGCAGCAAGTAAGGGGCGCGAGCGCAACGTACTGTACTGGTTCGGCGCGAATAAAGAGCAGCGCGACAACTTATTGGCATCATCAACTTTATTGTGTTAAACAATAAAGTCGATAATGCCAATAAATAAATAATAATGTAACGTTAAAGCACACTTCCGCAACATAAGAGTGTCAAGACCCACGATACCTGTTACGAACAGAGACGGATATAAATAATGAGGATAATAGCCATACAACCCTTTATTTAATAATCGAGCAAATTTTCGTTGTACGCGTTCTATCATTGTGCTATATTTGACTTCATGTGGATCCCAGGTTATGGAGTTATACTCCAAATAAGTGCGAACGAAAGAAAAATAAAGCGCTCCTGATACGAAACGGAGCCGACTGTCTCATAACTATATATATAGGTTTAAGAAATATTGTTACTAACACACTGAGTCTAGTTACTTGATAAATAAATCATTATTATATTATTATTATATTATTTACTTGCAAATATTTGTGATGTGAGTGTTAAAAGTAAGACACGGATCTAAAGTTAACCCTAGTCGCGTTGTGAGTAACCCATTCCAGCGGATCACCAAATATTTTGTAGCTATAAGTGTATGGAGAGTGAAGTCGAGTAAATGTTATTATTGTAAAACAATAATAACATTTACTCGACTTCACTTCATTTAAATGCATTAAATTCTTAGCGATTGCGCACATCCCAGGACACAACACTATTAATGTCCCGCTGGAGCGCTTCACAGTCATCTGTGCTACCCAAGAACAGCTTCAGATCATCTGCGAACATGAGACACTGAGCCGCACCGACAACACTCGGCTAGTCATTGATCATAATTAAGAACAGCTTAGGGCCCAAAACACTGCCTTGACTCACACCAGAACAAGTCTCATATGAGTCAGTCTGGTAATTTCCCAGCTGAACATATTGTTTCCGATTGACAAGATAGCTAGCAAATAATTTCAAAAGATTTGTAGTGAAGCCGATTGCTGCAAATTTTTCTAATAGCACATCATAATTTTGTATAATTAAAATGCGTTGTTCACGCTATGTCCGTCCATAGTAATAAGCAAAACAGACTGAATAAATGCCAAATTATTTCAAAGATGTTGCTTCAACTACTCTACCAATTGTCAAAGTTCAGCAGCCTTTATTGAAGGAGCCTATAGAAGTATAGAAAGGTCTATTCATACATATCAGGGCTGTGCCCGAGATGTTTAAGGACCATGCTCGGTCAGTGGTCCATAAAAATATTGGAGCATACTTCTTATACCAACTTTTTACACAATTAAATCTATTCTAATAGTATAAAGGTAAAGAGTTTGTATATTTGGTTGAACGCGTTAATCTCTCGAACTACTAACCTAACCAAATTGAAAAATTATTTTTGTGTTTGATAGCCCATTTATAGAGGAAGGCTAAATATGCTATATAAGATCATGCTACAACCAATAGGAGATGAGTATTGGCGAAACAAATATCCACAGGAACGAAACCCCCGGCAATAGTTAGTCACAGACATAATTCTCTATACGATGAGAAGTATACCCAGTGTTTGGGTCATAAGAGGTTTCTACTGGAACACAAGTCTATATAAAGCTTTTATAAGTAAATCTTTTAAAACCTAATATTAATATGCAAATGCATAGATATTTGTTGTGAAGCCCCAGATAACATGAGGAAATTTTATACAATAATAAGTTAATTTGCATGATTTCATAATAAATATATTTTTAAATTTTGTTTAATTATGATTCGGTCCCCATCTAAAAGAAGTAATGAACTGACTTTTTTTAGGTAAAAGCATTGTCCAATGGATTCAACATCATAATAAATTGTTATGTTTGCAAAATTTTGTATGCATCACTTTGTGACACTTCTAGATTTATTAATAGGGATCTAATCAAATTAATTTTAGTGAGTCATCAAACTTCTCTGTTAATAAATAATCATTTTTAACAAATCAGAGTAGGGTGACTTAGAAAAGGATTTAAATATCATTATGTAATATATTATTTTAATAAAACACTATCAGAACAATATCAGAAAAGAAAATAAATATAACATACAAGACTTATTGTATTGCTATTTTTATTATAATATACTAAATATTCATTGATAGGTATAATATCATTGTGCTAAACAAAATAAGGTTCTATAGCATAGTATCCATAATAAACTGTACATTTAAGGAAGTCTTAATAGCCAAATTAAATGACTAATAGTTGCAGTTTATAAAACCAATATTCAATTATATTTACTGGGACTAGGGGACTATTTTTGTTAAATATTATTAACAATGAACTGTCACAATACTGTGTAAATATTACACAGATTTAATACATGTTACTATGATATTAGATTGACGAATAAGTTCTGTCAAAGCAGTTGCTATAATCACCCCATGGTAAATCTACATTACTTAGGTATTATAATTTTGTGTCAATGTTCTATTTATGTAAAACGATAGCACGAGCCATCCACAATTCGGCAATATATTTCTGAATACGAGACAACCATGAATATGGTAAAAATCAACAATGATATTGATAAATGATACATTTTATGAACCATGACGATTTACATCGCAATACATTTATCTGGCCTCTAGAACGGATGTTATAAAATTCTGAGTATATTCAAAATTATCCTTGTTACAACAGAATTTTAAATAAACTCTACAATAAGTGGAAATACGTAAAAAAGCCCACACTTCACGAAAATTATGACATCTGAAAATTGCCACCTAGGCAGTCCCCTGAACGTCCCAACACGCCATGATTCACAATTTGACATTCATCAATATCATAGGAGGGTACATTAGTAATATGAAAACAATATTTTTTTTACAATTACCTTACAAATATCTCGTACAGTCATCACAAAAGTAACACATACAGCTTCTACCCACTTCAAAACATGATCGGTCAGCAGCCGTGAACCATAGACTAGATAGAATTCAGCAATTTATTTATGAAATGGAAAAATTGACTACTGAGAGGCATAGACGATGTTCCGATGCTGCATTATTCCCATGCTGCATTGTGTTTGCAATGAAAATACGTATAAAAATAAATTCAAAAAGATTATTATTGAACCAATATTGTCCTTTTATTAGATAACAAACCAGTAGTTAGTGAGAAATAAAACGATTCAATTTGGTACTGACAAAATAATTACATTAATTATAGAAAATCATATCGTATCAATCGTAGCATTTTAAGTCCTAGAATTAATTCAGTAAAGCGTGATGATATCAAATTAAAATGAAGAAAAATATTATTTTGCATTCAACATTTTCTTGGTTGTTGTCTATATAAATCATAAATCAAACTTTATTGTACGTCAATGCATATGACAATCATCTGTGTGGAGTTGTCAGAAATGCCAAATATTCAACCTGAATTTGACTTCGTTTCTGTTCTCACTCCGTGTTATTTTTTTGCTCCAAACTCTAATTACCGACATGTAGCATAGAGATACCTGGATCAATAAAATACACTGTTGCACTCTGCTTTACAATCCCGGTTGCGCCCGGTTTTCGCCACCTCCTACATGAGTGCTAACAATCAGTAAAAATGGGATTTAAATTTATTGTGATTCTGATGACAGTCTCAGCCGTATGCGTAAGTAAATATTTATAATCCCGTCCGTATGTACCGTATTTATTTGCTGATTTTAATTACATCGGTCCATTACTTGAAATGGCGGGTCTAGGCCTATCATAGGACACGAGCTAAATTTTTGCCAAAGTTTCTTAGTGTTGAAAATCTTGAAGTACTTACCTACATCTAATAAGAGCTTTAATTTTTTTATTATCTACTAATACAATATTTTATAGCACTCTTTTCAGTATAACTTATTGATTTTATCTAACCTAAGGATTGAACCCGGGACCTCTTTTGCTGTGCTACTAGAACAGATCTTGTTTCATTATTTTAATTGATAATAAATGTTACTATTAACAATATTTATTGGCAAATTGACAAGAAAATAATAATTACAACTAAAACTAAACAAGAATAATATAAGTATGAGAGAAGAAAAAATAAATAAAAGATCGAAATTAAAGCTGAGGAGGCCATTTTGTTTGTGCCATGATAGAACAGAATTCACTTGTTAAATGTTCTCATAGCATTTACTTGTTTTTGTCTTAGTCTTGAGATATAATTTCTTTTTAGCTTCAAGATATTTGTGACTCTCAACATTTTGCATTGGCAAAACCGAGAGTTCTCAATATAATCACAGCATCTTCCTTAAACGTAAGTACTTCCACTGTGACAGGAACAATCATGTGTAAAGACATAGACAGAGATCTTCGTCAAAATGACTTTTCTTATTTGTCCAAACAATGGGGGTTTCGTTTTTGTTAGTTTCATTGTAATACAATCAAAGTTCTTGTTTTGGAAGAAGATTGCAGAGGCTTTTACCCAGATGGGGTCCTAACCTTAATATAAAAGAACACAAAAGTTGAAATGTAACTGAGATATGGGAATAAGTTTGAAACATTAAGGCTTTATTTAAAATATTTCTCAAAAACTACATTTAAAAAAATATATTTATAAAAATAAAACAAAATTGGGACCTCTTCATGATGGGTGCCATGTCCATAAGTACAGCCTTCTGCATCTGGCCTACGAGCCATCCACCTAACGCAAACCTCTTCAGCGTCTTATTATCAAATGTATCAATATAATTATTCACTAGTTTGTATAGTAGTAATAGTGGATGGAACCGATGTGTTGTCCGGTGCGCTTTGTAAAAAATTTCTGACTATTTTAAATGTGTTTAGCATCACAGCTTTTTGTATGAGGTGGTATTTCGACAGTTTTGAGAGATTGGTGTTATTTCTTCGGTATAACTGTTGTTGTAGACACGACTATGGGAACTATCACTACTTTTTCTAGGTGTCAAAGTCAGCTTATTTCGTCTTTTAGCTCTATGTATTTAGTTAATTTCTCTTCTATCCTGGCTTGTAGATTGTATGTTTGGTATGTACGGCAATATCTATAAAGTACAAGTCTTGTCTATTGTAGTGAATTGTTTGATCTGTTAGTATGGCTAAGTCATTTGAATTATTATTTACCTTCCTGCCTGATAGAACAGATAATCTTTAAAAGACTGCATACATAAGTTGGATGTGTATTAATCACTGTTATTTTCAAAATAAAATAGTATATTTTTGTGTATAGGGCCAATTCTATGAAGATAAAAGATGCCGCTGTATATGTCCTAGTCCTGCTGCTTTGCTGAACAACAACTTCACTGATCGGAAGGTGTATACAGCAAATGTGCCACCAAACAAATGGTATGTACCCAATGCGTTCATCAACATCGGCATGCAGATGCACTATGGAACATGACCTTTTTTGAGGGTTTTTGTATTGCTATTGACGACCAACTGATTACCTATGCTATCAATTATTGAGGGGGGTTTTCTTGCCTACAGTAACTGCGAAGGCGTGATTCTCCCAATAGTTGGAGAGGAGCTGAAAGGTCACGAAATGGAATTCTGTCCTCGCTGTGAGTGCAAGTTTGAGACGCGTAATACAACTATTATCATGGTGAGTGTGTGGTATCTGTACTTACATAATTTGGTTAGGTACTTACTAACATAGTTTTAAGAAATGTAACTAACAAACTATGGGCCATGTGTCTGACAATAAATGATTTTTATTTTATTATTTATAATTTAAGGGACCTGTCATATAGAACGCACTCATGCGTTCTCTGTCGCTGTGTTGTATTACGTCACATAGACATGCTCAAACAGGAGGCGTTCTGACCTTGTCTACTTCTGTCTGTCTTACACAGAAAGCATCAATAAATTTTCTTCTAATTTTTTAGCCAATCACGGGAGTTTTTTAATCTTTCATGGCAACCAACCAGTTGGCATTCGCTCGCAGTGGCGAAAATTAGGTGAGACCTATTACCTAATTTTCGCCACTGCGAATGATTTTGTGCCGCCAGCAACCAACGGCCACCCACAACCTTGACCAGGTCGTTGGTGCATTTGGTGGGGGCCGTCCTACGCTGCGTCTTCCAATACGTGGCCGTAGATAGAATAAATATACCGTTACTTATTTCAGGTGGTGGTGATAATGACACTATGGCTACTGACCATGCTCTCCGGCTACATGGGGTTCCTGATGTGTCTCGACCCGCTGATCAACCAGAATAAGACCAAGTCCTATGAGGAAGGACCCTCCAATGTCGAGGAGGTAAGTTATACAGATAATAACATTCTCACCTGTCTGATCTAAATATAATTATTATAACCTCGTCCTGCCCAGGCTCATTCTTCATAATTTGCTAGATATGCCCGTTGTGATTTAAAAAGCACAGTATATATCAAGTCTTTACTGCCCAAGGCTTTGTTTAAAAATATTTTGACTTTCAGTTATGATATTATTTTTATATATTTTTGGGGGTATGTAGGAGTTGTACTTTATGTATTTTTGTATGAATTAAGTTTATATCTTTTGTTCTTTTTAGTGAACATTGGGCAGAAATGAATAATAAGCTATATTTTATTTGTGCTCTTTAGAAGATAATGGGTACATTTAAGTAAAACATTCTAATTGGGTTTAATTATTCTTTTATTATTTTAATCAGTCTAAACAGAGATCAATCATAGTACATAGCACAACCTTTACCATAAAAATAATTCTTCATCAAAATATTGTTTAAATGAATCAGTTATTCAGAATTTTGCCGTATTTTTAGGCAGATAAGAAAGCTCTTGAAATTTAATGAGATAAATCGAATATATTGCCACTTGTCCAGCCCCCTGACATGTTAGTATAGGTAGATCGAATTTTGCCACTGGCACTGGTCTAAGAGGGGATGATTCAGTTGATAAGAAGTAGTAGAACAATCTTAATGAGTGTTTTTTTTTTGTTGTGCAGTCCACGACACTCTTAATCCAGGATGAGCTTGAAGACTGACTTACCATCTACATATATGATGACGACTACAACGCTGTGACTTGGGCCGACATTGTTATGGACTAAGTCAATGTATTCACTATATAAACCATATTATTATAAAAGTAGATTTCTCGATCAAATTTAAAAGTGTATAATAATATGTATATTTTAAAAACTCTTTTTATAGTGCCTGCCTAATTGATATGATGTAGTGTGTCAATTTAATTTTACATAAACATGAACGTTTTGCTTGCTATCTTAAAATACATACTTAGAGATTATGTCTCTTTCCCAACAGAGGGGTAGGCAGAGACCGCTTCTTTCCACTTGCTACGATGTATAACTAAAAATGCGTTATAAAATGTTATGAATTTCATCTGCAAATTGCAATAACCATCACTTAAGAAAAGTCAACGCAAGAAAACGACTCGACCAATTTTGTCATTTCTTTTTTTAAGTTAACCAATAAACAATGTATTGTAATATTTTTTTAGATAATTATAATCCCCCGGAAAAGTTACCGTTATAAAGCCAGGGCAAGTCGACAGTATGTTTTAACATTATATCACTTTGGCTGGCACATAATAAGGTCCGATTAGAATGAAGTTCTTCAATGGATACTGATCTATTTTTAACAATTTATTTATTATTATTTAAACAGAGGCTGGTATATATATACATTGTAGTTTAAAATTATTTAGTACTTAAAATAACATATTTGTTGTCGTAAGCTTTATAAGAATTAACTGATTATTGTTTTTAAACATTCCTAACGAGATCATTGGAAGATTTCTCGGCACAAAAAATGGCATTTTCAAAACAGTAGGTCCACTGTACCTACTGTTTTGAAAATGCAATTTTTTGTGCCGCATCCATATTTGTAATTTTTCTAAATCAAAATCAAAATTATTTATTTGTAGTATATAAAGTCTAAATATCGAACTGCTAAAGTAAAACGGATTGAAGTTGCAAATTGTATCAGCTAATTTTTAACTTTCTTGTGTTATTACACTTTTCTATTCTGGTGGCGATAGTTTGACGCACAAAATTAGACGATGAAGTCATCATTCACAGACGAACTTACTTAGCCACAAAATTGAAATGCTTCAAATATGGATGTTTTCTTGATTTGTTACAATATGGCCGTAAAATGTTGCATTTTTTTTATTGCTGCAAGCACAAATTGCATTTATTTATTAATAACTTGTTGGATACGTCTAGTCAATTTAGTTCGGAATATAATAATTACTTATTTAAAAAATTAAGTTTTATATTTCTGTTTACATTGTGTTCTAATTGTGATAACCACATTTCTTACTTGTTTTACTTTACCTACTAAACTGTGTAAATAAGTCATAAGAACGTGGCTATTTATAGAACGTCATTTATACTTTGCAACTTTTTTTACAGATTTTATAAAATGAAAGTTTCTGCTAAATGCCCTACTAACAAAATATTTTTAATTATTTTTGTATCCATGACAAATCTGATCATTCTTGTTTAATAATAATTATGGTGTAGAATAGGAAATAATTGATAAAATGGATGTTGTTGTTAAATAAAGTCAATTTTGATTTCATGGGATCAATAGTACCTATTTAAAATTGTATTATTTTTTTAGTTAAAATTTATTATTAAAGGTCCTGTCCACTTTCCATGGCCTATTAATTAGAAGATATTCCACTACTTTATAATTTATTAAGTAAGTACCTAACTCATTAATAATGTTTTGTAACATGTAAAATTGTCATCATAACTCTCATGTATGTAAAGTCGAACTGAAGAGATAAAGAAAAACTTAATGTCTTTGTTGCTTTTCCTATAATTCTGTCCCTGTTTGTCACTTACAAACTTTGGTTAATAAAGTGAGAAGGAGAATTTGTGAGAGACAAAAATTGACAGAGCTAGAACAAAGTGGTGTTAGTGGTGTCGGGGGAAGCCAATCATTTTGTGTGATGATATTATTCATCAATGCAGGATTCCTAGTCTTTGTTTAATCAAAATTAAAATTGGACTCTAAAGCACAATGCAATTGTGTAAATTTGCGTCTTTGGGCGATTATAAAGTGAGAAATATACAAAATTGTATAATCTTTAGATATACATAATCAATTTGAGCTTTACCAAATATTGAACTGTAGTCTTATCAGAGGGTTAAAGTAAATTAGGAGAACAACGAACTGAACAAAATTTACATTAAAAGAGCTTTAAGATTACATACTTAAGTATTTTCTAAATAATGACAATTTTGCAATCCTAGTACCTACCTAATGTGTACAGTCAACATAAAAAACATCGCAACTAAATAAATTGTTAGATACTAATTATAATTTTTTGTTTGTGTCTTTTGGCTTTAATATCAAAAAACAGAATTTTACAGAGTTTTTGACTTTGTCTAAATTTACTTTTTTTTTTTTTTTTAACTCATAGGTATAACATGTACTAGTCTAAATTTTATTCGTTACTGGAATTTTCTTACAAAATAGAATAAACCATCCTACTCTATAGAACATTTTATACTATCTTAATTTACAAAATTAAACTTGCTCATTTATTTTTGCTGTAAGTATTAATATGTTGGCTATACTCATAACTTTATTTTTTCTATCTAAAATTTAAAGCTTACTTTAATATTATCTTCAACTATATTGAATCGTATACACGTTGAAATTGATTTCGTCCATCTATATGTACCTTAACCCTTTGTGTGGATTTATTATTATTTAACCACAGACAGTCCTACTTTACGAACTTATTTTTGATTATTTACTTCATTTACGCACAGAAACAAAGTTTTAACTTATTAATTAAAGAGGACTGCTTTTAAGAAATATATTATTATTACTTATACTTATAAGAAATTATACATTTTAAAAGTATGAATCTGTGTTTATAAATGTTATAGTTATAATAATTTTGTGTACATTTTAATTACACGTAGGTACATTTGTTGTAATATTTAGAACAAAATATAGTTTTAAGTACAAATCACAACAGTGGCCAAGTTTGTTGTTTTATATATTTTGGTTTTATTATTTATTACATTAAATATTAGTAGATATTGGTAAAATTGTAAACTTAGTTTCTAACGATCGCAAAATGCGACGGATGTTTGCACTGATGCTATAATTCATTAAAATAAAAAAATATATATACATACTTATTTGGTAGTTTTATTTATTATATTAAGTCAGAAACTTATAAGTGGCTGTTATGTAAATTCGAATGCCTATGTCCAGCACTGGACTGCAATGGGCTGAGATGATGATGATGATGATGTAAATTCGAACGTAATAAATATCACCTTGACTAGTTGAATTTCATTCCTGTTTCTACAATTTTATTTCGGATTCGTAGCATGCGTTGTCGTCAGAAACGCTAGTGGTCAAATACGAAAAAACGCAACGCAAGATATGTAATTCGTCAGATACGCAGCTGAACAGTGAATTAATATATAAGTAATAATATTTATAACACATTTGCTCGTAATCTCTTATTTCACCAATTTCAGTGTCGTAATGTATCTCATTACGCACTTGTGCTGTAATGTAATGTAAAACGCACGGTTTATCAAGATCACAGACTAATAATCAAGCAAGATGCTCCGTCTAAAACGAACGGTACTTTTTTAAATCTTAGCAAAGTTTTTATGTCAGAAAAGTGGTCAACATTTTATGAATAAAATTAACTTTGGGAGATAAAATAATTATTATATATATAAAATCAACATTTAATTCTTTAACTTAATTAATTTAGACCATAAATTACAACCATTTATCTGTAATAAAACAAAAATATTAATTTACTTTATTAGTAATACTGGCTGTTTTTGTGCCTTTGCCATATAAAAAAGCGCTGATGCGCGCGCATCGATAATTTGTGACAAGTAAAAATATTATTCCGCGCGGTTTTCCTTTTCGCTGTATTGTTTTTTTCTAAGTCTGAGTTTTATTTATTTCCTCGCAAATATGTTATAAAAAGTCGTATGACATCCGTGCGCTTTGACTCTCAACTTACGTTATCAACTTACCGCACTTATATCATAATGTACTATTAACTGCCGCACTCAGAGACGTCAATTAGCAGTAATCTGTCATTAACAACATTAAGTAGGTATTACGTTTTTACTAAACAACTTTAAAGTTTTTTTTTTTTATATGTTAAATTTATTCAGTATTATGATATTAAACTAAATTTAAAAATAATATTTACAAATAAAAACTAACTAAATGTATCATTAAAATAAAGAAGGGGGAGGAAATTACAAATTAAAATACGGCATCATAAAATTCCTCCGCATCGCTGCCATTGTCTGTGGGAAAAGTGCCCAACAGACTGGCAGCATTGCCACGCTGGATGGCAATGCTTATTCTTTGTGCAAGAAAATAGCCAGCCTGTCGGTCACGGGAAGCGTCGGACAATCGCTTTGAAAGCTCTTTAAATAGAGTGCGAGCACCTGAACCCCACGGCCCAAGTGTTTCGACTCCAAACGGCACAAATAGATAATCTCCAGCGAGGTTGGTATATTTGCGCCGCTTGGAAGCAGATGCAGCAGCAGCGCCGGCGGAAACTGTTGTATTTGGAAGATGAGTCGCGTCCCACACCAATGGCCTACCCATCTTCCAAGGCAATAATGACATACCATCAGGTCTCTTACCATCGTCACGTGCCAGGCCATTTGGTTCTAAAACGGCTGGCACTCCAGCGGTGGCAAGAGCCCGACGAAGTATGTCATTGAGGTTAGCATGCCGCGAGATTCGGCCAGCACTTCTACTGCATGAGAGGCCATGGTGTCCAAGGCTAAAAGTAAAGTAAAGTTAAGTAACTTCTCTGAGTACGGCAGTAAGTTTACTAATTTAACCATGTAGTCACATGACTACATGTCACAAGCTACTATATTTTCGTATTTCATAAACTAAGTCTACAACAACATGAACTGTCCTTAGAATGCGGTGATCAACAAGCACCGCCCCCGAGGGCCCGTTGTACATTAGGATACGGTGCTATGATACTAGTGGATCTTACAATATAGTGCATAGATTATACACTAATGCATAGAGTGCACCACATGGCCCGAAAGGCAATTTGGGTAGATAGTTTCAAATATCTAAGTTGCGTGTCTGGCGAAATGCGTATCTGTCGAGAGTTGCGTGACGAAATGCGTATTTGACAACTTGTGGTTTCTGACGACATCATCATCATCATCATCATATCAGCCCAATGACGTCCACTGCTGAACATAGGCCTCACCTAATTTCCGCCACAGCGAGCGATTTTGTGCCGCCCGCATCCAACGGCCACCCGCAATCTTTACCAGATCGTCGGTCCATCTACGACATATTACGAATCAAATATTTCGAGTCCTAAGCTTGGTTGTGCAACTACCATAATATGCTCTTTCCAAAAGACTACACGACAATAAAACAAAATTTACATTAGATACATTTAATTCAATGAAATATATTCAAAAATTTAAAAATATGTACAGACTTATAAATTACGATTACACACACAGCTGCGTTTATACAACAATAACATATAGCAATGATCTGCTAACGTACACTTAAACGTATAAATTATTATCATATTAATATTATATTTCTGACATTTACGCGAATAATATTATATGAATATCAATCAGTCTTACGAGTTATTTGTATATTAGTAATAAAATAATACAAAGTACCATACATTATATTTTGTGTGCTTTTCTGGGGTTTGGTTGAAAATAAAGCGTTTGGTGTAAGTATGGCACGGAAACTTGATTTTGCATAATATTATAAGCCTTTTTTCAGAAACTTTAATGTTTTAGTACATAATACATTTTTTTAAAACCAAGATTAGTCATTCACACGACACATCGACTACTTGGTCTGTTTGCCCTTGCATATGCAGAACCCAAATCTAAGTTAATGACTCGTATTGATTATTGTGCTGTGCAATTAGTTCTTGTCTAAGATTCTATATAAATTTTAATTATTTTTATTATGGAACGTGTTTTCTCGCCAATATGAGGCATTTCTGGAGATTAAATTTTGAAACATTATGCTTAACAAAAAGAAGGGTTCACTTGAAAAAATAATTTAAATAACTCGTAAAATCAAATAATATTCATTATATAAAATATAGTAAAGGCATTATACATGTTCTATACATCTAAGGCCTGTTGGTGATGCTGTAACTTAAGCTAATCGCTAAATAAACTATACACTAACAAATTGCTTTACATCAATACATTGGCAATACACGATATATCAAGAGCTATATTATTTGCAATGCTAACCCTATTTGTGTTAAAATAACATTTCCCATGATTCACAGACCTCACTTTTCATAAAATGTTTAATAAATTTCGAATACGGTGA
Organism: Laspeyria flexula; assembly: GCA_905147015.1. Lineage (NCBI taxonomy): Eukaryota > Metazoa > Arthropoda > Insecta > Lepidoptera > Erebidae > Laspeyria > Laspeyria flexula. The sequence goes on along the minus strand of LR989949.1, from coordinate 4,168,412 downwards.
ATACGGGTATTTAGGGGAATACAATAGAAATTCAAATTCTGTATATTTTAGTAAGACAGGACCTAATTCCTTTGAGTGAACAAACCACTGCTCCGTAAGGGAGGATAGCTGGTGAGGGTATATGGTAACCTGGAGCAAAAATTATACTCCGACTAGAGCGCCAAAGCAAAATGTTCTTAGGGAAACATTTGTATATTATTATTATTATGCAACCTTTACGCATCTTTATATTAAATCAAAATATATCATTGTATCAGAAATAGGCATTATTAACACGTGTACAATCGTCGTGGTCGTGGTTAATTATACAATCTTTTAGTGACGATATATGGCGTATGCGTGTGTTACGAAATGGATGCGGGACATAAAATATTTTGAATGATTGTATTGACTGACGGTTGAGTAGAAAAAAGTTCATTACCTATTCTCTTTGCGTTTGTGTATTATTTATTGCGCCCAAACATCGAAACTGAAACCGCTATAACCATTTTGATATATTTACCCCAAATTCCTTATTCACCATGTTCGAAAAAAAACAACATTTTTAAATACACTATACAAAATTAAATCTACTTGATTAATGAAGAAGAAAGAATATAGGTAAAGTATATTTTAAGTTGAATTCATGCCACAAAGAGTTACTTTATCTACAACTTACCTACATCATATTACTATAATATATTAATATATAGAAGTAAACACACGACTTATGAACTATACTAGAACGTGCGAGATTTGCGACGCGTGATAATATCATAAAATAGAATAGATAATCTTTGATTATAAAAGCTCCGTCTATGAATTAAATTAATTTGATAATCTTTTTCTTCCTCGACATGTGACGCAATTTGTAGCTTCTAAAACTTAAAGGAGGATGAGACATGTATCATTAGGCCGACCCGAACATCGTATCCGTATCGCCGTATCATTAATTTTATCGTATCAAGCTCAGTATCTAATTAGCCCGGCCATAAGTTCAGTTACAAGTAAAAATGCAATATTATTAAGAAATAATAAACATAATATTCCTAAAACTTATATGTACACATTTAATAGTCTCAACAAAATAAAATATTCTATTCGAAATGGCCACCTTAGGCACATAAAGGTCTTTAATCTGTCTGGCCATGAATCTATAGATTTACGCACTGTTTTCATGGGAAATTTCGCCACTGCTTGCGCCAGAGATTTTTTAAGAGACTCGAATATCACCGTGTCGTTTAGAGCAGGCCATGTCCTCTAAAACTGATCATAATTTATAGTGTAAAGGGTTGAGGTTTGGGCTAGATGAGGGTATTGTAATTTGACATAACACGAAAATGGCGCGCAATCGAAAGAAGTTTTAAAAATAATAAACGCGTTCCGAATTCAAAATAATCAAAAAGTTTTTATGTAACAGTATTTATGGCCAGACTAGTTGTTGAATAAATTTAAAAATCCAACTCGGCATGGGTCCGTCCCTATCGCAGGCGATATGGTCATGATACGCGTCAGCGATACGGGTACGGTGATCGGATCGGGCAAATGATTCATATAATATTGACCCGCCTTAAGAGTTTACGAAACCATCTCCAAAAGCATTCATCTGCGAGAGGGGAAATGAGCTAGCGATGCTACCTCTGCCGTGGACGAACGCAATTAAAAATCACTGCATGAATTCTTAGTTTGGCTTAAAATGAAATTCACTAGTTATGCTAGTTTATGATGACACTGGTGGCTTACAAAGTATTCTCTTCCCCTTATTATATTCGTGGTGTTTAAATCTAATTAGGAATAGCTGTGTCCGTTTTCATCAAGTTTTACTTCCATAATTTTTTTAAGGCAGAAATTCTTTAAGTTTCCCAAGATAATATTATATATAATAATAAATTATCCTCAATTCTAAACTGTTCATATTTTGAGTAGATTTGGCTGACGACACTTAGGTCCTACAGGATTTCTCTCTTTTTCCGTAAACTGCGCCTTTATAGTCACTAGTATCAATTAACCTATCGTACCACTATATCTTTGACATTCAATGATTAATAAAAATGTACACACATTAAATATTTGAATATTATTACTATACGTAACTATAACTATAAAAATCAATCTAATACACGCTGTTCTTACAATTTCTCAGTCCAATAACTTGCTTATTAAAGTCTTAGATACTATCAAACGAGGTTACCATTTACAAACTATCACCACCAAGATGTTAATAAAAGGGACTGAATTCTATAAGATTCACAGTAATTCCTATTCATTGAAAATTCATATAAATAGGGCCCTGATTCTGAGCCATTGGAAAGTGTTCGGCCGCAAATGCCAGTATTTAAAGTTAAAAATATATAGTGTTAAAAAATAAATATTTATGGAAATAAATTTAATATTAATTAGTAGTTAATTTTATGTACGTTATTATTTTATGACTTAAAATGTAAATACACTTCATTCTGTGATTCGAGAAAGTTTACGATGCCGGAGAATTCCGAGGGCTCAGAATTAGGAGCCAGTTGCCTTCCACCTCGATTGACTCAATAAACTATAATTTCATGCAATAAGATAAAATATAAACATGTCTCCTACATAGTAATAATTAATATTAATAATTTGCTTTACATTATTTTGTATATTCTGGAAGCTTATGTATTCCTTACATTATTGAATGATTCGAATATAAGATGGCATTTTTTTTCTGAACCATCAAATAAAAGTTATATATCGATTAAAGTATAACCTGACTAAATATAAAAGTAAAACAATAGAACTAGTTTATTGATACAACTGTCATTTTTAATTTATTTAAGCTATATCATAACGTATCAATAACTTTTATTTGATTGTTCAGAAACCGGGCGTTAGTATATTAAAAACTTTGGAGGCGTAATAAAAGCCGGACGATTTATACCCAATATTTCTAACAAATAAATGAATATTACAGTGGATTACACGCTAGACAATTACAAACACTGTTTCCTTATTCTGTGGTTATACTATGCTTAAATGTTATTAAAAAACCTTTTTTATACCATCAACCGGGGTGAATAAGGAACTCAAAGGTGAGTAGGCATAATTATAACGATATAAGTTATTGAATAATTCATCACAATCACCAAAAGGATAACATTACACTGTAATAATATAAACCTTAGTGATAGTATTGTGCATGAAATAATTAACTAATCTCAATAATAGGAACCTATTTATTACCTATTCACCCGATAAGTTCTTACTCATCCCAATTACGTATATAGAACTTTGTCTGCCAAAGCAAAATGTGTTTTATTATAAGAGGAAAACGATTACATTTTATTTACTATGTTGTCGGTCGAACAGTTAATTATGTGAGTTTACTCTCCGTAACTAATTTAGACAATTATTAGAGCATCCATACTGTGATTTTTATATAATATATTACTAATTCTAAATATAAAATGGTAGCCATGTTTTGATCTGTAAAGAGCTTCGAGGACATGTACATTATAATAGCACTTACAAAGCGAAACAAGCCACAGACAAAACTATTTTATTCAGCATTAGGTATATTTTTCCTCTAACTCAATCAAGCAGTTATTATAGATATACGCTCTTTGTTAAATTTATATAATAATAATAATATTCTACCACATTCACACAGCGCCATCTAGTCCCAAAATGAAGCAATTATATTTGCTTGAGTTATGGGTACTAAACAACTGATATACTACTTAAATACATTTTTTTTTTGTAAATACATACATATTATAGATAAATTACACCTAGACACAGAACAAACCTTTATGCTTTATATACTTAATAATAATTTATAAAGTACATAAATAATAATAAAATCTTGACATATTTATATAATATTATATATTTTATTATATAATATTAATATAGAACTTTAAGCATATGTATATTATTAATTATTATTATATTACAAATGTAATAAGTTATTTTTACATTTGTTATTTTAATCCTAGGTATACTACTAGGTAGATATTATTATATGTATACCTAAATAAACTGTAAAATGTTGAGAATATGTGTGGATTATTTGTTGCTTATTCGCACGTAAAACGATGAACAGAATTTGATGAAACTAAGCACACAGCTAAATTTGCTAGATTAAAACAACTTGCAGATTTGTGTAATAAGTTACTAGTAACATGGTTGTTTTATGTGAATTCCATATTTTTTAACACCATAAAAACGTTCCTCGCTCTTCAAGGAATATTTAAAAAAGGAATCAGCCAAAACGGTTCTTTCGTTCTCAAATTACGGCGTGACCAAGGAGATTATATTATATAGAACATCTATATTTCTATATAATAGACGTTGATTAACCCTTTGACTGCCAGAGACGTCTATACACGTAAAATGAAAATGTGCTCACCACGCCAATGACGGCATGGCACGTCAAAAATGTACTGTATTTTTTTTTAAAAAAAAGGTCAAAAGGTTAATATATTACATATATTAATATAAATTTAATTTAAAATCCACTCCGACTTTACGTGAAACATTAACAAACGTGAATCTCACAAACGTTACAAATAGATGGTCAGTACAATCTATATTAAATCTAATAAAGGTGTGTTGTCTCTCTAGCCGAGGCCATACAACCATTGTTATAATTGTTGCAAATATATAACAATATCCCATCACAATGATATAGCATATCTAGAACCATTTTATCAATTACGTTATATACATATAGATAAGTATTGTATAATTGCTTTTATATTAGAGGTTTTCTGTATTTTAATAATTTAAATATTAACCTTTTGATCACCAACGTCATCTATACTTGACAAGAGCAAGCGTGCCCTGAGCGCCGATGTCGTCTATAGATGACAAAACTCAGGTCCATAAAAATACAAGACAAAGATACTAAATTTGTTTTTTTTACCAAATCTTAAAAACCGAATTTTATGGCTTGGTGTCCAGGGCACAGAGATGACGATTTGACGTGGCGGTCATAAGGTTAAAAAATGCTCAGCTCAGCTCTCAGCTCTCTAGTTAGAGGAGAAGAGACCCGAGCCCAGCAGTGGGACTTAATGGGTTGCTGATGATGATGATGATGATATATTATAACTGTAACATGACCAAGAAAATGTTCTTGGTGCTGAAGATACAGGTCTAGCCTAGTTTGGTACCATTATTAGTTAATAATGTGCTGTATAATATACTTAATAAATGGATGTATTCATTATTTAGATATTTCAAATGTATTAATTATAGAAAAACTGTATCAGCAAAACTTTATAATTATACTAAAAAAGTTTGAATAGTTTTATGTCTACTGGGTTGTGTAAAGGCCTCTTAGTTCTATTGATAGTGGAAAGACGGCCGTGCCCAGCATTGGGATAACGACGGTCTCCTTGCTAAACATTGCATGTTAAATTCTACATGTATTATATGTACATGACAAAATAATATTATATTCTTAAATATTAGTAAAATATTAATTCAAATACCAATATTCAATCACAATGTATATAAATAGATAAAATTATTGCTTAGCTTACACATTGTGTGTCCTCGAAGTTTAAAGGTGGTCTACCAACAAGAGCCTCATATACCAAGTAGTAGGTTTAATTTCATTTGCAGTCATAATGTAGAAAATAGACTATCATCGCGTGGTTCATGTATTCACATAAAAATAATATCGGGTGAAGAAAATCACGTTGATCTGATGCAATGGGAAATGACATAAATTGACTTCGGATTTATAATATTGGCAAGAATAATCGCTGAAAAATCATTAAACAATATAAATATTGATTGCCAATAAGACCGTATATGCATACAACAACGTACATTTTTCCTTACTTGGAGTTTCGTTTAATCTTATTGATGTGAAATACATTAAATAAACATTACACTATAAGTTAAATGGACCACCTTTTCTTTACAGGCTAACCTATTATGAACCCTAAGAATATAGGCCTCATAGAATATTATCCTGTAAAACAGTGATATTATTACCTGATTTTTTTGTAAATTGCTTTTTTTATGCATTGGGTTCTTGTTTCAACAGATATTTAAAAAAGGCTTGGCTTTGTGTAATGCCTGAAGTTAATCATTAGCTATTACGTCAGCTAGCTCGTTTTTGCCATAGGCTAAGAGCTGCTACACACTACGCTTTTTTCAGACGTCATCGACGCGCGTCGTTCTCAACTGTAACTCTTTCAAGTTTAGCGGCACCGAAAACGCGCGACAAAGAAACACGCGTCGACAGCGTCTGAAAAATACGTGGTGTGTAAAAGTCCTAAGGTCCCAATCATTTTGTCATTGCTACCAATGATATTATAATAACCAAAAACTATATTTGCGCTTCAAAATGATTAGCACAATTCAACGATACATGCATGTGGTATGCGTTTGACCATTAAGACCTTGTTTTACCAATTGAAAACTTGTTTTAAAACTAGAAACATTTAAGACAGATTTTTTGACTTTCGGATAGTTTGTCAGACATTATCATTATCGGATTGAGGAACACGTCCAAGTGTTGGAACTTGACTTAATGTCTATCACATTAACTGGTGACCGGGGCCAACGTCGCCACGTGTCTTCTCAAGCACGGAGACGTTCGGGATTGAAAATACCACAAACAGTCATCTATCTATGGATGGACAGACCTTGCCCGAAGTGCTTTAACCTCGATCGTAACGAACATCTACGATATCGACAGAATCTTACTAGCAAGTGGTAAAACAGGATCTAAATTGGATCAAAAGTATTGGTCATAAATAAATGTTAATCAGAAAAAAATCAATCAAAACAAGGACCCAAATCAGGTGTCTTAAGGTAATATTCTAGAGTCAGAGAGGTACTTACATGGCTACCTCTACCGTGGCTATGTCCTAGTTCAACATAGTGTGTCTATCGTAAATGTTGCGGCGTTGCTCCCGGACCTGTCGCTTCCACTTGTCCTGTTGGTGAGTCACGCGGTTCAGAACGTTGCCTCGAGCGCCTAGCTGCTGCGAGGGACCTCCTAGTGTGCTTTCATCCTGTAACAATCATTGTAAATTGTAAATATTAACATTTAACATAGCATTACGCCATTTTCTCCAAGTATACTATGCTGCAAACTTATGGCAGCGGTTACCGTAGCCTGCAAAACTAAGAGCATCACACACGTTTTGCCGACCATTTGAAACCACTTTCCTCCCCAATAAGCTACAGATATCACTATACGATAGCAAGAATATTACACTAAAACTATTCTTTGGTTGATTAAAATATCTAACGATGTAATTATCATCGTCATATAAGCTGTAGGATGTCTAAGACATGGGCCACCCCAACAGATTTCGAATAAGACCGGACAAAGCGACGTAATATTATTGAAGATAAATATTAACTTACATGGAATTGACGTCTCGAAATGAAACTTGGAATGTTAACACAACTATTTGGTATCTTGAAGCTGATCTGATGATGGAGCTAGGAGATGAATAGTAGAACTCTTGAGGAAACCAGGAAATTCTTATATTATCATATAATCGTTAAAAAGAAGCCCAAGCGGTATACTTTTTCTTCGTTTTTTGAAACCACTTGGCTAAGAATACAATACAATACTTTACGCGGTCAGTAATTTGATATTGTAATACATTTAGCCACTACAAACAAAAGCTATATTTTCACAAAATAATTAGGGCTTCCTTTCCACGGCTAGTGTTTCTATTGCGACTGTTGCGTTGTTTATGCAAAATGTATTCAATATCTAACTACTATGACCAACACAAAGTTTGTAGGTCCGCTCTAAGTGCACGATGCGTAAAATATGATTCTCTACTAGCTCCAGAAAGTAATATTGCGAACACGACAGCTACTAACAAACGGAAACGAGTTCTCGTCGTGACGACGTGACGGGAGATCAGAAAGTAAACTGCGATCATTGCACTGATTGTTAAAGTACTCCTATTGTTCAAATTGTACAGGAAACACGTCGTTAATAATAATGACACAGCTTCAAGACCGACACTCTTGGTGAAGATTATCTTATAAAGATATTTTCAATGTCGAAGTAAGGGTTGTTACACACATATTTCGCATCCATACCATGCCGTACGTCTCTTTTCCACCACATCTTGTTATAAAAACTAAATCTGACTCAAACTGTACGAATAATCTGGCTATGCGCTAACTCTTCTAGAATACAAACATTGATAGTACTTACATCTTCGTTGGTGTGTTCTTGATACGAGGCTTTAGCTCGCTTATTGATCAGCGGGTCCAGACAGATCAGGAAGCCCATGTACACTACAAGCAGCATGATCACCCATATCACTATGATCACCACTACCTGAAACCATACATTCATATCTATATAAATTAATGACTATGTATATCTTAGCGGAAAACTCGAGAAAGTCTTGACCAATTCGGCTATTTTACTTTATTAATAACCTTTGTGAGGTCCTTATGAGGAGAAAAATATAAAGAAAATATACAAATATAGGTAATCGGTATCGAATTACATGCGGGTGATATCGTGGGAGACCGCACGTCGCCAGCAAAAGTTTTCGCCTGAATCATATATTTACGACCAAATACCCTGGCTCGTTTAATCTGCTTCTATTACTTAATTACATATATTATCACGCCTTTTTCCCCGAAGGGGTAAGCAGAGGTGTTTTACACCCACACTTCGCCAGCTATGTTTGGTCCCATGATATAGGGGGGGGAGCCTATTGTCATCAACCGGGAACATTTGTATACCAAACTCCGGGAAAATCTCAGTACTGGAATTTCATGATAGAAAAGCCCAATACCATTTTCACCCGACCCGGGGATCGAACCCGGGACCTCTTGCACAGCAGTCGTATACACTTTCCGCTGCGCCACCGAGGCATTTACTTAATTACGCTATATTCTATCAAAATAACGTATGTCAGTTAAATTGTTGAGTAGGTTATCATTTACAATTGAATGCACTTGAAATGATAACAAGTCAGGCTGTTAAAATGACTCTGTAGCCAACCGGGATCGACAAGGACATAAGAACATATATAACAAAACATCAATCAAAAGCAATATAGAATCAAACCTAATCCGTTTAGCCACCCACTTCTGAAGCAGAACTCAATTTCGCGACAATCACTGGAGGAAATTGAATTTATTAGCTGTGCGGGAACATTGATTGCATAATGCCGTCTCGCATTATATCGGGTACAGTGACCTGGTTGGCACAGCGAGGGGTTAACAATGCAACATTGTGCCGATCTCCGTATCAGCTCTGTTGGGAACTAAGATACCTACTCTATTGAGTGTGGCTTCAAATTGATTTCACCTCTGTTATTGAGATCATCATCTTCAATCTATTGTAACCAGTGCTGCATCAATTTTATTTAGGCTAACTTTAAATTATTTTTTTATACTCATTTATAATAATGCTTAACGACTGCACCGTGGCGCAGTGGTTAAGGTGGTCGCCTCGCCACTACATCGCCGTGCTGGGTGATGTGGGTTCGATTCCCACACGAGACAAATATTTGTGTGATTCATAGATATTTGTTTCTAGTCTGGGTGTACTTTGTGTCCGTTAGTTCCATGTTTGTAAAGCTCCCCGCGACACAGGGCTTGTTCCCTAGTGCGGGCGTTGTCTTTTTAAAAAAAAACAAAAACATAATGCATGATAAGACTGATGAATGTTGAAGAAGCCAAAGAAGTATGTCAGAATCGTAGCAAGTGGAAGGAAATAGTCTCTGCCTACCCCTCTGTTGGGAAAGAGGCTTGATCTATATGTATGTATGTATAACAAAAATTGTTTTTTTGTGTGTATGAAGTTGTAAATATTAAACAATATTGTTTCCTCACCTTGATAATTGTGGTGTTTCTATTCTCGTACTTGCACTCACAACGCGGACAGAACTCTTGTTCCCTTCCCTTGATCTGATCCCCTATGAAAGGCAGGATGACCACTTCACAGTTGCTGTTGAATATTCATGTATTAATGTTTACGACTTATTTTGAAATATTTATAATAAGAAGTAAGGAGAGCTATCGTATCATGATAGGCAACGGCTTGGCTGTGCCCCTAGTATTGCAAACGTCCATGAACGGCGGTAACCACTTACCATCCGCTTGCTCGTCTGCCACTTCAGGCAATAAAAAAAATAAACGGATAAATCTAAAATATAATGCCACTGATATTGGCATAAAATATGTTATAAATGAAATCCTAAATTACAATTTGACAGTGATTTTTTAACAAATATTCTTCATCAATTTTGGCCTTAGTATACATTGTAGCAGTTACGCAAGCAAAGATGGGTTAATTTTGTTGGTTGATTATGACTTGGTATCGCTCAGCTGATGTATTTTTTTTAAAACAACGCAACCTTGTAATAAACCATGTGGCGCGGGGGATTTCATCATCACATCACATCATCTCAGCCTATTGCAGTCCACTGCTGGACGTATGCGGGGGACTTACAGCCATACAAGTAACGGATACAAAGAATCGGGCTCACGTCACTTGGCACCGCGATGTTAGTGGCGAGGCGACCACCAACTACTACGCCACAGTGACAGTTAAATAATAATATAACTAATCGTTCTGATTCGCGTTCTTTTCCCTGAAGGGGTAGGTAGAGAGGCATTACAACCACCTTTCGCTAGCTATATTTAGTTCCGCGTAAAAGGAGGCTAGCCTATTGGCATTATCCAGGTACATTTGTCTCGGAGCTGATAATAGAGAATTTCCTAACAAAAAATCCTATGTCATTTTTGCCCAACACGGGGACTGAGCCAGAGACCTCGAGCGCAACAGTCATACACTCTACTGCATTAGTGACACAATTATTATTAACAAAGACAAAACACACCTATAATACTCGGCCCAAAATGGATGTAGCATGTTTGTAAACAAATCACTGTCAAAATGCTGTCAAATTGTATTTTATAATATTTTTTTTTATACCAATATCAGTGGCATTATAAGCTGTAACTTCATTCAAACATTTCAAAATAATCCAAAAGTTGTTTTCATTAATTTTATTGGTTTCACAAAAACAGATATTGAAAGATAGTCAAATGTTAAGTGTGGCTTGAGTATATACTTATTTGGACTACAGAATTATTTTTTCCATATTCTGGAGATTAACCCTCAGCCCCAGCACTGGGACATAAATGGGTTACTATTTATGTATGGAGATTGGATCCGCTAAGTGGTTGTATTCTTTACAACCCCCACACCAACCATAAAATAAATAAAAAAAAACAAGTGTGTTAGATTATTTTAATTGGAAAATGTATATCATTAATGAGCCTCATGGCTAAGAGCAGAAGGAATTTATATAAAAAATGCAGTGCTATATTTGGTTTTAGTAAGCTATAGCAAAAGTTTACTGGTGATATTCGCTTTTATATGATATTTTAGATTTTATATAATTTTTTTTTTTTTAAATTTAATACACTTTTTTGGCATGAAAATCATCATCATCATTTCAACCCATAAACATCCCAAAGCTGGGCACGGATCTCATCCAAAGGATATAGGGCTTTGTTTCAAATTTTCCTTTTCTCGCAGATAATTTTGTACTTTTTACATACCTTTCACCTAATTCTAAAAAGTGTACTGAAAACATAAAAAGCTCCGATTCAAAAACAAAAATCGAAAACCACTAAATATGACACTTAATTGTGATGATGCCATTCCTTTAAAAGAACCCTCTTAATCATCAAGGTTGTTGATTCACTTTATAAGTTTGTATAGTAAAAAGGTTTTTGTTTAGGCAAAATAGTTGTAATTTTATGCCCACTTTGTGTCACATGACAAGAGAAAATGAGTTGTTTAATATGGTTTAATTTAAAAATTATATTCATTTGGTATCAAATGAACGCAGAACAAATACATCTACAGAAGAAGTAGCCTTTAGTAAAAAGAGGTGGAAAATCCAACATTACGCCAGCAAATTTAGATCCCATCTAATAGGGAACGTATTATTGACATTAAATAACCCTAAAACCCAATCCTGGTTTTCCCAACTCCGGAATCCGACCTAGAACCTCTTGCACAGTAGTCATATACACTCCCAAGGCAGTCATACTAAATAAACCAATAAAAACATTACTAGTATAAATAACTCACCATTTATTAGGTGGTACATTGCCAGACTTCATAAATGGACTTCGATCTACTCCATCAGTGTTGTTGAGAACAGCAGCGGGACTCGGGCAAACACATTTGCAGCGATTATCTTCATAAGAATGTGCCTGGATAAACAAAATATTGATTACCAACAAACATTAACAGCATTTTCTAATTAGCTTTTCACCATGAGTATGTATTACTCAGATGAAGGAATTCTATGATTTTGGTATTTACCTACCTTATAGTGTTTGACGTTTCGACCAGGTTACACTGGCCGTGGTCACAAGCTGACTGACCACGCGTGTTATCGTGCAACACGAAAGTTTAAAAGTAAAGAATTCTATTGATTCTTAACAAATACTTTGGAGTACACATCTAGAAAATCCTAATGTTATTCGTCCCGTAGTAGTGGCGAAGACAAATAATGTGTTATATGAACAGTCCCACTAGACAAACCGATGAAATATCTAAATATGACTTCAATACATTTGAACACATTCCTGACAAAAGGTATAGTCACATGATCAATGTACATAACATGTCGTTAGAATAGATAGATAAATTGCCACTTGTCTAGCCCCTGTACTCATCTTCTGAAAGCAAGTCAGATTGACAGAGACATGATTGGATGCTTAAGCAAACTTCATAAACTCATCTGTTATCTCATTGGTTTTATTTTTAAATGCATGTTATTTTTTTTCCTTTACAATAATATAAGACTGTTGTCATAAGAATGTCACATGGTGTTGCAGGCACCCATTACTTACCATATGGCGGGCCATATGTCTGTTGTTGTGCCACCATCATGGTATAAAAAAACATCAATAGTTGCCTTTCAGTACCTGCGTCCTAAGCCTAGATTTTAAATCTTAAGTTTTACGTATGAGTAGAAAGAGAGTGCTAGAAACCATTTAATACAAAATGTTGTAAATAAGTTAAACAATAAATGTTAGTATGTGATTTTTTAAAATGAAACTAGGTACCCAGGCACAATGATAAGTTTTTTGCAGGGAGGCCATTCCATTGCCAGTATGAGCATTTTAAATGAAAACAACAACATTGCTGAATCAAAACACTATAAGACACCTTATCATCACCATGACAAGATAACATAGCATCACGCCTTTTTCCCCGAAGGGGTAGGCAGAGGTGTTTCACACCCACATTTCGCCAGCTATGTTTGGTCCCATGAAATAGGGCATGAGCAACTCTTTACTGTCCCGCTGGACTTGGGCCTCATCTCCTCTAGCTAGTGCCGAGAGGGTTAGGCCATAATCCACACACATTGGCCTAGTACTTGTTGGTGATCAGACATACCCATAGAATTTCTTCTATATGGGTATGTGGGTTTCCAGAGACATCTTATTATTGTATAACTTAGCATGATTTTTAGTGTCATCTAGAATTCCAGATGTAATTACTTAAATTAGGTACCAAGTAAATGTGTTTAATATTTCTTCGAAGTTGTTGCCTACTGTACGATCTCATGAGTTTTAGGAACCATGTCACCAGTAAAAACTTAAAGCTTCGTTCAAACTGAAGCGAATATCGCGCGGGACGCGGGACGCGATTCGCTCGCGCCGATTGCGTCAGCTAACTTGTATGGACGTGTTCACATTGGCGCGAATAGTCGCACGCGTTGCAGCGAAATATACGCGGGATAGTGGCGGGATACTAGTGCCTGCATTGAATTGAAAAATGCCTTTGAACCTTGAATTATTTTTACAAAAAGTTAAAGAAAACAAGGTTCTATACGACCTCAGCCACGAAAACTATAAAAATAATAATAGGAAAAAATAAACCAAATATTGGTGTTACTGGATGAGAAAAAAAAGTTTCACCGAGTCACACTGTGTCTCGTTGGGAAAAGTAAACATTTTATATTCCCATCGAGTCACACAATTTTTTTATTATATTATTGTTATAATAGTGATTATTTTTTTATTATATGGAAAATAGCTACCTACTAATTGATAGACAGTTGCTACACCCGAAATTTTTTAATAAACTACTTTTTGAGGTGATGTGATGGGTCATTCCATCAGGTTGGCTGGTTACCTAGTATCCCTTATTAGTCTGTGAGTTACCTATCCAGTGAGATCAAACTGCACAAATGAATGGAGTTTTATTTTAACCAATAGCTGCTTTTCCTCGCATAATGAGATTCTTCTTTAACTAATGCTAATAACAACAAAACCTCAGCTTCGATATCAAAAGACATGTTTTCCCATAGAGAAAACAAAAATAATGACGCGCGGGATTCGCCTCAGTTTGGGAGGCTAAGCGAGCGAGCGAATCGCACAGATTCGCGTCCCGCGTCCCGCGCGGGATTCGCCTCAGTTTGAACGAAGCTTTACTAATCTCACTCACAGTAGAGGCCCAATTTGAAGAAGTTAATGTGTCTTACTGTTATTAACCAATTATTACTAATAAATTGGCAAAAACGACTATTGATACTAAATAATACAATATTGAAAAAGGAACGCATTGCGCGAACTAGGTATTGACGTTCTGGTAAAGAGTTCAAGAGATATTTTGTTCTTGAAATCAAAAATGTGCTGCAATGATAACGTATTTACCATTTCAGGGGGCACAAATTTCATATCCTTTTCAGGTAAATTAATCAAGGAAAAGGTTCTGGAAAATAAATAAATGTAAAACAGCATACTTACAGAAACAAAAACGCCAAAAGTAGCGACGAAGACAAACACTGAGAGTTTCAAATACATTTTTATTGTGCTAAAAGAACTATTCAGCTTCTGAGATCGAGTAGTAATGACAGATTGCCAAAGGAAAACAAATAAAAAGATTATATTATCGCGCAACGACAGGACCAGCAGCCATTTTGCAAACTGGAAGTCTATTTGACCAACTAGCGGAGAAGATTGAAACTATATTTGACGTAATATTGACGTATAATAGGTAATACGTTTTGTAAACAAAGTGTTGGTGATGTCCATATCGTCATATCGATAAATAATATGATCATGGTCTGATGTGATATATGGTTGCAAACAAAATTTTAATTTGTTCATAGAAGTAAATGAAATAAAAGCTGACTGCCCATTTTTTTTTCAGACGTTATCTAGGTCCCTAGGTTTTTATAATAATAGATTTTTATTTCATTGTAGATTTCAACCTGATCCAGCGTTTCAAAAATCATGGCTAGCCAACATGAAAGCGCCTTATGGGACTCCAATGCAAACAGTCTTTGTTCCAAACATTTGACGAATAAGTTCTCTAAAAGCTGTTGTTTTGATATTACAAATAGACACTTCATTTTATTTATTTGAACAGATACTGTTTTTAAAATTAGGGCCTTCAAAATCAATTCACGTCACTAATTAATTTCGTAATGGATTATTAAAAACTATTTTGCTTTTTTAGTCTAGTAAATGAGTGCTCAAAAACGGTACTGTGGAGGGAAATGTCGAAAGCAGAAATTTTGACTTAGGTAGGTACTTTGTTTGGACTAGTTAGGAGATAAACATACTAAAAGTCCTTACCCCCGAGATGAGCTGGAGGGGGGGAGCATAAAGAAGGTACCATTTTTAGTTTTCTGCTTACATCTCAAAAACAGTGCGTCGTACGAAATTTCATTGTATTACATAATGAAAGCTGATAAAATTCTCTACAACTTGGACTTAACACTTTTACCCAACTACGACGAAGCCAAAAGGAAGGGTAATGGTTTTGGCAGTCTATCTATATTTG
Organism: Laspeyria flexula; assembly: GCA_905147015.1. Lineage (NCBI taxonomy): Eukaryota > Metazoa > Arthropoda > Insecta > Lepidoptera > Erebidae > Laspeyria > Laspeyria flexula. The sequence continues at coordinate 4,152,625 of LR989949.1, read as the reverse complement.
TATGTATGTATGTTTCATCGTAGTGCCTAAAGTAATGAACCGATTCGAGAGAAAAAAACTAAAAACGGGACCTTCTTTGTGCTTCCCCCCCTCGGGCTCACTTCGGGGGGGGGGGGGGGGTAAGGACTTTTAGTATGTTTATCTCCTAACTAGTCCAAATAAAGTTCCTAAGTCAAAATTTCTGCTTTCGACATTTCCCTCCAAAATCATTAATTGACTGGCCTATTTGCAGAATATGTTTATATCAAATCTTAAAATGAAATCTATCGATAGGTACGTGTTAAATCTACAAAGTTTGTCACATCACTAATTTTAGTTCATATCTTCTCCGCCACTGCTTACAGCGCACAATGGCGCGAATCAAACAGCGACAAAATCTGTTTCAAAGTCGCCTATCCAGAGATATATACAGATCAGTGCAAACGAGTGAGGTCCTTACTTTTTATCAATGAAACGCGTAGACAGAGGATAAACCCCTCGTTCCTCATTTGTTCCTAACTTTTTCAAACATACAGATTCAACAAAATCGCTCACGAGTAGTAACGATGATCAGCGAGTGAGTGAGTGAATTAAATGTTCAGCTTAGATTATGAACCTTGTTGTATTAGCGTAAGGTCGATAATTCATTGTCATTTATCGAAATGAATGAAAATGAAGGGCTCGTCGGGTCCTCGCGAGTGCGAGTACAACCGCGTACCTATTATTTTATTTCGTAATATTATTTCGTTGACTTTTATTCATACTCATGATTACTCAATCGTCTCGCCACTTCGCGTTGAGTGGTAGTAGTGATGAGAAATTACATCGTCTGTGAGTGATATGAGCCGCCGAGTGACTGACAGAACGAGTCGAGCGACTCCTCACCTCTAATATTAGAGGTCCCTCACGAGTATCTCATTTACTCAAATGAGTTACTACCTCATCCCCGAATAAAATTGACGAGCAACCCATCACTAAATAATATGATTAGTTGCCAGTAGAGTTACCAACTATAATAAATAGTTCGAAAATGGTTTTTATATACTTACTTACTTACTTATTTTTTATCTTACATTAATTAATTAATTGAATTGCTAAAAATACTGTGAGGTTTAATTTCAATAGTACCCTGGAATAATAATTAATAATAATAATAATAATAATAATTTTCTACCACATTTACACAGCGCCATCTAGTCCCAAATTAAGCAATTATATTTGCTTGTGTTATGGGTACTAAACAACTGATATACTACTTAAATACATTTTTTTTTGTAAATACATACATACTATAGATAAATTACACCCAGACACAGAACAAACCATTATGCTCTTCACACAAAGATTTGTCCTGGGTGGGGATCGAACCCACGACCTCCGGTTTAGCAGTCAGGGTCACTAACCACTAGACCAACAGGCCAGTCAAATTAGTGTTAGTGTGTAGTTTCAGTGGAATTAATTTCAAAAATTAAATTTGCAATATTTTTTTGCAAATATGCTGCCATCTAGTTGTATTTCAAACTAAACGGCCATACAAAATTTCACCAGACTGCAACTCATGGATGCTGCAACTATTTTAAGAAAAAACAGAGGGCGCTACTGGTTATAAATATGTCCTTGTAAATTATGACATTTTGCTACTGTATGTAGAGATCGAGGAATTGAAATCTCTAGCACAGAATTAAGTAATAATACCTACCTACTAATATCTTTAGTTAGAAGATATAAGTACCTTGGTAGAGATGTAATGAAAAATATTCCATAGCTAAATTTTCAATTCCATTTTCAAGCGTGTAGTGACGGATTATGAATACAATAATGTCACTACCCCATTTCAACTCGTAGGTGTCAGTCAAGAGCACTGCGAGAAAAGGAAAATTGGAAACAAACCTAATACCAACCCGTCTAGCCAGCATGGTATAGTAGGCTAAATTTCCTCCATAATCTTTGGAGGAAACCAGTGCCCAGCAGTGGGACATGTATGAGTTAAAATGATGAAATTATTTTTTCCACTGCGTACCGCGGGTGAAAATGCCAAAATACCTATATAGAACTAAATAAATAAAATTAAATTGTCATTAAAAACATGAATGAGTTTAATGTCCCTGCACTGCAGTCTAAAATATTTTCTGTTATTCACAACTTTGAACTACCAACGCCAAAATATTTACTTTTTTATTGTTTTTATAGTTTTTTTTTCGTCGGTCGTCGGCAATTTTTTTATAACTTTTACAGTGTGGCCAGACCACTTTTCGACTCTGGATAAAACTTGTAAATCATTTATAATAAACCCCTTATGCGCACCTAACGCCACCACTGAAGTAACTAGAGGTACCTAAGTTTGACCACTACCTACATATTTATATATTACAAACATTATATATAAACCAGAGACTTAGGTAGTCAATACCATTACATATATCCATTACAATACCCATTCTTCGTTCCGATGTATAATATTATCTTATCCAAACATCGGATTACCGCAATAAAACCAAAATCGTAGAGAACCTGTATCCATCGATTGGTCCACTCACACAATTAAAGTAGTTTATAGCCTACAACATTCCAAATATTTTTATGACATAAATAATAAAACTGCAACTTTGGCGGAAATTATAGGTCCAGTAGTGGATGTCATTGGGCTGATTTGATAATGATGCTGCACTGCTTTTATGAAAAAAGTTTGGCTAGCTTTGGCTGAAAGAAGCCGCAAACCGTGCTCAGTGGAATGCAATTGAAGAGGATTATGTCCAGTGGTGGACTTACGTGGTATAGGGTGATGATGATGATGATAATAATGACGATGACCACCCACATTCCGAGTCCGCAGCTGATTTCCCTTGATACCTACACTTATGAACCCGCTAGTTACAAACAATCTATTTTCAGAAGTATAAAATCCTAGTCCAAGGAATTGCCCGATAATCTTAGTATGGGCGACTCAAGCCCTCTAATCCAGGCCAATCTCCGTGCCCCAAGGTATTTGCAACCTTAAAATAACACCATTTGAACAAGCCAATAGAGCACGCCATAAAAAATTAATTACATTTTTAATCCGCAAAAACGTGAACAGAAGGTACCTTAAAGGGATGTTGGTTTACTGGATGGGACACTTTGGCTGATTTTAACAATTTTTTTTTTCAGGCAACTTATAAACCCCTACATTACATACATACACAAAAACACGACACAAATAGATATAAAAATACAAATACATACTATAATAATAACAATACTATACAAACACTCTATCGGACAGAGCCAGCAACATGTTTGCTACAGCAATGTCCGATATAGGGACAATCTAGTCGCCCGGCAATCATCTCTAGAACGGTATTGGCTTAATTATATTCATTCAACTTTTTTGTGAATCTTAGAGCCTGTTTCATCACTGGCAAATAAGTGCTAGATAGCCTATATGAAACTTAGTTGACAGATTTTTGAAGTATTTTTCACATAAAATCTGTCAAAAAAGTTTCAGGTAGATAGTTTATTAGACAGTTATTTGAAGGTGGTGAAACAGGCCCATAGTTCTCTTAATAATACGTGTAAAGACATACTTATTTATTGAAATGATATATTAATGATATGATGCCTTTGTATGATTTTTTATGTATATTGTAAAATTATTTTTTAGGTATTTTCTTTGTGTGAGTGGTTCTTTTTAAAGGCGTTAAAATATGGTGAAAGACCAAACAAACAAAGTCTTGTTTGACTCAGTGTCGTTTTCGTACCAGCGCAGCAGCTTTTTTCGTAGTGTAATATCAATAAAATAATGACGAGGCGTTCGTAGCGTTGCGTTGTGGTGAGATGTTCGTTAGGATCATCGAGGTTAAGCACGTTCGGCTAGATCAGTTCATGATGGGTGGCTGTTTGTGGCACTTTCCTTTTCGAGCGTCTTCATACTTCGAAAGGCCGTTGGTCCCTGTGGTAGTTATAAACCAAGTTGGAAGCCATCGGGGCGACTTGATAAATTCTAATATTATCGAATTATTATTATCATCAATCAATCATCAATTATTATTATTATTATCGAATGGACTTAAGGCACCCCCTAGGGTGCCTTAAGTCCATTCGATAAGATACTTGAAAAAAATAATAAAATGACATTCATCGCCGTTTTCACTTCATAGCTATTAAAAAGTCGAGATATTTTATATCGTATATATTTTGTGATAACTTTTCTATAAATTTATAAAAAACACACACAAACTGACACTGTCACATATTAATATTAGGTACACAATTAATGATTAAAGAACGTTATTTCTATAAAAAAGGAATTTACAAAATTTCACTTAACCTACGTATTGGTACGTTTTTCGTTTCTCAAATGCTTGGTGATGATGACTGAATGTGAAAATTACTGCAATGCAAAACCTGCAGTCTTTATTAGATTCCACCCCATTGTGAATTTCTCTTCGTGGAATTTATGTGTACCAGTCAAGAGACTCCATCTTTTAACGGAGAAGGAAAAGGTTGTGAGGTACACATAATCTAGAAGAAATTCTAAGGGTACGTCTGATCCAGTAACCTGCATTAGGCCAGCCTGTATGCGAGCGTAGTTGTAATTTTTGTTTCTTCCAAGCCAGTTCAAGTACGGCCTAAATCCATGAGCTCCCTCAGTAGCCGGGAGTGCGCCCGAGGCACACACATCGGCCCTAATGTGATTTTATAGCGACCATAGGATGCCGATTAGATGTATTTGAAGGGGAACGGTGCACTAATTTAATTTTATAATTCCCTGTAATAAATCTTAACTAACAGATATTCTAGCGGTCAATCACCTTGTTAGTTAAGTTATAATTTAAGTCTTAAACTTTTCTCTCATCAATTGTATAGTTTTTAATTTATAATACACAAAAAAATAAACATTTGCAATTAATATCTATTGGTACAAAAACAACTCATTTGTCATTTAATTAAAGATCTGGAGTGTCAATCTTAGATTTAAATGAAAGTTTTTATATTAGCTTATGATACAATAAAATGTTCTAGAGACATTTCCACCTCTGCATATTACAAGCGTAGTAAGTCTACGCGCGCTACGGGCTCTACGAATTACGTAGACCTCGTAGAGCCCTTAGTCTAGGTTCAGGCCCTCACCAATAGAGAACTGCAGTAAATAAATTTATAACGGTTGCACCCGTTGCAGGCTACGTCCTGCACGACTGCACCTCTTTTGACCAACTTTTGGATCTGTTTTTAATTTACTTTTAATAATTTAAAATTCAAAATCCTAAATTAATTCAAATTCGAACCGAGTCTTCGTCGGAGCATCCGTCGAAGACAGAGGGTTCACTATTATTCCGATTTCTTGTACAGTGCACGCACTTCTTGACATTTAAAATTAATACTATAACTTCACAAGATCAGTTGTGTTTTATTGTGAGGGCCTCACGCCCTTCCCCATATATTTAGCCGGATCCTACTACCATATTCTTGCCTAGCGCCCACTGGAGGGGACGGTGGAGACGCTAGAAATTCCGTACCTGGAGGGCTATTCTCGCGCAAAAGAGATATTTTTCCCTACTAATTTATTATTCTTGTTTCCAAAAAGAGAATAGCCCTCTTGTAGTTTCTTATTTCGACTGCTTGTTGATTGCGTAGTGGTTTCTTTGACACACGCCATTGGAAGAAAGTCGAAGTTGGCCAAATTGGTATTCGCACGTAAAACTTCTGTTTCCTAAATCTCTACTGGGAAGATTTAAATTTGAGGTGGGTAATGACGACTTCAATGGCGAATAAATAAGGTCACTGTCAAAATAGAACGTTGAGATTTCGGTTGGTTAGACGAGTCCTACCAATCCTCCAAAAACAATCTAAAAAGGTCAAATATAATAGCAAATTGCAACCTGTTTTAGAACTTTCTTAACAAACTTGCACAGTTCACCTGTGCAAGTTTGTCAAGAAAGTTTTAAAACAGGTCCCGAGCCAGCATTACCGAGTTAACTACATAAGTTGGCACCTTAAGCGGAACGTGGACTATTGTATAATTAATGTACCTTTGAACGAGACTGTCAGCTAGAGAACTGCTTGCTCCTTAATCACAATAACAATAAAATGGACACTATAGGGTGTAGTTTACTCCATTTCTAAACTATTTACTGGAAAAGTGAACACAAATGGCATTAAAGTTAAAACATTGAAATACTGTAAATCAGCAAATAATAAGCAATTATAGTACAGCATGTTCTCGCGGTGGCGTAAATTAGGTGGCCTATGTCCAGCAGTGGACGTCGTTGAGCTGATATGATGATGATGATGTTTCCAATACCGCAATAAATAAATAAATATTCTTTAGTCCATTTACTCAGGTAATATGTACATGTAAACAATTCTTGTGTATATATAATAAAGCACACTGTACCTTATAAATCCGGCGTCAAACATCATCCTGTAGGCGAGTCTCCGCAACCCTCTCCCAAAGGTAATTATGGTAGCGAGTGAACTGCAATTAAAAACGTAACAAAAGCAAGCAAGTTTAGCTGAGAAACGTTTGTTAATAATACATAAGCTATCGAATTAGCTGGCATGTTAATCACCAAATATCCAACCCCTTATAATTACGAAAACAACGGTTTTACTAAAATCTAATTTTAATTTTAATAATATCAACCCGAGGGATGTTGGGTTTTATGTTGCCTTTTCAAATTATTGTTATGTATTGTTTTTAAGTTTTAGGCGAGTGGATTGTGATTAAAATGTACTGAGGTTCAGATAATAATATGATTATTTAAGAGTTTTGTGTCTGTGTGTTTGTCGTTTGTGTGTCAAGGGCATCATTATAATTAGTGACAGCATAATATAATATCGTTGACTCGTTGAGAGAAGTAGGGCACAGTTGATAATGAAATATCCTCGATCATACGGAGCCGCCCGCTTATGGAAAGTACCATCTTTTTAAAGTTCACCAACGATCACCAGTCCTGCTGGTGAGTCGTGGTATCCAGGGCTCATTGGAGAGGCAAAGGTTTTGAAGGGTTGGCAGCGCGTTCGTGATGCTTCTGGCGTTGCAGGCGTCTATAGGTTATGGTAACCGCTTACCGATTCATACGCCTTTTTACAAGAGACTGATATTATTATTGATATTAGGGTCAATTTCGAATAATCCTAATATAGGATATATTAGTTACGTCATATTCTAATACCGTACCTATTACTCGATATTAGTCAGATAAGAACGTTTTAATATTATGCTCTATATCTAGTATTTCGACTCGCGAGGCTTAATACAATATAATAGCTTCATTATCAATAATATGTGGTTAATAGTGAATTAATAAAATATGAATGCAATGTTTGATGATGTTTAATAGGTATCTATTGATACTATTGTATTCGCCTCGTTCGCGTTGTCTCTGGCTAATACTTGACTAATATCGAGTAACCTAATAGATGACATTCCTATAACCTAATATGAATACGGGTCGCTCGTATTATAATATGCATACCTAATATGAGTATATTCGTTTCATCTCTACTTTTTACCACTGACAATGTGGTATAAAAAAAGCAAATAATTTGGATTTAGCAACCTTACAGACTAATTGGAATCGTTAGAGGAACGCGGAGAGTCTGGGTCACTGTGTGCACCATCACTAATTCCATGGAGACTGTCCCAATGAATTTCTTGATATGGTGCCACTGTCACCTTTATACTATCGCACTAATGAAGCTGTACGCTTCTTGCAGCTTTCCTGAGCGCTATAACATCCCGTCTTCAGACGGGGTTTAAAAAGAGCTATAAAATTGCACTTGTACAAGGAAATAAAACTTCCAGAACCTGTACAGACCAATGATACCGACAAAGTAACAGTAAACCAATATCCTAAATTATTTTTTTTATACCACGACGGTGGCAAACAGACGTACGGTCCGCCTGATGGTAAGCGGTTACCGTAGCCTATGGGCCTCTGCAACACCAGGGGCATCACGTAAACCTCGTTAATTGAAAGAAGAGAGATCCACGAGACCAGTGACCAGTGAAATTTCCTCACACTGCTAGACACGTTCGATGCGGGGAAGATCCCTAGTCTTCTTGCAAAGCAGAAACTTAATAATATTAACCCACAATATGTTTCTGATCACGACTCTAGAAACTAGGATAAGTCTTACTTTAATTTACAACAGACTATTTACAAGTTCAAAACTAAAATGCTATGAGGTCAAATGACAAATGACGTCACGTCACCCCAAAAAACACAAAAACTCCTTCTCATTCAATTTACGCGACGTGATTCAATAAACGTACAGTTAACACAGTCCGTAATCAATCTTCTAACTTCTAACTTTAAATGAAGATAATATTTTAAGAGAAAACAGATCAGTGTAACAATCCATCTCTTTCATTGTTCTCAGTTACCTAACACACTCTATTTCTGCGGTAATTTGTAAAAGTTAACTCGCTCTGTACCGAAGTTGGGGCAGAGCGGCCATTTTGTTCTGGCACCCGAGACTGTATGCGTGGCCGTTTGCTCGCGAAGAATACGTGTAATCCGCGGGAAGGGTGCGAGCGCTACGTACGGTGGCCGCAAAGAAATGATGATTAGAATCATTTATCATTTTAATACGAATCCAGCCCTTGTTAATAGAGTGTTTGGGGGGATTAATAGATGTAACATTATTTTCATTGTTAATTTTGTGGGCTTGTTATATGTAATTTCGTTGCGTCGGTCAGTCGCTATGAATTTATTATGAACTTATCTACAGAAAGGGTTCGTTTTAATGCACGTTTGTTTCTGTTTTAGTAGTGAAAACGATGCGAATGCGTACCGGAGTTTGTTTTGTTTACTCTCATCCTTTTTACTTTTGTTGGCGTAAGCATAGAGGGTAGTCGCTACCGTAGTCATAAAATGTTTGTGAAACAAGTTTTATATCTTGAAATGTTGTTATTCTGCTGTGATTCTGAGGTCAGGGCATTTACGACTGGTACTTGATGCTGGTTTATTGTTGGATCTTTTCAACCCACCATTTAAAATGGTGGTCTGACTACAACAATGTAATATAGACGTACCTACTAGGTAGAAATGAAAAGCTCTCGAAACTAGTAAAACCTGAAAATAAGCGAATGAAGACTGATAAAGTTTCTTATTCTTTAAGATATTTTTGGAATATGTTACGGGGAGCAATCAACAGTCATAGTTAACGTGTATTCCTTAACGTTTTTTGTAAAGTCTATGTGTCTATAACTTGACTGTTAGTGCTATTGCACTAACAGTCAAGTTATAGACACATAGACTTTTATTGCAGTAAACGTTACTTCTGCCTGTAACTGTCTAGAAATAAACTACTATAAACGTATAGCTTTTTAAAGCTATGCACAAGCTCGACGATATATTGAGAGTATCACTTCCTATAGAAAAACTTTATTACTTCTTAGAGTAGTGGGTACACCAGACATACATACTACTAACAAAGAACAGTGCAATGGCATGCCTAAGTTTAGAGAAAAATGTGTCTAAAGTCATCAATCTAAGATACCACTTTTGCAAGACTTGCATTATGTAATTATTTCGTTCTTAGTTAAAAGGGTACGGCAGAATAGGCATTTAATGCTTAGGGATTGTTACCATGAGTACTTCAGTTGTAAATACTCCCTGTGCCACTAAAACAGCACAAATATACAATACAAAAATTGTAAAACGAAAGCAGTATGAACACTAAACACATATTTCGTTTGGTTTATGAAAGATGCAAACCACAAGAACGTGAGTGTAGATATTTTGTCATCTGGCCACCCTTTCAGACGTGGCTTGGATGCGTAAATACAGTCTTGTTGTAACTTATGTATCACTAAGTTTTCTTTTTGCTACGTCGCCGCTTTAAGACCACTCTAAAATTGTATTTGATTGTGTTTTTTGGAGGACAATTAGGTCAATTTTTTGACTTCTCAAAGTTGCAGAGCTTTTTTTTTTTCATTTTTCATTTCAGCGCTTTGCGCTTCATTGCCAGAATGTTCATATTGTGAGAAATTAATGAAGTGAAAGCCTGTAAGAATCTGTGTAACTTTTATAGTATTAAAAAAAATAACACATACTAAATTATAATTATTTAATGGTTAAGTACCTGCACAATATATTGAATAATAAAATTAGGATTATAGGAAAATTAGGATATTAGGAAATTTAGAATATTATATTTTATACAAATCTTATATATATTGTTTTTATGTTATATTTAACAGTGGCTCATTAGTTTTTTTTTGCCTGAAGTGGCAAATAAGTAGGTCCACTTGATGGTAAGTGGTTACCGCCGCTCATGGACGTTGGCAATGTTATGCGGACAGCCAAACCGTCTACTGCTCTTAGTCCCAAAAATAACAAACTGGGATAGATGATATAAAATATAACATATATGTAGGGTGTTTAGCAAATCAAGTCGCGATGATACATGGTGTATAAAATATTCTAATGCCGCACTGTCATATACAGTACGTTTCGTGTTTGGAATGTGATGTCAAGTGGTGCATTATTTATGTCAATGAATACATAATTTTATGTCGATTTTATAAATCGGGAAGTGATGGTTTGTGCATCTGTTAACCATATGATGATTTAGTTTGCAATCATAGTCCAATTCTTTTAGAGAGCCGAGCCCAGCTGTTGTACAGAAAAGGGTCGCTGATGATGAACTGGTAACGGAATGCTTAAATATAATGATATAAGTTAGAATAAATATTTACGTGAAGGTACATATTATACATCTTTTTGTAACATTAGTCCGGAACTCTGGAATAAACTCTCACTCTTACTCAAATTGTTTAGGCTTATCATTTATAGTTCAGTCAACAAAGGGGTTGTAGAGTGCGTGATAAGGAACCTAAGCGATTTCTTCGAAAATTTGTTAAGGTTGCTTAGAAAGTGAACATACTAAAACTCCTGACGTTTCGGAGGTAAGGGGGAGGGGAGTAAAGGTACCATTTTTTAGTTTTTGGCTTATAACTCAAAAACGGTACGTTAGTACTACTACTACTATCAGGTACCTAAGGTATTCCCACTAAAATTGGCGCCATGTTTCATCATCATCAACAACGAAGTCCACTGCTGAACATAGGCTTCACCTAATTTACGCCACTGCGAGCGATCCTGTGCCGCCTGCCAGGGGCGGATCTATGTAGGGGCTGTGGGGGCAGCAGCCCGAGGCTCCCGGATATAAGGAGCCCCGCAGCCCCAATAGAAGAAATTGTGAATTAAAAAAAATCGGTTAAGTGCATTGCGGACCATATTATACCTACCTAGGGTTATTCTTAAAATTTTATCGATATACATCAAGTAGTTTTCGAGTATAAAGCCTGTGACATACGGACGGACATAACGAAACTATAAGGGTACCGTTTTTGCCATTTTGGCTAGGGAACCCTAAAAAATGCATTATTGTACGGATTCCCTTACTCTTAGCCGGTTTTTTTTAATGGCAGTTAATTGATAATTTATACAGCGGCCCCCGAGCAGTATCAGCCCGAGGCCCCACAAAGTCACGATCTGCCCCTGCCGCCTGCAACCAACCTGCGCCATGTTTACACAAACAATATTATTTATCTGTGCATGTTAGTGTTTAGTTAAACAGTAATACCTCTTTGGTTCAGGTTCAATAATTGTTCATGTGTAATTCAGTTGGCTTTAGTCTGTGCCACAGATTTGCATGTAATAATTATTTAATCATATAGGTATTAGCTAACAATAGACGTTTGCGATGGACTATTTAGTTTTGTACTATTAAAATGTACACAATGTGTTTTGTACAGCTGAAATCAAAGTAATTACGATTTAATCTATCATCATCATCATCAGCAACCCATTAAGTCCCACTGCTGGGCTCGGGTCTCCTCTCCTCTAACTAGAGCTGAGAGGGTTTAGGCCATAATCCACTCACGCTGGCCTAGTGCGGGTTGGTGGATCAGACATACTCATAGAATTTCTTCTAGGGTATGTGGGTTTCCTCACGATGTTTTCCTTCACCGTTAGCAGATGGTAAGTCACTTGACTAGTACATATAAATTCCACAAAGTGGAATCCACATTGGTACTGCCGGTCGGGATCGAACTCGGACCGCATGATTTGCATGCCGGTCCCTTATCCATTCAGCCACATCGCACTTAAAAAATAAATATAATTTAAGTTACATCTGTTTGTAATATCAAAATAACAGCTTTATAGAATAGGCATATGAAGTTATCTACGATACTTACAACAGTAACACATTTGTCGTGGAATTGGCAATGGATACAATGAGACTCAGATGATGATAAAGTCTTGAGTAGAGAGTAAAGTCTGGTTTATTGAAGTAAAAATAGAGCTTATATATTAATATGGTACGTGCGTATTGCTACTGTAAACTTATCCATCTTAGTTTATCAATAGGTGTGCCTTATCACAATACTACGTGCTTATATGTAGTCGCTACAGACCTTGTAAATTTTTCATCTGTCTGTCTGTTTAAAGTATACTCTGAAAGTACTCAACCGATTTCGACGAGACTTTTATTGGTGGATAGCTAATATCACAAGGAGTAACTGAGGCTACTTTAATTTATTTTTGATAAATTATTCCCTGAAAAAAACAATGAAATTTCACTCGATCGAATTCGTCGGCCCAGTTTTATTGCATTTAGTAGGTAAAGCATAAACGTTGAATACCTTTTTAATAATATTGCGTGCTCTGATGAGTGTAGATTGGACTTAAATTGTTATGGAAAAGTGCAGAATATAACATAATATGCCGGTACACCTTTTCTCCGATGGGGTAGGCAGAAGTGTATTAGTTATGTTAGGTCTCATGTAATATGGGGCGTTTTTTTACCTCTTTCACTCCCACACTAAAGGTTCCGTACAAACACGCATGTTTTCATTTGTTTTATTGTAAGGTAAGGTTTTTGTAAGTAGTAGCAATAAACTGACACTCTAATTTTTATGCGTATCATTTTATACCAAATCCAATATATTTTAGTAATATAGCTAGACGAGTACCTACGGCTTCCAGATTTTGTCCATTACTTGTACAACTTGATATTGCTTCTTGTCAAATTTCATGATTCTAGGTCCGTTGTGTAACCCGTTGGGGTTGTATGTACCCTGTAAGTATTGACTTTTGCGATCAACAAAATATGCTACAAAAATGGAGCATATACGGCTGTATCTTTTGATTACGTTTACTTAAAAGTCTGATTAGTTTACTGGTCCAAGGAATTGTAAACCTGAGTATTTGATATAATTAATTTCAGTTTGATAGTAGGTATCTACTAGGTAAGTGTTCTTGATTCTTGATAGACAGACAGAAGTACAACAGAGCGATCTTATAAGGGTTCCGTATTCTCCTTTTGAGGTAAGAAACCCTAAAAAGAAGTGAAGTATAAAATTCTTGAAAGAGTAGATACCTATTATATCAATTTGCAAGAAACAATTTTCTTTTTTTAAGTGTGTTTCTATGTTCCTGTAATGTGAAGTAGTCGTTGTCTTTATTACATGTCATATGCTAAACTGGCATCCATTTGGCAGAGACCGAATTTAAAAGTATAGGTACATAAATTCAGAATGTTGGCAAATATCAAAATGTTGGATACTCAGTAGCATATTCAGGAAAAGGCTGGTTCCTTTTAGAAAATGGTAGGTACATACCATGCAAGCCATGCTTATAAATTTAGTGCTGATAAAATCGTCTTTTAATTTAGCATTGGTATAGTGACATTTGCTAGATAGTGAAGTACAAAATAATGATCAAGGTTGGGCCGTGGTCGCATCTACTGTATACCTACTTTGATTATGTGGTTGCCAGGAACACCGCCATTAAACAGACATGGTAGGTGAGATCTGCTGAGATCCTAGCGTTTAACTTAACAAACAAACTGTTCGGCTTTATAATATTAGTATAGATTATAGTACGCTTAACTTCGCCGCACTATAGGTACACATATTATGTGCAAAGTAAGAGTAAAATACTATTTAAATAGGTAAGTTTTGACATAGCATCCATATTGTTCTACAAACGAAAGGTATTGGCAACACATTCATTGAATTACGCCCACCTTGACAAGATCTGACCGCTCTAAATTTACTAAAATATAGTCTACACTCGTGTGGTAATAAAACTAGCCTATAAGCTTGTTTACAAGCGCACTTATTCAGTATTTATGTATTGTAAACGGGCGCACAAAGGAAGTGGCCACACAGGACTGCGCGCATTCAAACCGGGGTAGCTAGGAAGTATGACAATGCTTCAGTGTACGCCAATGTGAATACACCTTTAGGTACGGATGCTGGGTAGATAAAATTGCGCTTTTTTCGTACATTTTGTTTTTATTTTTGACTTGGTTTTATTATTTTCAAGCCGGTAGGAAATCGAAACATATTATCCGTGTTTTGCGTGATAGGCATTAAAAGCTATTTCGGCTATTATGTTGACTTGATGTATTCTTCTATAGCCCACTTACAAGTCTACTCAACAAAAAGCAATTGAAAAGATGAGGAGTGCCTCTTCTTTCTCGTTTATTGTTTATTGGCGATAAGCAGTGGTTGGACTACCAACCCTCCATCACGCTCTGCAACACAAAACATAACGTAGTTAAGTCATTTTCTGGAGTCATTCACTGGAGTATTTGATAGGAAAACTCCGTTTTATACTGGACATTTTAATAGTCAAATTGTTTCTTCCAACACTGATAGTGGTGGATGAAACAATTTGAATTGATTTGAAACAATTTATTTACCCTCCAAATGAGCTTCACTTGGTTAACTCTCGATTTGGATTAGACGAAGACTTCGTGTTGTATGATAAGTGTGTTATAAAATTTAATAGGTACCTAATTTTGTTTGACGATTTGAGCAGATTCCACCTACCGTAGTCGCAAGCTACTCAACGTCACAGTCAATCACCTCGAAAATAAAAAGTAGGCAACAAAGAAGCAACATTTTAACCCCACCGCCAACCGTTATTGTTCCCAGCGGAGTAGCGCGCGAAATTCAGCGCACTATACCTACACACACCTAGCTACACTTTGCAAAGTTTATTGCGCACAAATTGTGTGCATTATTTATTTAATTTAAAAGCGAAGAAACCCGAGCGCGATCATACGCCTCTACGTCGGAATGAGAACGGGAAGAAATGCAAAAATATAAATAACTCTCGCTATTCGCTTGTAAATGTAATGGTACCTATATTGTTGAGTATTGTTTTGTGGGTTTAATGTTCTTGTGATGTTGATACTTGAGTTCTACAGTTACTTTAAAAAATAGTAATAGACTGGGGCTTACTCTAAATTTCGATATTAGATTAGTCGGTTTTGATGTCGCTGTCAAATGTTTGAAAGCGACAATATCTAAATTTTCTTACATTTGACAGCGACATCCCAATCGAATATCGAAATTTAGATTAAGCCCCCTGACTATTTATCGATAGTGGGAACGTGGCTGCTGCAGGGAATAATAACTTGTTGATACTTATCATGAGTCATGATGTCATAGGCGATGCCAGAAGGCGTTATAGCGCAAATAAAACTTTATGTTCCCAACAATTATATACAGAACCGTAAGAGGCCGTGTCTATTGGAGGTAATGAATCTCTGACGCGTGCTGGGTCGCTGGGTCTGACTGAATAAGGAAGGCAGAGGATCTAGTGTTATGAAGCGTGTTAGGCGAGGCAAATGTCCAGCAGTGATGATGAGATCAATCAAAATGTCGAGGAGGAGAATTATGAAATTACCGTTTAAGAATATAATTATTACACAAAACTTTGTCAATACATTCTCTAGTATTTACGTAAAACGGTAACTAATAACTAAACTTCCATCTTTGAATACCATTTACTCGTTCCCACAAAATCTAAAGAATAGATCTGTTTTTTTCCGTAATTCCATTGGATGTCCCATTGATGGGACGATGGAAAAAATCATTTAACCGTAGACCCATTTGCATATGGAACCACCGAAAATAGTTTATTGCTCCAAGTTGCAAAACTTACTAGCTTCTGCCCGTAGCTTGTCCCGCGTGGTATGTTGCTTAAAAGTAGCCTACTCTATTTCCGGCTAGACTTAACGTCCAATTCCATTAAGATCTGTTCCGTGGTATGGCCGTGAAAGCGAAACAATAAAAATGAATTGCACATTTATAATTTTAATGAGGATAATTTTTGTATTCGTATTAACATAGCACTAAGGATATGTAACACCCCAATGAGGGCATGTAAAACTGCGGTAATTAAATATAATGCAATGTATAGAAAGCTTTAAAAAGCTCTGAGTATCAGACGCTCGCTCTGCTAAGTAAAATTTCTTGTGACGTAACTATCTGTCTTCGGGAAAAAAATGTTGCCATGTGCCAATTCTTTATTGCATTTCAGAAAATCTCAATACCTTTGCAAACTCAAGCATTCTGTTAGGGTTAAAGTGGTAGAAGAAATCATAATAAGAGAGATACAATACCTATTATATTATTTATTATCTATTAAATTTATATTAGGTACATAGCGTTGATACGGATGTCTGATAACTTCTATGCAAATAAATAAAATTTAAGTGTCCGTTTCAAAGTTCTGTTGGGTATCAAATAACAGCTGTTAAAAGTAGGCGTATGAAACGACTTATCTGTGCAGGTGGTGGCGCGCTATCATCTAGTGGCTATTTATAGCTAATCATAGCATGTTTACTGGAAACAGTTGAATAATCATTACCTTCACATTATTTTATTATGTTAATGTTTAATCCGTGTAGTGACGGATTAAGAATACATTTTCATAACATCTCAAAGTCAAAGTCAAAGTCAAATCTTTTTATTTCATTTGGATCACATACATGATAATTATGAACGTCATACAAAGCAAGAAAAGGTGTCAGTAAATTTGCCCACAGCCAGTTCACTGACAAGGTTGAGCTCTGAGAAGAACTTGGCAAGAAACTCAGGCCACTCACTTTTCAATCGCCATAGTTGTTACAATTTTAATTGGTTACAGTTTGAAATATCACAGAAAGTACAGAACCAAAACACCGTACTAAATCAAATTTCAATAAAATTTGGATATGAGAAAATAATAATAGTAATAATGAGCAATCAAACTTTAATTTGTTTTCGTCAAGAAGTATGGTATGTGGGATCATCACTTGGTACCAACCATAGACCTAGGATCCGCGATACTAAATCTATGGTACCAACTATGTACTAGAAAACGGAAATCTCATATCGTGGGTGTCGTAAAAGGCGACAAAGGGAGTATCCTTATGCAGACAAGAGCACTGCGAGAAACGGAAAATTCGAAACAAACCTTATACCAACCCGTCTGGCCAGCGTGGTATGGTATAGTAGAGTAAATTCCATCCACATTCTTTGAAGACCCGTGCCCAGCAGTGGGACGTTTATGTTTTTTATTTTGATATCTTTTGGGCATTTCAAAATAAAATTATTGTTAAACCTAGGCCTATATCCAGCAGTGTAGGTACGTTATTGGGCTGATATGATGATGATGATGAAAACATAACGTACCTACATGAAATAGATTTTCTGAAAAATAACAAAGTTTAATAATTTCTGTTATTAAACTAAGATAAAATAAAAACCCACTTTATTATATCGACACTGAATGCTGATGAATGACTGTCACCGTGGCGCAGTGGTTAAGGTGGTCGCCTCGCCACTACATCGCCGTGCTGGGTGACGTGGGTTCGATTCCCACACGAGACAAATATTTGTGTGATTCATAGATATTTGTTTCTAGTCTGGGTGTACTTTGTGTCCGTTAGTTTCATGTTTGTAAAGCTCCCCGCGACACAGGGCTTGTTCCCCAGTGCGGGCGTTGTCTTTTAAAAAAAAAAAAAAAAAAAATGCAACTTGGTCAGCACTATCTATATGTACTACGAAACTGTGCCATTAGCTTTGTGCAAACACAATACATTACGCGGTCACTAACGTAAAATAAGGTGAAAGGTATGAAATGGTCAGCAATGTACAATGTTTCATCTGTTTGAAATTATATCGTTTTCGTCTGTAAACTACATAATACTTTTACAATAATGTGAAATATTCCTTGTATTTTAAGATTTTTACACTTATCGGTGAAAAGATATCCGTCCTCGGGTTACATTAGGTATGTACCTGGCTTCTTTTGCTATAGGTTAGGAAAGCGCTAGATAGCATAATTTACTTTTCAACGCGTAGCTGTGCACGACTACACACTACGACAGAGATTTTCAAGATATAGGTACGATCAGTTGATCAAATATATAATGCGCCCGCCCCGCCCACAAGGCCATTCTAACTAAATACTTTCATTGTTCTGTGGGTTGAATGCAGTTTTTCTTTTCACTCAAATCGATGACAACGTTTCTAAGAGCAGATCTATCTCTTACATTATTACATATGTAACAGATAGATATATATCCTTTACCTATATAAAAAACGTTTGCCTTGTAACATTTTGCCATTACAATGTAATTTTGAACCTAATAATAATTGTGAACATCTAATCTCATTGGTGTATAATACCTACTACCTATTATATTATTTTCACTCAGATATAAACGTAGAGAATTAAGTAAGTATAGGTAGGAGGTAGGTACGTAATTTACACCACAAGATAACTCTTCTTGTCTTTTCTGTTTTAGTAAAGTTCAGTTAGAGTGCTAACAAAGCATATTCTTTTGCAAAAAATAATTAAACATTTCTCCAAACGCAGTTCTCCAAACAAACTTTTAGTCACGTTCTACTAACTGACACATCAATTATGTTTTTTATTTATCTTAGTCTCACCCCCTGTTTATATTAAGTGAAATTGCGCTATTAGCAGCAATAATGAGTTAGTTAACCACTCGATTGTTTAATACAAGCCCACCGACTGTTGTAATGAACGTAATTTGTCTAAAACCCGCCATCTTGAAATGGTTTTGGAGGGAAACCTTGATGGATGTCAAACGTGTTTTTCTGCGCGCAAATTGCAATGAGTTCTATTTTAGGTTACGTGATATTTACAAGGTTGTTGTTTATAAGAATATTTTTAGTTCAAATTTATTTGTTTTTGGTGTAAAATTTATGTTTTTATAAATAAGTAGTTATCCCACAACCGTTTGGAAAATTGCAGAAAATTTAATATGGGTATTTTGTAACTTTGTTTATTACTTTGCCCAACAGTAGGAATATTTCCGAAAAAGTCTCACCCATGCATTTCTACGCTTCTCTGTTTAAAGCTAACTTTTACCAGTTCAAGTATAAAGTATTTAAATCATCACACAGTAATTTCAGTTTTGCAGATGTAAGATCTACATCGATAAATAAAATTAATACGACAATTTCTAACTATTATTCCGACAACGATATCAAAGTCGAATATCGAGATTTCGTCGAAATTCACTAAGTTAATGTCGACCAGCAGAAGGCCTAGCGAAGATATAATATCGTGTCAAGACAAGGTCTCATCTTCGCTAACAACTATATTAACGAAGATGAGATTTTCTTGTTAAATGTGAGAAACGAAAAAGTTAATCTTAGCCGCCCACCTGGTGCAATAGGTACCTCCACCGTACAGAAAACCGCAGCCATAATGTGTTCCTTCTGGTGAGTAGAGCTCATTGGGGAGAGAAGGCGTTTGAAGGGTTGGCAACACGCCTGTGACGACGCTGGTATTTCACGCGTTCAGAAATACGGCAACCGCGTACCATCAGGCGGACTGTACGTCATTTTGTCAACATCGTGGTAAAAAGAAAACAACAAACTTCTTTAAAATAAATATCGATTGCGCATCTCAGCCCTTGCAAAGCACCTTCAGATCATATTTGATTGCGAGACTTCCCCTCCTATGTACCCAATTCGCATAAAATTAAATGACGCGCTTAAATCTTGGAAACAATATAAGAATATCACAAATTTTATTGATATTGTCTACAAATTTTGAGGCAATAATTCTGAGTTAAATTGAAATATGCCGTTATTTCTTCTCATTTGCTTATTGTTTAATAGAATTATAATAATATGTATTCTAATTTAAAAACAATTCACAACATAGACCATCCGCGCGCTGCCAATATACAAACTTTATTCGTTTATATCCAGAGACATGGAACGTGCCGTGCCAAACTAAATATTTTTTTTTATACAAAATGTCATCCCGTGTCGGTCAGCGTCTGTGCGGCCACGGTACGATAGATACCTACCTACAAATGGACTAATATCAGACCAACGAAAGGGCTAATACAAACTGTATAGGGGACTCGTCCGATATCACTAAGCCAGCGTGTATGGATTATGGCCTACACCCTCTCAGCTCTCCAGTTAGAGGAGAGGAGACCCGAGCCCAGCAGTGGGACTTAATGAGTTGCCGATGATGATGATGACGCGTCTGATACGCTCAATATTTTTATGCATGCTTTGTGTGTAGATTTTTCTTTAATATTTACTTAAGTTAAAAATGCGAAAGAAACTCTGTATATTTGTCACGCTTTCTCTCCATAACCATTAACAGATAGTATAAGTCCTAAAGAAGGACGTATGGTAACTATAGTCGGACACAGCTTCCTGTGCAGTTATGACGTCACAAGGAGGGCGTTACTGTTCTTGAGAAGCTGTCAAAAATGACATTAAAACAATATGACATTTAGTTCCACTGTGTTTAACTGTACAGCTATTCGTGTCAGACTATACTTGTCGAAGTTGTCGACATACTACGCGGTCGAAGCCGCGGCGTTATGAAGTAACTATTAACTATCTAATCTGTGCGGAACCTATGAATATACTAAGACTTATAGAGAATGTATAACAGTATTTTTGGTATTTACCTAAGTATTTACAGCCCACAGTATTTTTGGTATCTTTTGCCTCAAGCATTACGTAATATTTTAACAATTTTATTGTAAAAAGTGCACTGAGATAAATTTCTACATTCCAATTTTAAAGATTAATATTTGAGTACCTATTTGCATTATTTTCCCACAAAACAATAAAAAATCATCCGTTAATCCATAAAACGATCCGTTATTTGAATATAGAAAACCCAGCTATTATCAAATTAAAAAAGGACACGCAACAATTCTAACTTTTGTTTGACAGTCAGCTGTCAAAACGGACAAGTTATTTTCTAAACGTCAAATATAAAAGCAAATGATGCACAATCCCATAAAATCAGCGGCACCCATCATAAATATATCACATCGAACAATTTACAATGACGGTACTCAAAGCCCCTTGTTCCCAAAACTAAAAAAAATAATACTCATAATAATACATCGAAATTTGATGGGGGATTTATACCACCCGATGTTGCGGTCATACAACAGCATCATCATTGTAAAATATCCCATATACCCCTGAATTAAAGTCGTATAGAATTTAGTAAATGTTTTTTTTTAGTTTGCCAAGCTTGGTGTACATTTCTGAGCATATGCATCCATTAAGCAGGTTGTACTTGCTGAATCGTTAGCAAATTAATGTAAACAATACTATATAGTTGGCCAGATTTTATCCTAAAAGGAGATTTGATATGCACCGAATATCATAAATGGAAGGGTCGTGCATTAGGGTTAATTATATTCGATGGACAACTGTCCGGTTGCAAATTGAACTGGTTGTTCGTCGTTGTTTTGGTGGTCTAAGCCATCTTTGCATTTATGTCTTTCTAATGAAACGGCCTTGAGGCGGAATATTCCGGTCTGTCCCACCGATCTGTCCCCCGGTGGGACAGATCGGAAAAAAAAGTTCGTTCTGTCCCACCGTGAGCAACGGTGGGACAGATCGAACTTTTTTCAGTAACAAAAAGTTCGTTTTGTCCCACCGTGAGCAACGGTGGGACAAATCAAACTTTTTTTTTCCTGTTTGTCCCCTCATATAATTTAATATAATTCTTTTAAGAATTAAATAATTGACTATATTAAATTATAAGATTAGTGGCATGGGTTTATAATCATTTTTATTTCAAGAAATTATAAATATTTCTTTTCTTTTTCATAGTTTAATAAACCACAGTAGGTGTTACTACTTTAACTACTTATTAGTCATCTGATTTAACTTACTTCAACTTAGCGATAATAATAAAATACTAACAATAAGAGAATTTCTTTCTTTTCTGTATAAATTAGCCACAGTCCAATAAATAAAAGTAGTTTATTAAATTTAATATCTATCGTAACTTATCTAATAAATGACTGATAGTAATTTCCCCAGGCACAAACTGCACTTGACACTGATGTTGTACATATTAGTCTCTATTATTCATTCTGTGCTACTACACAAGTTGCCATATAAATTATCAGATTTTTCTATTCTTTTTTGCCAAGCTGTACATTTTTATCAAATATAGTTAATTATACATAGTAAATTTTTATAATAAAGCATCATGAATAATTTTTAGGCAAATACTAACCTTAGTACTTTTGCCGAAAATCTAAAATCTAAAAATATGATAAACTACAAAAATGAAAATCAATGTTATTTATAAAACCTAAAACTCGAGACCATTAGCCCAATTGATATGAAACTTTGCACATATAAAGGGCGATTTGACCACACCGACGAACATAGATACAGCGGAGCTAGTGGGGGTGGAAGCTAGTAATTTATATAAGATAATTATCTTATATTTAATTGTATACAAATTATGTACGTGATTCAATAAATAAACATTTACCAATTATTATTTACATAGGTACCTACATAAAAGAATCGTAATTATTGATTACCTAATTAGCATGTTACTGAATATTCATATCTCATAATAATTATACCAATTTAAGAACAGACTGGATAAATATCTTAAGAATCAACGGAAAACTACAAGAGAAAGCTAATAATAATACATATTCTTACCAGAATTTGAAGCGATTCACGACAATGTTAAAATCTTTTATGGTTGAGAATAATTTACACACAATTTTCGTTTTCAAAAAGCCGGCTTTTAGGAATTCACTTGGTGCAAATAAACAATAGATTTAAAAAAAAAGCAAACAAATATCGGTTCTCTCTTTCTAACTCAGAGTTATGAGCCGCACCAGCAGTAATAATACTTATTCCTCATTACTAAAATTATAGTGCAATCATCACGTCAGCGTTAAATTAGTGGTAATAATTTAGATGATTGAATGTTGTTATAGTTCTAAATAAAAAGTTTCAAAGTTACCTATTGAAAATTATCAATAAACTGGGATGAAATCACAGATGGGTAAATTCATATTATATGTACTTTGTGTGTAAGGTACACACAAAGTTAACAATTTCAAACGCCGCGATGTTTGAAATTGTTAGCTAGTCTTAATGTTTTTTTTTTATATTTATTTTACCACATTCACACAACGCCATCTAGTCCCAAATTAAGGAATTATAATTGCTTGTGTTATAGGTACTAAACAAATGATAAACTACTTAAACACATTTTTTTTTAAATATAATACATCTTATAGATAAATTACACTCAGACACAGAACAAACAATCATGCTCATCACACAAAGATTTATCCTGCATGGGAATCGAACGCACGACCTCCGGCTTAACGGTGAGGGTCACCAACCACTAGACCAACAGGCCAGTCAAAAAATGTAAATGATTAAAACCCCTAGAACAATATAACCAATTTAAGAACAGATCTTAAGAAGAATATCTTAAGAATCAACGGAAAACTACAAGAGAAAGCAGGATACAGGAATCATCAGTTGCACGTGCACGCAACTGCCAGCCTGATAATATTTAATAATAATAAAAGATTTTAACATATTGTCGTGAATCGCTTCAAATTCTGGTAAGAATATGTATTATTATTAACTCGTCGATTTCATGTTTGCCATCGGCGGCCATTACAAATTGACGGCTTAGCTTTTGCTGACGATAAAAAAATTATAATTATTATGAGATATGAGTATTCAGTAACATGCTAATTATGTAGGTAATCATGTTTTAATATAATGGGTTTTATTTATTTTTATTATTTTCTTTTATTTAATGTAGTAATTTACTGAATCCATAAAAATAATGTGTAGATTTACCTTTAAGAATTAAATTAAATTCTATAGGGGGACAAACAAGAAAAAAAAGTTTGATCTGTCCCACTGTGAGTAACGGTGGGACAGATCGAACTTTTTAGCAGTTACAAAAGTTTGATCTGTCCCACCATGAGCAACGGTGGGACAGACCAAACTTTTTTTTCCGATCTGTCCCACCGGGGGACAGATCGGTGGGACAGACCGGAATATTCCCTTGAGGCATATCGGTTGAATAATTTCAAATTACATAACGGACAGGTAGAAACGTTATTTGTATCTACTAGATAGAAAGAAAGAAAGAAAATACATTTAGATAGTTTAGGTACTTATAAAATACTAGCTGTTGTACTAACAGTTGCCATGGCTTCGCGCCCATGGACCTTTGTTTGGCGACTATTGAGATCAGCACCTTCAACCAAACCTACTTTTTAGCTTTATAATAATTATAATATTAATATAGATACTTATTAAAAAAAAGTGTATACGACTACTGTGCAAGAGTCCCCGGGTTCGATTCCCGGGTCGGGTGAAAGTTTTTTGGACTTTTCTATCATGAAATTCCAGTATTGAGATTTTCCCGGAGTTTGGTAAACAAATATTCCCGGTTGATGATAATAGGCTCGCCCCCTATTTCATGGGACCAAACATAGCTGGCGAAATGTGGGTGTGAAATACCTCTGCCTATCCCTTCGGGGAAAAAGGCGTAATGCTATGTTATGTTCTTATTAAAAAATAAATGTTATTATTATTGACTGGCCTGTTGGTCTAGTGGTTAGTGACCCTGACTGCTAAGCCGGAGGTCGTGGGTTCGATCCCCACCCAGGACAAATCTTTGTGTGATGACATTAAGGTTTGTTCTGTGTCTAGGTGTAATTTATGTATAATATGTATGTATTTACAAAAAAAAATATTTAGGTAGTATTTCAGTTGTTTAGTACCCATAACATAAGCAAATATAATTGCTTACTTTGGGACTAGGTGGCGCTGTGTGAATGTGGTAGAATATTATATTATTATTATTTATAAATCGAAAAACTATTGCTAACGGTTCCGCTTCTAAAAAACTAGGGTACCGTTGCTATACAATAATATCATGCCAGGTTACGCGAATATTAAACGAGTATTCCTTGCAATAGGAGTAAAAAGCTAGTGGGTTCAATCCTTTTAAGACCCGTCTGCAATTCACTCACTTCACACTGGACACGGACCATTGACTGATATATGGCGAGAGTTGAAGCCATCTCGTTCAGTTAACTAAAAGTACTTCTATGTAAAAGTGATGCAGAGAATAACCCGACCTTAAAAACAAGGAGGTTATTATCCTATCTATACTCTATATATACATACAAATAAATAAAATTGGTGTGTCTGTTTGTAATAATAAAATAACCGCTTTTTACTACATGCATTTGAATGTGTATACGGTACATATACCAAAATAACATTTTTTTTTAATTTTTTTCTGTCTGTTTGTTCCAGCTAATCTTTGGAACGGCTGGACCGATTTCGACGGGACTTTCACTGGCGGATAGCTAATATCACAAGGAGTAACTTAGGCTACTTTAGTTTTGAAAAAAACATCAGGGTTCCGGGTCAGGGTTTAAAAAAATTAAAACTCCATGAATGCGGGATAAGTTAGTTGTCCTAGCGAATGAAGTCGCGGGCACAGCTAGTCCAAAATAAAAACGTGAAAATTAAGATGAATGGATTAATACTCAATAACGTCAGAACAGCTAAAAATAACTTAACCCCACGTTGGGCGCCCGTCTTGCTGTCTCCACTGTCCCCTCCAGTGGGCGCTAGGCAAGAGTAGAGGAGGCCCGTAAAATAAAACACAGAACTCACTTTCGGTGGTATTAATTGAGTCACTAGTATCTATTAGATTATTATTGAATTAAGATATAAAAGAATGGCCAGAATAACGTGCACCGCACTAGAAATTAAAATTATAATGAGCCCCAAATCTTCGAAGACGTCGACGAAGACTCGGTTGGAATTTAGGAATTTGTATTAATTTAGGATTTTGAATTTTAAATTATTAAAAGTAAATTAAAAAGAAATCAAAAGAGATCCAAAAGGTGGTAAAAAGAGTGCATTCGTGAAGGACGTAGCCTGCAACGGGTGCAACCGTTACAATATGAAATTTGACACAGCTAAATTCCGTGGCTTCTTGATATGAATACACTACATTACATTTTCTTTTTATGTATACACTGTTAATAAATAAACACCATTCACTTTTTCACAAATGTATGTATTTAATTTAAAATAAAGCATTTCTTTATTGCTTATGTTATAAAATATTCTGTTACCAAAATTGTATATTATCGTCTATCAGATAAAGTTTAGCGTCCTTTTCGTCCATGTTTTTATATAGTTTTGTCAAAATTAATTGTCATTGACATTTGTTTTTTTTTTTTTGACAAGTGACAGCTGTGATAGTTTTGATTTTAATCGATTAACTCAATCGATCACAGATTAAAATAGTATATTATAATGTATTTTGTTCTTTTGTTTTTCAATGTTTTTTATTTCTTCTATCGTAAGTACGAATATTGTTTTATTTTTTTATTTTTAATTTTTAAAAAAGTATCCGCACGTCACCACAAATAGGCCTATTTGAAAACCAGCGCCGGGCACTTGTGCTGGGCATTATGCTGAAATGGTGCCTATTTGGTACAGACGCGAGACTGTTGTTTGTTTGTATTTGTTCTGTCTATGTATTTGTTATTCAGTATTTCTTGTGTTTGTACCAATAAATGTTTTCTATTTCTATTTCTATATCTGATTTTCTGCCTTCGTACTACTTTTTACCGACATATCACGTGGACGGAGCTGCGGTCGGAAGCTAGTAGAATTACAAACGTGAAAGTTTGGAAATATGTGTGCTAGTCAATCACGTCAAAGTGGCTGAAATGATCTGTCTAGTTCCCTCTGAAGTTACACCAGCTGCTGTGAACTTCGTTGGGGTGTTGGATAGCCCATTTATCGAGGAAGGTTATAGGCTATTATTATAACACCACACTATTTTGT
This sequence comes from Laspeyria flexula, assembly GCA_905147015.1. Lineage (NCBI taxonomy): Eukaryota > Metazoa > Arthropoda > Insecta > Lepidoptera > Erebidae > Laspeyria > Laspeyria flexula. Next base: position 4,125,672 of record LR989949.1, on the reverse strand, counting down.
CAAATCGGGCCAGTAGTTCCAGAGATCCCAGCATTTAACCAAACAAACTTTTCATCCTTAAAATATTAAGTATAGTACAGCATATATACATTAATTAAGACTAGTGCCAGACTTGAATTTACGATGATAATTTAATTAGTATTCTTGTTATGTTTATGTATGTACTGTTGACAAAGTTTAAGGACGATCAATTTTGAACACATTACGTTTGCAAGCCGTAAGCGTAGTACCTCGCTCGCCCATTACGTTGTTCTCCAATGAGACAAAACCATATTTTGGGACAAAGCCCTTTTTTTTGTAAAACTCTTTGTTTTAATTCTAATTGTTTTATGACTTTTAAAACTTTAGACAGAAAAAAGTCTTTAATGGTGTTTTACTGTAATACTATTGGTGGACGAAACCAAGTTACCCGCTACCCGCAGCAGGTAGCCGTCGGTCACTGCACACAAAATGCAGTCTTAAGGTGGTCATGCGTGAACTTTTTCGATAGTACCTACCTGTAGTTAAGGCATGGAAATTTACAAATCAACAGTAATCTATGAAACTACAATAATAACTAAAAACAGACATTAGATCAAATATCGTATGCACTAAAACATAATATGAGTTTATCCTGTAAATATTGAGTCACGGAGTATCTGTTTTTTTAGTAACAGAGCTTTGTTATTGTTTTTAAATAAATGTAAATCACATGACTCTGTAATATATGAATTTGGTAAATGGTTATATGTATGGAGTTATACCTGCTTATTACTAGCTTTCTATTAACTTGCACTGTACGTATGTAACTTTCAAATCTGGCAAATCATTTTTTGACCACTTATAATCTGATGGTGCTGTAATTTGGCATATAGATCTTGTAGTGAAAATCATCACGTCGGGGTCACCAATCAATGTTGTAAAGCAATATAATTGGACTAACTAATTGAGGTCATAGGCAAAAGTAAACAATGCGATCATGACCTACTATGTGCCAACAATCTTTTCAAAAAGTAAAATCTATATTAATTTTAAAAGCATGAGCCACTGAAATGGGATAATAAACCTGCAAAACAGATGGCATATAATATCAGTGCCTCAAGCTTTTAAAATGTATATAGATTTAATTATATATAATAGAAGAAAAAATCGTTTAAAAAATTCACCCCAATATTCAAAAATTTGTTGTTTTTCCTACTCACGTGCGTTTTCGCCTTTCTAATTCTATTGATGCCTACCGCGGTGGGGAACCTCGCTTATATATCGCGAATATATTTATGTGATGATAAAATGTGAGTTGTCCGAAATATCACGACATTTTTGACCGGCACAAACTTTGCGTGTCTTTCGGCATCATTGAACTATTGTATATCGGCGGACGTCACCTGGGCTATTTTCCCATTCCAGCTGCAATTTTAACGAAACATGTCGTGATGTGTATGTGTTCACAATTTCACTGCTATATCTGCATCTAATCAGTTAACGCATAGACAGTCTAGATGTTTGCTTCTGTTCCACAGGAAATGCCTAATTTACCTAAATTATGGGCGTTTTTAACACTAGTATGAAAATGTACCTAAACTGAGACTCCATTCCACTAAAGTCAAGACAAGGGACAACGTACTTCTACCAAAAGACTTGTGTTGCGCGGCGTCCGCATTAATTGTTATTACCCGACTGACAGGAAGGGTATTGCTTTTCGCGCGTATCTTGAACTGATGTTCGTAAATTTCTTTATTTCCACGTTTCTTCCAAACGGCTGGATGGAGCGTACGGATTCTTGTCAAAAACCCAAGTGTCCTTAGATAGGTATTATAAAAAAAAAAGAGCAAAACGGCGGACTTTTGGCGCCAAATTGTAAGAAGATAGATTTTTTTTTAACCAAACGTAGTAGGGTATCAAAATAAAGAGAATCCAAAGGCGATTACATATATTAAAAAACCAGTTAAGAGCATGTCGGATCATGCTCAATGTAGGGTTCCGCAGCAAAAGGGCTACGATGTTCATCATATACACTAGTATTTGAAAATAATCCAACCGATTTTAATGAAATTTCATGAGTCTGTTAAATTATTTCAGCTTGAAAGATTGGATCATTTCGAGAGAGATAGGTGGCGCTGTTGGTAGGATAACGACCACATACAGAGTGGAATTTTGGTTTTATTCTTATTTATTTTAACACATTTGTTAGATAATTCAATACTTATGGTTGAACCTATAGATCTATGCCATAAAAGTACAGGATGTTATTTTTTTTTAATTTTAGACAAGTAAGTTTTTTAATTGCTTAGTAAGCAAATTTATATATCACTAGCTTTTGCCCGCGACTTCGTCCGCGTAGATTTCGATATTACATAGATCTTTGTTTTAAGTGCAATTCATGAATTCTACAACACCCCACTACAGGAGTTGAATTTAATTTTACGTCAATATAGATAACATTTTCGTAATCAGCGTCCCTGAAAACCTTGAAAACGACATCCATATCGATTTCTAATAATTTTCACACCTATTTCATCCCTTAGGGTAAGTTTTTCAAACACCAAAACAACCCATTAACTCACATCTTAACTGAAGTTCTAATTGCGTATTACCAAACATATAACTTGAAAAACAAAGAACTGTCTATTTAATATTTCACCCCCTACCAAAAACATTAAAAACAACATTTTAAGTTCCTATCCCAATACTAATTTGCAAAACGTTAACTTCAAAACAAAGATCTTTTCATACAACGTTTCATCCCCAATTTCACCCTTCCAAAGCCACCATTGTCAAAAATATTGATGAGGGTATTTTTTATTTTGATAGTAGTACCCCATAACAAATTTTTAAATCTAAGTTAAAAAACAAAGAAGTTTCATACAATCGTTTTTATCCCTTTTCACCCCCTTAGGGGTTGAATTTAAAAAAACCCTTTCTTAGTACACCTCTAGACATTAAGACAAATACACCCTCCAAATTTCAAGTCGCTACGACCAGCGGTTTAGGCTGTGCGTTGTCTGTCAGTCAGTCAGTAAGTCAGGCAGGACAAAGCCTTTTATAATATGTATGGATGTATTATTTACTTGATATTTTGTTTTTAAATGCAAGTCTTTACCCGTTATAAACTAGCAACTACTTTATCTTTGTCACTAATAATAAAGAATTAATGCTAAGGATTTTGTATTTGGTACAAAATTATCCAACACCCAAGTTCAACGACTATTACAGCTAAACTAACTAATAAAGTTATCTTAACCGCTATAGTTTTCATTTAAAGTTCATAAAATGCACTATCATCATGAATTTTTCCAGATTTTTCAAGCCAGCAGTTTAGCTTTTAGAGGGGGGGGGGGACGCCCTACTGGAACAAAAATTTGCTCTTTTAAGTTTAATATTTCGTAAATGGACCATTAAATCGAAAAATAATGTTAGTAACCCCCAAGTCATTTTAGAAGACCTATTCAACGATACCCCACACAATGGGGTATTACAAAATATTCATCGCCACTTCACATGTATGGGAGCTACCCTAAAAAAAAATATTTTCCAAAATTTTATTTTACCACTTTGTCGACGTAATTGATATACATACTCCTACAAAATTACAGATTTCTAGTACTAACGGTCTCTTAGCAAAACCTCGGACAGACAGACAGACAGACGGACATAACGAAACTATAAGGGTTCCTAGTCAGAACTACGGAACCCTAAAAAGAGATACTTAATTTAATGGTGTCAAATTGTAAGTAGTTAATTTTATTTTTTTAACCAAACCTATTGAGATATTTTATCAAATATAGATTATCAAAATAAAGGGAATCAATTAATGGAGATTACAAATATATCAGTCTTATTAGTGCGTTGCTTATTTGTTGATTTTTTGCAGTCGGGTTATTTTAATTTTTTAATTATATTTACTTGTTTTATGTCTTCTATAATAACAATGCCCCATTAGGAAACAAGGCTCGGTGTGCGGTGATATTAGTGGCGAGGCGACCACTTTAACTCCTACGTCACCGTGATACTCAAATGATAATATAACCCATCAAAATTGTACATTATTGGAAGCCCAAGCATTATGTACCTAAGTCTTAAAAGACAAATGACAGTCATAGGTATTATAGTAGTAGTCATATTAAACCTCTTTGACAGATATAATTTTAAAGCTGATCTTTAACTGGCTGATCTTCAATCGGTTTATACAAATCCACCGCTTATCCGTCAGATAGGGGGCGCTACGATTGCACACAGCGTAATCAGATCAGCATTACAAGTGGAAATTGAATCAGGGTGGACTTGACCTACAAGGTATTTGACAAACTATATCTATACGAATACCACCCTTATAGTATCGAAACAGATACTAAAATCGTATGCATGATTGTAGAATTCTGTAGCAAAGGAGTAAAAGTTTTATTGCTGAGAAAATAAAGTTAAATTTTGAGTGGTATGGTGTAGATGAGTGTTTAAATAGGGGTGACCGGTAGATCAATGGTTATTTGCGACTAATAGCAAAAAAACAACAGATGTAGGCATTTCACGGGTATAATAATGTGCTTAGTTGGGTTTTTATAGCGCCTTTGATCTGCTGTGGTCTCGGGTGGTTCCTTATGGCAGGCCTGTCCGTTGGGGATGCGTGTTTGGACGCTCTGTACAGCAAATAGCGTGTTTTTTGTAGAATTAAACAATGTTGACATGGTGGCCCATGTTTGAACTAAATTACTGAGTTTTGGTCCTTTCTCCTTTGGCATGCCTAAATGATACAGTTCAAACTATAAATACATATAAGTGCAGAAAACGATATAAGTTATAATATGATTTACTTATCTGGCAACTCCCTGTCTTCTGTTTATTGCTATAAGGTTCAAAATTGAAACGAGCTTTTCTCGTATTTCAACTTTTCTTCTGTGAGTAATAAATAATATTTTATGAAAATAATGATAAACAGTTACAGCACATTCATGAGTACATTTTGCTTTGCATCAGTGAACAGCACAGTCATGCATTTTGCTTTGCATCATAATTGATATTTAATTCACAATCGAAATAAATAGGTTTCAATTAGGACGGTTTCATTTGCTGTGAACCATTGTTCATTGACGTAGAGAGTATATTAAAGATATTGATCGGACACCGTTTCGGTACACAGCATTTATGTTATCCCGCAATTCCACCACATAGGTACTACTTAAGTCTATTTTAGTCCATACCTGGTTCTATCTTTGAAGCTTTAACCAAACCAACAATAGTATCTTAAGCCACAACATTTAATTAAAATCTGACTGGCCTGTTGGTCTAGTGGTTAGTGACCCTGACTGCTTAGCCGGAGGTCGTGGGTTCGATCCCCACCCAGGACAAATCTTTGTGTGATGAGCATACAGGTTTGTTCTGTGTCTGGGTGTAATTTATGTATAATATGTATGTATTTACAAAAAAAATGTATTTAAGTAGTATATCAGTTGTTTAGTACCCATAATACAAGCAAATATAATTGCTTACTTTGGGACTAGATGGCGTTGTGTGAATGTGGTAAAATATTATTATATTATTAATCCATTGGTTTTGGAGATTTGAGTGCACAAATGCTTTTAACCTATTTGAAACTCCGAAGGTTTTTTAGTATGTATTATTTTAAAGTTCAGTAAGCTTAATATAGTTAAATTGAATTTCAATATTCAATCCATATAAGGGTGTACAAAATCCTTTTACGAGTTTAAACTAGATCATGATCTTAGTGGACAAAATTCAGGGGAGGCTATGATGCGATTTTGTTAAAAACTTTTTTAGGTGCAATTTATTTTCTTACATTGACTGAAATGAAACCATTTTTTTTTCTGTGTGGAAGAAAACGATTGATTGAAATTTTATTATTGATCATAAAAATACTGAAGATGTAGGTATGACTTAGATTATTCAACAAAAAATTGTTATACTTCTCTAGAACCATTTTGGAAAGCCTTTGCCCACAATAATTTTTAAAGTTTTCAGAATGTCATTCTAAAAAATGTGTCTTTATTTTTTTGATTTTAACGGAAAAAAATAAAATAAAAATAAAATGTATTTAAGTAGTATATTAGTTGTTTAGTACCCATAACACAAGCAACTATAATTGCTTACTTTGGGACTAGATGGCGCTGTGTGAATGTGGTAGAATATTATTATTATTATTAATTCGTTGCTTATCTGTTGATTTTTTGCAGTTAGGTTATTTTAATTCTAACCTTTTAGAAGCATTGCAATATTCTACCTGTCCACGCAGCTTCAAACTCACACCCTAAAGAATTACATGACGGTTTCTTTCCCATTGCACTTCTAAAATAAAATTAACACGATCAAATACAAATAGACCTGCACCCCATCTTATTCGATATGAATATAATACTCAGTAATCGATTATACACCCCCTAGTTTAGCGAAAAATAACTTGTATATATAACATTATGTTGAAATGTACTTTATGTGCTAGGTATAGAGTTGATATTTGTATATTAATGATATTGTTAGTTTGATTGTTAATGCGCAAATTGTTGTACGGTCTGCTTAGCCATTTGTTGGTCTCTTGGAATGAGTGGAGTTGGATATGAATGGTGCGTTTTTATATGACGATGGTGGTAACAAGCTTTCAGCTCGTCTGATAGTAAGCGGTTACGTAGTTGTCTTTATATCCTCTCCAGAATAAACAGTCCCAAATAAACATTGATGATAATGATGATGAAATAAAAAACCTAGTCAGGTTTCTGTAAATTCTTTTGCAAGTCTTCATAAACAATTAGATAACAAAAAAAAACTTAACAGCGTTACCTAATGCTGTTTGATTCCTGTTCAAGTGTGTATACAAGCCAAAAATAGACACCACAATATTTTAATATTATTCATTTGTAGTAAAACTATTAGGTAATTCTGAGGGCTGATTTAGATTGGCCTGTTCGCCTAGTGGTTAGTGACCCTGACTGCTAAGCCGGAGGTTGTGGGTTCGATTCTTATCCAGGACAAATCTTTGTGTGATGAGCATGATTGTTTGTTTTGTGTCTGGATGTAATTTATCTATAATATGTATGTAGGTACATATTTACAAATGTAATTAAGTAGTATATCAGTAATTGTTTAGTACCCATAAACACAAGCAAATATAATTAATTAATTTTAGACTAGATGGCGCTGTGTGAATGTGCTAAAATATTTTAATAATATTACTATTTCAGTTCTATTCCTGTTTGACGATTCTCAGCGACCCTATACTAAGAGTAGAGGCGGTGTGCGTATAATTTCATTGTTATTACATACACATTTGTGTGACGAAGGGACGGAGGGACGGGTTTCGCTAATCATCGTTTTTGTTGACATTCAACAATAACTAGCACTTGTTCACTGTTTTATTGACATTGGGTCTCTTTTTAGGGTTCCGTACCTCAAAAGGAAAAAAGAAACACTTATAGGATCTCCGTTGTCCGTCTGTCAAGAATATTTTTCTCAAGAATGCGAAGAGGTACTTATCAAGCTAAAATTAATATCAAATAGGTAATCGGGTTTGCAATCTAATGAAACACAATGCAGACCCGATAGTATAATATATATAGTGATAATGGAGACCCGAGCCCAACAGTGGGACTTAATGGGATGATGATTATGAAACACAATGTCAATGCCCTGGCTGGCCTAATGTGGGTTGGCCTAAGTTTATCACTTAGAACTTCTTCTATGGTATGTTGGTTTCCCCACAATGCTTTCCTTCACCGTTTGCAGATAACATTAAGCCGTAAGTCACTTGACTAGTGCTTCCATATAAATTTCACAAAGTTAAATTTGTTACATTTCTACTGCCAGCCGGAATCACCGCGGTGGAGTCTGAAATATGGGCTTCATTCCCGTCATTCATTGTTGGACAATTGCTCGACTCTTATTGGCTGTAGCGTGATTTTATATAGCCTACACTTACAGCCTTCCTCGATAAATGGGCTATCCAACACTAAAATAATTATTAAAATCGGCTTATCTCGCTCGCTAATGTCAGGCACTGAGATTAGCGCGTTTACCAAACAAACAAACGCTTCAGTTTTTTAATATATTATATTCATAATTATCATCGCGGCATTAAAGAGTCAGGAGTATAAACAGTAATATTCTAGAAGATAATATTGAAAATCAAAGTGAATTTAGCACACGTAAGCGGGTTTTACTTAGACGTGTGTTTACGTGGCACCGAGTAAGTGCATTGGATGCAACGACTCCAAGTCAAATGCTAAAGCAAAATACAATAAAAACATTGTATTAAGGCCGTATTTTTTTTAACTTTTATCGCGTCACTGCTAGGCAAAGGTAATCTAAACAGTCTTTCATAGGTCGACTAGCCTTCTTTCTTTACGCTGCCGAGTACGAGTCTCGTCTCTTCTATAAAAGCTGCGAGGGTTTAGGTCATAATCCACACTCGCTGTTTTAATGCAAGTTTATGAATCAGACACACGCTTAGAATTTCTTGGCATGTGGCTCTCCTCACAATATTTCCCTTAACCGTTAGCAGATGGCAAGTCATATGATTGGTACGTCTAAATTCCACAAAGTAAAAGCCACAATATTACCGGTCAGCACCGAACCCGAACCGTGTATTTTGCACCGTCCATCTATTCAGCCACCCTCGTCACCACAAGGCAAGATAAATAAATTATCCTCAGCTCAATAACATCTACTGCTTTACTTAGTAGGCCTCTCCAATTGCACGCTACTGAGAACGGTTCGCGTAGAGTAGGATGCCCTCAGACTAGTGGAGTGACGATCTGCATTGACTGGCTGGCAAGTGCTGGACAAGAGTAGCCGCAAGTTCATCATCATCATTCTATCAGCCCAATGACGTCCACTACCTAATTGCCTTATTACCGCCACTGCGAGCGAATTTGTGCCGCCTGGAACCAACGGCTACCAAACTTGACAAGGTCGTCAGTTCATCTGGTGGGGGGCCGTCCTACGCTCCGCTTTCCAAGACGGCCGCCACACGATATCTTTTTCCCACATCGGCCATCAGTTCTGAGAGCTATGTGGCCTATCCACTCTGCCACTTCAGCGATGCGATTCGGTAAGTAAAATAAGTTAAAATAATCTAAAAATCTCTACCGCTTATATCTTGCGTGTAGTATTTTTATAGGTGTTGCTGACCACGTGCTACGGTTATTTGTCACTGGTCCGTAGACACGACGATCTCTCACCGTCTCAGAAACTTACACGACCAACTTAAAATTTAAATAACTATGTACCGCCGAATAAGTGTATTAACATCTACGTACAGCATACATGAGTCAACTTATGGTTAAGCTATTCTTTCAACTAACTTATATGTTTTACTCTCATATTGTTTTAAGTTGATGTATATTGAATATTTTCTCATTTGTAACGTGAATATTGGCAGTAATTTTGTAAACATATAATTTTTATTTTAACTTAGTTTTAAATAAGTAGGTTTTTATATCTAATGGAATAAATTATTATGCGCATACCTACTACAAAGAAACCCAGTAAAAATTAATCACGAACATTATAAATACTTACGTATTAGAACTTATATAACACTACGCAAACTTAAATAACACTAACTCAACAAATTTAGCTATCCCTAGCGAACAAAAAGCTCAAACAGCAGCACATCATATAAATTTACAACTAAAGTTCATCACCTAATTTGTAAAGAGAAAAAAACAATTTTGCAAGCCAAGTCTTCCGAATGGTATCATAAATAGGACCCACCTAACGATGTTCCAAAGAGGCTTGCCTTTAATAAAATATAAAGTAGAAATCAGTACTACTCTTGCTCCCACTCCCACCAAGTTTACGGCAGGAAGATTGGACACATATTATACTGAAGTTTTCAACTTAGAAAGCTGCAAGTGTTTTTATAATCTTACATTTTCGTGGACAGTTATGGCGGGAGTTTATTGTGTAGTTGAAATGTTTATAAATGCCTCGCGAAATTCATTCGGAAAGTAGAGTGAACAGTACATCTTATTGTGAAATGGTTTTACTAAAAGTTTATAACGGTGTTGTCGATTTTAGGGCAGGTTCTCTGGAACAGAAGTATATTAAAACATGATTTTAAACTTTGTTTCTAATCATCATAATTTCAACCCAAACACGTCTCAATGCTGGGCACGGGTCGCCTCCAAAGAATGTGAAGGGAATTTAGTCTACTATAACAACGCTGGCTAGACGGGTTGGTATAGAATTTGTTTCGAATTTTGTGTAGAGCAGTTGGCCGTTTATGGGTTAAAATTATGAAGATAAACATATACATAGGAAGGAAACATTGAACTAGTCTTTTATTACAAAAAGGTAGGCAGTCATACATGAAACCCATTTTCGCCAGCCATGTGAAATACCAAAAAAGATCGCGATCCTATTGCCATTATCCGGGTATATTTCCAAATCCAATACCGGTTTTGCACGATCTTGGAATCAAATACAGTCGTCACGCATGATGCGCCACCATCGCAGTTCAAATATGTACTACAGCTCTCAATCACAACAGTACACATCATTGTTTTTTATAACACAACCATAATTCCCTTTGCAGTGATACTCTCACCAAAAACTTTTGTTATAGACTCACAAACCGCCAGCTTATATCCTGGCCACACAAGAACCTCCCTCAGGAGTATGAAATATTCTTTTTTTCAACCACCAAGATATAATTAAACCCCAAGGATAAGAACATAGTACCGTATTCTCTTTTGTACGCGTGGATTCTGAATTTTAATGCTCCTCAGTCTAAACGTATGGTTAATTATTCTTTGTAATTTGTGTAGAAGTAATTGGAAAGATTTCTTGTAATTGTTGCGAACGTCAAAGACATGCCTTTGATAGCTTCCAAGGCTTCCTTTGAAAGTTTTCAAAGGCAATCAATGAAGGTATTGTTCCATTGTAAAGATAATGAATAAGTGTCTTGAAATTATGAGTAAAGTTCATTGTGAAGGTTTATGTGATTGTGTTGCCTGTGGCCACAAAATAGATGAAAAAAATAATCATTAAAAATGGCATATTTTTAATTATTATTTTTTTCATCTATTTTGTATTACAAAATCGTCAGTAAGTAAGTATAGATTTGTGTAGCCTTATGTACGAAGGGCAACAGATTTATTTGTGCATATTACAACCTCTTTTTAATTTAATCATAGCCCGTTAAGATAGTGGTTTCTAGTTCTTTATACGTTGTATACGATTATTTTTTTCTACTACAACCACACAGCGCCATCTAGTCTTAAAGTAAGCAATTATATTTTGCTTGTGTTATGGGTACTAAACAATTGATATACTTCTTAAATACATTTTTTTTGTAAATACATACATATTATAGATAAATTACACCCAGATACAGATCAAACCTTCATGCTCATCACACAAAGAATTGTCCTGGGTGAGAATCGAACCCACGACCTCTGGTTTAGCAGTTAGGGTTACTAACCACTAGACCAACAGGCCAGTCAATTGATAAAGAATTGATTCTATGTTTAAAATTTGTCTGTTTAAAGAAGCCCGTTTAAAGAAAAACAAAAAATAATTTTTAGATAGGAAATAAAATAATTTACATGAACGATTATTTGAGTCAAACTTGTCTAACAAACAAAATGTTCAACGACAAAATATATGCAGTCTTAAGCACTCAACTGCCCTCGAAAATTACAACAATAAAGAAATAAGAGATAAGTGCTCTTACATTAAAGTTCGAGTGCCAACAACCAGTATAACTTGACAGCTCAACTCCCAAACTTTCCCAAATGATCGAAGAGTATTCTTAGTTAAAAGTCGGGAGGGAGCTCAAGGTTAACTGGTCGAGTTGAGTAGGGTAAAAGCCCCAAATTTAGGCGCGTGGCTTACACGTGCCTCAGAGTTTCGCCCTCCACAGTCGAAGTTTACATCACAATTAATGTCACCTCTCTAATTGGTGATAGCGGTTTGACAGTTAGGCACAATACTAAGCCCGCGATAAACTTTACTTGGTACTTGGACTGAATAATTTTACCTTAATGTATCTCACAGCAAAAGTATCAGATTGAAATGTTTGGAATATAACTAACTATGGAAGTACAATACAGGGACAATACCTACTTGGATTTACGATATTAGATTTTGTTGATTTCAGTAGTGTATACGATAGTGTAGTAACCACAACTTACTTCTAATTTTCAAAAACCATACTCAAAACTATATAGTAGTCCAAATAATGACGTCAGATCTTAGGGTGAAAAACACTAAAGTTGGATGACGAGTTGAATAAAACGTTCATGTATAGAAAACCAATATCGTACGTCCGTTCAAAATGCATAATCTAATCTATTTGGTATACGATCGACGCGTGCCACGTCACGACCTCTCTGGGGACGGAGCTGACATTCGCTCGCGTTTTATTTCACATGAAGCACGACCGATAACTGTCGTTTTCACCTTACTGTATATGTTAAACAGTTATTGATAAATATTATGTCCTGTTATTCTGGAAGGGGAAGATAGAGGTGTATCACTTTTATATGTCGTCAGTTAAGTTCAATATTAGGCAATATTATTAAAAAAATATAGAAACACGAACTTCTAATGTAAACGTAATCGTATCGCCATCGAGAAAAAATGTATGGCAATTTGTACAGCGCCTCTATCGTACGTAAGATTGGTAGCACGAACTTTTGACAACTAGTTACTTTCGTCTGGTAATAGTATCGAGCTCGTCTGGTATTTCCTTACAAATTAATTTGAATTGCGATCACGAACTCAATTTTGACATACGCTACGTAAAATTCGAAAGCTGGCTAACGTATTCGTCGAAACCTTCCGTCACTTAAAATTTTTCAGTGAGTAAAGTTTTGAATCGTGTTTAAACAAATTTTTCAACATTTATGTACATATAGAATGCATGTATAATCAATATTAATAATATTTAACATGTTTTATATTAGTTATTAGAGCAATAAATGGCCTAAATTTATATAACAATATTTTCTCAAGTTTCACATTGTGTCCCGCCAGGTGGCGTCCTTCCATTTTGTTGTTAAATTATTGTATCAATTTGTTATAAATTATTCCAATATAATATTCTTAACGTAATTAAATAGGTTTCTTATAATTTTTGCATAATATTTAGAGAAAAAATAACCAAATAATTAAAAAATGCGCCATTTTAAATTTTTTGACATTTAATTCAATGACATTACTATCGATTAGGGTAGTAGGCCCAGTGTACCGGCTGCAACAAATGCCTTTAACCTAACCAAAACATTAAAAATTGGCATAATAAGCATCCTAAATTAATTAATAACTATTTTATATATAAAATTACGGTTACAATACACTATATCTATACTATTTTTTACTCGGAAGCTTAGATATAAATAAAATAAGTCAGTTGTAATCTTGTAACGCCGACAACTGGGCATGTTTACCTAAATTCCTAATGTAATGGTATCGACAAATGTTTCGAGCCCTCGATAGTCGATAGTATGAGTTCGTGATGCCAACTCACGTAAACGTATCGAGCCCTCGATACGATAACGTTACGATTACGCATATATTTTGTGATTGGGCTATGACTAGTCAGTGCACAGCCGAATTCGCTCAGTTTAACATTTTAAGGATCAAGGTTTGTTACGGCATTAAAAAAATATGTTTACAATAATAGAATTTTATTATTATACCTATTAGTCTTAAAATCCGTGTAGTGACCGATTAAGAATACATAGTGTCACTACTGCATCTCAACCCGTGGGTGTCGTAAAAGGCGACTAAGGGAGTAACCATACGCAGGTAAGAGCACTGTGAGAAAAGGAAAATTCGAAACAAACCCATCTGGCCAAATTCCCTCCACATTCTTTGGAGGAGACCTGTGCCCAGCAGCCTGGGACGTATGTGGGTTAAAATGATGATGATGAGTAAAACAATACCTTAGATTCACATGAGACACAATTATTTTTTCTTTTCTACGGACACAAAGTACACACAGACAAGAAACAAATATACATAATCACATAAATATTTGTCTAGTGTGGGAATCGAACCCCACTTGAATCGAAACTCTGTGTGGCGATGTTCTGTGCCACGGTTACAGTCAATGTTCTCACGCGTGGTCATAAGTTATATAACAATAATATTCTAACACATTCACACAGCATCCAAATTAAGCAATTAATTTGCTTGTGTTATGGGTACTAAACAACTGATATACTACTTAAATACATGTTTTTTGTAAATATATAATACATATTATAGATAAATTACACCCAGACACAGAACAAACCTTCATGCTCAACACACAAAGATTTTTCCTGAGTGGGGATCGAACCCACGACCTCCGGCTTAGCAGTCAGTGTCATTAACCACTAGACCAACAGTCCCGTCATATACTACGAAAGGCTTTATCAGAAACAAAATCATAAACTAATACTTAACAAGTACATCACTTTTACAACATTCATAAATTATAACAAATTACTGTATAATCATGTTTGGGTGAATATGTCCCAGCCGGGCAACAAACCCCGGGCCCCACTGACGTACAACATTTTCGCCACGTGACCACCAATCAAGCAAATAGAGACACGGCCGCTTGAACTTAAAAAATAATCAAATGAATTTGGACACCCTCGTTTGACAAGAGGGTTGATGGTGTTTAATCGTTGGAAAGTATTACAATAGAATTTCTAGAGGGCTATGACATGTCTCTCTTCAAAGGAGGTTACAAGACGGGCCCTTTTTAAGGGAATTTGGTTGTGTCCTTGGGATTTTTTTCTATGGGTGGGCGTTGTATGGGACATTAGCACAGGGGCCTTGAACATTGTGACAATAGGCATTTTTTTTAAGAAAATGACGACGGGTTTTCCGAGGGTTTGTCTGCTGTGCCAGAGACCTTGGGTTGACCCGAAGTCTAGGCCCAAAAACAGTATTGGGTTACTACCTGCCTCTGCTTACCCTTTTGGTGCAAAGGCGTGAAAATGTGGTATATTATGTTTGGTATCAACCCCTCAACCATCATTTAGCAGTCATTGAAACAATCAAACTAATGCTGCTTTTTATAAATTACAGAGAACAAAACAATTACAATGCAGGTCGAAAATAAAAATTGTAAAAATTGTAAGCTTTAAGTAATGGCTGCCAACAATAGTGGTTATCGGCAATTATAGTGTCTACATCGATATATCAGTGTACGTCATTGAACTGCTGCCTGGCTCGGTCAAGTTAATGATTAAACTGTCATACTGGATGGAAGGTAGAAGGTAGTGTAGCTATGATGCAGTTTAGTGGGTTGTTTATACGACAGTAAGTGATATTTTTTCGAAAATGCAACTTACGCTTGATAGTCCAGCAAAACAATCAGAAATTCTGAGCTATCTGGTGTTTTTAAACGACGACGTTTGGTACCTTTCGGTAAAATTAAGGTCTACTATAGACTTGTCCTTGTCATTTCCTTGTTTTTTTTTTTTAAACGAATAGATACAGGAAATATGACCCACCAAATATTGCAAAAAATTTTACTGCGTTGTTAGAGGAGACAAATTATAAAAGCTATTTACATAATTAAAAATAATACGAATCAAGAAATACTCTTTATTTGAATCGGCTCAGTTTTCGAGGGGGAATATGAAATGTCAATCTCGACAATTTTTTTCTCTTATGATCTGTCTTAGCTACAGTCTACAGTACTGTCTCTATCACACTTTTTGGTTATAGACTAGAGGTAAGGGCGAAGCGTGACAATAGTTTCTTTGAATAACTATCTTTCAAATTCCTCGCAGACCGCCTAACCGAGCTGGATAAAATATCATTTTTGTGTGTTTGTTTTGTGATTTCCCTAGTTTCTAACAATATTATATAATAATAATATTCTACCACATTTACACAGCGCCATCTAGTCCCAAATTAAGCAATTATATTTGCTTGTGTTATGGGTACTAAACAACTGATATACCTACTACTTAAATACATTTTTTTTTGTAAATACATACATATTATATATAAATTACACCCAGACACAGAACAAATCTTAATGCTCATCACACAAAGATTTGTCCTGGGTGGGGATCTAACCTAACTAACCTAACTAACCTAACTAACCACTAGACCAACAGGCTAGTCGTACGTCGTCATACCTACTTAGCTCAAAGTTTAGCTTTGTGTTAACTTCATTCGTAGGTTAAGTTTTTTTACTTTTACTTTTAGTAGCTTCTTTCACCGTAGTACCTAGATACGGCCAAACGGGTCAGTACGATGAACTGCATAATAACACATCATTAGAAATTAATACAGACATACGAGACCAATCGATCTATCATTCATTACTAATGCCAGTTCATGACACGAACTATTTATAGAATTACTAATACTTACGTTCAAAATTAAAACTACGAACTATATTTTATAGAATTACTACATACGTATGCGTTTAAAAGAAAATGTTACGATATTATTTCTAAATTTTATACTGCGGCTCATATCTTGCCAGTAAAAGCTTTTATTTGAGTTTTTACAGCATCATATTTACAGCTAAATCTAAACTATGTATTCTTCTTCAGGTATCTCCACTATTAGAGATCAGCTTAGCGAATTGGTCTCTATCCTGCCTGTGCCTGTGGTCCTTTTTTGGATACAGAGAACAATTTTTGTAAAATACTTTCTCTCTCGTTCCTCGTACCCTCTATAAAACCGAGAGCCCAAAACAATTACATTGAAATTGCCATATTGTTGCTGGCCCCCCGAAAGTAGTGAAGTGGTGACTAACAGAGGGCACATTACCGGTACACTTAACGTTACAAATGCCGGAAAGATCCCGGATACGCCGGCACGTGTCCACACCGCAATAGTCCCAGCAAATTGTTTTAAACGGTTTTTTTATTCAGTCTTAGGGTAGAACTACCCTTGAACAATTTTCTTGGGTTAAATAGAATTTGGTAACATTTTATACCACAACATCGTATACGTATTGTCTCCGGCGTAGTGGATACGGTGGCCTCCTCACCACTACCGCCGTGTGTGTGTGTTCGATGCCCACACTAGACAAATATTTGTGATATACATACATACAAACATAGATATAATATAGTTTAGAGTTTGGGCGTACCTTGTGTCTGTTAATAAAAACTAAAGCATCACGCCTTACACTAATAAACGTACATATGTGGAAGTAGTAGAAGTTTAGTTCCATATTACACAAAGTTATCATAATATATGCGGAATTTTTTTTTTCTACATTGAATTCGACTCAAGTATAGATTGTAAGATAATTGTATTACTTATGTATTTAATTTTCGTATGCACTATTTAATAATTTTGATAAGAAATGTACTGACCCAAACAAAGTTTATCTAGAGTTTTAATTTTACTGATTAATAAATTACTTCAGTGGACTTCAGTATTATTTATTTAATATATAATATATATATTAAACGTTATAATTTATATGACTGAGGGTAAAAAGTGCATTAAAATCAAATCAAAATTCGTTGAGAGGTTTAGGAGAATATACAGACAGACAGACAAGGAAAGTGACTCTATTTTTTTACTATTTTATAAATACATACAAGAATAGCTTACATTATTTGTGTCCACTACTACAAACTTTGAAAATTTTACAGCTCTGTCCACTGCAACAATAATCCTTGCAAATACCGAGTACTATTACTGTCTACTACTGTCTTGGAAGTTGGGATCCGTAGAAAACAAATAAGCTAAATACAAATTTTCCCAGAACCAACTTTAAATAAAATAGACGAAGTTCTATGCACTTTAATACTTGATAGCATATTATTTTACAGAAAATTATAATATTAAACTAAATTTAAAAATAATATTTACAAATTAAAACTAACTAAATGTATCATTAAAATAAAAAAGGGGGAGGAAATTACAAATTAAAATACGGCATCATAAAATTCCTCAGCATCGCTGCCATTGTCTGTGGGAAAAGTGTCCAACAGGTTGGCAGCATTGCCACGCTGGATGGCAATGCTTATACTTAATACTTAATTTTACTCCCATAAAGGTTAATTTTCCAAACACGCTGAAACACGTGTTTCATTATTTATAAACAAAAAGTCAAATACAAAATTTCACAGTTCTAACTTCAAAACTGACTGAGTTTCATACAAACTTACAACCCTTATTTTACCCCCTTAGGGGATGAATTTCTAATAATTCTTTCTTAATATACATTAAGAAAGAATTATTAGAAATGCTGCTCACAACCTATTAGGCATCAACTGGCAAAATTTCAGGTTTGTAACTCTAGCAGTTTAGGCTCTGTTTTGAGGAATCAGTCGGTCAGTAATTAAATAAAAACTATTATAACTAAAGATAGTTAAACATGGCTGCATTTAAAATTTATTACTATTGGAAGCACACTGCACCTGCAAAATAGTGCAAGCGGCACACTCGAAGTACTAGGCTATCATAAACTGTAGGAGATAAACGATGTTGTTTCTGTAGCTACTATACATTCAAAGCTAGAGGTATTCTATATAGAATATCTTTAGTTTTTTTATCAACTTGTGACATATGACACGAGTGAGAATCGTATATTTAGCATAGTAGGTCAAGTTCAAGCATTCGTTTGGTTACATACATAAACAAGACTGCATTTAAAATTTATTATTATTGGAAGCTCACTGCAACTGCACAAAATAGTGCAATCAAAAGTTCTGAAGTACCAGGCGATCAGAAACGAGAAGGAGTTCAATGATTTATCTCAGTATCTAAGAGCCCCCGCACACTGAGTCACTAGTGGTTGCCACTTGTGGCTGCCACAAACTGCGGATACAGTTATTCATATATTTTCTATACTCGTAGCACCGGCGCACACTTAGCTTAGGAAGTAATTATTATCTAATCTGTGACCTAGCGTTTAAGTGACCCCAACCAAGCCGCAAGCTGACAAGTGCCCACATTTAGTCGCTCGTCTTGCGTGCACGCACAGCCACCGAAGTCAATAGAATAAAAGTGGTGGCGTATTGTGGCTTGACTGAGCCACTTCGTGTCGCGTTTAGTGGCGGCAGTTAGTGGCTCAATGTGTGGGGGCTCTAATCTGCTATAAATTCATCATTCAACAATATAAGTAGTTTTTTATCATATATTGACATAACGTATAATAGGTCAATTTGGTCATTCGAGCATTCGCTTACAACTGCATTAATACCTATACTCATTTTTATATTACGAATATGTACATGTCCATGAAGTCACCTAATTAATAAAAAATAATTTATACAACTGTATTCGCTAGAAACGAGGTCAATGAGCCCATATGAAAATATGTTTTCAGTATTTATAAAACATATATTCAAAAAAAATATGTAGATAGATACAAAACTGCAATTAAAATACATATTAGTGTTGGAACCTCATTGCACTTGCACAATATAGTGCAATTAAACTTCACGAAGTACTAGGCAATCAGAAACTGAAAGAGTTAAACGATATCTCGGTATCTACTATAAATTCATTATTCAACTCATATCAATATCTTAGCATTTTTTTTATCAACTAGTGACATGATCCATAATAGGTCAATTTCGGCCATTCGAGTATTCGCATACAAATGCATTGATATAATTTTATTTCTATTTTACGTGTCTAATGTCCACCAAGTCGCATAATTAATAAAATAATCTTAAAGATTTGATTTTAATAAATCATTTCTGAGATATATCTACGTATACTAAATTTATAAAATAAAGCTAGAGTTTGCTTGTTTGAACGCGCTAATCTCAGGACTAAAGGTCCGATTTAAAAAAATATTTTAGTGTTAGATAGCCAAATTATCGAGGAAGGTTATAGGCTATATAACGACACGCTACGACCAATAGGGGCCGAGCAGTGGCCAAAAAAAAGAACGACACGAGCGAAGCCCTGCCTGACTTCTAGTAAATCATAAAAGAAAACTGTTTGTATAACCAGTAGTTCCTGAGATCCTAGCGTTCATTCAAACAAACAAAAAAACTCTTCAGCTTTTTATTATTATGTATAATAATATATGTTAACGGAAAAGTATGTAATCCGTCATTGTATACAATTCCTAGGAAATGTATGTAATTCCTAAAATCGCACGGAAATGTGTGAAATAAATTATACTAGACATATTTCCTAGAACATCTATACATTTCCTAAATAGCAATCGGAAATGTAAAACATTTGAGATATCAAAGGGTACGCAGGGATAGTGGGGCGAGGGGAGGGTATTAAACTTAACACTCCCGATTCAGAGCAATCCGACTCGGAGTGGTTAGGTTAGGGTATTTTTTTTTCCAAACCACCCAGAAGTAAAAGCCCCGCGAAGCGGGGCTCCGGCGACCTATGCGCGATAGCTAAACTTGTAACGGTTGCACCCGTTGCAGGTCCGCAGGTGGAGACCGCTAGAAACTTACCACCCCCGATTCAGAGCAATCCGACTCTGACTAGTTAGGTTAGGGTTTTTTTGAAGATATTATATTTTACGGTATGATTGTTACCTGATTGTCTAAACGAGCGCTTTAATAAAAATTATTTGTCTCATTTTAATAACGTGTTTTATTACAGAAAGTATTATTTTTATACATTTCCTAATACGATATTGGAATTATATAAAATTCCTAGGATATGTAAAAATTTCCCAGGATATCTATGTATTAAATAGTTTTTGAAACAATATTTTATACATTTCCTAAATAGCTTCGGAATCGTATACATTTTCTAGGATTAGTATACAATTTGTAGATTTCATACATTTCCGGTAACATATACAATTATTAATTTTGTATTGAAATGTCATGCATTGTCATAATTATTCTATTTTGGAATTTTCTTTTCAATTTCCCATGCTACTTTTAGTATATTTTCTTACCTATAAACCTTCTTCCAATAGTTACAAACCAACAAAGTAATTAGCCAAAAAAGCTATTCTGAAACAATGCCCTGACATCATCATCATCATCATCAACATCAACATATCAGCCCAACGACGTCCACTATTGAACATAGGCCTCACCTAATTTCCGCCATATATGATGGGGCATTCATCCACATATATTTCTGCAATTAGTTTTTATCAAACTTTAACATTGATTATTTTTTAAATGTGCAGATAGACGCAACAAGTCTGCATTTAAAATTAATAACTATTGGAAGCTTATTGCAGCTGCAAAAAGGTGCAATCAAAAGTTCTAAAGTACTAGGAGATCAGAAACGAAAGAAGTTAAGCGATTTTGTCTCAGTATCTACTTTAAATTCATTATTCAACAATATAAATACATATCTTAGTAGTTTTTTTATCAACAAGTGATGCAATAATATGACGGGGTGTAGGTATAATAGGTAAATTTCGGCCATTTTAGCATTCAGACAATAATAGGTACCTACTTACTTATTTTTATTTTAAGATTATATGTCCATTGTCCATCAAGTCACATAATTAATATGACCACTTTAATAAACTGAACTAAAGAACTTACAGTTTCCCTAAGACTACGAACTGAATTCGCTACAAATGAGGTCAATTAATGCAAATATTTGTGTTCTGTATTGATAAAATGCTCAAAATAGAAAAAAAAATCAGAAAAAAAACAAAAAAAAAAGATAGATACAAAAAAATGCATTTAAAGTTTATTTGTATTGGAAGTTTATTGCACCAATCAGAAAAATGGGTTTAGAACATTAACAATTAGGAAACGAAAATAATTTTCTCTTAAACTTGCCATGCCCCGTGAGAAACTGGTCGACACGGTAATCAACCTCTAGATAGATATTTTTTCAACAAGCTTTCAGAAACCGATTAAAAACTGGTAAAGGCCCTTTAGTTGTTGTATCCCATCTTTTCTGCCATTATTTTATTAGGTTTTTAAGGACAGCACTTTCTTGGGTTAATATCCTAGTAATTGTGAGGTAGTCACGTGGTGGCCAGAAGTACATATTATATTAGATGAGGTGTTGTGAAGTACATTGCTACACGTATCTGTACCTCAAGATCACCGGCACAACACCTGCTACAGTAAAAAGGCTTATTTAAATCATTAACTAGAACAGGTAGACAATTTTTAACCTTCTGTTAATTGCACAAGATGTAAATTCCCATACAAACATATATTATTATATATGATATTAAACGTTCTGAAAACCTTGCACAAAAATATCAAAGCGAGACGTTGACTTTGGAGCAGCTTGCGCCGCGCCGTACGGCACCTAGTGGCTCTATCAGCCCAAGCCGGCGCCCTATAAGTACCACACGTAGTCCATTTAGGTAGCTTCAATAATATTCATCGTCATCATCAGCAACCTATTAGTGTTCCATTGTTGGGCTCGGGTCTCCTCTCCTCTATCTAGGTAGCTCCATAGATGGTCTTTAATGTGTTGTATGTGACCCCACACAGCCTTTGACGTTCTTGTCAAAGCATAAAAACTATTCTCTGTACTAGTGTTGTAATGTGATTTACAAAACTATAGAAATGCATTCATCCCAAATGATATACGATTTGATGAGTACTGACGGCAAAACAAGCCAGTTTAAATTGGATTAGAGCTTGTTTTAATACCAAGTTAATTATGATTTTAATTGGGATACGCGAATAACATATTTTCCGAGTACGAGCTAGCGAGCGATGTACGGAGCTACGTACCGACAGCAACATAACAAGTACTTCAAAAATGAAATGTTGGTTATTTTTGATAATTATTTTATTGCTGTACCACAGTATCGAATCATTTTTCTGAAGGGGTAGGCTGAAGTGCAACAGATCCAACATTACGCTTGCAATGGTCCTATGTAGGTGGCGAACTTTCTTGAATGTTGAGGAAACGAGGTATAAGAGGAGAAGTTGAGCACAACACCCCCTTTCAAAGGGAGGAAGTACCTCCGCCCTACAGAAGCCATGGCCATAATAACATTGTTGTGCTTTTGCTGGTGAGTAGTCCAGAGCTCATAATTGGGAGGGAAGGTGTTTGAAGGGTTGGCAATGCGCTCATAATGACTCTGGTGATGTAGGCGTACGGTTATTTTAAGAGCGTTTATACATTATGAGTCGCAATATAATGTTTAAATTTAGAAAAGAAAGAAAAGTGTCTATCTGGGCCTAAAATTATTTAGGTACAATAAAAACAAATATTTTTAAAACTGCTTGCCACATCCGCCGAGAAATTGGCCACCGCTCAGCATTAACGCTGACTTACCACTAGCAGGTTGCTACTGGCAGTGATACAGCGCTGATTTTATGCGGGAGCCACTGAACTTTGTATGTTTTTTTGTATATATTAACAGTAATAATAACAATGTATTATAATAATTGAATATTAATTTAATACATAAATAAATAATTATTATGGTAACAATATATTACTTCAGCCGGCAACACTCAAAAGAGACATTTAAAAAAATAATTTATTATCATCTGCATGCATTGTTTCACTATACAGTCCATAGATTAGATTGATGCAGTCTAGGTATGATGTAATTTTATACCACGACGTCGCGACAGCCATTTTGAATTTTTTATGCACATAAGCACTAAACAGCGAACCGAAAATCCATGGGCATAAATTTTATTTATTTACATCAAAATTCTAATATGATATGCATCACAATGCATTCTTTTGAATCCCATTTCAATTTTATTGTGGCCGCAGCTGAATTTTTAAATTTATTTATTCTAAGCTTTATTTTAAAAATACCTACATATAACTGCCCTGTTGGTCTAGTAGTTAGTGACCCTGACTGCTAAGCCGGAGGTCGTGGGTTCGATCCCCACCCAGGACAAATCTTTGTGTGATGAGCATAAAGGTTTGTTCTGTGTCTGGGTGTAATTTATCTATAATATGTATATATTTACAAAAAAAAATGTATTCAAGTAGTATATCAGTTCTTTAGTACCCATAACACAAGCAAATATAATTGCTTAATTTGGGACTAGATGGCGCTGTGTAAATGTGGTGAAATATTAATATATTATTATAATAAACTTTTTAGAATTAGGTGAAAAGTGTGTAAAATGTAAGAAATCATTGTTTACAGTTGTATTTATATGCAAATAACACATCGGAAACTTGCAGGCGTTATTTTCATAGCAAAATAACTGTAAGCAAGTTATTGTAAAAGGTTATTAGACATATTTTTTAATATTATATAAGATATATATCTTATGTTAACATATAAGTTCCTTGCCTACGCTCTACTGCGCATGAATTCCGAAACCATTACAAAATATTTGAACTTTTCTGCAATCCCTCCACATTTTGCGCTTGTCGGAAGGGCTCGGCTACTTCCGGAGTGAGGGGGGGACCGCCACATCCGGCGGAAGCGCCCCGCAGCCTACTGTCTTGCTTCATTCTAACCTTCCTCGTTTTAACTTTTTTCGTTATATAATACCTAATAACGGTGGTTTCATTTTCTATTTATTTTTGTTTGGTAAATTAGGCTTACGTTTTTACATTTAGAAATAACTAATTTTAAAGTATCTAATGTACTGTTTTATTCTTGGTAAATATTCTTACAATGGTGTAAAGCATAATATAATTATTTATTTTATGAGAGGCATTATGAACCTGATCAATTGGACATAGCAAAACGACGCGAGGCCCGGCGTTTAACAGTAATAAAAATATCAGTAAAATTTATGAATGTCATTTCTCTAGAGTGTGGTGCATCTTTTGATTAGAATTCATCATCATCATTTCAACGCTAAAGTCCCACTGCTGGGCACGGATCTCCTCCAAATAATATGGATGGATTTTAACCTACTATACCACGTTAACAGAGGGATTGGTATAGGGTTCGGATTCGAAATTTTCTTTTCTCGCTTTGCTCTATTGTCTGCATAAGGTTGTAACGGTTGCACCGGTTGCAGGCATGCACCTCTTTTGACCACCTTTCGGATCTGTTTTGATTTCTTTTTAATTTAATTTTAATAATTTAAAATTCAAAATCCTAAATTAATACAAATTCAAATTCGAACCGAGTCTTCGTCGGAGCATCCGTCGAAGACTTGAGGCTCATTACAATTTTAATTTCTAGTGCAGTGCACGCTATTCTGGTCATTTAAATTAATACTATAAGTTTATAACAGTTTATAGTAACAAACAAGTGAATTAATACTACCGAAGATCAGTTCTGTGTGTTATTTTGAGGGCCCACGACCTTCCCCATATAGCCGGATCTACTCCTATACTCTTGCCTAGCGCCCACTGGAGGGGACAGTGGAGAATATGAACGTTACTCCGTTATTCACTTTTTACGACACCCACGGGTTGAGATGGGGCAGTGACATTATGTATTCTTAATCCGTCACTACACGGATAAAAGGCTATTATTATTTTTTTAAATCTTGGATACATATTTATATGTGTTGTAATTGAGAAGATACATCGTAGTGAATGATATTGCTCTGTGCTTTGCTGTGGTGTTTTAGCAGAGCATCACTAATACACTAGGCTGCGTCGTTTCCGGATAGAACAGTGTCCCGAGGGTATCATGCATTGTGATATCCCACTGTAAGTAAATACCACCTTTAGTGCTTACCGAAACGTAGTCATTTTGGCAAATCACGTTATCTGTGAAATATACACTTTCCCGTACTTAATTCTAAAATGCCTTCCTGGCAGTCGGGTAAAAAAGTGTAACAATCATAATTTTAAAATAAAGCTCTGATAAGTAATCACAGAACTTTATTAAATAAAACATTAAATTATTTATAATTATAACATTATTAACTATTTACTTACATATCTACAACTTCTATTTACAATACTATAAATAAATAATAATACAAATGGTAAGGTGGGCTAGGCGTCAAAGTATTCATCGGCATCACTGTCACAAGGGAAAGTGCCCAGAAGGCTAGCAGCATTGCCACGCTGGATGGCAATGCTGATTCTCTGTGCGAGATAAAAACCAGCCCTCTGAAAAATAAAATTTGAATACCACGAAATATGACACTAAGTTTCGACGTTGCCACTCTTTTTGTAAATACGCTCTTGAGGAACTTCTTGTAACAAAGCCTATTAGACAATCAAGGAATATTTGATGACAATCTTTCTTGACAATTTTTAATATTTGACATTACCTTTTTATTTGTACTCAATGACATTGAATTATTGATCTAGACATTTAAGTATACTTATCTAATCATTATTATTATTAGAATCAACAAACACTTTGCATACTTAAAAGCTAATTATGGAATATATAATTATAGCTAAATATGAAACTATATCATTTGTAATAAGACCATAATTATGTAACCCATATTTCGGAAAATAAAATTGAATTGAACTTTTTTTCAAACTTTGATATTATTCTTTTTAACCAAACGAAAAATAAAGCGAATTAATAAAAGCTCAAACGTAACGAAAAAGTGAAAAATAGGTATACAATTTGAACAAAGAGGGCTCGGTGTCGATTCATTGCGTCTCTAATTCGAAATAGAATAGTTAATGTGGCGCTAAGTATGGCAAACCGTGGCACGCGGCGCGTGGCAGTCCAGCCATGCTTCCGAACCTATCTGTGGTACCCTAAAAAGGGTACGTGGTGGACTACGGTGTGAGGCATAGGAGGCAGCGGGCGACAGACATCGGAAAACGCTCATTGTTCGAAAAAAAACAGCAAACAATGCATTGGTTGCGATCACTGCAAAACATCCACATCTCGTTCTTATGATGTAAAAGCTCATTACGCATTCTGAAAATGAAAAAGCTATGACGTATTGTAACCATTTTAGGATATCGATGTGAATGTTATAAATTATAACCTATTATAAGGTGTAATCCTTATTATAACTTATAATAGGTTAGTGTAAAGTGTTTTGTTTTAGGACTCATCCTAGAACAAGCCTTTTTTCTGTGAAAGAGCGTTTTAATTTTATTTCTCATCATTTGAAGATTCCGGCTGTTGGTAATAGGCCCGCCCCCTCTTATATGGGATCTAATATTGCTGGTGATATGTCAATGTGATGCAATTCGCCCGCGGATCCGCCCGCGTGGAAATCGATTCCCGTGATCAGATTTTCTTTAACGAATATTTCAAACAATAATTGAATTAAACCCGCATTTTTCAAATTATGGTGTGACCAAGGAGAATAGGAATTTATTTTTAAATAAGTAAGTAGCATAGATAGAAAATAATTTATGAAAAGCAAAATGTATTGTTGGTTTTTGAGAACATCGAAACTAAATGAGAAATAATAAAACAATACGATCAACATCGCGAACTATAATATATTGCCGGTGTAATGACGGATTAAGAATACATAATGTCACTACCCCATCTCAACCCGTGGGTGTCGTACAATGCGACTTAGGGACTAACCTAAAGCAACAAAAGGAAAATTCGAAACAAAACGCTATAGCAACCCGTTTATGTATGGTACGGTATGGTAGGCTAAATAAAACGAATCTCCTCCAAAATGTTAGAAGAGATCCGTGCCCAGCAGTGGGACAGTAATTTATAGGTTTTATTGATGAACTACCTATATTATAAATAAAGGGTTACACTTTCACACGTGCTCATATTTTTTATGGACATGCGGTATTTTTACCACGTCTTCGAAATTAAAATATTGTAACTACCAATATGTATAAAAAATATTTTTTTAAATCATATAATCGCTGTCGAATGTTTGAAAATTTAAATATGGGCGTCAAATTGTCAATCAAATGTCAAGATTCCGAGTAGGCGTTTAAGACCTATTGCTTTCCAGGAACTATTGAAAATTGGAATAACATAAATAAGTAAATGAAAAAATTATTGTCTTTTTTCTTCACAAAATCGCTACCGCTTATATGTTACCCCAGTGTGTACGAATCCCCGAAGGAGCCACGGTAGCGATAAAAGCCTCATGCATTATACAGACAGGTCCGAAATCGAAAAATTAAAACTCGCGCCATCTGCCGGCTGAACGTCGTAATTACTGTGTTGTGATGTGATATTGTCTAATCACTGCTACTGTATATTCATATCTACATACCGGCGTGTGTAATAATATATATTATGTAAATACAGTGTCTATCTACACTAATTACCCGATTGGCAGGAAGGGTATTGTTTTTCGCGCGTATCTTGTATGTTTTGTGAAAATAAATAACATTTTCGTAATCAGCCTCCCCAAAAACTAAAAAAAAGACCTTATTACTATTTATTTCTTAATTACTGACCTTTAATTTCTGAGAAACTATTTGTCAAACCTATTTGCATAGTTTAATTTCGTGTATTATTTTTAATAGATAGGGGTAGACTGGATAATGATTGGCACCCGGATATGTACAAACCATGAATTGCTTTAAAAACATTAAAATAGTAGTCAGATTTTAATGCCATCATCGTAAAACATTTTATTTATTCATTTATTTTAAAGTAAAAACATATTTAATCTGGTAATGCATGGTTTTATGAACAAAAAAATAATTTCGAAAAGTACAGTAATTAACATCAAAAGTACAGTTATTATCACATAAGTATCAGTATACAAATACAAATTACATATAAATAATTTATTAATACAAATTAGCATTTTTAGGGTTCCGTAGCCAAAATGGCAAAAAGGGAACCCTTATTTATAGTTGTGTCATGTCCGTCCATCCATCGGTTCGTTTTTGTTTTTTTGACTATGTGAATATTCTAATTAAGAGATGTTTAATATTACCTCATGCTATAATAAGACACAATATTATGTCTTATTAGAATGCAGGCGCAACAATCACAGAGATATGTCCACTAAGTCTTAGTGACAATCTCGGTGCGAGTAGCAAGTTTTATTTTTTCAAGTATCAGTTACGTTTTTAAAAGCAACCGTTAATCTCCAATTATATTGACATGGAAGAATTTGGAATATAGATGTCAATGTATTTTGTACTATGGCAATTCTTCTTCTAATATTCGTATTTAAAATACATAATATGTTAGTAGTGCCAAAGACTGATGAAATGATAACAATAGTTATTTTTTAAAATTGAACATGCCAAATTTTGAAGTTTTTGGTAACCATAGTTACGAAAATGTACTACGTAAAATGAAAATCTTTATAATATTTTTTCCTGTGGGATTTTTGAATGAATTTCAATAGAAATACGTCTTCCATCAATTCTGTTAAGCAATGTTTATGCAAAATTTGAAGTAGATTGGACCTAGGAATCATGTTGTCCCATACAAACTTTACCCCCCATTTTCACCCCCTTAGGGGTAGAATTTCGGATAATCCTTTCTTATTCTACGGATATGGATGCCTACTTCCAACAAAGAACACACCCTCCAAGTTTCAGATTTCTACGCTCAGCGGTTTAGGCTGTGCGTTGATCCGTCATTCATTTAGTCCGTCAGTCATTCAGGACAAAGCATTTTATAGGTAGGTATGTATAGATTAGAAGGCGCGTGGGGATCCGATCCCGACGTTCTTTATTTGGCCACTGCTCAGCTCCTAGCTCAGGTCGTAGCGTGATGTTATGTAGCCTTTAACCTTCTACGATAAACGGGATATCCAACACTAAAATAATTTTTCAAATCGGACTTCAGACCACTGGTTTCTGAGATCCTAGCAGATAAACAAACAAACAAACTCTACAGCTGTATAATATAAGTATAAGTATAGATAGATAATAAAACAGCAATAAAATAAAATCTGTTTTAGAATAGCTTGGTGTATGGAAGCAGTGCAATGTCGACTGAAAATTGAGCTTTATACGAACGTAAGTCCCTAAGCGGCTCTACTGAACCAGAGCTAACAATCCGATGTTTTGTTACGATTCGTTTTGAAATTGTACCACTTTAAAATACTAATATTATATTTAATATAAAGCTGAAGAGTTCTTGATCTGATTTGAAAATTTCTTTTAGTGTTGGATAGCCTATATATTGCGGCAGACTATGGGCTATATAATATTATGCTGCAGCCAATAGGAGCTAAGTAGTGACCAAACATAGAGTTACGGGAGCGAAGCCCTGCGCAACAGCTAATGTAATTTTAATATTTAGTTTAAATACATTTAGTCTAATAATTATTTACAACATAAATTAAATTAATAATAATATATAATTAAAGCTTTATAAGTATTATATCAAGGCGCATTTTCCGATACGCATAAATACATTATACTTTACATTATAAATTATAACACGCGGGATTATTATTGGTAGAAACGTGGTAAAATGAATTTTATTGTTCTATGTAAAAAAGGCCTATTGGAAATCTGTTGAGGAGGCCTATGTCCAGCAGTGGACTTCCTGCAGCTGATATGATGATGATGATGTAAAAAAGTGTCTATGTTCAGAGACAATAGCGCGAGTAAAATGTTTGGAAGAGGCGAATTGGAAAATGCACCTCTTAGATATTAAAAATTGCTTTATTACTATAAGATCGAAGTATTTGCTGGTACAAATTGTGCTTTGAAAAAAAAAAAATATTTTTATTAGGTATTTAACTAAAACCATATCATCATCATCATATCAGCCCAATGACGTCCACTGTTGAAAATAGGCAAAAAAAAACCATATATCGAGTAGTTTTTGAGTAAAATGCCTGTGACACATGGACGGACGTACGGACATGACGTGGAAGGGTTCCGTTTTTGCCATTTTGGCTACGCAACCCTAAAAAACCAGATATTTTATTCATAAGAATTTCCTATAAACAGAATATGTAATTGATATTAATTCTGAGGTCTGATTGATATTAATTTAAACTTATCTGATTCTGATTGATATAATGACAAGATATTTATTATGTTGCCAAAAATGGTGGAGTTACTGGAGAAGTCTTGTAATTTGCCACCCTCGTGGTTTAAAAAAAAAGGATCAGTTGTATATTCAAAGTGGTCGTAACTCGGCTGCAATGTGCTGTCTGAAATTAAGGATTAGTAAAACTTGACCAAGCATCTCTTTTTAAACTGACTTCTAAATAGTAGGAGGTTTTATATTCAACCGAAAAGATGCCCTTCCGATCTTGGCAGCATAGCTGCGCAGCAGTGCTGCTTGTGGTGGTGATTCCGATCTCATCAGCAGTGCTGCGCGGCTGTAGTGTTGCGCTGTTGAAAATTCAGAAAAAAAATATTATTCAATGGCTTTAGAATTGATAAGATGTCGATTGATGCACCCTATGTGTTATCCTGTGATAGGATACCTAATCACTTTAATTTTAGTTTTTTGTACAAAATAAATAAACTTTACCTTTCTGTTTTTAGTATCAAAATAACAATCAATTTTTAGAGTAGGCATATGAAAGTATGTTAAAAACCTACGTTACTTATAACAAAAAATCGATTGATAACATTTTTTCTGTCTTTCTGTTTGTTTGAGATAAACTACTAAACTACTGAATCGATTTCTACGGGACTTTTACGGGTGGATAGCTAATGCTACAAGGAGTAACTTGAGGCTACTTTAATTTTGGAAAAAATGCTAGGGATCTGTGAAAAAATTAAAAAATATGAAATCGCACGCGTACGAAGTCACGGGTACAGCTAGTATTCGGAAATAATAAAAATAAATATCCGAAAACTATTTTTAATTATCATGTAACACTTAGCTGAGTTAAACAAATAGTTGCTTTCCAGCTTGCGTATAAATTAGGTATGCGATACCTATATTATTATCTATACCTACATACATAAAAATAAATAAAATTGGAGTGTCTGTTTGTAATATTAAAATAACCGCTTTCTACTACATGCATATGAATGTATATACGACGATACATAAAACAAAATAACATTTTTTTCAATTTTTGTGTCTGTCTGTTTGTTCCAGCTAATCTCTGGAACGGCTGGACCGATTTCGACTGGATTTTCACTGGCGGATAGCTAATGTCACAATATAACTTAGGCTACTTTGGTTTTGAAAAAAATTCAGGGTCCCGTAAAAAAAAAATTAAAACTAAAGACGCGGGCACAGCTAGTATATAAATATATAATCGTAGATCGTATGAAATATAATTGATAAAAATAACATTTTTAATTAGACGGCAATGTAAAGTCAATTTGACTGACGAGTAACCCATCACTAGTGGCGATCAACGCATGCGCGATGCGTCACCACTGGTTTGCTGCGGCGGCAGCACTGCTGCCGAATTCCGGACGACTTCTCATATTAAGCTATAGAGAATGTATGGGGACCGGTGGTACTGCACAGCACTACTGCGTGCTGTTTAGATCGGAAGGATACCTTAAGTTTATTTTTTTTTAAACACATAGGTGCATGTCGCGAACGAAGCTGCGGGCAATAGCTACTTTTCTATATTCCAATATACTGGGTGGAACGTCAAATTACTCATGATACTGAAAACTGTCTATAGTGATAGTGATTTTTAGCACAATGCACAAGGTCAAAGACCATTAGAGTGTGTACCCACAGATAGGCGCGGCAACTGTGGGTTGTTGACCTTTCAACTCACAAACCAGCTGAGTTTGCTAAAAAGGAAATAAATAAAATTTAGTTAGTCAATTCTTCAATATTTTTTATTTTGATTTCAAGTTAATGGTTAGGGAGGACTATTTTAATAGTTATCACCTACATTATGTACCTATTGCTTTTTTGCCAGTGTGTCTGATATTGGCAGCAGTAACACCAGATTTCTAAATATAAAATAATAAACTATTTCTATTCTATTTCGAGAGAAATCTTCTTCCACCTAGTATTATAATACATATTGGTACCCACGTCACCGCGTCGCTTATAACGCGTCTATTGGTTGTTATTTATGAAGGAAGATAGGTAAGTATAAGTTAAAAATACAGATTTTTTTTTTTTTTCTTATTTTAAAAAAAAACAACGCCCGCACTTAGATTATAATATTACAAATAAAAATATCAATAAAAAACTTAAAACTTGACTAATTTTTAGTTTCAGAATGCACCGAAATCAATCATATCAACAAAGTAGGTCCCTATAAGTTATGTCAGCAGGAACATGTGAATACGGAGCCGGTAGTCCCCTGCGCATCGATTGTCGCACAATTAGCCGTGTCGATCGTCACAGACCATCCGTCAACCTTTTTAGAGTTAGGAGCGTGAAAAGGTAACAAGTAAGAGAGTGAATGGACCAATTAAATAATTCAGTAATTCGTGAACCCGCCGCCGGCGACGTAAACACGCGTGAGACGTTGCGGGGGGCCGTGGGGGCGGGGGCAGTGGTGGGGCGAGGGCGTGGCAAGTGACGTCACGCAGTTCTGGCCTCAGTCGGTCACTATCCGGCGAAGCGGACGGTCGCGGCGACGCGTCGCCTATTATCACCCGAAAGTACGATAAAAATCGCCAAAATTTTCGACCGGCAGTACCACTCACCTTCCAAGGTGTTAAAATTGGAGGACGACCCGTGGGGGTCATGTGCGATGTACTCGCCGGATAAGATGAAGTCCGGTGGCGGGCTGATGGCGCCGCCCGGCTGCTTCCCCGGCAGGTACAGCCCCACATACCGGAGCTCCGACCCGCGCCGGTGCGTCCCCAACCCGTCCGTGAGTACACCACTTTATTTACAACTTTCTCCGTTATCATTTACAACCTTCTCCACTGTGTTGTTCTTACTTTACTTATGTATTTATTTCCACCATGAGGAACGTGTTTATTTACGTAGTAAGGGACGCGCAAAAAACAAACTCTGAAAACCTGTGAAAAAGTCGCGGTGTTTCGTTTTTAAATTTAAATTCTCGGTCGTGAATAAGTAACTTTTCAATACGTCAACAATTGTATTGTGTACTAACATTTACTTTCAGGTTATTATATATATGTATGTATGTAGCTATGCGACTAGTATATATTTATATATAAGCTGGCGTGTGCCTTGGCGATGTCATGGAGCTCCATGGGGGGATTTGTATTTCAGCGAAATTTTACATGAAGTATTCATTCTGTGTGGTTTTCAGTTCTTACTATATATATACCAACAATACAATAAACGTAAATCTTTAACAATAAATATGAAGATACCTACGTAGAAAAAAATAACAAAATATAATTGGAATTAAACGATTATTTAAAACTGTCAATCCAATGTAAACATTCATACAACAACATTTTAAGAAATTAATTAATAAACAAAACATTATTCATTTCAAATAAAATAAATAATTCACATGGATATACAATTTGTACCGTAATATTTCATTATTTTTCAAATAGAATGAACAGTATTTCGCAAACAAATTATTGCACATTATTACAGGTGTGCAAATTACAGGGTTTCCCCGTATTCGCCGCCGCCTTGGGAGGGTTGAAACAACTGCCGACGGCGCGGCTGAACAATCATTAAACATACTGTATAACAAATTTAATTTTTCTTTCAAATCTTTTAATTTGTTCATTATTGTTTTCTATAAAACTTTTTCTCAATTCCGCCGACGGATTTTATCAACCACTAAAAATATTTTTAAAGCTTAGAAAAATACTTTAAGTGTCAGGTAAATTAATTGTTATTTTTAACGTTTTTAAACTAATTATTTTTATTTTATTTTTGTATAACGCGAATGTATCGAATATTTAAATCGAATTAACAATATAGGTCGGATAAAATTAAACATTACAGAAAATTATAAAAAATCAATTGGTAATAGTTCTTTCATATAATAAATCCTGTAAAGTTAGATTACTGTAATATTAATAATACTGTAATACTGCCGTCGGCTACGGCTACGGCGGCGGGGCGTAGCGACGGCATCGGCAGTAGGGCTTCGTAGACAAGCTACGACTTGTAGGCGGAGCGAACCAAACATATTAGTAAAAGTAATACTTACATAGTACATATAAAGACTAATTTGTTTTAGTGTAAATTAACGATACGTCATTTTGTCAATAACAAGAATTATATACTAACGAGTAAAGTTATATGTGGGTACAGAATATTTTTTTAATCAAGCAGTAATGCTTTTTTTTACTGGCAATCAGCTTTTTAATAATATTAAAATTAATCTTCCTTTTGACTTTGCCGTAGTCGGGTAAAAAAATACTAATCTCATGGTCTCATTTCATTGGATAACTCACAACGGAATTGTAATCGTGAAATATTAATTTGATTCTATTATTATCTTATATTAATGAACTGGAAGCTACTCAAATGAATACTACTATTTTTGGATTGGCTTGAATTATTGTAATGACTTTTTTTTAGCTTTCAGCAGTGGGGTGTTTCAGTGAGCGGCAGTGGACATGACACCATTTCGAGTATATTATTATCTATAAAAAATAAATACTTCTTGGATCTGTTTCACCGCTGCTAGAGTCTGACAAGGGTAGCTGTGTTGTGGAACAGAGTGGAACTAAATGCTGTCCTATTGTTATAATGCCATATTTGACAGCATTTGCAGGACAGTAACGCTCTCCTTATGACGTCATTACTGCATAAAAAGCCGTGTCGGTTTTAGCATAACGTCTCTCAGTGCTGAAACATACCTTTCTGTCTTTAATTATTTGGACGCGTTTAAAAATAATATAGTCCGCGATTAATTAAATTTTTGAATAAACATTTATTTATTTTAAAAACAATATTTGAAAAATAAAATTTAATAATAATTTACCACATCTTTAAAAATAATGCAATTTTTTTTTAATATTTAATACAGCGCCGTCTCAACTTTAAATCAAAAATTATATATTTTGAACAAATTAATTTAAATTACAAAAAACGCATCGGCTTTAGATATCGTTACTTTTTTAACGATATAAAACAACGTTATTTTGATAATTTAACGCTTGTAACGTTTTCATGAGTCGTTATTTTTCACGGCTCTCTAAGTGTTCTATTTTTACTTAAAGATAAAAGCTTTATTTTAAATATACTTTCATTATTTTATTAGAGTTCTTCTACACTAATATTATAAAGAAGAAAGATTTCTATTTTTGTATTTAACGACCGATTTCAAAAATTCATTTGCTGTTAGAAAGCTACATTATTATGAGTAACATAGGCTATATATAACACCATGATACAGCCAATAGGAGCTCAGCAGTGACCAAATCGGGAGCGTGACCCCGCTCGACCTCAAGTAATAGATTAACGTGGACATATAGAGGCATTGTAGAGGTTCTGTAATAATATTTTCAATAGTTGTTATTGATACCTACGTTACTAACTATCTTGTAACAAAATTAAACTAATGTACTAGGAGGAATAGAAATTCATGAGTTTTCATTACTAACTTTTATTATGTCTCATTATATATAATTAACTATCATTATATACGTATATTATATTAATATTACAGTTGCAGTGATGCGGAGGAATTTCAGGATTCTTTTTTGTCTCGTTTATATTAAGATTTTTATTTGTTAGTTTAATTTAAGTTCATCCATCCATCCATACATCCTTGTATCCATCGTAACTTTCGCATTTATAATACTGGGTGTCCAAACAAATGAGACACATTTTAAATGGGTACAAGTACCTAATGTTCTAATAGAACTATATTTTTTTTGAAAAATACGTTACGTTACGTTCATAAGATAAGACTACCAATATTACAAGAATCTCACCAAAATTTGGCTTATCTTCAATCTTATGCGTATTATAGTTAGAAGAAGATTTTAATTTAAAATCAATTATAATAATTTTCCATTTTTAAATGTTTTACTTTACAAGTTTCAGTTGCAAATGATTCAATATATTGAAAAATGTAAAAGAAAACAAAATCATCAGAATGTTGTACTAAAGTTACACTACGTTATATTCAAATATATTATGTCTCATTTGTATGGACACCCGGTATAAATGGGATTTACTTATGTAACTTAAATTAAACTATATTAAAATTTGAAATCCTATTCATATGATTTTTCTGTCAATAATATTTTTTCCATTCGAATAATTAGTTCCGCAGTTTCGCTCGTTCAACAAAACAAACAAAATTTTCAGCTTTATAATAGCTGTAGTATAATTATTATAATTTTTATTATTTATTTTTAATACTGTAAATTGTGAAATTGATATAAATAAATAATTCATGTTGAAAAAAAAGTATAATTATAGATAGTGTACTAAAAAAATTGACAGGTGAGATATAATGAAATTTAATAATTAATGAAAACTAGTGAATGTGAATGAATAGTGAATGAGAAATGAGTATTTATGTAGAAAATATTATGAAGAATATATTTTAAACATATACCTACCCGGTTGATGGCAAACCCTATTACATGGGACCATAATTACAAAGCTGGCAAAATAATTGCACTTTTGCCCCAATAACACTATAATATAGGTTCATAGACAAACAAAAAAGGCTAATGAACCCATCGAAAAAAGACTAAGTACACAAGTTATAAAAACTTTACAACATTGTTAGAACTGCACTGGTACTTACCTGTAATAAAATTGTAGGTACCTAAATTTTTTGATTCCTAACGTTAAAATAATCCTATAAAAACACTTTTGATATAGAACTTACAAAGCAAAACTACGAAGCACATTTATAAAGTGCATATTTAATAAAGGACATTGTAGTTAGCATTTGATTTAACGTTTAAATTAGAGCAATCGACTGAACAAAGTTTAAATAACGGTAAATTAAAGCAAACTACCGATAAATTATATATTAGTTGATACATAGTTGTTTATGCGAACTTTTAAATGAAGTTTACAATGATGTCGCGCGTGGCTTCGTTCCCGTCGTTCTTTATTTGGTCACTTCTCAGCTCCTATCGGTCGTAGCGTAATGTTATATATATATAGCCTTAGTCAAAAATATTTTTTCTAAGGACCATAGTTTCTGTGATCTCTATCTATCAAACAAACTCTTCAGCTTTTTATTAAAGTATAGATTTGATTTCAGACTTCGTTGAATTTCAACGGAATTAAAAGTACCTACTGCTGTTTATTAATTTTGCACCATTTTCAGTTAGGTACTGTTAGGTATATAGGCGTCTATAAGTTTGATAAGTACATAACCGGCCAATTGCGAGTCAGACTCGTGTACTGAAGGTTCCTTATATGATTATGCATTTTTTTTAAGTATAAGTACTTTTTACCCAACTGACAGGACGGGTATTGTTTTTCGCGCGTATCTTGTATGTTTGTAAATTTCTTTATTCCCACGTTTCTTCCAAACGGCTGGATGGATTTGGACAATTAAGGTATCGTTAGATTCTTCTCAAAAACCCAAGTGTCCTTAGATAGGTATTATAAAAAAAAAGACAAAACGGTGGACTTTTGGCGCCAAATTGTAAGAAGTTAGATTTTTTTTAACCAAACCTATCGAGAAGGGTATCAAAATAAAGAGAATCAAAAGGAGATTACATATATTCAAAAAGAGATTAGGTATACATACAGGTATACTGGAGGGGACAGTGGAGAGCGCTAGATACATAATTTAATGGTGTCAAATTGTAAGTAGTTAATTTTATTTTTTTAACCAAAACTACCGAGTAGAGTATCAAAATAAAGAGAATCAAATGGAGATTACAAATATAATATACATATGTTATATATTTAAATTTAATCAGGAATCATAATTACAACAATTTTTCGGTCTTTTTAGTGCGTTGCTTACCTGTAGATTTTTTACAGTCGGGTTATTTTAATTTTTTAATTATATTTACTTGTTTGTGATTGAAATGTAAGATATTAGTATGTAACGGGATAGCTAAACCTTAGTTTAAATATTCATGTAAAGGTGCACTATCTTTATATCAGTCGTTATTATTAATATTATCGTCATCACTTATCATTTTATACCCCGTCTAATATACCTCTAGTACTAATATTCAGTGACAGAACTACACGAGTACAGTTTTCGGATATTTTTCTTTACTTGTACAACTTGATATTGCTTCTTGCCAAATTTCATGATTTTAGGTCAACGGAAAGCACCCTATTTTGACTATTTTGATCCTTAAGATAAGTAACAAAAATGGAGCATAAACGGCTGTATCCTTTGATTGGTTATACTCTGTTTTTTTATTGCACCAAAGGATTACAGACCCGTGTATTTGATATTAACTTCAGTTATATTGTTGACAAGACGGATAACGCAGTGATCCAATAAGGTATTCGCATTAAAAAAAATTAAAGACACAGATAAGTACCTAATAACAAAAAAAAATGAAAAATGTTAGTCTGGTATTTGGTACCAACTACCAACTTAGTTTTAAGTGGTAATATAAATTTAGTAGTTTCTTAAAAAATATTTCAATAACATTGTTTGCTCATATACCTTGTAAACTTTAATGGATGTCGTGGCAACTTGTAATTGAAACAGCACTATTGCTTGAGCCACTTAGAACATTGTGTGATCCTTTCCAAAGTGTATGTTTTGTAAGTTGTCCTATTAATAAATAAATAAATTAAAAAAATGCATTTTCGTACGGAACACTCGGTGCCCGAGTCAGACTCGCACTTAACCGGCATTTAATTAAACTACACTGAATTAAAATTCAATAATTACACATTGTGTTTATCTAACAATAAATATCAACTGAAAAGGAGACGTCGTTACCTATTTAATTTCTTCAGCGCAATTTTTCATTGCGCATAAAATATAATTATCATTCTAATCTTTTTAAAGGTACTAGCACAGAGATAGGGTTCTTTTACATTGTTCTGTGGGTACGAGACTAAATGCAATTAGCGCCGTGAACATTTCTTTAGCCCAATTTTATGTAACACAATATTAAACACAGTGTGTACCAGTCCTTATAATTTATTGTTAGCAGCCTGATGTTGGTAGACGTAGTAAATATATTGACAAACAGTATAACGGTAACCTGCACGTTTGCTTTCATTGTTGAAAAGCCGTCTCGAGCTACCTCTAAGCTGTTTGAAGGGGCGCACCTTTGTGTATAGATTCTAGAATATTCCTCAATTTGAGTCAACTGTACAGGCTACTAGCAATTTAGATTTTGAAACTGAAGTGTCGTGAGTTTTATTTTGATATGATTATTG
This sequence comes from Laspeyria flexula, assembly GCA_905147015.1. Lineage (NCBI taxonomy): Eukaryota > Metazoa > Arthropoda > Insecta > Lepidoptera > Erebidae > Laspeyria > Laspeyria flexula. The sequence goes on along the minus strand of LR989949.1, from coordinate 4,085,888 downwards.
TGTGAGTGTTTAAAAATAGGGGTAAATAATGTTTTTGTCATACTAAGATTCCGTTAACTTATAGTTATTACCCACCACTGGGCAAACACCTCTCCCATGATTTCCATGCTTTTCTGCAGTGGATATCCATAACAAAAAAAATTGGGTCATTTTTGTAAGATTTTTTTTTTGTAAATAAACATAATTTACTTATACAAATATTAAAAAAATACTAAATCTAATTACTATTAAAAATATTATATACATTACAAACAAAAAAAAACCAAAATAATACATTAAAATTGACAATTAAAAATTATCGAAAATGTTAAGTTAAGGCATCGTAGTACTCATTAGCATCAGTATCAACCGGAAACGTACCATGAATTTAAATACTCAGAAAATTAGCATTGCCATTCAACGTGGCAATTCACGTTGAATGGCAATGCTAATTCTCTGAGCGAGAAACATCCCAGCCCACAATAATTGTCAGTATGTAAGAAACCCACTACTTGAATATGAGACTTGGTGCTCTATCAGGCAAAATTATAAGTAATAATACAATTAATAGTAAGGCCCACCATACACGGATAGCTTAGATCAGTCAGCGCCGACAGCTTCAAGCGGTCGCTGTTGAGTGATCTGCAGTTTTAATATAAAATGTCAATTTGCCATACATCGACTGCTTGAAGCTATTCGCTCGAAATACTCACCGCTTCCTTTGGGATTGTATCAGTTGGTCCCGACTGTTCTAAGCTGCCCGTGTGTTTACAAGTCCCTGAAAAAGTTTGTAAAAGTGCTTCTCTCTCATTCTCTACTTGTTTATGCCTGCAGTGCCATACACGTGTCATAGATTTTCGTTTGCCGGACAAGAACCTTTGACGAAATTCTACGATTTAAAAAAAGAGAAGTAACCTCTATGGTCCAACTGTACTCAAGTTATGACGTGACCAAGAGAAATATGGATTGATTTTTATATATACCTATTGCTTATGTCGGTGCTAATCGTGGAATACAGTAATTATAAGATGAAAAATATCACTGCGCATTATTAAACCTTACTTTACTAGACAGAAGACTGAAATTGCCAGACATATAAATCAAATATTTAACCTGTTTACTTTGCAGTATAAACTAGTTTTAAAGTTACAATAAAACTGTCTTTCTAAAGACTTTCTTTCTGTTTGTAAATTCTCCGTGTTTTTTTTAATTTCTTAGTAACAATTTTAAGTAGTAATTTAATATTTAACACACTCCTGCACTGAAATCCAAATTCCAAAACAATATTACTTATTCTGCAAAGTTATATTACTCTAAACAATCAATATCTTCAAACATTGTCGACGTATACAAATATAAACCAAAATATCTTAGTGTAAGGTCACTATATAAAAGTAGATAATAATATAATAAACAAAAGATGAAAGGTACATAACAATAAAGATCTAATCCTGCACTAGCTCGGTATGAACCCAGGATAACTTGTTTACATCCATTCAAAGACAACGTTTCAATAAATGCACTTTTTTTATTATAATCCAACCTCTTTTATGACTGTATACGTATATAAGAATAACCCTCTAGCCCGCGTTTTGTTCGAAGATGTAACATACAAACGTTACCCGTCCCTTTCTTTCTCATTGTAAAATAGCTGTATCTGTCTCGAGTTACGTTCGCGCGCGACCATGAATAAAATAGCACGGACTGTCGCTATCCGTCTCTCTCTTTCTTGTGTTTTGGGTTGAGGTGGGAAAGGGACAGTGAGAGAGGGTAGAAATGCAATAAAAGTGAGGGAAGCCTACTCGGGAGATTGAGCATATACAAGATTATAGTTTGTGCGTGGATGTTTTATTTGCTTAGAGATACGTACCGGGGTGTTAATTTCCGTTTAATTTGATATAATTATGTTGTTTATTTGGTTTTCGTTTAGTAAAAAGCTCGTATGAGTTATGTAGGTACTTGCTTTTAGCACTTTTAACTTTGTGTGAAAACTTTTTAGAGTTTGTGTTCAAGTCAAGTTTGCGTCTGTACTATCTAATGGAAATTGTCGGTTTATGGGACGTCATATCAATAGAAAAAAGTTCAGAAGTGGTAGAATATTATTATTATTATTTCTTGCCGTTTTATGGAAGTGTTTATGGAATTGTATAATGTTATTTTGCATATTATGAATAGTTAGTAAGCCGGAGTGACATTGGTTGCTTTTTATTGATATAAGTAAGTACTTAACACGCGAACGAGGCCCCGGGAAGAAAGCTACTATTAAATAGGTATAATTATAAAAAAATTGAAAGATTTATTATGCAGAATAGTAACGGATACGATTGTTTTTAAAATAATAAATTAAAATTTTGAAATTAATAAATATAGCTTTTCTAGTCAGCTTACGTTACCAAGCTGACTGTGACTAGTGGTAAATTGAGGTATCAATAATATATATTTTTTTATTGAATTCCTGGCGCAGCGGGAGGGGGACGATTCATGAGGGCCCTGGTCCTGGTTCAAGGGGTCCCTGGTTCTGGCCAAAAACATTTTTTTTCAAATCCTCGGCGCCCTGTGTCTAGTAATGTGGCCGTTAACATAGCTGGAGAAATGTAGGTGTGATGCACACTTACCTATCTTCGGGGAACAAATCGAGATGCTGATGATAAGATATTAATAATACCTATACAAATAAAATTTTGGGACAACGTCATTTAGTCCAAAGTATAAACTTGTGTTATGGGATTTAGATAACTGATAAACATATATTATTTCTAAATACAAAAATATTTATTTAATAGAACTGAATACACTTTTTTTTCTTTAATTAAAATTAAAACTTAATAAAAATACCCGTCCGTTATTGCTCAAAGGTGCCCGATGCCCATAACCACAGAACAGAGATAGGTTTTTTGTGCCCATAACGCTTGCCGCGTTGTCACGCTGTATGGCAATGGCCAACCTTTGCACCAGAAAAGACCCGGTGTGGGAGTCACCACATACATTGTTTAGTCCGAATAAAGTTCCTAGCGTCTATGCCCCAATCGCTCATGGTCTCTACTGCTATGGGTACGAAATCATACAAGGGATACTGGGCAGCCTTATCCTTAGCCTCTTCTTGTAAGAGGTGTCTTCCGCAGCAGCTGACGGGGAGCGGACGGTGCGACTCAGGTGACTGGCAGCAAAGGTACTGACGCACGTGGCATCCCAAATTAGGCACTTGCCGTTCTTCCAAGGAACCAGAGTCAGCCCGTCCGGCTACTTCTCGTCAGATCTGCTCAGACCTCGAGCATGCACGGGACGTTGGCTGATACAAGGACTCTACGAACTATGTTTTTAAGAGCGTGATGGCGCAAAACCCTCCCTGTGCAACGACGACAACTCAGTGCATGATAGCCATCAGCCTCCACCCTAAAACCGCAAATGCATACATGGGGTTCACACCCATGCAGCCATACATAAATAATATTAGTCATAGAAGAATACCCATACTCCAAAACAAACATTAACTGATCAAGAAACAGTTGTTCCACCCCGGCAATCGAACCTAAGCCTCAGAAAGCGTAACCAAATACCCTACCGCTACGCCACAGAGAAACTTTGTTATGCAGTGTTTTATAGTTATACATTGACGAATATGGTACAATCCTTCTCACATACCCCCTACCCATCACTGTGAAACCTGTGAACCAGGATTATCGAACTATGATACTAGAAAGCTCCAGAGAAAGCTACCGTATTTGAATCTGTGAGGAATTCAATCAGAGTTTAGATTGAGGTGTTAGAGAGAAATAGACTTTAGCTAAATTTTGACATTGAATACATAATATATTCTGGAATATTTAAACTTCTTATTTGCAGAGTATTATCAAAATTGATTATCTAATAAAAACGCAGTAAAGCAGTTTTACAACAAAAACAAAGAATTAATGTCAATATGTAATGTCATAGATTAATAACATACCATTTTAAATAATAAATTAATACTTCATCATATTAAACAATAATAATAATTTTATTTATTTAATTTTACTTTAAAACACTTTACGCAACAAACTTCTTTAAAAAAAAAGGTTTTACTTTGCACTGTTTGTAGCACTATATCTATTATAAAAATAACGTTATCTTATAATAATTGTGGACCAAGATCCCAAGGTCGCCAGACCTTACTTATTTTTAGATTAATAAAATGTGTAGCAATAGATAGTTCTAGTACGTACTTTGAGCATATACTTATGCATACCGCTAGTTAGAGCCGAAGGCGAAAACGATTCCATTTTCAGATGAACAAGCTATAATTAGATGACAATGTTCAACCGATGCAGGATTTAATCACTCTCGCTCTCAAATAAGTCTATTTATAGTACGGCATCGAACTTTAGACTTTCTTTTAGAGATTAAAATTAAAAGAAGAAAATAGTTTCTTTCTTTCTTACTTACTTTACTACGTTACCTACTTTTTTTGAAAACACCCAGTAAGCCTTCTGTCGAGGGACTTTATAAACATTGAAGGAAAAATATCATGATTGTGATAAATAAAAACCGGCCATGTGCGAGTCGGACTCGCGCACCGAGGGTTCCGAACGATTATTCAATGTTTTTTTGTGTAATATAATAAGTGGGTAATGGACGAGCTATACGTAAGATTGAATATTCACGTAAAGGTAGGTGCACCATCTTTACGTAACGTCAGTCTAGAATAAACTCTCACTTTCATATTCAGAGCTTATTGGAAGGAAAGGGGTCCTAAAGGGCTGGCAACGTGCATGTGATGTTTTTGGTGTTTTGGGCGTCTATAGACTACAGTAATAGCCTACCAGCAGGCATGGCCGTAAAATTGTTTGCTAAGATCTAAGAAATAAAAAGACATTTCAATATAATTTCTTTATACAAACTTTGATCCTTCATTTCACCCCTTTAGGGATTGATTTACAAAAAATATAATATAATATATATAATTATACAATACCTAACAAATATATTCCCCAAATTTCAGGTTTCTAAGTCAAACGGTTTAGGGTGTACATTGTCTGTCAGTCAATCAGTCACGGCTATGTTTTATATATATAGATCACATAAATACTTGGCTCATGTGGGAATTAAAACGACACTTGGCACGCCGATTTTAGTGGTGACAGTGACAATCGTGACAGTCAGTTAATTGCAGTGATTTTAGGCTGCAGACCCCTTGGGTTGCGGCCCCTGACATTTTGCCAGCCCTACAACCTTAATTACGCTACCCGTTTCATGGGTATATACTAAATTCTTCAGCTGATTATCTGCGCTAGTCATGGACCATAGAGACAAACTATATTTAAATTAAATGTGGTTGTCAGCGATCGATGTTATCCTTCTCAATATTATAAATATCATGACGTCATCATGTTAACAGGTAATGAATAAATTTGATCTCAGGGACGTCCGCCTGCGTAGCTCAGTAGGCAGAACACTGCACGTCGCGGGTTCAAGTCCCGTCGTGGGTTTGAATTTTTATTCAAAATCATTACTTGTTTAGCATTTATATAAAATTATAAATAGGAAAGTGAGGGTGGATGTTATTCAATTTGTCACACAAATAGATTATATTCTGGATTTTTTTTTAACCTGTGTTATCCCACTGCTTTGCAAAGGTTCCCCCAAGCTCTTCCATACTTTTCTATTTGATGCTATATTCCTCCAGTCTTTGACAAAGGAGTCCAGATAGTCTCGCCAGCGCTTTCGGGGTCTACCTCTCAGACGACATCCGTCTTTCTGTAGCTGCATTACAATCTGGGTCCACTTATCTGGACAAGATGCATCCTGCACACATGTCCCGTCCATTTCCATTTTAGTTTGGCTGATTTGCAGCCTATGTCCTCCACTCCTGTTGTAGTACGTATTACGTATCCGATCTCGCAGCTACAAACGGAAACACATTATAGGAAAAAAAATTAGTGTTCTAACTGTAAGTGTAAGATATAATCTATCTATCTGTGTGCCAAGTTCCACCACAATCGACTCAGTAATTTTGTATAAAAGAGTAACGAACATCCAAACATGAATCTATTCTCACAAACCTTCGCATTTATAATAAAAAAGTTGTAAGTCCAAAACATATTTTTTGTAATTTTAACCTTGAAGTTATTTGAATAGGGTTCATATTACCAAAATAGCGTGTCTTAACATAAGCCATTTTTTCATCAAAAGTGTGGTAATAGTAAGTTTTAGACTGCCCGATAAGCCTTAAAAACAAATAAAATCAAAAATAGTTTTATTTTGTACCTAATTAGCAAAGTAACCCTCGAAAACGCCATTGACTCCTCCCAAGCAAAGAAAAACCGTAAAATTAAGTCAGATAAACATCTCTAAGACGATGTTAACAACAATTATTCTAAACTCAACTTTCTGACTAACTTTTAAAGTTCATTATCAAACAACAGACTTTCTTATCTAAAACTATTGTTGCAACCTTTAAGGTCGATATTTCTGTAACGCGACCATATCATACAAGCAACTGTTGAACAGAAACTGTAAAACAGTGCACGCGATATTGAGTCCTCTGTATTTTATTAAATGAGGTAGTATTTTTGTGAAAGGAGTTTATAAATTATAAATGAATGTTTATTTGAAGGGTTAAAAAGCCCTTTTTGTTTATTCGTGGTTGTATATTTGAATAAGGGACCTCCTTTAAGGGTTATCTTGGAATACCTTTTGACTACTAAGTCTTAAGAGGCAAAAGCAATATGACCTTGGTCATTTCGGTCAAAAATACTAGACATTCTCTAGGGTACGTAATGCCCATGTTGTGAAATTCTGTTGGTATAGCAAGCCTAAGTAAATATCATTATTTTCTTTCAATCTCATACGTCTTAGTTCTGATTAATTTCATTGAAATCATAACTTGCAAGAAATAAAGAGTATATCAAAAAATAACAAAGGTATGAAGTCTAAAAAAATACTCAAGAAAAAACATTACCGTCCTTTTTGGCAGTCGGGTAAAAAGAACAACTTAATCTATTAATAATGTAAATTTCTATTTTGTTTTTAAGTTTTACTAGATGTTATTTATTTATAATAAGGTACACTAACGGCCAGACATACAAATATTACAAATTTAAGCACTTAATTTATACAACGTTGGTATATATGTTTGCCAATTAAAAGCATACACATCGTTCGTATTAAATGTATAGGTAACATTGATAGTAACTTAACTATGAAATAAAATATATAGGTAAAAGTAATAGTAATTCAAAAGTAATAAAAGTAAACAATCGTAATTAATCTTAACAATCGAGCAGTTTCAGCAAGTAACAGTACGTTTTACGTTCTCATTATCTATAAAAAACATCTTAGAACGATGATAATTTTATTAAAATTATACCAAGTTTAGAATTAATGCTACAAAACCTATCGCGTCAATTTGAACAACTAATCTTTCAAGAAATTCTCACTCCATGTACTTTTAGATTCTTGATATGAAAGCATAATTTTCCGGCTGTACCGATTTTGATGGGACAAAAAGATCTGATACTCTATTTCTTTGGTCCCCAGATCAACATGGAAGCAAACTTACACACCTATGTAAGTAAATATACAATATATAAAAACTATATAGACTATACGGGTTCAATTTTTTTACCAACCCGGGGGGGGGGTTGAATAAAAAAATTATCTGTCTTGAAAGTATCAAGTATATTTTTGATCACATGTATAAGGTTCCGAACTGCCTTGGTGGCGCAGTGGGAAGTGTATACGACTGCTGTGCAAGAGGTCCTGGGTTCAATTCCCGGGTCGGGTGAAAATGGAAGTGGGCTTTTCTAACATGAAATTTCAGTATTGAGATTTTCCCCGGGGTTTGGTAAGCAAATGTGAATGACAATAGGCTCACTCTTGCTCACCCCCTACTTTATGGGACCAAACATATAACTTGAAAAACAAAGAACTGCCTATTTAATATTTCACCCCTGAACCCATCCCTATCAAAAATATTAAAAACAACATTTTAAATTCCTATCCCAATACTAATTTGCAAAATTTTATTTCTAGATAATTATATTTTTAGATCTTTTCATACAACGTTTCATCCCCAATTTCACCCTTCCAAAGCCACCCTTGTAAAAAATATTGATGAGGGTATTTTTTATTTTGATAGTAGTACCCCAAAACAAATTTTCAAATCTATAAGTAAAAAAACAACGAAATTTCATACAATCGTTTTTATCTGTTTTCATCCCCTTAGGGGTTGAATTTTAAAAAACCCTTTCTTATTACACCTCTAGAAATTAGGACAAACACACCCTCCACATTTTAAGTCGCTACGACCAGCGGTTTAGGCTGCGCGTTGTCAGTCAGTCAGTCAGGACAAAGCCTTTTATAATATGTATGGATGGATAAGACAGAAAAACAGTTGAATGTTATAATTTTATCAAAGGAACTATCGATCAGTTTTGAACACTTTTCTTTTGCGTAGTATATACAATATTAGCTTAATCTAGAGTCAGTCTGCCTGTCTATAGACATTATTAAAAAAAAAAAACAATTAACGCGGAGCGAAACTCTTCAGCTTTATATTTGTATAGATAATACACTGCATTGCCAACGGCAACGTCCATAAGCGGCGGTATCCACTTACCATCAGGTGGGCCGTCTGCTCGTCTGCCACTTTAAGCAATTAAAAAAAAAAAAACTGACAAAGCGACGGGTAGAAGCTAGTATCTAAAAACGTGTCCAGATAAAACAACTTTCATTTACAAATCCCATCGTATAACCACATGAAAACCTTCAACTATTTTTATTACACGAGACAAAAAACGTAGAGGACAGCGGTCGTTCAATTATGTGGTAACTGCAGCCAATCAGAGGTTAACTGGCATTGCTAACTGCAGTTTTAATATTTAAGTGTCTGTAGACGACGCAACCAAAAGTTGTTCGACAGTTCGCCAACTGGTGTCCGACAGTTAAAATAAGTTGGGACAGTTAAAGACTGATTGGTTTAGTGGACACTGTTTCTTTTAATGTAGTCTTGGAATTTGTAGAGTGACTTTGAGTAATGTGTTAAGTGGGTGGATGGATTTTAGAAGATTATTTATCAGATACTATATAGTCTCTTATATGAAGATAGATAAACGTATAATTATCTATATTGTTTTACACTTACATGATTATGATTGATTATGATAATGGTTACGAGTTAATTAATGTCTGTCTGTTGACTGTCACCGTGGCGCAGTGGTTAAGGTGGTCGCCTCGCCACTACATCGCCGTGCTGGGTGACGTGGGTTCGATTCCCACACGAGACAAATATTTGTGTGATTCATAGATATTTGTTTCTAGTCTGGGTGTACTTTGTGTCCGTTAGTTTCATGTTTGTAAAGCCTCCCGCGACACAGGGCTTGTTCCCTAGCGCGGGTGTTGTCTTAAAAAAAATAAAAAAATATTAATACCCCTTCTCACCCCGTGGGTGTTCTCACCTTATGTAGACGCGCACGCAGTGCTCTTGACTGCAACAAAAGGAAAATTCCCTATAGCAACCCGTCTGGCCAGCGTGGTACGAGTAGGCTAAATTCCTTCCACATTCTTTGGAGGAGGCCCATGCCCAGGGACTTTTATGTGTTGAAATTATAATAATTTAATATTTTCGGAAATAAACGCTTTGAAAATATCATAAATTCTGTCCCCCCTCTATTTTCTAAACCGTAAAACCTAAAAATCTGTAAAAAATCACAAAGATAACGCTTAATAAATACATCCAATTAAAATTACTTTGTACATGATCGGATATCCGTGTTTGAGTTATTGCCGAAAAACTGCGCTTATCAACAAAAGGACGTAAGCGCTATGAAGATACGCTCTTTTTCTGCTACATTGAGCATGGTCCAACATGCTCTTACCGGTTTTTTTTTCATTCAATTTTTAATGGTCTTTTAAACAAAATTTCAAAAAACAAATAGCAACGTCAAAAACAACTAGAATTAAATCGTTTGCAAACATCCTAACTCACGTTAAATAAACACAAACATGTCACAAGATATTTAATCAAGCCTGTATTAGGCTGTCTAGACACGATGAGGCTTAGCCATCCGTCAGAGCGGTTTGATGCCAAAGCCAGGTGTCACAGCGACTTATATGCATTGATTATTAATGGTGGCAGTGTTAGCGGGGAAAGGAGCGGATAGCGATAACATATAAACATAGCGTCATGCCTCTATCATGTATAAAATTTGTTAAAAATGAACTTATAACGGGCACATAAGTAACTTACAGTACATAACACCTTTCTCAAAGTTGTTTAGAAATATGTTTACCTCGGGCAAGTTCTGCAGTTGGGTAGAAACAACTTTGAGAAAGAGATCAACAGAAGAATACAGCTGGGCTGGGCAGCGTTTGGGAAATTACGTTGGGTCTTTACGTCACCTATTCCACAAATCCTGAAGACGAAGGTATATAACCAGTGCGTCCTACCAGTGATGACATACGGTGCCGAAACTTGGACTCTCACAGTTGGCCTGATCCACCGGTTTAAGGTCGCTCAGCGAGCTATAGAAAGTGCTATGCTCGGAGTTTCTCTGAAGGATCGAATTCGTAACGAAGGGATTCGACAGAGAATCAAAGTCGTCGTCGAGTCGTGGGCTATACCGTATAAGCAAGCTGAAGTGGCAGTGGGCAGGCCACATCACTCGTAGGACCGACAACCGCTGGGGAAAACGGGTTTTAGAATGGAGACCTCGTTTCGGCAAGCGTAGTGTAAGACGCCCCTCGTCTAGGTGGAGTGACGATCTTCGCAGGGTGGCTGGCAAGCGTTGGATGAGAGTAGTCACAAATCGTGCTCAGTGGCGTGCAATTGGAGAGGCCTATGTCCAGCAGTGGACTAGTACAGGCTGATGATGATGATGATGACATAAGCAACAGGTTAATTTAATGGAGCATTTATATGGGTAGTATCAAAGTATCAACGAATAGGCACTTGTCTAGGTAGAGCTGAGCTTATTGCACAGCAGTGGTACACACACACTGCCGCTGCCTCACTAGATCACTAACAATCCTATCCTATGAAGAAGTTTTAGAACTTATCAAATAGAACAGGACTTGTTCTATTTGATAGGTTCTAAAACTTCTTTAATATCGAACGCATCAGTATCCGCGCTCGCTGATGCGCTGTCACTGCGCCACAACCCTCATTACTCATTCTGAGTGTGGCAATAGTAACATGACGTTCACCTGGTTTTGCTCTTGAATTAGACCAACCAGTATTACCGTTGATCGTTAAACCGGACTCGGATCACGAGACAAAACCATTACCATTGTCGTTACGCTCTCAATGGCTATGCTGTTAGATATGCATGGTATTGCATTGAGAAGTTGGTCTACGTTGATGACTTTGCTGTCTCAAGTCATTCGTTAATGGAATTTAGACTTTGTCGTTATTGTTTTTGGGTTTATTATTCTATAAATAAATAAATATTCTACCACATTCACACAGCGCCATCTAGTCCCAAAGTAAGCATTTATATTTGCTTGTGGTATGGGTACTAAACAACTGATATACTACTTATATATTATTTTTTTGTAAATACCTACATTTTATAGATAAATTACACCCAGACACAGAACAAACCGTTTTGCTCATCACACAAAGATTTGTCCTGGGTGGGGATCGAATCCACGACCTCCGGCTTAGCAGTCAGGGTCACTAACCACTAGACAGGATGATGATGATGCCTATGAATTTTGTTTGTTGAATTCTATGAATAATGGACAGTAGATACTAGATTTGGAAAAGTTATTTATTTGTTAGTCACGCAGATATTATCATGAAAAATCGGGTGAAATTTTTCATGTATTGCAATTTTAAATATAATAGGTAATTATAAAAAAAAATTGAATTATCTAGAAGTAATAAATATTTATACATATCTACATATTTATTTCTTCTACATACAAGTAGCATCATATAAAGAAATGAAAATACCCACTTAAAATACAATACTTCCTTGTAAAATTACCCTTCTTTTATAACCTCAAACCAATTACAAATTTCAAACAAGCAATATTCATCACAGTTAGCGTCACCTTCCACCCGACATCCTAGCAAAACCTTTACAAGGAACGTTCTCTTCACAATGGCAACGCATCAACTTCAGCAGTTACCAAAACCTATTAAGTCCAAGACATAGTTATTTTAATAAATGAGCACCCGGCAAGCCAAACTTGAAATTAACTTAGGGCCCACGGGAGTTTATATGAAAGCCATGAATAGTCTACGTGCACCACCTATTGTTAAGCTGAACTTGCTCAGAAACTTGCCTGGATTATGGCTGGTACAAGCTTTTTGTGCTGCAAGCCTGTGTGGGTGCTCCTTGAGGCACACCGAGCTTTATTCGAGTTAATGTAGGCTCTGGAGAATTGGTTCATTTTATATACTGTTAAAATTTGAAAACACAAATATATAGCTTGTCATTCTAGGAGTCAAAAGCATTTTAATTTATTTTATTTATTTAATTAAATTCAAATAAACATTCACCTTGCTGACGAATACTACGATGCTTAAACAACTTTTTGGGGGTTTTATTAGATATATGAATGTTTTAGTTTCGGTTTTTTTTGTTTGTAATTAATTATATTATATAGTTTTATTATTTATCCGTGTAGTGACGGATTAAGAATAATGTCACTACCCCATCTCAACCCGTGGGTGTCGTAAAAGGCGACTAAGGGAGTAACCTTATACAGACAAGAGCACTGCGAAAAAAGGAAAATTTGAAACCCTATACCAACCCGTCTGGCCAGCGTGGTATAGTAGGCTAAATTCCCTACACATTCTTTGGAGGAGACCCGTGCCCAGTAGTGGGACGTTTATGGGTTGAGATGATGATGATGATATAGTTTTAATAGTTAATATAATAGATGTAATTCATGTAATATACTGTATATGATTAGAAAACAACAATTAATTGTCTGAATAAACATGTGTGAACAACTAAATTATTGAAATCTGCGTGCGTTATAAAAGAAAGAATACACCATGTGAAATAGTTTATCGATTAGTAGACCCACATTGACAAATACTGAGTCGTTTACGAACACAACGTCCGTAGCACAGAACAGAGATAGGTTTTGTTACGTGTTCTGTGGTCCATAGTATGTTACAACAAATGATTAGCTAACAACACATTACTTTCCTTTCCTTCGGCTGTCGGTAAAAAAATATTTAATTTAATAATATAACATTTATTTCAGACCAGTTCTATAATTATTGTTAGTTACATAATACTTAAAAACTAATGTTAGTAGAAAAATAAATAAAAGAAGAAACTATTTTTATGAACACCTATTTCGATGTGAATCCACTTTGACCTATGTAGCATGTGGAACTCCCACCGATCTGTAAACACACTTATGATAGTGTTGGTGCTGCCACGGACGAGAGTGAGCAGGGAGGCACATCTCTTTCGAATGATGGCTGCGAAGCCATCAACCCGTGCCTCCGCAAACATTCCTAATGCACGACAGCGCCATGGCAGCCCCAACATACCCTGAGTGCGTTATTGTATTGTACTCGTAGGTCGCTGTATGCTCGCTGGGTATAACTGGCCCACAGGTTGCAAGTGTAGAAAGATTGGCAGTATGCTTGAAAAAGCGTAATTTTTACTGCCTTCGTACACCGTGCAAACCTGCGGGCCAGCATATTACAACGAACAGCCAGCGACTTACGTTCTCTATCAATATCAATATTGTCTTTTAAGTTATCGGTGACCCAGTGGCCCAAATATTTAAATTTCGTTACTCTACACAAGGGCGTTTTACAAAGTGACACACTAGGAATTGAAGGGTAAGCAAAGCCACTTGCCTTAAATAGCATCAGTTCACTTTTCTTGACATTATATTTGAGTCCATGAGTCACCACATTGACACTAAGTGCCTCATAGTACTGATCGATGGACTCAGCAGCACCATATCGTCAGCGTAACTGATATTATTAGTACACACCCCGTCAATATGTCATCTAATCTTGGTGTTGCTGAGTTCAACGATCAGCGGGCTATATAAAATTACAAATACACGATATTGATTATAAAAAAACGAAAAAATACAAATTAGACATTTATTGTTGCTTTTATTTCAATAATTCATTATACAAATTTACAATCATCAGCGACCCATTAATGTTCCACTACTGGGCTCGGGTCTCCTCTCCTCTATCTAGAGAGCTGAGAGGGTTTAGGCCATAATCCATGCACAGATTTACAATGAAACAATATAAATTTACAAGTCACTCTAACTAAAATAAAAATTTAAAATCATGTGTAAACGAAAATATAGGTACTAGGACTTACAAAATTGAATTTGAATTGAATGAATAGCGTCATAAAATAATTTTGCATCATGCTGTCAACTGGAAATGTGCCCAGTTCAGCACAGCAGACTTGGATGACAATCCTTCTTCTTTGCCAAGAAAAAAACAGCCCGCAAGTAGCTCTGAATTTGTAAAATATTTTTACATGTATCAAAAACAAGTAGTCAAGTCATTAAATAAAACTTTACGTTTTGTTACGTCGACTCTTCTATGAATTTAGTCAGATGTTTGAATAATTAAATAAATATGGTCGTTGTCATTTTCAGAGCTACTATCGAATCGCAACTCAGACGATTTGAAAATTCATATTAGGATGTCACGTGAAATTTTATTTATAACTACAGTTACTGTAGTTTTAATATTATAATAGTTTCTGATCTTTGATGGTGATTTTTATATATACGTATACTATTTTGTGGGAGTAGGTTTCGATTTTCATACGAGACAAATATTTGAGTGATTCATAGATATTTGTTTTGAATCTGGGTGTTCCTTGTGTCAGTTAATTGTATGTTTGTAAAGTCCAAAGATTAAATTGTTATTTTTAAACATTGTGACGGTGTCATCGGTGATTACTATTGTCCAATTATACACGAAAGCCAAATGAGATCTATTCATCATCATCATCATCATCATCATTCATCATATCAGCCCAATGACGTCCACTGTTGAACATAGGCCTCACCTAATTTCCGCCACAATAAGCGATTTTAGTGCCGCCCGCATCCAACGGCAATCAAAATTGAGAATTCAATGAGATCTATTATGCAAAATAAAATCATATAAAAGTGTCAGTTTGTCTGTCTATTAAGATTCTTCTATTCAGTCTATAAAAAGTTTTACCGATATTCTAAAGTTATTACTGAAATAAACGAATTAAAAGTAGGTTAATAGTCAGAGTGCCGAATGGCGGTGGCATTTAAATAAATAAAGAACTAAAAATCTTTTTATAGTATTTAGATTATAGAACTAGAAACCGCACTATATACTAAATCTATGTTTAAATTTTTTTTTGGGAAAACAAATTGTTGTTAATTATATTTTACTATAGTAAAGCGTATAAACTAATGACAGGGCTTTTTGGACTAGTATAGGAAGTGAAGACATTGGTTTGTCAGATTTCTACTATCATGTTTATTAGTATTAATTTTATTTTATTACTATAGATAGTTAACAATTTAATTCAAATATGTATTTGCTAACAGATTATTTTTTTGAATTATAATATTCAGTAGTCCATTTAGATTAGGAATTGAAAAACCTAATCTATTTAAAAATAATGTGAAAATTCGCGCTGAGTAAAGCGCGAATAGGGCATGAATTTTTATTAGTAATACTGGCTGTTTTTAGCCTTTGCCTTAAAAAAAAGCGCTGATGCGCGCGTCCGCTAATTTGTGACAAGTAAAAATTATTCCGCGAGCTTTTTCTTTTCGCTGTATTGTTTTTTTGTAACTGCTTTAAAAGTGATTAAAAAGTCCGAGTTTTATTTATTTCCTCGCAAATATGTTATAAAACGTCATATGACAGGCGTGCGCTTTGATAATTACAGCCTCTGCTTTCTTGTAGCAATATCGCCTCGGCTTTAATTATCAACTTACCGCACTTATATCATAATGTACTATTATTACACTTAATCCAACTCAACCTCATACCGAATTTATGCAATTTATAAATAAAATTTGCAATTTCTAAAGTAATAACGAAATTCCGATATTAATATCGGAATTCCGATATTGAGATCTGATATCGGAAATCAGTATCGGAATTGAAAATTCTCCGGTATTACATGCCCTAAGCGCGAATTATAAATATACGAGTCAAATATAAGATCTCTTGTTTTAGTCGGATAGAAAGCTTTTTATTTTTTCCGCATCCGCATCCTGATCTTGCAGCCTAATTAATATTGTGATGTTACAGGATGTAACTTTAGATCGGTCAGTATGTGCAAGTCTGAAACTATAGATCTGATCTTAGGAACCATGTCATTCATCATCATCATCATCATCTCAGCCTATTGCAGTCCACTGGCTGTCTTGTCTATGTCATTGATTTTAGTGAAAAGAAAAACTACCTAGTTAAAGGTTGTAATGATGATGTTTATAAAATTCGCGGGACATAGACTATATTTTTAGATTTATTTTAGGTACGATTCACTTCATTCAGTGCTTCACTTTTGACAAGCATTTTAAAGTACCTATACCAACGAGGATTTTAACCACAGTCAACACTGCTAATCCTATGGGACTGTGATGATTTAAAATATGGAATAATTCATATGGATTCTGGTCGAGCCTACGTATTAGCGTTTGTATATCTTTTTATGTGTAATTTTACGACATATCAGTTTTATGGCTCAGTCCCCGCACAGACTGACAACGAAGCCTTTTTTACTCGACTGATTAAGAATGGTTATGCGTTTGACTGATGTACTATTTTTAAGGTTCCGTACCTCAAAAGATAAAACAGATCCTTATAGGATCACTCCATTGTCCGTCTGTCGATGTCGTTCCGTCTATATGTCCATCTGTCGAGAATATTTTTCTCATGTACTCGTAGAGGTGTCGAGCTGAAATCAATATATATATAAATACCGAGTCTGCAATCATTTGTTGCAATAAAAAATCAAAGTTCTAAGAAAACCCAATCAAGAGATTCAAAAGATACTTTTCACATCTCGTGACGATAAAAAAAATCAAAATTTATAGAGACCCCGTTGACCTATAATTATGAAATTTGGCAAAAAGCACTATCAAGTTTCACGAGTAAAGAAAAATATCCGAAAACCGTTCAGTTATAGAATTATTATATTTATTTATTTTTTTATTTTATATATTGGAAGGGGTATAATATAAATTTGGATAAGAGTGAGAGTTTATTCCGGACTGACGTCACATAAAGACGGCGGGCGTACCTTTACGTGAATATTTATTCTAACTTATACCTATCCCGTTACCTACTAATATCTTACATTTCAATCACAAAAAAATACATTATCGTACGGAACCTTCGGTGCGCGAGTCGCAGTTGGCCGGTTTTTTTTTTGTATAATATAGGGCGCAAACGATCCAGAAGGTAATCTCTGCTACCCAGAGCATCTACAATAACAGGGTAGTATTATTTTAAAATACAATTTTATAGATACGAAAAGTGGAAAATGGTAGTAGACTCGCCACTTGCAACGAACATAGTTCTTGAAATATGTGTATACCACTTTAGGAAAGAAGGCGTGATACTATGGAATACCTAAACCTTTTAAACAGTAAATTTGTCCAAACTTCTGGTACATAGTACCTATCGATTGCAGCAGCAAATTATAAAGACAGGAGTTATATTATATAGTTTACGGACACTCTGCCACTCTCACGGTTCGACACGCACGCAATAATAATTAAAATACAAAGGGTGCCGATATTTTGAGTATATTTATTTTCATACCCTATCATCACTTATAGGTTAGTGGGCATTCACTTTTATTGTTTTGATCGACGCAAAAATTCGTTCTGTTTTTGACAACCCTAAAAAATAATCGTATTATAAGTTTTATAGCTGTTTGTTTGCAAAATGATTTGATTGTTTGTATTAATTTTATTTTCTCCGATACTTATAGAAAGGATTTGTAATGTGTAATTGATGAATACATTATTTAGATGTTATGTGTTTGGATTATTATCATTACAAATTTTTTTTTCTGTTTAGGAATGTTATAGTCTTTTTCGAAGTTTGGTTTCAAAATACCAATATAATCTTTGGTATTTTAACCAACACATCGGGGGGCCAAATCTGCTATCACAATTGTAACACAATAGTAAGCCGATGGTCTCATTCGATAGCTCGCATGCTCAATGGAAAATTGACCCGTGAGCAGATAGTTCAGAATTAAGTTACGTGCAGATGCAGAGACAGACTTCTATTAGCGACATCTACTATCAATCAACCAATCAATCAATTCTTTATTCAATAACAATTATTACATTGTGTTTGAATGTTACTACAATACATAAATAGATAAATAAATTCTAAAACGAAAATTGAGAATGTCCTAAAGTGTAATATTGTAAAAAATAATAATAATAAGTGTATGTCAATAAAAAATGTAATAAAAGTAATCATTATACTGTCCATCGTATACGTACCAAACCTTCAGAATACAAGCATCCATGATTCATTAAATTTATTCTTAATTTTATGCGGCAACAAGTAGGATTAGTCCTCAAAGCAAGATTTTCTTTTGCAATGGTCAACAATTGTTTTTTTTAGTAAAGTCAGTATTCCATTAAGCATGCGAGCTGTCATTTTCTTCGCGCCATATTGCCGGTCTGTGATTGGTCTGCTATCAACGTGTGTAAAAATCAATTATGAAAAGTAAATTGCGTGTTAAGGGTATAAATAAAATGATAGTATGCCTATTGATTTCGTCTCGACATGTGACAGTGCAAACGCACCGTGTTTTCCATTCGATTCTCACTATTTCACGCTGTTCCCAAATTATAAAATTATGTATCCTAAGGATTTACGTGAAGTATGTTTTATAATATTATATTTTTAAGCGATGGTGACTGAATCGATATGAGACCGGCATGCTAAACACGCGATATAAGTTCGATTCTAACCAGCATTACCAATGTTGATTTCACTTTATAGAATTTGTATGTACTAGTCATGTGACTTACCATCTGCTAACGGTGAAGAAAAACATCATGAGGAAACCCACATACTAACTAGAAGAAATTCTATGAGTATGTCTGATCCACCAACCCACACTAGGCCAGCGTGAGTGGATTATTGCCTAAACCCTCTCAGCTCTCTAGTTTTAGCAGATGGTAAGTCACTTGACTAGTACATACAAATTCCACAAAGTGGAATCCACGTTGGTACTGCCAGTCGGGATCAAACTCGGACTGCGTGATTTGCATGCCGGTCCCTTATCCATTCAGCCACCATCGCTTACGTACTGTCGTAAGCTTAGTATTTTCACCTGAAGAAAGCTTTAGAAATTTAAAAAGCTCTTATATACTTTTAGAGAATGTCCATTATTAAATAACAAATCCTAAACATAAACCACCATTGCTAAATGCCGTTTGTTCTAAACCTTCCACTCCTACTGATTGGATAAAAGTTTAACTACTCGCATTTTAAAAGGTCCCCGACGTCCATTTTTATTCTACAACTGTATATCAAATATGAGCTCTATTGGTATAGTTTACCGTTCATTTTAGAACGGTTGTAGTTATTTTATTGGACAACTGGGAGTCGATGCACTTGGATTTCAGCTTTGATTATAATGGTTTCAGGTTTATGAGGTTTAATAGTAGTGCAATCGTATTTCTGTTCTGTTTAATATGTGCTTTGATTATCTTTATATGTTTTCTGGGATGAATGTTCTGTTCTTCTTTTCTGTTTAGAATACTTCGTTTAAAAATATTTAAACATAATAATAATATAATAATATTCTACCACATTTACACAGCGCCATCTAGTCCCAAATTAAGCAATTATATTTGCTTGTGTTATGGGTACTAAACAACTGATATACTACTTAAATACTTTTTTTTTTGTAAATACATACATATTATAGATAAATAACACCCAGACACAGAAAAAACCTTTATGCGCATCACACAATGATTTGTCCTGGGTGGGGATCGAACCCACGACCTCCGGTTTAGCTGTCAGGGTCACTAACCACTAGACCAATAGGCCAGTCATCAAGTTAAAACGTTTGAAATATCTTTAAATATCTCTTTATGTCATTTAGTTCTACAATTATATAAGGAACTAGCTGTCACCCGCGGCTCCGCCCGCGTGGATGTCGGTTACCGCTGCAAAAAGCCTACCCAGAAAAGATACGGTCAGCATAATGATTCCCAGGTCAATTCACAGACACCGACACTAACATCGACGACGCAGTCATTATCCGCAGGCTGCATAGATTGTCTTTATGAGGATGTTAAAGTTGTTAATGATGAAAATATTTAAATGTAATTAATACTAAGTTTTCACTTCTGCCGGCAGTCCCGGAGTGCAACCCGTTGTTTTAGGATAGATAACTAAAGTGATTATTGTAGAGCTTCTATAGAGAAGTGCGTCAAATGTTGTTTATAGAAACAACATTTGACGCACTTCGCAACGGGCGGTGCAGCAGAAATCGTAATATTTTAATTTCGCCATAACTTCAAAACTATACATCCAATTTTAATCATTCAAAGACCAAATATTATAAACATAAACTGTACTTAGTGATGAAATAATTTATTTTGATGAGGATTAATAGCATGAGTAAAATAAATGCGTTTAAATGTAGTCCAAAAAAAATCAAGATTTTTTAAATAAAAAATGGTTGTTGTGCCTCACTCGACATAGATAGGTGTAGTGTGTAGCGGACTTTTTTGTAGATATTTATAAGATCTACAATTAATTAGAACATTTTATGGTTCTATCTTTTATAGTTTAGGCAGCGTACGCAAAATAAGTAACTTTTCTGGTTGATTTTTTACACCTTGTGTCCGAAAAAACCAAATATCTTACGGAACCCTATTTTTTTTCCAAAATAAAATTTAGCCTATGTTACACGTGGATAATGCAGCTTATGAATGGTGAAAGAATTTTTAAAAACTCTCCAGTCGTTTTTGAGCCTATTTATTACAACCAAACAAAGTTTTCCTCTTTATAATATTAATGTAGATGTAGACATACAACCTGTTTGATTCAATTATTCTTGGAAGTATGGGTAATGTGACTTAAAAGGTTTTAGTAAAAAGAATTTATCCATCCATTTATAGCATAGACAATATAATTATATTCTGTAATATAATTATATTGTCTATGCTATTTAGGTAACTTAGCATAATGCCTTTGTCTCCGAAGGGCTAAGGCGAGGTGCTTTACGTCCATGATTCACCAGTTTTGTTATATCGCATGTACCTACTCATAATAGTATGTTGTTAACTCTGAAAAATCTGTTGAAAAATCCAATACCATTTTATAATGACTCATTCACTTCCCACTGCATCGAGGCAGTTGATCTAGTATTATTATTTTAATAAAAATAAGTATACGAGTTGTTTGAAAGGCTCAATTGAATAGATTATTTTTAAATTGATGAAGTTAGTAAATACATTTCTACTTTTCCAGCATTTAGGTGCGATCTTTGAAAATACTCAAAATTTTATAAAAAAAAAACCAATGCGTGTGCAATTTTTTCACTGCTCCAAAAAACCCAGATTCGAATGTTTGATATTAATTTTAGCTTGATACCACAACGTGTTTCTGAGAAAATAGGTCTTTACAGACTGACAGACGACTGAGTATTTTAAGGATTCTGTCGGCATCCGTGACTTACGTTCTTATTCGTATATTATTCTATTTCTAGTATTTAAACATGTACTTAATAACTATTAAGAAGTAAGCGTAGTTTACAATAATGAGCGCGAATTCGTATCTAATTAGTATTGTACTGAAAGTTTCTCGTTGAAAAGTTGGTGTCTTGTCTCATTAAACCATGCCAATGGGTCTGAGCTGGGCACATCTATCTTAGGTCGAACGAACTATGGACCAAATTTACTACACCGTGGTGTCCTGTGACAGCCCTTGGTACTACTAACAAAAACATCTTCGCTATGCCCACTCCACTCAAGCTACGATTCTATTGGTTGTTTTAACACACCTTTTCTCGGTCCTCTTCTCTCCTCAGTCTCCTTCTTTTTTACTCCTTCATTTTACTTCTCATTCAATTTTGTTATGCTTATACTGGGACGTCAAGGGTTCTCCATTGTTAACTCTGGCTAATAGGAATCGGAGTCACAGTGATGTGTGGATTGGATTGTCGGTGTGGGTGGGATTGTCTTCTCTTGTCTGCTCTCTTCTTACCTCCTCCTCTCGATCAAGAAGTACAATAGTTAATGCCAGCTGGTCAGTGCTAAGGTGAGCCCAACTTGTAGCACGATCAGTTAAACTAATAATATAAAAATATATTGACTGCAATTAAACAGTCGTTTGTGTTACGTTTCTGTGGTGGAAATTAGGTGAGGCCTATGTCCAGCAGTGGACGTCGTTAGGCTGATTATGATGATGATGAAACAATCGTTATAATATTGGATAAATGTAAGTGTTTCATGTAAAACGGTAAATAGGGTAGTTGGACAAAAAAGTTCTACGTAGCTTGTAAGATAAAAATTTTGTCGCAAACTTGTCGCCTAATCCTGGATTTAGAAACGGTTCTCAAGGGAAATTAAGACGGCGTGTTGTCAACAGAAAATTTGTCAGCTTTACTTCTATAGATACTTACTTAGATACTTGGCAAACAGCTCAAAGTATGTGGACATTTTTTTTGTACCTACGACCGTTGTCACTACAAAAGTTTCGAAAGATTTTATAGACAGTTGGCATAATGGTTAATTTCTGTCAAACTAAGCCGTCGTAGCCATAAGCTACAGTAACCGCTTCCTGGTCGACAGGTTGTTGTGGTAAAAAAAAATAAAAAAAAAAATTATTGAAGACAATGAGCTCAACCTTGTCAGTGAACTGGCCGTAGGCAAATTTGCTGACACCTTTTTTTGGCTGTGTATGATGTTTATAAGTATCACGATGTGATCAAAATAAAATTGACTTTGACTTTAGACAAACGTAGTCGAACATATAATTTCAAAAAAGACAAAGCCAGTCCCAGAATTGAATAATCATCGTAAATTTAATTCTGGCACTGATCTTGTTATGTATACTACGGTATACTGCGTTTTGTAATTATGATTATCTTCAGCTGCTTTTTTTATTGACTGTACATTGACCACGTGACATAGTTTTGGTTAGTGTTTTAATTCGAATAAACAAACAATGATAAATTACTCACACTTATTTCGCAATAATATTGAAATTCTCATTGAATGACTGTACTAGACGAATGACTAGACACACTGATTGACTGGGATTGAATGTAGAAAATATATATACCTATTACGCTAGGTCGTCCATAGTTCATACATGGTCAATCTAGGTATATAACTTTTTTTAAATAATCCCTATTAGCCTTGGTCACTTCATAACTTGAGAACTGCGGACCAATACGGATAATTCTTTTTATTTATTTGAATTTTGAGAAAAGTTTATGAAGTTTCTTATGAAGAAAAAAAATGTGATCGAAGAATCGAATTTGTCGAAAGTGAAGCCGCGGGCAATAATAGCAAGTAATTTAAAATAATAAGTATTTTTTTTTATGTTGTTATAATTTTTTATTTTTTTTCCCCTATGGGACGGGTTGCGATTAAAAATCATCGGGCGACATAATTAGTCGCACGTGTGCTACTTGAAGGGAGACCACTTCCTGTGTCAGACACGCGACCAATCAAACAATATGATATATTGTGTCGTCTTTACAATTTTATGAAATTCTGCGATTTATATCACAAAATAACGACAAATAAATATTTTTTGAGAATAGTAGGTATAAGGGGCACGAGTCGTCACCCAGTGGATTCCTGAAGATGAATATCGGGAATCCTGAAGATAGGTTGAAGCAAAAAACACCGGACAAGTGCGAGTCGGACTCGCGCACCGAGGGTTCCGGACGATTGACGATGCAAATTTTTTATATATTTTTTTGTGTTTAACATGTTAGAAATGAGTAGGTAACGGGATAGGTCGGAATTTGCATGGAGCTGCGACAATATCTATATTTTATTTTTTGTTGACTTGCTCAGCTGTTGCACATAGGTCCCCGGAGTCCCAATATTGACTGACGACGACTATTCTTTGACAAAGCAAGGCAGTCGGGTTTTTTGTTTTTTTTTAAAATAAACATTTGTTTTATAACAATATTTTGTTATTTATTCTCGTAATTCATATCTTTCACAAATTATTTATTATACTACGAGTATACCTATCGCTATCAAATGCTTTTAATTTACCATTTATTTTATGACGATGATGATGAATATCCTAAGTTCACTAACCGACTCGACCGGATTTAGCGAACATGGCGGTATTATATTGTTTGTTTGTTTAAGAGATTTTTATTTCCCTCAATACACTAAGCGTAAAACTGTAAACAAAGGGTTAGTTAAATACAGATCTACCATTATAGTATACTTTCTCAGACTTAAACGCCAATAAAAGTTTTCTATATAAGTATAATGGTAATTATACAGTTTAAACATCACTTTACACCAACATTAATCAATAATTAATAGAATAAACGATATCGTAGTCAGTCGGAATAATGGTACTAAACCACGGATAACGTTACTACCGGTCTCGACCGGAATTAGCGAACGTGGCGGTATTAATAAGCCGGCAAAATTGTTCATTCAATTTCGGTTTGGGTTTGATTTATCATTGATTTGAATATAACTGTGAGTAGTCAAATATTTGATGGCTAGTTTATGTAAATGGAGTATTAATTTAATTTTATTGTAATTGACAATATTAGCCCTGTGAATGTCGGTTGATCGGTTGAAGACAGTTGAGAATGGCTGAAAGGACAGACAGTTTATAGTCTAGAAAAGTCTAGCTACTTTTAACCAACACAAAATGCGTGCGGGGCCGCGGAAAGAAGCTAGTATTATTATAAGGATTAAAAATAATGATCTGTGTTTTTTGTCAATTCCATCTAGCCTTCCATTAGCTTTCCATTAGGCAAAAAGAAATAGGAAAGGCAACTATGCTGTGCTACGATATAAGATAAAGTTCCTTTCTTATGACTGACACAATGGTTGTCCGGATTATCTGTTACATTATTAATTATGCTTTCATAAGATAAGATAAGAAGATCGTAAGATTTACTTTGTAACATAGAGGAATAAATTTAATGGGGTTTCATTTCATTTGACTTTATTGCTGTCTGTTCAGTTAGTGAATTGAATAGTAGGCAAAGTTATATGATCATATTTATTTATAGTATACAGGGTTGAATTTTGTAATGCCACCTGCAGGGAAAGTACTTTAAATACTAGAGATAGATAATTTTACTCAAAGGAAACATTCCTTTATTTTTAAAAAGAAACATATTCGCTGACCATACCTACATAATATTTAAATAACTACGTTTGTTAGTAAGATTCGATCTTTATGGTTAACTCTATTGATCAATGCCATAAAAGTACACGATATTTTTTTTTTTGATTTTAACTGGTTCAATTCCCGGGTGTGGCAAGCGTATTTCCGAAAAACGTTGAATGCAGTTTTATTTCTTTTTAAAAACAAAGGAATGTTTCCTTTGAGTAAAATTATCTACCTCTGGTATTAAGAGTACTTTCCCTCAAGGTGGCATTACAAAATTCCACCCTGTGTATAGAATAATGACTAATAATCCATAATTATTTAAAGTAAAAATGATCTTAGTGGTACAAAATTAAGTACAAAATTTTTGGGAGAACGCTTTGGCGTTGACATCACTGCCATTAAATGTTTAACATGATTTAGAATGTTACAAGGCCGATTATTCTATATCAAAAAATTAAAGAGCAAAACCTCTTCACGATAACACTTAACTCCTCGACAGCGTGTCAATAAAACCAATAAAGTCGTCAGAACTTTCTTAAGTAACTGTTGAACGAAATTTATCGATTTAAGGCCTGCCACCCCATACAGAGGGTTGATATTGATAGTCGCCGACAGAAAACGCAGTTGACATCCCCTATGACAATCGACAAACATACAACAGACATGAACCAAGCGAAAATGAACCTTAACACGCGTGCATAAAGTTACTATTAGACGTACAACTAAATTGGGTTTTGTGTGTTAGAAAATATTTTTCCTTGTATGTAGGTACTGAGGTTTTGGTAGGCTTAGGGCGACTTTCTTTCTGTAACATCGCCTTTTCATAACTGTCTGTGATCTGTTGGGTCAGGAGATTCGGTTCACAAATCCGTTTCCATCCCATTCTTGGTTTTATAGAGAAGTTTTTAAGTTCGTTTAGTTTTAGGGGTTTTTGGGTGGCCGTTTTTTATTTAAACAATGGATTGGATGATATAGGGTCACATATTGGCTTTGGAGTTTTGAAAGTGCATTTACGAGTCCGATTAGGATTTTGTTATGGAATAACCTTATTTGTAAACTTATAACTAAATATGCGGACCAGCGGGCAATTTTACTCTGCGTTATTTTTTCTCGCATACAATAATAATCGTATGTTCGAGGCGAGAAACTCGTTCCGTGTAAATGGCGATTTAGAGGTTTTGTCTACGTTGGTTGCGGGCGGTACAAATCGCTCGCTGTAGCGGAAATTAAGTGAAACCTATGTCCAGCAGTGGACGTCATTGGGCTAATATCATGTTGATGATGGGGTTTGACAACGTGGGATTTATTCACAAAATCCATACTAATATTATAAAGCTGTAGTTTGTTTGTTTATTTGGTATATTATATTTGACGGGCCTGTTGGTCTAGTGGTTAGTGACTCTGACTGCTAAGCCGGAGGTCGTGGGTTCGATCCCTACCCAGGACAAATCTTTGTGTGATGAGTATGAAGGTTTGTTTTGTGTCTGGGTGTAATTTATCTATAATATGTATGTATTTACAAAAAAAAAATTAAGTATGTATATAGTATATCAGTTGTTTAGTACCCATAACACAAGCAAATATAATTGCTTAATTTGGGACTAGATGGCGCTGTGTGAATGTGGTAGAATATTATTTTTATTTGGTTGGTTGAACGCTAGGATTTCAGGAACTAATGGTCCGATTCGAAAATTCTTTTAGTGTTGGATAGCTCATTTATCGAGGAAGATATATAACATTACGCTACAGCCAATAGGAGCTGAGCAGTGGCCAAATAAAGAAAGACGGTAGCGAAGCCCCGCGTGACTTCTAGTTAAATTATATATATGGATTGTCTACGAGGCTTTCATAAGTTATTTTTGGACTGCCTCAGGGGTCGTACTAGTACCAATGACAATTAATTTGAGAATGATTCGACATATAGCAGTACAAGGCGGTACTTATTAAACAGCGTATAAAACTTTGTAAAATGTTAGAATTGGTTACTACTTTTATATGTATTTAAAACAAGGAATCATCACCATCGTCTCCCAAATGTTCTACTGCTGGGCACGGGTCCCCTCCAAATAATGAGGGAATTTAGCCTACTATACCACGCTAGCCACTCTGGCCAAAGGGGTTGGTAGGGTTTATTTCGATTTTTTTTTATTGCATTGCTCTTGTCTGCATAAGGTTACTTTCTGTCACTTTTTATAGTGGAATACGAAATAATAAATATTGTTAATATGATATAATTAGATGATGCGCGGGGCTTCGCTTCCGTCGTTCATTATTTGACTACTGCTCAGCTCCTATTGGCCGTAGCGTAATGTTATACAGCCTTCCTCCATAAAAGGCCTATCCAAAACTAAAATATTTATACAAATCGGACTAATGGTTTCTGGGATTATCGAGTTCAATCAAACCAATTGACGCATCATAATTAATATACGCAGCTTGGGTTAGCTCTCACTAGCTAGACCGACGACCTGGTAATGGTTGCAACTGGCACAAAATCGCTCGATGTGGTGACAATTACGTGAAGTCTATATCCAGTAGTTGATAATAATATTAATAAAATCATTTATTTCTGCAAAACGTTACAAAGCAAGGTTAGCAAACAATAAAAATATGTTATACATTTCACAGGCAGCGCTTATTAAGGAGAACTAAGGTTTTCTGTTGGTTTTCTCACTAGGCAAAGCCTGTATCGAGAAAACCTGGTTTCTTAAAATATATTTGCACACGCCTTAAAGAATTAACTTAAATCTATAGGTCTAATTTTGGGAAATAAAAAAGAAAAAATACTATAAAACTAAAAAGGTATCCCTACATAATAAATACTAACAGATTATTTTCAATATGCACTCGGTAGTAATGATACTACCGAGTTACAAACCCTTGACTATGAAGTCAAGGGTTTGTAACCATTTATAAATGATATTTCTTGCCTCAGCGGCAGTTTTATTCTTTAAAACACTGATGTCATTGGCATTGGGCTGATATGATGATGCTGGTTACATATTTGTAAACCATTTAATATTAACTTTTCATGTCATTGTGATGTTAACCCATTATCTATTTATTAAAAAATACTTTTAAGCATATTTCAAACGTAACAAGAATTAATTTAAAAAGCAAAAAACCAGACTGCCTAATGGTAGGTAGGTGTGCAGTCAATTTAAAGCAATGAATTCGAAGAATACACTGGTAATAGGTCTATAGGCAATATAGATATTACGAATGCCCTTGCACTTCAATATCAGTCAAGCTATTTAGGTTACAAGAGACATGGCGAGCCGCGGGCAATAGTTAGTGCATATATAATTGAATTAGGCTATTAATTAGCTTTCATCTGATACCCATATTGCGATAGCACTAAAAAATTGACAGTTTACGTCCACCATATTGGTTTTTTGTTGACGTCACATAGCCTATGACCCTCGGGGGAAAAATACAAATCTAAAACCTCACACTTTAAAATCAGGCAAGCCGTTTAGGCTACAGAAGGTTACAATGGAACAGAAATGCCCACATACCTACATACATACAAACGCGTGAAAAACATTTCCCCTTCTTTTTGGCAGTCGGGTAAAAAACGCTTTTCTTTAAAGTTATTTAATTGTAAATTTAATATTACTAAAAGAAGGAGACTTACAAATAGGTATTTAATTTTTCTGCTCACGTTTAACACAAAAATATGCCGAGTGCCATTCAACCTTCAAACATAACTCCCCAAACATAAACAATTCAGAACAATGCTCTTCACAATATAAACTTTATAAAAAATATGTGTGTACACAAACCGATTCTTCGTGGGCACCATTCAAAAACAGAATCAATAAATGATTGTCCACTGTTTGCAACCGGTGCGCCCGCACCGGAAGTGCGTAGTTAAACAAGATGGCCGCCGGTATGGTCACGTGACCGCTAGTCCGGATTCACCCCGGCTTCCGGTACTCGAAACACGTCAAGTGTACAGGTAGTTACTTGATAATTATCTGAGCCATTATGGCTACCCCTACGTATCGTCAATAACACGCATATGTTATGATTTTTGTGTTTTTTCTTTACGATGTACAGACCATCAGGTTTTGTCATTAATTAATTTGTTGCAACCCTATTTCATAACTAATTTTGTGAAGAGTGTTCGAGCGGTTAGGGTTGGCACGCGGTCGCCGGCGCGTTATCTCCTATCGTATCTTGTGGCCGTATGGCGCGTAACAAGTGCATTTTATTAGTGCAACTTTGAGCTCGGCGCTTGCATTCTTTATAAAGACAACACGTTATGGTTAGTTTGAATTTTATGTAGCTGTGTTCGGCATTAAAATTTATGTGTTACATTTTTTTCGATAAATAGTAGAGAATAGTTATAATTGTCAGAGGATAGATTATCTTGAAGTTTTACATTTTACTAACATAACATAATTATAGATAACTCTACGTTATTATTGATAACAGTATCTTAATGCAACTTTTACCCGTGAAAAGATTACAAAGCATGAGTACATACCTAGAATGAAAACTTAAAGAAGTTTTATCTTTATCTGGGAAATTATTTAATGGTTCAATATACATTTATTCAATATTATACATACAAATTTCACGATAAAATTTGTGAGCGTTTGACCCCCAAGGTCCAAGAGTTTCAACCCCAAAGAAAAGAAAAAAATGAAAAACAGAAGAAAGTACTATTTACAATTTTTAAACGACAATCAAATGCCAACCCTATTTTGTGCTGAAAGTAAAAATTCCTTCCTAACTCAAACTACACCTTCTAATTTCTCAATAACAACAAATTATCTCGAATAATCGATAGTCAATTCAATGAAATATTAAATGGACACGACTATATTTACCCCGTAACAGATGAGAAATAAATACTTCGTATTTCCTCTATTGCTCGCCATAAATAACTAAGACTGGCATTTGGGTCGTCGTAATAACTTGTTATTAGCACCGGTTAATAGAGCTTCCATTCATTTGCCTACAGTTAATCTTTAATTGACTGAAACACCATTTTATAATAAACCGTTCTGAGTTCTAAACAAGAAAACGTAAGTGCTATGAAGATATCATCTTTTGCTGCTGAACCGTTTATTGAGCATGATCCGAATTATTCTGAACTGATGGTCTAAACAATTAAATTTGGAGTAACCTAAATCAAACGATAAAAATCATTAAATGATCCTTATTACGACTAAAAATGAGTCCTAAAAAGATTTAGGAGGGGCATTATTGTTCATAATTCAATGCTAAATCTATGTTTTTGAGTCGTTTTAGTTCCAGTTAATCTTTGTTAGTATGTTTGGAACTAATCAGTACTCGGTAGTAAATGTAAATATTTGTTTAAAGAATATTAATTATCACTTCACGGCATGGCGTTGTAAAAAGAAACGGGCTAATTAACTAAAAAAAAATTCATTTCACGGCATTTTTTTTGGTGATTTTACTTTTTAGAATTTGTTTATAGTTTTAATATATAGTTAACATTGTTTCAAAACTTAATAAAATATTAATTTGTAATATTGGTTTATTTACCTATAGCCTACTTATCGTAACTGCGTATGTACTTATCTACTTATTATAGGGCCTCGTTTATTGCCTTAGCTATTTAAAAATTTATTCTAAGTATATGTTACTTTGGTGGCTGAATGGATAAAGGATGGTAAGTACACGCGGTCCGAGTTCGATCCCGACCGGCAGTACCAATCCGGATTCCACTTTGTGGAAATTATATACTAGTCAAGTGACTTACCATCTGCTGACGGTGAAGGAAAACATCGTGAGGAAACCCACACACCCTAGAAGAAATTCTATGAGTATTTTTGATCCACCAACCCGCACTAGGCCAGCATGAGTGGATTATGGCCTAAACCCTCTCAGCTCTCTAGTTAAACGAGAAGAGACCCGAGCCCAGCAGTGGGACTTAATGATGATGATGATGATGATGATATGTTACTTATATATACTTTTATAAGCTTGTTATATTTCAGACCTGACTAGTAGTTAACTTGCGTGGGCGTACCAGCATAACGTATTGGATTTTTACTTCAAGGTTAGGGCTGTCATTATGTAATTAAATTAGCGCTACTAGATAGAAAAGTTTTTATTACAGAATATATTTTGAACTTACTATTTTAGTGACAATCTAGTATTCAGTTATTTGTGATGATATCGAGTTTAAAAAATATAATTATTAATTAATATCAAAATCTTAAACTAATAGGTACTGAATTTATTCAATATTCAGTCAGTTATCCTTTTGTATAATATATAATATTATTAATAACATAAATATTTTGAATAATTAAGTACTTATTTATTTTTATTGGAATTATTTCGACATACATATTTGTAGAATATATTGTATCTATATATATAAATATGTATATCTAGAATATATAAATATATAAAAAGGTTAATTATTACTCCCTCTTAATTTAAATGATGATGAATCACATAGATATTTTTTCTAAAAATCAGATACAAATATTATTATAACGACGCAACGCACCTGCCAGACATTAACCCTAAAAAGTCTGCGTGGAAATTAAATCCAGTGGCCTCCAATAAAAAGGTGAACACTGCGTCTGCCTGTCAGATGTTTAGTTGGTTTCTGTCAATCAATTATAGCTGGTAGCTGGTGGCGCAGATCAGACACGCAGCGTCCCCGACCACGCCTACTATCGATCGTGCCCGCCCAAATGCGCTGAAACGCTTTCGTGCGCCAAACTTACTCTTGTTTCTATCCACTCTGTTTGGGAGACGTGATTTTTGAGCTTCTTTTATTTTATTTTTTTGACAGAAACGTGCGATGATTTTTTTTTATAGTTCCATTTTCATTTGAACTTAAAACCGAATGGCAAATTGTTTTGACGCGTTTTTAATTAAATGTTGTGATTTTGATTTATTAGAGTTTTTGGATAATGAAGTAATTTTTTTATCACATAATCTAATTTTAAAAACCGAGCTTTGGCAAATTAACTTAAATTGGAATACCTAAACGCATTATTTGCGACATGTTTTTTAAAAGTTGTTATCTAGATAACTATGTGCGTTTGTAAACAGTAGTAGTGCCCACTCAATATGGACGTTCATACCGTGGTCGCGTCGCGCTCGTACGATAAGCCACGCTGTGTAATCTGTGTAGTACCTACCTCACAACGTAAACACGCGGCTATCATTGAACATGATATACTCGTAACATTGAAGCTCGTATGCTTTTAACTTTTCAATAAATTGATTTAGGTTCGGTAACTTAACGTTAATGTTAACGTTTTTGTTAACGTTAAAAATAATAATAGATGCTTACTTACTTCGTTTTAGTTTGTTTGGTCTCTAAGATGATATCTATAGGTACTATTATAAATTACATTATTTGTTTTTACAAAATTATGCGTTACATAAGAAATAAAATAATTTTTTTAACCGTTCCGCGCGGAAATTTCTGACTTTCCCTGTGAATTTTACAACACTTTTCTTTCATAAGAAGCTTATTCTGACAATATTATGAAGACAACAAATAATATAAATACTTAAGGCAAATATTTGCAGCCGTTTGGTGTAATGCGCTTACAATACAAATACAATAATAAAATAATTCTCATTCAATTACATCTAATGGGATGTTTAACTATTATAGTTTTAGATTAGGTACCTACATAATATATATCACCTTATTATCCAAATTAACATAATACAAAATACTTATATATTACTTTCAGATAATGAACAAGAAACAGACAATAATAAAATTAATTTAGGTTTATAAATAAACCTCCAATCTATGATATCAAAAGTACGAAAATTTCATTGACATTTCGTTATATGACGTCGTTTGGCAGATGTCATAAATAAACTGTCGAAACAAAAAATACTACTAGTGCTTTTTTAGCTTGCTAGTTGCTATTGTGAGCTGTTGCGTGCAGCTTTAACTTTGAAACTGGCACGCCAATTTTAGATTCGAGGTCAATGGAACTTCCCATTGACCTCGAATCCTAATCGCTTTATATATTTGTCTTTTAAACATTGACAGATAGAGATACATACAAACAGGCAGGGAAATGATTATACCTATAGGGTTTCGTTTATACCTATACGATACGAGATATGGCTGCTTTCTTATGTAATAATAACATACACTAGTATTATAAAGACGGAAGTTCGTGAGCGTCTGCTTGTTACTCCTTCACGCTGATAGGCTAAACCAATTTTGATAAAATTTGATATAGAGGTAGCTGATACCCTGAATAACATATAGGCATTTTTTAAACAGCGCATAACACTGCATTGCGCGTTTTGTATAAAATAATCACTTGCCTCTTTATGAACGCTTAGAAATTCTAAACTAAGCAACGAATTATAAGCTGTTTTCAACAATAGATAGATATAACCAAATAAAAAAAACAAGCAATTGAAACTCATTTTATCATAGCTGCAATTATTCCAGCCGTAATTGAAGGGTTAAACACAATTGTTTTTATAATTAGTAATAAAAACTCAACTGTCCTATTTAGTTTTCAAATGTAGTATTATTTTAATTATACGTTTTGTTTAATTTAAATGAAATTTTCCGATAATTTTGTAATTGTATAAAATCAGTTCTGATGCATTATTATTTTAATAAGGGTATGTTTTTATGGTTAATTAAATAGGTAGTATATACCTAATTAGTTTTGGTGTTTACATTATATTATTATTTATCTAGCTACATAGTCACTATATAGTAATGTTGTTAGATATTGTTTTAAATACATTATGAATGTAGGTATATAATATGGTACATGCCACAATGGTCTTCAAGCTGCAGAACTTTCATCAGCATCATCATATCAGCACAGGACATAGGCCTCCTCAAGAGATTTCCAATAGGGCCAGTTGCATGTGACCACGCACCCGTAAGCGCAGAGTAGGTCGGCCATGATAGCGATCAGGCGTATAATCCACCGTTGCCTATGGACACTGCAACCACACGCGTTATACACCTTAAACAAAGGCTCTAAGGTTTATAATTGCAAAGCATTTTTAATTCAGTTCAGTACTAGGTAGGTAAGGCTAAGATAACAGTCAGACACTCCTCGGCTCAATAGCAATAACACTTACTATAACATTAACCGTTACTGCTAACCGCTAATGTAACGTTATATTGTAAGGCGGGACACTCAAGGGACTATTATACGGATAGTCGTTGCGATTAATCGCACTATAATGTGCGGGCTTAGGTGGAGTGTTTTTTAAATTAGAATGACTACTATACTCTGCCAAATTGGATGTAGATTAAATAATAACAACTTATGTTTTATTTTTAAATGTTTATAAAAAGCACTTACAGCTGAATAGCACTGATATCGGCATAAGAAAATATATTATATAATAAATAATGTAATTATATTTATAATTTGATTTAAATCTTAAAATTGAATTTGACAGCAATTAGACAGTGATTAGTAAAACAGGCACAATATGAGATTTATCTGTCTCGCATTTTCAGTCCTATACATAATTATACAAGATTTAAAATATTTCCACGTGAGAAATGTGACCTTTATGCGTACCTGCGTATTATAGAAGACCGATATTCAATAGTATTGTGTTTAAAGTCGATGTCAAGGTCAAAGTTGTAAAGGTCGTCAACGCGCATGATATACTTTGATACTTGTGAGGTGTTTCAGGCTACGGTAACCATTTACCATCAGCCGTGCCGTTAGCTTAAATATCACCATCATGGTATTAAGGAAAAGAATCGCTATTGCAAACAACTCTCTTCCTAATTTAATCCAAGAGCTTATTGCAAATGCAAGTGAAAAAAGTTCAAGACTACAAACCTGAACAAAAATAACTGACACAAAAGCTAATTCCATACAATAGTATATTATACTTATTATTTGCTCAAGTTCAAGAGTAAATGCCCTGTAGGTAAGTGACCGAGAGTTAAAATGTACTAATCAAAGGGGTTATGTAATATAACTACTACCTTTCATTATTTTCAATAAAATATTCACATAAATTGCAGCGTGCTGAAAATAACGATCTAACTCCGCGATATGTTACATGAAAATAGCATTTGAATTGTGCAAAATAAGAGTTTTATTGGCTTGAACTTTTTGTTACGATACTAGCAGTAGGTTTTCAAATTACCAAGTTATTTCACAATGTTGATGATTATTAAGAGTGTGGGTTATAAATTTTCAAAATTTGAATTAGGTACTTTCTTTCTAGATCATAGTCATTCATAAGCAATTTAATCCAGTTCATAAAAGTACCAAATAAAATATAGGTATTCAATGTCTATCTTGAACGTTCTACGACTGAAATTATGATGATTCATAAATGAATCCTAAAAACCTCCAACCAAACAATGCCTGGGCCAAATTACGTTGACTCGCTACAAGTTAGGTCGTATCGTGAATGGTCCGCTTAATGAAAGGCATTAGTAGTTATTGTTATAGCATCCCCGCTGATTACCCGCTCACATTAACTGGGGTAACGTGTTGTGTGCATTTGATTCCGGTAAATTTCGGTAAATACCGGTAAATACTGGCTTTGGGTACTGTTTATGTGTTGTTATATACATGAGTACTCGTACATTGCCGGGCGGAATTAGGTTGATAACGTATGAGGTATGGCAAATTGATTGTGAAAGAGAATTATATTTTATTGTGTCTTTGTTGTTTGATGGGATTTAGTTCGTTTGTCTATAATTCTATATTAATACTACGTAATTATAACGGAGAGTTTAGTAACGATAGTTTACTGTTGCAGTTTTTGAGGTCCCGGGTTCGATCTCCGGATCAGGGCAAATATTTGTATGATATTGTACTGTTTTTGAGTTATAAGCCAAAAATTCAAAAATGGTACCTTTACCCCTCTCCCTCCATTCCGGCTCACCTCCGAAACGTCAGGACTTTTAGTATGTTCACTTTCTAAGCATCCTTAACAAGTTTTCAAAGAAATCGCTTAGGTTCCTTTTCACGCACTCTACACCCCGTTTTAGAGCCTTCGTTGACCTATAATTGTTTGAAT
The DNA here is from genome assembly GCA_905147015.1 of Laspeyria flexula. NCBI lineage: Eukaryota > Metazoa > Arthropoda > Insecta > Lepidoptera > Erebidae > Laspeyria > Laspeyria flexula. The sequence continues at coordinate 4,049,596 of LR989949.1, read as the reverse complement.
ATTCAAATATACATATTTTGAAATGAACATCACAATCGTTCACATAACTTAATTATATCATAACGTATACCTACTCTTAGTCGTAGTACATAAGTTATTATGTGACAAATATAGAACGAAATATATCTCCATACGAATCCGAATGCATCCAAGGGGAGCGAGTCACACACAGAATGCGAAAACGGTAACTCTAAAAGCCTGACTAGCTGTCAGCCGTCACTTTAGCGCCAATGCTTAAAATCGAACGGGAGTGCACGCAATTATCTATTCAGAGCCCTCTTACTCCCCCAAAAACTCCTCTTCCAACATTAAATACATATCTCAAATTGCTCGTAAGCATTGCCACCCTTAAAAGGCATTTTTATCATTATCATAATCTTACCGTTGTCTCTGTCTTTCGTATGAAAATTCGGCGGTTCAACTATTGCTATCTCGTTCGGCAGTTAAGTCCGATGAGTTTAAGGCTCATTCTGTCGCATTAGATTGAATTCTCGAAGAAGATTATGCTTCGGTAATTGTACAATGACTTTGGAGGATACTTTTTTGTTCGTGAGAAAGATTGCAGGTGTGTATTAGTGAGAATTGCAAAGTGATGTTAAATGGGTATAAATACCATTAATTTTATGATTTTATGTGCTAGATGAGTTTGGAGTTAATCTTTGCTGGTACTTAATGACAAAAACTTATATCTAGGAATAACAAACACATTACCTTTAGATACAAAGCGAACGCGTGAAAGGAATGTTTTTTTCTGTGGCATGGCAGTCTCTATAACATCAGCGTGTTAGTATTATGTCGGTATGTGGAACTGTAGGTAGAACCTTATGGATCCAGGTATATAACACAACGACTGATTGACTGACTGATCATCTAAAAGTTGATACTAAGTATAAAAAGATGATATTTGCTACACAGTCCATGTGAGCATAAGAAAATATTTTTGGAAGTTGCTACAGTGCTGACAATCGCCAAACACACAGGTGATATCGAGCAACATCTAATCTTACATACAGTTAAACTTTTCACTCGAACGCAAACCTGTTTGAGTAAAATTTAACAAAAAACATTAAATTTAACCTGCACTCAGAATTGCCTTACAACAAACGCCCAGTATTAAAAGTTTTCGAGAGGGAGAGGGTTCCCTCCCTAATTTAGTCAGGCCATTAAGCAGCCCAGCCAAAGGGCTGACAGTAAATAATTAATGAGTGATGTAGGTAGCCGAGGAAGATGTCACTTAGTATGGTTAGTCATATTTCGTAGCCCTCAGCTTTAGCTTATTGTTTTTGGATTTAGTTTACTAACTAATTAGTAAACTAAACACCAAAAATATGTGTGAGGGGAAAGTATTAAACATCAACACCATATCAACGTAATAATGTCCACTGCTGGATATACGACTCACTTAAATAACATTATCCTAAATAATAATAAGAAATTGTGGAAACTTAAAAAGTAATTGGTTTAAAAATGCTTGGACTGGGAAGTGGGACCCAAGACCTACTTGCACAACAGTCATAGTCATCATCATGGTGCCCCTCCAGCCGTATTGTATGTATATAATCCAAAAACATAAGTTTGCCTGCAACATAGTTCTGTCCTGCTTTTACCGTGGCATAAGTAACAATTTACTTACTAAATGGAGTAATAGCTTTGGTGCTTAAACTACGTATTATGATTAATGTAATTGCCTTGTCCCTCGTCCTGACTGTTACCTTTGACGGGAACAATCAATCATTTGTGCACTATTACTTATTTATTGAAGGATCGTTGTACCTACCTCTTGGCTCTCGGTGATCACTATGTTGCTAATGAAATGTCAAACAAGGAGTTTAAGGAAAATTCTAATTTGATGCTCATGTTCAAATCAGAAATAAACATATCCGATATATTAATTAATCTGTTCTTCAGAATACAAGGTGAACTAGTTGAAGCGTCAATTACACCTTTAGGCGGTTAGTAGGATTCTTGTTTATTTTTATTAATTCTATATAGATAGGTACAACTAGGTGTTAAATATTGGTGTAATATACGAAGACATTGATCGATTTATATCTTTAAGAAATTTTTAGTTTATTTTGTTACAATATACATATTTTATAAGGTTTACTAACGATCGTCGAGATCAAGCAACTTTCGGCAAGGTCAGTCCACAGATGGGTGACCATTTGTGACACTTTCATACTCAACCGGGTTCGTGCTTCGTGATGCACGTGACACCCGGTTACTACATTATGTGTTAGCAGTTAAGTTGGAAACCTTCTGGGATATGAGTGGATGTGTGTTGTGTTTGTCTATATGACTGAATGTTAAATTGATTTTTGTGTCCGTTAGTTTCATGTTTGTAAAGCTCCCCGCGACACAGGGCTTGTTCCCTAGTGCGGGCGTTGTCTTTTTAAAAAAACCAAAAAAAAAAAAAAAAAAAAACCGATAATATAAATTACTCACACACGTCTCTTGTCTTCTCGTTACGGCTCAGCTTTGGTGGAGGCCGAGCCGTATTCTGCCAAAGCATACATAAATAAAGAAAAAAAAAAAATAAAGCAATAAAATTTTTAATAAAATATAACTAAATAAAGTAGGTCACCAGCATCTGTACCGTTAGTGTTACTTATTTAATTTAATGGTAACTATATTTTCGGTCACCAAAATTTAGAAAAAAGAAAATTATTTGATGATCGATAAAATCATACCCCTTATTTATTATGATGTGTTTTTATGCAGTAGTATCTCTATATACTTCTTGTATATAATTCCTGATTATACCCTGTTATGACCCGAAAAACAAATACTAGAACGACCAGCCATCATTATGTCGATACTACTCGATACCAAATGCAAACACACCTCTTGTTCAATGAAAATTTGTAGTGAATTGTGAATATGCCTTATTTTAGTTTTGTATGTATGTCATGGTTGTTGAGGTGACATATTTAATTTGGTGTGGTTCATGCATTTAGGTGAAGTTAGTTGCAGTTGCAGACGCAGTTGACTTGCGTTCACGCTCCTGACCACAGGCTATAAGTCTGCACTCCTGACAATGTTAAAAGTAAAAGTGGGTTATTTTATGATGTCAGTTTGTTTATCATTCTATAAACTAAGTTTAGTAATCATTTTATAAAAGTATACCAAAGTTTTAAATGCGAATGTTTTATTTTATATTTAATAAATAACGTACATAATTAAATTGGTTATTACAAATTAAATGAAAATGTCAGACTTCCATTAAATTATTTACTTACTCTTTAATTTTTTATAATAATAATATGTTTTGATTTTTTAAATATAAAGTGCATGCAAGAAACATGTGTTTATAAAAATGGAGGCTTTCTTTTCTAGAGTCGAATACTGGAAGATGCATCGTTGATGTGCAACTCGTGGTCACCAAGACACAACGTAAGTTTCAAAATTATCCTTTTTTTTTGGTAAATTGGACACTTATTTTTTTTCCCATTTGAGATTTCTACCGTAATAAAGCCCTGCGACTGCGCTTGCGTTTATCTTTGGCCAAAGATGTGTTTTTTGTTTTTATTGACTTTTTTATTTTTTGCCAAGCGATAAACTTATTATAGATATATTTTTATTTTATTTATTACTTTGTAGGAAAATTATCCTATCGCCTGTAGTTTAGTAGATATAGACAGATTTTAATTATATTTATTTTTATAGATAGTTTGTAGACTATGGCGTCATTCGGGTGTGACGTCACATTTTAGGTAAGTTTTGAAATCGATTTGCATAAACTTTCGTACTAACGTTTTGTATATATAACAAAGCATGATTTCAAATAACTTAATCATTAATATATTAATAACCCCAAAAGTTTGGTTTTGTAGCAAGTACCTACTCGTATAACAATAATTTCTTTATAAATATTGGATATTTATCATGTATTATTCAATTACGAGTTTTCAAGCAGACGTTGTTGTTGCAAGCGAGGATTAAGTGTTATACTACATTTAGCCGCACGAAATCGCACTTACCTATGTTTCTATCTCTCTCTGTCACTTAGAACTATAATTTGCTAGAGCGGGAACGAGAGCCGGTGTGAGAACGCACGTGGCGTCATCGACGATATTGTGCTCGGCTCTCCCTCTCTATCTCGCTCTTGTAAATGACGGTTCTAAGTGACAGAAAAGGATAGAAGCATAGGAAAGTACGATTCGGTGCTGCTAGATGTCGTGCGACCCTAACCGATCAAATGGCACTTGCAATAGTGTCAAAACGTCGTAAACATAAAATAACGTTTAAATATTTAGTTATTTATTAAGGCATCAACAGCTCTAAATATTTAGTTCTTAAAACTATAATGTACAACAAGGTACTGTTCTAATATCCAATTAAAGTAAACAACATTCACAATGTAAGTGGCAACTATTAAAACTAAGAAAACTAAAAGTAGATAAAACTAGATAAACAAATAAGAAAAAAAGGCTTATTAGTTACTTTTTAACAATATATCATATTACCTTTTAATAATTATAACACCTACTGAATAATTACGGTATAAAGTAATTTGATGTACCTAATAAATGTATTTTTACAAACTCGAAATAAGATAATAAAGACAAAAACATACAGAATAAAATTCCATTCAGTATTTAACTGTCAAATAAATTGCGATAAAAAATTCCAGTTACCGACTTCGAAAAAATATCAAGAGCATAATGAGAACCGTCTGTTCGTCTCTAAACTGTTAAAACAGATTAAGCAGAGATAAAATAAATTCAGTGCATTACGACAGCTTTGAAAATAGAATAGTATTTAAATAAACGAATGGAAAATTCTACTATTAGTCTTGTTTCATACTTTATCCGCGACTTCATTTTGTGCACATTGATAGGTAGATTATAGAATTTTAATGATTTACAGAATTACAAATATTATAGAAATTTACATCTACTTTTTTTAAACTTCTTTATAAAATCTTGTTACAAAATAACATTTAATATTGGGGCAATCAATTTTGAAAATACTATAATAATTTACCAACAAAACCATAGTAGGTATACTCTGTATTATCGCACAGAGTAAAAAAAATGATTCTTGACATTTTGTTACTATTGGTATGTAATTGAATTTTCGTGGAAATGCTGAAAATTAATTATAGGGAATATCGTGATATGTCAGGTTAGAAGCCATCGCGCTGCATGAAAGTATTTTATCAGAAAATATTATACCTGCCATTGATGTTTGGAATTATAGTTATCTATAACAAAAATTTCGATTAAACGCCGAACAAAATTAAAATAATGTTAGTTATTGAAATACCTAATTATAATTATCAGCAAAGTTTAAAAAAATATCTGAACGAATGGAAAAAAATAGATACAAAAGTGTAGCCAATTTAAAATTCAAAAACAGTTTTTTTTTAATTTATTTATTTTATTTTTAAAAATGAATTGACTCCGACCACCGATACTAGTTTTTTATATCAATTAAAAGAAGAGAAGCGAATTGTTGTTTTGGTTTAATTTAGTTCTAACCTTTTTCGACTAGTGCACAATGACATACTTACCTACTTATCTAATTGAAATAATACGTCTTTACGTTATGTAGGTATATTTGAAGGATTTTATGGATATAATGTATGTATGTAGGCCTATGTTCAACAGTGGACGTCATTGGGCTGATATGATGATGATGATGAATGTATGTATGTAATGGAATAAGTACCTACCTTTTTTATTAACCACGCTTCAATCAATCGTGTTCACGTAACTGGCATAAGTAGGTATTTTTTAGTCTTTAAATAATAATTTTAAAAACAAACATTTATTACTCATCAAAATATTATGTACAATACGCGTATAATGCCTACAAAAAGAAGTCATATCGATCGGTACCAAGTGAAGTTTTCAACAAACAATTTTAATTTCCAATCAAATTAACACACGATGATTACACGAAACGACACTAAAGTAAATAACACAAGTAAATAATTAAAAATTAAAATAACCCGACTGCAAAAAATCAACAACGCAGTAAAAATACCGAAAAATGGTTGTAATTGTTATTCCTGATTAAATTTAAATACATAACATATGTATATTTGTAATCTCCATTTGATTCCCTTTATTTTGATACCATATTAGATACGTTTGGATTTTTTTTATTTTTATATATTTTGTTTTTGTTTATTAATCCTATCTCAGGACTCTTGGGGTTTTTAGAAGAATCTAACGATACCTTAATTATCAAAATCCATCCAGCCGTTAGGAAGAAACGTGGGAATTAAGAAATTTACAAACATACAAGATACGCGCGAAAAACAGTACCCTTTCTGGCAGTCGGGTAATCAAGAAATATCAGCATGATCAAAGCACAAAGCTAGTTGTTCTCATGAATAATACGTAATTATCAAAATAATTTGTATATTTTGAGATGAAAACGCGGTGTATTAACCCTCTACTCGTCCCCAACGTAATCGCGGGTACTAAGTGCACGACGCATAATCCCAGACGCAACGATGAGCTGTAAGTACGCTCGACGACAATCGGGTTTGTGCATTAGGCAAAATAGCGGGCTAATATTTTCTATTGAGAGAATCGTGCTTAGCAGTTGGACGTAACGGATGGTAGGCGTTGGGGACATTTAAAAAAAATGTATGTACCTACAACTAAAATGAAAAAATCTGACTATGAATAACTAATTCATAAGATGTTTCTATTTAAATTAAAAAACTACAATTGAGGTTTGAGTTTTGTTGCAAGGTGCTCCAAAGACTAATTTTACATATTTTCCATCCAAATTTAAAGGCAATTGATACTTTATTAAATTTATATTTTGAACTAGAATCCATAAGTCAACTGCAATACAATAGAAGGATTAACTTTTTAGACTTTTAACATACCTAACATGGCATAAAAATCAAAACAATAAAACACACATGAAAATCAGACGTAAAAATCTCGTTTAAAATAATCCAACCCTCCAACACTCGGTGTGTGCAACAGTACCATATACACGGCGGTCTAATCGACCCCATCTGAGTGACATTTGATACAGTCCCGGGGATCATACCGCGCGTTAACCCTAAAACGCGCGACTGATGAGTAATAATAGCTAAGGATTAGCACAGGGACTAATGCTTTCAGCTTTTACTAATAAGTTTTAATCAGTCTCTAGTTTGATGGCAGAAATATATCCTACTAAGTTATATTATAAATTCGTAAGTTTGAATCGATAGATGGTTGGATGTTTGTTACTCAATCACGGCAGAACGACTGAAAGAATTCATAGGAAATTGGGTACAAAGGTAGATTATAGTTTAGACATAATACACAGGCGACATCACGAGTACAAGCTAGTTTTACTATAAAATATATACAATATTAGAACGTGACTCAAGACAAATTCAAAAGTGGCATTTCGGGCACTGTGGTCTATTAGGAAGTTACACTATAATATTTTTCTAATTAATGACCCTGCCGATAGATAATAGCCTATGTGCTATTCAATATTATTATTATTATACTATTTGCGTGACAAATTTAAGGCAGATCCTTTCAGCCGTGCTAGCATGATTCATAACTTTGGCATTTATAATATAATATAAAAAAAGATAAAAAATTCTCACTCTCCATTAGATCAAAAAATTAACCCTAAAAACTACGCTGTACTAACAAATTCCTCACAATTAACCCCTTCAACCCACTCACAATAATTCCGAACTCGATACCAACCGGTCGGTTGCATTCGCACCCATTTTTATTGCTACATGACATTTCAAATTGTTACACTGACAATAATAATTGTTGTTTGACAGGGGGCATAACTATACAATTGAATTAGAACCCCTGCAAGCAGGGGACAGTTATGTTTAATTGATTAGCTTATGCTACTTTATTTTATTGGGATTATTATTATTGAGTCGTAGTTATGTAAATCCCGCAACCTAAGCTAGTTTTCTACGTTGTTCAGTCAGTTTAGCTGTGGACTTCATTACGCTGATATATATATATATTCTACAGCGTCATCTAGTCCCAAATTAAGCAATTATATTTGCTTGTGTTATGGGTACTAAACAACTGATATACTACATACATACATTTTTTTTTTGTAAATACATACACATTATAGATAAATTATACCCAGACACAGAACAAACCTTTATGCTCATCACACAAAGATTTGTCCTGGGTGGGGATCGAACCCACGACCTCCGGCTTAGCAGTTAGGGTCACTATCCACTAGACCAATAGGCCAGTCAAATGATGATGAACAAAACAAAAATAAAGCAGAATTTGTGCCTGTGTGCATGTATGAAATAGAAACCTGTAGTGTGCCAGCGTCACGTCGTGCATCGGCTACGAACAGGCACACAAAAATCTTCTCCTAATCCGCACCATGTTTATAGTAAGTAAAACAGCTATAAAACATTTTTTTCTCCACAATGTCCTTTGATCATAAAACATTAGATTCATATTAAATTAATATTATTATGTTCACCCCACGTTGAACATCTGTCGCGAATCCCAATGATCTTTGTTACTGAACTGATAACCATCGGGATAATATAGTACTTGTTTATAAACTGCGGACTTGTGCAGTGTTTTGTCACTTTTATATTTTGTAGATACACATTTTTCTTTAATAGCAATAGACAAGTAAGGAACTCTTATAGGCACTAAAGATTAACCAAATTTCAGTATTGTCAATTATAATAGATATAATTTATTTGCATACATAGACAAATACATTCTTAATAACACAAAAATACACATTAGCTTCCACCGTGGTATGTCTGTTAAAAGTATCTACCCTATGAACTATTCCACATTATAATGTGCCAAATTTCATACAGACTCTTTTTATTTTAATTAACTTAACACAACAAAGAAGGAAATATTTTCCTATAAAAAAATAAATACATCGTCTCTTTAACATAAAGTAACTCATACAAAATCATTGAAACTAATCCGATAACATGAACAATCACAATAACAGTAGGACAAGTCATAAAAATTATGTGCCTCACTGCAATGAAATTTGTCAATGAACCCTCAACAGTGCGGGTGTACGGGTGGCAGAACCGGCAAATTAGTCGGCACGACTGTGCACTTGTTAGCAATTACTATAAGGGTTATAGTGGATGAGTGAGGGCACGGGACTCCCTTTCCCACGGTAAATTGTTTCACCGGTTCAATTCTGATACTGTTATAACTTATAAATAATGTTTTGAGGATGAATGTTTGTTACCCTTTTACGTAAAATCCCTGAAAGGATTTTAATAAAACTTGCGAATTTAGTAAAATAGAGTTTATTCAAAATTAAGAACATTTTTCTTTTGTACAGTTAGTAATTACTTAGTTGTTAAATAGAGTTGACTTGAATTTTTATAAGTAACAAATGTAGCTATGATATCAAAACTTTCAAAATTTATTTCCATATTTTAAATTTTTCCCGTTTTCTCGTAAGTTCTGGACACTATGTAAACTTAATAAAAATAATCGATTTAAAAAGAAAGGCTTTCATCTTTAAACTCACAATTCGTCTCTTATGTTATCCAATACAAGTTCTTTGAGAACATAAGGGTTCGTAAGTAGATAATAAACCCCACACCCACACAAACACATTTTACAACTTTACCAAAACTAGGTTTTCCATCAGCCCTTAGCAACCCAACAAAACCAAGAATCGATTTAAACTGAATTCGAATGCAAACAGAATCGCCCGGGGCCTGGCAAATAAAACTGGCAAACGTGCCAACCGCCGCCAAACGTGCCAGTGGCAGACTAGTGGCATTTTAAAAGTGGTTCGTTGCCATAAAACTACCTGCTTAGAAGTCGGATCGCGGAGGAGATATACGGGTGCTTTTACACTTAACAAACGCCATTTTAATGTTGAAATGAATAAATTAATTGTTAGAGCTTAATGTTTTAATATTGTTTTTTATAAATAGGTAATGACTAGGTAAACTATATTACATACCAATATAGTTTTCATATGTAATATGAAATAGAAGAGAGAGAAGAAATAGTATGTTAATAGAAATTTAGATGCGCACTTAATTATATTTCAGTGTATGAGATGCTAAAACAGTAATAAATTGATATACCTACTTACCTTATAATAACGAAAAATGTCGCAAAAATTCTCTCAATATCCTCAACAAATCAACCCGACATGCGACACGTCAAAATATGATTACATTTGAACGGATGAACATTATTATTCACATATTCAAATAAATTCAGCAAGCGAATTAATCCGGGCAATTGAATATTTGTCCAGTGTGAACGGCCCTTAACACAGAGTAACTACAGGTCAGATGCTCATAAATAATTTAATATAATTCTTGAAAAACCCTGTCCTCGTTGATATTTATTTATTTACGTGTAGAGACCCAAATTAGTGAGTGTCTCTGTAGGTACTTGACCGTGTTAATTTTTGTGTCGCCCGCCTTTATACACGTAATTTGGTCCGCTAATTCATTTAGTAGGTGTTGGTTTGCTTGATGATTACAAAATTGATACTCGACTGAATTTTGTAAGCGTTGTAGGGTTATTCAAAGTTGAATAATTATGATGCGCATTTGATTATGCTTTTTTTAAAGTATTATTGCAGTTGTTAAGTTTAACTTCCGAAGTTTTGATTAAGCGATGTAGAGGAATGCATTGTTGGAATAATTTTGCCTGATTAGATTTTTGGAGCCTGAATTTTGAATTAAGTGACACATATCACGCTACGCACGGGAGGCTTAAATATAACAATTATGCTGTCATGAAGTGCATTTTCAAATTCAGATACGTACTGGTTTTAATTAAACCTAGATAAATCCAGTGCATAATATGTGTAAGTAACACATACACTGGAGTTATCGTTTCAATTAAAAACTTAAATTGCAAATTAGTGCGATGTATCATTAATTCTCGTGAGAGCATCTAATAGTAATTTTCCAAATAAAAGTACAATATTTTCCCCAAAATTAATTTGAAAAATCCCAAAATGATATAAATTTTATTTATAGGTAAGTTTACTAATTTCGAACATCGGATTTTTCCTGAAAAATAATCACAGACCTATTTTAGGATTGTACCTAAGTAGGATACTTAGAAGTCGCTTGCATGCAAATACAAGCTTGTTAAACAAATGTGTCTCATACAAGTTTAATAGAATGTACAGCCATTAATAGTTGTAATGTATATTTATTTACAGACGCTAGGTTTAATATTATCCCTCTTGTAATTTTTAATATAGTTTCATTCGCTTGGCTTTTCTATTAAGTCTTTTTTTTTACTAGAGAATATTATGATGCTAATTTTTTTTGGTATTCACTACCGGTTTTTGGAAACCAGAATTTAAGAAGTTTTGTTTACAGGGGTTTTAGATTAAGGGTTTGCGGATTAGTATAAATAAGTAGTTAAAATATAATTTTTCGTTCGACGTCGATTTCGATATAAGTACACATAGCGAAGCCGTCAAATGAATAAAACTTGCATGCTCGCTATCATTTGCAAACATTCGACAGCATATCAAAATCGACTAAGCCGATTTTCGAGATCCGAGTGGGCCCGTTGTGTGTGCGATTAAGAAAAGAAGGATGTTACTGAACGTCATACAAAATCGCAAAAGTGTTGGCTATACTCGTATTCCTATACACTTCGGTGAGCAATAGTTTCAGACTATATAAAACTTCATCATCATCAGCAACCCATTAATGTCCCACTGCTGGGCTCGGGTCTCCTCTCCTCTATCTGAAGAGTTGAGAGTGCGGCTTGGTGGATCAGACATACACTTAGAATTTCTTCTAGGGTTCCTCACGATGTTTTCCTTCACCATTAGCAGATGGTAAGTCACTTGACTCACTCAGAATTGAACTCGAACCGCATAATTTGCATGCCGGTCCCTTAACGATTCGGCCACCATCGCTTGTGTGTCATGATGTAATTTGAACTAGATAAGCTTGAAAGTTTAAAACTGGAGCTTTAACTATCAGTTTACATACATACCTATATGGATTTATTTTTGCCTAATAATAATATATCATTTGTGCACAGTATAATCGGAACTAAGGAACGTAGTTGACACTATGAGTGTCCAGTCAGTCGTTATACGGGATAATCCCTCGCAAACACCAAACAATGTGTTCCTGTAAGCCAGGATAAACTATGAGTCTTAACTCGGTGAACGCAAGGTTTCATATTTGCGAAAACCGAGCTGAGACACTTGGGAGAACCACAGAAAGCCTAGACTAGTCTTAAAACGTGCAACGATATTATATCACAACAGTTTGTCAACAGCACTATTCTGTAAAACAGATGTAAGTTGAGATTTATCTAAGTAGCAATTTTTATCTTCTGCTGATTACAATAAGGTTCAAAATTGCCCAGCTATGTTTCTCATTTTATAACTATTTTTCACAGTGAGTACTAAAATGGTATCGCGTTTTTCTATCACGAAATCCTTAGTATCAGCCTGAATTTTGAAAATAAAATAAATGTGTCTATTGATGGCAATAGGCTCGTCCTTTAAGACGTGGGATCCGACATAGCTGGCAAAATATGGTGAGATACACATCTGCCTACCCCTAGGTGTGACTGGTGTGATGCTATGTTACATTCATCATCATGTCAGCCTAATGACGTCCACAGCTGGACATAAGCCTCATCCAATTTCCGCCAGCTGGAACGATGACCTGGTAAAGGTTGCGGGTGGCAGTTGATTGCAGTCGGCACAAAACCGCTCACTATGGCGGAAAAATTATATCAAATATTTGTTATTTTATCTGCAGGGTGACCTGTTCAGTGGGCTCAACGATGGTCTCCTCAGTCGAGCAGAAGCACTGGCAGCGGTGGACATCAGCAAACACCAGTCGGGGCCTCAGCCAGGACCGCCACTGCCGCAACTCAAACACGACATGGTTTACCACCACGGGGTTGGGGGACCCTCACCACATAATGCTAGGCCACATCAGGTCAGTTCATAACATAAAAAATATTTCAGAAAATAAAAAGCATGTTTCCGCCATGAATAATATAATAATAAAATATAATATTCTACCACATTCACACAGCGCCATCTAGTTCCAAAGTAAGCAATTATATTTGCTTGTGTTATGGGTACTAAACAACTGATATACTACATAAATACATTTTTTTTTGTAAATACATACATATTATAGATAAATTACACCCAGACACAGAACAAACCTTTATGCTCATCACACAAAGATTTGTCCTGGGTGGGGATCGAACCCACGACCTCCAGCTTAGCAGTCAGGGTCACTAACCACTAGACAAACAGGCCAGTCAAAAAAACAAAAGTCCAATGATGAATGAATGTGATGGGCAGACAATACAAAATTAGCCTCATGACGTCATTGTGACCAGACGTGCAAACAAATCAATTTGCAAGGCAATGCTTGTACAAAGCTATTGCTATCGTCAACAAGGGTCACTAACTTCATGTAGCAACAATATGCGCTGGTCCCCTCACACAGCATATGTAATTCATATTCAGAAATCAGCAAATATCTCGCTCGTAGTCCTCATATCGCAAGTTTACGAGGGTTCCGTAGGCGCGGATCGGTCGAATTTGCAAAAATTTTACGATACTACCTTAGTTTTATTGATGGAAAATTCGATTTCATATGATTTGTATGGATTGGAGGGGAGTTATATCGTTTTAATAATGCCTCTTGCTTCTATGGCTTCTAATACATGCTGTTTTATATCAAAGGGTATTTTTATGTCTACCTACTTGTTGTTACACTTACTTTCTTTTTACATAAAGACATATTCACTGACTTGAACCCGCGACGATGGTCGCGGGTTCAAGTCGTTCTCATTGTGGGTTTGTATTTTTTTATTACTTATTTAGCATCTAGATAAAATGTTGAACCAAAGCATAGGAAATTTCTTAATATGTAATGTAAGTAGGTATATAATTACTCTTTTAAAGACACCCAAACTCAGAAGTACTATCTGTGGGTTAACCCAATCAGTAGGTAGTAGTGATCTATTGTCAACACATTGCACCTGTACACACCTGGGTAGTTAGCGTACCGAATAGTTTAATTCGACCTCTGTTGGAATAATATAAATATAAGTACTTGAAAATTACTTATTTCAGTGAACCTAAATTAAATAAAAAGCCATTTATTCTACGACTAATTTGACAATACATTTAATAATGTTACTATGTGACTAATACTAAAATTATTTGAGTAAAAAATATAACATAAATCTATTTTAACCACTGCCACTGTCCCGTCCGGTAATTGTCTGGCCTGTCCGCTGACGTCATTTGATATTGTTAGTATAATTTCATGTATTTCACTTTTAAAATTTAGATTAACGTTTGAAAAATTTATTAATTATTTTAAGCCGTATAACACCATACATATAATATTTATACATAATTATTATGTAAGGTTATATAGCAGACCGCCCAGAAACCCTATTCGCAATTTCAAGTTGATTTCGAATTCGCTCTAAAATATTTGAAAATGACAGCGACCATATTTACATTTTCAAACATTTGGCAGAAATTTCGAATCGACCAACCAAATGTTGACATTCTGAGGATCGACTTCTATGAACCTACAAACTTCGTGGCTATGGAAATCCTTGAGTAACTTCTATCAAGCTATCAGCAAGTCTTGTAAAATATATATAAACTAGTTCCACTCGCGGCTAATGCGGCGGCTGGTTACATCTAACCTGTACTAATCTGTAACTCACAGACACAAAATTCAAAACCAAGATCCCTTCTATCATGTGTTATACCTCTATAAAATTACACAAACTCCAACAATAGTTATTACAGCGAATAGTGCATAATATCGACTCGTTTTTATAATACACATATATCTCAGCCCCCGGTCCCTAAGGGCTAAGCCCTACAAGATACACACAAATGCATTGCAAGTTATTATTATTTATGTAGGTACGGACGTATCTGAAATGTTTCTGAACGAAAAGGTTTCGGTTAAGTAACTTTAATCGAGGCAAATAATGGATTATTGTAAAGCTGTACTTGTTTAAAGGTTATAACTTTGATATTGTTCTAGACTGGATAGAGGGATAAAGGTTTTAATACTGAAAATAGAGGATAGTTTATGGATGTAAGGTCTCAGACATTAGGAGCTAGACAAGTGGTAATCCATTCGATCTATCTATTCTAAGACATTTCAAATTTGTACATTGATCACGTGAAATGTCGGTAGCTTATGCCAGAGAATGGTTATTGAAGTGACATTTAAATATTTCGAATAGAATCAGTGATTAGGAGGGGCTAGGTTAAAAGCGATGGTGGCTGAATGGATAAGAGACCGGCGTGTTAAACACGCGGTCCGAGTTCGATTCCGACCAGCAGCACCAATGTGGATTTCACTTTGTGGAATTTATATGTACTAGTCTTGTGATTTACCATCTGGTAATGGTGAAGGAAAACATCGTCAGGTAACCCACATACCCTAGAAGAAATTCTATGGGTATGTCTGATCCACCAACCCGCACTAGGCCAGCGTGTGTGGATTATGGCCTAAACCCTCTCAGCTCTCTAGATAGAGGAGAGGAGACCCGAGCTCAGCAGTGGGACATTAATGGGTTGCTGATGATGCTGATGAAATATTGTTATTTCCGGGTGCTAATCATTATACAGTCTACCCTTATCTATTAAAAAGAATACATGAAATTAAACTATTCATAGGTTTGACATGTAGGTATGTATGTATAAGGAAAAATAGTAATAAGCTCTTCACAAGTTTTCAAGGACACTAATTACGAAAATGTTATTTATTTTGACATAAAATAAAATTCAACCCCTAAAGGGGTTAAACAAGGAAGAGAAATGAGATCAAAAACACAAATAAGTACGTGTTTTTTTTTTGCTTTTTATTTAAATTCAATCCTAAAGGTGATGAAATTGTAATAAAGACGTTTTAAAACGAAGCAGTTGTTATTTTTAGGTTTTTATGGACAGGTAATACGCAATTACTACTTCAGTTAAGAAGTGAGTTAATGAGTTCTTTTTGGTGTTTGTAAAAACTACCCTAAGCGATGAAATGGGTGTGAAAATTATTAGAAATTGATATGGATGTCATTTTCTAGGTTTCAGGGACGCTGATTACGAAAATGTTATCTATTTTGACGTAAATTGAAATTCAACCCCTGTAGTGGGATGATAGGTAGGTACATGAAAATCCATGAATTGCACTTAAAACAAAGATCTATGTAAATATCGAAATCTACGCGGACGAAGTCACAGGCAAAAGCTAGTATATTATGTTTGTATATAGTTGTAAGTACACTTATTTAGTTACTTGTATCTTACACCTACACAAAAAATTCAAAGAGACCAAAGTTTAATGGCAAATAAATACCAAATAAATATGGAACAGCAAAGATGTGGATCTCATAAATTATTTATAACTTTATTCTTGCGCTGAAAAATAGTTTTTGAGCTGTGTCTTGACAGATAGACGGCTTCCTTAACACTGAATTGTTCCATATTTAATAAGATTGCCTTGATGGAATAGCGGGAGTGGGCACTACTTTCATAAAAGAGTTACTTTGATGCCTGAGTCGGGATAAAACTGCTGAAGGCCTGCACCTAGTGCAGAAGTAATAATAATAATATTCTACCACATTCACACAGCGCCATCTAGTCCCAAAGTAAGCAATTATTTGCTTGTGTTATGGGTACTAAACAACTGATATACTACTTAAATACATTTTTTTTTGTAAATACATACATATTATAGATATAGTATAGTTTTCGTGGAGATTTTAATGATTTTTGACATTATTTCAATTAATGAAAGTTAATGGTAAAGGTCATGTTAAAATAAAAGAATCATCATCATCAGCAACCCATTATGTCCCACTGTGCTAAATTCTTTGAATTCATCCGCGAAAATCATTTGTCCACAAAAAAAAATATAGGACCATACGCAGACAAGAGCACTGCGAGACTTTTCTCGCATTTACCTTTGTAAATTGAAACAAATCCGTCTTGCCAGCGTGGTACAGTACGCTAAATTCCCTCAATAACCTTTGGAGGAGACCCGAGCCAAGCAGTGGGACGTTTATGGTTTGAAATAATGATGAAACTAATAGGCTAATTAGACTTGTCTTCGCATCATCATCATCATCATCGGAAGTTGTCTGTGAGACACGTATGCCTACCCCATCGGGGCGATAAGATAAGTGTGTCTTATAACACACGTAATGATAACGAGATCTTGTTTTACTTACGAGTATAAGTTATTTATTCAATACAATTTTTAAAACATAATTAAAAATAATAAATACTTACAGCTACTACTACTTTGACTGTCACCGTGGCGCAGTGGTTAAGGTGGTCGCCTCGCCACTACATCGCCGTGCTGGGTGACGTGGGTTCCCACACGAGACAAATATTTGTGTGATTCATAGATATTTGTTTCTAGTCTGGGTGTACTTTGTGTCCGTTAGTTTCATGTTTGTAAAGCTCCCCGCGACACAGGGCTTGTTCCCTAGTGCGGGCGTTGTCTTTTTTAAAAGAGATAAAGAGCTACACTATACATCAGAGGAATATCCCAATATTACAATATCTGATTGAGGTCAGATTCCTGAGGAAAAGTTGCGAGGGCAAGGCTAATGCGTTGTCCCAGGTAAAGGCAAGCCTTCTTCTTGCCTCAACTCGTCAAAAAAATTCGCGATGAAAATATATCATATCTTTGTTGTTAGTTAAAGCACGGAAAACAATTAAACCGATTAGTACACAGTCCTATTTAAATGTCAGAAAACGGGTCCACGTGACGTGTCTTATTTTAAGGAACTGTAAATGCCTTATTACCGAAACGTCGAGCAAATTATTATTATCGGACGTTTCGATCGAATTGCACAGATCGTGGTCTAGGGCTCACTGTAAGCATTTAACTTCAATCAAAGAATCAATTTGTCCAAAAATGACATCTTTGAACAACTTTGCCCTTAAAAAATGTGTTTATATTATGTTTGTGTGTGTATTTTGTATATTTGTCTAAAGTAGTTTGAGAAAACTGTCTTGGATTAAATTAATTTTAAGTGTAATAAAAATATTTAATAACTAGAAATGTATCGGTTTGTTTCTCAAATAACAAAATAAACAAATCTAATTTGCAGTAAGTATGTGGTCAGTAAAGGACACAACGCGATGACACGACACGGAAAATGTATGTGAGTGACGTGTGATCACGTGTGATGGAAGTAGAATTACGTATTTTGAAATGAAAACCCAGCTCGCTTTAAATACGTTCGATGGTTGACTTTGGAATAAATTTCAGCACAAATGTTCATATTCCAATGGACAAATTACGTAAAGATATTCATTTAATGATAAAATTTTAGAAGAGATTGTTGCGGCATAGTTTGCGAAGTACACATAAACTGTAAAATTTTCGCCCACATATTATTATTATGTGTCTTATTAGATATTGAATTTCGATCCCCGTATTCAGCAGCTCATTACGAGCCCATCAAAGCAATGATATGCAATTTATGTGACATGTATTGACATGACATTATTATTGGTTACGAACGTAATAGGTACTTACAAGTATAAGTAGTAACAATAAAAAAGCTATAAGAAATCGGAATACCACTTATTCCGTTTTCCTAGCCTTGTTTCAAAGCATTTTGATTCAATTATCTATTTAAGTCCTCTAATAACAAGTTGATTGTTCTGTCCGTCGCGTCAGTCTGCCCGTCAATTTTTAACTACGACTTAGAACTGTTTAGACTATTGATCGTTATATTCTCAAGAAATAAAAACTTACGGGTTGATACAATACGATTAGAATTTTTAAAACTTTAAGTTGTTATTTTTCACCACGGCATTTACATTAAATATTAAGCAATTTCCATCGCTTTGGTTTAACATTTTATATAAATGCTAAACAAGTAATGGAAAAATTCAAACCCACGACGGGACTTGAACCCGTGACCCTGCCATTCCGTGTGCAGTGCTCTTCCATCTGAGCTACGCGGGTGGACGTCCCTGAGATAGAATTTATCCATTACCTGTTAACATGATGACGTCATGACAACGTTTTTCTTCTTATCACCGTGGCTCGTTACAGAAACCTACGGCATTTGCCCCGAAGTGGTAGGCAGATGTGCATCACACTAACATTTCGGCAGCTATCTTTAGCCGATAAAATATGCAATCGGCCTTAATATATCGCATCGGAAAAATGTGTAGTATTTGCCACATAGTAAATACTTAAAATACCATAAAGATAGTTATACTATAACTATTTCACATTATCAAGTGAGAGTTTTGAAGAGTGCGTAATTATTATAGGACGTTTAATAAAAGATCCCGCTAACTAACTTTAGATCTAGTTAGTTTTAAGTAGTGGGATCCTTTATACAATGTGTCTTGAAAAACAAACTTACACAAATAAACTACACACAACTTTATAACAAGTAGGTACTTAATTGTTGAAGGCACATAAATAGTTAGACGTATTTCTCATACATCGAAGTAATAACCTCGCGTTCAGAGGGCCTAGTCAGTTAGAATCTGGACTTAATCGATTACAATGGTATCGCAATCGATTATGTCGAGATCGACTGTCAAATGTGTGCAATTTAATAATGTCACTGTTTTCAAACATTTGACAACAATTATGTCGATTACAGAGGTATCTAGTAGTCAATACCACTGGACAACCAAATTCAATCTAAAAATCTAGTACCAAACTTATCCAATAAGAAAACCATCACCCCAATCGTTCAAGCAGTTCCCCCAAAACTACATACGAGGAAAACCTATAAATAATACATTTAACATGATAAACTCTCGCCCAGAATGTGTTGGCAATTTTTTACCCCTCCCCTAGCCTGGGGAACCCGCCTAATGCTTTCTTTATTGCCCACGGAACCCAAGCTAACAGTTAGAGGGGAACCCGACAACTTACGGGGTTATATCTGTGTAATCTGTAAATGTAAGTTGGTTACAGTTTGTAACTGTTGTTTTGTAGAAGCACCTACAAAACAACAGTTACAAACTGTAACCAACTTACATTTTAAGTTTGTGCCCTTTTGTTGTTTGTGAATTGAAAAAGGGTTTATAAGAAAGCTTGCTTTCTATTGTAGGTACTTCATTTCAAAAGTATATACCTAATCCACTTAAAGGATGTTTCGTGTCACGGTGTTTATGGTTGCGCTTCTCCAAAACAGCTTGACAGATTTTAATGATTTTTTTTGTTTAATTGGTCGGTATAACGTATAAGAATAGGTAAAATGCATTATATGCTAAAATAACATTTGCTGGGTAATATAATTATATAGATATATAAAAATGCTATGGTCATGCGATTTGCGGATAATTCTTTGTTTTAAATATGCGTCGATATTTAACGAGGGTACTAAGAGAAGAAAACAAGAATTTAGAGATTCTCATCGTAGAAATTGCATGAGAACTGCCACATACCGAGTTCGGTCTCCTAAATATTATTTATAAAGCCTATCACTACTACGAAAATAATCGTCACTAAACAAACACGACAGTTTTGAAAATCTTACGACCTCTTAAAAACACATTACAGATACTCCATTCCTTAGTCTACATTACATTAAACTCATACAATATTTATTTATTTATAAATTATTCTTTAATTTATTCAAAAACTTATTTGAAGTTTGTCTAAGATAAACAGTTCTCGATACCTGTTAACTTAATATATTAAAACAAAACAATACAATGATGCTCGGCCTGCTCGTAAGGCCCGTCCGTCACCGCCAGCTATGTTCCTAATATCATCCGCAGCAACCTATTATTGTCCCACTGCTGGGCTCGGGTCTCCTCTCCTCTATTCTGAGAGCTGAGAGGGTTTTTATGTGCCTAATATGTAGATACAATATTGAATGAGCAAACTTAAAGGGCTGCGCAAACGAGACGGCGCGGCGCGGCAATAAAGACCGCGTCTGACCGTGGCTGCCCGCGGTTTGCCCGCGCCGCGCTGCGATGCGCCATCTACGTTGGTGCATTGTTTGTGGTTAGTGGGGGGGGCGGCGCGGTCTTTTAGCCGTCGTGTGCGTTAACAGTATAGGAATCCTTTCGCTGTATAGTTCGCGGTGAAAGTACCGGCACGCGCCGCCCTGTCGTCTGTTCTATGCCTCAGAGCACGTCGCTCTCCGGCAAAAAAAGAGTCATAACACGTAATAATTCGTTTTGTTATTTTGTCTCTTTTTTCCAGCAAAAAAGAGTCATAATGTCAAATCAAATTATTACATGTTATGACTCTTTTTTTGCCGGAGAGCGACGTGTCTTTTCGCAACGTCTCTTTCAAAGCACAGGGACGCTCGATTATGCAAGTGCAAACGGCCATATATCTATAGACTGACTTAATAGAGCCACGCTTAATGTGCATATTCCGACACGTCTCCTCCTTACATTTTCTGGTACTGTTGTCTCTGAACATTCATTTTATCATCTGATGATGATAAAATGAATGTTCAGAGACAACAGTGCCATATCATAATCATATCAGCCCAACGACGTCCACTGCTGGACATAGGCCTCACCTAATTTACGCCACCGCGAGCGGTCCTGTACCGCCTGCAACCAAACAAAAAGTATTGAGTTTTTGGTAAAAAAAATCTAAGTTATCAATACTCGGGATTATTTATTGTAGAAAAGTTATAATATGAATTTTATTGTTCTATGTAAAAAATTACTTTGTTTTTAGACTATATACTAAGTTATGACTTTATTTAGAGACAATAGGGTCAATAAAAAATAGTGCATGGACGAAACGTATCGGAACACGCACCTTAACATATTTTATCACAAATCGGCAACATTTTATACCATATTTTACCCGACACAAAGAAAAGAGGGTGACATGTTCCATAGCGTAACGAACCCTGCAAGATTATATAGATAACCCTACACTCGTGTGACAAACGCTCCAACTTAAACAAAAAAGTGTACAAAGGGCAAATAACGCCCCTAGGGGGTTGATATAGTATTTTTAGTACCCAATTGTCGCGTGATTCTCTAGAGACTGTCATGACGGCTTGTGTAATGTTGTTTAAAACTAATGCTAGAGGGCGTTACGTGTAGACGAAATAATATTTATAATAATAAGGGCGTTTTGAAACATATTAAGTATAGGCGGTATTTTGCACCGCATTGCTAGAAGAAAAGGAAGGGTTTAATTTTTTCAGTATTTATGTACCTATTTATCATCGCCAATAGTTATCAACATCACCATCATCATTGTTATCAACCCATTAATGTCCAACTACTGGACTCAGGTCTCCTCTCCTGTATCTAGAGAGCTGAGATGGTTTTCGCCAATAATAATAAAGCTGTCTCCAACCGTCAAGAACCTAGGTTTGCTCATGGACTCTACTTTAGACTGGCCAGCTCAAGTGACAAGTGTAAGTCGAAAAGTTACCGGTATCCTGCGTGCTCTTTATGGTTATAAAAACTTCTTTCCTTACAGGACCAAGGTAACGCTTGTGCAGACTTTAATCCTCCCTCATACCGACAATGGTGATGTGTGTTATTTTGACCTGAATGCAGACCTTCTATTTTCTTCGATTTATTTTTAACCTTCGCAACTTCGTATGACCTTGTGTCTACTTATCTTATCGTTCTAAATTCAATTGGTTGTCTATTGTGCATTGTCACAATAAACGTGGTCTTACTACACTCTATTCTCTGCTTACATCTCCCTCTCCACCTTCCTATTTAATCAAATATTCTAACTATCTTTGCTCCGTTCATGAGCGAGAACTTCGTTCTTCTAATAATCGCCTTCTTGTTTGCCCTTCTCACACCTCTGATTTTATCCACTATTCTTTTCCCGTCCAATCCATTCTTCTTTGGAATGTTCTATATATATATATATTCTTCTCTATATATATTATAAATATATATTATTTATTTTTTTCTATCTATATATATATTATAAATATATAATATGTATATTTATAATATTTATATCTATATATTTATATTTTTGTGTTTCTTTTGTTAATGTCTTCATAGATAAATAAAGTCCATACCATCTAAACATCTGTATATTTTTATGAATTTTTTGTATATTTATTAGTTGAACTCTCCTGTTACTTTTATTAATGCATCTACTTCTACAATTTCTCTGCATCACCCAATGGTTGACTGGTAGAAAATGCCTAAGGTATGTCCGCCTGTACAAAATTACTTTGTATGAAGTTAAATAAATAAATAAAATAAATATTATGCACATACAATATACAAGTCAAGGGAATTTCAGTTCTATAGACATAGTTATAAAGAATTGTTTACAGACGTAATGTATTGCGCAGGTGCTTCGATTGATGGGGGATACGCTTGTGGTGCGGCCACGAAACTCGCTAGTTAAATGAAAAATGAGTATAACATAAAACATAAGAAAATGTTTGAACAGTGGAACAAACATAATTGTGAAATGAAAATTTTTTAGTAAAATATCTTTATTAATTTATTTTCTTTAGGTTAACACTGATGGGTAGCGGAGATAGATAGAACACTGGGTGACCCGCCTGTTAGTTTGTCACCTCTATTATTAATAAAGATAACTGCAATAACTCAGCTGTTTAGTGAATTGGAAGGTCCAATGATCGGAACTTTACGTGCCTGTAGTACTGTAGGTAAACCACAGGAGTACGTAGATACTTACTAACGTGCAGTACGTACGTGCTTCTGTGGTTGGTGACCTTGAACATTGTGTTCAAAATCACTTTCGGTAGCGATAGGACTTTCTTTTCTCCTATATGTAAATAAATAGATGATGGTCGATGCGGCAAAAAGATTCTCGAGTGACGGCCACGTGTTAGAAAGCGCAGTGTAGAGCACGAAATGGACCGACGACCTGGTAAAGATTGCAAGAGTAAAGATGCTACTTGTACCTACCTATCTTTCAACAAGGGGGGCCTGGTGACCTGTGGCACAGGTTTTCGAAACCTATATCAGGCACCAGTCCTCCACAAATGAAAATAGCATTACAGTTACAGCATAGCCTTAAGACTTAATTTTGTGGAAGGAAAAATAAACGCATTTATTTATTATTATTAAAGATTGCGTGTGGTTGTTGCATGCAGGCGGCACAAAGCCACACGCAGTGGTGGAAGTTAGGTGAGGCCTATGCTCAGCAATGGACGTCATTAGGCAAATATGATGAAGATGATGATAAAAATGGATAGTTGTAGAAAAAGATCGTTTATTAAGATCGTTTATTTACATTTTAAGATTTATTGATTTTCCATCAATAAATCTTAAAACGTAAATAAACTTCTTTCTATGATTCGAAAAAGTTTACGTTGCGAGAGCATTCCAATGGCTCAGAATCAGGGGGTAGCTCATCTGGCAACCTTGTGGGTGGACGTAGTTGTCGTTAAATCGCTATCTCCGAATCCTCTACCCGCTCTTCTAATGGCCACCCCTCACGACAAATTTGGTCACTTGTTTGAATCAAACATAACAAATCACTATTAAAAGAATTTAACTTATATTAAATTAGCTTGCATTTTTAGTCTAGAGATGGGGTAGTTTCGACATTATTTAAATAGGTACATTGTTTATTTTTATCGAAATTGCATTACTTTACGTGATACTTTAATATTTATTAAAGTATTTTATTTTGTAAGAACAAGACATTGATAACAATTTTCATCAAATGTTAAAATAAATTTATTTGCTTTATCACTTCAGTTAGTTTGCCGCTTTATAAAAATCTATCATTAAATATTAAGCAATTTCCATCGCTTTGGTTTTAACATTTTTATATAAATGCTAAACAAGTAATGGAAAAATTCAAACCCACGACGGGACTTGAACCCGCGACCCTGCCATTCCGTGTGCAGTGCTCTTCCATCTGAGCTACGCGGGTGGACGGACGTCCCCGAGATCGAATTTATCCCTTACCTGTTAGCATGATGACGTCATGACGTTTTTTTACTTATCACCGTGGCTCGTTACAGAAACCTACGTAATGAAAGTAGAAACTCAATATTTACATTAAATATTAAGCAATTTCCATCGCTTTGATTTTAACATTTTTATATAAATGCTAAACAAGTAATGGAAAAGCACTGCACACGTATTGGCAGGGTCGCGGGTTCAAGTCCCGTCGTGGGTTTGAATTTTTCCATTACTTGTTTAGCATTTATATAAAAATCTATCACTTATAAAAAACATAAGAAGAGAAAATACTGTTACTATTCTATTATATTTTGGTCAGACAGGCAAAAGACCTTAACAAAACTCTTCAATAGATTTATAATATTCATGTTACCACACTCAAACAATACAAACAGTACTTCACCGACACTCCTTACACTCATTGACTCACCTAAAATAGGTAAACAGGTACTGAGAATATCGATACTAATTCAGTATTCTAATACAACCAGTTATTACAAGTATAAGTAGCCTGTTACGGTTGTCGTGAACTATTATAAAAGCTGTCTAGACCTTTACACAACCTATTCTACTTGCTACTAATATGTTACTATACAGCTTGTAGTTTTGTAATTACTACCTAGAGGCAATGATGGGTTAAATAGTACATGTCGTCATGTATTAACTTAAGTCCTCGTATAACTAATTACGGAATAACTATCTTAAATTGGTTGAAATGCAGTTAAGGGGTCTGTTTCGATATGCAACTAATTGTGAGAGTAATTATAGAGGAATTTAAAGTTTTAATTAAGGATAATTTAGTGAATAGTAGCGTAATACCAGTTTGTTCGATTTGTCATGACGTCAGGAATTGAATGCATCAATTCATTATTATAAAACGTATGATTTTTTTATGCTCGATGATAAATTAGACTATATCAAAATAGCATAGCGCTTTTTCTGGAAGGGGTAGGCAGAGGTACATTACACCCACATTTCACTAGTTATGTTTGGTCCCATGGAATAGACGGCCTATTACGACTAACCAGACGCATTTTTAGTAAGTACTGAAAAATATTTTACTTATGGAAAATTGTAACTGAAAATTAACATAATATAAAATCAGGGTCGTTTGGGTTTTTTTGCTCGAAGGCGTAACTTTCGGCTATTCGTCAGCCAAAAACATCTTTTGTCATTTAAAAAAATATCGATGATTATTTCGGGTTTATCGATATTAATATTAACATTATTGTCCCAACCCTAAACATTAACACGGATTTCTTCTCGTGTAATGCGAATCAATATCGTTTTTATTGTCTATTAGTAGGTTTGCGATGAACAACTTGAAGTTTTAAATTGTAAAATATTATAACATATCAAATAATAACTAATAGTTAAGTAAATCATATAAAATATTAACTTAAAAATTAAATAATTATAAAATATAAAATTCTGTAAATACAAGCTGCGATTGATCTTGTAAGTTTGAAATCTAATATAAATAAACCTCAATTGTTGGTTATTCCCAAAATAATAATTAATGAATAAATAATAAAAAACAACACTGCTCATTCCTACCCAAAAACAATGCTTCATCCAACTAAAATATTAAATTAAACATTATTTTATTCAATAAACGACGCAACTAAATTCAATAAGGCCATGAATTTAGTTCAAATTTGGAAAAAGACATGTTTGTTTTATTTCGTATCACAAAATATATCGTGGATGTACATTGCAGAGGTACGTGCGGTACCCTAATTGTGACGTAGTGTGCCCCTGGGACACTGGACACGAACCTGGGACTGCATGTAATAGATAGTGCACTTTTATTTTATTCAAGTTGTTTCTTTGAGAGTTGTCTATTCTTAGTAATACATAGATATTAAATATAAATATATTAATTTCGTTTATCATATTATACCTACTTACTACGATATTTTTAACCGACTTCCAAAACAAAAGAAGGAGGTTCTCAATTCGACACGTATGTTTTTGTGTGTGACGCGATTTCTCAGCCGATCATGAACTGTTTTTGTATCTATTATAAATTTTATTATAGATATATTATATTATTATAGATATTATTGTCTACTCTTTTAATTCAAATTTTTACATGTACCTAAATATGGAGTTGAAGTCGGTTTTTGTTTTTTTTTTATGATTTTATTATTTATTACCCTCGTGGAATTAGATTTTCCTTCTTTTCATAGAACCCTTCCTCGGCTTTTGTGCTTAGCA
Source organism: Laspeyria flexula (assembly GCA_905147015.1). NCBI lineage: Eukaryota > Metazoa > Arthropoda > Insecta > Lepidoptera > Erebidae > Laspeyria > Laspeyria flexula. The sequence goes on along the minus strand of LR989949.1, from coordinate 4,022,509 downwards.
ACAAATTTAACGTAAAAGCTCCTATTACCGCCAGTTTTAGCTGTCTTAGGATTCACTTTAAAAAAATAGATATAAGCTGTTATGTTAGGAAAGATGTTATAATTTATAATTAATCTCAACGAAGTATTCTTTGCAATTCAGTACTTAAATTCAATATTCAATAACACAATAATTACTAAATAATTATTTAATCCAAAAGAGTAGTTGATTCTATTACCGACCCATAGAATGCGGCAAGATTCTATTAACGATTTTTCTACTTCTTTTACCGACCGGTACGAAGTTGTCATTTCTTCTATACTATTAAATTAAAAAAAATAGTTTTTAAGGCATTTATTATATAACAACAATAGTTATGAGATCAACTTTATCACAATATGAACATAATTATTTATTGCAACGCTTAGAGCACTTATTTTTTGTTATTTTAGTGATATATATATATAATTAAAATATAATATATATATATATATATATTTATTATTTCTCTTGGCACGCAGAGTTATCCTCGGTATGCCATAGGTTTTTGAAGCTTCGTATATGCTGGTCCCTTCATTTATAGCTAGAAGCGCAGTTTCTAGTTGAGCAGAGGCGTACTGCTTGCGCTTCTACGGCTCCATGATTCTATAAAAGAACACAATCTTTAAAGAGATATAGATAGAGATATAAGTTACACGGCCCGCATTCCGTCCCGCCATTTTTATTTGATTTGAAAACAAATGAAATATAGCCAATGCCATGAAGCATGACTGAAACTGGATAGCAAATATTATTTTACATTAATAATATGTCCTGTGACAAAATCTCTCAAAACGTCACGTATGCAAGAAATAAGCCAAAAACATACATTTTATTTTTATGTTTTATATATATCACCAAAAATATCGTCACAGTTGTGAGTCGGTAATAGAATCAAGTATGAAGGTCTATTAGCGACCCATTATAATAATAGGGATATTGTCTAACGTTGAATCGAGTTTTACACAAAATCTTTAAGAAATAGCTTTGTCGTTAATAGATCTAACGATGTAAAATAATTTTAAGAACTGAACAAGAAAACAATAAAATCAAATGAGGTAGTTTATAATTGATATTATTTTAAAATACTAAATTTTCTCAAAATTTTTAACAACGCCATGGGTCGTTATTAGAATCAAGTTTTGAAATTTGGATTGTATTACCGCCTTAAATTAAAACATGGTTTTATAACACAAAAACCAATAAAAAGTATTATATTAAGAGTTAGTTTAGAAAAAGAATATATACGTTAAAGTTGTAATGTGATAACAAGAAGACAAATCCATTTTTAGTGTGTTATTTTCCTTAAGTAATATTTAGGTGTACTTACGTGGCTGGAGACGCGACACTATGAAATGTGCGTCCGCTTCGGGCGCGTCCCTTTAACATTCAAATTATTTCTTTCACTGGCTATTTAAACACACAAACTTTACTCTTTTTGGTGGCCAACAAAAATACGTAACTAATTTTTAAGGTATGACATTTCTGAAACTCTATTTTATGTCCAATATGAGTGATTTAAAAATTGGATCGTTAATAGAGTCACATTTTAGGGGGTCGTTAATAGGAGCTTTTACGTTAGTCATTCATTTTTAGTTAAATAAATCATCTACCACGTTACGTTTTGTTAATACTAAAGCTGAACACCCCGAACGTTTATTTATTTGCAGTTTAAGAAAAAAAAATCAAAATTTAAACATAACATCATGAAGTTATATACATTTTCATGCTTATTTTTGTCGCCGAATATCAGTAGTTTATGTACCTATTTTTAGTACTTAGGTATTTATTTATCGCTGCTAGTAGATGGTGCGGCACAAGGCGTTAGGCGGCCGTTGATATACATCAAATAACGTTGTCCAAGCTTTCAAATTTTAATACACTTTTGGCAAAAATATAAAATGGCATAAAAACTATTGGAATCGATTCTGCTACTGATTCTGAAGAAACTACTTTCAGGTGTATAAATATAAAAATGAATTGATCTTATTAGAGATACTAGAACTCGAGAACAGCTGAACCGATTTGGTTAATTTCGATTTTTAAATATTTGAATACAAAATTAGCCAAATCGGTTCTGCCGTTGTCGACTTCTTTGTATCTCTAACAAAGTCTCTCTCTTGTCGGTCCCTCATGGCTGAGAATCGAAGTCATTTGACGTAGATGGTTTGCCCGTAAAAACAAAGTCAATTCATTTTAATATATAAAATGTCTTTATACGTTCACATTATTGTATTGTAATCGAGTTTAGAGTTAATATGAATTAGAACAATATAAGTTCTTATTAGTTTTTTAATTTTTGTTTTAGTTGTTTAGTTTTATAGTTTCAATTGCATAAAAGACTAGATGTAAGGAATTTATTAAAACGCAACGCATTGCCAATCACCTAATTAGTAGACACAACGTTTATGATCGAGTTTAAAAAACGGACCTGTACCATAAACCTGTACATTTTGTAAACAAAGACACCCTGATCAATAACATTTGATGGCATTCCCCGAGGAAGCTTGTACTCAAACGTAAAACTAACGCTAAATCAAAACCGATGCTCAGTCTGCATCAGAATATTAATGGCAGCGCATATGGGCGCCTCGCTCGCCTAAACAACAAACATTCATTTTCGCAACAATACCGGTCAACAACTTAAGCATATTGGCTGAACACTCGCTCCCAATCAACGTCACAACACGCGCCCCCTAGCGCCCCCATAGCCCCTCTATGAAAAAACACAAGTGTTTGCTCTCATAAAGAATGAGTGCAAATCTGCACAATGATTGTTTATGTTTCCATATCGAGCCGAGTGCCATTGTTCGCGAGCTGTACCCTCGCTTTATTTACAATAAAACGTACGATTTAACATCAATGCCAAAGTTAATGCCACGGACGAATATAATGGCTTTCATAATCCTCTTAATAAGTGGAGTGTCTGCCGGGATCTCACGCGTGAGTCTGTTCATGTGTTCGCAGATGGGGCACCACGGCATGGAAGGGCTGGACATGCTGGACCCGCTGACGTCATCGTCAATGACGACACTGGCGCCGATGGGTGAAGCTGCGCCGCCGCACCACCAGCTGCACGGCTACGGCGCCATGAACCACGTGATGAACCACCACCACCACGCGGGTGGGCTGGCGCACGCGCCTCCCGCGCACCTCGGACATCCCGCCGCCGCGCTTCACCCCGACACCGACACCGACCCTCGAGAGCTCGAAGCTTTCGCCGAACGGTTCAAACAACGAAGGATCAAACTGGGCGTGACCCAGGCGGACGTCGGCAAAGCGCTGGCCAACCTCAAACTGCCCGGTGTGGGCGCCCTCTCACAGAGTACCATCTGCCGCTTCGAAAGTCTCACGTTAAGTCACAACAACATGATCGCACTCAAACCCATCTTGCAGGCGTGGCTCGAAGAGGCGGAAGCACAGGCTAAGAACAAGCGGAGGGATCCCGACGCACCGAGCGTACTCCCCGCAGGCGAGAAAAAACGTAAAAGAACATCCATCGCGGCACCGGAGAAGCGGAGTCTCGAGGCGTACTTCGCGGTACAGCCGCGACCTTCTGGCGAGAAGATCACTGCCATTGCGGAGAAGTTGGATCTAAAGAAGAACGTGGTGCGAGTGTGGTTCTGCAACCAGCGGCAGAAACAGAAGCGTATGAAGTTTGCGGCGCAGCACTGACCGGCGGGCGGCGGCGCGGCGCTGCTCTACCCGGGCGCCGGGTACGGGTACTAGCCGCGCCCCCGCACCGCCGCCGCCGCCCGCACTCGCCGCCACACACACACATACACACACACATACACTACACGCTATAAGATCTCATCCCGATCTCAATTCTTCACTCCCTCGAGTCGAGCAAATTAGTCGTTAGTGTAGATATTGTATGTATATCCGTTTTAAGTTTGTTTATCGGACTGTTTATATATGTTTCGAGTCACAGGGTATATAATAATCGATTATATACATATCATGACAACGAGTAGTGGTCGCTTCATACATCATTCAGTTCGTGCGCGCCGTCTTTCAATGTTTCGAACCATCGAATATGTACATGATTAAAAAAATGAAATTCAGGATTTTTAAGAGAATGTGCCTTGCAAATAATCAATATTCTGTGTTTTAATGTTAGTAACTTCATTGCTGCGAGTCGCAGGAGTCATACCGGACAGCCGGCCGGTCGGACGGCTGGACAGCCGGAAGGCGCCGCGCCGGGACGTGCGGTATGACGTCACGTGCGCTCGCCCGGCAGCTCGCTCGCTGCACACACCTTGCCTGACTTTGCTCATTGTGCAGTGGGTGAGCTCTGTCTGTCGGGCGTACAGCGTAATGTTTAATTAAATTATATTTAATGATACATTTGTTAGACGTTTTTTGTTCTCATTATATTAATACTGTACAAAATAATTGTAAGATTTTATAGTTTTCATGTCTAAGTTGTAGATAGTAGGTCTGTACTGGTTTGTTGTACTATAATTTGTATTATTTTATGTTTGTTTGTTTAAGTGATTCTTTACATTTCACGAAATGGCACAATTTCTAGTCTAAGAGGTTATGAGTGACATTTAGCCAAAATAGTATTAAATTCATTTGTAAATAGTCACATTTCGATTAACAGTAGGCATTAGTATAATACACATAGTAACTAAAATGAAAGAAATTAGTACAACGCGGTTGGATTCATGCACTTCTCATATACATACAATACATTTTAATTATTTAATAAAACTTTAGAGAATTTAGGATCATATTTGCGCTCGATAGTTGCCAAAGGTTTTATTTGAATACAAAATTCTAAATTTGTATGTGGCCAAAGTTAATTTTGGGAATATAATGCATGAATCCAAAATGGTGTCAGAACCACGGCTTACGTAATAGAAAACAGAAAAAAAAACATAAAAATTTGCGAATTATAAATAATATTTTTAAAAGATATTTTGTAAATATAGATTTAAAAAAAAGACTTAAGTATGAGACGTGCAATCTAGACCTCGGTAATTATAAAAATAACTACTAGGTATTTATGGGATCTAACCACAGACAAGAAACACAAAGTTCTAGTCATAAACTTAATTTTAATATCATTTTAAAAACAAATTTTGTATTTATTATTTAGATACTTGTTTTTTATTTTTACAACTTTATTGTACATTTAAAAAATAGTTTACGATAGTGTGAGAATATGGCTAATATGAATTATGATGCTTAATTTATTTATTTTAGAATAATTATTATTGGCATTGTAAAATAAATATTGTATAATAGTTTACGTCACTCGTTGAATTGTAAAATGTAAGTGATATAACACTATTTTTAACGATAATTAAATGTAATTATTATTTATTTACTTATTTATAAATCATACATTCTATATCATAAATGACTGAAATAAAATTACACTTAAGTTTGATTTAAGTGCTATAATACGAACTTAAAGTTAATCTTTTATTAATACTTAATTACGGAAAATGAAAGCAATGATCTCAATAGCAATAAAGTAAATTTACATTTAATAAGTATTTTATTGTAAAAGTGACGAAAACAATTAAACAATAAATAAATAAATTATTTTAATTTGTAAATATATTTGAAAATAATTAATAATAGACCGATTGTAACTATTATTACTATTAGTTCAGAAACTAAGTCAGTAATAAGTTAATGTAGACTTTAGAAGACGTTTCTCTTGCAATTATTAATTCCTAATTAATTATTATTATTAATAATAAAAACGAGACAATCTTATTTCGAAAACCAATAAACAATAAATTGAAAATAGAAATATTAGTAAAAAATATGGTGTTTTATTGTAGATCCCGCTTCACTCTTAAGAGCTTTATAGAACCTTCAGCTTTATAGATGTGGGCAGTTATTTCCGTTGCTGAGCTCTCAGATTATAGTTATTCATCGATTAGAGTATAACCTGACTGAGTTTAAAAGTAAAACAATAGATCTAGTTTACTCATACAACTGTCATTTTTACGGCTCAGAAACAGGACATAGGTGTTGCTTTAGTTTTGCTAACATGATGTTCAAGGGTTAATAGTTTCGATCTGTAATTCATGTTTTCTTAAACCTACCTCAGGACCCAGTATTTCACAATGTTCCGTTCACCTCGTTCGCTTCTACATCAATATGTCTAGATTTAAGGTAACGATTGTTTAAGTGAAAAAAAAAAATTTTTTACTTAAAATAATTAGCCATAGTGGTCCGGGATCCCTAGTATATTTTTTTTTTAATTACTTTCACGCTAATGTTTCGTGAGTAGCTTCATTTCGATGAGACGCCCAATAATTTCGTATTCCAAAAGTTTGAATGTGGTAGCTAACAGACGTAGCAAGGGTATATCGGGACGGGTAGGAAATACTGGGATAACGTACCACGCAATTTGTAGGACAATATGACTGTTCAATTAAATAAATAAAAAAATCAGCTGGTTAGTATTATTTAATTAGCATTTATTAGGTTAGTATTATTTAATTAGCATTTATGATGATCTCGGTATCGATACCTACAAGTTGGAAGGGGCGACCCTTCCAACTTGTCTTCGATCAAATCGTTGATTTTGTAGGACCATATTTTTTTTTTTATGTACTCACGAAAAATTAGCTTGACAGTAATAAAAAAAAATTTGGACCAGGGATCCCGGACTATAGCCATAATAACACTAGTAGAAGATAGACAATAGCTTTAGTTCAAATAGATCACATACATGATACTTATGAACGTCATACAAAGCCAAAAAAGAGGTGTCAGCAAATTTGCTTACGGCCAGTTCACTGACAAGGTTGAGCTCAAGAACTTGACAAGAAACTCAGGCCACTCTTTTTAATCGCCAAAGTAGTAGTGGTACTCAAACCTCTTTAGAGGTTGGCAACGTGCTCGTGTCAACATATCGCGCTATGGCCAGTAGGATCAGAGCAGGGGCCAAATAAAGAGAGACGGGAAGAAACCTCGCACGACGTCTAGTAGCGTTCCTCGATAAATGGGCTACCTAACACTGAAATATTTTTTCAAATGGGACCAGTAGTTCCAGAGATTAGCGCGTTCAAAGCAAACTAACACTTTTGTTTTATACTATTAGTATAGATAATAGCCTGGTAAAGCACGTCCTGCATTTGTTGCCGATCGCACCGGAGTGTCCTTAGGACTATCAGAGTTAAGGAAGATAAAGAATAGAGATGGAGAAACAAAATGAAGACGGTAAGAGAATAGAGAAATAGAGAAGAAAACAGAGCGAGTAGGAAAATAGTGAGAGTTAGAGAGTATGAGAACAGGGAGAGTGAGAGTACATGTTTGTTAGTCAATCATGCCAGAACGACGGATTTGTATGAAATTTGACACACGGATAGATTATAGTCTGGAACAACACACGGCTACTTTTGAACGGCTTCGGGTGATAGTAGGTATTCTATAATTTATCCTCGGAAGGCATTCCCACTGATCTCGGGCGAAGTCACGGGTGAAAATTAGTTGTGTATAATATAAATATATCACATCAAATTTAAAAATAAAACAGACAACGAACGTTCATAAGTTATAAAAATAATTATTTGCAAACAAATTAATTTTTACTGTTTTTGCTAAGCTTTTGATATGGGTCTACGGAGCTACGGCTGTAGCAAGAGCTACGAAACTCGTAGCTGCATCCAATGAATGTTGCGTTTAATAACCTTGTAATTTTGATCCTCTAATAAATTGAGGAGTGACTTTCCAAAAGAGCTTATTTAGGGTATCGAGAGATTTCGATTTTTTTATACAAATCGATTTTTTTTATATAAACACATCGTATTATCGAAGTTTCCGGTGATAAAACGTCTTTTCTCCCTAAGAAAAATGAACCCAAAAAATGCGTTTTGGAGCAAAAAATACTCATTGGGGTTTTTTTATTCTAAAAGCTGAGAAACTATTAACCACAAATGTTACATAGTTAAAATATTAATATATGATAAGTTATCAGTTTTTACCAGTTTCTTCTATTTAAAAAAAAAACTGTTTATACTGAAATAAGCCCTTTTGGAAACTCACTCCTCAATTGTTATGAAGAGTCATAACAATTGAGGAGTGACTTTCCAAAAGGGCTATTGCGACCTATAGGTTTCTTAAATAAGTACCGTGAAAATTAATGCAGTGCTATTTATTATAGCATGCCATGTAGTACCGTGAAAATTAATGCAGTGCTATTTATTATAGCATGCCATGTAGTACCGTGAAAATTAATGCAGTGCTATTTATTATAGCATGCCATGTAGTACCGTGAAAATTAATGCAGTGCTATTTATTATAGCATGCCGGCATACATGGTACTTATATAATAATATATAATATATCGAGCTCTTATATCTGCGTCTTTGTCGCTAATGCTCGTTTGTAATAATTTATTTCAAGCATTATCTTTCTAAATGTTGGTGACGTAATAGAAATAAAATATATTAAAACTCAGTATGTAGTAGGTCGCCGGGTCTGACTGGATGCGGAAGGTGGAGGATCGAGTGTTATGGCGCGTGTTGGGAGAGGCCTATGTCCAGCAGTGGACTGCAATAGGCTGAGATGATGATGATGATGATGATTTAGTCGCTCGAAGATTACTATAGTAAATATATCGTTACTGTATGTCTTGATATATACAAGCTTCCGCCCGCGGTTCCGCTTGCGTGGTATGTCCGTGAAAAGCAGCATATTATTATGTGTCTTTCCAGACTATAATTCTGCCCCTAACGGCTGCATAGCAATGTGTAAAGTGATGCAACCGCAGAGCCTGACTTTTTACTTTTTATTTATTATTTATTTTGTAATCATTCACTTTTACTCGTTAATCTAACGGTGTAGTGCTCTGCTGCATCACTTTACACGCTACAAAAATTGTAAATTACAAAAGATTGTAACTATCCATTTTTTTAAAAAGAGTGGCATGAATTTCTTGCCAGTATTTCTCATAGCTCCACCCCGTCAGCGAACTGGTCGTAGGCAAATTTGCTGACACTACTTTTCGGATAACCTGTCACATTCTTATCTTGTGACTTTCATAAGTGTTACATTGTAACCTAGATGAATGAACGAGATTTCATTCATTTAATACAATCTATCTTTACTCCATGTTAATAAGTTATGTGTGACTTTAAGTGTGGGTGGACGATCCGATATTCTACATTAAACGAAAGGTTAGTTGTGGTACTTTTTATTCACTAATGTTATTATGATGTCATAGGAAGAGGCTAGCATCTAAGATGCAGGCTCGTCCTAGTAAGTTACTAGTATGTCATAAATACAAAATGCAGAATTAATTCAATTACTACAAAAACATAAATTGTATGATTAAAAATGTATGCACTGTTATGTCAAATCTAACGTACGAACATTACAAATATTGGACCCTTGGGCAAACTAATATTTACTTTTATTTATTTATTGCATACATAAAATACAGTACCTATTCATTTTCCCCCACAAAACCATTTAGTGGTTTGACTGTGCGATGGAGTCTCCGTACAAGTAATCTTATATACTTAACTTAACAATATCTTATAACGGGTGGCGCAAAAGTAAAGACCCTATTTGGTTCAGCTATAACATTTTTTCTAAATTAGAAAACTAGATTTAGATTTTTTTAAATGTATATTTGTGCCATTAAATTTCGTACCATTAGGATTTAAAGATGATGTCTTTTAAATGGTGACCTCCAGAGTTGATACACATTTGAGCCCTATTTATGACATTTTGCATAACTTGCCGTAACACTTCCTGCGATATGTTCGTTATTTCTTGACGAATGTTTTCTTTTAGAGCTGCGAGAGTCTGTGGCTTGTTCACATACACCCGAGATTTCAAAAAACCCCAAAGAAAAAAGTCTGGACTGGTCAGATCGGGTGATCTTGCAGGCCAAGGCAAATCGCCAAAACGAGAGATAACTCGGCCTGGAAAAGCGTCCCTCACTAAGTCCATAGTGTCGCGCGCTGTGTGTGCCGTAGCGCCGTCTTGTTGAAACCAGATGTGCTCCAGCCCCAATTCGTCCAAACTGGGTATCAAAAACTCACGTAACATGGTTCTGTAGCGTTCTCCAGTGACAGTTATCGCATTGCCTCCAGCGTCTTCGAAAAAATAGGGTCCGATCACTCTGTCAACACAGATGCCACACCATACAGTAACTTTTAGTGGGTGTGTGGCAAAGCGTCGAATTGTGCGACCAATCGGTGCCGGACGGTGGGGAAATCGTCGACGAAATTCACGTTGTGTTCTTATCACTGATATTCCACGTTCTTGGGGAGTAAAACGGTCCATGTTTATTTTCAGTGTATTTTACATTTGTTCACTACACAATTTTCAACAACAGAATGACAGAAAATGTATAATAAAAAAAAAAAAAGCATTTTCTTTAGTGCCACTACTTTTGCGCCACCCAGTATAACTTAATACAAATTGAGATCACATTTTTTAATTTAAAGTACTTAAATAATATTTTTTAAGTTTTCTGCTAAATATATTTTTATTTGTTTCTATTCGAATGTCTTTAGGCAGAGTGTTAAGTAAATATGGTAGGCGTTTATTTAATGTTTTATCTCCATAATAATTATTAATTCTTGGCACCACATATCTGCCGGAAGACATCGAGCGGGTGTTGTAGGTATTGGTGATACCCTCCAGCTCATTCTCTATTCATACAGATCTTTTAACCGTTTTGGGATGATCGAGTAACAAGTATCTATCTATATAGTCAATTTGTCCATTCTAGGTTTCACATTTCACATTTGACTGGCCTGTTGGTCTAGTGGTTAGTGAACCTGACTACTAAGCCGGAGGTCGTGGGTTCGATCCCCACCCAGGACAAATCTTTGTGTGATGAGCATAAAGGTTTGATCTGTGTCTGGGTGTAATTTATCTATAATATGTATGTATTTAGAAAAAAAAAAATATTTAAGTAGTATATCAGTTGTTTAGTACCCATAACACAAGCAAATATAATTGCTTACTTTGGGACTAGATGGCGCTGTGTGAATGTGGTAGAATATATTATATTATTACATTAATAACATTTAGTAAGGTGATAGTTCCGTATGTGACGGGCTGTAGTCGAATGACAAAATACCGAGTAGAATCTCATAACTTAGTAATCAATCACTGTTAAATAATTTAAAAAAATGCCATATCCAACAGTAGTTAGGTTAATGTTGGTGTTATTTCACTCGGTACTTTATAACGCGCTAATAATCGCAGACAAGTGATTACAACTGAAGCATTCGTGCTCGACTTACAGTGAGAGACGAGAGTCGAGTGTTAGGTGCTTGTCTAATTAATAATAATAATAATATTCTACCACATTCACACAGCGCCATCTAGTCCCAAAGTAAGCAATTATATTTGCTTGTGTTATGGGTACTAAACAACTGATATACTACTTAAATACATTTTATTTTTGTAAATAAATACATATTATAGATAAATTACACCCAGACACAGAACAAACCTTTATGCTCATCACACAAAGTTTTGTCCTGGGTGGGGATCGAACCCACGACCTCCGGCTTAGCAGTCAGGGTCACTAACCACTAGACCAACAGGCCAGTCATAGCAGCAGTGGACGTCCTACGATATGATGAGAAATAAAATGATAAGTAATGAAATAACTACTGTTTTAGAAATTGACGCACACACGTAACCAAACTAATCTTTTCGACTTTAAAGTCATCAAATCACCAATTCTATAATGTATTCAACAAACACGAATAGCAAACAGATATTTCTTTAATTGGTAGTTACAATGCAATCTGTAATTAGTAGCCCAAGGCTCCCCACCCTCCCCCCGGTACAAAGGTGCACACACACACTCGCTCATCCAATTAGAGCCAAGAGCAAACATCTAGGGATTAGCCAAATATCGTTTGTATTACACAATGCACTTGCCATACATTCGGTATTAGGGATCGAACCGCCTGAGGCGAACAAACATACAACCTATTGTAAGATGTGTACTATCATTGGCTTGTGTACTATGATTTAGTATGCTTTCAGTATTAGATTATTGTAGGCGTAAGCTGGTGTTGATATCAAAATGTCGAAGATTGTTGTTGTTAGCTACGGGTCGTGAAAATGTGTATATTTATTTGAATCATCACACAATTCGAAGGGTGCATTTTAACTGGGGCATCGTACCTTGCCATCCAGCTTCGCAAGACTGGCTACATCTTTTAGGTAACTTTCCTCAGGAATCAGACCACAATCAGATATTTTATATTAATAAAATAAAGAATACAAATCCATATGAATGGGATATCCAGTTTGTTCGCTCAGAATTCTTCCAACTTGACTTAACTGACTACCACTTTATGTGGTAACCGGGACCACCTGCTTTACGAACCTTCCAAAGCACGGAGACGGTTGAGAATGAAAATACCACCTATCTATAGACTGACCTTGCCGAATATTGCTTAACCTCGATGATAAATATAGATTTCGGGCAATAAATCATATAAAAGACCAAACCGTGGTCCGTTTGGTTTTGGTGTGAAACAGCCAATTCAAAAAAGGCCGTTCCGCGATTGACACCATAGTCCCAAAGTGTCGTGGTCCCAAAGGGGACAGACCCATTTAAATGATGCCTAGTCAATATTGAATACCTATTGATTGTTAAAACTCATTTTCTCTCCTTTCCTATTTGGCGAAGTTCTAAAATTGTGATGCGTGTGTGTTTTATTTACATTAAGGGAGAAACATCGAGCATGCTTGTTAAATGCCTCAAGCACATTTCAGATTAAATTTTAATGCAATTGGTACTGTGTATCTAATAATAAACTACATGACTGTGTTTAGTTAGCTTTTTATTTATGCGTGTGTTGAATTTTAGTGTTGAATACAAACTAATTTGTTTTTACATAACATAGCATCACGCCTTTTTCCCCGAAGGGGTAGGCAGAGGTGTTTCACACCCACATTTCGCCAGCTATGTTTGGTCCCATGAAATAGGGGGCGAGCCTATTGTCATCAACCGGGAACATTTGTGTACCAAATCCCGGGAAAATCTCAGTACTGGAATTTCATGATAGAAAAGCCCAATACCATTTTCACCTGACCCGGGAATCGAACCCGGGACCTACAACATTATAGTATAAATATAATTTGGTCTACAAATGAACAATGGGTAGATGTATCTCGGAGCCAAACGTTATCGAAGCGCTAAGCAATAATTCAGTACGCACGATACAAGTTACCCAACACCTTAGAGCTACATTAATGTTATAAGGTTTAGAAGACGCAAGCGTTGGATTAGAAAGATATTAAAAATTATTTTATGTATTATGTACAGGACCGTTCGCTGTGGCGTAAATTAGGTGAGGCCTATGTTCAACAGTGGACGCCGTTGGACTGATATGATGATGATGATGGAGCGTTAGATTTACTGCATATCCTTAATTGCAATATATTATATCCATATATATGTACATATATAGTGTATACGAGAAAGCTTATCGTAAAATGATGTGAAAGTGAAAGAATTATTTAAAGCGGATAGTTTGAAGATTTCAGCCTACATTTTATTTAACTCACACGCTACTATTAACTATAGGTCAATGTGGTTTGTAGACATTTTTTTCCAGTTACTTATGTAATTATAGTTTCAAATATTTTATATTTATTCTAATATAACACTTCATCAATTGGACAGTTATGATACTCGTATGTAAGTAGTTAGAAATCTAAAAACCTATCCTCAAAACAAAACACAACTATCCCCCGCGAACTCCACAATATTCATATCAATTCAGTTTATAAAGCTAAGCAGTGTACCTACAGGTACGGAACCCGTACTCACTATGCTATAAATAAATCAATTCAAAACCGCTTGGGGTGTCCACCACGTCTGGGGAACCCTAAATTCTAACAGGGTGTCACTAAATCACTATTATTGTTCATTCTAACAAGGGATGGTCAAAGATATTCTCTAATAATATATATGCTACAGGGTTTTCTTGGTAACGTTTCTGTTTAGAACGAATATAAAGGTCCTTGTACCCCTTGTAAGTATGTTTTGAAATTCGAGTATGGTACTAATATTATAAATGCGAAATTTAGGATAGATGTTGTTATTCAATCGCTCCAGATTTTGAACGATTGACTGGGATCAGTATGTATTTAATTTGCACACAAATAGATTTTTTCTGAAATAGAACATAACATAGTTTGGTTTTACAGACGTACCGGCTCACAGGACAGAGATAGGTTTTTTTACCGGCCGGTATTACTGGTCGGTTTGTGACAACCACCAATATAACTAGAGAGCTTTTTCGTCGTTTTTTTGCCTGACACGCAAATAAAACCCTGGACTCGCAAGGCAGTCGTACACCCAATGGAGATCCATGTCATCCATAGTATTGACGGGCCTGTGGGTCTAGTGGTTAATGACCCTGACTGTTAAGGAGGTCGTGGGTTTGATCCCCACCCAGGAAAAATCTTTGTATGATGAGCATAATAGTTTGTTCTGTGTCTGGGTGTAATTTATATATAATATGTATGTATTTAAAAAATAAAAATGTATCTAAGCAGTATATCTCGTCAGCATTGTTGCTTGGATCCGAATGGTACCTTTAGACAAGTAAATATATAATTTGACTGGCCTGTTGGTCTAGTGGTTAGTGACCCTGACTGCTAAGCCGGAGGTCGTGGGTTCGATCCCCACCCAGGACAAATCTTTGAGTGATGAGCATAAAGGTTTGTTCTGTGTCTGGGTGTAATTTATCTATAATATGTATGTATTTACAAAAAAAAATTATATAAGTACCTAGTATATCAGTTGTTTAATACCCATAACACAAGCAAATATAATTGCTTACTTTGGGACTAGATGGCGCTGTGTGAATGTGGTAGAATATTATTATTATTATTATATATATAATTGCTTAATTTGGGATTAGATGGCGCTGTGTGAATGTGGTAGAATATTATTATTATTATTATGTATATAATTGTTTAATTTGGGATTAGATGGCGCTGTGTGAATGTGGTAGAATATTACACTTATAAGCCACTAAGATAGCAACGTTGCAATTAGGTGTCAAATTTTGTGGTTTTAAATTTTTGTTATTTGTTCGGAGCTATACTTTTTTGAATTATATAGTACAGTCGAGTTCATTAATATATTGGCACCATCATTAGATATTTTTGTTGAAAAGGGGTTGACTACAATTTATTGCATAATGTACAGCATATTTTATTGAACCATTCACATGAGGACATATATTCGATCCATAGGTTCTATAGTATTTATTGAGCTTTTCAACGCTTACAATATTTTGAATCCTTGATGGTGCCAATATATTAATGAACTCGACTGTACCAGTCAAGATTAGTACATATACATTAAACAAAGTGAAATCTACAACGAGTCACATGTGACTTACCATCTGCTAACGGACAAGGAAAACATCTTGAGGAAACCCACATACCCTAGAAAAAATTCTAAGTGTGTGTGGGTGTGAGTGCAACAATAGATCAGTAACTAGTCGACAACGCGAGGTAGGAAAGAAGCCACTTATAGTATCTAACCCAAAAAATAAAATAATAAAATATGCCGTTTTGCGTGTAAAGCGAGTTAGAACTTGAACATAGGTGCAGTCGCTTCTCAAGCTCACCGTTATCCCTAGTGATGTTAACATTTCGATAGATGCGACACGTCTTCTATCGATAACCACAAAATATTTATCCATACATAATATATATTATAAAAGGCTTTGTCCTGACTGACTGACTGACTGACAGACAACGCACAGCCTACACCGCTGGTCGTAGCGACTTGAAATTTGGAGGGTGTGTTTGTCCTAATGTCTAGAGGTGTACTAAGAAATGGTAAATTCAATCCATAAGGGGGTCAAAAGGGATAAAAACGATTATATGAAACTTTTTTGTTTTTTAACTTATAGATTAACTTATAGATTTGAAAAATTGTTTTGGGGTACTACTATCAAAATAAAAAACACCCTCATCAATATTTTTGACAACGGTGGCTTTGGAAGGGTGAAATTGGGGATGAAACTTTGTATGAAAAGATCTTTGTTTTGAAGTTAACGTTTTGCAAATTAGTATTGGGATAGGAACTTAAAATGTTGTTTTTAATATTTTTGATAGGGATGGGTTCAGGAGGTGAAATATTAAATAGACAGTTCTTTGTTTCTCGCACTCATATATTGCTTGCTCCCGAGTAAGTACATCATCTTCATTAATTATTTTAGCTACCCCAGATAAAAAAACAAAATCGTTTACAAAGAAGTGCTGTGAACAGCTCTGCCCTGCCAATAGCGTCTAACTATAAAACTATATCCACGCGAGCGAAGCCGCGGGCAAAAGCTAGTATAACACATGATGATAACATACTAAAATAATATTAGACTTTATAGGCGTTATACCACTCGTTATACAATAGTGTGTATACACACTACACACTATTGTATTATATTGACTGACTGTCACCGTGGCGCAGTGGTTAAGGTGGTCGCCTCGCCACTACATCGCCGTGCTGGGTGACGTGGGTTCGATTCCCACACGAGACAAATATTTGTGTGATTCATAGATGTTTCTAGTCTGGGTGTACTTTGTGTCCGTTAGTTTCATGTTTGTAAAGCTCCCCGAGACACAGGGCTTGTTCCCTAGTGCGGCCGTTGTTAAAAAAAAAAAAATATATAAAAAAAAATACTTATTACAATTGTTTTTTTTTATTCCAGATTCACACCGTAGGGTGAATTTGCTCGTGGTAATGATCTTATTAGATCATTTCTTTGTAATTACAATGCATGTAGTGATGGATTAAGAATACATTATGACACTACCCCATCTCAACCCGTGGGTGGGTATTGTAAAAGGCGACTAAGGGACTTATGCAGACAAGAGCACTGCTAGGAATAGAAAATTTATTTTTATACAAACCCTACACCAACCCGTCTGGCCAGCGTGGTATAGTAGGCTAAACTCCTTCTACATTCTTTGGAGGAGAGCCGTGGCCAACAGTGGGCCGTTTATGGGTTGAAATGATGATGATGATTGTATTTACAAGGGCCGCTTAATGCCAATAAGTGGTCCTTGTAAATTCTTACTCATTATTCTGAGTCTCCGAGCTTTATTTTACTTAACCTACAAGTAGTTATCCCATATAAAAAATCTTCTTTCTAAATTAGTTTGGAAACAGTGGTTAAACAGACGAATATAATTATTTTTATCGATAAAATATCTTAAATCCCTACTACGTAAAACTTTGATCAGGGCCCCTCATTACCAGTTTTTTTCACGTGAATACTTTAGTAGGCTGCCAGTGATTTTACCGAAGCTTGCTGCCAACTGACAGAAAACACACTACCGTTTTACCAATATAAAACCGATTTAACCCCTTTATTAGTTTATCCATAAGGTTCTTTTTTCGTTTTGCTAGATGTTTTGTTGTGATTGTATATAGTAAAGTTCTTAATGTCACGCAAGATAGTACAAAGGAGCTTCACAATCAATCGTAACCAATCAATGTAGGCTTTTTATTGTTTGTAGCTATTTAGGTACAAGAACAGTTCTAACAGTTCTTTGAACAGTTCTATTTAAATAATATTGCAAATATTAAGTTACCACTTGTTTTTACCCGACTGCAAAAAAGGAGGGTAATGTTTTTCGCGTGTATGTATGTATGTATGTGGGCATGCCTGTTCCATTGTGACCTTCTGTAACCTAAACGGCTTGGCTAATTTTAAAGTGCGAGGTGTCATTAGATTCGTATTTTTCCCCCGAGTGTCATAGGCTATGTATTGTGACGTCAACAAAAAACCAATATGGCGGACGTAAACTGTCAAAACAGACGTTTTTTCAGTGCTATCGCAATATGGGTATCAGATGAAAGCTGATTAATAGTAGGCTATTAATCAGCTTTCATCTTTTTCTTCTTTCTTTTCTTTCATGATTTAGGAATCAATTATATTTGCACGAACTATTGCCCACGGCTCCACTTGTCTCTTGTAACCTAAATAGCTTGATCGATTTTGAAGTGCAAGGTGTTGTTATATCCGTATTCATCACCGAATCTCTATATCTAAACCTATAGACCTTTTACTAGCAATGAATTCGAAGAATATATTCTTCGAATTCATTGCTCTAAATGGACTGTCGAAGGCTACTTTAAGGCAGTCGGGTTTTTTGGTTTTTTTAATTAATGTAATGAGGTGGTGACCGAATAGGATATAAGAGAGAAGACGTGTCCAGCAGTGGGACATATTATTGTCAATGTGTTACATAGTTTTGATTTCTTTAAGTATTATTTATGAATATTAGATATGTGGTGTCGGTTAGATTATTTTCATTTGTAGTTTAACATTTAATCGACTTTATAAATAGCAATGGGCGGCTGTTGGTTGCAGGCAGCACAGGACCGCTCACGGTGCCGTAAATTAGGTGAGGCCTATGTCCAGCAGTGGACGTCGTTGGGCTGATATGATGATGATGATAAGTAGCAGAATATTTTCAATTTTGTTTTTTCTTGTAGTAAATAACAGCACTGATAATTGCATACAACTGTAGCTAAATACGATTGAATAGCACCCCTTAATTTTATTAACTATCAGACTCCGATAAAAACCAACAAATTACGTCGAAACGAGGGGGTGAGTGCAAATATTTTTACGCCAATGCAGCCGCGTGCCACAAGCCACTCGCCGCGGGCCAATAAAAAAATAGTTAACGTTGTCTTGAAGTAAAAAAAGTTACAACCACAGATTAAAAAGTTCCCCACGTCTGTAAAGTCCAATTAGAACAGCTAGAGTGAAAATAATTCCACGCGGGGACACACAACAAATTTTTATTTTTCCATTCCCGACTCCCGAGTGGAGGAAAAATTCTAATTTCTTTTTACGACATTAAGTTGCTTAGAAGTCGAGGGCGAGCCGGCGTGATGGACTAATTAATTTTTTTTTCAGTAGCCTCCCGAATGGCAACAGAAGTTCGTTCGCGCCATAATTGGAAAATTTACGCGCCATTTCATTACCCCCGGCTGTTTTTAATCACCGTTTTTCTGCAATTAATTTTTGCCGAATTTTTCGATTGAGTTCGAAGTTTTTGGGATTCTGATTGAGTATTCGTTTATGTTATGGTTAATTAGGTATAATTTGAATTTGGAGTAACTGAAACCTTGGTTTTTGATTAACTTATTACCTATATAGAGGCTATAGACTTTTTCGTTCAACAACGTTTGGATAGGCATAGATATCCCTATAGCTGTCACAATAGTAGTTAGACTTAATTTATTTAATCAGATTTTATATTGTATCTACAATTATCTACCAAACTAGGTTAACCTTCCTATAAAGTAGGGATGATATGTACCTGTCGCAGTTAATTAGATATAATGTACCAAATTGTGCAGATTTTGCCAAGAGTCAGAGAAAACTCAGTGATGCGTTTCCTTTGCTCATGTAATGTGACCACTCATGCTCAAAAAAAATATTTATTCAGTATAGCACCAAAGTGCAACCTGATGATATACAAAATGTCTGTACTCAGAAAATCAGGAATTTCCTAGATTCTACAGGACAGCAGATTAGAACAGAAGCAGAGAACTATAAAATTAATAACAAGGGAATACAACAGTCCTAGTCGAAATAGCGAAGAAGCTGCTGATGGCTCTCGCTTAATAAATCATAATAGCTATACCGTAGAAAGTAAAATAACTTTTTTTATTTGAAAATCATAACATTAACATTACTAACTGCCTCGGTAGCGCAACGGGAAGTTTATACGACTGCTATGCAAGAGGTCCTGGGTTCGATTACCGGGTCGGGTGAAAATGTTTTGGACTTTTCTGTCATGAGATTCCTGTATTGAGATTTTCCCGGAGTTTGGTAAACTATTGTTCCCGTTTGATGACAATAGGCTCACCCCCTATTTCATGAGACCAAACATAGCTGGCGAAATGTGGGTGTGAAACACCTCTGCCTTCTCCTTCGGGGAAAAAGGCGTGAGGCTATGTTATTTAAAAATCGTCGACCAAATGTAGCTAAAATATAAAAGTTGCCAACAAACGCTTGTCATGTAGACTCAGTTTAATTTCCCAATCTTGTTGGCGCACAATATTTTTACGAACGTTCCCTTTTGTGCAGTTTTTAAACAAAGTTGAGGGTACCCGCGCGGGGCCTACATTCATAATCTGATCCAGGATTTCACCCGAATTCAGCTCACTTAATTCGTTCTGGGAATTAGTTTCCTACGAACGTAATTAAGGAAACTTTTCGGATTAACCACCTTGTTTTTCCACTTGTGATAGCCGGTATATTTTGGTCTCTGGCCCCTCTTTGGTTGGTTGTAATATTTGGTATGTTGGAGTTACCGTTGTGAAGGCTAGGGTTCTGTATACAGTGGTGGTTGTCCCAACATTTTTCGGCCACTTATTTAGTTTTAGTTTAGCTGCGGTGTTTCGGAAACTCTCGCCCCTAGACAGTGAGATATTTGCTAATTTCGTTGTTGCAAATTTGTTTTGTTCCCGGTTGTTTTCGCGCGTTACCGGTGACAACTGCTGTTCGCATCTTGCTACCACGATTTTTAAATGTGGAAACATTCGGCTTTTAATCATTTTTATTCTTACAGATTTTTATTTAAAGTGCCTTCACTTTACATTCAGATATATATTCTGTTGGTTTTTTAATGACCCACAGCGTTGGAAATTTACACAAAAATACCTAACTGCCGTACTCAGAGACGTTAATTAACTTTAAACTTTATTTAGTAAAAACATGTAATTCTTAAGTAGATATACCTAAAGACGATTATTCAATGAAAAAATTATGTTAATGACAGATTACTGCTAATTGACGTCTCTGAGTGCGGCCGTAAGTGAAACAAGGTAAGTAAGTAATAAATATAGAAGAAAGGCGATGAACTGTCAACGAGCAATCACCCGAACCACGACCACTTTGTCAAGAGTGGCAACGACTAGGAAGAAGAAACAAAGAGAACTAATGAAAGTAAAAGTACAAGGAAAGTATAATTATCGATTTTCAAGGCATATATCAGCAGGAAGAAAGTAAAAACAAAATCTAAGAAAAATAAAGTTAATATCTAGAAGTATAAACCTTTTAGGTATTGATACATATAACAGTAGCTATTTAACAAAGACAAACACCCCAAAAACACAACATGCTCTTATTGAAATGAGTTATTAAAAATCAAAAATTTTAATAATAAATTTAAACTAAAAATTGCCAAGATAAATAAATATAATACCAATTATCTGTACATAACGATCACCCTGGAGGCCGACGTACTACACA
The DNA here is from genome assembly GCA_905147015.1 of Laspeyria flexula. Taxonomy (NCBI): domain Eukaryota; kingdom Metazoa; phylum Arthropoda; class Insecta; order Lepidoptera; family Erebidae; genus Laspeyria; species Laspeyria flexula. Next base: position 4,001,225 of record LR989949.1, on the reverse strand, counting down.
ACGAAGGAAGAGCGGTACTTTTGAAAAAAAAAACAAAAGAAAATTCAACGGAATGTCCGACATAAATTGTGCCGCTCGTGGGAGTGAAGCGTTTGCATACTCGCCTGGTAGGGGGGCCACGTTTCCGTAAAATTTTATTATTTCGGTATTTTCTATCACATTACACATTTTTATGTTTTTTTTTTTTTGATAAGTAAGTACCTCTGTTAAGAACTAAATATTTAAAGTTACAGAAATAAAACAGTAAATATTGAAGAAAAATTCAAGATGTTAAGTGTAAGTATTGGTAGCGTGGGTCGATGCAAAGAAACAGCAGCTTGCCAACACAACGTATATTCGCAGACTGGCGAACACAAAACGGTTACATAGGTACAACGTACAACAACTACCCACAATATATTACACTAAGCTACGTCGGTGGTGCAGAGGGAGTGTCGTATGAATGTAGCTTATGAGATCTCAAGTTGTGAAAAAGCGTAGCCTGACTTTCTTGCCAGTTTCTTTCAGGCTCAACCTTGTTAGCAAACTGGCCTTAGGAAAATATACTGACACCTTTTTTTGGTTTGTGTGACGTTCGTAAGTATCATATACCTAAGTATATGATCAAAATGATTAAAACAATTTGACTATTGCCATGGGACCTAACCTGGGACTCTAACCTAACCTAACCTGGGGGACCCTGTGATGCACCACTGCTTACTCCTTCGAGCAAAAAAGCCTGACACTATAATTTTTAATGCTCTCTCTCTACAGTGCTAATTAACTAGAGATGGCTTCTTTTCCATGGTAATTGATATGTTTGGTAAACAAATCGACTGTAAAAAAATTTATTCTAGGGCTTATTAGGGTTATATTTTTCTTTACAACATGCCGCAACATACCCCAGAATTAACGGACAGAAAATCACCCTGACTCTACTTATAAAAATATTTATACAGGATATACCTGAATTGAGGGATATAAATGTAGCTATTTAATATTATGATATACGTTGTATTAAATTAATGTTGGACATAGCTGCCTCACCTAATTTCCGCCACAGCGAGCGAGTCATCTTATCTATAGAGGAGTCGCCCTACGCAACGCTTTCTTGAGACTTTATTGATCTGATATGACGATGATATTAATCTTGAAAAATTATATAAATGATTTGACTAAAAACAGAACTACAGAAATTTAGGACACCCTAGTCGTGACGCACACACGGACAAATCACACTGCGCACTCCTACATACACAAGATCGTTTAGGGCTCGCACTATGTGTTCCCCGCGCCCCGCGCCGCGAGCCCCGAGCCCCGTACCAGGATGATTTCCCGTGGTACGGCCCTGGATGAACTGGGTACTTAAGCTTTTATCATGTAACTATATATCTTTTTGTCTGTTTGTTCATAATAACTTTTGTTATGTTTGTTGTGTATTGAATTTTGTAGATTCACGTGTTTTGTGATCGTAAACGTAAATTTTGGTAGCTTGTCTATGTACCTAAATATCATTTTATTTTATCTACCATCAAACATAAGTATTGCAGTGTCGCAGCAGTAGCAACATAGAGACATCTATGTAGGTAGGTGATAACCTATCTTTACCTAAAATACATAAACATAACAAACACAGCACCACGCCTTTTGCCCCGAAGTGGTAGGTATCACACCCACATTACGCCAGATTTGTTTAACTCGATAAAAAAATACGTCGAAATGGCTGAAAAAAAAATTTCTGACACCTTTGTTGATGTTTGATGTAGGTACCTAACTACCTATATATCCAAAGTATCATTCTCATCATGTCAACCCACAAACGTCCCACTGCTGGACACGTGTCTCCTCCAAAGAATGTGTATTTAGTTCGTATCGTGTGGTCATTAAAACACACAAGTACTTACACACATTTAGTTGTGATATCAAAATGTGTTAGATCATTTTCCTAGAGAGACTTCACTGTCAATGTAGAGCCACGTGTAGAATTGGAAAGAAACTGACCGCTTATCTTTTTTGTATGTTTCTATGCTTAATATTTATTCATCTAAAATATTAGTAATACTTAAACCCACATTTACGTGGCGTACTTAATATACATTATGATAAGTGCGGTAAGTTGATAATTAAAGCCGAGGCGATATTCCTACAAGAAAGCAGAGGCTGTAATTATCAAAGCGCACGAATGTCATACGACGTTTTATAACATATTTGCGAGGAAATTAATAAAATTCGGACTTTCTTAGAAAAAAACAAATACAGCGAAAAGAAAAAGCGCGCAGAATAATTTTTACTTGTCACAAATTTTATCGATGCGCGCGTATCAGCGCTTTTTTTTAAGGCAAAAACACAAAAACAGCCAGTATTACTAATAAAGTAAATTAATATTATTGTGGTTTATTACAGATAAATGGTTGTAATATATGGTCTAATATAATTAAGTTAAAGAATTAAATGTTTATTTTATATATATGATAATTATTTTATCTCCCAAAGTTAATTCTATTCATAAAATGTTGACCACTTTTCTGACATAAAAACTCTTTGCTAAGATTTTAAAAAGTACCGTTCGTTTTAGACGGAGCATCTTTATTACTAGTCTGTGATCGTGAGAAGCCGTTCATTTTACTTTACATTACCGCACTAGTGCGTAATGAGATACATTACGACACTGAAATTGGTGAAATAAGAGACCCTTTACGAGTAAATATGTTTTAAAATAGTTTATTTTTAAATAAAACCTAAAGTAAATATGTTATTTAGACAAAAATAATTGCTTTCAAAATATGACGGCACTGTTGTCTGGGTCTCCATAGATGGCGTTGAGATCAGGTTAGATCCGTTTATTCCGAACCTGACTCGAAATCCTAAACTATGTACTTTTGGTTCTAAGAAAGAGGAGAGGGGTAACCTATCTATAAGTATCGCAATTCGGGTTAGGTTAGGATGTATTTATGGAAAGGGTTACGTTCGGAACTTCGGAACAAATTTATATTTCTTTTAATAAAAAAACCTGAATACCCGGTCCAGGTAACACCCGACCGGGTATTCAGGTTTTTTTAAATTAGGATTTCGATTCAGATTCGGAATAATCGGTTAGGTTAGATCGCTATCGTTGTGTTCCGACCGGGGTGTATTATACCCCGAGTCTCAACCTTTATTCGCTGCTAACATCAAAATTATTTTTTGTAGATACAAGCCTATTCTCGTAGATAGGCTTGTAAAAATACATTTTAATTTATAGACCTGTCTGGGAATGGGAAATTCAGGTCGTAACTAGTTACTAATAATATTTCTTTCATAAACTATTAATATCGTTCTATTAGTACACGACATAATTGATGACATGGACAAGAATTTGAATAAAAAATGCTTCGATTGAGCCAATATAGGCTCAATCGAAGCATTTTTTATTCAAATTTCTTTTTATTTATAATGCCGCTGTTTTTTTATCAAACTTTTCAAACACAACGTGAAGCAGGGCTATGCCACTAATATTATAAAGACATAAATTTGTGAGTATGTACATTTCTTATAAATAAAATTAAACGCATGATCTGTGTACATGTTTTATTAAAAATAAATAAGCTTCAATACAAATTATAGTAAACATATCTAAAATAACACACATTTATATCGGCAATTCTTTGGCGAACTTAATAACATGATTTCTAAAATTTAGTAATCAGTACCGTGCAATTATATAATTATTAAATTTACAATGCACCGACTATTGTCGGTGCATTGTAAATGCCACATTTGGCACAATTTAGGAAGCCTCATAATCTATGTTTTAATATAACCTAAGTACGAAAATGCACATTTTAAATGCAGTAATAGAAATACAATAAAAACAAAACATATATTTTGGTAGAGGGGAATACGTTGAGAATATCGGTAGGGAAAATATTCACATTGAAAGCGCATCGTAGTACTTCTTAGTACGATAGTCTCTTCTAGCCTGTATTTAAAAAACATCATAAGGCAGTGTCGTTAATATAACATTAGAGGCCCGAGTCAATGTCTGACCAGTGGACATAATCAATCATAATCTTACTGCACAAGATTATGTCAAATATTTACAAACTATGTGTCAAAGTGATTTTCTTCTCACCCATACAGCTAAGATACTGGATGAGAACCCACCAAGAGAGCAGGCAAGAGTTAGAAGTGGATACTAAACCTTAAACCACATATTTGTAGTCAAGAAACTTTTCGAAAATAGTAAGAAATACAACAATACCTTCTACTGCTGCATCATAGACTATACAGCAAGGCATTTGACACCCTCGAACATGGCCTTATCTGGAGAGCACTTAAGAACCAGGGGATAAATACATAAAACTGCTAAAAAACATCTACAGAAACAGAAAAGCCAAGAGAGAAAGAGGCATCCTTCAGGGCGATTTCCTATCACTAAACTGGTGGCTCTCTCATATTATAAGTATGTAATAATTTAAATTCTAAAGTTCGTAATGACATAGTGAATCTTTCTATCGAGCGCACTATCAAACTAGTTATCTTGTGTAGAGCTTGATCGTTATATTATAGTTTGCGTATACCGACCACCACAGAGTGATTTCAGTTTATTTGAATTAACTAGTTAGTTATGGAAGATGTTTTGAAACGCCTAATTAGTAGTAAGAGACATATTATAGTAGTGATTTTAACGTAAATTTATTAGAGCAATCACAGAAGGAGATTTTCTGCAAACTACATTAAGACTTTAAAAGTCTGACAATCAATTGGGAAAAACTGTCACATCTGCCATTTGCAGACGACATCAAAACCTAGAAATAATGTACTATTAAATGAAATATAAAATGTACAAGATGACTCACCAGTTGCCGTAACACAAATGTGTGCATGTCCGATACAATCGCAAGGTATACAAGTAGAATAAGGTCCTCCATTAGCCGGCTCATGCTTGTAGCCTGGAGCACATTCTTCACAATAATCTCCTACATATGCCTTAGGACAGGAACATTTCTCCACCCAATTCACTGGCGCGGAACCTTTTTCTCTCCCAATCTTCGCTGTGTCTAACTTAAAGTTCATCATGAAACCTTCACCGGGCTTGTTATAAGTGCCTCTAATTTTGATCGCAGTTTTGGAGAGTTTTGGAGTAGAGACATGAATTCAAAATTTGATATTGTTGGGGTCCAACCGTAGCGGGGGTCTTCGTGTAACCTAAAGGTGTATTCTTGAGCCTGGAACAATAGAATTTGTGAATACATACGAGTTAAAAGTCCGTGCTAATGCCTCGCGAAACTTAAAAAGGAAATATTTAGAAAATTAATTTAAGATCAAATGGGGTCTTTTTGACAAATTGGTCAAGTTTTTGATATAGACGGCTACCCACTTATTACAAAATATGGACTAAGTATTAAACCAGGTTTAAATTGACATAAGCCATTGTTTTAGTGTCAAAGTTGTCAATTTAAACCTGGTTTAATGCTTAGTCCGTATTTTGTAATAAGGGCTTTCTATTACTAAATCAACGCAGATACAAATAACAGATCATTAGTCAGGCAAGTATAGTGTTATAGTGCAGTACAAACTATTAAGGGGCATTAAAGATTTATGAGAAGTTACATATTATGTTTTATTTTTCATTTGCTCAGCGTTACAAGACTACAATATCATCATCATCATCATATCAGCTGTAGGATGTCCATTGGACAGACATCGCTACATTGTGTTTTATCTATTCAATAGTTTCTTTAAATTAATTAAATACATATATATATTAAGTGAATACTAAATTAATATGTGTCCATTCTTACATCTTTCATAGTGTGCATAATAATTCTAATTGTAGGCCTGTCAGTCAGCTTTTATTAGCATAATCTAGTTTTGCCATCGACTTTAGAAGATAATAATAAGATAGTATATCTATATATCCATTAACCAAGTGCAGTAATGGTTATATATAGTTTATTACGAAGAAGGTCTTATCAGAAGATGCAACAGGCTCAACACCAACATGGAGACGAAATGAGAAGCAATGTGTTTTAAACATTTAATAGGTGCATGTATTTCGCGGCATTTATATTGACTTTGATTTTGCTAGTAATTGTTATCAAACAGTTAATAACAGCAAACAATTCTCGCTTATATCACATAACAATATGACTAATTGTAATGAACTCGCTAGAACAATATGCAAAATAAAAACAATGTTTACCTGATTAGTTGGTTCCGGATTGTTCTGTGCGTAAATGTTGATGGATACAGATGCTCTGGCACCTTCCAGAATGATATCTGAGGGTAGCCTCTAACCTAATCAAGACTTAGTGAGAACTTCAGGTCATGGTTGTATGATGGTAGCTTGTCTCCAAGGAATTGCTGGGGAGCGATGAAGTGGTGATGGTATCTGATCTCGGAACCTTTAGCATTGAGTGCTGAAAAAAATAAAAGAGTCATATAATTATAATTATAGGTTTAAGAAAGATAAGATAATTTTCAGGTTTTTTAGAAAGTAATCGTGGCAGCAAAATAAATATCCTTAAACTAAATGTAGTAATGATTGCCAGAGTTTATGGTGAGGAAGGCCATATCTGGGGAAACAACCAGCTCAACACGAACGTAGAGACGAATCCAGAAGCAATGTAGACATCCAATAGATGGACGTGTTTCGCAGCTTTATATTGGTTTCGATTTTTTATTGTAAATTAATCATATCTCTGCTCATATCCGCTCTAATGCCTCTGGACTCCTTCATTTCATAGACTACTAGTACAATAACAATTACAGTTGGCCATAATTGACAACAAATAGCTTTATATAACCTTTAATATAATAATACTGCTGGCTTTCTTAACTAAACTAGGTGGCTGGAGCAGCCACAACGTGACTCATCGGATTGCTCTCAGATCGGAAACTTTTTCGAATCTTAGAACGACGTATTTTTACAGCTTAAGTTATTAGACGTTAGAAATTAGTTTACCGTATAGAAAATTAAATTATTTAGTGATTGTAGAAAATGAATATTTTAAAAATTAAATTTTAAGTACTTATTGTCAGAAATTAATAATGTAAACCTAATTTGTACGCCCAACACGGGCTGAACATATTGAATCTTTGTACATACTTACCATCTTACATTTTTGTACACTATGTTTAAACAAATAAATGCTTACTTACTTACTAAAAACTGATTAATATAGGATTTTTTTCTACATCCATCTATTTTCTTAACATTCTGTTTTTTAACTTTTAATAAACTGACAGTTCTAGCTGAAAATATTCCGACAGCTCAGAATCAGGGGGCTAGTACCTATGTTTTTTTAAAGACAACGCCCGCTCTAGGGAACAATCCCTGTGTCGCGGGGAGCTTTACAAACATGGAACTAACTGACACAAAGTACACCCAGACTAGAAACAAATATCTATGAATCACACAAATATTTGTCTCGTGTGGGAATCGAACCCACGTCACCTAGCACGGCGATGTAGTGGCGAGGCGACCACCTTAACAACTGCGCCACGGTGACAGTCAAAAAGAACTGTACTATGTTCCTAAATAAACCTCCTGCGGTATTTGTTTTTACAATAACTAAGTACTTATCATCCACATATGGAAGAAATCAAATTCGTTGAGGCTTAGAAGCATGGATCCGAGATAACGCATTAATTGTATCTAATCTAAATCCTACCTAGTTAATAGATACCAGTTGACACAAGGTAGCCGAGTGTCGCCAACTTCTAAAATTGAGTGTGTTTACTCGTCCTCTTTTAAAGAAATATGTTATTGCTGATCTATTTAAATGATTTTTCGCAGTGTAGGTACTAATCGTGCCATGATATTATTCGCAGCCTAATAGTAGGTAAGTATATAATATTTAAAATAATAAAGAAATGATTGGCTTAAGTAGGTATCTAATTGTAAATCTGGACAAAACTGTAATGACATTTACCTCTATAAATAATAAATCGCAATCTATTAGTAATTACTAATATCTCTATATGCCTGGACAGGCCTATTGGCGTAGTGATAAGCCTTGACTGCTAAGCCGGAGGTTGTGGGTTCGATTCCCACAGGACAAATTTTTGTGTGATGAGCTGATTATTTGGTCTGTGTCTGGGTGTAATATAAGTATTAAGAAAAATGTATTTATGTAGTAACTAATATCAGTTGTACTTATAATACCCAGGTACCCATAACACAAGCAAATATATTTGCATAATTTGGGATTAGATGGCGCTTTGTGAATGTATGAAAAAATTAGGTAAATAAGTATCATCATCATCATCATATCAGCCTATCGACGTCCACTGCTGAACATAGGCCTCACCTAATTTACGCCACTGCGAACGGTCCTGTGCCGCCCTCAACCAACGGCCGCCCGCAACCCTGACCAGGTCGTCGGCAAAGTAAGTATATTATTTTATAATATAATATCTATAACTACTTACTAATATAATTAAAAATATAATATCATCAAGACAATGAAATAGTACAACATACTGACAGCACTAAGTTTCGAAGACTACATATTGATAATAACATAAGTTTGTGGAATCTTATAGAACACAAACAAATTATAAGAACAATAAACCCGCCTGCTTATAAAACAAATAAGAAGTTCTAATTATTCTACTTAGCGACCTCAGCAGGCCGGACCAATATTGAAAAGCAATAAGCCGATTTAGAATTTTACACTCTTTCAGGACTTACATTGGCAAATAGATGATGTTATAAAGAATAACATATATTATTTTTACTTTAGGAAAATAATTACGATTCTGTAAACAAATTTTATTCTAGTGAAGCCGCGAACAATCGCTAGTGCATATTTTTTTAGATTAGGCTATATAAATAGCTTTCAATTGATGCCTCATATTGCGATAACTTAAACAATAACAAATGTCTGTTTTAACAGTTTAGGTACGTTCGCCATATTGATTTTTAATACCCATATTGCGATAACACAAACAAAAACAAATGTCTGTTTTTAGCAATTTACGTTTGTTTGATCTTTGCTAAATCCGCTATGTGAAAATATATTTTTTTTCAGGAGAAGAAAAAACCTGATTATTTTTTAAACGAGTTATTTTTCGAGTCGACGAACGAGTATTCAAAAACTGAGACATTATAATATCCTATACCTACTTACAGAAAGTTCGCTTTTGTATGAATACATTGAAACATAATTATATTTATACTGTTTCGCTTTGTTTTAGGATAATAATTATAGGTATATAATAGAATAATAGAAAATAATAATTAGGGGTGGTCATATTTTTTGTTTTGATTTTTGGCACATAGCTATTTTGCACCATAAAAACCGCTAAGTTAAATTTCTTCACATAGGTAGCGAATTTCTTCTGCAAGACTATTAATTGATTTGGCCCTAATAGACACATAGCCCCTTATTAAAAATACGGACTAAGCATTAAACCAGGTTTAAAGTGACAACTTTGACACTAATACAATGGCTTATCTCAATTTAAACCTGGTTTAATACTTAGTCCATATTTTGTAATAAGGGGATAACGTTTATAACATACCTACCAACCATTCGAAAGTAATAAAATTGGCATTCTATATTATTATAAATTACAAGATGAAAACTATGAGAATTAAAAAAAAACACGACTTGGTATGTAAACTTTACCGCATGCACGTTATGATTGCATTTGACATACCTAGTATCTTTCTATCTCGCCCAAAAAGGCGCTATATGGTGTTGCTAGGCGCAATTTCGCGCAGCTCGCATAGGAGTAAATTTGCTCTTGTGCACGATGTCCACATAGAGTAATTGGCATTGCTAAATTTGGTTTAAAATTGCATGGCTGAAAATGTTATCTCCTAAACTAGCAGAAATACTTATCACAAAACGGGTTATACATATACAAGCAGAAGCGTCTTTAAAAATTTAACAAATTGGCATTAAAACCACATTTTGAAATAAGTCACAGATTTTGCAAGCGCAGCGTCGATATATATATATATAATAATACCTATTGTACGAAAGAAATGGTTTTTAAATCTCAAAAAAGGTGTGTTCGTCTACCTACTTACATGTAATTTACAACAAACCGACAGCAAATCATATTTTCAGGAAATATTAATACTAACGGTCCCCAGTCTATAGAGTTATTTACAAGTGCGCCAGATTTGATTCAATTATATTATAATTCGAAAATTGTAACTATAGAAGCTATTCTCATAAATTTCGCAAGTATATATTTTACGCACAGCGTTATCAAGCAAATGTATTTGCAGTATGGCTCCTACAATATATAAGTATATCAAGTAGAGAAAAATATAAAGATTGTTTGAAAAAATAAGTATATTAATCAACAACAGAGTTTCTTGTTCAAAAACAACAACTATAAATTTATAAGTGTAGAAATATAGGTAAAATTCTTATTAGTATATTGTTAGAATTCTTATTAAAATGATGGATTGATAATTGATGGAATGGTTAATGATGGAATTATTATGATGACTAATGTTAATATACTTGTTATTTTAATGTGATTAATACCATAGTAAACAAATTTACACGCCTGGTGCATGGACATAAATGGACTAATAATAATATTTATAGCATCTATTTTAACTAAAAATAAAATAATATTCCAAAGGACTTCAGACACGTTGACGTCATTTAAAGCTGGACTATGTTACAATATATATATTAGGTATATCTAAAATTCTCAAAAGTACTTTACCTGTTTTTGTGCGCCTTCAACGGCATTAGATACATGTAGCTATTTTAATTGTAACACCATTGCGTGCATGTTATTTGTATTGTAATATATACATACTCACGTCATCTTGAGAAATTTTGTAAACACTTTTTTTAATTTTTTTTTAAATCTTTTTTTATATAAATTAATTGGACATTAAATTCGAATAACAAGGCAGCGCCAAAGCAAACCATGCGATGATTGAACAGTCATTAGTCACCCCAAGTAGCGCTCGTTCACGAGCAGAACATGCAGGTTGAATTGATAACCTCCTTTTTAGGGTTCCGTACTTCAAAAGGAAAATACAGAACTCTTATAGGATCACTCCATTATCATTATCCATTAGGGGTATAAAATGATACAAGTAAAAATTTTAGTACTTACCTAATTAATCTAATTTATAGCTATCCCGTAACTACAAATTTCAATTATTTTCAAATTTCAATCACAAAAATCAACCGTAGGTACCGTAACTGTATTCGTTTGTTAGTTTTAGAATTCGGTACAAAAAGACAACGCCCACACTAGGGAACGAGTCACGGGGGAACACATGTATGTAAGTACACCCAGACTCGAAACATTTTTCTATGAATCAGGCAAATATTTGTCTCGTGTGAGAATCGAACCCAGGACATTGAGTGCGGCGACGTTAGTGGCGAGGCGACCATCTTAAGACTACAGACTACAGTCGATTTATAAAAAACTGACTTGGTTACTATGAATTAACTATGAAGCTTCCTCGATCTAAATTCCTTCATCTCTCCATTTATTTTTTTGACATTCATCCTCACAAACTATCACGTTTTTAATATTAGAAGATAATAGGATAGGATTAGCCAACTTACATTTTTAACAGTAAAATGATATTAATAAACCAAAACAGATGGCCAAATAATTATAAATACCCAAACTATCGCTAGGGGCGTTTCGTGATACGCCCCTAAAAATTATCTTATTCCAGATGTACTATTGGGTGTAAGTATAAATAACACCGAGAGAATTGACAGTGTTAGTTGATCGGCCAAGTTGGGCACACGGACCATGTCTATTACGGTCCTCAAGTGGAGCCTTCTGCTATCCGTCTTATGCGTTATGCAAATTGAATGTGAGGTGTACCAAAATCGTCCTAAAATTAAAACAATTGATGGGAACCTCATACTGGAACCTGCTCTCGATAAAAGTATTTACTTACGACCCAATGGTCCTAAGTCAAGTATTTATGTCGGTTATACTGACATACTCAAAGTTAATTTCTCGAAAGAAGTTGAACAACATGCAACAGACACAAATGATAAATTAAACAACAAGTTGAAAGGGCCAAACGGTATTTTGCAAAGATTAGCAAATTTGGAGACTAAAGAAACAGTGAATCCTGATTTGCTATTGCTCAACATGACTTTGCTGTTTAGAAGATTCAACAAGATTAATCGGAAAGTCGTAGTTCTACAAAATCAAATAAATAATAGACCAAAGAATGAATGCGACTCTCATCGTTGTCAACATGGTGGGACGTGTCTCAACCTAGTGGACGGTTATCACTGCCTGTGTCCGTCTAACTGGAAAGGCACAGATTGTGATATTGATGTTAACGAATGTCGGAACTTCGCCGGCACCGACCTCGGATGTCAGAATGGAGCAAAATGTATCAACAGACCCGGAACGTACGAATGTCTGTGCAAGTCGGGATGGTATGGTCAACACTGCACAAGAAAAGCTAAAGATTGTTTAGGAGGCGATTTTGAAATGTGCGGATATGGCTCTTGCATACCGGTTACGTCTGGAGATGGTATCAAATGTATTTGTCACCAAGGATGGACATCTAATGCTACTAGCATCGCATGTTTAACAGACATAAACGAGTGTGAATCATATCAAGGTCCTAGGTGTTCAAGGAACCCTCGCGTGGAATGTGTTAATCTCCCTGGATCATTCCGGTGCGGACAATGCCCTGCCGGTTACGAAGGTGACGGCTATGTTTGTCACGACATTGACGAATGCACCACAACACCTAACGGAGGATGCAGTCCGATGGTAGCTTGCCATAATACGATCGGATCGCGGATATGTGGTTTGTGTCCACCCGGATATCAAGGTGATGGCATGACGTGTACCTTCAGAGTGTCGTGCAGTATCAACAATGGAGGTTGTCATCCGCTAGCACAATGTGTAGAAACGCGACTCACAGACTCGTTACCGAATGGCCAAGTGGCATTATGTACCTGTCCTGAAGGTATGAATGGTAACGGTGTGGGCTTACTAGGCTGTTCCATATCGACGGGCACCTGTGGAAGTAATCCATGTGGTAATCATGGACGGTGCCATTCACTTCGGTCTGGATACATCTGTTTTTGTAAGAAGGGCTACGGCGGTGCACATTGTGAATCTTCAACTGACTCTTGCGCGGGACACCCTTGCCACAACGCAGGCGTCTGCAGACAAGATGATGCTGTGAGCTCCGGCTTCCGCTGTGAGTGTACGGCACAATTTACAGGCTCATTATGTGAGGTAAGGTCAAGAACATGCGGAGGTATTCTAGATGCTGAAGAGGGCACTATTGTTTATCCTTTGTCTAACACAAGTCTTAGGTATAATAATAATGCTCAATGCGCATGGGTTATCCATACTGCTCCTGAAAAAGTAATCAATGTAACATTTACTAAATTTAATGTAGAGTTAACTCCCGAATGTTCCAGCGACTTTTTGCAAATTCATGACGGAAGAAAATCATCTAGTCAATTAATAGGCAGATTTTGTGGCAATACTCTTCCTAAGAACGGAAAGATTACATCAAGTCATAATAACTTATATTTCTGGTTCCACTCAGATAGAACAATAGCTAAAGAAGGATTCGCATTCCACTGGACAAGTGTAAAGCCAACATGTGGAGGCGAAATAGACGCATCTACTCACGGTCACCTTAGCTCCCCCGGGTCTCCCGGGCCTTACCCGCCAAATCGTGACTGCTACTGGCAGTTAACGACGAGTCCGGGTAAAAGAATTAGTTTACATTTCTTCGCGCTCGATATAGAATCACATAAAAACTGTAGTTACGACTATTTAGCTATTTACGACGGAGAACACACGTTGGACCCGCTACTCAGCAGGTATTGCAACTCGACGCAACCGGCCCCGGTGCAGTCGGCTAGTTATAATGTATTAATACACTTTCACTCCGACGCTTATGGCTCTGGCCACGGCTTTCAAATAGCTTATGCTCCTATCGAAGGAATACCGGGCTGTGGAGGTTATTTCAGTGCAGATAAAGGTGAGATAGTTTCTCCAACATACAATGGGCTATACCTCACCAATTTGTTGTGTGAATATAAAATAAAAACTAGTGCAGAAACAAAAATTAAACTAAACTTTAAATTATTTAAACTTGAACGATCGATTGGGTGCAGATTTGATTACTTAAAAATTTACGATGGGGATTCGTCTGATTCACTACTTGTAGGAAAGTTTTGTGATTCTTATCCAGCTACGTATAGGTCGAGTGGGAATAATCTTTTTTTGAAATTTAAAACTGATCAAAGTAAGGCGGACGAAGGTTTTCGAATAACTTATGAAGCTATTTGTGAAAAATCTTTATTAGGTGACAGTGGTGTTATAAAATCACCCTCGTATCCGTTTCATTACCCTGAAAATAAACTTTGTGAATATCTGATTGAGGCGGCACCCGGTAAAGCGATCCAGCTAACTTTTCAAGATTTTGATATTGAAGACAACAGATATTATAATTGTAAATACGATAATGTTGAAGTGAGGGACGGGCCCGACGTAAACTCTACACTACTAGGTAGATTTTGTGGCGGTTCGGCACATATACCACCGGTACAAACTTCTACGCATAATTATATGTACATAAGGTTCCAGTCAGATTTAAGTTTAACAGGCACAGGATTCTATGCTAATTACACAACTATTGCTACGAACTGCGGAGGTATATATAGACAAATAACGGGACTAATAAATCACCCTTCTGGAGAAACCAACACCTATCAAAATAATCAGTCTTGCCAATGGTTACTACTTGCACCCGAAGGAATGCACATCAAGATAACGTGGAACCGATTTGAAATCGAAGATATGCCCGGCTGTAATGGTGATTACTTAAAACTCATTGAGATTGACGATAATAATGAAAATGATGAACTAGGCAAGTACTGTGGGACACGGGCACCTCCAGCGCTGACAACGTCCACTAACCGTTTAAAAATAATGTTTGCTTCTGACAGCGATATTCGTCATACAGGTTTTTCAGTGTCCTATACCTTTTTAGACGAGAGAACCCAGTGTGGCGGCAATTATATCAAAAGTCATGGTACATTCAATTCCCCTGGCTGGCCTAAACCATACGAACCGAATCGAGATTGTATATGGATTATAACCGTGCCTGTTGGTCAACAGATTTCACTTAATATTTCGAATTTCGATTTGGAACGCCCTATACGCAATACATGCACATCAGGTGACTACTTGGAAATAAGAAATGGAGATTCTCAAACGTCACCATTAGTTGGACAGTATTGTGGCAAATTTATGTCAATGCGAATCACCTCCTTAGCCAACGTCCTATTTTTACAATTTCATTCTGATTTTTATTTAACTGGAACTGGCTTCAAAATTGAATGGGATGGAACAATTACTGGATGTGGAGGGACATTATCCAGTCCCACAGGATCTATATCTTCTCCTAATTATCCGAACAATTATCATGAAAATGCAGAATGTTTTTATAGAATTGTCACTAGTGCCGGCTCTCAAGTCCGTATTTCTTTTATTGAACTAGACCTCGAACGAACTCCAAATTGTCGGGATGATTATATTGAAATATATGACGGTCGCGACACGAGTGCTGCTTCTTTGGGAAGATACTGCGCCATGTCAACTGGATTAACTAGAATCGATACAACCGCTAACTATGCATTTCTTAAGTTTCGATCGGATAGTTACTTAAGTGCTAAAGGGTTTGTACTCAATTACGATACAATTTGCAACAATAATATAACGGGTCGGTATGGAGTTATAGAGAGCCCAGGATATCCAAATAATTATCCGTTCAACCTAAGATGTGTTTGGACCATTCAAGTAATTAAAGGTAATAAAATAAATGTGACGTTCACACAATTTGATATCTACAAATATCATCCGTCACGCTGGTTACGTCACAGAGCAGCCAAGTTGCACGATGGTGATTGTTTTCCAGACTATTTGCAAATGAAAGACTTGTCGGACCCAAATACACCTAAAAAGTTGTGTGGTAATAGTTTACCTAATTCTATAAGCACCAAAAGTAATGTATTACAAATTAAATTTTTGTCTGGAGACTACGCACCTCGAAAAGGTTTTCGTTTGGAATGGATCAGTTATGGCTGTGGGGGGCACATCCAAAAACTATCAGGCACTGTTAACCTTGATAGCAGTTTAACTAATGAAAAAGAAATGGAATGCGAATGGTTATTAGAGACTTACCCAGGCAAGAAAATTAGCATGACATTTACCGATATTTTTATGTCGGCATCTAAAAATTGCACTACCGATGCTATCGAAATTTATAATGGTCAAAATACTAAAGCGCCGCTACTTTCTAAGATTTGTCACCAAAAACTCACATCTATAGACTCTGATACCAATTTCATGTTCGTTCGTTTTGTGAAGAAATCTACGTTCAAAGATGTCCATTTTGCTTCAAACTTTCGTTCTTCGCACTCCAAATGTGGCGGTTTTATTAACTCAGTGTCGGGTTACTTCTATTCTCAAAACTATCCGAAAAACTATGATAACAATCTGGATTGTTTGTGGTATATTACGGTGCCCTCAAATCATCGTATTGAAATTAATTTTATGGATTTTGATCTGTACTCGAATTACAACAATTATAAAAGTGGCGTCGATATGTGTGAAGATTCAATTCTAATATACGATATTGAGAGTTATAGACCATCATCAAATTACTCATATCGTATTTGTCCTGATTCAAATAAAACGCAAATAGTAACTAAACATAGTCACGTCGTAGTACAGTTCAAGACCGACAATTCTGGAACGGCTAAAGGTTTCAAAGCAAATTTTACCATGACTTGTGGTGCTCTTATATCAGCCACCCGCGATGGTATTATTACAAATAACAAATTTGTAAATCTTTCTAACAAAAGTTGCGTGTGGACTATTGTTGCACCTTTTCTAGATCAAAAGATTTCAGTAACATTAACTCATTTATCACTTCCAAAAGATACAACCACCAGTACAAATTTAAATTGCCCATCAGTTTTCCTTCGAATTCTCGATGGCAATGATCAGAGTGCTCCACTCATAGGTGAGTACTGTGGACGTAAAGTGCCTGCAATGATTGTAAGTCATGGCAATGCAGTTACTTTACATCTAGGAAGTCGTACTGAAAAATTGGAAGGAACCTTTTCAATTCATTATTCAAGGATAGCTAACGCTTGCGGCGGTATATTCGTTTCAGAAGAAGGTACTATTGCGTCGCCAGGATATCCGAGCCCGTATCCCATAAATTCAGATTGTGAATGGCTTCTTAGTACATCTCCCGGTAACACTGCATATGTTGTATTCGAACGGTTCGATTTGGAATATACAGAAGATTGTAATGAAGACTTTCTGGAAATTCGTGAAAGTAACGGTGTGGGTAAATTGCTTGGCGTTTATTGTGGCAGTGATATTCCCACGAACTTGACCAAAGCAGCACAAATTTATATTAAATTTCATAGCGACAACAAGGAGAACGGTCAAGGGTTTCTGTTACATTATGGTTATATACATGAAAATGAAATTGAGGGAATTAGCGGAGTGATATCGTCTCCATTATATCCGATTCACTATGAAGGTGCAGGTGAGTTTACTTGGCGTTTATTCACCATTGGAATTAATAATATAGTTCTCACGATAGATAATTTGGAAATTCCTGCGCATCATGAAACAAGTTATAATAAATTGATAATCTATGATGGTTACGATAAGACTGCCCCGATTCTAGAGCAACTTTACGGAGCACTAAGTGAAAGGAAAATCATTCAGTCGTCATCGAACGTAGTGTATATTATATTAACAATGGATAACTCCAATATTGGCTCCATATTTCATTTAAAATGGACGACATACTCACTAAACACGGAATCTGAATCAAGAAACCATATCAATTGTGGGTCCAATCAGACAATGTTGATTTTACCAGGAGACATAAGTGTTTTGAAATCACCAAATTATCCAGAAGAATATGGAAGTGATTTGAATTGCGAGTGGGTTTTCAGGACACAAATGGGGAGACATATAGTTATAACTTTCTCCGAGCTTAGCCTCGAACAAGTTCATTCTTGTAATGCCGATTCAATTTCTATTTATTCAGGAGATATACCGGGTAATTGGAAACCTATGAGAGAATCCATCTGTGAATCAACTGCTGTGAGCGGTGCAATCAATTCTTCTGTTTACATGAAAGTAAACTTTAAAACTGACTCTTCAATATCTAAAAGAGGTTTTCTTGCTCGAGTAACCTCTAAATGTGGTGGACTTATTACAAATTTATCTGGAGAATTTGGCCCAGTTTGGGTAGACACTGATGCATCAGCTGAAGTACGTTGTGACTGGACTATAAAGGTGCGACCTGGTCGAATGATTAAATTAAGATTCAGTCATTTCAATATCACTAACAAAAACGATAATTGCCTAACTTCTGTTGTGTTGCGTAACGGTGATACGGAAGAAGCACCTTTGCTCGAGAGTGGCAAGTATTGCGGCTATGAACATGAGAAGAAATCAGATATCATTACTTCTAGTAATTCTTTGTCTGTGAGTTACACAAGTAAAAGCAGAAGATATGTTTTAATTTACGAAAGTTTCAAAATTTATTATGAAGAGGAAAATGATGAATGTGGTTCTACCGTCATGCTTACTTCTGACCACAAATGGCAAATAATTAGTTCGCCAAATTACCCATCGCTACCTACTCCATATTCAGAATGTGTCTGGGTATTTTCTGGTCCACCAGCTGAGGTCATAAGGATAGATTTTATCGAAAGATTTGACTTAGAAAAGACTGACGATTGTGGAACAGAAGCGGTTGAGGTTCGAGATGGCTCATCAAACTTATCGCCAGTTAAAGGGCGTCTGTGTTATAGTCCACCACCGACTATCAAAAGTAGCAGTAATTCGATATACATTAAATATTCTACTCAACTAGCAGTGCCGAGAAATGGTTTCAAAGCCAATGTATCGATTGATATATGTGGGGGTACAATTATTACCGATTTTGGTGAATTGACATCTCCTGGATACCCGAAGATGCAAGTATTCCCAGTGGGCACAGTATGTGAATGGCGTATTATAGGACCAGCGAGCCATGTTTTCTTAATAAAACCCGAAGATATTCATTTACCGAAATCTGAATCCACTTGTGCTACTAAAATTGACATTGAAGAAATTTTGTCCTTTAATAATACTGTCGTGCTGTTGAAAACTATTTGCCACGATGATATTGAACAAGATGTAACAGCGATCGAAACATCAAGTAATCAATTTACTATCAGACTAACATTTGGTAAACCAGATAAATGGGATACTATATCTGACAAACGCGGCTTTCGATTCAAATTCAATTCTTCGAGAGCGATGTGTGGTGGCAAAATCACAATTTCTGAAGGTTACCTAACAACGCCAAGTTACCCGCTCGATACTACATTAAGGTATTGTTATTGGCTTATTGAAGTGCCAAACAAATCGCGTAGGATCAAACTAGAACTTATCGATGCAGATCAAGAAAAACATAATATAAGCATATTTAACGATCTTGAATTTCGTACAGCAATCCAAACAATACCTGGTGGTTTTAATAAATCGTTGAATAATCAAATATTCGAATCGGTGGGGAACAAACTCGCCATATATATATATATCAATCGTTTAGCTTCTTCACATCATTTCAAAGCTAAATTTAGCTCCGACGAACAAGCGTTATGTGGTGGTGATCTTAGTGGTATTAGTCAAGATATTGTTTCCCCCGCGTTGCAGCGGTCATACAGTTGTGAATGGCACTATAATAATATTGAAGATCCATCTGAAAATTTGCAAAATCTCACTTACAGCTCCATATTTGTCGGTGGATCCATAAATTCCTCAGTAACTCGAACGCAATGCCAGTATTTTGACCCCCAACTCCTAATTAAAACGCCAGTTTACAAAATAGGTCTTATATTTTCCAGGGAAGTTTGTGGTAATACAGTCGTATCCTATAGAATACCTTCTACCATAGTAGATATTAATGCAATAAAAAGCAAGAATCCTTCCTTTTCCTTTCACTTGAATTTGAGATTACAGCCATGCGGAGGTACCATCCGTGTTGGATATTATGAACCTGTTAATGTAATAAATGTACCTGATTCTTACAACGATACATTAGAATGTGCGTGGCTCATCGTCGCGCCCACGAATCATATAGTAGAGATGTCTGGTTCTTTCATATTAGAATGTGACGATGAATATATTACAATAATGCAAGGATTAAATGAATATATTCCAAGTAAAGGAACATATTGTAAAGGAAAATTGTTAGAAAGCCCTTTCGTGGCTCATTTCCCCTTTATATATGTTCAATATCATTCTAAAGTGAAAAGTTATATAGATATAAAACTAACGGTCAAAACTGTAACGAGTCCGTGCGGTGGACTACTAGCATCATATCAAAACATATTTACCTCTCCAAATTACCCTATGACGCATACTCCGAACCAAGAGTGCACATGGGAGATACACACAGACTTGGGCTTTAGAGTGTCTCTTGAATTTATTGAACGATTTGCAATAGAATCTAAACCCAATTGCACGAAGGATGTGTTAATTATTTATGATTGGAAAAATGATGACTACAATGAAATAGCAAGAGTATGTGGACGTGAGGCACCGCCTCCCTATAATTCTACTTATAATCGTATGAAAGTAGTTTTTCGAACAGATGCTGAGACAAACCTGGATGGATTTAAAGCACGATGGATTCCCATCTGTGGGGGCAAATATGTAGCCACAGAAAAAAAGCAAATATTATATAGTCCTGGATATCCACACAATTATCGTCCTTCTATGCATTGTCATTATGAGTTATTTGCACCAAATAAACAGAAAATTTTACTGAAATTCCTTGAATTTCAGTTAGAGGGCTATTACCCCGATTGTGATTCCGATAATTTAACAGTGACAGCACGAAGTAATTACAATCAATTATTCCTAGTCTATTGTGGTCATCAAATTCCAGCTGCCATACGAAGCTATGATAAAATAAATATTGAATTCAAAACTGATAAGATGGTGCAAAAAAAAGGTTTTAAGCTATCATATGCTATATTTAAATGTGGAGGTAAAGTGATCGATACTACGGTAATTACACCAACGTTGGGATTTGGAACTTATAACGAAAATATGAATTGCACCTGGTTTATTGAAGCTCCATCGACCAAAATAGTAGTTGTCAAATTTGTTTACATTGATTTGGAAAGTCATATTGATTGTTATAATGACTACGTCGCGTTATACGACAGCAGTAATGTAAACGCGGACAAACGTTTGGCTAAGCTGTGTGGCTTTGTAAACTCAACAACAGTACTGAGAAGTACAGCTAACAGAATGGTGTTAGAGTTCATAACAGATTCAAGTATAAACTATAAAGGATTTAAAGCTCAAGTTTACTTTAGCTATTCTGCAGCCGCTGGATGCGGAGGGAAAATTAGTGTTACACCTGACTCACCACGCGTTTTAAAATCACCTCTAATGGGTGGCTTGAAGGTTTATGAACGTTTCTTAGATTGCCATTGGGAAATTACAGCACCATCCGACACTGTTATTCAAATTACATTCAGTAGTTTTCACATAGCTCCTTGTCAAAATTTAAACCAATCTGCTATTGGACCCAGCAAGTGCGACTGTGACTTGGTCGAAATCAAAGATGGTTTATACCCCAGCAGCTTAGTGATCGGCACATACTGTGGCCACAGCCTCCCGCCTCAGTTAACTACATCTCAAAATAAGATGAGTGTTAGACTGTCTACGGATGGTGACGAAGAACAAAGCTCAGGCTTTGAAGCGACATTAATACTTAAAGGAACAGTGTGCGGTTCAAGTGTCATACCTGTAAGTTACACACCACGCCGATTCAAGTCCCCCGGATACGACACGGGTTCGATACCGCGAGCCTTGCACTGTGTCTATCCTCTTGACACCAACAACGAACAAGTTCGTATCACTGTCGTCGACTTACAGCTACGTCCAGCTAGCGCCGATAGTGTAAATCTCAACCGTTGTAATACTGACAGACTGATCATATCAAGTGTTCCGTCCTATTCAAACGTAACCACCGGCAAAGATTTAATCATGAATTATCAATCAGATGATGTTTTTAATCATTTATACTTTTACGAGAGAGCAATTCCTTTTCCAAGACACTTTGAATTGTGTGGACACAAGAAAGCTGTTGATTTTTATGTATACGGCACTACTTCTATCAACCTAATCACATCGCCGGATGCAGATGACGAAGTCCATCGAGGTGTGGAGATAGAAGTGGCATACGTAGCGTTCTGCGGTAGGAATTATACTGAAGCGCAAGGAAGAATTATCACACGTTCCATTGGCAGCAGGGAGGTGTCCAATGTTGATTGTTACACATTAATAACTGGGCCGGAGAACTATACGATATCTGCGTATTTCCTGTACGTCGCTTCCCACTACTGGGATGACAATGTATATCTTGAAATATTCGACGGAGATAAAACTAGCGCAGCGCTACTTGCTAAAATACATAATGACTACGAAAACAACTACTCCGTGTTCTCGACAGGTAGGTACATGCTACTGCACAACCGTAAGAACGATAACAATCAGATCACGTTCGACATGAACTACGTTAGCACCGACAAGGGCAGGGGCTGCGGCGGCAAGCTTCAGGGCATAGTGGGCGCCGTCACCAGCCCTCTTTACCCCAACACTTTCAGACACAACACCAACTGCAATTGGGAGCTTGAAACCCCCGTAGGTACACGCTTGCTTCTTCGGTTCAATGTGTTCGAATTAGGAATCATTTGTGACCAGAATTACCTTCAGCTCGTAGACAGCCATGGCGCTGTAGTGAGAAGCTACTGTTCTGAGTCGCCCGCTGATTATACGAGCACCGACAACTACATAAAGATAGTGTTTCATACTACGATGAATAACTCCGGTAAGGGGTGGTCCGCTGTGTTTGTAGGGACGACGGTATAGTCACAGACTTACTCTGGCGTTTACGTTATGAGTGTAGTGTAGAACTGAGTTGATATATCATCTAATTATTATCTCACATATTTTACGAACCAGTCTTCATGTTTTATTAGTATTTTATATTTTTTTTCTATTTGTTGTAAATATAAGCAAAATGTTTTAATGATATACTTATATTCAATAAACTATTAGTAGGTACTTACTCACTTATGTTGGTGATGGTTATTGCATGATGCAGATGGTTTAAAAAAACAAAATTTACCTATAGTTTTTTGTTTTATTTTAAAAGTATGATTGTCAACCAAACCAATCAATGCATAATTTTACTTAAACAACTAATATATTATACTATTTCCTACTTTTGCCCTGTTAACTGTTATGACTTATTATTATAATAAAACAAACAAATGTTACTATTAAGTTAGCTGTGGTTGCCTATAAATGAGAGAGCATCAGGCACGCTTTATGTTTTTGATATTTCTTTGTTAAGTATGTGTATCTCTTGTTGGTAATCCTTAATAAATAAATAAATAACAATAAATATATATATAAGAAGAATAATATTTTTAAATAGTTCCGATATGTTTGTTACGTACGATATAAATGAATGTACTGTTATTAGATTACATAATTAATTAGATTTACTCCCTTTATGTCGAGTCTGGGAGTCTATTGTTCTCCAAAGTATTGGTATTTTACGCTTTCTATTACCGTTATGTCGAGTTTGGTGAACAGGTACAGTCAGGATATAAATTAAATCCAGTTTCATTAAAACATGTTTTATTATTTGTTCTATTAGTTATTATTATTGACTAAACTTTGTAAGCTGTATATTAAATAAATAGTAAGCAATAGTAATGTTGTTGTTCTTTTCCGAATAAATAATATATTATTATTCTAGTTTATAAAATATGACGGAGCGAGATAGCCGGAGAGAAAAATGATTTTTATTTTACTTTATTGGGACATAAAACAAATTCCAGTTGTTTAATTTAACTAAAGTAATCTTATCTGCCTAGTGACGGATTTAGAATACTTACATAATGTCACTACACATAACATCACCCCTTTTCAACCCGTGGGTGTCGTAAAAGGCAACTAAGGTAGTAACGTTAGGCAGACAATTTCAAAAAAAATCGAAACAAAGCCCTACCTATGTAACGGTTGCACCCGTTGCAGGCTACGTCCTGCACGACTGCACCTCTTTCGACCAACTTTTGGATCTCTTTTGATTTCTTTTTAATTTACTTTTAATAATTTAAAATTCAAAATCCTAAATTAATTCAAATTCGAACCGAGTCTTCGTCGGACCACCCGTCGAAGACTAAAGGCTCACTATTATTCCGATTTCTTGTACAGTGCACGCACTTGTTGACATTTTAAATTAATACTATCAGTACGTATTTATCAGTTGTGTTTTATTGTGAGGGCCCCACGCCCTTCCCCATATATTATAGCCGGATCCTACTACATATTCTTGCCTAGCGCCCACTGGAGGGGACGGTGGAGACGCTAGACTGGCGCTCAACGTAATCTTTACTGCCCAGAAGACTGACTCTTGAGGATACAGCATTCTGGATACTGGATACTGGATACAGAGATACTGGAGCTCAAGGTAAAAGCAGCACAATAATATGCTGCCTACAAATTGAAGCATATAAGCTTATTTTTCATCGTGCAATCTTATCGTCTTATCATCGTGCTACGTAATTCATCATCGTACTACAACGACGTGCTACGACGCTGACTACAACGACGCCGTCCATCATAAAATTTATTTTTAACAAAAACTGTACATAATGGTGTTCATTTATTTATTACTTTTTAATCTTATTATACTATTCCTTCAATGTGTTTTTTCTTCCGTATCCTAGCGCATCTTTGGCTTTCGTAAGTACTATCTGGAAAATTATATTACACTCATTAACATTCAGTACATTAAACATCACCTACTTTACCAATAGACTTTACAATACACAAATTTTACTCACACCCATACATACAGCATCGATACAGCACCTATTCTCTGAATAGAGACACGACTCCTTCGACTTGTGGTTTAAACTGGTCTTCGGATTGGTTATCACCTGTTCGGGGGACGGGTACTATACGACTTGCTAGAGGAGAATATCCTCTGGTATAGGTTGTTACATATTACATACCTCAACGACTGTACTCGATACCCGTTTAAAATATTATATTTATATATTAATCTAAATTTATTCTAAAATTCTCCTCACGCTATATTTTAACTAGCATTTTTCTATATTGACATAATAACTGACATTTTCTGTCAACCGATCAATTTTTGTTTTTTTCTTTTCATAAATTGAGCCATTATTTCTTATATACAAAAAGTTTGCATACTTATTTATTTTACATATTTTATAAAATCTATTTATATTTTTGATTTACTATATTACTACCTACCTACTACCGGTCGCTAATGTCGACGGTCATTACTACTTATTACTTATCTTACCCGTACCTATCTTATAATATTAATCTTAACTTTCTCGATTAAATACCACGAAATTTATTATCCTTTAAATATACATACCTACTCATCGCCATTATATATTTCGGCATCATTACTTATACGCTTGTTGTAGCATGTCATTTTTATCTTACACTTTATGTGTTTCTCATACAATGAACTTGAACTAGAAGCTGAAGCTCTGTTCAGTTCTACTACTTATTACCTTACCTTACCTTATTTGCTACTTAGACTATTCGTAATGTCTTTGGGCTAATTACGAGATTATTCGTAATGTCTTTGGGCTAATTACGAGATTATTCGTAATGTCTTTGGGCTAATTACGAGACTATTCGTAATGTCTTGTGCTAAATAAGCTATTACTTTTATCATCGTGCGGGTTTAGCGACACTTTAAATAAAGCCTTAAGCTATTAATATCATCGTGCGGGTTTAGCGACACTTTAAATAAAGCCTTAAGCTATTAATATCATCGTGCGGGTTTAGCGACACTTTAAATAAGCCTTAAGCTATTAGTATCTTTGTAGGTATCTTACCTGCAGCCCTTCTTAAGTTCCATTCATGAGAAAACTATATATTAAAATAGTTTCCTCTATTATGTATGTTGTCTTCGATCCTTGAGGGATTATAGACTTTGCTAGTGGATGGATGACAGGTTGTATGAACTTTTATGATTGAGGGATGGTCTTAAGTGTAAATACTCATCCTCTAAATTATTATCATCCATTACCCATTAATATTTGGCTTATTAATTCTAAATTAACCTATTTTATATTATATCGATGTATTTTTTAAATATATTCTATAAAAAAAAAAGAAATCTTTAAAGCAGATTTTTTTTTTTTTACCCGGGCCCCCCCGGTATTGTAACGGTTGCACCCGTTGCAGGCTACGTCCTGCACGACTGCACCTCTTTCGACCAACTTTTGGATCTCTTGATTTCTTTTTAATTTACTTTTAATAATTTAAAATTCAAAATCCTAAATTAATTCAAATTCGAACCGAGTCTTCGTCGGACCACCCGTCGAAGACTAAAGGCTCACTATTATTCCGATTTCTTGTACAGTGCACGCACTTGTTGACATTTTAAATTAATACTATCAGTACGTATTTATCAGTTGTGTTTTATTGTGAGGGCCCCACGCCCTTCCCCATATATTATAGCCGGATCCTACTACATATTCTTGCCTAGCGCCCACTGGAGGGGACGGTGGAGACGCTAGACTGGCGCTCAACGTAATCTTTACTGCCCAGAAGACTGACTCTTGAGGATACAGCATTCTGGATACTGGATACTGGATACAGAGATACTGGAGCTCAAGGTAAAAGCAGCACAATAATATGCTGCCTACAAATTGAAGCATATAAGCTTATTTTTCATCGTGCAATCTTATCGTCTTATCATCGTGCTACGTAATTCATCATCGTACTACAACGACGTGCTACGACGCTGACTACAACGACGCCGTCCATCATAAAATTTATTTTTAACAAAAACTGTACATAATGGTGTTCATTTATTTATTACTTTTTAATCTTATTATACTATTCCTTCAATGTGTTTTTTCTTCCGTATCCTAGCGCATCTTTGGCTTTCGTAAGTACTATCTGGAAAATTATATTACACTCATTAACATTCAGTACATTAAACATCACCTACTTTACCAATAGACTTTACAATACACAAATTTTACTCACACCCATACATACAGCATCGATACAGCACCTATTCTCTGAATAGAGACACGACTCCTTCGACTTGTGGTTTAAACTGGTCTTCGGATTGGTTATCACCTGTTCGGGGGACGGGTACTATACGACTTGCTAGAGGAGAATATCCTCTGGTATAGGTTGTTACATATTACATACCTCAACGACTGTACTCGATACCCGTTTAAAATATTATATTTATATATTAATCTAAATTTATTCTAAAATTCTCCTCACGCTATATTTTAACTAGCATTTTTCTATATTGACATAATAACTGACATTTTCTGTCAACCGATCAATTTTTGTTTTTTTCTTTTCATAAATTGAGCCATTATTTCTTATATACAAAAAGTTTGCATACTTATTTATTTTACATATTTTATAAAATCTATTTATATTTTTGATTTACTATATTACTACCTACCTACTACCGGTCGCTAATGTCGACGGTCATTACTACTTATTACTTATCTTACCCGTACCTATCTTATAATATTAATCTTAACTTTCTCGATTAAATACCACGAAATTTATTATCCTTTAAATATACATACCTACTCATCGCCATTATATATTTCGGCATCATTACTTATACGCTTGTTGTAGCATGTCATTTTTATCTTACACTTTGTGTTTCTCATACAATGAACTTGAACTAGAAGCTGAAGCTCTGTTCAGTTCTACTACTTATTACCTTACCTTACCTTATTTGCTACTTAGACTATTCGTAATGTCTTTGGGCTAATTACGAGATTATTCGTAATGTCTTTGGGCTAATTACGAGATTATTCGTAATGTCTTTGGGCTAATTACGAGACTATTCGTAATGTCTTGTGCTAAATAAGCTATTACTTTTATCATCGTGCGGGTTTAGCGACACTTTAAATAAAGCCTTAAGCTATTAATATCATCGTGCGGGTTTAGCGACACTTTAAATAAAGCCTTAAGCTATTAATATCATCGTGCGGGTTTAGCGACACTTTAAATAAGCCTTAAGCTATTAGTATCTTTGTAGGTATCTTACCTGCAGCCCTTCTTAAGTTCCATTCATGAGAAAACTATATATTAAAATAGTTTCCTCTATTATGTATGTTGTCTTCGATCCTTGAGGGATTATAGACTTTGCTAGTGGATGGATGACAGGTTGTATGAACTTTTATGATTGAGGGATGGTCTTAAGTGTAAATACTCATCCTCTAAATTATTATCATCCATTACCCATTAATATTTGGCTTATTAATTCTAAATTAACCTATTTTATATTATATCGATGTATTTTTTAAATATATTCTATAAAAAAAAAAGAAATCTTTAAAGCAGATTTTTTTTTTTTTACCCGGGCCCCCCCGGTATTGTAACGGTTGCACCCGTTGCAGGCTACGTCCTGCACGACTGCACCTCTTTCGACCAACTTTTGGATCTCTTTTGATTTCTTTTTAATTTACTTTTAATAATTTAAAATTCAAAATCCTAAATTAATTCAAATTCGAACCGAGTCTTCGTCGGACCACCCGTCGAAGACTAAAGGCTCACTATTATTCCGATTTCTTGTACAGTGCACGCACTTGTTGACATTTTAAATTAATACTATCAGTACGTATTTATCAGTTGTGTTTTATTGTGAGGGCCCCACGCCCTTCCCCATATATTATAGCCGGATCCTACTACATATTCTTGCCTAGCGCCCACCGGAGGGGACGGTGGAGACGCTAGACCTATACCAACCCGTCTGGCCAGTGTAGTGTAGTAGGCTAAGTTATACGGACCCTTCAAATTCTTTGAAGGAGACTTGTGCCCAGCAGTGCGCAGTGGGACGTTTTTGGAAAGGAAGAAGAAAGAAAGAAAAATAATTTATTTTATTTTCACTCTCTTATTAACACATAACTTAAAAACATACACAGCTAACCTATTAAAAGAAAAAAGAAGCAGATACTCTATTTACAGGAAATTCCTATAAATAGAATATCTGATTAAGATCAGATTCCAGAGGAAACGTAGCCAAAAGGCTAGCCACATTACCGCGTTGGATAGCAGAGCAGTTGCCCCAGGTAGAGGCCAGCCCTTGGATCATGGTTTCACTTAAACATATTTATGGTAAAGACGAAATTACTTTTACTTTTTGTCACTTTTTTATTATAAATGTCTGTGCTTTTACTATTTGTGAGAAACAAAAATGATCCTAACTCAGCAATAGATACCTAGAAATATAATAATATCAAGGTAGCGCTGGTAATTTGTTAGGACCCTTTGTGGTTGGGACGGACATCATACGTCACCATTAATTAATTGAATTAAATATTTTAATAAATAAATATTTATAGTTTTAATAAGAAAATACACAAAAATATATACAAGGTAACTAATAAATAGTTGTCTGTGATAATATTGAAAAATGACAGCTGACAAGTGATGTGACTCCGGTGCAAGACCAGCATACCGATACCGACACCTACACTTGTATTATATGATACCAACCTACTCTTATTCCCTTGTACTGCGAGAAGAAAACTTGCGCAACCACTATGATACTTCATACTTCATCCAAAAATAACATAGTTGTCCTTTAGTACTATGTCACTCATATATATTGTCTTTTCCTTCCAACGATACGCGGAGACAATACGTGAGACAAGGCCGACATTGTATGAACGCTTGGAATTAAGTAGAAACGACCTGTGATATACGTTTTACAACGGAAATGCTCATACAAAGGCTTCTTTTACGAACTTACGAACAACGAAAATTTGCAACGAATTCTACTACCAAGTACATTTTCTAGAATTGACAATGGACGATAAAACCTGAATTTCTGCTACTTTTAGGAATACAAATATGGATGGAGTGTGTACGTTATCATATCATTTATAGTATCACACTTTTCCCAAAAGGTTGTTGAAGGCAGCAGGGCTCAAACTAGTTTCGATATCGAGTTCCATTAAAACCCACAAGTAAGGAAAGGGCTTCTGGTTCGTGCTAGAACGTTATTTCGTGAATTTTTGACGCAAATAATAAGCAATGTAAATATTATTTATTTAAATTATACATTAGTACCAAATCTCTATCATTGAAACTGTCTAAAAATCAAGTACCGGTATTTTAGCGTCTAAGATGAGAGCAATGCGAGGCTCAGAACTCTCAGTCGGCTACAAATTGCTATACCTACGTGTGAAAATATTCCTTGTCACCGTGAGGTTACCTGTGAGGTCTTAAGCTTACAGAAAGGCTAATGTAAAATGTAAGACAATTTTTTGTTGCTTATGTATTTTTTCAATAATTAAGATTTATATTGGTATGTGTTTAGTTCACTAGAATTCTTATAATATGAGTTTAAAAGGGACCCGAATTTACATTTCTACGGCAAATTCGCATAGATACTATCAACATTTTTTTTTTATTAAGTATTTATATTTTTTTTATCTACAAAAGAAATGTTTTACAAAGCTTTGGTATTAATTACCTACCATCAATCCATACCTAATTTTAATAAGAATTCTAACAATATACCTACTAATAAGAATTTTGATTTATACCTACCTACATTTTTAAACTTATGAATTTATAAGTACCTAGTTGTTGTTTTTGAACAAGAAACTCTGTTGTTGAGTTGAGAAATATAACTACCTACTTATTTTTTCAAACATTCCTTATATTTTTCTGTATTTGATACATATATTGTAGGAGCCATACTGCAAAGACATTTGCTTGATAACGATGTGCGTGAAATATATACCTAAGTACTTGCGAAATTTATGAGAATAGCTTCTATTGTTACAATTTTCGAATATAATATAATTGAATCAAATCTGGCGCACTCGTAAATAACTCTATAGACTGGGGACCGTTAGTATTAATATTTCCTATAAATATGATTTGCTGTCAGTTTGTTGTAAATTACATGTAAGTAGGTAGACGAACACACCTTTTTTGAGATTTAAAAACCATTTCTATATATATATATATATTGTAATATTTATATATATATATACATATATATATATATATATATATATATATATATATATATATATATATATGTATATATATATATAAATATTACAATAGGTATATATCAACGCTGAGCTTGCAAAATCTGTGACTTTTTTCAAAGTGTGGTTTTAATGCCGTTTTGATACATTTTTAAAGACGCTTCTGCTGGATATAGGTACCCGTTTTGTGATAAGTATTTCTGTTAGTTTAGGAGATAACATTTTCAGCTATGCAATTTTAAACCAAATTTAGCAATGCCAATTACTCTATGTGGACATCGTGCACAAGAGCAAATTTACTCCTAAGCGAGCTGTGCTGAATTGCGCCTAACAACGCCATTTACTTACCTAGCGCCATTTTAAGAGAGATAGAAACTATGTCAAATGTAATTATATAAATTATGTAATTATATAATATAACTTGCGTGCATGCGATAACGTTTACATATGACGAAAAGTCAACACAAAATATACCTATTACCTACCACCCCTAATTATTATCCTAAAGAATAACGATACAGTATAAATATATGTTTCGATGTATTTATACAAAAGCGAATTTTCTGTAAGTAGGTATAGGATATAAAAAGCTTGTAATAATAAATATCTCAGTTTTTTAATGTCATCATAACTCGTTTAAAAAATAATCAGGTTTATGCTTCTCCTGAAAAAAATGTATTTTCACATAGCGGATTTAGCAAAAATCAATATGGCGAACGTAAATTGTTAAAAACAGACATTCGTTTTTGTTTGTGTTATCGCAATATGGGTATTAAAAAATCAATATGGCGAACGTATCTAAACTGTTAAAACAGACATTTGTTATTGTTTAAGTTATCGCAATATGAGGCATCAAATGAAAGCTTATAAATAGCCTAATCTAAAAAATATGCACTAGCGATTGTTCGCGGCTCCACTAGAATAAAATTTGATTACAGAAGCGTAATTATTTTCCTAAAGTAAAAATAATATATGTTATTCTTTATAACATCAGCTATTTGCCAATGTAAGTCCTGAAAGAGTGTAAAACTCTAAATCGGCTTATTGCTTTTCAATATTGGTCCGGCCTGCTGAGGTCGCTAAGTAGAATTATTAGAACTTCTTATTTGTTTTATAAGCAGGCGGGTTTATTTTTCTTATAATTTGTTTGTGTTCTATAAGATTCCACAAACTTATGTTATTATCAATATGTAGTCTTCGAAACTTAGTGCTGTCAGTATGTTGTACTATTTCATTGTCTTGATGATATTAGAAATTAGTAGTTATAGATATATGATGCCTGTTGGTCTAGTGGTTAGTGACCCTGACTGCTAAGCCGGAGGTCGTGGGTTCGATCCCCACCCAGGACAAATCTTTGTGTGATGAGCATAAAGGTTTGTTCTGTGTCCAGACACAGAACAAACAAATTACACCCAGGTGTAATTTATCTATAATATGTATGTATTTACAAAAAAAAAATGTATTTAAGTAGTATATCAGTTGTTTAGTACCCATAACACAAGCAAATATAATTGCTTACTTTGGGACTAGATGGCGCTGTGTGAATGTGGTAGAATATTATTATTATTATTATAGCTGACTGTACACATCAACACTACCTTCTCGTGTACATTTTGTTTCTCGTCCCTATCACACTAACGTTATAAAGGCAAAAGTTTGTGAGTGTGTATGTTTGTTATAAATAAAAACAAACGCATGATTAGTGTCCATGTTTTATTGCAAATAAATAAGCTACAATACAAATTCTATTACTCACAATTATTTCAGTAAAGGAAACGTACAAATAAGTAAAAATATCTAAATAACACACATTTATCGTCAATTCTTTGGCGAACTTCAAAAGGGAATATTGAAAACCAATTTTCTAAAACTTAATAATCAGTACTTATGTACTTATATTTACAATGCACCGACAATATGGCACAATTTAGGAAGCCTCATAAACTATGTTTTAATATAACCTAAGTACGAAAATGCACATATTAAATGCAGTAATAGAAATACAATAAAAACAAAACATATATTTTGGTAGAGGGGAATACGTTGAGAATATCGGTAGGGAAAATATTCACATTGAAAGCGCATCGTAGTACTTCTAATTAGTTTCTACTAGCCTGTAATGAAAAAAACATCTTAAGACAATGTTGTTACTTTAATTTAGAGGCCAGTAGCAATGGAATGGTGCCATAAAATAAAAATTGTATGTGTTGTATCTAATAAAATTTTAAAGAATCATAGAAATTATTAGTTTTGACAAGTCGATAGGGTTTATGCAAGGTGTACCCAACCAATACATTTTATTTGTTATAAGAGCGCTTGAAGAGAATACTCGTATGCTATCGATGATACGTTTTCATTAACAGAATCAATGCGATGCCTATTTCGGAAAAAAATATACTGTGGCGGTGAACAAAATTATTTCATTCTTCACGAAGGCTCTAGGCATCACCTAATTGCAAAACAATACACAAGTTATTAAAAAGAACTTAAAATGTCACGACTCGTGTGTCATACGCCACACAGGCAAATAATACATGGCATACCTATCGTATCGGTATGTTGCATATATACTTAGCAAACAAATGAATATGTTTATCCATAACAGATGCTTTATGCTGTGATACGATGCGTATTCATTGGGATTTAAAAAAATTATATTACGATTTCTTTTTATAATTAATTATAGTAACTTAAGGCACTTGCTTATTATACGTTGTAGGGTTGTATGAGTATATTATTTCACGAAGGGTGTAAACGTGTGATGAGGAGTTTTCAAATAAAAATTAATTGCATTTGTAATTTGGCTAAACAAGGATTGTACGATTAAAATATATAAAGTTGTATGGAGGGCTGTAATCGCCACGATTGGTGATTATCAAATATGTGATAATAGCAACCATGATCAGTTGCCATACTCCATTGTACAGTCGATCATAACTTTAATACTTGAACACCTTTTGAATGTCAACGTCGGCTATACACGTCAGGCGAAGGCGTGCTCTGTACACCGATGATCATTATTTTTAAATGTTTTATTGCTACATCTTAAAAACTGAATTTCATGGCTTAGCGTACCGAGCATGGAGATGACGTCATGGCGTGGCGTTCAAAAGGTTAACTGTAACAACTTAATACAGAAATAAGAAAACATAAGATATTATTACAACGGGACCAGGATGAACCCTTGCAAACACCGAGTTATGAGTTTCATTGAATGCCTTAAACCTACTGTCTTATAACATGTACTTACTATTCCGAAGTTAAAACTATTCTACTGTCAGACATATAACCCTACAACGGTCGTTCTGCCATCTATCTTGGCTGCCTATTAGGGGGCGCCTCAGTAGGCTCGAGGACCACTCGCTTGAAGCAGCCGACTGGCAACTGGCCCAATATATCCTTAATGTTGTCCACTTCTAGACGTAGCGTGGTGTGTTCATCCTCGTATTCCTTCTTCCATCTGTGGATTAAAATGTAAACAGATATTATTAAGTGTTTGTAGGCATCAGTTTATTGTCACTAAAGTTGTTGTCTATATTTCGTTATGTCATGCCATGTCATTTCATCATCTGTGTTATTACTGTATTATTGCTATTGTGTGAATGCACTAAGTTATTGTCCTGTTGGTATCAATACATCTATGCAATTTAATAAATTTGAAGTGTCTGTTTGTAATTTCAAAATAATAGTTTTTTAGAGTATACATTGCAAATAACACAAATATTTTTTTTAATTTTTTTGTTTGTCTGTCTGTTTCTTCAATTCTTCTTCCAAAACACCGATTTTGACGGGACTTAAATGGCAGATAGCTAATGACATAAGGAGTAACTTAGGCTACTTTGATTTTGGAAAAAATATCAAGGTTCCTTGAAAAAACAATTAAAAACTATGAAATCATTGTCCACACGAACGAAGTCGTGGCCACAGCAAGTTCTAATTAAGATTTAGATAGATTCAGATTAAAAAATAGGAGGCTCTTTGATGAACTTATCGTTAATTCGGTATACCGACGAAATGTTGTCACCTTTGCAATTCGATTGAAATGTGTTCGTTGATGGTTATAAGTAAGGGGCACTTAAACTAGAAGACGTTTGTTTTACTATAATATAGGAACTGGAGAAGGACTGTCACCATGGCGCAGCAGTTAATGTAGCGGTGGTCACCTCGCCACTAACATCGCCGTGTGAGTAACAAAAGTATTCATACCTCTGGTGGTTATTCTTTGCTTCTGTCAAACTCTTGATTTTACTGTCCAAGTCCACGGCTTTCAAGTCCGCCTCTGCCTTATTCAAGCTCTCCTCTGTAATTGAAAGATAACAATTAAAAAAAAACGTAGTATTTATAATATAATAATAATATTCTACCACATTTACACAGCGCCATCTAATGCAGCATGTATATCAGTTGTTTAGCACCTATAACACAAGCAAATATAATTGCTTACTTTGGGACTAGATGGGGCTGTGTGAATGTGGTAGAATATTATATTATTATTATTCTATTGTACTTACCCAGTCTGTCGAGTGCATCATCATCAAGTGTAGGCAAGTTCTGCAGTTCATCCATGATGACCTTGAGGTCATCCAGACCTTTGGACACCTGCTTCTCTGCCTCCCTAGCGTCTGTGTTCGCTTGCCCAACCTGGATGAAGAAGTTGGTAGTTTAAATTGTTAACTTTTATATTTGTAACGCATACATACAACACGTAACAGGAAATATCAAATATCGTCAATGATTTTAATTAATGTGCCGCCTATTGGTCGAAATTGGACTGCGATTTATTTAATTTTAAGTTTCAACTAACATAATAATATGGTTTTTTTGTCAAAGCCAAGACCATTATCATTATAATAACAGACCTGGGGTCTGATCTTGCTAACTTTTAAGCTAGTAGTCGGTGTGAGCCTGGTGTCGGGAGGTTTACTCTGAATTTCGACATTCGATTGGTCCGTTTTTGTGTGTCGCTATCAAATGTAAGGAGATTTAGATAAGGTCGCTGTCACTTTCAAACATTTGACAGCGACATCAAAACCGATTAATCAAATGTCGATATTCAGAGCAAGCCCCCTGTACTAACTAGGTGACCTGTATACCAATATAACAATAATATCAAATATAATATGAGCTTACCTTCATTTTAGCGTCTCTAGTCAATTGCATGTTGTCAGTAGCTTCTCTCTCCAAATCCTCGATCTGCTTAGCAGTGCCTTGCACGCGACCTACAAGTAAACAATAACATTTTAAAGTATGCCATTATGGCCTAACTAATGATCGGCGTAGGTAGTGCCATTATCGGGGTTTTGTGACCTTTATCTTAACATGGATAAGCCCTCTGAATCCCCGGAATTGTTTATTTTTATTAATTTCATTAAACAGTTAAGTGTTGTCTTAGTACGAACACAGAACATTGGTGCGAATGAGTTTGCGCAACCTAATGCGAACAAGCAGCTCGATTTTGTTTCTATAAACATGTTGATTTTGAATGTTTACGAATAAATTGAGTTTTAAAATATTCTTCATTTAACTTTTATTATTTAACCGTCTTTATTTAATTAATTTCCCTTCCCTTATATATTATGTCAAACAGCACCGCGTGGTACAGTCAGTGTCAAATAGTTAGTGACACTCAAGGTATTCAAATTTATAGCCGCAACCAAAAAGTCAATAATATCGGTACAAGCAAAGTTTCCATATTGTTGTCAACAATTTACGCGCTCACAAGTCAAGACGCTCAAAATTTCATATAGATAGGTTCAATCAAACCGCCGCCATAAATATGGTTACAGTTATACCGCCAATGATATCCAAGCATCCAAGTGTTCAAAAATGTGGATCACATTAGAAACTTGTGCCGAACTTTGCTTGTACCGATATTATTGACTTTTTGGTTGCGTCTATAAATTTGAATACCTTGAGTGTCACTAACTATTTGACGCTGACTGTACTAGCTTATATTGGAAATTGGTAGTTCAATTATAATACGTCGCTGTCGTCGTCGTATCTATTCATGATATCTCAAACAATTTAACTTCATTTAAAACAGTTACATTCAGAAACATGATTTGTAGACTTGACGTAAATAGCTATCGAAACCGGGATTTCTCCACGGTATGTCCATATTAACATCAACATTTGAGCACAATGACCCCAAATAGCAATACCTACCGATCATTGGTTATATCTAATATTATAAATGCAGTGTCAAACATTTTTCTCAAAGGCAAAGGTCTCTCACTCTATTTTCGCCAACTATGATAGGTGCCAAGTAATAAGGACATTTTAAGACTCTGGGCTTTTAGTAAGTAGTCACAACTTACTTGACAGTTTGTCAGCCTCGTCTCTGAGTTTGAGAGCGTCGGCCTTCGCTGACGCCGACTTCTTCCTCACTTCATGTGCCGCCTGTAAACAGAACAATATATGCAATCACAGAATATGTCATCGCAAATGTGTTAGACCAGAGATTCACAAACTATTTTAAGCATTAGAGCCCTTTTCGGCTGCATGAGCTCCGACCGCTATAAAAGTGGGAGTCCGCAACCAACTTGGAACGCTCCAGAGTGGCTTCGAGTAGAAAATGTGCAAGGCATATCGGAAAGTGTGATTAAACTCGATTAAGAAGTCCGCCCCGCGAGACGCATAGGGCTGGAGTTACGAAACCTGGTAGATGAAGATCATTACGCTCACCACAGCGATTATGCTGAGTTCATTTTCACTGACGGCGAAATAATTATAATACAGGCGGAATTACTGGCCCTATGCAAGGCGACAGAGGTCCCACTGGTGCACAGTAAGTGTAATTGGGATCTGATTCTAGGGCCGCACTCAAGACATTAATAAATAAAGAAAAAATAAAAAAGGGCGGAAAACAAATCAAAAGAGATTAGCGTGTTCAATCAAACATAATCTTCAGCTGTATAATATAGTACCTGAGAAGCATTATTAGCGAAGTGGTTCTGCGCTTCATGAGCTAAATCCCTCGCCTCCTTAGCTCTATCACTGGCCGTGTACAGCTGCTCTGTGATGCTGTTAATGCTCTCCTCCGCCGCAGCTATCTTCTGTTGTACTGCGGGCACGTCCAGTGTTGCCTGTTCCGCTTGTTGACGAGACTTTGTTACTTTGTCGCTGAATTCTGTGAGCAATATATTCATAATATTAAAACTAACGTGAAATGTTGACATATTTCAATGTATATTAACTGGCAACACAAGTCAGGACTGCCGACCGGGCTTCAGTCACTTCACTTCGTCTTCACCTAGGTACTTACACTCTATCTCGCTTTAATAAAACTGTCCTTCTAAGTGACAGAAAAGGGTAAAAGCATAGGAAAGTGACGATCGGTGTTGCTAAATGTGACGCAACCTTTTATGAAGTTGTTATATCCAAATTCTTCTGTATTTGTTTTTTGGGTCGAGCGTTGTGTGAATGTGGTCTAGTTGAACCGCGTTCCGAAGCCGGGGCCCGTGCGCTGGCGCAAGTATCCTACGACATTGGCGCGTCCTTCAGTCAACATTAGCTGGTAGACGCGTAACACGTATCGGTCGTTGACCCGCCGCTCCAGCTGCTTTAATCGCGAGTTTATTCTAAATGTGATTTTACATACGCTACGCTATAACTCCTTCTATAGTAATCTTGCGAGTAAATAGAATTATGTGTGTATTTAAGATCATATCGTTCTTGAGTTATTGCAAAATTGCGCTTCCCAACGCAAAGACGTAAGCGCCATGAAGATTCCTCCATTGAACATAGTCCGACATGCCCTTAAATACTTTTACTGACTAGTATTAGTTAAGATTATATACACAACTAACCCTTCAATGTCTTATAAATCTCATGTGCATCTTTAAGCGTCTGGTTGGTAAGCTTCACATCGTTTTTGGCTTGTGCTTGTAGCTCGTCAAGCCGGGCTAGAAGGTCATTCAGCTCGTCCTGACGGTCATGACCTTGGTCGAGGAGACTGCGACTTTGCTTGATCGCGTCCTCTAGTTGGCTCAAAGTATCGTCATTGTTGGCGCGTAACCGTTGCAGTTCAGATGATTTTTCGTCGATCTGAAAATGGAAAGAAATATTGAGAAATTATATTTTTTTTGAAAAGGCGGTCATAGGTGAAGTTTATGATTTTTTTTGACTAGCCTGTTGGTTGAATATTTGTGTAACTGTTATAATTTACGGAACTATAATATTATAAGATTTGTATTTGGCGAAGGAGTCAACTTTTATTTGGAAGATAACCAGGCCTAACCAAATATTCTAAAATTAAGTAATTTTCATTGCTCAGGCGCGTTCAAGCTTCACTCACTCCCATGCTATTTACCGCTGGGAATACCTCGCCTCAAGTAAAGCTAATGACCTATAAAATGGCTTGGATACGAATTCAGACACAACAGTAATTGCGCGGTACCAAAAACGCACAATCAACGCTAAGGTCTTATTTACATGAAGTTTTTTAGAAATTGTTCACTTGCGTCGTTGTGTCTGAACATAGACTTAACACTCACAGTTTTGTTCATCTCAATAGCATCCTCCCTGAGCTTGTTGAGCTTGATGTCCGGCAGCAGGGTGGTGTTCACCTCAGCGTACAAGCCCAACGCTTCGTCGTACACGTCCTTGGCACGTCTGAGCGCCTGGTCTGCGAGCTCCGTCATACTGTTCAACTTGCCCGACGCCGCGTTCAACTCGTTCGTTAGAATTTGTACTTCGTTACTGTTGACAATTATAGATATTTGAATATTTATGGAAAAGCGAAGCTTTGTAATGGCTCACGATATTTTTATTACTGAATATTGACCGCGATATCGCCTCTGTGGAGTTTGATTCCCATGACTAGTTTTAACCCTTGAGCTGTCATGGCGCCCTACCATAGTGAATGTCAATAGTAAGCGTCGTGGCGCCCGCAGATAGTGAGAGACACGGCGCCCTCATAGGGGGTAGTTAGATTTTAATATTTATATAAGACCTTTATAAGTAGGTGTGTGTATGAATCTTACATCCCTCAGAGTTGGTTTTTCAAACACCACGAAGTACTCATTTACTCGTTTCTTAATTTGAATGAAATTTGCATAATCTTTTTCAGTTTTTTTTAAAGATAACTTGTTCGCTTATTTGTGTCTGAGCAAATGTGCAAAGTTTTGAAGTAACTTCAATACAATTTCTCCATACAAACTTTGATCCCCCGTTTCACCCCTTTCATCATCATCATCATATCACCCCAACGACATCCACTGCTGGACTAAAACTATTTGGGAATTAGTAAAAATAAGTCCTATGTATGGCAGTTGACTCAGTTAGTTCTTTATTTTTATATTATTTCTAATATATATATCACTTAATTGACCTTCACTATAATTCTAGTCTTCAAAATGCCTTATTTATTAAATAATGTAAATTTGAAGAGGCTAACTTTGTTCTAGTAAAAGTTATTACATTTTCACGTAAACAACACTCTCCTGAAAACTATATACTGTACTATAATTATATTATGTGATTTTATAGAAAGCTATTGTTCTTTCATCATCATCATCATCATTTCAGCTTATTGCAGTCCACTGCTGGACGTAGGCTCTATCACTCTGTCCTCCTTCCGCATCCATTCAGACCCAGCGACCTTTTTAGGTCGTCGGACCATCTAGCTAGCATCGGCGTCCTACTCTACGCTTGCCGAGTCGCGATCTATTGTTCTTTGCTGCCATCGAAATGGAGTATTTTAATGAGTAATTGGGTGTTTTGTGTATTGTGCGTATTTCTTTAATAAGTCAAAATAGAATCTTCTTACTGCCGAAAAACTTCGCTTTTCAACATAAGGACGAAAGTGCTATGAAGATACGTTTTTTTTGCTGCGGATCCCTACATTGAGCAAGTTCCAAGATGCCTTCAAGAGGTTTTTCATACAAAGATATACTGACCTAATATTAGCCTGCTTAGTTATACCATCCTTAGCAATCTTATTAGCAGTGAGCGACGTATTGAACGCCTTGTCAGCTATGTCTCTGATGTTTTTGGCTTCCGTCTCCAGCTTCTCAGCCAAGAGTCTGGACTCCTTGGCTAATGCTGACATGTCCACGGATTGCTTGCCAAACTGCTCCGAGCGGTTCCTTGCCTTGGACAACGCGGCTGCTCCTTCACCGTCCAGATATTCTAAGGCGCTCTGAAATGTGGATAGATAAATTTATTGAACAAATTCGCACTGCCATTAATCAATATTACATAAAAATAAAAGAAATAAGTCCCGGTACGATCAAGGGAGGAGTAATATGGTGTAGTAACCCTCTATGTCCCATCCATGAAGAAGGTTCCCATTTTTACTTGTAGAGCGTGTTTTTGAAAATATAAGGTTCTGAGTTCCAGCACTTAGAAGATACTACCTCTATAATCCTGTAAACAACAGTTTCCCGCAACCTTCTCATGGTCGCTCATCTATCTTGCAGGGACTCCGTCCAACGTTGAGCTTTGAAGATATACTAGTATGGTTAGAAATGTAAATAAAATAGAAGATATATTGCTACATTCAACGTGGCAATGCCGCCAGCCTTTTGGGTACATTTCCCTTTGACAGTGATGCTGCCGAATACTACGATATCTAAACAAGTTTTCTGTGGTTTTTATTCTTTAATTATACGTTTTAGTTTCTTTTTTTTTTGTCTGTAATTAATTGTCTTAATAATTAAGTAGTCATTTAATTAATTTCATTATTATAATGTTTCTATAATAAATAGTAGTATTATTGTATTGTATTTATTAATTAATTAGAGTACATGGTATGCCAAATAATTTAAAAATTTTAGTTTCACAAAACTGTATTTTAGTACAGTTTGACTGTGAAATCAGAATGTTATCACATCTATAATTAACTTACTAAGTAGGTATTATTAAAATCCATGAAAAATTGAGTTTATACATTGTGAAACATATATAGGCTTTTGATTAAAATTATTAAATAAACATGTTAAATAAATGTTAGTAATGCAGAACAACTTACACTAATCTCCTTCTGCGCCGCTTCGATGGTATCTTCTGCTTTAGACACATTGCCCTTACTCTTCTCAACTGCTTCGTTGCCTTCGTAACTTTCATCTTCTATCTTGAACAGCATGTTTCTAAAAACAATAGAAATGTTACTTTATTGTAGCAAATTCATTATAATGTTCTAAAGAGAATATAGAAAGGAATCTGCGCGGAGCTATTTTGTTTATATTGCGCGTCAACTTCAGTACTTATTTGTATGGTATGCAAAATAAAGTTATATTTCATTTATAATATCAATTTAATGAATTCGTCTTTACAACTGACCACATGAGTAATTCAAATAAAATCGTTTAAACAAATAAAATATCCAATTCTCACTTTAAAAATCATAAGTAGTTTTTTTTTTACATATCAAACAGCTTATTAAATTATTACATATTATGTACAGTGTATCATAAACCAGTTTCGGTTTTTCCGTACACCGAGATTCATCGTCTTACTTTTTATTTAAATAAGAAAGAACGAAAATTGTTTTATTTTCAGACTGTAGGCAGGTAATTTACATAGTACAGTACAAACATAAACTATAAATAAGACCTATTAGTCTGAAAAACGGCAGAAGATGTTGTGAATGTATACAGGGTGTATACGACGATACGACATTAAATGACAAGGCAGCCAGTGTTTACCCTTATAAACATATTCTAATATAATTTATTAAAAAAAAAAAGAAAAAAAAAAGCTACTTACACATTATTTAAAGTCGAAAAATTTAAGAATATACAACTACACATTATTTTTCTCTCATGACGTTTTCGACATGACGATGACAACAGTGCGGAACAGAGTAAGAGATAAGATAATATGAAAGAGTCAGAGATATTTAAATGAATTGAATGACGTAATGACAACATACGATCAACGTAAATACCTACAGGTTGTTTAAAACTGTGAACAACTGTGACATAAAGAAAGTACATTTGCGTCTAAACTATTGCAAATTTCTGTTAAATTTTTTTGGTATAGTCTTCTAACATCACATGCTACACGTGGTTTCATTTAATGTCGTACCGTCGTATACATCCTGTATATATATATATATCACAGCGTTCCTTTATTACTCTATAATTTATCCTATCACTCACACACTTACACCAGTCACACTATTCCATTTTTTGTCACTCAAATTGACACCAAGCTAGTATTTATATACCTGACGTCAACAAGTCTATCGGCTAGTTCAGCGAGGATGTCAGTGAGGCTCGAACCGGGACTGCTACCCCCAGCGGCTTGCGCCTCCTGCGACAGTCGGTCAATGTCTTCTCTGACCTTCTGCAGCTCTTTGTCGAAGTCCGCGTTCTCTACAACAGTGGGGGCCTTAGAGATCTTCGATAGGATCTGAAATTAAGATTATAAAGATGCATTTTTAGTACTTCCTTTCTTATATAATTATTAATTAAGAGTGTTCTTATATTTTTGACTGGCCTGTTGGTCTAGTGGTTAGTGACCCTGACTGCTAAACCGGAGGTCGTGGGTTCGATCCCCACCCAGGACAAATCTTTGTGTGACGAACATAAAGGTTTGTTCTGTGTCTGGGTGTAATTTATCTATAATATGTATGTATTTACAAAAAAAATATGTATTTAAGTAGTATATCAGTTGTTTTGTACCCAAGCAAATATAATTGCTTAATTTGGGACTAGATGGCGCTGTGTTAATGTGGTAGAATATTATTATTATATTATTATTTTCAAGTTGCTCGCAAATAGGTTTTTAAGTTACGCACACAGAGCCGGAACACGCAACTTCTCTAATGCTGTGTGGTATAACTATATAGCGAGTACTAATGACTTTGATATTTTTTAACCACGTATTTTGTTAAAGTTGGATAGGACAAAATAATTGGGTAATTACTTAAAAAAAAAAATTCAATTGGACTAAAAATTTCCATAATATCAACATTTGACATAGCCCTGAAGTCAAAGTTGCAAAAATGTCCACCATATTGAACTTTGCTGTTTTTGGCCAGATTGACTCAAAAATCGATATCTGAGGATCCTATTGAGCACTGGACATAGTTCTGAAGACAAAGTTGTAAAAATGATCGCCATCTTGAACTTTGTTGTTTTTGGGCTGATTGGCACCAAAATACCATACCATAGTTCTGAAGTCAAA
Source organism: Laspeyria flexula (assembly GCA_905147015.1). Classification (NCBI taxonomy): domain Eukaryota; kingdom Metazoa; phylum Arthropoda; class Insecta; order Lepidoptera; family Erebidae; genus Laspeyria; species Laspeyria flexula. The sequence goes on along the minus strand of LR989949.1, from coordinate 3,956,961 downwards.
GTTGTAAAAATGCATTATTTATTTCAATAAAGATATATCATTATTTAATATGAGAGACAGCTTAACGGAAACTGCAGAATGGATTTTGGTCAAATTTGGTACACGGATGGACCATATTTTGGATCATATTGTGTTTGTGTGGGTTGGAGACTATACAGGTATACATACATCGTCTAACTCCATAAGCTCCTTGCGGTGGTTTGTGACGGCGTCCTGTACTAAGTTGTAGCAAGGAGGGCAGTCCTCACAGCCCTGGCCGTCCGCACGACGCTTTTTGTTCTCCATACATCTAAAATTTGGAACATGCTTAATTTCGTTGTATATCCCAAAAAATATTTAATAATATTTTTAAAGAATATTCTATGCGATTCTTTCTTCTTTTGGATAATGTAAATGACAAATTAAAAACTGACCAGATTACATCATCATACACATATATTACCTGTCACACCGCCTTCCTTCCACATTCTCTTGACAAGAGCACTGTCCGGACATGCCGCACTGGTAGTTCGTCGAACCCCACTCATCGCAGTCGCAGTCGCGACAGCCGTCCGCTGAGAAACCGTAGTGATACGCCCGGCAACGGTCGCAATGTTGACTGAAATTAGGAAGTAAGAAGAAGTCTGTTTGTAATGTCAAAACTAAAGCATTTATTACTATGTAGTGTAGTACAAACTTTGCCCTATTTTTCACCCCCTTAGGGGTCGAATTTCAGAAAATCCTTTTTATCTGATGTCTACGTCATACAAAGAACACACCCTCCAAGTTTCAGGTCTCTAAAGTCAGCGGTTTAGGCTGTGCGTTGATCCCTCAGTCAGTCATTCAGGATAAATCTTTTTATATGTATGATTAATGGTCGATTGTTCCATCCTCAGATAAGTCGCTTCATAATTACCTAACGAATAACGTTATCTAACTCTTTATTTATCAAACTAATAAGTTATTCATTCATGCAAATTAACAGAACAACCCCCCCTAGGCAAGCGGCAAATCGCTGATTCTACCCGGAATATTTAAATGTCACTTCAATAAATTTGAACTTCTCCCTCACATAAGCTATTGACATGCATTATCTGCATGTTAGAAAGAAACAACACATACTTAGTTGTGACAGATTTTGATTTTCAGTCAGATAACCCCTTATTAAGCCAAATGAAATTAGATGAGCAGATACCTTTAATCTATTGACAGAAGTTTATTCTATATCTGACCATTGAAAAATCAAAAACTCTCTATTTGTCGAATAACAGCTATCTGAGGATTGAAAAATCGACCCTATTATAGTCACTAAGTCTCATTGTGCAAACTGTTTGTTGTTCCAAACAACATACGAGTATTACTTACCCGTCGATTCCCGGTTTACAGAAACACTGTCCACTCTGTTCACAGGTGTTGTTGTACGATCCCTCCAGGTTACACTCGCAAGGTTCACATCCAGTGCCAGAGTTTATGTTGAAGTAGCCATCCTGAAATTATACATTAATGTTTTTTTTTAAATATTCCGATCTACACTTTACCTGTAGGCCTACTCACTCATTCGCATACGTACCTTTCTCCATCATCTGGCAGATATAGGGAGAGGTAAAAGGAAGAATATTATAGTCATTATTTCGTATTTTTTTAATATCGATATCGATAATAGGTCTCCGGATAGTAAATTTAAGCCGGATAGTTACCGGATATCCGTAAAAAACCCATTTAGTTCTTCTTCAACTATATGATAAGGTTATATGGGTTTATGTCGAAACGTAAGACGGCGAGCGCGCTTTAAAATAACACATTAATATTGAAAATATTTAAACAGTTTATTTATTTGGATGCATATTGTGGATTTTTATGTAAATGGACTATGCTGTTTCTAATGGTAAAGGGATTTATCTAAATGTTATAGTTTTACCCAGAATAAGTATAACTCCAAATAAATATTAAAAAAATTACTATAAAAAGATTTTTTTTTTGGAATGATTAAGATTATTTCTCACATAAAGTTACGCAAAAACGCAAAAAGATATGTACAATATTAAAATTTCACTAGTTACTTTGGTTTACTAACACTGGCACAAAACAAACTTCTTTATTTTAATAAATAAGTTAGACCTGTTTCACCGATCGACAGATCTTTTTAATTTGAGCATTTTGGTATACATATAACTCAATTTCGTCCAAAGTGGAATTAATACCCATTTTCACTAGAGCCATACAATATTACAAAATACGGACTAAGTATTTAACCAGGTTTAAATTGACAACTTTGAGATTAAAACAATGGTTTAAGTCAATTTAAACCTGGTTTAGTTTAATACTTACTCCATAATGTAATAAGGGGGATAGTGTTTAGAAGGGGAACAGCTGTTGTCGTACTTACCTCACACTTGTCACAGTTCCTGCCGATGACATGTGGGTGGCACGAACAGAAGCCGGTGAGTGAGTCGCACTGCGGTGGTCCCTCCGCACTCTCCCTGGTACCAGCGTCGTGGCACTGGCACGGCTTGCAGTCACCCTTCTTCTTAGGATCCAACGCGTAGCCGAAGTAGCCTGCAATGTGTTGCATTTGGTTGTTTTAAATTTGGGGTATTATGTGAAAAAAGCTTTAATACGTACGTAAGTACCTGCCTATGTCAATAAGGCCCACGGCTGATGCAATGATAATGCTAAGTGTATACCTAAAACCTAAACGATCTCGCAACATGGTCCCTAGGACTCTTAAGATGTGGAATGAGCTTACTAATTAGGTTTTCCCAAGGAAATTTAGTGTAGGATTCTTCAAAAAGCGAATGAACAGGTTTTGTAAGGGTTCGTTGGAATTATTATTAAGCGGAGCCAATTTTTGCTACTTTCGGAGAGATTATTTCCGAGAGAGTTCTCTAAATCATAAAACTTGCTTAGAAACATGTATATGACACTCGTAGGTGTGTGCTGAAAAAAAAATTCTGCTTCTGTTACATATGGAGTGCCCCCTTAATTAGGATTCGTCAAAAGTACCTCTACGCGCGTTCTTGAGAAAAATACTCTTGACAGACAGACAGCCAGACAGATAGACAGACAGACGGACATCGGAGTGATTCTATAAGGGCTCCGTTTTTGCCATTTTGGCTACGGAACACTAAAAATAACTTACCGCTCAAACACCTGTCACAATGTTCCCCAGCGGTGTTGTAGATACACTTGAGACATTCGCCGGTGGTCCTGTTACAGTTGCCGACAGCGTTCGGGTCAACATTGCCGTTGCACTGACACAGTTCACACTGTCGTACCGGACCGAACTGACCCGTCGGGTCGCCGAAGTAACCGTCGGCGCACACTTCACATTTAGGTCCTGTATTAAGCGAAATTGTCAAATTAATTTGTATTGTCTTTTTTTTTGTCGTTTTATAGTCAACGGCGTTTATGTAAGACTGGCAACATTTTTACTTCAGTTTTGAAAACTTTTATCCATAGATTATACACTATACGGAGCTTTTATCTGTGACAGTGACTTGTAAAGGTTGTCAACAATTTCTATTCGTACAATATCCAGAAACAAAGTCTATAAGCATGATCTAATTGGAAAACAATAATGATCACAAATATATGTATAATTGTATATGTGTAATTTCGCTGTATGTTATAGAAAGACATTTGTTGTTTTTACGTCCAGCGAAAATGCCTAATTTATTATAATAAATATAGTCCATTTGTCTAGGAAGGCTATAATAGCATAACGCTACGACTAAGTAGTATTGGTCAAACAAAGATTCACGGGAGATAAACTGCGGGCTCCTCACAAATAAAGTCGTCTTGGTGCATTCACTTAATGCCCAATTAAAGTCCATATGATTACTCACCAGCATAACCCTCAGGGCAGTCAGTACACACGATGTTACCGTCCATGAGCTGGATGCAGCCGCTTTCCTTGGGGCACGGACAAGGCTTGCAGTCGTCTGGAGTGCCTGCGATGGCGTTACCGTAGAAACCCTTGGCGCAAAGCTCGCAGTTACTACCGGTAGTGTTGTGTTTACAGATACAGAATCCTGAAAGATTAAAAGGTTGTTTATTAACCCACGTGGCAGTTGAGTAACCTCCTCCTATTATTATTATTACGGTTAATTGGGCCGGAAGCCACTAGTGGCCTCCTTGCTACCTCGAACCGCCTCCTATGGCAGTGCATGTTCTCTTGGAACACAACCAAGCCACTAGTTGTAAAGGAAATGGGAAACAGGAAAATATTTAGAATAATTTAAGTTACGTCGCTGGGTAATAGTAGTTTAAAACTTAAATCAAACATTCAGCCATTCACAAATGTCCTCAACCTCCAGATACAACCTCAAATTCCAGTTAGATCAACAACTAGTAAAGATAATGAAACGCTATGTACACCGTAGTTGTCATGTATATCAGTCCAAAGAGTGATCGGTGTGTTAAACCCGCGGTCCGAGTTCGATTCTGACCAGCAGTACCAATGTGGATTTCACTTTGTGGAATTTATAGATACTAGTCATGTGACTTACCATCTGCTAACAGTGGAATCCACATACCCTAGAAGAAATTCTAAGTGAATGTCTGATCCCCCACCCGCATTAGGCCAGCGTCTGCGGATTATGGCCTAATTCCTCTCAGCTCTCTAGATAGAGGAGAGGACACCCGAGCCCAGCAGTGGGAAATTAATCGGTTGATGATGATGGAAGACCATGGAAAATTCATCTTCTACTACAAAGGCGACTCTCAAGACTAACATGGGATAGGCTTTCTAATTCATAGGCACATAACTCATTGGTATATCAGAACGTTTGCTATCAGACAACAAGAAACCTCTTAGAAAATAGAGCCAAATTAATTAACCCACCTAATAAGACAACACATATTAAGAAGAAGCATAGCCAGCACATTAATCAACATACATACACACAGCAACATACACACAGCACACGGAAAGACAGAGAAAAATACAGACTAGGGCAGATAGAAGACTGAATTCGGAAAACGAGAGGTGCTAAAAAGGCAGTTAGGCAGATGACCGTAAAATGTAATTGGATACCCATTTAAACAACACATGTGACCAAGACATCAACACATTAGTCACTAACTTCTTCAAAAACATGTATACCAGCAGATGCACTTCACACGCAGAGGATTTAAATAAGAAATAAAGCTCGAAAGCCTTCAGTGAGTTTCCCTATGACCAATACTGTCCTGGCCTCACAATCAATGGGGAAAAACTATCACATCTACGATTTGTAGACGACATAGTTATCTTCTCTTCAACAAAAATTGACCAAGAAATAATTCTAATCGAACTAGATGAATTAAACCCAAAAAGCAGGTTTAACCATGAACACGCAAAAAACTAGGATACTGACAAATGGGACAAAATACCCTATCCATATCAAACAGAACATCATTGACTACGGAGATGAACCCAAATATACATTATTTGGGTCAAACCATATCAAAAGTTTCAACAACTACGGAAATAAGAAAATGTTTTAGGAAATGCCTGGAAGCGCTTTTGGAGTCCGAAGGAAGTCCTAAGAAACCTGCATTGTACCAGTACTTACATATGGTTGCCAAACCTGGTTATTGAGTTATTATATATTGGTTACAATGTATGATCTTAAATTCTAAAATGACCCATTTACATTCTACCATTACATATGGTGTGCAAATATTTGGTAAAGTTAGGTATCATGCTATTATAAATAATTATTCATATAAATGTACATAATTATGAATATGATAACCAAATTTATAAATGTCAGTGGATATAATTGAGTAATACATGTCAGATTTCAAAATAAGAACAATAAACGCGCACACAAACTAGATACATAACAACTACCATTAGAAGACTGAAGACTGTCACCGTGGCGCAGTGGTTAAAGTGGTCGCCTCGCCACTATATCGCCGTGTTAGGTGACGTGGGTTCGATTCCCACACGAGACAAATATTTGTGTGATTCATAGATATTTGTTTCTAGTCTGGGTGTACTTTGTGTCCGTTAGTTTCATGTTTGTAAAGCTCCCCGCGACACAGGGCTTGTTCCCTAGTGCGGGCGTTGTCTTTTAAAAAAAAGTAAAAAAAAGAAAAAAAAAAAAAAAAAAAAAAAGACCTAAGTGGAAATGGACCAGGCATACAGAGGACCAGAGAAATGGAGCAAAACAATTATTTACTTGTTTCACTTTCACTACCGCAACGATGGGTGGTTAATATAAATACAGGCAAAACATGGGCAAGAAAGGCGAGCGACAGATCTTACTGGAGGCAACTGGAGGAGGCCTTTGCCAGCAGACAAACAGATGGGGCTTTACCAGCACCTTCACCAACCTAACCCACTGCTACACACTAAAACTCCCCCTCCCCTGCCTGATAGAAAGGCTATCATCATCATGTATGATGTAGTTGTTTTATTAAATGGAATATAAAATTTATACAATAAGATGACTCACCAGTTGCCGTATCACAAATGTGTGCATGTCCGTTACAATCGCAAGGTATACAAGTAGAATAAGGTCCTCCATTAGCCGGCTCATGCTTGTAGCCTGGAGCACATTCTTCACAATAATCTCCTACATATGCCTTAGGACAGGAACATTTCTCCACCCAATTCACTGGCGCAGAACCTTTTTCTCTCCCAATCTTCGCTGTGTCTAACTTAAAGTTCATCATGAAACCTTCACCGGGTTTGTTATAAGTGCCTCTAATTTTGATCGCAGTCAAGTTTTGGAGTAGAGACATGAATTCAAAGTTTGATATTGTTGGGGTCCAACCGTAGCGGGGGTCTTCGTGTAACCTAAAGGTGTATTCTTGAGCCTGGAACAATAGAGTTTGTGAATACATACGAGTTAAAAGTCCGTGCTAATGCCTCGCGAAACTTAGGGAGGATGTAAGTGATTTAAAGTACTAATTGTTTTAATAGTTGTTAGTGAAGATCCAACTAGTAACAATACTCACATGGCCACAGTACCAATACATAATATATTGTAGAACCATGATAGGTCATTGGCTATTAAATTAGAGGCCATACAGTTCTGTATTGCATGTACAAATGGGGCCGGTGTTGGCTGATACACTGTCTTTTTGACAATGTGGTCAAGTTTTTGATATAGACACCTAGTCACGTTCTATTACTAAATCAACGCAGATACAAATAACAGTTTGTTGGGCAGGCAAGTATAGTGTTGTAGTGGAGTACAAACTATTATGGAGCATTAAACATTTGAAAATAATGAAAAGTTACATAAAATTTTACATTTGCTCAGCGTTACAAGACTACAAGATCATCATCAGTCCATTGGACAGAGACATTTACATTTTGTTTATTATATCTATTCAATAGTTTCTTTAGTTACAAAGTATTATATTAAAAAATATTTAATGATGATTTGTGCCCATTCTTAATTTCTTACATCTTCCTCTCGGTTAGCTTTTTTTGCATAATCTTTTTACTTTTGCCATCGACTTTAGAAGATGATGATAAAATTGTATTTTGCTGGTAATTATTATCAAATAGTTGATAACAGTAAACAAATTTCGCCTTTAACGCATAGCAATATGACTGAAATGAATTCGCTAGCACAATATACAAAAATAAAAACAATGTTTACCTGATTAGTTGGTTCCGGATTGTTCTGTGCGTAAATATTGATGGATACAGATGCTCTGGCACCTTCCAGAATGATATCTGAGGCTGATGGGTAGCCTCTAACTTCACCAAGACGTAGTGAGAACTTCAGATCATGGTTGTATGATGGTCGCTGGTCTCCAAGAAATTGTGCGGGAGCGATGAAGTATAGGGTCTCAGCACCTTTGGCATGGAGTGCTGAAGTAATAAGAAGTATTGTCAGTTATAAATAGTATCATTTAAGTAATTTTCAGGTTCAGTTTTGTTTGTAGGAAGTAATCCTGGCATCCTAAATATAATCCATTAACCAAATGCTACCTCTCTTGTACTGGTGAGTAATTTAATGGTTGCCCGAGTTTAGTTTGGGCAGCAACTGGCTGAGCACCAACGTGGAGAAAATACGAGAAGTAATGTGTTTTAAGCATCAATAGATACTGTGTTAAAATATATTGATTTTGATTTTTATTCTGGTCATATCTGCTCTGATGTGAGTTGCCTCTTTTATTTCATAGACTACCAGTACAGTAACAATTACAGTGGGTCATAAATTGAGCAAATAGCTTTATATAATAATACTGCTGGCTCTCTGAACTATACTAAGCGGCTAGACCAGCCACAACCCATGTATAAGGGTTCAAGTTTCCTTCAAACATGTCTACAGACAAGAGTGAGAGAGTTTTTATTAAAATACTTCTTAAAAATATCAAGAAGAAATATAAAATTAATGAATGTCAAAAAACATTTTGTCATCAAGCCACTTTTTTATTGAACTTTAAATAAATAGCTTACCAATATTCTGTGTATTAGCATTAAACTGTAGCTGTGTTGGTTGTTCTAGCTCGTCTTCAGCAGTCCACTTCTCGGCATCTCGGATGAAATGCGCACTGATCTCATGAGCTTGATACTTGGGAGCGGACGAACATTGGGACGAGTGACCAAAACAGAAACATGGTGTGCAGCCAAACTCATTGCTCAGGTCTAGGTCGAAGAAGCCGGGCTTGCATCTGGAAATAATAAATAGGTTTTAACACAAGCAAATAATTGCTTACTTTGGGACTAGATGGCGCTGTGTAAATGTGGTAGAATATTATATTATTATTATTCTTCCTATCTGTAGCGGAAACAAATTCAAAGATTCTAAATATCAGGCCAGTATATCTTGAGTTAATTACTTTGAACATACCATCTCCATACCCTGTATGCCAAGCCAGAGACTTCAGTTTTTAAGATATAGCAATAAAACACACAAAAGCAATGATTCACTATCATTAACTTGTATTTTTATTGACCTGTGTTATAGATGGCTATAGCCGTCATCAGCTCACAGAGTATGCTTGCACTTGTCAATTTTATCTGACGTTGAAGTGGACTGGAGCTGAGTATAGCATTCAAGAGGTTAAAAATGGTGTAACTAACTCGACCTAAGCTATAATACCATAACTAAGGTATTAGACTTCAAATTTTGTTAAGTTCTGTAAGTATTAGGTTATAGGTATATATATATAACACAACTTATTAGAATACAACTTACTCTCTACAACGTTTTCCCTCGACATTCTGCTTGCACAAACAAACACCAGTTTGAGGGTCACATTGTGGTGTGTTGTCATATGAACCGGAATCATTACAGCCACAAGGCTTGCATCCTTGTGAAGTAAACTCGTAGTGATTAGGAGCGCAGACATCGCACTTGTCTCCTGTCACTCCTGGCTTGCACTGACACTTGCCTTCAGCATTGCACTGGAGACTGCGTGAGCCTGAAATTTTTGTATTGAATTTATAATAATAAAAAGCAATTATACAGAAGAGATTATATTATATTCAGTCACATTTAATACATTCAATTACTATGTCAATATCCCTGTGTGTGTGCCATGCCTTCTTTGACAAAAGGCTTCTTAAACTTTTAACACTATTTGTAACTGTAACTTTTGGCTACTTGTATTGAATTACTTGAAGACTGGCCTGTTGGTCTAGTGGTTAGTGACCCTGACTGTTAAGCCGGAGGTCGTGGGTTCGATCCCCACCCAGGACAAATCTTTGTGTGATGAGCATAAAGGTTTGTTCTGTGTCTGGGTGTAATTTATCTATAATATGTATGTATTTACAAAAAAAAAATGTATTTAAGTAGTATATCAGTTGTTTAGTACCCATAACACAAGCAAATATAATTGCTTACTTTGGCACTAGATGGCGCTGTGTGAATGTGGTAGAATATTATTATTATTAATGTACATAAATAATGATAGTCATAGTATAGGTAATAATGCCAGCTTTATTGGTAAGTACACAGTTTGTACAACTAGATTCAGAATAACTATGTTTGCAGCACAATTAATATATGTTTCAGCAGGGGATAGAACCCATAGTTTGCTATAATAAACATAAAAGCAACGAGACAGTCAACCACTTAATTGACAGTCACAGGGAAAACCAGCCCTATGTTGAACTGTGGCGATTTTATAAAAAGTGAACAATAAATATGCAGTCTGTAACTGAATCAAAGTCAGACTCTGGGTCGTCGTTTGTAGTTACAGGTCTTCCGAAAGAATGTCAGTCATGGTAATTTATTTTTATCTTAAATTAAAAAAGTACTGTAACTTGGTAATGCTCTTACATTAAAAGTTTTTCAGTCAGTCATAAAACTTAGGTCAAGTTTTAACTTTTCGAGCATCTATTATTTACTGAACTCTTCTGGGAATCATCTTGCACGTAAGCAAAGTTACTAAAATGTACTTTTTCGAACATATTTACCATTAACAACAGCAAATATTTTAGTTTATAACTTTAGCAATAATTCTCCCGCAATTTAATTTCGATCTTTGACAGTTAACACAATTGACTTTTACGTATTTCGTTTAAAAATTGTGAATGAAATTAATGCATTATTTATCATTGAGCTTTAAAGTTTTGAATGATTTAAAGTGACGGAACTTTCTTGTTATTTTTAATTATAATTTTTTCATTTGAAATTAATAAAGCAATACGTTTAGTCTAACCAGCGAGTCTCTGAAGAGCCCAAAAAGCGGCGGCAAATTTAAAAAATCCATATTTGGTAATACAACTGAGCCGTACTAGGGAAAACTGTATATTCTTGAAATTTTGAATATGTACTTTATTATATACTACGAGTATTACTATAGAAATTAAGTGGATTACTGCGCAAAAAAAAATCGAACATAAGTTTCAATAAGCTTGCCTATATTTTGATTTTTTTAGTTGGGTATTAAATAATATATTTTTTATAGGAAGCAGCTGAGAGTGCAAGTCACTGCAGACGATTAAGAAAAAAAGCTAGCCAACATGTAATAACAAAAGAAGAAGAGTAGGTTCTATGAGAGAAAGCTTTTTCAAAGTCATAATAAGCGCCGGAATCGGAGCAGGCGAAAGTGATTTGATTTTAAAGGGATGGATACAAAAGAATATTACTATATATATATATATATATATAGAGTAGAGATATTAAGTGAAAGAAAAAATTTAGAAGATTCCTCATTTATTGAAATAGAACATAAATGCTAATAATAAACTTCAGTTTTATTTATAGGTATTTAATATCTAGAAAATGTTATACTCACATGCAGTTAATCCTCGAAAATTAATAACTCAAGATATATAATAGATAGTTGAAATGAATGTAGGTACCTACTTAATACTTAATATATACACGTTATCCTATTTTCTATTAAGATACTTAAATAAAAAAACCGTAAATAAATTTCGTTCTATGATTCAAAGTTTAACATGCGAGAGCATTCCGTTCCGACGGCTCAAAGCCCTTTTAGCGATGGCTTTGTATGACGTTCATAAGTACCTATCATCTAATATGTATGATCCAAACGAGTAAAGAATTTTTGACTTTTAAATGCTACGACTCGTCGACCCAAAAACATTTTTTTATATCGGTTACGGTTTCGGATAGATTTATATTTCGGATATCCGATATTTCCGGTTATGGAGCTCCATAAAATCCCTGGTAAATACTAAACAAAAACAATTAATTCAAACGTGATATTTATTGTGGCTCTTTGCTTACTTACCTCATAAACCAACTAAAAATCGAATCTACAGAATTATAATACCTAGGCGCCAATGATATATACAATATCATTGCTAGGCGCAATATGCCTACGTTGAAAAATAACAAACCACACTTACCTGTAGGATTACAGTTACAAGGTAGGCAGATGTCTCCGCTTCCTTGAAAGTAGTTCTCTTTGCATCGCTCGCAGTTGGCGCCATCCCTGTTCTCTGCGCAGTCAATACAGTGGCCGCCGTGGCCGGTACGCTCGTAAAGATCCTTGTCGAAGTAGCATTTGTTGGAGAAGCCGTTGCAGTTGCACGCTGAAAGAAGCTTCAGATTAGACTGGACAAGCAACTTCATTTGGGCACACCTATCTACTGCACGCTGGCGTTCAATTATAAGTATTTGCAAATGCCCGCAATGTACAACTATTTTTATGTCGCGACGCTTTGAAGTCTATATTTAGAGCGCCTCGGATAAGTCGGTGATCACTTCCGGTATTAAACCTATTGATCAAGGAGACATCTCTAAATACATTTCTCTTGTCAGTCATGGTGAAGTCTATCTCGGTCCTCGTCACAGTATCCGGGCTGCGCCAGGTCCACTTCACAAAGAAGGACTTCATTCCCTGTGACTCCAGAAAGTTGACCAGCATCTGCCCCCTGTGATTTCGGCTCCCTACGCCATGGGATCCAATTTTGGTTTCGCCGCGTTTTTGTACTCCCACTTTGGCTTTGAAATCCACCATAACAACGTTGTAGTGAGTCTTGGTGGTACCATGTAATGCCTTAGCTATGTCTTTGTACATGGCTTCGGCAAAGTTAACACAGTATGTCGAGGTCGGCGCATATACCTGTACCAACTTCAGAAAGTACCTGACGGTGATTTTCAATATGAGGTACGCTACCCTGGTCGACACACTGCTGACCTCCACAACGTTGTTAGCAAGGATTTTGTTAACGAGGAAACCAACACCGCCATGAGAGGGCCGATCATTTTTCCGAAAGTAGAACATGTTGCCTGACTCAAGGGTTACTGTCTTCGGACTTCAGATAAGCCCAATAAGTGCCAGTTCATGTGACCTAGTTCTACCTCGAGTTCGGTGAGATGTTGGTCCAGCCGTAGAGAGCGTCCGTTATACGTAGCGAGTGTCAGTTGGTTTTGGTAGCCTTATATATATGATATATGATATGATACCGCGATCGCTACCGTACCTATGTTTGCGTTGCTCGTGCGCGTGTTGTAGGTAAGTAGCTTTTCTTCTTGACGTTTTTATTTTATGGCTTTGTTTTTTCGATTTTACGATCAGTTCTAGGGGTTTTATTATAAATAGATATAGTACGGGTTAATTATTCTGTGTAAGTTACCTTTGCATTCATGTACGTTGGTGGGGGACGCTCGGCCCCATGGGGCATCGTTGTAGAAGTCCAGGCATCTCTCACACTCTCGACCGGCGGTGTTGTGCTCACATCTACATTCAAAGTTATTATTGTTAATACAAAATGTTGCTTTACGTAAAAATATTCGATATGATAGTAAGATTTATCGGTACCGAGAGCCGAATCGTCCATGTATTAAAATGACCAAGACTTCAAATAGTCTATGAACTACTATTAGGTCTGTGGTCTATGAAGCAGTACTATGCAAGTCAAATAATTATGTCAAAGTCAAACCTGTGGTCAAAACAAGACGCAATTTTATTTATCATTTGAAGTTTGAAGATAACTTCATACCCTACAAGTAGGGTGTACAAAAAACGAAACACATTACAAGTACATACATACTTTTTCGGTTTGAAGATTTTTCTTTTCTGAATAAGTAGTAGTAGTAAGTGATCTTATTACGAGTGTAAACAAATACCATTGGTATTAGTTTTTGGTATTATAATGGAATATATCGTAGTAATAACAACAACAATAAACTATATTTAGACGCATTAGCCTTGCTATCCAACGCGGTAATGTGGCTAGCCTTTTGGGTACGTTTCCTCAGGAATCTGATCTTAATCAGATATTCTATTTATAGGAATTCCCTGTAAATAGAGTATCTGGTTCTTTTTTCTTTTAATAGGTTAGCTGTGTATGTTTTTAAGTTATGTGTAAATATTTTATTTAATAAATTTAAATTAATTAAAATTTTAAATATTTTTAGAATAAACTATAACAAAAATAAAAATAACAATTAAATTATCACTTGTAACAAAATAACTAAACGAGATTAATATTTACCCAACTGTCAGGACGGGTTTTGTTTTATTCGACTGTAGTTTGCGGCAAATGCTGTCAAGTGCGATCCAATTTTTATTTGATTCGCATAGTATGTCAATTTATCTATTGACCATTTTGTGAAGAAATTTATAATTAGCACAATATCCATAAAGCGAAATTATTTGATTCTTTATCTTACTATTCTTAAATAGAAGAACCAAAACGCAAAATACATTATTATAGACTATAAATAGAGCTATACACCTGAATAGCAAAACGTATAGTATCAAGTAATGTAAAGTATGTAGTAGATGTAAAGAGATAGAGGTTCAGTTTTCTGCTGTGCTGAAAATCTTTCCGCAGCGCAAAAAATTTCAAACCTTTCTCAATTTATCAAATTATGTTTATTATGCGGACAAAACTGCGGGTGGGTTCTATCCCTACTAGCTTATCCCTACTGGTAGGGATACTTGGATTTTTTTTCCAATTATAGCTACCGGTAGGGATATATGGAATCGTTTTCTCCATCTATCCCTGCTGGTAGGGATAATTGACTTTTGCTTCTTCAAATAATGTTGTTACCTGCAAGCCCTAGCCCTCGCTCCACCAGGCAATTCCTGCGTCTCGCAGACTGAAGCATGTCCATTACACTTGCACCTGGCTCCCACAGCCACGTCGGCGATGGCGTACCAATACGACTGCAGCACCTGGACGTCTCCGAAGATCTCGTCTCCGAACGTATTCAGACGGTCCAAGGATATCTTCAGATCGGTGGCTGTTACCCATTCCTGTAAACATCAATATATATGTGTTTATTTGAATGCAAATGTAATATTAAACTATGTTTACTATGGTAGTTTTGTTATTTATTTATTCAGTTCAGTATATACTCGTAGCTATAACTTACTTTTTTTTTCTTTTTCTACAAGAAATCTTATAGCACGCTGTTGGAAAATCAGTAGTGTCTGAAACTACTGATTCCATATTGACTTACATTAAATATTAAGCAATTTTCTTTGCTTTGGTTTAACATATAAAAATGCTAAACAAATAATGGAAAAATTCAAACCCACGACGGTACGATAATGGATTAATTCGATCTCGTGGTCGTCCGCCCGCGTAGTACAGTAGGCAGAGCACTGCACACGAAATGTCAAGAGTCGCAGGTTCAAGTTCCGTCGTGGGTTTGAATTTTTCCATTACTTGTTTAGCATTTATATAAAACTACTGATTCAATTCAGACAATTCTTTCACGTGGCGTGGGAGTGCGTATAGATCTAGGGTCGCTGTTCGTGTCCGCTATGACGCGGTTTTGTAAATTTTATTGGTATTATTTTTGATATGCACGGTAAATGTTATACCTTCTACTTATTTTACATGTTACTAAAATCTTATTAAAAGAACAAGTAACAATCTTTTTTCGGAATTGAACCCAAAATCTGATAGTGGCAGTCGTTCCTAACCTTCGAAGTTAGTTATTCTATTATGAACATACCTATTATTTCTACTGCAGGTTTAATTTTGGTAAATGAAGTAGGTAATTTAACAAACCTTGCATTTTTTTCAAACGTTATTTAAGTAATTTTACGCTTTACGCTGTTTTATCAACATGTTTATAAAATAATAAGTTATTTTTTTTTTTTAAACTAAATATATCGTATCTTGCATACTTGAAAGAACATAAACTGTCGAAAACGCGTTGATGACAGACAATCATTTGAGCGTGTTGAGTGCAGAATACGTCATACCAAAGCTCATGAGGCATACCGCATATATTGTATGTATCTTATCTACTTAATGATATAAAAAATTGTTGGTCAAATGAGTGGTATTGTACAATCACTTGCCATAAATCTTTACAGCGCACAGTGATCAATTTCTTAAAGTTAGGGGGACGAAATTATTAAATACTGAAATCGTGAATTAAAGGTATATTTATAACATTAAATAGTATCAAAAAATATTTTTCATGTAATTTAACTTGGTAATTATTATTATATATACTTTGTTACATCACTCCTCATCTAACACAACTTCTGGTTCTTGTAAAATATTAAGTACCTCAAATTCTGAAATTCTGAAGATATGAGCAAAATATTCATTAGATCATTAGAGAACATTTTTTCCAAAATCTTGAAGTTGCTGTAGTAAAGGTTTTAATAACATTTTGAAGACTGTCGCTGCTTTTACTAGTTAGTTCCGATACTTCTAATGTCTCCAAAATATAACTAAATAGTTTATCTTTGTTGTCTTTTGATAGCGGCTTCACTGGTCGATGTAGTGACAAAATATTAAATAAATCAATATTTTTTATTGAGGAATCGTTACCTAAAAAAACACTTTTTTAGTATAGAAACCGGCAATCACCGGTAAAAAAATGCATATTTTTATATAGCTAATAGTCCCTGCTATATAATGGAATCAAAATGATCGTGTACTAATTTGTACTTTTAAACGTAACACAGTTCAAACTTGGAAAAGTTAGTAAATATCAGTACGTTAATATATATTTTTTTTTTTATAATATAAATCGATCTATTTTATATTTTGTTTTTATACCAATAAAAAGTACAGACCTTCCTTAATGTGCACCATTTTTTTCAATTCACAGTTTACACTGATAACTTAACTAACTTAACTTGAACAGGAGCGCAAAACAACGATAAATCAGTCTAGTTCTAATAGTTTTGCTTTCGAGATAACTTTGAAATGGTATACCAACTAAACTACTGACTGCATAATGTTGATGTTTTAGTATAATGTAGACTACTTACCTTTAAGTCTTAATAAAATTATTTTTCGAACTTCCGACATATTGACCAAAAATAATTATGGGACGCTAACTTTTAATAATTGATCAGTGTGCAGCGTCTCAAATTTAGATGTGTTTATTACCCGACTGACAGGACGGGTATTGTATTTCGCGCGTATCTTGTTTGTTTGTAAATTTCTTTATTCCCACGTTTCTTCCAAACGGCTGGATGGATTTGGACAATTAAGGTATCATTAGATTCTTCTCAAAAACCCAAGTGTCCTTAGATAGGTATTATAAAAAAAAAAGGCAAAACGGCGGACTTTTGGCACCAAATTATAAGAAGTCAGTTTTTTTTTTAACCAAACGTACCTATCGAGTATGGTATCAAAATAAAGAGAATCAAATGGAGATTACAAATATATACATATGTTATATATTTAAATTTAATCAGGAATAATAATTACAACAATTTTTCAGTCTTTTTAGTGCGTTGCTTATCTGTTGATTTTTTGCAGTCGGGTTATTTTAATTTTTTTATTATATTTACTTGTATGATTTTGTTTTTCAATTATTTGTCATATAAGTTGGTTATTTACAAAATCAATAGTTTGTAAAGTGTTAACTATATCAAGTTTAAATTTATCATACGTTATTACAAGCTTTTTAATATCTTGCAACGGTTGTAATTCACTTCACACTCACTTCTTAGAACACGTGAACAACAGTAATGGATCGGATATGATTTGTGACATAAATTATGTATGTATTACCAAACTCCTGCCAAATATTATAAAGATTGTATCGGCGCGGCGTAGTTTTCCTGTAGCAGTAAGTACAAACCTTTGTGGTTTAAATATGCTATGTCGACTAAATAATTTGCCTGTATTTAATATGTTAAATAAATAAAAAAAAATAAAAAAAATATATATTTGTGTTATGGTCAAATCGTGCGACTGAATTATAAAGCAGTTATCGTCAATCGATTAAGATGAAATATTGTATGCTTAGGTATATAAATTTTTAAATAGTAATATTTTTAAATCGCTCGTTGTGGCGGAAATTAGGTGAGGCCTATGTTCAGCAGTGGACGTCATTGGGCTGATATGATGAGGTATATAAATTGGACAACAATGCTATATTTTTATTAAAAGGAGCTAATCTGATGATGGATTTGGAAGGTGGCCATGGGAACTCTGTTATAAAACGACGTTATACCTTTAAGCTTAGGCTTGAACAAGACTCCAATCTTCATTAAACGAATCTAAAAACTTGTTTGAAAAATGAATATTTTCGTAATAAAAACTTATTTTTAAAATGATTACTTTTTCGTCAAATGTGTATGACACTTAAATGTTTATCACCCTAGCTCCAAGAGATTTAAAACCACTACAAATACGTGTTACCCTGACCCAGCGAGCATTATACCGTACCGTCACAGAATATGAAGCGCTGATTCGCGTAGCTCAGTGTCCTACTTTGTTTCTGACATGTTTCAGAGATGGCGTTGTATTATGATTTTGTTTTCGTTATGTTATTACTTTTCCAATTCTTTTTTTGAAGTTGAGTTATGAATTTATTGGTTATTATTTGGCGTAAAAAAACTGAAAAGCAATAACTAAATATTTTTTTTACCCGGCTACGATCTTTATGTTTCTGTATAAATTATGCCTTTTTCGAAAGAAAAAAATATAAAAAAGAATGCTTCAGCATGTTTTACGACTTTTTTCTGGCAACAGGTGTAAACAGATAAACTAATATAAAAACTTATCCTCAAACTTTTTACGGAAAAATTAATTATGTAAATTATGTAGATCCCACCAAAAACATACCTAAATGTAAAAAACGGTAGAACAATTTCAAGGGGTTGTGGATTTCACCGTCAAAAGAATCGAGATGTGAATGAATGACAAGTTGTGTTCTACTCAAATTATTTACAGAAAGCAGATAACTTAGAAGAAGCTCAAGATTTTACTTGGCTAGTTTTCGACGAAATGATAAAGCTATAACAGATAACAAATTAATGAATTGTTCCTCACATATAAATAACTAACTACTTTGAAGGTACACTTTCAAAGTGTTTATTAAACGTTCTTAATAACAGAATTCTCTTACGATAAGAAAGAATTCTCCTGTGAAAGAATTGCTAATATTTATTGTTTACTGGTTGTTTTATTTGTATACACACAATTACACAGCTGGACGCAAAATTTCAACTTTCTAGGTCATCTGGAAGTCAGTCAGTCAGTGGAAAAATAGCGATTTTTGAGCATCAATATCTCGCTAACCACTTAAGCTGTATTTACGAAATTTGAGATTCTAGTTAGGTCTAATAGACTTTAAATCATTTTGAGTAATCAGTGTAACAAAAGTGGCTCCAAATGGTTCGTGTAATACTACACACGGCTGCGTCTGTCTCTTGAACTTGTCTGGAATGCGGCCACGTTCCTTGATAATTTTATTACGACTCCATCGGTATTTGGTTGAGTTTACAAATCTTGACAAAGCTAATGATTGACTTTATTGAAAGTTTCAAAATTTGCCTTGTCAACATATAGCCTGTCAATCACTCCACATTTTATTTACGAGTACAGGTACCTATAATTTTATTTAAAAACACATTTTTTTATTTGTTTTTTTATTGTTGTTTGGTAGGTACACCTAGGGAAAAAGATTGAGGGGTGTTATTATTAAACCGGATCTTAGACTATACTCAATACGCAGCGTAAACTCATATTTAAACAATTAATTACGTATAAGTATAAAAATAGACCAGAGACATCATTGCAGATATTACACAAGAACAATTTAATTCTAGGATAGATTATTTTCATATTTCTATTAAACGTACCTGTAACTCAGGGCTATTATCAAAAGTGAAGGCTGAGGGTCGTCCCTCCAACGTAGAGAAGAGCACGTTGCCCCCCGACAGAGGGGATATGTCGGAGTATTCGCTGGTACATAACGCTCTGGTCTCAGCCCCAAGCTCTGCTGCCCTCTGTTCCTGGACGCCGTACGTGTCGCGGCATGATGCACTGGAAAAGAATCGTCAAATAATATACCAGGGGCCTCCCTTTTTCTGAGCTGTCTGGGAGCTCTCCCATCTTGAACTTTCATTCTACACACAAGGAGGTTTACTATACTTAATGAATTGATTATTATTATTAATGAATTGATTAGTGATCTGTCTTGTATACAGTGGAATAATGGATGAATAAATTCCAAGGGAAGACCGTTGTTGTCTGAGATACAGATACTAAGTTATCTAGTTCAGACACAGATTTTCACTGAACTGTTAACGAATTTTAAAATTGCTATTTTTTGTTTATGTGCCTGTGCAAAATGGGTTCCTCTTTTGACTTTCCGTCAAGCAAAGAGAAGCCACTATGTTTAATTTCTACATGACAAAAATAGGTATATTAATCGTATAGAAAATTTAAAAATCGATGATTAATATTTGATTTTTTTCTGCAACTGTCTATTTTTAACGTATTTTAAATTTTATATAAATTGACGTTGCTGGATGGAAATGTCCCACCGGCCACATTGGCAACAGAGATTCGCAACCAGTTGTAAAAAAAGAAGAAATAATCTTGCTACGCAACTGTTACGACAGTTCAGAATCAGGGTTATGCACTTATTTGTAGGATATAATTTACAGGAAGTTAAACTTCCTGTAAATTATATATATTAGGTAAATACAGTAACAAATAAACATATTAAGTACACAGGTTTATTCGACGTTACTAAAAGTTACTTTTTAAAGTAACTTTTCTTTTAAGTTACTACAAATAAATATGCGTTCGCAAACGTTTTCTTTATAAGAAAAAATAATTCTGCCATCACATAGCTCTATCCTATTAATAAATAAGAGCGCTATTGATATGTCCCTGATATCACTGTTTTTTGATAAATTTAAGCAGTAAGTAGATATTATTCGGTCCTTTATATTCCTTAAATTTGTCAGTTATTACAAGCCTTCGATAGCTCAGTTGGTAGAGCGGTGGACTGTAGTTGGCAAACGATTGATATCCATAGGTCGCTGGTTCAAATCCGGCTCGAAGGAAATTACTTTTTGGATTTTGTTAATTATTTTCTACAATATTCTGAAATTATTTAGCTAAATTATCTATATTTTTTCTTTAGATGACTGCTGTTTCTATACAAATAATTATTAACATTACAGCAGTATTCAGTAGTTCGATTACAGAAAATATGTTTTAAGGCAATTGCAGATAGATAAAATAAATAAACACAAGTATTAAAAACAACAAGCTATGCCTCATGACATCACTTGCACTGAATTTTTGGTAAACCCGATCCCGTACTATGATTTATGAAGCACATCCGAGAAGCACCACATTATCTATAATAACTAGTTTGTGGTAATCACAAAACAGGGATCGGTTTTTAAAGGAGTTAATCCTCCACCACTATAGGTCTTACTGCCGTACTCAGAGACTTTATTTACCTTTAAAGTTTATTTTGTAAAAACGTGTAATACTTAAGTCTATACTCCTAAAGACGATTTTTCAATGAAAAAATTGTGTAAATGACAGATTACTGTTAATTGACGTCTATGAGTGCGGCAGTTAGCAAATTTTTACCTTACCCATTATAGATACGTAAATAAAAAACATGAAGTCCATTTTTAAGAATACACAATTTCTAGTAAATCAAAGGACTCATTATGGTTTATGTGAAGATAGCAAGCTAAAAATGATATCGCACGGAAAAGACGTAAATCACCTTATTCTATTGACAAGCTTATGGTTCAAAATTGCTCAGCAGCTATCCCCTTCTTATATATCTTTTCTACTGTGATTGCGATTTGATATTCGATCATGATTATAACGGAGGCTACATACATTACTTAATTGAAAATTAAAAAAAAAGCCTCTTATTAAATAATCAGCTAGGCTAATGCGCATTATATTCGCAAGCAACACTTCACAAGATAAGTCGACATAAACGGCAAGCAAAACTGCATTTTATGACAGAGGCAATGAGCACATTATCACATATCAATATGTCAGGTACTTACATACGATGTTAGCAGTTAAAGGTGTAATTACCTGAAGTATTGGAAGGGTTCCCACACCCTCTCTTCGCCCGATTTCTTGTAAATTGCGAAGCTTTGAGGTCTAGGAGAGTAGAATACAATACGAACGTATGTTATGTCGTAAGCTTTACCTGTGAACAAATATCTAATTTATAATCTCGTGTCACGGTGTTTGTGGTCGCACTCTTCCGAAACGGCTCGACCGATTATAATGCACTTTTTTTTGTATATTTAGTGGGTATGAGAATGCGGCGTAAAGTACTTTAAAGGTTTATTTCTTGATTAAAAATAAATAGCAGAACTACGATTGAAGTATAAACGTAGTAACTTGAAATCAACGTTGTAACCATTGATACAAAAGTTCGGATAGTTGAAACGCATATAACTTATATGGATAATACGAATGTGTGTACTAATCTATACTAAATAAGTGTCCGTGTAGTGACGGAATAAGAATACATAATGTCGCTATCCCATATCAACCCATGGGTATCGTAAAAAAGCGACTAAGGCAGACCTTATGCAGACAAGAGCACTGGAGAAAAGAAAAATTCGAAACAAACCCAAGCCCGCTTGTTACAAAATACGGACTAAGCCATAGACCTAGGATCCACGCGCTACCGCAGGACTAAGCATTAAACCACTTTGACACTAAAACAATGGCTTATGCCAATTTAAACCTGGTTTAATATTACAAAATATAGACTAAGTTAAAGACCACATTCTTTGAAGGAATTGGAGGAGACCATTTATCGAATAGGCTATTATATAACAACAGGCTACCCTTGGGCGTAGCGTGTTGTATAAATTCATAATTAAAACTAGCTTCTGCCCGCAGTTCTGACCGCGTGGTATGTCTGTAAGAGAAACCAGGTTCCATTCGAGACTATATCTATCTGTGGACCAAATGTCACACAAATCTTTCCTCCGTCCCGGCGTGATCTAGTAATAAACTTTTGCATTTAGGTATAATGTCAGTATGAGTGATTATGTTGATGATGCTATGTTAGCATGAGTTATCTATATCAACAGAATGACTTACCTAAATGCAGAGTCAAGTTGACCTGGTTAGGGTACTGGATGCCCTCCTTCATGGTCTCTGACTGCCACCACGTCTGATTGTCCTGTTCGTAATGTAGATCTGTCAGGTAATAGCTCGAGAATTGACCCGGTTGACAGCTGTCACATGATCTGTGAATAAAAGAATGGTAGTTGTAATACGTTGTTTTATATCTGTGAAAATGCCAACCTTCACACGCTGGGATAACTTATGCAAATACAGGCCCATTGTAAAAACATTACCCATATAATTAGAATAGCAGCAACCCAGTAACTAGCTAGACACCTAGCTATAAGCTCCAAGGTAAGGGTCTCCTCTCCTCTATCTAGAGAGCTGAAAAGGTTTGGGCACATAAACCACACAGGCAGTCCCTTGAATGAAACATACCCTAACAATTTCTTATATGATAAGTCGGTTCTATAAAGATGTTTTCCTTCACCGTAAGCTTTAAAATTGGATTAGGTTATGGACAAATCTGTCTGTTATGATTCCAATCAAGCAGCCGAGTAGGGCTGGCTTATGAGAGTTGATCACAGAAAAAATATAATGACGTTATTATTTCGCACTAAAAGATAATATTATTAAATTTATTTGCCTGGCAATATCAGACTTCTACTTATTACTGTAAAGTTTAAAGTTGCCCAGTGACATGTTGTATCTACGTAACGTAGATACTGTCTACCATTCCTCACCTAGTGGATGTGCCAGCAGACGTCTGAATACAGTAGACCTTCATGCCATTATCGCCACACGTGTTCGTCGCTTCCATTTGCACCATAAACGCCGCGTTCTCGAATTCTGGTATACATCTCTGTAACAAAAACGTATAGATGAAAAAAAGAACACAAAATAAAAATTAGTTTTGCCATACAACAAATTTAAATCATCCTGGCAATGTACTGGCCACGTTTCCAGAGGACAACTGCTATGGTGCTGATGTATTTTAGGATTTTTATTATTTAACGTCGCCTGCCCCGAAGGAGAAGGTGCAGGTGCATCACACCCCTATTTCGCCAGCCATGTACATATGTTCCACCAACACGCACTAGGCCAGCGTGTGTGGATTATGGCCTAAACCCGGATCTCTAGATAGAGGAGAGTTGCAGATGTATATTATTATGTGTGATTTTTTGTATATCACGACGGTGGCAAACACATGTATGGCCCATCTGATGGTAAGCGGTTACCTTAGCCTATGGGCGCCTGCAACATCAGAGGCATCATGAGTCATATGGCTCCATGTAACAGGGGATAAGCCTAATGCCCTCAATCCGACAACACGTCGAGGATATGGGCTGATACTAAGAATGTCATGACAGAAAATAGGCAGTAAATAAAATATATACAGTCAATCAATGATATTTTTGTAACATACGAGTACAATATCATTGCAGTCAATAATAACAGATTGATCTATCTATAGTAGGTATATTTGATATCCTTTTGAAATATAATATTCTATCATCAATTCCATCACACTGAAATAACACATCTCTTTGCCAGTAACGATATTCATGCGCATTCTTTGCAGAAGAAACTATGTGAAATCAAGTTTTTAGTCAGACTTTAGAAACAAATTCCACAATTTACGAGTACCAAGAACGACACAATGGAGAATCTAGGTTTAGAGCTCGTATTCAGCTTAGACACGGGTAGGCAAAGGAAGTCCTTGTGTAAGAGTGAAATAGAAGATATTTATCACCAAATTTATCACGAGTCAGCTGTATAAAGAATATGTAAGCGATAGCTTATGTAATGTAATACTGCATTAATTAGTCGATTGTTTAATTTAATTGTTGAGTAGTTACTTATTACTATTTGTTTATTGTCTATTTTTTTGCTAATACGGGCTTAGTTTTGAGCCGTTTCCATAGAGAATGGAGAAATTTGGATATTAGCTATTGAGTGTTGTATAATGATTTTCTTAAATTTTTAGATAGTGATATATATTTTTATTTAGACGTTGTACTATTTTGCTTACATTTAGTTACTTAGGCACTTACTTACACTTACTTTAGGTACTTATTTACTTTTTAAAGGCAACAAATATATTATTATAAACATAATTATGAGAGGTATGGCTACACACATGCATAATAAAGGCCCATTTAGACTACACATGTTTTACCAGGCAATTCACATTAGTTTTCTCTGTTTTTCTGTAAGAGTAAGACAAAGCGAGCATGAAAAGTGATATTCAAAACTACCACGCCGTGTAAATTACATTTTTACGTGATTTTTACAGAGCGTCATGTCACTCAGTGAGTCAGACGCCTAGTCCATAGTTCTAATAGCCAATATTATAAATCTGAATATTATATTTCGCCGTGTATCTTTGTTTGGCCACTACTTAGCTTCATTTGGTCATAGCGTGATGTTATAAAGCCTATAATATGTTACAAACTACAATATGTTTACTTTTTATAACATTTCTGTCCCCTTTTCGTCTCTTGGCCCGCATTGCTCCGTTCCTCCATGCTTTCCAAGCTTTTACGAAATTATTTCATTTTTAAGAAAACTAGCAAAGCTTCAATAACTCAAATCTCTGAATTTAAGCAGTTAGCGAGCTGTAAAGTAAATAAAAAGAAATGCAACAAGGCACTGTATCGTCACATGGTACTCCGGGCCGAAATAGTGCGACTAAATATAGTTCACAGACCGAGGGCATTCACCCCGCACCTTCCCTTACGTCACTTACGTACTTATTACATTATTTAGCGTAATGTATAAAATTTTGTTTCAGACACAATTACGCCCTGATTAACCATTGTACCTAGATAAGTGTTTCATAAACTATCGTGACAGAATTCATATGAAACATTATCATATTTGTGTCAAATTCTATCAACTAAATTACGGATTTGTTATCAAACACATCCACCGCTGGACATATAGGCCTCCTCAAGAGATTTTCAATAAGACCGTTTGTATGTGGCTTGTATCCAACGCAATCCTGCAGTTTTGACCTTGTTGGTAGACGTTCTAAGCTGCAGTGGTAAAATAGGGCCTTAGTAAAACAAATATTTATTTGAGAGCAGAGAGAGAGAGACCGATTTTCAATCGTTTTCCATGGTTTTCTAATTTTCATATGTGCGTTTACAACGCAATCTTTACGAGTGTAAATGTAACGTAACGGTGTGTTGGTGTGTGTAGGGAATAATAAGAAATGAGTATTAAAAAAAAACTAGCTCTATTATTCTCGAGTTGTTGAATTATGTATGTTGTACATTCATGTTTTAAAATTAGAAGTATGAAGATCATGATGAGATTCTGTGTAGACTCCTAACTTAGAAACTAAGTACATAAGTATCTATACTTTATCACGTTTCATTCTAATAATTTTAAATATGAAAATACCCTTCGATTACCGAGACTCAAGCGGCGTATCATAAACAATAACCATTATTCGTTTACTTGATATTTTTTAATGGTTGTCACATTATTATTGACTGGCTGGCTATAAGTCTTCTGTACCGGCTCTACTCTACAAAAGACCGGACTATGATAGTAGCTTCATACTTTTGTATTAAAGGACTTCAATCGAGACCTCATGTATTTGGGAGAGGCCTATGAAGATTTACTAAGAACTTTTTTCTCTAAGTAATATATTATGTAGGTACCTATGTTACACTACACTCTATTTGATTATTATGTTATTATGCTTGGGTGTCGAGTTATCATAGCAACTGTTTTTATTCTAAAGGTTCTCATAGACTTGAGCAATTACTTGTAATGAGTATTCTTGCGAATGTTATAAGAATAATAATATACAGAATATTTTATTTTATTGTTTTTCGGACTGGTGAGTTTTAGCTAACTGGATTCTTCCGCCGCGCGCCGTCCCTCTATACGCGAATCTGACATGTTCATGAAGAATATTTTTTAACTGAGCAACACTTCCCAAAGTATGAGTCGTGGCCCACTAGCAGGTCGTCAGTGAATTTAATGTAAGTATGTAGATCCTTAAAAATAAGATTGACGGCTAGCGCTATGCGCTTGGTCTTTCAGTGTATTATATTCATATTAATATTGACAAACTATATTCTTTCCTGAAAATCAAATGTTGAGACCCTAATCTGGAAAAATCTGTTAGGTGGGTCGCAGTTCAATTCAAGTTTGGGAGCCAATGGACTAGAGCGTTCGCTAGAACGCTAGTGAAAATATTTGTAATGGTGTTTCCCTCTTTTCGTTGTTCAGTTCGACGGTTTAAAAACGGCGAACGCTCGATGATAAGTTACAAGTAAACGTTCAGTCTCTCAGCACCATATAGGTATACCTATTTAATGTCACGGTCGGTAGTACATCTTCGGGGACTTCCCCTAAAGTAAACAAATATGTTGTTTTCACAAAAATGCTATCGGAAATGTCTGTAATAATAAAATACAGAACCCTTACACCTAGGTACTTAATCATTTAGTCATCCGTCTGTCAAATTTTAAGAAATCAAATTTAGTTATGAGATACTAATAATAGACCTAGAATCATGTCATCACCTCAAGGCATTCATTGTTTTTCGTTTAGTTACAAATGAAATTCACACAGTGACTGGTCCCTATTGTCCTCCTAAATCAAGTCCAAAATTTATCAATACTATTATTTTGACCCAACAATGGAGCAGAACGGACCGATTACGTCAAGCAGTTTAATGAGAATGAATCGAGCTACAACACTGCCCATCCCATAGAAAGTTACAATAATAATGACACAATTACTGTAGACAAGAGCAACGGATGCGATAACTTTGTTCCGTTGGAACACGATAACGGAACATTAGGCAGAGCAAACGAACTCATAATGTATGAACTTAACGACTGCCAGTGATAACCTCGTGATAATCTCCAAATTGTCGCTAGCAACTGTGTACTCGTTATAAATTCATAGATGCCATTCAATTTCTAATAGCAGTAGATAATGGCAAAAATTGGAACTAGGTACATAAATATTTTAAGCAATCGCTTTTCAATTACTACGACACTAGCGCCAGTAGTAAACTGAAAAAGTTTTCTTTGTTTCATTCAGTGATCAAATTAATTATTAAATTTAATCATTACATAATAATAATATTTGTAGAGAAGATTAATATGAAAAAAAAATTATCGTATTTTTTATTATTGAGTATAAAAAAGTAGTAATTTTAAAGCAGGCAAAGGCACAAAATTATACAGCCTAACTAAATGTATTTGGAACTTAGCTTAGCTTGGGTACAAAATAATGTTTGTTTACGCGTTTACGCACAGAGTATCCTTGTGCCGTTCTTCAAAAAACGTTTAGTCAAGTGAAACTGCAACTTAGTATTACACGTAACTTGGAGATGTTTTAATGGCTTTAATTTTGGTACTTAATAAGCTTTCCAATTTACCACATTATATTGTTCTGCTAAAACTTATTGTAGATACAAACATAACTATAGGGTTTCCAATACATTAATAAGTACCACTCACATAACACTAACCTAACCACTCACTCCATAAAAAGCTCGTTAAACAATAAAAACTTATACTTACGACAAACTCTTTCGCCTTCTTACAACGATCTCACTAATTCAAAAACTTATTTAAAGACAACTTTTAACCAATATTATGAACTTTATGTACAGTTAGCACATTCGAAAGCCAAACAAAACAAACTTTTATAAAAATTATTAGTTTTTATGTAAAAGCTTCACTTACTTGAGGTAAACCTTCGTTATTGTAACATGATGCTAGCTGTTTTGAACCAATCCTGGGTGTGTGGTAGTAATCCTGTGCGTTTACAGACAATAATATACATGTAATAGTGATAAAATGTGTGTGGAGCGGCGCCATTTTGAAACGCGCGACGCGACGTGGGCCCGCGCGCTTCGAACAAGCACTGACGCGCGGTGGTTTCACAACACTCAGCCAAAGAGTATACTGCACGATTATTAATAGAAGGGACAGCCTCACTGAGGCAAAAGCTCTGGTTTAAGTTTGTACCTATTTATACACACAAACTTTTACCACCTATTGACAACTTTGACAGTAAAACAATGGCTAATGTCAATTTAAACCTGGTTTAATACTTAGTCCAAATTTTGTAATAAGGGGGTTAAGCTTTAAGATAATTCTTGGCAGCATGTTCTTATTTTCATTATAACCTAAACTTATATTAAATATCTACCATTTTATGATTTAAACTTGATATTATTTCGCTAAAAATATGATAACAATTAACAAAGTCTTAAATATACTGCCATAGCTTTGACTGAGAATTTTTACATTGAAAAACTATTTGAGGCTTTTTATGACAAAAATCTGTATAGGTAATTAAGTTCAGTTCGTAGAATCCAATATTCTTACGAATTTATGTAAGTATTCATGAATAGCCAATAACATGTAATAAATTATAGCTTTCATATCTACAAGCTGTATAATCTTTGTGGACTGAGCAGACGCAGAGAACATGGCCCCATAGCCCATGCCGACATTTTTTTGTGAACAAACCTGAAAAGGTTCGGCTTTTGTTTCTGTTAGAATGCCAACACGTGCGGTCATTCGGAGAAGGAATCGGCGAGCCATGCAAAGGTCTTAACCATTATTAACGAAATTTAGTTGAAAGTGTTTGTAAATACAATCCCATTCTGTATAAGTGGCCATGTGTCTAAATATGGAACAGAGTCGTGACTGTGGGAATGGTATGGATTAGTCGAGCATTCAGGCAGTGTAATGCAATAAATTATCAGTATATAACAATACTATTATGAAAAATATAAATTATAAGTTTGTCGAGAAGTATTCGATATTTTTTTTTTAATCTCTTAAAATAAAATATGTCGTTACGAAGTTTGCCGGGTCAGGTATTATTCATCATCAGTATAATAAATACAATGTCAAAGTTATAAAAAAATTAATAGATTAGTAATAGTTCCGACATATTTTGTTTATCACAAACAGAGATGATAAACTATATTTAGGAACTTATGACGCACTATTTTACGATTTGGTTTAAGGTTTAAAGACACGAGAAGGTACAGAGTTGATATTATTATTGAATAATAATAAATATAAGCCATTGATATCTGAATGCTGGGTATGTGTTTCCCTAGAGAACTTAGGTTTTAATTTACACCCGCTAACCTAGTGCTTTGTGAATTAGACATATCCTTGTGCGTCAAAATTTACACATATTATCTTATTTTCGCGCGTAATTACGCGGTTTATGTACGGTGTATGTATTAAATAATTTGCCTACTATAGACTCTATTGAAATCAAAGAAAGATGCATAGTAGTATGTAATAGGTAGAAATGTAATGTAATAATAATAATAATATTAGTGTTGTTTTTCCGCGGGCTTTTCAAACATATAAACAAAAAAATGTACTGCAAGTTTAAATGAAGAGTCCACAAACCGCAGGGCAGCTAGTGGCGAGCTGAATGTGAGTGGCGATACTGCGGTCCTGAATGCCCCTGACAGTCAGTCTAGGCCTCGTCTCCAGCACGTCTTTGTTGGCTGACTGGAGTGGATCTCCAAGAGCGACCACAGGACTCTCAACTCTGGCTTGCCTTAACCAGCTGACCAGAGAGTGGTCGCCAGAGCTATATGCTCGGGGGTGAAAGTGTCATTTTGCAATGGCATAATTACGAAGAAACCCGGTGAAATCGGCGCCGCACCGCTCGACACCCCTAGCCGCACACTACGGTGTTGCCCTGAGACACGTGGACTTCGGCCCATGTCGGTTGTGGAAGGGGCCCATCTAGTCTAAGGCGAGTCACCGTCTGCCCAAATCCTCATTTAACATCATATTATATTCACCGCTGGAGGAGGCAAGCAGGCGACGTTGTTCCTGTATGCCAGATTTTTCCATTCCACACCCAAACCCATAGCACAACTTTATTTGACTCCATAACATCATACAATAGCTTTACACTTACCAGTGACAAATCATAGCTGTACTACAATTGTGCAGCTGTGATATGGCAGCGGTAAGTGTCTCATCCCATTCTAAATTAAAATTCTTTAAGGGCATCTGCGTGTTGGACCTGTATCCCCGCGTAAGCCTTCCAAAAGGACCGGGAATACTTCTCACCTTCTTAGAGAGAAGTATAGCTGTGAAAAAAGAGACATAATAAGCTTTACAGCACGCACCAAAAATGTTACAAAATTAAAATACATTAAAAGTTAAT
Organism: Laspeyria flexula; assembly: GCA_905147015.1. Lineage (NCBI taxonomy): Eukaryota > Metazoa > Arthropoda > Insecta > Lepidoptera > Erebidae > Laspeyria > Laspeyria flexula. Next base: position 3,926,117 of record LR989949.1, on the reverse strand, counting down.
ATTTAGTAGGTACAAAGGGGGGTCTTATCACTTACAGCAATCTCTTGCAGACAACCTTAGGATGGATTTGAATGATAGAAGAGATGGCAGTTGTTGGTGTGTTATAATCTAAATAATTATTTTGTAACACAATAAAAAAATACTTACTTATTAATATGACGTGTTTGTAATAAAATGTATCTAATAGTAAGTATGTAATAAATACGTTTTCTATAATTGACGTTCTCATAATATATACATACATATAGTACACATAGCATTGTATAATGTAGGTAACAAAATCTGTGATGAAAATGTGTCATACAATAAAGATTGACACATCCGATTAAAAAATTATTCTATGCCGTTTCCGTAGACTGCCTATTTCGTTATAAACACATGAATAGACTTCGCCGCTAACGTAGCCAGCCGGTGCATTAGGTCATTCATCTCATCATCTTGCTCTAACAAATAGCGGTATCTCACTCGCACAGGCTTAGATCAAAATGAATAGGCCCGAAGCTAATATTTTAATTTATGCGAAAACATTAGAAGAACGAATTAGGTAGTTTTAAATAATATTTGTACATAATTAGAATACAAACTTGAGTCTTTTTATGTTTTAGGGTTTTGTTGAACCATAATTAAATAGTAGGTAGGTATTAGAGTCATTGATTCGTGTTATTTGTTGTACCTACCTACCGCGAAAATTTTGCATGCTACAGAAATATATTGTTGACTCATTGCTAATTGTAGATATAGGTACCTAGGTAGGCGCATGTTTTGCAATGTTATTAAATAATTAAAAAGTCTAATAAAATAGTTTCTATTCAACAATCATGACATCTCCTCACAAGAGAATTTATGCCTGGGCATCGCCCACGCGACCGATAGGTCCTAGATACCCTACTATTAGGTAGAGTATTTTTTCTTACACAAGTGTTTACTAGTATACATATAAATTGTGTACCTTTCGGTAATTTGCTTCCTGGGGAAAATGTAATAATAAAATTTATATGTTATATTAATATTTATTTTCAATTAATATTTATATGTACATGTATTTGCTTTTTTTAACCTTATCAGCTTAATATAATAATTAATACTATTAATTATTATAATTTATTTATAATTAGCACCATACTATTTAGGTACGGATTAATTGAAGAAACTCTCCTTTTTATCGACTTCAAAAAAGGAGGTTATTACCCCAGGCACTGATATTATAATGCCATCTGTTATGCAGGTTTACAATTCCATTTCAGTGCCTCAAGCTTTCTAAATTTATATAGATTTTACATTCAGAAAAGATCTATGTTTATATACGGCCCTTAAATTTATTTTTTACCTTTTAGTTCACGTTTTTGTTTATTGAAAAGCTTGTCCTTAAATAATATTATTTTTTATTGTATATTTTTTAGTCTTAAAGGGTTTTACCGGTTAAAGGTTTTATGGGTTAACCCTAAAACCCTTTAAGACTAAAAAACTCTGGTGTATACATTTTAGGTTAAAAAAAAGGTTAAATACTGAGCAGAGTACGCTCATTAGATAGTCTTATGTAGTGTTTATATTTGTAAAAAAAGGAAATCATATTGTTCCATTATCTCGGTCACACAAAAAATGCTTAGAAACATAAACATATAAAAATAAGTTACGATAATTGGTACACTTGTACATTATCTCCCTTAGGTCGTGTGACCCCATGACCCGTGGACATAAGGGCCACTAGATAATAACGTGACGCGAATTGTTAATTCTTTTATCTGTCTACCAGCAGTACTTTAGATATAACTAGAACTGATATCATTACGCAATCGAAGTTGTCACGTCAATGGATCCTTCAACTGTATGGTGTCATCGATTCGAATGGGAATATGTTAATAAAGATAGACTATAAGATCGAAACTATTTATTTACATTAATTAATTAAATAGTTTAGCTCATATACGACAGAATACTACCCATTAATGTCCCACTGCTGGGCTCAGGTCTCCGCTCCATTGTCTAGAGATTTAAAGCTGAGTCTAGGCCATAATCCACACACACTGGCCTAGTATCGTTTGGTGGATCAGTCATAACTTAGAATATCTTCTGCGTATATTATGTAGGTTTCCTCATGATGTTTTGCAGATGGTAAGTCACTTAGACGAAGATACGTCACGTAGTATATTTTAGGGAATATTAAGTACCTATGTGTATTAGTCGCGATTTCAATAGATATAAATAACCTTTATCGACATGGATAGATATAAAATCCATTTAGAGTATAGTAAAGTTCTAGCTTGATCAGTTTCCAAACATTTGCTGTGTATATACCTACTTATCTATTACTGGAATGCTTAATCTTCTTGTATAGACGTGTGCTGTGTTATTCGAACTATTGAACGCTTTACTGTCGAGTGTCGACTCGTGCATGTTAAATGAACTTGAACTTTCATCATTATGAACAAAAACATAAAAACATTTTTAGTAACTGGTCGAGCAAGAAATTGGCTGATGTATTCTTACTAGTGAATATCCAGAGAAAGTACGTTAGGGAGGGAAGGGGTATGTAACGGTTCCCATTAAAGGGTCAGCAACGCGAATGTGATATGTTATTGGTGTCGCAGACGCCCATAAGCGACGGTTACGGTAAACGCCTACCCGGGCTGCACTCTTGTTTGCCACCATCGTGGTATAAAAATGTTACAGCTTCCCATTTATTTAAATACCTACCTTTTTAATTTAAGGGAAATGCTCTTAAGTCCACCTCTTTCTTTGTTCTGTGGTCTTTTCAAAATCTGTGTCGTTTTTGTCTGATTTCTTTCGACCCTGCTCGCAATCTCGTAAAAACGTACAAAGAGTGCGTTCACGCAATTTCGACATTCGTTTGAAAACTGGTCGCTATCATATTTACTTACCTATTAAATTAATAAATGGTAATGTAATACCTAAATTAATAATGTATGATAATGTAATGCTTAATTTTAGTAGTCATAAATTCATGAAATAACTTATTAACAGTAAGTAATGATAACAAACCAATGCAGACTGTAAGTAATACAAAATATAACAAAGTTTAAACAACATAGATGTTATTCTTAGAGCATAATATACAAAGTTAATTATTGAAGGTCCCGAGTCCAGATGTGTACCATATGCGAATGTTATAATAGGAAGCATTTGGTCGGATAATAATAATATATTTGTACCTACCGATTATTTGCAAGACAGATTTTGTGAGTTAGCCTCGAACTTCAATAAGCGCAGACGAAGCGAGAAGAGAGCTTTGCTGTAATAATAAATAACTGAGAGACAACTGACAATTACTGCCGCACTCAGAGACATCAATTAGCAGTATCTGTCATTAACACAATTTTTTCATCGAATAATCGTCTTTATGCGTATCGACTTAAGTATTACACGTTTTTACTAAATAAACCTCTCTGAGTACGGCAGTAAGTGTAGAATCATTAAATATGTTTGTAACACATCGCTTTCCCCTCTTTAACAAAAACTGTGACAATTTTAGCTGAAAATTCTGTATTTTTAGTTTGCAAATATAATTCTACATATTTTACATTATTAACTCGTTACAAAGGTTCCTACATGAAACAGTGACTAAACTTCTGGGGACAGGCAAGTGCCTCGGGTGCCATAATTGTTGGGCTCCACATTTAGGTTTAAAGATACTTAGGTTTAAAGATACTTTATTTGTCAAAAGAACTACAGTTCGCTTAGATGAGATTTACATGATATTTACTTAAGTAAATTTAACAAATTTTGGCATGCATTAGACATATAAAGGTATTAAACTTAGTTACTAACAATACATAACTGTGTAAGTAGGTAGGTAGGTATTACAAATCTTTAAATGAAAATTATATTCCAGGAGCAATTCTCCGAATCAGGAACCGGGACTTGGTGTGAAGTTATCAATTAAATGTTTTTTTTGTAAAAACTGTTTTGTTTTGTTTGGTTTTTTAGCTTATTTTTAAATACATTAATATTATTACATTACCTAAGTTCGTTTGTCAATTTATTATATAGTTGTGCTCCCTCAAACAATATATTTTTCTTTCCATAATTTTCTTGCAAGATGTACAACTATGTATTTTTTAAAGATAATGCGCCTTATAGCGAGCTAGCCCTATGTAACGAGGGACTTTACAACGCAGACTACGCCCATACTAGAAGCATAATCCTACTAATATTATAAATGCGAAAGTTTGTAAGAATGTTTGGATGTTTAGATGTTTGGATGTTTGTTACCAGTAAACGAAAAAACCACTGTATAGATTTCAATGAAACTTTGCAATAATTTACCTTATACATCAGAATAACATATAGGCTATATTTTATCTAGATATCGCGTAAATTGGCTAAACCATGAGAACAAATGTAAAGTAAGTCGGAGAAAAATCTGCCATCTTATAGCTATTTCTGATTTCTCTACGTAAACCGTTAGTTTTACATAAGGACAATGTATGGAGGAATTGTTACTCTTAAATAGTTATAAAAAAAAGTCCGCGACAGCATATGCCTATCTTTTATGTGGAAGTCGATATAGAGAGAATAGTAATAATAATAATAATAATAAATGATTTATTCTCTCTTCACAATGATTACCTTAAATCTAGGCATATCTAAGTTGATACAAATGACGTGAACGGAACAATTGTGAGAGACTGGTGCCCGAGGTAGGTTTAAGAAAACCTGTATTACAGGTCACCAGGCCTCCACCTGATGCTAGCGTTCAGAACAATAGGAGCGTGATTAACAAGGTGATGTGAATGAAATAAAAAAAAATTAATAACTAAGGGTGACAGAATTGTTTTTGTGTGATTTCTGTGTGTGAGTAAAAGAAATGAGTGAGGTGTACTTGTGAGTCTGTGATGTGTGTGATTGGGTGACTGAAGTAGGTCGAGGTCAGATTCTGATATAGGTTTTTATTTACTATTTAAAATGAGTCAAAAGACATTCTGTGTCCTGATAATCTAAGGTTTTGAGAAATGTGGAAATCGAATTTTTACAGTTGGATTTGGTAAGAGGATATATGTTAAGTTGTAGGTTAAGTTTATTGTATAGATGTGAGCCAAGAAAACAAAAGAACTGCTGCGCATGTGAGGTGTGGAATTTTTGTGGGTCACAAACTTTGTCTTTACGTCGCTTATTAGTTATTAAGTTTGGGTTGTATTGTAACTGGGAGTGTTTCGTTAAAACTATTTGTTGAATGAACGATTGCCTTATTGTAAGAACATCCCACTCTTTATATAGTTCATCAGTTGGAAAACGGTATGGAAGTCCTGCGGCTACTTTAAGGATAGCCCGTTGAGCCCTTTCGACCTCGATTAGGTATGATTTACTGGCGCCACCCCAACTGGTAATACAATAGTCTATGATCGATTGACACAAAGCGAAGTAGACCATCTTAATAGTTAGTCGATCAGCGGTATTTCTGAGATTTTTAAAAATATAAATAAGCTTTCGCAGTCTAGCCACAAGAATTTCTAGATAGGGTTTAAAGTTTAGGGACTGATCTATTGTGACACCAAGGTATTTTATATTTTCTGTTCTAATCAGAGTAGAGCATGAACACGCAGAATGACCCACATTACATTCATGTGCAATAATGTTTAGGGAGGGAGCTGGCAGAGCATTTGCTCTGTGAGCAAAAGCAATGTATTTGGTTTTATTAATGTTTAAAGTTAAGATATTAGCTTGAAGCCACCTACTTACAAGAGAGAAGCCAGACTGTGCAGTTCTAAACACTTGCTCCCAGCTATTATCACTAAAAAAGAGGGCAGTGTCATCGGCATATGTAAATATTTGACCTTTATCAAGGGAGAGTGAGCAGAGATCGTTAATATATACCAGAAACAAGGTTGGACCAATAATACTGCCTTGCGGCACTCCATATTCAACAGGGAGTTCATCACTTAACCAGTTAGCTATCCTAACGCGTTGTTTTCTACCAGTGAGATAACTTTCAAGCAAATTCAGTGGAACTCCTCTTATACCTAGCCTCTCTAGCTTCTCAAGAAGGTGGGGAATAGAAACAGTGTCGAATGCTTTGGCAAGATCCAAAAACAAAGCCAAGCACTTTCTCTTGTTGTCCATATTAGTTATGATAGCGTTAACAAACTCATGCACTGCATCATTCGTCGATATACCCTTACGGAAACCAAATTGAGAGGAAGATATAAGTTTATTTGTTTCGAGGTATTTTACTAGTTGTAGGTTTATCAAACGCTCAAGTATCTTCGATAGCGTGGGTAGAATTGAAATAGGCCTGTAATTATCGACACAGTTTCTATCCCCAGCCTTAAAGATTGGCTTAATAACTGCGGTTTTGAAGGCATTGGGGAATATCCCACTCGAGAGTGCCAGATTACAAATATGAGTTACTGGGGGAATAAGGATATCTACGTACCTTTTTATTACTTTACTAGAAATCCTATCAATGCCCGCGGAACAATTATTTTTTAGTGCCCTAATTAGATTTAAAATTTCATGTTCATCAGTAGGTAGTATGACAAAAGAATTTAAAGGTGGCGTAAAGGAATAATTACTTATTAGTGGCGTGTCAGGATTCAATTTAGGAACTTGTGTAGCCAATTTTTTTCCCATATTAGCAAAAAGGTAGTTGATTTTATTGATGTCGGCATGTAGATCATTAGTGGACAAAAGACAGTGTGAATGATCAGTGACATTATTAGCATAAGTAATATTTTTTATGACTTCCCACAGTTGTTTCTTGTTTCCCTTCGATTTGTCAATCTCATTTCTTTCGTAGATTCGTTTAGCTTTCTTAAGTAGAGAATTACAGAAGTTCCGATAGCGTTTGTAAGTAATTTTAAGTGTTTCATTATCAGGTTCACGTTTTTGTTTTTTAAAAAGAATGTCTCTGTTTTTCATGCATCTAAGTAACCCTCTCGAGATCCACGGTTTACTGACACGTTGCCTTCTGGGAGTATGAACAATGGTGGAGTTATCTGTAATGGCAGTAGATAGGGAGTCCATGAGTAGATCAGTAGCTTGGTTAACATCGTTGCAATCCAATATGCTTTGTATATTGAAGCTTTGCATAGTGATATCTAATCGCTCAAAGTTAACAAAATAGGCAGGTTTGTTTGTATACTTAAGTCTAGAGTCAAGTGAACAGGTTAATCCTACACATTGGTGATCAGTAATTGAAGAATTAAATATTAGACACGTAGCCTTCAATTTTGTTTTAATCATTAGGTGGTCAAGGCAAGTACGTCCATGAGTTGGTGTAATATGACCCGCCAGTAACGCATGACTTGCTAGGATATTTAAATAATCATAAGAGCGTCTGTCAGAGGACCCTGAAGCGATGTCAATATTTATATCGCCACATATGAAAATATTTTTGTAAGACTTTAATTTGATTAATAAATGATCCAACGAGTTAATAAAATTGGTTGTGTTACTTTGGTTCGGGGGACGGTAAATGCCGATGATGCAAGTTTCAGCATTTAATTTTAGGATCAGACAGTTTGCATCAGTTAGAGTTGGTTCCTCGAAATTGACATTAAGATTTTTATTTACGTAAATTACTACACCTTCGTTTTGAGTATTGTGCAATGTTGTCGTGGCATAATTATAATTATTTAAGATTGGTATAGATTTTGCAGTTGGAAGCCAGCATTCGGACAGTACTAGTACATCCCAGTGGACATTTGATCTTTGTAAGAGAGTGGTTAGGCTAGATATATTGCAGTTAATGCTTCGAATATTTTGTGATAGTAAGCTAAAACGCCTATTTCTATTTGAAATATGTTTTTTTGCATCCTCAATGTCGCAGGTAATCGTCTTCGCCACTTTGTAGCTATCTAGGTCAGAGTTTATAAGTTCAATATTTTGCATTATATGGATAAGTTTAAGTTGTTATAGTTTCGTCACGTATAACACGTGACATAAAATATGAACGTATGTATAATTTTATTATATAAACTCTGGACAGGCGCATCCGCCTAGCTGCAAAAGGCAACAGATCGTAGATAGATTGTTTACCTAGTGATAATTTGCGATGTTTTATGAGGATACGTACAAATGCTTTTGCTAACGACCTTGATGAAATTTTGGGTGAGTATGAGTACTGAGTGAGAGTTGTGTATTGTGATGTATGAATGTCTATTGTGTGATTCTGTCTTAAATGTCTAAAATTAGTTTTATTGATAAACGCAAGATAATTAAGAAAAGTGGCATGCACGTGGGAATATAAGTAACTTAGGTAAGAAATTAAACTATACATAATTAAATAATAAAAAAACTGACCTAGTATTAGTCACATAACAACTTTGGAAAAGTCACATTCTTCCTCAATTCTAATTGGTTTTGATTCTTCAGACTTTTTGATGTAGACTTTCCCGTGAGTAGTCCAAGCCGCTACCAGGGTACGATTTTTAACGTGTTCACGAGCGACATAGAATATTCGTCTGGCTTTGGAAGTAAGAGATTCTGATATATATATAGTACGTGGGGGCCCAACAAGTTGTAAGTGTTCGGAATTTAAGGCAGCCTCTTTATTTTCACGTCTATTTTTATTGTATAGCTTGAACTGTGCAATTAGAGATTCCATGCGTGGGGTAGATGTAAAATCAACAACTATTGTCTCAGATTTAGAGCGATAGATATCCCTGATATCACACTCGAGTATAGGCGATTCGAGGCACAGTTTTGTACTGATGTTTTTTATAATATTAGTAAGGATCAGTTTCGATTCATTTTCCTGTCTGGATATGTTTCTCACTTCCAGGGTGCTGGAACGAGTAGATTTTTCAATGAAGTCTAGTCTTTTTTCAAGCGTTGATATCTGCTGTTTGTATTCTTTATTTTCCTGCTCTAGGGTATTAATCTTTGTAAGTAGTTCGGCATGGTTATTTGTTAAGGCCACAACAGTTTTTTGGATTTCCTGATTTTGGGTAATAATTGTCATCAAGGCATTATTGAGTTGATCGTATTTTTGATCTTGTTGATCTTTCAGTTCAACAAACATAGATTTAATTTCAGTTAAAGAGCTCTGCGGCTGCTGAACCATGTCATTAAATGAGCGCTTTAGACACTTTGTTTTATTGAAGTAATCATCTGATTCGGGAACAGTTACTTCATTAATAGCTGAATCTGAATTGTAATGTGTTGATGTGTTCGGCGTATTTAGATTAGGTAGGGTGCTAGGAGGAGAGCGGAGGAGCGAGCGAGACATTTTTCAAAAATATTAATTGGCTAAATATGCGGATGCGTAGAACGGAACGTAGTACGTGCGAAAAAGGGACGGGTAGTCGTTGACAGTTGACACTTGACACTGACAGTTGGCGTTGATAGTTGACTTTGACAGTTGATGTTGACAGTTGACGTTGACAGTTGACGTTGACAGTTGGCTTGACAGTTCTCAGATAACGTCAGGCTATTGCTATCCTCTTTTAACTATCACTCTACGATTACTCACTGCATTCAGCTTCTGTGCGCCTGGTACTTGAATAGAATAGTGAGCAAGAAATACATTTAAATCGGATACTGCATTTAAAGTGAAAAAATTCATGGTATTAAACTAATTCCTAGGAATGTAAATACTTTTATCACTTTTGTCATTTAATGTAGATAATTTTTGTCGTTTACACTAAGTTATTTCGACAAATAGTTTAAAAGTTATTACGGTATTAAATGAAATATATATAATACCAAAAATCTTATAATAATACTGTATGTCACCCGTGACTTCGCTTACCTGTTATTTTGTTTCTATGACCACAGCAACTTTTCACTTTTAGAGGGGAAATTTCGGCCAATATTTTCTAAGCACAGATAATTACTTCAGATTAAACATAACCAAATATTACGTGATTGATTAGAATATTACTTATCTTTGTAAACATCCATCCCGTGTCTTTTTGGTTAAAATTATCAAATATACAAACAAACATTCATCCTTTCAACTTTGTGTATGTATATTACTATATTTATCAACGTCAGCCCTAATGACAATTCAGTATGACAGATTAAAAAGAAATCAAATCAATCAAGAAATCTCATCTCTTTTTTCTTTTTGCTTACTATACAACCTCATTACTTGAATATATTACTAATTATTAACCAGTAAATTCAAAGAATATATTATGACAATTGTGTAGTAAAATTATCAAATAAAGTAAAATATGAAATAAAATATTTTTTGTAGAAAAGTAAATAAATAATTATATTGCAGTATCAAGGTAGTATAGTAGCAGAATACAAATACCATAGACCTAGGATCCGCGCGCCATTTTTATGTATTCGCGCCATTTATTTTCGGTCTAAAATTTGACATTTGACAGTGAATTATCATTGTATGTATTTATGGTCGCTAAAGTCATAAACTAATAAAAATAAATGGATATTGTAAAATATGAAATAAAATATTTTTCGTAGAAAAGTAAATACATTGCAGTATCAAGGTAGTATAGAAGCAGAATACAAAAATACCATAGACCTAGGATCCGCGCGCTTTTTTTTTATAACGATTTTTTTTATTTATGGCGGTACGAAGTACGCCGGGTCAGCTAGTAGCGTATATAGCGACATAATTGTCACGAAAATTGTCAGAAATAATTCGACTGTGGTTTTTTTGACATGTCTAGCTTTATGAAATAGAGCGACAATTGTACAAATTTGTAATTTCTTGACATATTTGTCGAATTGTCAGCTTTATAAAATAGGGCCCAGAGCACTGCAAGAAAAATAATTCGAAATCCAATTCTGGCCAGCGTGGTATAATAGGCTAAATTCCATCCACAATTACTCCAAATTCCCAAAACAAAAAAAAAATAGATAAAGTTATAAGATATTTAAATTAAAGTCAATTTAATTTAAACGTATATATAAGTTTACTCTTACTTAAAAAAAAAAAAAAAAAATAATCACTACAGTGAAAATTTTATTGGCCGTATGTATAAAAATTATGTCATTACACAATGTATTATTACTAGTGCTGTATGTTTTACAAAAAACAAATAAATTAATAAACGTGCCCAGCTGATGATGATGCTTTATCAGCAAATTGAGAAACAACAAAAACCGGTAGTTCTCAGTTCAGTTAGACAATCAAATCAGCCCAGTTTTATAACAGAGTTCCCACAGCCACCTTCCAACTCCATCATCCGATCAGCTCTATTTCATAAAAGTATTGCATTGTAAAATTACATCTCTAACGGTTGAGGATAATTGCTTTAAAATTCTGTAGCAAGATTTGGAAACATACAAACATTGCAAGATAATAAAAAGCTTGTACAAGTAAATATAATTAAAAAAATGTAATAACCCGACTGCAAAATATCAACAGAGAGCACCGCACCAAAAAAGACCGTAAAATTATTGTAATATTATTATACCTGATTAAATTTAAATACATAACATATGTATATATTTGTAATCTCCATTTGATTCCCTTTATCTTGATACTCTACTCGATAGGTTTGGTTAAAAAAAAAATAGAACTACTTACAATTTGGAACCATTCAATTATGTATAATCTCTTTTTGAATATATGTAATCTCCTTTTGATTCTCTTTATTTTGATACTAAACACGATAGGTTTGGTTAAAAAAAAAATTGAACTTCTTACAATTAGGCATCAAAAGCCCGCCTTTTAAGTCTTTTTATTCTTAAAACCTATCTAAGGACACTTGGGTTTTCTAGACGAATCTAACGATACCCTAATTGTCAAAATCCATCCAGCCGTTTGGAAGATTCGTGGGAATAAAGAAATTTACAAACATACAAGATACGCGCGAAAAACAATACCCGTCCTGACAGTCGGGTAAAAAAGAGATCAATGAAGTATTCAAGTCATTCACATGACACTAATATTATCTGCCACGATAAATCCGACCGCCTAATTTTAGATAATGAAGGAACTGTGTCTGCATCCAACTGATAAGGGTTCAAGGAACTCTCTGTGGCATCACTACGATGTTTAATCTTGATATTCACGTAGTTATATACTCGAGGAAAAGAATGTTGCCATCCTAACTTATCTTTTTAGTGTTGTGAGAAGCGATAAGCAACTGAAAATCATTTATTTACTTTTTTTGTTTAAGACAGCGCCTGCACTTGGTGTCAATCACTATGTCGCGGAGGATATAACAAACATAGATACAATTAACAGACACAAAGTTCACCCAGACTTGGAAACAAAATCTAAAAATACGACTCTGGAACAAACATCATGCATTTATAGTCTTATAAACTTTGTCTAGATCATAGTTATCCGATATAACTATAGAATACATCATAGCCAAGATAAACAAAATAATACAAAAACAAAATTGTATTAATAATCTCAATAGAAAAAACTGGTTAAGGGCATGTCGGACCATGCTCAATGGGTTCCGCAGCAAAAGAGTGTAATGTTCATAGCGCTTACGTTTTTTCGGCAATAACTCAAAAACGGTACATCCGATCAAAATAATTATAGTTGGAAGTATTGACTAAGTTTTATTTTTGTGATTGTTTTTCAGATTTTTAGGTTTTACGATTTAAAAAGAGATACTGACACAATTTATGCTACTTTCAGGGCGTTTATTTTCCAAAATAGTTACATAATAATTGAAATTTCTAAGAAAACTTAAAGGGTTTATAAGATCTGTCGAAGTATGTGCGACACGTAAATGTTTGCTAAAATATAAATTTTCAGCTTCTGTTACAAGTATGGAGTGCCCCCTTAAAATATTTATTTTTATTATTTAACTACCTAACCTAAGAACGGCCCACACAAGATACCTATTGTCCTAATTTCATCAATATAAACCTAGTAAAGTAAAGTTTTGAGTAAAATGCCTGCCAGGCAGACGAAACTATAGAAGTTCCGTTTTTCCATTTTAGCTACGAAACCCTAAAAAGAGTACAGACTCTTTACACCTTTATCTCTAAAATGGCAATAGGCTCGGCTCCCATGGTATTAAAGCTGTTAAAATTTGGTTGTGATACATCTCTGGCTACCTACCCTGTCGAAGAAAAAGGCGTTGTGCTTTATTACGCGTACGGCGTTCATTGAACTCTACTGTATTGATTGTTTACGTTACAAACCGATGACAAATGCCGCGGTGGTGCGGTGGAAAGTGTATCTGACAGCTACGCAATAGGTCCCGGGTTCGATTCCTGGGTCCGGCAAAAATGTAATTCGAATTTTCTATTATGAAATTCTCGGCATCAGCCCGGAGTTTGGAAATAAATTTGCTCGGTTCATGACAATGGGACCTAAGATAGCCTGCGAAATAATAATATGTGCCGTAAGCAACTCTGCCTACCCCTCCGGGGATTCTAGAAACTTTATACTTACTTGAAAAAATAGTAGTCTCAATCTCCATGTCAAATGAAATCCGTTAGAAGCAAACTTACATCAGCATTCAAATAATATACATTTATTCAACTACTAACCTATTCACATAAAAACGGACTCATATTGTATAGTAATTCCCTATAAATAGAATATCTAATTGAGGTCAGATTCCTGAGGAAAGTTATTCAAAAGGCTAGCCACATTACCACTTTAGATGGTGGCTAATGCGTAACTCATTCATTCACTCATCATATTTTGTGAACTATGTGAGTCCTCAAGGTCCTTGAGTTTCAACATCGGCGTTTAATAATAGCATTTATTTTATTCATAATTTTTTGGTACGCCAATTCTACGTAATTAGTTAGCTATCATTCTTTTAAATTTCGAACACAAAACAAAACATCAATTTAGTTAAAAAATTTAAAGTACCTATACTTATTCGCAATCAATCACGATCACATAAATAAATTTTCCATGCCAGGAACCCTTTAGACACACTAACAACTGCAGCCGCAATATTCTATAATGCCATCTGCATAGAGTTCAAAGTGTATCAAACTACGGATGCAGCCGAAAAAGCTCGCCTCGTAAAGCAGGATAATAGATTAATATTTATAGGGCGACGCATCTAGACCCAGTGTACCCAGATTATATAGATTCTTATATAGATATATTATGTACCAAGGTCAGGCATGCGCAGTAGAGTTTCAGTAGCAACGAAAGCCGTAATTCGAGTTGAATCTCTGAGCCTCTGTAGCCTAGTGCCGGTTGTGCCTCGCCTACGTTAAGAGACGTAGGTTCGTGTCACCACCCGTAGACTACACAGGTGGCCCCATTCTGTGTAAGCCACGGCTTTGTGGGATGGGTAAAGGGATATTAATGATAAGTTAATATCGTTAGTATTCCCTAATTGTTATACTTATTCAAACTATACATTGACGGTAACGCCTTTAGTTAATAATCCTTCTTCCCGCTTGACCATAGATAATATAAAAAAAAAAAAATTAAAAAAAAATTTTGTTTTCTTTTTTTATTAAAAGTTTTGCTTTAATTAAAACCTCCACAGATTGGTTTTATTTGCAACTGGGTGCTATTAAGAAAATGCTATAACAAAATTAAAAACTTATCTTAATACTAAATAACTTAAAACCAAAACACTTCAGAAATTATAAATAAAAACTTACCTACTTTATTATGTGTACATGGATAGTAAGTAAATTATTTTGTTTTATTTATATATTTTCTAAATAATAATAATTATAACACAACATGTATAATACACCTTTATCTTGGCTAGCCTTTTGGGTACGTTTCCTCAGGATTCTGATCTTAATCAGATATTCTATTTATAGGAATTTCTGATTAAATAGAGTACCTATCTGGTTCTTTTTTCTTTTAATAGGTTAGCTGTGTATGTTTTTAAGTTATGTGTTAATATTTTCTTTATCTCTAAGTTTATCTTTAGCGTTTTAAGATGATAGTGTTTTTCTAATAAAAGTACTTTTTACATTTTTTTATATATTTATCAATTATATTAATATATTTTCTCTTTAAAATAATGACTATAATTTAAAAAAAATACTTTTCATAGTAACGCCATCTGTACTCATTTCATTGTCCTGAGGGTCAAATTCGTGTCACGGCTTCGTACCCATTTTACTCTATACAATCCTCTCAAAAAGCGTTCAGGGTGGCTCTCCCTCCTAGTAGTTAGACATTTTCATGGCAGATGGCGTAATATTGTACCTATTTTTTTTATAAGGACGTAATTTAGTTCAAACTTCACTTTACACTAGGTACCTCTGTGTATAAAACATCGCGCGCATTCTAGGTCTGTGGTATAAAACAAAATATACCTAATAAATATGTAATTTTAACACCTTTAATAGACACCAGCTTCTCACATACCTACTCTTTATTATGAATTGTTACACTATAAAATTTACTTTGATTTAATTGAATCACAATACTGTGAGAAGAAATAAAGATATATTTATGATGACGTTTGAGAAAGCATGAATTATCAAAATATAGTAAATCTATATTAATATTATAAAGCTGAAGAACGCAATAATCTAGTGTTGGATAGCCTATTTATCGAGGAAGGCGGCTATATAACATCACGCTATGGCCAGTAGGAGCTGAGCAGTCACAAAACCAAGAACGACGGTAGCGAATACCCGCTCGACATCAGTTATCAAATATAACATAGCAAAGGTTAAGAGGATCGGCAAGAATGTATGAAAAGATTGATGTATGATAGAATCGCAGCTGGTGAAAGGACATGGTTTCAGCCTACCCCTCCATTGTGAAAGAGGCGAGAACTATATTTGTGAATGTTTGACATGTAAAATAGCAAAACAAACCAATCAGCTTGTTTTTCACATGTCATTCAAATCAATGCCTGGATAACAAGGGTATTTACGAGTGGTACCAACGTATAACTTGAAGCGAATGTGTTTATGAGTTCATGCGACAAATTGACAGACATGACAGTTCTGGCACTACAGGCCACCATCCACCAGTGTAGGTATATACACACTTATTATCATAATAATAACTTTTAAGTAATTCATTGTGTTCTGTACAAGATTTTTATATTTAATTCAATAGTGTAAAGTAATTTATCACCTCAAAAACTACCTTAATGTGACGATGTTGATATTGTACCTACTAAGATATGTATATTAGCATGCCTTCAATAGATAATATTTCGTGAGTAGCTTCATTTCGATGAGACGCCCAATAATTTCGTATTCCAAAAGTTTGATTGTGGTAGCTAACATACGTAGCAAGGGTATACCGGACCGGTATGGAAATACCGGGATAACGTACCACGCAATTTGTAGGACAATATGACTTTTCAATTACATAAATATTAAGTAAGTAAAAATAAAAAAATCAGCTGGTTAGTATTCATTTATGATGACCTCTTTGTCGATACAAGTTGGAAGGGTCCCCTCCTTCGATCAAACCATTGATTTTGTAGGACCATATTTCTTTTTAGTAATAAAAAAAATTTGAGCCTGGGATCCCGGACTATTATAGCTTGCACTTATTTACCATTTAAGATCTGGTATACATGTGCTGCTATATATTATTTCTTACTTTTTATGTACAAAGGTTAGTATCTTCTTAAATATTGAGTTGCTACTTTCATTACGATATTAACCTACCTGCAATGGAGTAATATCGTCTGTGGGTTTCTGTAATTAGCCACGGTGATAATTAGCAAAACGTTGTCATGACGTCATCATGTTAAGAGATAATGGATAAATTCGATTTCAGGGACGTCCGCCCGCGTAGCTCAGTAGACAGAGCACTGCACACGGAATGGCAGGGTCGCGGGTTCAGGTCCCGTTGTGGGTTTGAATTTTTCCATTACTTGTTTAGCATTTATATAAATATTTTTTATCATTTTAAACACCATCATTTCAACCCATAAAGGTCCCAATGGTGGGTATGGGACTCCTAAGAATGTAGAGAGAATTTAGCCTACTATACCACGCTGGCCAGAGAGATTGGTATAGGGTTTGTTTTTAATTTTACTTTTCCTGCAGTGCTCTGGTCTGCATAAGGTAGTATCGTTAAGTTAAAAAAAAAAATCAAATCATACCACTAGTGCCTGAGATTAGCTCATTCTTTTCATTTTCACTCTTCAGCTTTATAATATTAGTTTAAATAGTTTTTTTCGTTTTCTAGAGAAGTATAGAAGCAATAAACACATGTGGTATGGAGAGCTCATAATTATTTATGACCGTCTAAACAACCTGAGCACTAAGCACGGCTTCCCTGCTGATACTCGGCCTTGCATCTAACAAAAGTCATTAACCTTGGCAATAACGAAGAGATTTTTTTATCAACATTTTTTTGACAACTCAACCATAATGCATGGAAGCTATCAGTTTATAATTGTAACGTAAATGTATCACCCGCGTGGATGGCCGTTGTAATGCGACCTGGTTCTCACCCCTTTTAAAAACCCACCTTTGCACTGTTTTCCACTAATTACTGCGAACTAACCCACACACACACAGGGTATAACCCAGAATTTTAAAAAACCTTACTTATTGGATTGGATATTTTGCAAAGTTTCAGATATTTACACAAACATATTTATAGAGACACAATAGAGTGATCCTGAATGAGTACTGTTTTTATCCTTTCAAGTTAAGGAATCATTAAAAGTAATAATAATAATAAAATTAACCCTCTCTGGAGCAGTTGTTATTAGAGGGCAGATTAGTGTGTCTTTTCTAACACTTGCCATATAAACAAAAAAATGTATCGCAAGTTCAAATGAAGAGCTCACAAACCGCAGGGCAGCTAGTGGCGAACTGAATGTGAGTGGCAACACTGCATTCCTGAATGCCCCTGTTGTTGGCTGACTGGAGTGGATCTCCAAGAGCGACCACAGGACTCTCAACTCTGGCTTGCCTTAACCAGCTAACCAGAGAGGGGTCGCCAGAGCTATCTATATGTTCGGGGGTCGAAGTGTCGTTTTTAATGGCATAATTACGAGAAAACCTGCTCCGGGTCTCCGCTTAGGACCCGTGATGGCGAAATCGACGCCGCACCGCTCGACACCCCTAGCCGCGCACTACGGTGTTGCCCTGAGACCCGTGGACTTCGGCCCATGTCGGTTGTGTAAGGGGCCCATCTGGAGTAAGGCGAGTCACCGTCTGCCCAGTTTGTTGTTTCCGTATGCCAGTTATCACCATTCCACCGAACACCCAAACCCATAGCCCAATTTTATTTGACTCCATAACATGATACAATAGCTTTACACTTACCAGTGACAAATCATAGCTGTACCACAATAGTGCAGCTGTGATATGGCAGTGGTAAGTGTCTCATCCCATTCTAAATTAAAATTCTTTAAGGGCCTCTGCGTGTTGGACCTGTGTCCCCGCGTAAGCCTTCCAAAAGAAGAGAGAAGTATAGCCGTGAAAAAACAATACACTTCCTGACAGTCGGGTAAAAAGAGGGATTATAATTATATATTTCATTTCATATTTTATTCACCATGTTAATTAATTAAATTCCTCTACAAATAGTGACAATAAAGTGGTTTTACGTACGCATGCGAAGCAGTAAACATGATAACAATATTTAGGAATTGTGTTATTACTCTTGGTGAAAGTGTATCGTAATGTTGGATGGACATCAGCTAAATATTCGTGGTAAAAAATGCAAGGTTAGTTCCTTAATTCTTATTTCTAAAACGAGCAGATCTTGTGTAAATTAATGCATACTATTATTTAACTCAACAATAGTGGCGAAGCTTTTTATTATTATTTTCCACTTATTTGATCGAATGTCACTCTTTCGGTTATGCCAAAGTCGAAAAGTAGTGCATTTTACAATTTATTCATAGATATCATCATTACAACCCATAAACGCCTCTCTGCCGGGCACGAGTCTTCTTAAAAGATTGTAGAGGTCATGAGTTTTCGTAGAATACTTATTGATAATATCTAAGATGGATCTTGCGATTTTGGATAAAATTTACATGAATAGTGTCGCTTTCTTATTTTTCTTTAAAGGCTACTAGAACCCCGAAAAAAGGTCAGTTGAAATCATTGTAACTCAAAATTAACAAGATAAACAGTTTTAAAGATTTATTTCATTTTTATTTCGGGTATGTTTAGTTTAAAAATACCTTTTATGTAAAAAGATACGCGTAGCTTCGCTCCTGTCGTTCTTTATTTGGCCACTGCTCAGCTCCTATTGGCCGTAGTGTCATGTTATTTAGCCAAAAACTTTTCTCGATAAATGGGCTATTCAAAACTAAAATAATTTTTACTACTAAAAAAACCCTCTAGTTCCTGAGATCCTAACGTTCAACCAAACAAACAAACTCTCGAGCTTTATAATATTAGTATAGATGCCTTGTCTTTTGTTTAATTTTTGCCACGAAGCTTCAACTTTCGTGATTACACAATCCATGAAGCTTGATCTTTTTACCCGACTGTCAGGACGGGTATTGTTTTTCGCGCGTATCTTGTATGTTTGTAAATTTCTTTATTCCCACGAATCTTCCAAATGGCTGGATGGATTTTGACAATTAGGGTATCGTTAGATTCGTCTAAAAAACCCAAGTGTCCTTAGATACGATAGGTTTTAAGAATAAAAAGACTTAAACGGCGGGCTGTTGTCGCCAAATTTTAAGAAGTTCAATTCTTTTTTTAACTAAACCTATCGTGTTGGGTATCAAAATACAGAGAATCAAAAGGAGATTACTAATATTCAAACAGAGATTATACATAATTGAATAGTTCCAAATTGTAAGTAGTTCTATTATTAACCAAACCTATCGAGTAGAGTATCAAAATAAAGGGAATCAAATGGAGATTACAAATATATACATATGTTATGTAGTTAAATTTAAGCAGGTAGGTACTTATAATAATATTACAATAATATTGCGGTATTTTTAGTGCGTTGCTCTCCGTTGATTTTTTGCAGCCGAGTTATTAATTTTTTTTAATTATATTTACTTGTTTTAAGCCTGGACTTTGCCGAATATTCCGTCATCCAAGTACGAAACTAAAATTTATTAAAGCTAGAAGTTATGTTCAAAATATGAAAATAATGACTTATACTCGTGTATAAAAGGGGTGGCTGTAGGTGTAGCCGAGGGCTTAAAACCAGTTGTTTCCATGATCGTCGACGCTACAAGTCGCTATGGATTCAAAGGTAAACTTTTGTAAACTTTACGTTTTATAATTTATTACTTAAGCGAATGTAACTTAAAATAACTTTAATGACAGTGAATAACTTTATATATTTTAACGAACATATATTAACGAAAATAGATGTGCTAATCAAATAAAAATAAGCTAGTTTACTCAAATTTTCTATTTGAGTTGTGGATTGTGATTAATTTATTTTACACTAACTGCATTCAGACACGTCAATTAGCAGTAATCTGTCATTAACACAATTTTTTCATTGAATAATCGTCTTTAGGCGTATAGACTTAAGTATTAGATGTTTTTACTAAATTAACTTTCAAGTTAAGTAACGTCTCTGAGTACGACAGTTAGTCTTGATGTTTGTATTACTTTATAATGTTTTGAATTAGGGTATTCTTTTGTTTTGATCTTTTAAGTATTTGGCGTGTATCGAAATTAATTTTAACACTTAAGACCCTATTTCATCACTCGCTGATAAGTGTCTGATAACTTAACCGAAACTTAAGTGGCAGATTTTGAACACTTTGCCAAGAACAATCTAATTTACAAAAATATGTATTTTAAGCAATTAAATAAGTATCTACTTACAAATAATTATTTACAGAGAATTATTTTCATTAATAAATTAAAAGTTTGGATTGTATGAAAATTTCATGATTCAAACTTTATAATTTGGCTGTATGCTTTTCGGGGAGAAAAGGGCTGAATAAATAAATAAAAAAATTCTACCCAAATCAATCTTAAAGACTACTTACATAACTATTTAAAACCATTCGCAATTTGAATGAATCTATGAATTGATATTTATTGTTATATCATAAGCAAATAACTCCGTAGCTGCAATTGTTTACTAAAAAACCTATTCTTTCAAAAGTGATCTAATAAATATCATTTTTTTTAAATATTTAAAAAAATTTGGAAGTCAAACAAAAAAGCTATGGTATTAAAATTATGACCACTAATTCCCCACCATCCTAATTACGAGTAATATCTATTTTAAATTCTTAAGTTTATAATTATTGTTTATATTGCATTTTCACATAAATACTAAACCAATTATCATGAATTTTGACGAGACGTGGAGAAGGGTATCTACAAACCATGTTTTATCGACCTTCTACGCGGGCGCATCATTTGACAAAAGCTAGTTTGCTATATTTATTAATTTTTATTTGTCCAGGGCAGGGAACGTGGTATCTTGAAGTTAGAGCCTCGCCCGAGGGTAGTGATCGATACCACCAGGGCAGAGCTTACCCCTCAGGTGAGTACCAGCTTAGCATATTTTTGAGACTCACTTTTATACCCAGAAGTTTACGCCAATTTTTTATTATCCAACTCGAAATTTGCCTTAAAAATAAATCATATCGCGATAACATGAAGGTTCACTAACGACCGTTTTCAATAATCTATCTATCGATGAATTTGGCTACTGAAGATACATAATATTTGACATAAGCGCACAATACAAAATATTATGTTATTCATATTATTTTGTATTGTGTATTGAAATATAATATTCTACCATAATAATATTCTACCACATTCACACAGCGCCATCTAGTCCCAAAGTAAGCAATTATATTTGCTTGTGTTATGGGTACTAAACAACTGATATACTACTTAAATACATTTTTTTTTTGTAAATACTTACATATTATAGATAAATTACACCCAGACACAGAACAAACCTTTATGCTCATCACACAAAGATTTGTCCTGGGTGGGGATCGAACCCACGACCTCCGGTTTAGCAGTCAGGGTCACTAACCACTAGACCAACAGGCCAGTCAGTATAATAAATGTAATATAATAATTATGTAATAATAAATGTATTTATATTATGGATGATTATTGTAATATAATTTTGTACTATTAGGTCTAGGTTTAATATAATATGGCATCTTGTGTTTTATGAGGTCAAGGTCATTTTAAGTGTGCCTTGTTAGACTATTAATAGTGCATGGTTGGTCGTAGTCGAATCGAATAAGAGTTGAAGGTGTTTTCATTTGTATTATGAGTAGGTTTCGCTTCACCTTTCGCCATGCTCTAGCTAGAAACTTGCAGCTGGTATTTCGTTCTAAAGTTTGGATGTGCTTGGATAATTATTACAAAAATTCTTATCTCTTATATTTATATCTCCTATAATATATTTATATATACTAGCTTTTGCCCGCGGCTTTGCTCGCGTGGATATAGTTTTATAGTTAGACGCTATTGGCAGGGCTTTTTACAGCACTTCTTTGTAAACGATGTTTTTTGATACTACATCTTCGTCCGATAATAATTTTAACCAAAAAGCGAAATATGAACTATCAAAAATTTAATGTTTCATTTCCATAAAGCATATAGGCATCCCTGTCAAAAATATTTAATACAGAATGTGTCAAAATATAATTTTGCTTAACTTGAAAACAAAGAACTGTCTATTTAATATTTCACCCCCTGAACCCATCCCTATCCAAAATATTAAAAATAACAATTTAAGTTCCTATGCCAATACTAATTTGCAAAACGTTAACTTAAAACAAAGATCTTTTCATACAATGTTTCATCCCCAATTTCACCCTTCCAAAGCCACCCTTGTCAAAAATATTGATGAGGGTATTTTTTATTTTTATACTAGTACCCCAAAACAAATCTATTTCCAAATCTATAAGTTAAAAAACAAAGAAGTTTCGTACAATCGTGTTTAACCCTTTTCATCCCCTTAGGGGTTGAATTTTAAAAAAACCCTTTCTTAGTACACCTCTATACATTAGGACAAACACACCCTCCAAATTTCAAGGCGTTACGACCAGCGGTTTAGGCTGTGCGTTGTCTGTCAGTCAGTCAGTCAGGACGAAGCCTTTTATAATATGGATGGATGGATTATTATAATGAATAGTTTATTCACCCGCGTGGTATGTAGATATTAAAACTGTATATTTTATCCTTCTTCATGAATCACTCTATCTATTGGTAAAAACCGCATCAAAATCGTTTGGTTGGTTTTACGTAGGTCGCCCTGTCTATGACGCATCCAGGTCACCGGCACTAGGTGCAAGTATACTGGTACTTCAAACACGTATTCTTGGTATTTTCGTACATTTCGCGTCAGCCATTATTGAGAAAGGTACACAAAGTGTAATTACAGACAATCAGGGCACGGCCCGGCCTCTAAACGGCTCCAATTAACGAAATGTAACACCGCACAGTAAGCTAAACGTTGTGTTTGCTGTTTGTTTGAACTAAACAAAGAATGGGGAATATTTAAGGTGGTAAGTATTTTGTATTGGAACTATCAAATAGTTCAATGTAGATTTTTATTATTATTATTATTATTATAATATATATATTATATTATATTATTTTTATTTTATTTATATTATATTATTATATATATTATATATATATATTATATTAATATTATTATTATTATTTTTGACCGGTTGTCCGGCCAAACGGGACATATTGTTCCGTTTGGATGGACACCCGTTAGTTAAGTTCAATTTTTATGTTTTTGTAACTTTTCAAATTCTTTTTTAAATTTTTAATAATTTGCAACTGAAACATAAAACATTTAGAATGGGAAATAATTGATTTCAATTTAAAATATTTTATTTTTACAAGTGTAAAATGCAAAATAAGCTAAATTTTGGTGAAACTCCTGAACTTTAGTTACGTGGTAGTTAGAACTTATGAACGTATAAGTGTTTTAAAAAAAATCTTTTTACAGTAGGTACCCTTTTCAAAATGTGCCCCTTTTTGTTTGCACATCCATTATAACAAATAATATTTTATAAAAATATACTTACCATTCAAGTAATTATAAAAAAAGAATGGCCATATAATTATAAAATAGATAAAAAAAATTAAACATTTACGTATTTACAGCTAAATTGAAAATAAATACAAACGAGGGACACCAAAGAGTGCATTTGTTTTTACAATTATACATTATTTAGTATTAACCACAGTCGAAACCTTATCGGGACACCTTATAACCCAATGACTCGTACCCTACACACAGTACATACATAATGTAGTATCTAAACACACACACACAAAAAAACACTAGTAAGTACATAGATAGGTTTTTGTGTTGGATGTCATTCGGTATAAGTAGTCCTAAGAAGGTTCCAAGTGTGGTGCCTCCCCAAATCTGAATAGTAAAAACAAAAAGAATAAATTAGCAATAATTATAACAGTATCGATTCTTGTTATCTATTGTGAGAAATCACTTCTTAATTATTATTCGGAGTGCTATAACTATAATTGTAATCGATAGGTAACTCGGGTGGGGTGGCGAATGATATATCAGGGCTGTCGCTTGGCTAAAATAAAGTATAAAAGTTAATATTATGGCAATATAGTATAAGGACAACTGAGGTATCACGAGCGCGTTGCCGACCCTTCAAACTCCTTCCCTCCTGAATGAGCTCGGGACACCACGGCTGTCCCAGATTAAAACCCAGTAAGTGTTTTATAACAAATTTTACAGGAGTGTGCAAAAACTAAAGTTGTACAATTTTTAATAATTTTTGCACACTCCTGTAAAATTTGTTATAATAAAATTGCTTCCATAATGTATAATTAGGTGGTAGGTATAGTTTAGGTTACAATTATGGACCCTGTCGGACATAGCACAATTAATTAGGAGAGAGGCAGTGAAATATTTAAAAATAGCAATTTGCTTTTTATTACTACATCTATTTATAGTTGTTTATGATAAAAGTAAAGACATGGTAAATATCTCTTTCCATCATATTTATATATTTAATTATCATACAACGCGAAAATATTTTTTTGTAGTTGTCAGCCCTAGAGGTAAAAGTTAATCAGTGTCGAACAGAGACACTCATTGGCACGGTAAGACGGACGGCGTTTGGTCACGTGACGTGTCCGGGCGTGGACGATAGATACGAATTTGAACCATTAAATACCCTCATTACTTCATAAATAATTATGAGTTACTTTTCTTCGCAAACACCAAGAAATGATTGTGAAATGTGCTTAGTTCTTTTATATGAAAGTATTTCTGTTCAGGCACAGAGTATAGTGGTTTGTCACTGTCTCCGTACCGAATACTAGGCACTAGGGACTGAAAAGAGGTCTTTTTCGGATATAAAGTTACTGTGATAAGTGATCGGCGTGCTAAACACGTGGTTCGAGTTCGATTCCGACCGCCGGGGCGCGGCGTATCAATTTGGATTTCACTTTGTGGAATTTATATGTACATATAAATTGTGTGATGTATGATGATTTCCTTCCTTCGGTTAGCATATGCTAACGGTAAAGGAAAACATCGTGAGGAAACCGGCATATCTTAGAAGAAATTCTAAGTGTATCCACCAACCTGCACTAGGCCAGCGTCTGTGGATTATCGCCTAAAAACCATCTCAGCTCTCTAGATGGAGGAGAGGAGACCCGAACTCAGTAGTAGGACATTAATGGGTTGCTTATGATGATGAACAACCTGTAAATATTAGGAGCTACAATAATATAATAAAAGATCTTTACTTATCGGTATAGGTTTTGTTTTGCATTTAACTCCATACTCCATGCTATTGACATTTTATTTCTGTCCTCCAAAATACTATTATCACGTTTTTTTATTGTCTGACGCGGCAGCCGGTCATGTGGTCCACCTGACGGTATGTGGCACAGAACAGAGATAGATTTTTTGTTCTGTGGTAAATAGTAATCGCCGCACAAGACATGGCACACCCATGTCTTTTAGCATGGTTTGGTGGTGGTTTTTTCTGACGATTTGACCACATTATTATATGTTCGGCCACAGTGCCCGAAATTACACTTTTTAATTTCAATATTTTTTCAATTCAAGGACTATCAAATTACCTATTGAAGCTGTTTTACTAAACAGTAACCTAACAGTACTAAACAGCTTCAATATCTGTTTGTAAAATCCCCCGAGACACAGGACACGATCTGTAGAGCAGGCGTTGTCTTTGAAAATAAAATAACTATAGAAAATATACTATAGTTTAATACTCACCACCCAGTAGGACAAATGCTGTGCGTGATGATAGCACGTATATCATGAAGTACAGTCGCGGACAGCAAGCACTTCATATTAAGCGTATGAAATTGCATCACGCAATTTGTAGTGTGTTAATGTAATTTGAATGTCTGTGCATGGACTCGCGGTGTAGGGTTGATATAGGCACCTCCTTACGAACATAACATAGCGTCATGCCTTTTTTCCCGAACGAGTAAAATATAGGCCCATTTTGTTTCCGGGTCTACTGATGATCACACGGAATCTTATCTACGGAAACACTTAGGAGATTCGTTCTTGGACTTAAATAAGTAGTTAAGTTTAACGTACACCTTTGACACCCAGGTTTTTCGGGCTCTGATGATGACAATAAAGATAGGCACGGGATCTTAGTAACGGTAAACTGCTTGGAATTAAATGCCGTTTTCACCAATGTATTGCTAGAGGTCTATCCATTTTACCGCAGGAAAATAATTTCTCTACTGTTTTATGTGAAGCGAATAAAGCGCGGTTAGACTGATAGACGAAAGCTAGTAAAAAATAAATTTAGACTAGGCACATTTAATCCAGCCGCAGAAACAGAGTAGGTTAACGTTAGCTAACAAGTTTTTTCTCGCCTGTACAATAAGCATCGCTTATTTCTTACCGCACCTTCTAATAACGCAGCACTGTCTATTAATTTAACATCTAGAAGCGTCACGCACACTGACGTTCGTTTCCCTTGTTTTTTAATAAAAAATATTTTTTACCATATTTTTATATAATAATAGAATATAGTTTTATATATTCTGCGAGGGTGACTTGAAATCATTACAAGACAAACTGCCTTGTATTATCTTTACTTTTAACTGAATAACTCCAAATTGGGTAAGTTAGATAAAAACAAAAAGTTGAAATAGAGGATATACTTTTCAAAACCTAGATACTTGAAAACTAGTACTTCAATCATTTTCAAATGCCTCATAATTTAAAATTGTATGCAATTACGCAATACACAATCGAAGCAAAGGTAGGTACTTACATGACAATAATATAACAGACACGACTCTATTACACCTGTCTGAAGCTTGCATGCGTGACGAATTGTCGTTAAAATCAAACGGCACTCACACACAAGCAGTGTAACACTTCAAAAGCACTGGTGTTGTGTAATAAATCTTAAGACTAATGTCTGTGTCGTTCGTGTGAACACTGCCTTACTACAGTCGTTTTCTATAAGCCGGGCTCAGTACCACTCGCCAATTGGTCTAAATAATACCTGTGTGCCACTTCTCGGGATTTTCGCGAATTACTATTTTCCGGTAATAAATATGCCGTATATTTGAAGTAAATACTTTTTAATTTTACGTAAACACTAAGGATGTCTTAATAATATTTGATGTGATTTTCTAAGGATAAAATTAAAAGATCGTAAATAAAAATTATGAATAAAATTTTAATAAAAATAACAAAAAATTCAACATAAACATGTAATTAAAATATCCGAGAATTAATTTTCAAAAACTTGAATTCCCATGACTAAATTGAATTTTGCATTCATTTTTATTAATGCACATGGCTTTTAAATTTAAGTAATGACTCCTGAATTAATTAAGAAAGCAAAAAGGAGGTTACATTTACAAATTAAAAAAGGTTGTACGTGACAAAATTGTAATTAAAATCTGACGAGTTAAAGTGATAATAATTGTTGTTTCGCTAAGTAATTGGGAGGTTATTATAAAAGATAATGGCCAGTGTTTACTATTGTTTTAGGAACCCACTAATATAATTAAAAAGTTTCATGTGCACTACAGCACTATTATTAGATTATGTTAGGTAATGCCATATCAAGGACTTCGTTAACAATGTTTCATGTGTATCATACACACAGTAATTTACCAGACGCAGGCTGCATTTATATATTGACTGTCAATTGTCTTTTTAACAAAATATTCTTTGTTTATTTGCAGATAATCTTTAATATGAATAGCAATAGAATAAATAAATAGAATATTAAAGAATAAGATTAGTTAATTATTATTGAATTTGTTGTCTGTGTTTTGGTTTTGTACAATTCTGTGATATTTGTAATTGTAACCAAACGCAATTTTAACTTTTTGGAGATAAAAAAAGAGTGGCCTCAGTTTCTTGCTAGCTCTTCTCAATGCTCAACCTTGGCAACTTTTTGGCTTTATATGAAAATACAATGACAAAAAGTTTATTAAAAAAGAAACATACATACATATCAGCAGGCAAAGCCGAGGGTGGTAGCTAGTAGAATATAAAAAAAGCTCTGCCAACAGTAACAATAGTCTGAAGTAACTATGTTTCGTCTCTAGGGTTCCTGCGACTACCCACCATCCTCCCCTCAGCCGTCGGTAGATAGGCTCTCAGTGACGTGGGCAGAGCCTGGCAGCATGTCATCATCAGGAGTGAACCTGTTCCACCTGCCTTCTGAGACGCCTGTCAGCAATGAAGTCAAGTTTTCACCAACTGCTGGAGGTGCGTTCGATGCTTCATAATTTATGTGAAATTGGTCAAATGGTGGAAAAAAATTAATTATAGTTATATTATGGTTCTCCGGGACGGGAGCCTTGGAGAGCGGGGAACTCGTGGCATCGCGAATAACAGCTGAGTAGGTTTGTAGAGTGCGAGTAAATTAATTTCTAGTTGTTTTTTTTTTCTGTTTTAAAGTGTAGATACCTTAACCAAATAGATTCTTTTGGGCTTATGGCCACAGGTACTTGGATGTAAACACAGCTATTGCGAGTTAGTGCTAATTTATAGCAAATGCGAACGTATTTATCTATTATTTTGTGCGTTCTATGCGTGAAAATGTTGATTTTTGTTACGCAGCCAACTATAAAAAAATATTATCAGCGGCTCATTGATATTCGTTTATATGTTCGTGTTTATATTTAGGGAAGGTACCCAATTTAAAACTTACATAACAGATTTTTGATGTATTTATTAAACTCACTTGACCGTTCTTCCAAACCTAATTAAAACATGAGAGTAGCTTACCTGATTTCCGGTCAATTTTGTGCCTTTGTCTCTTTCTAACACGTCTACCTGTCTCTTTCTATGACGTCACGTCCTCTTTTATATGGCGGGGGAGCGCTTGCGCGCCTTTGAAATCTTTTTTGATCATTGGCGTCTTGTTTTTCGGTCGGAACGGTCGTGAACTCTAGAGCATAGCTTCACAGACCGAAAATACTGTGCCTAGTTTATTCTATACCAGTGAAGGTGACTATTTCACTATAGGTTGATATTCATATAACATTGTGTAATCGTGTTAAGTGTGTACGAGTGCAGGGGGGCCGGGTGAGTCCTCTTTATAATCACTTATGCATAAAAATAACTGTGTTTGAACCATATACGTGCACAAGGCACTATTGTTAGCGTAAATATCCTAATTTACTGCTCAATACAACATTTTAAACAATAACTTACGCCATCTTGATGTATTAACATAACCTCTCTGCAACATGTGTTTTTACACGCATTTAGTTTTTAATAATTACATTTACAATTTATTGGTTCAATTGTTAATGGTGTTACCTTTCGTTTATGTTCATAAATAACGGTGTGACCTTTCGTTTTCAACATTTATATCTAGTAACTATACAACACGTGGTTTTTACAAACATTAGGTTTTTATAAAATACTACAATTAATCGGTTTAAATTTTAATGGTGTTACCATTCGTTTTAATAGTAATTGTATCTAGGAATAATGGATTTGGAAGCGTCTACCAGTAAAAGTGTATTAGAACAAACGGAGCCTAAATTAAAACGGAAAAGAAGCGAGTCAACTGGCACGGACTCTGATAGTTCTTCATCGTCATCAAGCTCCGGCTCTTTGGATGTGAAGCATAAACGATCCGCTCGTAAATCAAAGGCTAAAAGGAAACGCCGTAACCGTAAGTTTGACAAATTATTAAAAGAAGTTGACGAAATTAAAAAACATTTGCATGCATCTGGCTCACATGAGGCCTACTCACACAGCGAAAGGGCTCATGATTCCTACTTTCATAATGAACAAAGTGATGGCTATTCTGACTACGTTGACCTTAATGCAAGCAATGATCTTTGTAATGAGACGGGTACATCTCCAACGGAGAAACCTGTAGAGCTCAACCTGGCCTTGGGTACAAAGATCCAAGAGCCTGCAGTGCCAGCAGCATGCCCCGAGTTCATACAGCAAGTGATCGACATACAGAGATTCGGTAAGGAAGAATGGAATAGTGTGAGATATGCCGATGTCCAGAAACAGTACGTGCGCGGCCCAGGCTTCACCGCCCTACAGGCTAATGATGAAGTGCGACGTTATGATTTGTCACGAATGGATAACTCTATGGAGAAGTCATTTGCTGGTATTACGTATGCGCTTCTAAATCAACGCAGTACTCTTCAAAAAGAGTTTACTGAGTTCTTGACATGGGCTCACCAGCAGGACTCATTGTCATATAACACAATTTACGAGAAAATTAACAATATTTTCACCACCGGTGATTATTGTAAAGTGTTTAACGATACCCTTCAGATGGTATGCGGCCACAGGGCAGAAATTATTCAGCGCAGGCGAGAAACTATCCTCGCTAGTGTTAAAGACGTGTATCATAAAAGCGCTTTTCGGAAAATACCCCCATCAACGGTCAACCTTTTCGAAGCGGACAAATTTAGCGCGGTATTGGAGAAGTCTGGTGGAATGAAAAATGTTTTCTGGCCTAGTAATAAGGATCGAAAACCACCTGCAACGCAGACCGATCCTAATCCTGGCCTTATACATACATCGGAATTAACCCGTAAATACAAAGCAAATGCGCATACTAGAGCTACCAGTTCCAGAGGCAACGCCTCGAGAAACACATCAAACCGGGGTTCATTTCAAGCCAGTAAGCGCGGCAGATACCGGGGTGATAAAACCTCCTCAAGGGAAACAAGATTACCCTCTCCAAGTTCCCACCGGGATCGGAGAGGTCAACAACGACGCCGCTATTGACAATACCAGGATTTTCGTCGCCGGCCGTCTCCAGTCGTTTTACAAGGAGTGGGAATACTTGGGAGCACCAGATTACATTTTGAGAATGATAAAAGGCTATCATATACCCTTCGTGGAGAAGCCCCCCTTATACCTACCCAACAAGCTCAGCAGAGCTACGCAGCCATCATTAGAAATGGACCAAGCCATTCAGAAAATGATGAAACAAGGGGTTCTCGAAACGGTACACTGCTCTCCGAGCTACATCTCCCCTATATTCTTAAGACCAAAAAGCGACGGCACTCAACGACCTATATTCAACCTGAAACATCTGAACATACACATAAAAGCCGACAAGTTCAGGCTAATAAATGTACAGCGAGTGCCCGACTTCTTACAACCTTACGACTGGATGGCAAAATTAGACATTCAGCAAGCATACTTTCACCTGCCTGTAGCTACAGCTCACAGAAAATTCCTTCGGCTGCTATACAAAGGCAAGCTCATGCAAATGACATGCCTCCCGTTCGGTCTAAGTTCGGCGCCGAAAACTTTTGCAAGCATTTCCAATTTTATCGGCGAGCTCTTGCGGAACCAGGGACTACGCATCCTCATATACTTGGACGATTACTTCCTAGTAAATCAAAGTTATCAGCTGCTCACAGATCACATTCAGTTAGCTACAAGAATGCTAGAGAGCTTGGGCTGGATGCTGAACCTAGAAAAGTCAGTCACGAGGCCACGCAGAGTCATAGAATTCCTAGGCGTAGTCTGGGACCCCTGGCAAAACGTGAAATACTTACCCCAACGATTGTCAAGCAAAGTAGAGAGTCAAGTCTTGAAATTGGTACAAAAGGAAAAAGCAAATTCTCTCGAATTACAAAAAGTAATCGGGACCGTCAATTTTGCCAGTTTTGTTGTTCAGAGAGGCCGCCTGAACCATCGTTACCTTCAAGAACAGCTCATCAACACATTGAAGGCACACACTCGGAAGGCTTTACCCCTGTCGAATGGGTCAATAAAGGAACTCAAGTGGTGGCACGAAAACTGCACATCGGGCTCCAGAATACACATTCATGCCCCAGTACATCACTTGGTCACGGATGCCAGCGATGCGGGATGGGGCGCAAAATTAAACAACGAAAGCCTGGCAGGGTTATGGACGTCGGAGCAGAGACATCTCCACTCCAACCAAAAAGAGATGCTGGCAATCCTCAACGTCCTCAAGGATCAATGTCAGCTCCTAGCCTCGAAGGCACTTCACGTTCAATGCGACAATCGAACAGTAGTGTCATACATCCGGAACGAAGGGGGTACCCAATCAAAACCGTTGATGAAACTAACCAGAGAAATCTTCACTCTTCTCGATCAACACAATATACACATCGACATCTATCACATACCAGGTCAGTTCAACACGCATGCGGACAGACTGTCACGAAGTCGGGCACCACCGGAATGGCATCTCCTTCCGGAAATAACAAAGATAGTGTTTGCCAAATGGGGAACACCGCAAATAGATCTATTTGCCTCGAGTCAAGCTCATGTGGTGAGACCGTACGGAACCTTGAACCGTCAAGACAAGAACGCGAGTGTTCACGATGCGCTAAGCAGCGACTGGGATTACTCCTTAGCGTGGGTGTTCCCACCCCCGTATCTAATACCCAGAGTGCTTGCCCACCTGAATCTGGCTCGAGGAGTATATCTGGTTGTAGTTCCACGTTGGGAAAGAGTATTCTGGAGACCAGATCTGAAGAGCAGGTCTCTATCAGCCCCGTTCACTGTAAGAAACCTCAACAAGGTACTGGTGGATACATCAACGGGGCTGCCTCCTCCGAACGTAACGGAGATGACACTCGAAATATGGCGCTGTGGGGGTGGGAAAGGTACCTAACAGATTGGTCCGAAGATCAAAGATCATTGCTGACGTCAGGCTGGCGGCAGTCAACCCTAAATACTTATCGGC
Organism: Laspeyria flexula; assembly: GCA_905147015.1. Taxonomy (NCBI): domain Eukaryota; kingdom Metazoa; phylum Arthropoda; class Insecta; order Lepidoptera; family Erebidae; genus Laspeyria; species Laspeyria flexula. Next base: position 3,893,196 of record LR989949.1, on the reverse strand, counting down.
CTGCGTGGAATCGATGGTTACGTTGGGCACAAAACAACGAGGTTGACAGCTGTAAACCCACGGGGTCGGACCTTGCAAGATTTTTATCAGACTTGCACCAAAAGGAGAAACTTGCCCCAAGTACAATTTTAGTTCACAAATCGGTCGTTTCCACCTTTTGCGACCCAAATAATCGTCATAGACTCAGCTCACACCCACTTGTACAACAAATCTTAAAAGCCATAGTGTTGGCCAAGCCTAGGATTCCAAAACCACCTATCTGGGACATTGATATTTTGGTTGATCATATGGCAACTAAGAATCCTGAAACAACGAGTTTTTATCAAGCTTCAAGTCAAACAGCAGCTATTCTTCTACTATGTTCGGGTCGCCGGATTCATGATTTGACTCTGCTAAAAATAAATCCTGAGCAGTGTGTCATATCTGATGACTATGTGATCTTCAAACCCAGCTATGGTTCCAAAACCGATACTGCAAAACACCAGCAGTCAGGTTGGAAGTTGATTAGAAACTCCACTAGTAGAACTTTAGACCCTGTTCACTGGATTCGAACGACGATCAAATTATCTGAAAATAGAAGAATTAAAGCGGGTGGAGATAATAGCCTGTTCTTAACAACAGTGGGACAACCAAAAGCAGCATCAAGAACTGTGATCTCCGGCTGGATTAAGCGCATGCTAAAGGAAGCAAAAATTGATGCAACACCGGGAAGTTGCCGGTCAGCCGTAGCATCTAAGAATTGGGTAGAAAACCTCCCCCTGGCTGAGATCTTGTCCAGAGGAAATTGGAAATCGGCTAATACATTTAAAAAATATTACCAACGAGAAATTATAGAACCGCCAAATACTGGCAAATCATCAATTACTCGGTGTTTCACACCTTTTGATTAAATTATTACTTCGTGCATCGTAGTTTTTTTGTTAAGCTGTGAATCAAATAAAGTTTCTATATTCATCAAAGTCTTTGTTATCTATTCTGCTACCTTTATAGGTACTTATTTACAAGATGAAACTAGTATTCACATTGACGTCCTCTTTCACCAGGCGAAAACAAACAAATCTCTCATGTTTTAATTAGGTTTGGAAGAACGGTCAAGTGAGTTTAATAGAGACGTTTTACCTTACAATAAAACGTTTATTAAACATACTTACCTTCTTCCAAACCTAATAATTCTAAACCCTGCCTGGTGATAAACATTCGATCCAATGATCAAAAAAGATTTCAAAGGCGCGCAAGCGCTCCCCCGCCATATAAAAGAGGACGTGACGTCATAGAAAGAGACAGGTAGACGTGTTAGAAAGAGACAAAGGCACAAAATTGACCGGAAATCAGGTAAGCTACTCTCATGTTTTAATTAGGTTTGGAAGAAGGTAAGTATGTTTAATAAACGTTTTATTGTAAGGTAAAACGTCTCTATTATTTTATAAAATCTAGTACCTAAGTCAGTCGAGTAAAACTTGTATATCAATAATAAAATAAGCCCTAAATGTGTTGCTAAGCGCAAGACTCGAGAACAGCTGGAACGGACGTCTATTTGTTCTTAGCAAAATGTCACTAAAATCTTCTTGGTTATATTCTCTTTGAATATCTGAAAGTTGTCAGCAATGTCAATATTATTTATTTATATTTTATTTTATTATTATACACATGATTTATTCAACATTATTATTATGTTCGTATCTATTGATACTGTGTGGATTAAGCTCTTTCTGCTCAAGATTAAATAGGTATAAAGTTTTTACATTTCTGACATCATATTATACAGTCATGTACCTACTGTTTAAACATTATATATATTATCATCACGTATGTCTCTGAATAGGATTTGCAGAGACTGTAGCTCATCCCCTATTCTGATTTACTTCTTGTTTCTTGAGTCCTTTTACATTCTTAACAATTACAACATAGCGCACGAGCTATAATCACAGAACAATGAAAAAAACCTATCTCTGTTCTGTGGCTATAATAGACTAGGTCATCGGTAAATTTTGCAGAGAGTGACAGCTTTAAATTGGGTCTTAGCGTAAAAAAACAATTTCATACTCTTAAATTTTATCAATCTCATGGGCTTCTTATGGAACTTTCAATCAAAACCAACTTTATGTAGTTCAAATAAAATTAATTTTCGTCAGATGGTTCTGACGACGAGGACTACTCTGCTAGCCTGAGTGCAGTGCTACGGCAGCGTCGGGCCAGCGTCAGGCGATCCCGCAAGGGTCGAGCAAGAAGACCTTCATCGCCGTTCCTGAATGAAAACGAGAATCGGTCCAGGAGACGGTCTTCAGTATTCACCACTAGTTCTGGAGAGTAAGTATACAACGCTAATGTGTTTAGCTATAGTTAAATGAGTGACCTCGGTATGGAAAATTACGTAGTTCCGATTCAGCGACTGCCACATTTACGGCTCCCAATGCACCTGTCTCTAAACCTACACGATCTTAAAATGTTATGTAAAAAGGTGGCAAGATACTTGAATTACAAACATTGTGGCGTCTAAATGAGCCTACAATAGAATATTTGTCTTTAAGATTATTTAAAAAATATATACTCACAGCTAAATAATTTACAAAATAAAATTTCATAATTTGTTCATAGGATTTGCCTATAAATGTAATATCTGTATGAGGTTCATGGCGTAGGTAGTTTTATTCCTGAGGAAAGACGTCCAAACTGAGAATCTTAGTACACACGCTGACACGTGGTAGTGTGTGTAATGTTTACGTTAATTTAATATGTATGTATTTCTTTCTATCGAATTTAATATGTTAGCAAAAGACAAGTCAAGTTTTTACTTCATATATTAATATAGTTATTTGACATCCAGCACAGCTATATCGATGGAGGAGCATCCAGCGGTGGTGACCCAGGAGCAGATATTCGAGAACATTCACCTGCACAAGGAAGTGCTTGGCTCCGTCAAACAGCAGCCACTTGGCATGAGGAGGAAACTCAAGATTGTACATCAGGTACAACATTCTGGCACTTAATAAAATAACAAAGAACAACACACAACAGACAGGAAATAATACCTTAAGTACAATGCAAATCAATACACAATTTTATGCAGAACCATATAATTAATATCACTCTTTCCACTATGATCCCCTGGTTTATTCCCTCAGAGGATTGTACAACACTCACATTCACTATAATAATACAATTTATAACATATTTGCTCGTAAAGGGTCTCTTATTTCACCAATTTCAGTGTCGTTATGTATCTCATTACGCACTAGTGCGGTAATGTAAAGTAAAATGCACGGCTTCTCACGATCACATGCTAGTAATCAAGATGCTCCGTCTAAAAGGAACGGTACTTTTTTAAATCTTAGAGTTTTTATGTCAGAAAAGTGGTCAACATTTTATGAATAAAATTAACTTTGGGAGATAAAATAATTATGATATATATAAAATAAACATTTAATTCTTTAACTTAATTAATTTAGACCATAAATTACAACCATTTATCTGTAATAAAACATAAAAATATAAATTTACTTTATTAGTAATACTGAGGGCTTTTCGCTAGCCCACATTTCGAGTAAAACCTACAGGGCTGAAATTGTTTACAGACTTATTATGGTGGTAAATGGTACGTCGCTTTTCCACTGAACATCACCAGTCAGGTGTATTTAAACAGTGAGAGAACGGGATAAAAAAAAGTTTGCCCAAACTTTCCATAGAAAAAACAACAAATCGATAACATTCCCCCACAAGAGTGAAGCTACTTTAAACGCGATATCCTCAGTGAATCTGTTTCCCTGGTACTTTTTGTGCGAACGGCGCATACCTACTGCTCTTTTGACGACGGGTCGTGGCGCGGCGGCGCGGTGCGGCGTTTTGTCTCATTTTTTGTGGCACTGTTCTTTTGGCGACTGCGTAGTGCTGACGGCACCACGGCAACTACGTGCGTCTTCGCGCGTTCACAGCTTCTCGTTAAGCTTACCCCACAAGTACTTTACTTTACAATAAGCGCAATTTTCACAGCAGACGGCAGTGGAAAGTTCAGCTTTCAGCAGTGGGATGATATAAGCTAAATAAAAAAAAAAATACTGGGTTGGCCATTTGATACATGAATTAAAATAAAACTACGAATGTTTTGTTGATAAGTTATTTAACGTCTCAGACATTTTTTTTTTAATGACATCGCCGATGTGTAAACATTCTCTTCGTTGGAAACGCTTGTTTATTTGTCCATGTGGGCCTTTTCCGTAAACAAAAGATTCTCAAGTAATCCCACAGTAAGACAGCCAATAAGTTACGCTCAATAATACGATTTTTTGGTTTCATCTCTATCTCCCAGCAAATGAAACCCAGATGTAAAATTCCCAGCAGACTAGTTCCTGGTATTCCGCCGAACGCTGATACGTAGATAATATTCTAAAGATCCTTACGCAAATTTAAACCTTCCGAATGTTTGATAATTGTTTTCAATGTCTTGCGGTTTACTCGATCTTCTTGACCCAAGCTTTAAGAGTGTTTTACAGTGTGGCAACGTAGCAATTTAGTGTCATATTACTTGGCTTTCAATTTTTATTATTTAATGGGAGCTATATTTTATAAATGTATACTTAATATACTTTTTAGAATAACGTTAAAGTGTATTAAAAAGTAAGTATCCGTAAAATGCTTACAGTTATTTTACTATAAAAATATTGCCCTCCAAGTTTCCAATGTGTTATTTGCATATAAATAGAATTACTGTAAACGCAGTGATTTTTTACCTATTACTCACTTTTCACCTTATTCTAAATATGTTTAAAATATAGCTCCGATTAAACAATAAAAATTAAAAACTGTCCCGGCGAACTTCGTACCGCCTAAACAGTCAAATTACAACAACAAAAAATAAAAAGCCGTTTCTAGATTTTGTGATCCGGTAGGGCTATTTGATAACGATTATTATAATAAAAAATATAAATTGGTATTGCGTATCTCATGACGTCATTGAGCACCTTAAGTTCCTATCAGCTGCTTTCATTTGTGAGCACCACCTCACTAGGCTTTACCTCACCTCTGCTAAGAAAGTTCAAGGAGTTTAGAAATTCACTTGGATAGTTGGTAACTTCGTATTTGTTTGTTACACAGCACAGCCAACCGAGACCCAAGAACGAATTTATAGATTTGAATTGCGATCATGAACTCAATTTTGACGGTATGCTAGTGTTAAACTGAATAACTGTAAAACTGGCTAACAAATTTGTCGAAACTTTCATTTTCATTCTGAACCATAAAATAAAAGTTATTGATTAAATAAGTATAACTTATAAAAAATTAAAAAATATAAAAATTACAGTTGTATGAATAAACTAGTTTTATTATTTTACTTTTATATTTAGACTTTATTCGAATAATAATATGATTATTTAGAATGAATAATCTTTTATCTGATGTTTCCAAAACCGAGTAAATAAAAGTAAAATTCACTTGATAATTTTATCAACGAGTAAAGTTTCGTCATCATTATCATCATCATTTCAGCCTATTGCAGTCCACTGCTGGACGTAGGCCTCTCCTAACATGCACATAAAGTTTCGTAACAGTTGAAATTATTTTTGAACATTTATTTAACCTATAGAATGCATATTTTATGAAATTTTATTAATTTTATTCATATTAATTTAGAATAATAATTATAATTAGTGAAGCAATACATTGCCTAAATTGATTTAAAATTATTTTATTACATTTTTGACATTTCAGTTTTAATGAAAAGGGTTTAATTTGTTTTAAATTATTTAAATGTAATATTCTTAAAGTTATAATCTAACTTTCCTATACTTTTGCGTAATATTTAGTGAAAGAAATAACCAAATAATATTGCTACGAATTATGTAAATAAATTATTATTTAAAATAGCGCGATATTTTTGACATTAAGTTAATGACATGGATTGAACAATCAGCAAGTTTTCGTAATTTTGTCAACCTATTTTCACGAAGTTTTCAAGTAGATTTAAATTTTCCCGATGTTTTAAAATATAACAAATTATTATAAATTTTTTCCGATCGATACCAGAATATGAAAATTTTATTTTCGTGTACCAGGCTCTCATCATAGTAAAGGGATGGATACTTAATACTTGCAAGTTTCTACCTGTATCAAGGTAATGTTGTAAATTGAACCAATCGATTCCTCTTCGCTTCAATTTATACCAGGCGCCCAGAAAAGCGTAGCGATATCCGTAATCTCGCCTCCCATCCCATTCGCCCAGATTAAAACCCAGTAAAGGACATTTTTTCTAAATCTCACCTTTTGCATATTTCGAGTTTTAAATGTAAATTCCGCCAAATTGTAAAGACACCAGATTTAATATCTAATAAATAAGAGCTTCTTATCTCCGATACCATGAAACCTTTAAAAACCATTTCAAAAACTTACCCACTGAACCTAGTAAGTCATAATAAACTTATTAGGTAGTGGTGAATACAGCCTACTAGATAATTGAAACAAAATACATGACACAATATGCAAAGTCCTCAAAACAAAACACACAAGACGTCAAATTTGCGTACAAGGCAAGCATTGGAAATCTGTTTTCAAGAGTGTGCAAATTACATATAGGTTTTAGTTGCACACAAGTGTTGATGATGTTTAACAAATTGAATAGGGCATTTAGCAATATAATACAAGTAGAAATTCAAAACATGCAACGTTTGCCCATATTACTCGTATTATTAAGTAACTTTTCTAATGGAATCGCGCCTAGTTTAGTTTTAGTGTTCATAATAGGTTTTGAAACGGGTCACTGCATGAACATAAGTTTATATTGATGATGATGATGGTGATCAGTTTAAACAAATAATTTTATGTTTTGCGCTCTCTTGTTACATTTGTTAAAAATCACTTACTGGGTTTTGATCTGGGACAGACGCATATTCTCTCACATCTTCTGTCTCTCAGTTTTATCTAGGTCATTCGGAGATACACACATACAAAGTTCACTGAAACCATCCAATCAAATCCTGTTCCATTTTGTTTTCATAAATACGAGGTTTTCATTGGACTGAGGGGTGAGTTGTAATTGATATAGTATCTATATACCCGTCGTGCCATCTCACTTTGAGTCGCGCGTCGGATCGATGCTTGAAAATTCACGTTTTTACTACCAGGCGCTCATAACGCTAAGAAGATAATATCGTGAATTATTACGTGGCCTAACTTATTTTATTCTAGGTTTTCTAGGTATCCTAAAAGTCTAGGCCATAGATTTTGCTACCAGGGTCTCAAAACACGAGAAGATCTCGTCGCATAAATGTGTACTATCTTAGGTCATTTTAGATAACTATATTGGTCATTTTAGATAACTATATTGACATTTTTTTTTGCATTTTGCATACCAGGCGGCCAGAAACGCAATGAGGTACTCGCAAATATTATCATATTTCAGGTTACTCAGTAGTAGTAACTGAATACTCTTAAATATTTTTTTTTAATTTCTAAGAAGAAATGTAATAAACATTCATTCGGTACATTCAAAATTATCGGTAACCGCTTACCATTAGGCGCGCCGTAAGTCTGTCTGTTAACATATCGCCCGCGGCTCCACTTGCGTATTACTTGGTTTCCATGACCAAAGCAATTTTTCACATTTAAGAGATAAATTAAAGGAGTAATTACCACTAAGGCTTTCTAAACACAGATATTACTTCAGATTAATATAATAAAAAATTTATAACACATAAATCCTGAGTCTTTTAAAGATTAAAACTAAATCTATTTATATACAACCTTATCACTTAATACCTTTTTTTTTTATTTATTATTAAAATATGTACATAAGATGCCACACACAAAAACCTGACAGTGTTTATCCGTGTGCTGGCGAGTCGATTAACTAAATACTTACTTACTATATAAAAATATTAACTTATTTGCTAACTTTTAATACTTACATACAGTTGTTTCAATTATAAAGCATCATGTGTAAAATAACGTTTGGATTTCTACTTGAAACTTTTAGATCCCATTTTGTATAAGTTTTGTAATTCTTCTGGAAGTTTATTAACCTACATTTGTTAAATTTGTAAAGGGTCGATGTCTGTATGTACATAATAGAGAATACGTGTTTTCATCAACTAGATAGACTAGATGTAACTTAAAATATAGGCTCTTCTTTAGAAGTAGTTAGTCTTTTTATTTTCGGGGGATACCTGGAATTGCAAGATTTGCATTTAAAAACAAGGTACCTACACTACCTACTTATAAAAGTCTATATAAATATCGAAATAAATCCGTATAGTGACGGATTAAGAATACATAATGTCACTATTCCATTTCTACCCATGGGAGTCGTAATTCGTAAAAGGCGACTAAACCTTCAGCAGACAAGAGCACTGCGAGAAAAGGAAAATTGGAAAAAAAAGCCCTATACCAACCCGCCTGGCCCAGCAGTGGGACGTTTATGGGTTGAAATGATAAAATATAGAAAACTACGCGTACGAAGTCGCAGGCTTAAGCTAGTATCCTATAATTGTATTTTGTTACTATGTAGAATCTCCATCGAATCGATTTCTGCTCGGTTCACCATTCTTGCTAACCAGGCTCACATAAAAGCAAGAAGATACGTGAAAATGTTGACTGAATAACCGAGTTTTCGACATATATATAGGTCATGTCATCCGGGGTCAATGCTGGCATAGAGCAATGTCCTTGAAGAAAGTCGTTCTTGTGTACCAGTGTTGCATGCTCTTTATACCTTGCAACAGGGATCGGACACTCCGAGAGTTTTGTACCAGGCTACCATTAATGGGCAAGAGGCGAGCGTCGTATTGTTCTACCATTTTCTTTAAAATAAACTTGTACTTAATCTCTGATAGATTTTCGTAACAGAAACAAGTTGACGTATTTTTTTTATAAAACTTTACAAATTTTGAATTGTGATCCATTTGATTATGCATAAAATAGTTTTATTCGCTATTCTCGTAAATACGTCAATGATTCCGATGTACATTTTATGTATTCTATGTTAATTTAAACTTTGTTGTTGAATAATATAATATCTCACTATAAACAAATACGAATACATGTTTTTTGCTTTTTTTTGTTTCAGTTGGTTTAAAATTCGAAGGTAATAAATGTAAACAGTGAACTTTGGTAAATAAATCACATCATTTATTTTTTTAATGCCAAAACACGTCGGGGAAGACTTTCTTTATTTTTTTGTGGAAACAGGCGTGAAGCTATGTTCTATATTTAAAAAGGAAGTAGTTCTGCTATAAAAAATAATAATTCATCATCATCATCATATCAGCCCAACGACGTCCACTGCTGAACATGGGCCTCACCTAATTTACGCCACTGCGAACGGTCCTGTGCCGCCTGCAACCAACGGCCGCCCGCTACCCTGATCAGGTCGTCGGTCCATCTGTCATGAACGACAAAAAAATAAGAATATGCTCATAAAAATCATTGATATAATCATTGACTTGATATTGTAAGTATGCTGTTGTACAGGCGAAAGGCTACATCAAACGACACGAGGGACAACTACAGGAGAGGTTAGCGCAGTCCAAGAGCACCAGAGACATTTACGCAAGGTTCAACATACTTCTGAATACGGTGAGACACAGTTACTATTTGTTTTAACACTTTCATTAGCTCACCAGTGCCGCGGAGGTTAAAAATAGATATTTAAGTGTTTATATTATGATTGGTGTAAACCAGTAGCAAATGTTTGTAAACATGAATGCGGGATATTATTTTGAACAACATTATGTATTGTATTATTGAAATTTTGTTAATATTTATCAAATTTAAATTTTTATTTTATTTTGTCTTTCATAAGGTAATAGTTTACAACAGTCGCTAACCATTCGTATTAAGTTCGTTTTTTTGTTCCTAGAAATGGCAGCAAATGAAGCGTGAAGCGGCGAATACATCCAACCTGCTCATACCCTGGGAGCTGCGTATCAAGGAGATAGAATCACACTTCGGTTCTGTCGTTGCGTCTTACTTCACCTTCCTCCGATGGCTCTTCTGGGTCAACCTCGTCATTGCATTCATTCTACTCGTGTTTGTTATTGTCCCTGAGGTAAGCAATTCTCTCTGGTAGGTAAGTTCTTTAAAACTGTGAAATTATATAAATTTTGAAACCTCGTTTATTCTAGCTGTTTCTTAGTTTTATAGCCTAACCTCCAAATAACAGCTCAGAGACAATGTGTTTGAGATCAAATAAATATTGTTAAAACTAATAGAGAGAGAAATTTGTTTCAGCAACTTACTAATAAAAATTCAATTTTGTCACGTCACGTCCACATCTTACTGCACGTCTATTGATGGTTGATGTCTTCTATAAATTGTTTGTTAATGTGTTATTCCCATTAAATAGATTTGGTACTGATTTTTGATTTCAGTACCTAACAACAAACCCTAAGCAAGACGGCGAGAGAAAACTCATCATAGAAGAAGAACAACGTAACGCATCGAATTTGCTCACTTTGTGGGAGTTTGAAGGCGTTCTGAAGTTTTCTCCGATCTTCTACGGTTACTATAGCAACATTGAGAGGGCGCAGTATCGCATGCCACTCGCTTACTTCCTCACTGGGCTAGCTGTGTATATCTACAGTTTCGTCGCCATACTCAGGAAGTAAGTTATTTCGTCTATCACCATATTTTGCAATAGAATGAAGTAGATAATTAATTTTTACTATAACTTACTTATTATTATATTTTTCCAAAAGTTCCAAGTCATTAGGTAGGCGCTGAGATACTTGAGCTCTGAGTTTATAAGGGCTCATCATTGTTAATCCAATCAAACAAGAGTCACAGTGATGGTTCTGTGTAAGCAGTTGTACATCTTCTGTATTACACTTTGTACAAGCCTGATTTTGAATTCGATAAATAAAGTTTATTATTTTATTCTCGCGGAATGAGGCTGTAACAGCATCAGCATCATTGTATCAGCCGTAGCAGGTCCAGTTTTGAACATAGGTCTTCCGACGTGAGTTGCAATAGGTCAAAAAGAAACTAGAATTATGTTTAAACAATTTTATGAATGTGAAATGTTGCAACATGGCAACAGATCCGTTAGTTGGTGAGTCAGTGACTAACATAGGCTAGATATTAAGCATGTAAAGCTTCGTGATATCACTAAGTTCAGTGTCTTTTTCTTACACTATTTTCATCTTTCAGAATGGCGGAAAATTCTAGGATGTCCAAATTATCAGAAAAGGAGGATGAGTGTATATTTTCTTGGAAATTGTTTTCTGGCTGGGACTTCATGATAGGTAACACGGAGACAGCACATAATAGAATCGCGTCAGTAATCTTAGGGTTTAAAGAGGCATTATTGGAAGAAGCTGAAAAGAAGAAGGACCTACGGAAGTGAGTAGTTTATCTAGTGACCGGTGTAGTTATTGACCACAATGTAGTAGATTTGATTTTTTCATATTTAGGGACCTGGTAAATAATTTATAAGCCACATTCTCAACCTAATTTTCGCCACAGGGATCGGTGAGGCCTATATCCAGTTGTGATCGTCATTGGCTGACATGATGATGTTGATATTCTCAAAGTTTTTGAAAAGTTGCTGAATGTACAAGTTTCCGAATCTAATAATAATAATGTTAACGAATGGCAGAAATTTAGTTTTCCTATATAATGACATAGCTTGTTTTTTTTCTAAACTCAACTAGTTTTCTCAATACTTTAGATGTAAATAATCCTAGTTCTTTGCAAATCCTTGTTCTCGAATCTTTGTAAGTCCTTTTTTGAAAATTGAGAATAAGGACACAGGTCCATAAATATTAGTTCTAAAGAAATGTTTACTGTGTGTCCATTACTTACACGTCTGCAACTCCGCGTTGTTAATTTAGAATGAAAAAATATAGCTACAATCTGTACTTATTTTATTTAGTTGGCGTGTCATATCACTGCGTGCTCTCGTCAATATCTGCGTCATCATTTTGCTAGCAGTGTCAGCATATGCCGTAGTAACCGTTGTGACTCGCTCTGATGACAACCTCAAAATACGAAGCTGGTGGCGAGAAAACGAAACAACGATAGTAGTCACCATGATCTCCATCACGTTCCCGGTATTCTTCGAGCTACTTGGATATTTAGAGCATTATCATCCGAGGAAGCAATTGAGACTACAGTTGGCAAGGTTGAATTTGAATTCAGAACAATTTTAAATCACATGAAGTACTTGTATCAAATTTATTCGTGACACTTCTATGATTCTCGGGTGACGTAGAATAAGTGATTACAATTCAAGTGACGTCACATGGCTCAGTAGGCAGACTTTGTACTCTTTCTTTCCGTGTTGGGTTTTTGTTCCTAATTACGTTGCCAGTGAACCATAGTCGTGTTTCAAACGAAATTGGCACGTTTTATTATAAAATAAAATAATAATGCTATCAACTTTATTTTTCAGAATAATGCTTTTAAATTTGCTCAATCTATATTCTTTAATATTTGCGTTGTTCAGTAAAATTGATGGCATGAGCAAAGAACTGGATACCTTAAAGCCGACTCTAAACTTAAACGCAACCACAATTCCAAATAACACTCTGAACATAAATGAATCTATGGCTTTGAAGACACCTGGTTCTTGTTTCCTGGTTCAAGTACCTTGTGGACCTTGCAATATACAAATAACTACGCCAATAAGAATTGCAGATGGTATTACAATTCAAACTACAGCTAGTACACCGTTTACCATTTATGATGCTTACACTACTACCACAAAAACAACCAAGCCCCGAATACTATCAAGACGTGAACGGCAAGAAAACAAAGAAGAGACAAATGTTTTAAATAACATTCAAGTAGGCTTAGAACAAATGGCTATATTAAAGAAATTTATGAAACTGACACCTACAAATTTTACAGTGTTGCCTAATGATACGTCTGATTCGGATGATTATGATTACTCTTTTTACGACAATAATTTAGAAACTACGACTGACGTTGTAGATACTAAAAGTGATTACGCGAATTATAACTACTTGTCTACTATAATTGATAAACCAACTGAGTATCAAACGACTGAATATACTGAATTTAATACAGGTACAGAAACAGACGCAAGTACAACTGAATATTTTGAAATGACATTTTCAAACGATGACTATACTGATACCACAACAGATACGTATCTAACTGATACAATATTCGAATCTCTGTACACATATGACACTACTACTTATAAAGATATCAGTTCAGAAGGTCAAACCGATTCATCGACAGCTGATTCTGATGTCATGACGGATACTACCACTAACTTTGACATTGTTGATAGTACAATGAAATATATGTACTCAACGGATATTTTAGAAACTGCCGCACCATATACTGGATTCACATCTGATTCTCAAGCTGGAACTCAATATTCTAATGCTCCCACTAAAAAGACACCTAAACAACAAACAACTTTAAAACCAAAGTTTTCTACAGTGATTACTTCGGAGCGTTGTCCAAATATTGCTTTTAATTGCACTGTAAACTGTAGTGGTGTATTTATTACTCAAGTATTTTTCATGTCAAACTGTACTATAGTTGATAAAGTGTGTTATAAGAGGACTTGTGTCGGTAATAACAGTACAGATGAGAAACAAAATGACAATGTAGTAGATGTCGCGTATATAGATAAGTATCATAGGAAAATGTATAACTTGACAACACTTACAAGAAAGAAGCTGTTGAAATTGTGTTGGGAGACTATGTTTGGACAAGAATTAGTTAAATTGACTATGATGGACCTGGTAAGCCTTGTTTTTGAAAGAGAAATCTTGTTAACTATAGAGAAACTGCAGTGAAATAGGAGTAATAATCAAAGAAATGACTATATTATAAACAGAAATATAATATGTAAAAATATACCCATAACACAATACATTTTCTATTGTAGGTCTTCGTTCTTCTCGGCACATTATTTATGGACTTCTTTCGCGCTCTTCTTGTGCGATATTTGAACCGCTGTTGGTGTTGGGATCTCGAAAAAAAGTTTCCAGAATACGGGGACTTTAAAATAGCTGAGAACATTCTTCATCTTATAAATAATCAGGGAATGGTGTGGATGGGGATGTTCTTTTCTCCAGGCCTAGTCGTATTGAACGTTGTGAAGCTAATGATTATGATGTATCTTCGATCTTGGGCAGTCATGACATGCAATGTTCCCCATGAGGTCGTCTTTAGAGTCTCCAAAAGCAATAACTTTTATTTAGCTTTACTACTAACTATGCTATTCCTTTGCGTATTACCAGTCGGTTACTCAATAGTTTGGGTGAAGCCATCGTGGCATTGTGGACCTTTTTCTGAATACGATAAGATCTATTACATTTTGACAACTAATATCTACAAGATATTGCCAGATAGTTTGACCTTTGCACTAGCATATATCGCTTCACCTGCGATTGTGATACCACTACTAGTATTACTAATATTGATAATTTATTATTTGACGTCATTGACGAATTCTTTGAGAGAAGCCAATAATGACTTAAAGGTTAGTAACATAAGTTACATATTTAAATATTTTTTATTTCTAAGATAGTTCCGCACTTTTCTAATATCCCTTTTAAATATCATTTAACCCACATAGTAGTTCTATACATAGCACATTATTTTTATACGTCACTTAATTATATTTTAGATAATTATAATATTAACACATTTGACTAGTGATAAGAGCATCATGTCGCCCTGCCGTGATTTGAAGATTTTGATTCATCAATAATAAGAATAGCTATGCGTATAGATTTCGTGTATCGTTTGATTGAGTACGAATATTAACTAGTCGTATAAAAATCGTCTATCAAAGTTGGTCTCTTGCATCAGAATTACATGTACATTTATACTTTTAATTATAAAATAGGAAGGAGAGTTATAAGATGGAATAGACTGAGATGGAATCCAGAATTTTATACAAAAACACTCAAATACAAATAAAATTAAGAAATATAAATAGACTAAATCTACCTACTTCTCGCTTAACTATGAATTCTTCTAGTCCTTTAGTTATGTCTATTAGAATATATAATAAGTTACCAAATTCTGTTACGAACGAAGAAAAAAGCGAAACATTTTATTATTAAGTAAAACTATCCCTTTTAGAAAAATGCTATTACTCATTATAATCATATACTTAGATGAAAAATAGTTAAAAACCCTCTCTATATTAAATAATCTATGTAAATTAAAGTACCCGAATTAGTCCGTAACTTTTCATAATTCAATTACCTATATACGAAACTTTGCTCAATGTCTGATTTATTTTATGACTTCTTTTTAGGGATCCGTACCTCAAAAGGAAAAAAACGGAACCCTTGTAGGATCACTCAGTTGTCCGTCTGTCAAGAATATTTTTCTCAAGAACGCGTAGAGGTATCAAGCTGAAATTAATATCAAATAATCGGGTCTACAATCCCTAGGTGCAATAAAAAAATCCGAGCTCTATAAGTAACACAATCAAAAGATATAGCAGTTTATCCATTTTTGTCGCAAATCTGACGATCAAAAAAGTCGTACGTATAGGGTACTTCCCGTTGACCTAGAATCATGAAATTTGGCAAGAAGCAATATCAAGTTGCACAAGTAAAGGAAAAATATCCGAAAACCGTATGGACCTAGATCTCAGAGCTCCCAGACGTTACTCATGTTCTGAGAAACTAAATGTAGACGAGAAGGTGTCGGTGTGTACTATGAACGTACGCATACTCGCTAACTTCTGCCGACGCGCGGCGGCCAATTTTTAGTTATCCGGTACTAAAGTTTAGTACGTAAAATTGTTAGTAACTATAATTATTTTCTGAGTGCTGATATTTATGTATGTTATACAGACACATTAAGGGAGCGGGTTTATCAGCCAAACGCTTCAAAGTTCGAAAAAAGCACTTAAACCCACTTTCGGCCTTAATATTTAGCAAACGGAACCCTAAATAAAAAAAATATGTTAGCAAACTAATTATATTTTTTAAAGACCTATCTAACGATACCGCACATTATGGGGCCGTGAGAGAAAAAAAATTCCCATTTGTCTTGTAGGGGAGGTAGGCTTAAATAATATTTTTTTCAAGATATTTTCATAATAGTTTGTTGGTATGACAAATAAATATATCCACGCCCAATTACAACAAAAAAATGGCCGTCGGCACAAGTTAGCGAGCATGCGTACTATTGCGTACGTTCATAGTACACACCTGAGAAACAAAATGTAGACGAGAAGGTAGTGTACCTTCTCGTCTACAGTTCTACTACAGTTCTCAGAACATGAGTAACGTCTGGCAGCTCTGGAATCTCAATCTAGTACTCGTGTAGTTTAATCTCTCATTATTTGTACTATATGGGAAGTATAAGTAAGACAAGACTAAAAAAAATTGAGATAGAGTGAGAGTTTTTCCACTCTGACGTTACACAAAGATGGTGCACCTACCTTTACGTGAATATTTATTCTAACTTGTAGCTCCGTTACCAATTAATATTTTACATTTCAATCACAAAAAAAATATATTAAAAAAAGCATACTCGTACGGAACCATCGCTTCCCGGGTCCGACTCGCACTTGGCCAGTTTCTATCAATTATATTACAATATATAATTATAAAAATAACTAATAATATAAGTAACTATTGAAACTTATTGATGGCCTAGGCCGATAGAACTAGATACATGATGTTATATTATTATTAGATATACAATTATTACGTGGGTACAAATTGATAAGCAAATATAATTTTAAAATTAGCCTTCTTTCTCTCTCAATTGTTATTAAATCTGCCGTGCTCGACAGGGTCAATAAAAGTACCTATCTTAAACCTACCATAAATGGTACATTAAGAAAGCAAAAAACTGGCCAAGTGCGTGTCGGGCCACGCACAGAGTAGGTTTTCGTAGTAGCCCGTTATCACAATATAGTACAATTCTGTTGAGGTACTCGAATGAAAACGTAACCCGTTTGTACAGCAACATCCAGCGGCAGTATTGAAAAACTTATGATTTATTATATATTTGATATTTTGTTTTTAAATACAAGTCTTTACCCGTTATATAAGCAACTACTTTATTTTAGTCACTATAAAGGATTAATGCTAAGGATTTTGTATTTGGTATAATATTATCGAACACCCAAGTTCAACGACTATTAATGCTAAAATAATAAAGTTATCTTAACCGCTATAGTTTTCATTTAAAGTTCATGAAATTTTTCAAGCCAGCAATTTGGCTTTTAGAGGGGGGAACAAAAATTTGCTCTTTAAAGTTAAATATTTCGTAAATGGACCATTAAATCGATAAATAATGTTAGTAAACCCCAAGTCATTTTAGAAGACCTATTCAACGATACCCCACACGATGGGGTAGACGACAAAAAAATATTCATCCTCTCTTCACATGTAGGTTGGGAGCTACCCTAAAAAAATATATTGGCCAAAATTTTATTTTACCACTGCCGACGTAATTGATATACACACTCCTACAAAATTACAGCTTTCTAGTAGTAACGGTCTCTTAGCAAAACCTCGGACAGAGAGACAGACGGACATAACGAAACTATAAGGGTTCCTAGTCAGAACTACCATTGAGTGTACAAAAATGGGGATAAATTTTATGATTAAACTTACGATTATAGAAATTTATTTAATACACAACTGGTTCCTATAGTATTAGAAAATGAATAAATAATATATTGTTGAAATAATAATGTGGGTGTGAAACACCTCTGCCTACCCCTTCGGGGAAAAAGGCGTGATGCTATGTTTATGTTAATATATTGTTTGATAAATACAGCTATATAAAAAAAGAAAATAATTATAATAATATAATGTAATATATTTTTGAAATTTAAGATTCAATTACGTCGTGAGCGAACTGAAGAACGCAGAAAAATGTTCCAACTAGCAGACACTCGGAGACGTGGAGGGTCCTCCTCTATGGAAAACACGCCATTTGCAAGATGGAAAAAGGCGTTACCATCACTTCCAATGAGCAAGTCGATAGACTCTGATGATCGTAAGACTTTGACCGAAGAGACCAATGAACCTGTGACAGCAATAAAAAAACGAAGTAAATCTATTCTCTAACTATAATCTATTATCTATTACGTAATTTGCTAATTTCTTTACTCGTCATTAATAATGTTTAAAAGTCATAATAAATGTTATTGTAACACACATTTATAATCTTGACAAAATAGTAAGAAGGATATAATATCTACACTAATATATTGAGGAAAGATTTGATTGTTTTTTTGTTTGTTTGCATTGAATAGGCTCTGAAACTACTAGACCGATTTGAAAAATTCTTTCACTGTTGAGATGCTACACTATCTCCGGTGAACATAGGCTATATAACATCACGCTACGGCCAATAGGAGTTGAGCAGTGGCCGAATAAAGAACGACGGGAGCGAAGCTCCGCGCGGATTCTAGTAAATAATATTTATTGAATACATTTAAATTTTCATAATTTCAGGTGGTGGTATATTTGCCAAAATAGTTGGCATGGCTTTAGATAAAAAAACGGATGTCGAATGTGTGCCGGAAGTCGAAATTCCATCTCCCTCCCAAAACAACGCGGACGATGAAACTGATACGGACTTTCACGAGACTTTACCTAACGAAGTGTTAAAAATAAAAGACATAACTATTATAAAACAAGAACATAAGAAAAGAAGTAGTGTGGAATTTAAAAATGGTAATGACAAAAAACATAAAAGCGACGATAAAGGATTAAATGTGAAACAAGATGGATCTGAAGATCGCACCGAAAAGAAGGCAGTTATTGAAAAACAAAAAAAAGATGCCAAAGATGTAGCTAAACCGAAAATCACAGGTGAAATGATAAAAGAAAAAGGTAATAGAAAAACAAATGAAAAACAAGCATCAGAAACGAGCACACAATCGAAACAAGATTCCATAGGATCAGTTATACCAGTTATTACAATTAGTACTACAGAAAGTGATGAAGAAGGTCTGTCTAAGCCTGAGAAGAAGAGTAAATGTGGCGAGAAAGAAAAGAATAAACAAAAGAGTGAGGGTAAAACTCGGAAAGCGCCCGACCTCAAGTCTTTGCGACGGCAGAGTAGTGTCGAGAGCATTACTGAACATAAACCTCCAGCACAAGATATGAAAGAAAATGAAGGTCATAAGTACCAATACTCACTGTAATTGTATTTGTAGTTGTTATTCAATTAAACGTTCCAATTTATGCTGTCTTTTTACGTTGTAGAGCCCCTTTAGACTACAAAATAATACCGATGTTATTTAAACTTACGTGAGAATGTAAACATAATTTTATTATTGCGTTACGGGTAACTCGCGTAAGGATCGCTTTACCGTAACGTTTCACGTAATGTGTAACCGTAGTTAACTTTACCGTGCAAAGAAAATGGAATACTCCTAACGTTTTAAGCTGTATTGACTACAGTGTCCGTGTTCCGTATTAAGAATACGTCATGTCACTACCCCATTTCAACCCGTGGGTGTCGTAAAAGGCGACTAAGGGAGTAAACTTTCATTCAGGTCATTATGCTCTGAAGGGAACCAGAGCACTTCGAGAAAAGGAAACTTCGAAACAAAGCCCTAGGTATACCACGTTGTCGGCGTGTTAAAAATAATCCAAGCCTTATAAGTTTGTTAAGCTATGTACTAGTACGTGCGTCTGTTGTCGCTCGCTACATCACACCACCTAGCACTTGCGTGTGATCGCACCTAGTGGATGGCTCGTACTGAGTGATACAACCTCATTAGGCTGGCACCGACTTCAAACAAATTAGTAATAGGGTAATTATACTTTAAACAGGTAGGCAGGTATTTTTTTATTTGAATTAAATATCTAATTCAATTTATTTTTCGCTTTTTAGTACTGTTTTGAAGGCGATTTAATATTTTTTTGTTAAAAATAGTTTATTTTTCCATTTATAGTGTACTTTTTATCTACGAGTAGCTGATTTAGTTATACTGGCTGCCTAACTAAGTGGTTTCTTATTTCACACAACCTGATTGTAGAAAAGAGGAATCCAACTCTCAGCTTTGTATGTCTCTTTTTCCCTATAGAATGCGACAGGTATACAAGTATAAGTTTAGCATAGTTATAGAATGCAGGTTACTGTAAGGAATTGTTAGATGATATTTTAAGTTTCTGAAAACTTAAAATATCATCTAACAATTACCATTATAAATTCTTGATTAAATGGGCTATTTTTTTCAATAACTTGCCTAGGTTAGCGTGATACATTTATAAAGGAAATTGGGAAAAAAGTAAAGAGAGTAAAGAACACACCCTCCAAGTTTCAGATTTCTTCGATCAGCGGTTTAGGCTGTGCGTAGATCCGTCATTCAGTCAGTCATACTGTGCGTTGATCAGTCATTCAGTCAGTCATGATTGATGACTGAATGACGGATCAACGCACAGCACTAACTGACTGACGTCGGTCAGTCATTCAGGACAAAGCATTTTATATGTATAGAAGATGGTATAGACATAGATTGATAAAAGCAGGAACATTTATAATTGTTCATAATATTATTTATTGCTGCATATGGTAAGGTTCGTGTCGTGGCGCCCCGACACACTAATTTGTCCTTAACCATATTAAATGTATGAAACCGATATGCCACGTCACGCCACAGTAATGTTTCTCCGCCTTAATCCTTAATTTGGCAAGGTAAAAAAATACTAAAAGTTAGTTTTATTTTTAGATATTTATACTAATTGGGGATTCTTGGATCTAGGAAAAATAGAAACAAAAATCCCCAAAATCTAGATTTGGACTAAAAGCTTGTCCAGCATAGTGTTAGCATTGGGTGTCGCCAAAGCACAGATTAGATAATAGTAACTACGTAACAGATACATCACTCCTATACAAAAGCGAAAATACCTACGTTATATTAGCCTACAAAAACGAACGAACGACGCTGCTAGAAGAAACGTATTCTACGGAGTCGAGATTCCCGCGTACACCGCGTGAGTCCGTCATCGAGCAAAATCATTAGGGTTGTACAAAGAACATTAATGAAAACAACTCTCGACTCAACTCGATCGTAAATCGTAATAGATAGACAAACTCGAAAACGACTCGATAATGTAGGTAATGAAACACAAACTGCATTTATTTCTGTAAGACCGCACGTCCGCACTAAACTTTCTCGTAAATTTTAAAGAAATAGTACCTACCTACACACAAGACGCATTTTAAAATTAGTAGGTAATACTAACTAAAGCCAGCTGAAAAGCGTACCTACTTTCAAATAACGTAACGTACCTTTCTTCATGTTTCGGCAATGAATAAAAATACAATTTTTTATTTGTCTTTTGACTATGACATCCAATAACTTCACAATAATTAACCATCGTGTCGTTAGTCAAAACTTAATAATAATAACTTAATATACGTAGTGTACGTAAATATCGTTAGTATCGTTTGCGTTTTGAGCGGGAAACGTGCTGTGCGCGCTCTCAGTGTCGCGTGTGGCAGCCCTCTAGCGATTTGGCTCGGTTGCGAGCTACATAGCGGTAGACACATAGCGGTAGACCTTGAGCGAGTGACGGAGACCTGGCCAAAGTGACTGCCAAAAATTGTGTCTTATATATTGGTCTTTGCCAAATGAAGTCCTGGAAAGTTAATTTATATTTTATTGATTATTTTTCGAGTAACTTTCTTTATCAAAATTAATTTACAATATTTTGTGTATTAATTCTTCAACTCCCTGTAAGACATAAAATCGGCAATATTTTAATTACTTAAACCAATAATCTAAATAGGATGATAATCGAACAGTGCTCATAAGTTAAAAAATGGATATGTAATAAAATCTTTTATTTTTTCCTCTGTCAGAGAATGATTTATAGAAATAATTTATGGGTGTGTCATCTGTAAGCATGTTAAATACAAACTCTGAAGAAAAGGCATGAATGACTCAGGTTTGCTGCCACTAAATCTAATATCTTCGAAACGGGTGATGCATGTTAGAATACATGAAAACAATTATGAATTATTCATCATCATCATCATCATCATATCAGCCCAATAACGTCCACTGCTGAACATAGGCCTCACCTAATTTCCGCCACAACGAGCGATTTTGTGCCGCCCGCATTATTATTAGGTAACGAAAAATAATAAATTAATTTGTGTCCTGAGCACTCAAACCCACTACTATACAAAAGTAAGCATTAATATTAAAAAAAAATCATTACCTACTTAATTGGCAATGTCCACTATACTGCACATCACAATCGCATGTTAATATGGCGTTTATTAGGCAATGGGTAATATACTGGAGATGTGAGCTTTACATAGCCTATCGCTAAAACTGTGAATAATTATAAATGACAAGTATGTATATGGATTTGTATGATCTCTGGAATATAATTATATCAATATTATAATAATATAATAATAATATAATATTCTACCACATTCACACAGCGCCATCTAGTCCCACAGTAAGCAATTATATTTGCTTGTGTTATGGGTACTAAACAACTGATATACTACTTAAATACATTTTTTTTTGTAAATACATACATATTATAGATAAATTACACCCAGACACAGAACAAATCTTTATGCTCATCACACAAAGATTTGTCCTGGGTGGGGATCGAACCCACGACCTGCAGCTTAGCAGTCAGGGTCACTAACCACTAGACCAACAGGCCAGTCAATAAATATTATATAGTAATGTCTAATAAAAAAGACAGTTATCGAGACTTACCGACTTCGGGTTGGGTTTTTGATTTTATAAGCAAATTTTATTTCTACTTCAAAAAACATGAGACCTTCTTCACTAAAACCTGCACCTAAAATTATTTTTTAGAAATCTGTTTTTTTTTTCAAACAGATTCTTTGCTTGTGTTGTATTGTTATTGTCATATTATTCATGTGTCATATTGTAACTTTTATGCTCATACATAGTTTTTAATAATGTATTCAATTTTAATTTGTAAATATATACTCCCAATACTTTATTTTTGTAAAAACAGTATTTTTATTCAATGTGAAACCAATTTACCCGATAATGTATACAAACAGAAAACTCGGCAGACGTATTCTGAGCATGCAGTACTGGCAAAATACTCAATAGATAAAAGTTTCACATTACAAGCTATGTTTACAAAGTTTTCAGATAAAGTCTACAACGGTGGCACTTCATCATCGCTAAAGAAGAACAATTACTACAAATTTACTACATCTTTGCCAGTAGCACTTTACGCGAATCACTTGTATTATAATACATTTTCTTCACCCGATCTACTGAATCAGAACAAGCAGTTTGATCATTTTATAATTGTGAATGAGAAACATGTTAGAAATCAGCGTACACCTAAGAAAATAACTTCAAGAAATTCAAAAAAGCGTTTAAAAAAAAAAGCTAGCTCAAATGTTGAGTACTTTGTATTAGAACTACCAGCTACAACTAGAGAAGCGAAATATAGTTACGCAGATGATCGTGTAAGAACTGTTCTGTCTTTGTTGCAAACATTTGCAACAAAAACTTCGTTGAGTCCAAGAACTGATCCTTACAACCGCGACAATAATGAGTCAATGGCAAGCAAGGATCTACAATATATACCAATATTAACACTTTTTCGAGAACCAGTCATGATGGACTCTAATAAATTTGATAACAGTTTGATTATACCCAAAAATTCGAACGATTATTTTGTACTTAATCGATATGAAAATACAAGAATATATTTGGATAATCATAAACCCATAAATGCTAGAGAAGCACAAGCGGTTAAAAAAAGTTCCAAACTTTTATCAACATCGCAAAATGAATCCATATATTTTCCAAAGTTAGCGAAAATTAAAATGCTTAGAACCGTTAAAGATTATCCAGTTACTGCCTACCGTTATGAACCCGGTAACACTTTTCCATTATCAACAAATATTGAAATGCTTGGACCAATTAACGATTATCCAATTCGAAAATATTTAAACCCTAATTATGATGATATTATGAATATTTATAAAGCTACAACATCGGTATCACGACCTGACAACCTTTTCCATCATGCACATACAAACAGAAATGAACCACATTTTACTTTTCCAGTACCAGAAATAATTGATAATTATAGAGCACATACAATTTTTTTTGAGACGTATTCTGAATACGCAGTACTGGAAAAATACTCAATAGACAAAAGATTCACATTACAAGCTATGTTTACAAAGTTTTCAGATAAAGTCTACAACGGTGGCACTTCATCATCGCTGAAGAAGAACAAATACTACAAATTTACTACATCTTTGCCAGTACCACCACTTTATGAGAATCACTCGTATTATAATATATTTTCTTCACCCGATCTACCGAATCAGAACAAGCAGTTTGATGATTTTATAATTGTGAATGAGAAACATGTTAGAAATCAGCGTACACCTAAGAAAATAACTTCAAGAAATTCAAAAAAGCGTTTAAAAAAAAAAGCTAGCTCAAATGTTGAGTACTTTGTATTAGAACTACCAGCTACAACTAGAGAAGCGAAATATAGTTACGCAGATGATCGTGTAAGAACTGTTCTGTCTTTGTTGCAAACATTTGCAACAAAAACTTCGTTGAGTCCAATAACTGATCCTTACAACCGCGACAATAATGAGTCAATGGCAAGCAAGGATCTACGATATATACCAATATTAACACTTTTTCGAGAACCAGTCATGATGGACTCTAATAAATTTGATAACAGTTTGATTATACCCAAAAATTCGAATGATTATTTTGTACTTAATCGATATGAAAAGACAAGAATATATTTAGATCATCATAAACCCCTAAATGCTAGAGAAGCACAAGCGGTTAAACAAAATTCCAAGCTTTTATCAACATCGCAAAATGAATCCATATATTTTCCAAAGTTAGAGAAAATTAAAATGCTTAGAACCGTTAAAGATTATTCAGTTTCTGCCTACCGTTATGAACCCGGTAACACTTTTCCATTATCAACAAATATTGAAATGCTTGGACCAATTAACGATTATCCAATTCGAAAATATTTAAACCCTAATTATGATGATATTATGAATATTTATAAAGCTACAACATCGGTATCACGACCTGACAACCTTTTTCATCGTGCACATACAAACAGAAATGAACCATATTTTACTTTTCCAGTACCAGAAATAATTGATAATTATAGACCACAAACAACTTTTTCAGAGCATTACAATACTTATAATTCCACTAACACCTTCCCCATCTCGGAGAATATTAAAATATTTGGACCAGTCAAAGATTATCCGGTTCTGGAAAACTTAAATTCCTATTATGATACAACTGATTACAAAACTATTATATTTTTTTCAAAACCGGTAAATGGCGAATATCGTAAATATAACTCCAAAGATAATACAGCGCCAATAAATATGAATCGCTTAAAACCAACAAAAAAATCACTTGTACCACATACGGAACGGACTGACTACCGTTATCGACTCAATAATACTTTTCCAATATCAGCAACTAACCAAATGTTTGGACCAATTAAAGATTATCCAGTTCTAGAATTATTTAACCCGGATCATGATTTAAATAGTTATGAAACTACTTTATTTTTATCACAATCAGAATATGTTTATCATCGAAATAATAACAGGGACGATGAATTACACTATACTTTTCCACCACCAATGATAATTGACCGTTATAAACCTGATACTTTTCAAGCATCATCAATTACTGAAATGTATAAACCTCAAAGAATATCTTCTGAACGTTTCAGTTATTTTGATCCTACAAATACCTTGCGAATGTTAGAGAATATTAAATTATTTGGTACAATTAAAGATTACTCCATTTTGGATAGCACGAATTCTCCTAAGTATGTTATGAATGATTTTAAAAGTACTTTAATGTCACCAAAACCAGACAATCTTGAGAATATTAAGTATAGCAACAAAGGTACCTATACATTCACAGCACCTGTTATTATTGATGGTTATAATTCGGCAAGAATTTCATCAAAATATAATAAGTTTTTGAAATTATTGAACTTATTTGGACCAAGAGCACATTATACGGAAAAAGAAAAGTTTACTCCTGATTATAATACAAAAATTTACGAAAAAATAGTATATTTATCAAAACCACGAAAGGATTACTATGATGAACAACGTGAAAAATATGCATCTGTGTATACGTTTTCCAGACCAGTGATAATTGATCACTACGAACCGGTTAAGACACTTCCTCATCGCTATGATACTTATGATCCTACGAACATCATGGTCTCAGAACCACCGAACATTAAAATGCTGGCACCAACAAACGATTATCAAGCTCTCATAGGCTGGACTCCTTACTATGATATAAATGTTCACAAACCGAATACAACTCTATCACAACAAAGAAATATTTATAATAGAAACTTTAGCAAACCTAAATCGCACTTCAGTTTTCAAGTATCAGTAATTATTACTAAAACTGATAAACCTCAAGGAACTTCTGAACGTCCTTATGACTCTACAAATACTTTGTTAAAGAATATTAAATTATTTGGGCCAATTAGAGATAATCCCATTCTGGATAACATGAATTCTCCTAAGTATAATATACATGATTTTATAATTACTTTATTCTTACCAAAACCAGACTATCCTGAGTATGATAAGTATACCAACGAAACTGTATTAACCCATACATTCACAGCACCTGTTGTTATTGATGGTTTCAATTTGGCAAAAAGCCCTTCAAAAAGTAAAACGTTTCCAAAATTAGTGACCAAAAAAATATTAGAACCAATAAAACATATGATACAAGAAAAGTTTACCTCTGATAATAAAACAAAAAGCTATGAAAAGAAAAAAACAAAACCACGAAATTTTTACTATGATAAACTACTTGAAAAACACGCTTCGCAGAGGTTTAAAGATTACCTAGACCGATTCCAGCTTATATCAAGAAGTACTTTCCAGACGCATAAGAACGAGAAAAATGTTTCTGTGAAAGGCAAATTATTTGTTTCTAAAATATCTTTAGACAAATTGACTACAAAGAAGATACGTATCCTAGATTACGTAGATCTATATTTCACTGATGCTGGTATTTCTACAATTCCTTACCACTACAACAACGACACCAGTGCAACCCAAACTAGCCGATTTCCTATTGTAGTATATAGGCCTAATATCGAAAATTATGAAGAATATATCATAACCCCGAATAAACTTAATTTAATTGACCAGCCAGATGATTTAGCGTCTATAATAGACAATAATAATTGGTCTGAGTTTATGCAGATTTTTCATCCAACACTATTTATAACAACCTCTCCGCCATTAACTATCGCTTTTGAAACCGAAATTTTTATAAAGCCTTTATCAAACTGGAACACGGCTTTTGACACAAAGAAGTTTTTGAATGCTTCTAGTTGGGATACCTTTTTGTATGTTAAACCTCAAAAGTCTGTATCAACAACGATATTACCTAAAAAACTAGACGAACTGAATGAAATGCCTATCCATCCCAAAAGCTATCTATTTAGCTCAGTGAAGCCTGCACTAAACGAATCAGATAAAGGTACTTTTGTTAATATAATAACCGGATGTATAAAGATTAAGGTAGCAGACGGAGAGCTGCTTGTGGCCAACCTAATAGAAAGTGATAACCGTCCGTGGGCTAATATTTTTTTTTTACTTCGACGCGACGGTGGTACAGACGTACGCCCGCTTGATGGTAGGTGGTTACCGTAGCTTTAATATTATGTTTGCTCAATAAATCATTAAAAATGCGCCGAAGTATTTCCCCAGTTTGGCTCTAAATTTTGAACAAGATAATTAAGTGTGATGGATATAAACGTCAGATAATATCCCTATATTGCTTTCTCCCGGACCATGAATATATTTTTTTTAATTGTTCTTTTAGTTGATGTCACTGTCTGTGATAATTTTTCCATACTTATTATAAGTATGGAAAAATTATCGTCTATATATAATAGTCGTTTAAGCTATAATAACATTAATTAGCTAAAAGCAGTATTCATTGCCCTAAATTCTTTAGGTACCTATATTGAAAATTACAGGAACCATGTGAAACATACTTTTATGCATTAAAGTGGTAGGTATAGGTTTGGCGTACACTGAGGCGAAATGCCTTCAGCACAAGGCTCCGGCTGATGACGGAGTATGACTGAGCTTCTGAGAGTGGTTGGAAGACCGGTACCTAAAGTCCTCCAGAAGAACTATAACACTGTCATACTCGAGTGTAAAACACCACAAGCATGGCACAGATCATGGTGATACTGTTTTTCAAAAAGAGTTATCAACCTTTTTAAGTAATTTTTTTTAAGAAGGATATAAACACACAGTTCTTAAAAATTACACGCATTTGCTATTTCTAATATTGGTGTCAGATATCAATTTTGGTATATTCATTTGAGTGAATTAGGTATCATTATGTAATTTACAGGGTAAGACTTCTCAAGCATTTCATGCTGCATAAAAAAGGTATTTCTAGCTAAGCATAGAATGAGCTTACCAAACAAAAAAACAAAATTAGGTAAAAAATCATAGATGTTGAAATTTACATATGCTTGGGAAATTAACAATTTTGAACTTCTGGAAAAACGGTTTATTAATATGTTTCGTCGCCGTTACGAATATTTACACGTCACGTCAGCGTACGTGCCACGACACCACCGCTCCACATTACTATTTAAGCTAGTATTTAGGTACAGCTCGCCTGATGGTAACCGGTTACCATGGCCTTAATATTATGTTTGCTCAATAAATCTTTAAAAATGCGCCTTTTGTGTGATAGAAGTATTTCCCCAGTCGGGCTCTCCATTTTGAACGAATAAGTTTAATGGGTATAAACGTCTGATAATATCCCTGTATTGCATTCTCTCGGATCATAAATGTATTTAAGCTAGTATTAACTTATAATAGATAATTCGTTTCAGGTTTCAAAACATTGTGGCCCCCCAAAGTAACCGAAACACCATTTAATAAGCAATGGATTTATAATACTCAGGAAGAAACTTGGCCAAGCTGGCCAATATTTAAACACATGTCCAAAGCTGCAAATGGCCGTAAACTTTTCAAGAATGATTTTACTCCATATTTACATTATTTTACTTTAGCTTCTACAAATGATGCGGTCGACTTGATATCTTCGTCATATAGGAAGCAACATGGTGAAGGATTAAAGCCAGGCCGCCGATGGCAGTTATCGGCACGAAAAAAAAAACCAAAACAAAATATGGTTCGTTGTTACATTTGTGGCTTGAACGTGACAGGTATACCGAAACCGCCCACTTGCCATCACATATTCTCTGCTCTTGTGTTCAAAGGAATTAAGAGATCACTAAAAGCTCAATGTCCTGACTCGATACCATGGCCTAGATTTGGTAAAAACAGAACTGCTTATCCTCACAAAGGTACTTTATATTCTTTTTTTCTCTTAGTATAAAACAGTAAAGACAAATTAATATAACTGAGTTAACTGCGAACGTAGTAATCATCTTTTGATAGATTTTTCTTTCGATGCGGTTTGGATGCGTTCTCTATTTCAAACCCCCTGCGCCTAGCTTCACGTATCGTTAATGTTATGCTAATAATGAAAACTGTCAAACCTAATCTTTATTGTAGAGGGATGTTTCAGAAGATTCCTAGATGTTGGTGAAACGTACGATGAAAGAGGCTGTCGGTTTTGGCCACCACAACAAGGAAAAAACTATATTTCTAGACGACTAATGGCTTTGGAGGCGACCTTGCGGGAGGTAGAAGAAGGCTGCGTGTCCAGCCCACTGGCGTCGTTGACTC
This sequence comes from Laspeyria flexula, assembly GCA_905147015.1. Taxonomy (NCBI): domain Eukaryota; kingdom Metazoa; phylum Arthropoda; class Insecta; order Lepidoptera; family Erebidae; genus Laspeyria; species Laspeyria flexula. The sequence continues at coordinate 3,863,484 of LR989949.1, read as the reverse complement.
CGTTTAGTCGACAAATATCACTGTGGGCTAGGTATCATGCTTGTGTGTGCAAAGGTCGCTACTGTAACAGTGCTCATAAGATTGAACCTCATGTCTTAATAATAATAATTTTCTTTAAGATTGTAAGAAATCAAATTAGTTTAGTATGAACAGAAGTAGGTAATACGAAATACTAGTTAGGTTTTATAATAAATGTTAATTTTAATGTCAACTTTTTAACTAATAGAAACGACTGTATTATGAAACTGACTATACTCGTTCTAAAAGAACTGAGGATCCCGGTTGTAGTTTTATATTGTGAAAACTTAATTATATCTTAATTTGAATTAAGATATAATTAAGAATATTTATTCGTATGGTCTTTAAATAGATTTTCTAAAATGAACATTGCGTTCGTAATAGCAGAAAAACGGTTTATTTAAGACTGGGACTGTCCACAATTCCACGTCACGACGTCGTAACGATTCCGATTTGTGACTATCACTTGTTCAGGAACATTCATTGCTCTGGGATAACTACAATAGATTATTTACTATTATGATTAACGGAAATTTGCACGTTACGTCACCGTACCGTGTCACGACACCGCCGCTCCACATTATACTCTGGTCTCACGGCCTGTTTTATGACAGTACCGGCCGCGCCAGGACAAGCCAACGCACCGTGGGACCGGTCGTGCCTATTGTGGCCTGTGCAGCGTTTCATCGCGCGTCCGATCCGTCGCGAGTAGGTAACTTCAAAGGCGAATAATATTTCATCTTCGACGCTATGTGTTCCGGTTTTATTTAACATATAGGAATGGTGGTAACGGCGGTAACATACGCCGTGGGAACGGCTCGGCGCGTGACACGAATGTAAGCACAAGCCTCGACAGGCGTGGTGTGGCTTGGCGTGGACTATGCTTTCGACAGGCCGTGGAAACAGAGCTTTATATGACGTTGCGACGTGAAGTTGTGGACTGATTTGTCTCTTTCATTTGTCAGAAACTGATAAAATGTTAAATACTTAATAGTCCTATGGGGCGAAAACATTGGTTATTATAAATAAAAAAAAAGAAACTACCTACTTGTACTTGTAATATCTCTTCAGGCCATCTCGTCATCGCCAAAAAAATTTTTTATCAGAAGTTTAAATATAGAGCACACAATCCACAGGGCAGCTTGTGGTGAGCTGAATGTGAGTGGTGATAAGAACTGTGGTCCTGATCGCCCATGTGAGCTGTCTGCATCTCTTTCTTTGAGGCCTGTCTCTGGGTGAGGCACTGATGTCATATCAAGTTCCAGCGTTCTCTGAATACACGATAGTACATCTTTAAATTTTGTTATCAGTTTATTTGGAATAGCGCTATAGTTTTGTGTTACTAAAATTCATAATTTTGAGTTTTATTGGTTAACTAGCTTCTCCTATGACTTCGTTCGCGTAGATTTTGATATATGAACCTCTTAAGTGTTTTCATTGCAAAGATCCCATGCCTATCTTTCTTATCATCATCAGAACCTGAAGTAAATTGAGCCAATTTTTAAAGTTAGACCTCTAGCAATACATTGGTGAAAACCGCATTCAATTCCATATGTTTTTGCTTAATGCGTGTGCAAACATACAGACAGATAAAAATTCTAAAATTATTGTTTTGGCTTCTGTGGCTTTAAAAAAGACCATTGTCAACATGTGGGATGTGGATTAGGCGATCATTGTACCGATAGTCATCTCAGTCAACGGACTGATTGCCAAGAGCCTCGGAACCCAGACCACCGATAGCTTGGTCCCTGTACCCGATACCGGTGGGTCTCCAAATTTTTTTATTGAAAAAAAATCTTGTTATACAATAATGTATTTTATAACATATTTGCTCGTAAAGGGTCTCTTATTTCACCAATTTCAGTGTTGTAATGTATCTCATTACGCACTAGTGCGGTAATGTATAGTAAATTGCACGGCTTCTCATGCTCACATACTAATAATCAAGGGGCTCCGTCTAAAACAAACGGTACCTATTTTTTTAAATCTTAGCAAAGAGTTTTTATGTCAGAAAAGTGGTCAACATTTTACGAATAAAATTAACTTTGGGAGATAAAATAATTATGATATAATTATATAAAATAAACATTTAATTCTTTAATTTAATTAATTTAGACCATAAATTACAACCACAACACTAAAACACAAAAATATTAATTTACTTTATTAGTATTAGTACTGGCTGTTTTTGTGTTTTTGCCTTTAAAAAAAGCGCTGATGTGCGCGCATCGATAATTTGTGACAAGTAAAAATTATTCCGCGCGCTATTTCTTTTCGCTGTATTTGTTTTTTTTTCTAAGAAAGTCAGAATTGTATTTATTTCCTCGCAAATATGTTATAAAACGTCGTATGACATTCGTGCGCTTTGATAATTACAGCCTCTGCTTTCTTGTACCTAGCAATATCGCCTCGGCTGTAATTATCAACTTACCGCACTTAGGTATATCATAATGTACTATTACGTCATGTCACTAAACATAAATAGCCATGCAACAAATAATTGACATTGTTTGGTTTGGGGGAATTATTGTTTAGCTATATAGTTTAGATAAGTTATGATACATATTTAAAAGATGATTTCTGCCAAACCTAAAAACGTAAACAAAAACGAAAAAAGAAAAGCAAGCAGCGATCTTAATCCGTCACTACATTATAATCTAAAATAATGTTTATTTTCACCCGAATATACGCGCCTGTCTACAGGTTACATAACAGATTAATCCATTTAACTTGTGGATTGTGGTCACCTCGCTCTTAGTATTTCTTCGCAGAAATTACATAGTCAGTGTATAACTAGATAATAATGGTTTTTTTTTTATTTTATTTTGATTAAATAAATACATACGTTAAATTAAAAAAAAAAGAATTTCATTTTTTCCGGACAAATCGGCACTTGGCATTTTTAGGGTTCCGTAGCTAAAATGGCAAAAACGGAACCCTTATAGTTTCGTCACGTCCATCCATCCATCCGTCTGTTTTTTTTTATGTGAATATTTTCTGAAATAAACGCTCCGAAAGTAGCATAAATTGATTCACCACACTGCTACATTAACTACTAATCTTACTTTGCGTACCAGTGGTCAACTAAATTATGTGTGTACTTCTTGATTGTTCCAATTCATGTAATTTTTTCTATGTACTTACTTACCTATGTATTTTTCTGAGACAATAAAGATAATTATTATTATTCCTCATTATTACAATAAATTCTCAAAAAAATACATTTTTAAATATACTTATATATAACAATACCCGTCCTGACAGTCGGGTAAAAATACCCCTTATTCCCAGTTGTCACCACTGGCTTCGTTCCCACTGGGGACAAAGGAGAAAAAAAATCCCAATTGTTTCCAGTGGTGACGCTTGAGATTATGAATTCCCGATTATTGTCATTGGTAGAATAATATTTATATAATAAAATTTAATATTAAAAAAATTGTTTATGATTTTAATAACTTTTAAAAAACATTATCGTCCTTTTTGGCAGTCGGGTCATAAAATAAAAGAGGAGTTTGAGTAATCAAGATAAATGTTTAATTTGAAAAATAATACTTTATTTTACTTTATTCACTAACTTTAACCACGTCGTATTTTGACGAAAGTACCTAGGAGGCCTTTTCATATTAATTATATATAACATACCGATAGCAAAAGCGTTTTTTTAAACTACATCTAATTTTATTCGTTATGTCCTATCGGAAAGTAGGAAAAGTTATTAAAATCATAAACAATTTTTTTAATATTAAATTTTATTAAATATTATAAAATACCAACTAGGTACTATTTTAAATATTATTCTACCACTGACAATAATCGGGAATTCATAATCTCAAGCGTCACCACTGGAAACAATTGGGATTTGTGACAACTAATATTTCATTATCCCTTTCGTCACCACTGGCAACAAATGGTATTTTTTTTCTCCTTTGTCCCCAGTGAGAACGAAGCCAATGCAGTGGTGACGACTGGGAATAAGGGATTTCTGGTAGTATCGGCCCACCCTCTTCCTATAACGACGAATGCGGTTCGCTCACGCTCAAACTTTCTGCTTCAGGTAATCGAAGCGCTCTGAAAAGATTATACACGTGACGTGTATAATCTTGGGGCCTAACATCGGTCTCCGAAAACGTCCGTTTCACATAAAGCATCACCCTTGGGCGGGTATTACCCGATCTGAAGCAGATTAGCTTACCAATGAGTGCCCTAGCATCAGCGATACGTTCAATCAAGCCGGCTCATCAGATCTGGGTCGAGTAGCTGTGTCAGTTTGAAATTTAACACCAGCCACTCGACATGCTGCAATGGCTGCACAGTATAGAATTGAATGTGTATCACTAATATCTTCACTGCTGTCTAAACATTCAGACAGCAGCAAATACACACTAGGGTTATATTTTTCTTGTGCGTAGGCAAACGGGGCCTGTCGGCAGAGAGCTTAAAGCAAAGCGCTCCTTAAACGATTATTGCACTGGGTACTTATGTCTATAGCCCCGCAGTCTACATCTTCAACCACTAGTGTTGGATGTGACTGTGGTAAATTATCTGCCAGTCATAAGTGGCGTCGAAGAAGCGAAGGCTGGGCTACACCATACTTCAGATCGCAGCCTTTCAAGTGTAGCGACATCCAACATATGAGGACGCTAGATAACCCGCAACTGATCCGATAATAAATAAGCCGATATTATTATTATCAAGTCTCTTTTTTCACGGCTACACTTCTCTCTAAGGTGAAAGGTATACCCGGTCCTTTCGGAAGGCTTACGCGGGGACACAGGTTCAACACGCAGGGGCCCTAAAAGAATTTTAATTTAGAATGGGATAAGACACTTACCGTCGCCACATCATGGCTGCACTATTGTAGTACAGCTATGATTTGTCACTGGTAAGTGGCTATTGTATAATATAATAATAATAATATTCTACCACATTCACACAGCGCCTTCTAGTCTCAAAGTAATATTTGCTTGTGATATGGGTACTAAACAACTGATATACTACTTAAATACTTTTTTTTTTGTAAATACATACATATTATAGATAAATTACACCCAGACACAGAACAAACCTTTATGCTCATCACACTAAGATTTGTCCTGGGTAGGGATCGAACCCATGACCTCCGGCTTAGCAGTCAGGGTCACTAACCACTAGACCAACAGGCCAGTCAAGGTATGATGTTATGGAATCAAATAAAGTTGGGCTATGGGCTTGGGTGTTTGGTGGAATGGTGGTATTTGGTATACGGGGACAACGTCGCCTGCTTGCCTTCTCCAGCGGTGAATATATGATGTTAAATGAGGATTTGGGAAGACGGTGACTCGCCTTACACTAGATGGGCCCCTTACACAACTGACGTGGGGCGAAGTGCACGGGTCTCAGGGCAACACCGTAGTGCGCGGGTTGTCGACCGGGACGTCATTGTCAATAATATTGATATACATACATACCTACATATAAAATATCATTGTAAGTTAGAGACTTCAATTATATTAAATCAAGGAGCCTCATATCATAGCTCTATTTATATAATAGTTTAATAAGTTTGGCCTAGTGGCTAGTGACCCTGACTGCTAAGTCGGAGATCGTGGGTTCGATTCCCACCCAGGACAAATCTTTGTGTGGTCACCATGATTGTTATGTTTGTGGTGTAATTTATCTGTTAATATGTATGTAGGTATGTACAAAAAAGTTAAGTAGTTCCGTATCTTTGAAACTGTAACACAAGCAAATATGATTGTTTGAATTGACTGGCCTGTTGGTCTAGTGGTTAGTGACCCTGACTGCTAAACCGGAGGTCGTGGGTTCGATCCCCACCCAGGACAAATCTTTGTGTGATGAGCATAAAGGTTTGTTCTGTGTCTGGGTGTAATTTATCTATAATATGTATGTATTTACAAAAAAATATGTATTTAAGTAGTATATCAGTTGTTTAGTACCCATAACACAAGCAAATATAATTGCTTACTGTGGGACTAGATGGCGCTGTGTGAATGTGGTAGAATATTATTATTATTATTATTAAGAATGTGGTAAAATATAAAAAATAAACAATAATTAATAAAATCCTGAATCATTCAAATCCAATCCAAGGTATAAATCTAATTATAGAAAGCCCTTCCTTCGGGTTGGGTTTTTGATATTAAGTATAAGCAAATTTTACTTCTACTTCAAAAACCATGAGACCTTCTTCACTAAAACCTACATTCTTTTTCCTAAAAATATTTTTCAGAAATCTGTTTTTTTTTTCAAACAGATTCCTTGATTGTATTGTATTGCTATTGTCATGTTATTCATGTGACATATTATAACTTTTATGCTCATACATAGTTTTTAATAATGTGTTCAATTTTAATTTGTAAATATATACTCCTAATACTTTATTTTTGTAAAAACAGTATTTTTATTCAATGTGGTTTATTGTATCAGCCGAAAAAATCTATTGAAATATTTGCTGGAACCAATTTACCTGATATTGTATATAAACAGAAAATTCGGCACACGTATTCTGAGCAAGCAGTACTGGCAAAATACTCAATAGACAAAAGTTTCACATTACAAGCTATGTTTAAAAAGTTTTCAGATAAAGTCTACAACGGTGGCACTTCATCATCGCTAAAGATGAACAATTACTACAAATTTACTACATCTTTGCCAGTAGCACTTTACGCGAATCACTCGTATTATAATACATTTTCTTCACCCGATCTACCGAATCAGAACAAGCAGTTTGAACATTTTATAATTGTGAATGAGAAACATGTTAGAAATCAGCGTACACCTAAGAATATAACTTCAAGGAATTCAAAACAGCATTTAAAAAAAAAAGGTAGCACAAATGTTGAGTACATTATTTTAGATCTACCAGCTACAACTAGAGAAGCAAAATATAGTTACGCAGATGATCGTGTAAGAACTGTTCTATCTCCGTTGCAAACATTTGCAACAAAAACTTCGTTGAGTCCAATAACTGATCCTTACGACCGCGACAATAATGACTCAATGGCAAGCAAGGATTTAAAATATATACCAATATTAACACTTTTTCGAGAACCAGTCATGATGGACTCTAATGAATTTGATAACAATTCGATTATACTCAAAAATTCGAATGATTATTTACTTAATCGTTATGAAACGACAAGAATATATTTGGATCATAAACGCCTAAATGCTGGAGAAGCACAAGATGACAAAATGCTTAAAACTGTAAAAGATTATTCAGTTACTGCCTACCGTTATGGACCCGATAACACTTTTCCATTATCAACAAATATTGACCTGCTTGGACCAATTAACGATTATCCAATTCGAAAATATTTAAACCCTAATTATGATGATATTATAAATATTTATAAAGCTACAACATCGGTATCACGACCTAACAACCTTTTTCATCGTGCACATACAAACAGAAATGAACTATATTTTACTTTTCCACAAACAACTTTTTCAGAGAATTACAATACTTATGATCCCACTCACATCTTCCCCGTCTCGGAGAATATTAAAATATTTAGACCAATTAAAGATTATCCGGTTCTGGAAAACTTAAATGCCTATTATGATACAACTGATTACAAAACTATTATATTTTTTTCGAAACCGATAAATGGCGAATATCGTAAATATAACTCCAAAGATGATACAGCGCCAATAAATATGAATCGCTATAAACCTACAAAAAAATCACTTGTACCACATACGGAACGGACTGACTACCGTTATCGACTCAATAATACTTTTCCAATATCAGCAACTAACCAAATGTTTGGACCAATTAAAGATTATCCAGTTCTAGAATTATTTAACCCGGATCATGATTTAAATAGTTATGAAACTACTTTATTTTTATCACAATCAGAATATGTTTATCATCGAAATAATAACAGGGACGACGAATTACACCATACTTTTCCACCGACAATGATAATTGACCGTTATAAACCAGATACTTATGACCCTTTTCAAGCATCAACAATTACTGAAATGTATAAACCTCAAAGAATATCTTCTGAACGTTTAAGTTCTTTTGATTCTACAAATACCTTGCGAATGTTAGAGAGTATTAAATTAATTGGTACAATTAAAGATTTCTCCATTTTGGATAGCACGAATTCTCCTAAGTATGTTATGAATGATTTTAAAAGTACTTTAATGTCACCAAAACCAGACAATCTTGAGAATATTAAGTATAGCAACAAAGATACTTATACATTCACAGCACCTGTTATTATTGATGGTTATAATTCGGCAAGAATTTCATCAAAAACTACTAAGTTTCTGAAATTATTGAACTTATTTGGACAAAGAGCACATTATACGGAAAAAGAAAAGTTTACTCCTGATAGTAATACAAAAATTTACGAAAAAATAGTATATTTATCAAAACCACGAAATGATTACTATGATGAACAACGTGAAAAATATGCATCTGTGTATACGTTTTACAGACCAGTGATAATTGATCACTACGAACCGGTTAAGACACTTCCTCATGGCTATGATACTTATGATCCTACGAACATCATGGTCTTAGTACCACCGAATATTAAAATGCTGGCACCAACAAACGATTATCAAGCTCTCATAGGCTGGACTCCTTACTATGATATAAATGTTTACAAACCGAATACAACTCTATCACAACAAAGAAATATTTATAATAGAAACTTAAGCAAACCTAAATCGCACTTGAGTTTTCAAGCATCAGTAATTATTACTAAAACTGATAAATCTCTAGGAACTTCTGAACGTCCTTATGACTCTACAAATACTTTGTTAAAGAATATTAAATTATTTGGGCCAATTAGAGATTATCCCATTCTGGATAACATGAATTCTCCTAAGTATGATATACATGATTTTATAATTACTTTATTCTTACCAAAACCAGACTATCCTGAGTATGATAAGTATACCAACGAAACTGTTTTAACCTATACATTCACAGCACCTGTTGTTATTGATGGTTTAAATTTGACAAAAAAGTCTTCAAAAAGTAATACGTTTTCAGAAGTAGTGACCAAAAAAATATTAAAAACAATAAAACATATGATACAAGAAAAGTTTACCCCTGATAATAAAATACAAAGCTATAAAGAAAAAAAAACGAAATCACGAAATGTTTACTATGATAAACTACTTGAAAAACACGCTTCGCAGAGGTTTAAAGATTACCTAGAGCGATTCAAGCTTATATCAAGAAGTACTTTCCAGACACATAAGTACGAAAAAAAAATTTCTTTGAAAGGCAAATTATTTGTTTCTGAGACATCTTTAGACAAATTCACTACACAGAAGATACGTATTCTAGATCACGTAGATCTATCCTTCACTGACCCTGGTATTTCTACAATTCCTTACCACTACAACAACGACACAACTGCAACCCAGAAGAAAAGTAACCTATTTACTATTGTATTAGATAAGCCTAATATCGATAATTATGAAGAATATATCATAACCTCGGATAAACTTCATTTAACTGACCAGCCAGATGATTTAGCGTCTATAATAGACAATAATAATAATTGGTCTGAGTTTATGCAGATTTTTCATCCAACACTACTTATACCAACCTCTCCGCCATTGTCAATCGCTTTAGAAACCGAAAGTTTTTTAAAGCCGTTATCAAACTGGAACACGGCTTTTGACACAAAGAAGTTTTTGAAAGCTTCTAGTTGGGATAAAGGTATCTCATTGTTGTATGTTAGCACTAAGTCTGTATCAACAACGATATTACCTGAAAAACTAGACAAACTGAATGTGATGCCTATCCATCCTAAAAGCTATCCATTTAGCTCAGCGAAGCCTGCACAAAACGAATCAGATAAAGGTACTTTTGTTAATATAATATTTTTAAGAATAAATTTCGTTTAATATATAATTTACTAAGTTTAGATATGGGCATGATCGTCACCATGATGATGTTTGTGAAAGTCGCCGGCGATTGCGGTACAGGCACTGGACGGTGGCCTGTTGGCCTATTGGTTGAACCCTGACTGCTAAGCCGGAGATTGTGGGTTCGATTCCCACTCAGGACAAATCTTTGTGCGATGACCATGATTGTCATGTTTGTTCTGTATCTTTGTTTAATTTATTTTTAATATGTATACACGTATAGATGTACAAAAACAAATGTGAGTAGTTCCGTAGCTTAGAACCCGTAACACAAGCAAGTAGTAAGGCGCCGGGAGTTAAGCAAACGTGAAAATCGTGAGCGTTTAAACATTTAGTATAAGTAACCTATTTACAATAATATGGTTTCCAGAAAAATAAATAGAAATCTTGAGACCTTGAAGAAGATGGTAGATCGTCGACTTAAACGCGATTTAACATATTTGGCTCGATAGAAAAAATTCACAAACATACCTGATTTTTTTGTTTGATTGACTGGCCTGTTGGTCTAGTGGTTAGTGACCCTGACTGCTAAACCGGAGGTCGTGAGTTCGATCCCCACACAGGACAAATCTTTGTGTGATGAGCATAAAGGTTTGTTCTGTGTTTGGGTGTAATTTATCTATATTATGTACGTATTTACAAAAAAAAATTTATTTCAGTAGTTTATCAGTTGTTTAGTACCCATAACACAAGCAAATATAATTGCTTACTTTGGAACTAGATAGCGCTGTGTGAATGTGGTAAAATATTATATTATTATTATACCTCTAACTTCTATTTAAACCAAAAAATGCGTAATTTTAATTACAAGGGAAATTATCGATTACTTTTTAAATAAAACACAATAGCTGTGTTCGAGAACGGACCTGTGTTGCGTTTTGTGAATTTTTATCGCATTTTGTTGTAAGGTATAGTAAAAAATGAATTATAACGCGCAAGATGAGAGAACGCGAAGAAAACGAATGCAGTACGGTAAGTGTCATGTCATACAAATAGGTTTACAAGTTCAGTTTTATTCGATCATAGTGCCACAGTGCAAAAATTTTAGTAGTAGGTACAACACACAACAACGTGACTACATTTTTTTTTTCTTGAAATAATATCGTCATTGTTTCGATTGAGCTTTACTGAGTACTTGTCTCAAGCGAATTCCGACACTTTTTTTAACCTTCAAAAGTATTTCACAATATAATTTTAATAAAAAAACTGGCCAAGTGCGTGTCGGGCCACCCACAATGTAGGGTTCCGTAGTAGCCCGTTATCACAATATAGTACAATTCTGTTGTTCTTTATTCTGAAAAGGATTTTGTATTTGGTACAAAATTTATCCAACACCCAAGTTCAACGACTATTACTGCCAAACTAATAAAGTTATCTTAACAGCTATACTTTTCATTTAAAGTTCATAAAATGCACTATCATCATGAATTTTTACTAGATTTTTCAAGCCAGCAGTTTAGCTTTTAGAAAGGGGGGAACGCCCTACTGGAACAAAAATTTGCTTTTTAAAGTTTAATATTTCGTAAATGGATCATTAAATCGAAAAATAATGTTAGTAACCCCGAAGTCAATTTAGAAGACCTATTCAACGATACACCACACGATGGGGTAGACGACAAAAACAATATTCATCCCCACTTCACATGTATGGGACTACCCTAAAAAAAATATTTTCCAAAACTTTGTCGACGTAATTGATATACACACTCCTACAAAATTACAGCTTTTTAGTACGAACGGTCTCTTAGCAAAACCTCCGACAGACAGACAGACAAACGGACATAACGAAACTATAAGGGTTTCTAGTCAGAACTACGGAACCCTAAAAACGAGATTATTTACTATAAATTGGAATTATTATTGCGGTTGAGATGAGACGTTAAATTAATTTAAACAATTTTATTTTATTTCGACACTATATATAATGTCTTTTAAAGCCAATGTGGTACAATATATAATTAATATTGATATCTAATTAATTATCGTTTTTTGGTTTTTAGGTGTTTCTCTAGATGGAGTAGTATGGGTGACGACACTATCGTTGAAGTGAAATGGAGGTAGCTGCCAAATAATAAAATAAAATACCGCGCGCCTGTAGAAAGTCGTGTGGGTTACTAGGCAGCGACAAGGCGCTATCTGATTGGCCAGCCATGTCAGTTGCATGATCGCCACGCGCATGCACTTCAGTCCAGCTGCAGGCGCGTCATCCCGTTAACTACGAGACGCGCACTAATGGGACTCTGACTCACTCCCGCCAATTTTGTACCTAGTTATTTAGTTAGTTTTAGTGCTAATATTAATTTTGTACAGTTATTTATTAAACTTCATTTCACGCGAACTAACTCATCTTCATTTACACCCCAACGCTAACAAATAGAATTTTGCGTTATATTACAATAATCCAAAATATAATATAAACAAAAATAGTGATTGGTTTTTTAATGACAAAGGGTTTTAATACAAATACAAGTATAAATACAAGACGGCTGAGATTCATTTTTAGGGTAAATAGAGTGGGGAAGACCAAATAATGGAAGTATTATACCTTCACTGTGTACATTGAATCGTTTTACAAACTTTGTTTAGATCATAGTAGTAAGATATACCTACAACACATCTAGCCATAATGAACAAAAAACCGGTTAAGAGCATGTCGGACCATGCTCAATGTAGCGTTCCGCAGCAAAAAAAGTGTATCTTCATAGCGCTTACGTCCGTACGAAAAGCGTAGTTTTTCGGCAATAACTCAAAATAATTTTAGTTGGACTATTCGAAATTATTTTTCTAAAGAGAAAAATGAAAACCCTTTAATGCCCTTTATCGTAATATCCATGTTATTTCACAACTCAAATAAATATAGGTACCTATATTCTATTTACGCATTGCATTGCATATTATGTTAGGTACTTTAAAAAAATCATTTTATATTATAAAACAAGAGACTTGGTTCATTACACTACAGTAACATGAGCAAAGCACATTATTTCAAAATACTGCACTATTGAGGTTAGCGTTGTTTCACTGGTAATGCTGCACTGTGGCATCTCGACGAACGAAATATTCAAAATTTGTGCGCTATTCTGCCGTGCTAAACAAGAACGTCGTAATTGCATTTCACAAGTCTTTGGAAAATGGTTCTAAGATTGATGTATTTAGACACATTTTTCTCTAAACTTAAGCACGCAGTTGAACTGTTTTTAATTGGTAAGGCAGTATTGTTCGCGAGCGCTAGAGCGGGGGCATTTCACGCCTGCTCCCCTCAAGCCCCATTCCTCACCCCCTCAAAATGAGTAGAATGCTGAACTCACGGCGCCTTAATTTGGGACTACATGAGAATGTGGTAAAATATTAAAAAATAAACAATCTATGCATATAAAATACTTTATCCTGAATGAATGACTGATTGACTGACGGATCAACGCACAGCCCAAACCGCTGATCATAAAGACCTGAAACTTGAAGGGTATGTTCTTTGTATGACGTAGGCATTCGATAAGAAAGGATTTTTCGAAATTCTACCCCTAAGGGGGTGAAAATGGGGGCAAAGTTTGTATGGGACAACGTGATTCCTAGGTCCAATCTACACATCAAATTTTGCATAAACATTCTTTAACAGAATTGATGGAAGCCGTATTTTGTATTTTATTGAAATTCATTCAAAAATCCCACAGAATAGGAAACAAGTGTTTATTTAAAAAAACCAAAAATCCCGACTGCTTTGCCTTGCCAAAAAGTAGACTTTGTTAGTCAATAATTATTATGTTACTTACCTACCTATTATTACTTTGTGAATTTCGATAGTGCTATATAATTAGGTTTTAAATTATGAATGTGACTTATTTCCATCTTTTTAGTCATTTTTAGGCAGTCGAGTTTTTTAAATTAACTTTTTTATTTATTGTATTTGAAAGCACGTTTTCTAGCTTTCGTTTTTATACATGTTTTCTTTTAACTATTTCACTTAACTGAGCAGTTGCTAAATTAAAGAACGTCGACAGCAAACCTCGCACGACGTAGCATGATGTTATATAGCCTAAAAACAAATACACTCATAAGCTTTATAATATTAGTAAGTATAGCTATAGAGATTCGGGGATGAATACGAATATTATAACAACACCTTGCACTTTCAAATCGGTCAAGTTATTAGGGTTACAAGAGACAAGTGGAGCCGCGAGCAATAGTCAATGCATATATAATTGAATTAGGCTATTAATTAGCTTTCAACTGATACCCATATTGCGATAACACTAAAAAAATCTGTTTTGACAGTTTACGGCCGCCATATTGGTTTTTTTGTTGATTTCACATAGCCTATGACACTCGGGGGAAAAATATAAATTTAATGACACCTCACACTTTAAAATCAGCCAAGCCGTTTACACGGACAAAATGGAACAGAAATGCCCACATACATAATTATACATACGCGTGAAAAACATTACCCTCCTTTTTGCCATTCGGGTAAAAAACAGGATTTTAATTTTACGAAGTACAGTTTTCGTAACTGGTGGTTCGTAATGGTTACTAAAAAATTCAAAATTTGGCATGTTGAGTTTTGAAATAGGGTAGTAAACTATTTTGACCAAGATCCCAGAGCTCCCAGACGTTACGTTTGGTTATTGATTTATTAACATGATTTATTAACATTATTCTGTACACATACCTATATAAAAATCAGCACTCAGGAAACAAGTAATGGTCTACTTAAGATCCCATTAAGGAATATATACCCTCATCTGTTATTTATTAGTAATATGAAATAAATGATAGATACGAATATTAAGAATTGCTATAGCACAAAATACGTTGACGTCTGTTTTTTATATTCTTCCATGTCAATATAATTGAAGTTCAACGGTAGCTTTTAAAAACATTACCTGATAGTACTTGAAAAATAAAACTTGCTACTCGCTCCGAGATGTCACTAAAACTTAGTGGACATACTCGTATCTCTGATTGTCGCCTCTGCGTTCTAATAAGACCTATCATGGCGTAAGGTAAGATTAAACATCTCTTTATTAGAATGACTGGATTATGGCCTAAACCTTCTCAGCTCTCTAGTTAGAGGTGAGGAGACCCGACCCTAGCAGTGGGACTTAATGGGTTGCTGATGATGATGATGATGATTATTATTAGAATAGTCAAAAAACAAAAACCGGACGGATGGATAGATGGAAGGACATGACGAAAGGATAAGATTTCCGTTTTTGCCATGTTGGCTACGGAACCCTGATAATAACTACTAATTAATATTAAGTGCCAATGACTGATACTTATGTGATAATAACTGTACTTTTGATGTCAATTATTGTACTTTTCGAAACCATTTTGAATTTTTTTTGTTCATAATTATCACTAAACTAAATGAATAATTAAATAGTAGTTAATAAGATACTTTTTTGAAGTTTTCAAGGGCGCTAATTACGAAAATGTTATTTATTTTGACATAAAATAAAATTCAACCCCTAAAGGGGTGATTGCCAGCTTTGTGTGGAGAAATTTTATTGAGCGTCTTTTTCCTTCAGAACTATAAATGGGTGAATTGCACAAGCAAAAAAAATACACGGCAATTCTGAGAACGGTAGTGCAATGTGTTGGTTTTATGATTTTGATTATTTTTAATAGTAAAATACTTAGGTACACTACTACACTACAGCGGCAAAAAAAAAATTATTGAGTAATGTGCTCTATTACATAAAAAAAAAAAATTACAAAGTGACATTTTATCATTACGGTGACTTGTCCTGAATCGTAAAGAGTAGCTTCGTCAAAATTGCGTTCTTGCGGCCCCCGTGTCTTTCCTCACTTCAAATCACGCTCGCCTCTGTTCATCGGAGCGCACGCACGCGCCACAACATGCGTGGATTCCCGCCAAAAAGTAAATATATATCATTTCAGTGATATGGGGACAAAAACAGTTTCATTTCGGTGGCAATCAAAATTGTGTTTTAAATTCGAGGCGAAATTTTAAATTCGAGGCGAAATTTTAATTTTGGTGGACGATTTATCATTTCAGTTTCTCCCTCGAGCGCAGGCTTGATGACTTCCAGCCTCCCAAACAAGCCGGGTTCCGAAGAGGCTATAGTACCATAGACCACATACATACGCTGCAGCAGGTTATACAAAAGACCGAAGAGTATAACCGGCCACTATGCTTAGCGTTTGTGGACTATGAGAAAGCCTCTGATTCGGTGGAAACATGGACAGTGCTACAGGCACTCCAGAGATGCCGAATTGACTATCGGTATATCGAAGTGCTGAGGTGTTTGTACAGAAACGCCACCATGTCAGTTCCTCTCCAGGATCAGAGCTCGAAACCTATCCAACTGCAGCGAGGTGTGAGACAGGGAGATGTCATATATCTCCGAAACTGTTCACAGCTGCGTTGGAAGATGTCTTCAAGCTTCTGGACTGGGACGGATTTGGCATCAACATTAATGGCGAGTACATCACCCACCTTCGGTTTGCCGACGATATCGTGGTCATGGCAGAATTGCTGGAGGACCTAAGCACAATGCTCGGTAGCCTCGATAGAGATTCTCAACGGGTGGGCCTCAAAATGAACATGGACAAGACGAAAGTTATGTCAAATCGCCATGTAGCGCCCGCCCCTGTTACTGTTAGATTTATTAGATTAGAGCTCCCTCTAATCTCGAAGTTGTTGACGAATATAATTATATACCAAGGACAAACGGTCCGGTTAGGTAGGTCCAACTTCAAGAAAGAGGTTAACCGCCGAATCCAACTCTGATGGGCAGCGTTCGGGAAACTACACGCTGTTTTCTCGTCCACAATACCCCAATGTTTGAAGACAAAAGTCTTCAACCAATGTGTGTTGCCAGTGATGACTTATGGTACTGAGACGTGGCCGCTAACTATGGGGCTCATTAGAAAGCTCACTGTCGCTTAGCGAGCCATGGAAAGGGCTATGCTTGGAGTTTCCCTGCGTGATCGAATCAGAAATGAGAAGATCCGCAGTAGAACTAAAGTTGCCGACATAGGTCACCGAATCACATTGCTGAAGTGGCAGTGGGCAGGCCACATAGCTCGCAGAACTGATGGCCGATGTGGCAAAAAAGTTCTCGAGTGGCGGCCACGTATTGGAAAGCGCAGCGTGATGTGGACCCCCGCCAGATGGACCGACGACCTAGTAAAGGTTGCGGTTGGCCGTTGGATGCGGGTGGCACAAAATCACTCGCTGTGGCGGAAATTAGGTGAGGCCTATGTTCAGCAGTGGACATCATTGGGCTGATATGATGATGATGAAGATGATGAAAAATTCAACCTTAAATATTTCAGTAAGTTTTGAGATATCCACTCACACATGTTACAAATAAAATAAATAATAGAATATTATAAAAAAAATCTCACCGAAATGATACAAAAAAATCATTGTTGAAAATCACCCAGTGATCAAAAAGAGAAATACGTGTCTATTGCTTTTTTTTAAATTCTATCTTTTGTGATAAAAACGTTTGACAACTAAGTAGTCGTTGTTTTTATGGACGGATAATACGCAATTAGCACTTCAGTTAAGAAGTGAGTTCATGGGTACTTTTTAGTGTTTGAAAAACTTAGCCTAAGGGGTGAAATATGATTGTGTGAAAATTATTAGAAATTTTATGTCATGTTCAAGGTTTTCAGGGAAGCTAATTACGAAAATGTTATCTTTATTGACGTAAAATGAAATTAAATCCCTGTAGTGGGGTGATAGGTACATGCAAAATTCATGAATTGAAAAAGATTTATGTAATATCGAAATCTACGCCGACGAAGTCGCGGGCAAAAGCTAGTAATTAATAAAATCCTGAATCATTTAAATCCAATCTAAGGTATAAATCTGATTATATAAAGCCCTGCCTTCGGGTTGGGTTTTGGATTTTATAAGCAAATTTTACTTCTACTTCAAAAACCATGAGACCTTCTTCACTAAAACCTACATCCTTTTTCCTAAAAATATTTTTCAGTAATATGTTTTTTTTTTCAAACAGATTCTTTGCTTGTGTTGTATTGTTATTGTCATATTATTCATGTGTCATATTGTAACTTTTATGATCATACATAGTTTTTAATAATGTGTTCAATTTTAATTTGTAAATATATACTCCCAATACTATATTTTTGTAAAAACAGTATTTTTATTCAATGTGGTTTAGTGTATCAGCCGAAAAAATCTATTGAAATATTCGCTGGAACCAATTTACCTGATATTGTATACAAACAGAAAACTTGGCAGACGTATTCTGAGCAAGCAGTACTGGCAAAATACTACAAAAATTTCACATTACAAGCTATGTTAAAAAGTATACATACAGATAAAGTCTGCAACGGTGGCACTTCATCATCGCTAAAGAAGAACAATTACTACAAATTTACTACATCTTTGCCAGTACCACTTTACGCGAATCACTCGTATTATAATACATTTTCTTTACCCGATCTACCGAATCAGAACAAACAGTTTGATCATTTTATAATTGTGAATGAGAAACATGTTAGAAATCAGCGTACACCTAAGAATATAACTTCAAGGAATTCAAAAAAGCGTTTTAAAAAACAAGCTAACTCAAATGTTGAGTACATTGTTTTAGATCTACCAGCTACAACTAGAGAAGCAAAATATAGTTACGCCGATGATCGTGTAAGAACTGTTCTGTCTCCGTTGCAAACATTTGCAACACCAACTATTACTGAGTGGCCCAAACTAGCAAAAAATTCTTTGAGTGCAGCAACTGACCCTTACAACCGCGACAATACTGACTCAGTGGCGAGCGAGGATCTTAAATATATACCAATATTATCACTTTTTCGAGAACCAGTCATGATGGACTCTAATGAATTTGATAACAGTTTGATTATACCCAAAAATTCGAACAATTATTTTTCACTTAATCGTTATGAAACTACAAGAATATATTTGGATCATCATAAACCCCTAAATGCTGGAGAATCACAAACAGTTACACAAAGTTCCAAACGTTTATCAACATCGCAAATATCTGACCATAACGTATCAGATGAATTCATATATTTTCCAAAGCTAGCAAAAAATAATATGCTTAGAACCGTTAAAGATTATTCAGTTACTTCCTACCGTTATGGATCCGTTTACACTTTTCCAATATCAGCAAATATCGAAATGTTTGGACAAATTAAAGATGATCCAATTCTAGAATTATTGAGCTCTGTTCATGATTTAAATCGTTATAAAACTACTACAATTTTATCACAATCAAAATATATTTATCATCTAAAAATAAACAAGAACGGTGAATTACACTATACTTTTCCAACAACAATGATAATTGAACGTTATAAACCAGATACTTATGACCCTGTTCAAGCATCAACGATTACTGAAATGTATAAATTTCTAAGAAGTTCTTCTGAACGTTTTAGTTCTTTTGATCCTACAAATACCTTGCGAATGTTAGAGAATATTAAATTACTTGGTTCAATTAAAGATTACTCCATTCTGGATAGCATGAGTTCTCCTAATAATGATATAAATGTGGTAAGTACTTTAATGTCACCAAAACCAGACAATCTTGAGAATATTAAGTATAGCAACAAAGATGTATTAACTTATACATTCAGAGCACCTGTTATTATTTATGGTTATAATACGGCAAGAACTTCATCAAAAACGAATAACTTTTTAATATCAATGAACTTATTTGGACCAAGAGAACATTATACGAAAATAGAAAAGTTTACTGATAATAATACAAAAAATTACGAAAACATATTAATTTTATCAAAACCACGAAATGTTTACTATGATGAACAACGTGAAAAATATGCATCTGGGCATATGTTTTCCAGACCAGTGGCAACTGATTATTACGAACCTGTTAAGACGCTTTCTCATCGCTATGATACTTATGATCCTACGAACATCATGGTTTCATTATCACCGAACATTAAAATGCTGGCACCAACAAACGATTATCATGCTCCCATAGTCTGGTCTCTTCACTATGATATAAATGATTACAAAACGAATACAACTCTATCACAACTACAAAATATTTATAACCGATATTTTTTTGAAAATTTCAGTACTTATGACCCTACAACAACTTTGACAAAGAATATATTATTTGAGACAATGAAAAATTATCCTATAATTGATTTTGGAACTACTTTTTTCTTATCAAAATCATACAATTCTGAGAATGATAAGTATACCTTGGTAGATGTTTTAACCTATACATTTACAGCACCTGTTGTTATTGATGGTTTTAATTTGGCAAAAATGTCTTCAAAAAGTAATACATTTTTAAAATTAGTGACCAACAAAATATTTGAATCAACAAAACATAGTATGATACAAAAAATGTTAGCTCCTGATAATATAACAAAAAGTTATGAAAACAAATTAAATATAACGAAACCACGAAATTTTTACTATGATAAACTACTTGAAAAATATGCATCATTGTATACGTTTCACAAGCCGATGATAGTTGATGGATATAAACCTGATAATATAACAAAAAGTTATGAAAAAAAATTAAATATAACGAAGCCACGAAATTTGTACTATGATAAACTACATGAAAAATATGCATCATTGTATACGTTTCACAAACCGATGATAGTTGATGGATATAAACCTGATAATATAACAAAAAGTTATGAAAAAAAATTAAATATAACGAAGTCACGAAATTTGAACTATGGTAAACTGCATGAAAAATATGGATCATTCTATACGTTTCACAAACCGATGATAGTTGATGGATATAAACCTGATAATATAACAAAAAGTTATGAAAAAAAATTAAATATAACGAAGCCACGAAATTTGTACTATGATAAACTACATGAAAAATATGGATCATTCTATACGTTTCACAAACCGATGATAGTTAATGGATATAAACCTGATAATATAACAAAAAGTTATGAAAACAAATTAAATATAACGAAGCCACGAAATTTGTACTATGATAAACTACATGAAAAATATGGATCATTCTATACGTTTCACAAACCGATGATAGTTAATGGATATAAACCTGATAATGTAACAAAAAGTTATGAAAAAAAATTAAATATAACGAAGCCACGAAATTTGTACTATGATAAACTACATGAAAAATATGCATCATTGTATACATTTCACGAACCGATGATAATTGATGGATATAAATCTGATAATATAAAAAAAAGTTATGAAAAAAAATTAAATATAACGAAGCCACGAAATTTGTACTATGATAAACTACATGAAAAATATGCATCATTGTATACGTTTCACGATCCGATGATAGTTGATGGATATGAACCAACAATACTAACGAAAATATCGAAAAGTTCTGACCTAGTTCCACATGTTGAAACTTTCCCAGTACCTAAGAGGTTTAAAGATTACCTAGACAGCCTCAAGTTTATATCAAGAAGTACTTTCCAGTTGCTAACGAACATGAAAAATGTTTCTGAGGAAGGCAAATTATTTGTTTCTGAGATATTTTTAGACAAATTGACTACGCAGAAGATGCGTTTCCTAGATAACGTAGAAGTTTTAATTTCTCACGACTACAAAAAAGAACCAACTAAAACCCAGAAAAAAAAACCAATTAGAACCCAGAAAAAAAAAAAAACTAGAACCCAGAAGAAAAATTACCGATTTACTTTTGTAATTGATAAGCCTAAAGCCGAAAATAATGAAGAATATAATAATATCATAACCCAGGATAAACTTCATTTGACTTACCAGTCAGAAGGAGTAGCGTCTTTAAAAGACGATTCTAAGTGGTCTAAATTTATGCAGATTTTTCTACTAACAACACTTACAACAACCTCTCCGCCATTGCCGAACGCTTATGAATCTACAATTTTTATAAAGCCTATATCAAACTGGATCATGGCTTCTGAGACAAAGCAGTTTTTGAATGCATCTAGGTGGAATACCTTTTTGTATATTAAATCTCAAAAGTCTGTATCAACAACGATATTACCTAAAAAACTAGACGAACTGAATGTGAAGCCTATCCATCCCAAAAGCTATCTATTTAGCTCAGTGAAGCCTGCACTAAACGAATCAGTTAAAGGTACTTTTGTTAATATAATAACTGGATGTATAAAGATTTAAGTAGCCACAGAACAATGAAAGTAGTTAGAATATCTTTGTAGGCGGGGCAGGCGCGCCGCAGATATGATCCGTTTTGATCATATGTGAATAATCTCACTTTAACGTCATAATATAGTCGCTATCGTAGTGTTGTCGTGCATAACTAGGCGTAAAAAATAAATTAACACGTTGAACGCCGAGATTCCATACACAATAGAAAATCTATTGTTTGGGGGTCACCGGTGACCCCTGTGGCGCTCAAAGACTTAATCTAACTTGCGCTGTCCTAATCTGTAGTGAATGAAGCCATGTATGTAAGGTAACCCGAGGAGGGATATCTTTTCACTGATGATAAGTCTAAAAATTTTTAAATACAATATAATTTAATATTTGACATTATTGTACAATTATTATGTACTCGTAGTTTACAGACGAAAACGATACATAAGGGAACAGATATAAAATTGTAAATTGCTTTCAATTTCATGCTTTTCACCTTATTTATTTACAGATTACTTACAACTTTTCTTACAGATACTTAAACCTAATACAATATTTGTAGAACCTTAAATCTATCAAACTTATTCAATAAACTACTTTCTTAAAATACAATACAATATGTAGCCTTTTTAAATTCGTTCAGTGAACACGAGAAAATATCTATTTGGTCAGCGACCATGTTGAATGTACGCCTGTACGCAGTGCCCGTGTCGTGCGTAGGTACGTTGGACCAGGTGCGCGCCCTTGGCAACTCAAAAGTATATTGACTAGCCTGTTGGTTTAGTGGTTAGTGACCCTGACTGCTAAGCTGGAGGTCGTGGGTTCTATCCCCACCCATGACAAATCTTTGTGTGATGAGCATCAAGGTTTTTTCTGTGTCTGGGTATAATTTATCTATAATATGTATGTATTTACAAAAAAAATATATATTTAAGTAGTATATCCGTTGTTTAGTACCCATAACACAAGCAAATATAATTGCTTACTTTGGGACTAGATGGCGCAGTGTGAATGTGGTAGAATATTATATTATTATTATATTATATACTATGTCGGTAAGTGTGGGTGTGAAACACCTCTGCTTACCCCTTCGGGGAAAAAGGCGTGATGCTATATGATGCTATATATACTATGTCGGTGACAGTGCTACAATTTCGTTTATATTCATCATGATGATGATGATAAATAATTTATCTATCTATAGATTTGGCTACTAAAGTTAAGTTAACAAAAGAATTTTGACATAAGCTCCATACAAAATGTGTCAAAATTCTAACTTTAGTAGCCAACTCCATAGATAGATATATTATTGAAATCGGCCATATATCGATAGTGCTGACCAAGTTGCATGCAATGTCGATATAACAAAACGGTTTTTAAGGTGAAATCGGCCGTATATCGATAGTGCTGACCAAGTTGCATGCAATGTCAATATAACAAAACGGTTTTTAAGGTTCCATATTATTATGATTAGTTGGGCCGGAAGCTACTAGTAGCCTCCTTGCTACCTCGACCAACCAAAATGGCAAAACCCTTATAGTTCTGTCATGTCCGTCCGTGTGGCACAGGCATTTTACACGATGTACGTTGATGAAATTTGGCGAAAAGGTGTCGTGTGACTACGATTTAAAAAAAAATGCTTATTGGCCCCTGCAACTCCCCCCTCCCCTGCATCACGAGCGCGTTGCCGACCCTTAAGAAACCTATTCACTCCTTTTTTGAAGAACCCGGTACTGAAGTCCATAGGGAAAACCTCGTTAGGGAGTTCATTCCACAACCTGATAGTTTTTGGGAGGAAATTCATCTGGAACCGCTTTTGGTAGGTAATAAAAATAAATATTTTATGCATATATACAATACATATTATTATGCAATATATTTTAAGCATTTAAATCTTATAAGATTTATAATTTTGGTTTTTATAAACTGTATAAAAATACATGTTCAAAAAAAATTTTTTTTTATCTTCAATTTGTTTTTTACTTTTTTTAATTACTCGTCTAAGCAAACTCGATGGGGTTGCGTCATTTGAAGACAGAGTTCCGAGTAATCATCAGATCTACTCCAGTAGGACATCACTAAGTAAGTTAAATTTATATTGCAAGACTTGATGATATACAGTTACCGGGACAGGTGGATCCAAACAAAAATTTATAAAATGTTATTCATTATAATAAAGCAATCAATAAACAATGCAAATTATTTATAAGCACAGATTTATTATTTTTTAGTAACTTTATAGGATGGAATATTTACCGAGGTAGTTCACTTTGCGCCGTATCTCAAAAACCGATGGGAATATGAAAAAGTGTACAGCACTATGTTGTAGACAATTTGATAATCTTTCGTTAAGTAGTAGGATTTTTTCTCCAAGTACGTACCGTTTTTGAGTTATAAGCCAACAAGTAAAAAATGGTACCTTTACCCCCCTCTCCCCACTCCGGCTCACCATCGAAACGTCAGAACTTTTAGTATGTTCACTTTTTAAGCATCCTTAACAAGTTTTCAAAGAAATCGCTTAGGTTCCTTTTCACGCATTCTACAACCCCTTTGTTGACTGAACTGTGTACCGTTTTTGAGTTATTGCCGAAAAACTGCGCTTCCCAATAAAAAGTCGTAAGTCGTAAATGAAGATACGCTCTTTTACTGCGGAACCCTACACAGCATGATCTGTCATGCTCTTAACCGGATTTTTTATCATATTTCAATAACAGAAAATATTTTAGATAATTTATAATTTTCATTTATTTTATGTAGGTAGCCGGTAGCCAGAACTACTGCATGTATGCAAACCCAATTTGATCAATCCTTATATTTTTTTTTTCTATGTTGTTAGGAGATTAGACTGACAACTATTTTATATTCTTTTTAAATTTATATATTAAGTATATAAATATTCTTTAAAGAGTTTTCATAGTCATGATCGATTTTGAAATGTTTATATGGAGATTTGAAACCAAAAATTTTAAATTATGCATTACTTTTTTTATATTTTCTTACATACAAACCTTGCCTCGGCATTAGCAAATACAACAAAATTTTAAATTATGCATTAGTTTTTTTATATTTTCTTACATACAAACCTTGCTAAGCAAATTCCAATTAAACTCCTTGTCAATTCGCTGACAATATACAGAGTTAAGTTATCTATATAAAATAGTTCATTCGCAAATAGACTCTCCTAGCTTACTTTCAACCCTTAACTTTATCACTACAACACTACAAATCTCGAAATCCTTCGCCAAAACTATTTTCACTTTAAATTAAAATAATAAATATAATATAAAAAAAAAATATTTCGTTTTATAACCCTGTTACTAGAATGTCTCGATCATACAATGATATGGTATCCAAACACCCCTCCGTTGATGTATTTACAAGTAGTCTCAGTAATTTTAAGTCCCAAATCCATTTTAGGCTTCCATGGCTCTAGCTCTAGAAAAATGATTAAGTAAGCCTTTTTGTTTATCATTTTTTATAAATAGATTTAGTACTAATTCACTCACACACTAGGATTTTAAGCTTTATAATTTGTCAAATTTTTACAACTAACACACAACTAACCATTATTCTATTTGGAACATTCTGTGCACACATATTTAGAGTTACAATCTAGTTTTACATGATACCTATTGCTCTGTTAACCTTACTGTGATTGTAATTTGCTTTGTGAGCAAAAATAAAAAAATAAATAAGGGTTCCTAGTCAGAACTACGGAACCCTAAAAACTAGAAACAATGTAGGTACTTGTATGGTGTATGGTGCATTGGAGGTATTACAAAAAAAAACATATACATAATATTTGGTTTTTGATCAAATGCAAGTATAAATTTCCGAAGTAAAAAGATACTCAATAGGTACAATTTATCCATACAAACTTTGGTCCCCTTTTTGACCCCCTTAAGGGTAGAATATCGAAAAATCCTTATCAGATGCCTACGTTATACAAAGAACATATCCAATTTTCAGGTCTCTACGATCAGTGGTGTAGGCTGCGTTGATACTTCAGTCAGTCATTGTATAATATGTATTATCTTTTCAATCAAGAAAATTTATATTAATAATAATAGTTTATCGCAAAAAGTTTTTTCTCTAGTAAACTATTTTTCTACACCTAAAAGTCGAAATTTGATCACTGTGCGCCGTACGCAGGCAATTTTTACCCGACTGTCAGGACGGGTATTGTTTTTCGCGCGTATCTTGTATGTTTGTAAATTTCTTTATTCCCACGAATCTTCCAAACGGCTGGATGGATTTTGACAATTAGGGTATCGTTAGATTTGTCTAGAAAACCCAAGTGTCCTAAGATAGGTTTTAAGAATAAAAAGACTTAAACGGCAGGCTTTTGACGCCAAATTGTAAGAAGTACAATTTTTTTTTAACCAAACCTATCAAATTTGGTATCAAAATAAAGAGAATCAAAAGGACATTTATATTCAAAAAGAGATTATACATAATTGAATGGTTCCAAATTGTAAGTAGTTCTTTTTTTTTTTAACTAAACCTATCGAATAGACTATCATAATCATCATCATCATCATCATATCAGCCCAATGACGTCCACTGTTGAACATAGGCCTCATCTAATTTCCGCCACAGCGAGCGATTTTGTATATATTTTGACTATCATAATAAAGGGAATCAAATGGAGATTACAAAATATACATATGTTATGTATTTAAATTTAATCAGGTATAATAATATTACAATAATTTTACGGTATTTTTAGTGCGTTGCTCTCTGTTGATTTTTTGCAGTCGGGTTATTAAATTTTTTTAATTATATTTACTTGTTTACTTGGACGCGTGGCAAATAGAGGTACAGCTCGCCTGATGGTAACCGGTTACCATGGCCTTAATATTATGTTTGCTCAATAAATCTTTAAAAATGCGCCTTTTGTGTGATAGAAGTATTTCCCCAGTCGGGCTCTCCATTTTGAACGAATAAGTTTAATGGGTATAAACGTCTGATAATATCCCTGTATTGCATTCTCCCGGATCATAAATGTATTTAAGCTAGTATTAACTTATAATAGATAATTTGTTTCAGGTTTCAAAACATTGTGGCCCCCCAAAGTACCCGAAACACCATTTAATAAGCAATGGATTTTTTATAATAAGGAAGCAACCTGGCCAAACTGGCCAATATTGAAAAACATTTCCAAAGTTGCAAATGACCATACATTTTTCAAGAATGATTTTACTCCATATTTACATTCTTATACTTTAGCTTCTTCAAAT
The DNA here is from genome assembly GCA_905147015.1 of Laspeyria flexula. Taxonomy (NCBI): domain Eukaryota; kingdom Metazoa; phylum Arthropoda; class Insecta; order Lepidoptera; family Erebidae; genus Laspeyria; species Laspeyria flexula. Next base: position 3,836,244 of record LR989949.1, on the reverse strand, counting down.
GATGCGGTCGAGTCGATATCTCCGCCATATAGGACGCAAGATGGTGACGGATTGGAGCCAGGCCGCCGATGGTGGTGGTGGAGAACGACGACGAAAAAAAAAACAAACCCTGTTCGTTGTTACATTTGTGGCTTGAACGTGACAGGCATACCGAAACCGCCCACTTGCCATCACATATTCTCTGTTCTTATGTTCAAAGGAATTAGGAGTTCACTAAGAGCTGAATGTCCTGACACGATACCATGGCCTAGATTTGGTAAAAAAAGAACAGCTGTACCTCACAAAGGTACTACATATTATTTTTTCTCTTAGTATAAAACAGTAAAGACAAATATAACGGAGTTAACTGCGAACGTAGTAATCATCTTTTGATAGATTTTTCTTTCGATGCGGTTTGGATGCGTTCTCTATTTCAAACCCCCTGCGCCTAGCTTCACGTATCGTTAATGTTATGCTAATAATGAAAACTGCCAAACCTAATCTTTATTGTAGGGGGATGTTTCAGAAGATTCCTAGATGTTGGTGAAACGTACGATGAAAGAGGCTGTCGGTTTTGGCCACCACAACAAGGAAAAAACTATATTTCTAGACGACTAATGGCTTTGGAGGCGACCTTGCGGGAGGTAGAAGAAGGCTGCGTGTCCAGCCCACTGGCGTCGTTGACTCCGTTTAGTCGACAAATATCACTGTGGGCTAGGTATCATGCTTGTGTGTGCAAAGGTCGCTACTGTAACAGTGCTCATAAGATTGAACCTCGCGTCTTAATAATAATATTCTGTATGATTGTAAGAAGTCAAATTTGTTTTATTAATTAGATTTTATAAACATATTTAATTTTAATCATCATCATCATCATCTCAACCCAACATCCCATTTAATTTTAATGTTGACTTCAAATCACATCTTTTAAAATAATATAAAAATGAATTTATTATGAAACCGGTTATTCTCGTTCTAAGAACTGAGGATGTCCGGTTGTAGAATTTATAAGGTCCTAGTTTTAATATACTACTTACTGTAAAAAACCTAATAAGGTATATCGTTTCAAATATTTGTGTGTTCTATAAATAAATTTTCTAAGCTTTGGTAAACATCGCGGCCCAAGATGCAAAAGAAGGGTTTATTTACGACTGGGACTGTCCACAATTCCACGTCATGACGTCGTAACGATTCCGATTTGTGACTATCACTTGTTTAGGATAGGAACATTCAATGCTCTGGGATAACTACAATAGATTGTTTCAAGTCAAAGTAAACGTAATGCAGCGGCATCGTGGGGTGAATTTTTTCGAAGCTGTATGTCACGTTACCATACCGTGCCACGACACCGCCGGCGCTCCACGTTACGACGTTGCGATGTGGAGTTGTGGACTGATCTGTCTCTTTCAATTGCCATGAAAATAATAATAATAATTTAACATTTTATCAGTTCACGACAATTGAAAGAGACAAATAGGATTATAATCATACAAGATTTTTCGTGCAATCTCGAAAGATGGCGCTTCTGTGCTGCAAGTGCTATTAATAGTTAAGAACACGTTCTTTTAGCGGCAACAACATAAGTTATTAGTTATGTTTATGAATAAGAAAAATAAACTGTTTTGTCAAATCCATTCCGGTTGCACGTCATCATCATCAAAAAGTTTAAATATAGAGCACACAATCCACAGGGCAGCTTGTGGTGAGCTGAATGTGAGTGGTGATAAGTACTGTGGTCCTGATCGCGCATGTCCAGCTCACATGGGCGATCATGATCTCAGAATCTAGATCTCTTTCTTTGAGGCCTGTCTCTGGGTGAGGCACTGATGTCATATCAAGTTCCAGCGTTCTCTGAATACACGATAGTACATCTTTAAATTTTGTTATTAGTTTATTTTTAATTGTTGTATACTTTGATATAAATGTTACTGGAATTATTTATTTTGAGTTTTTATTTGTTAGACTCGCGACGCTAATATACTTAGTCACACCAGACGTCATCCTATTATCCACATGCTCCTTTAATTTATATTGGCATTGGGTGAGTTTTTGTTTTTATGAGTAAGCACCTTTTATTTTTGTTTCAAAAGCCATAGGACCTTCTACATATATTAAGAAACCTACAATCTTTTGCCTAAAAATATTGTTCTTGCTTGTGTTGTTATATTGTTATAATTTAAAATTTAAAAACTTACTTTACTGTAAAACATATTGTAACTTTAATGTCTGGTCTGTCGAATCAGGACAAGCAGACAAGTATTTAACTGAGACATTATGTAAGAAATCAGCGATAATTCAAAAAATATTTTCGAGGTTTACAAAAAAGCAGTTTAAAAGGAAAACAATTTCAAACATAGGATACATTGTTTTAGATCAACCAGCTACAACTTTAAGAGAAGCGCAATGTACTTAGGTCGTCCACTAATCACGAGAGGCTCGAAAGAGGGGGAGGGGATTTGGACAAATCACGAGAAATATCACTAGGGTGGACATTTGAGGAGATTAAAAAAAAAACACGTGATATTGCCTAGGAGGAAGGGGTTTGGTCTAAAACTTCATCAAAAATCTGCGTCCACTTGCGCTGATGATTCTGTGCAGCGCTATGTATTACCGAGAGGCTTGAACCAACAAGAACATAGTAGTCCAAATAATGATAATTATTACAAGGATAACAGATATGAAGTAAGTTGATAGACATTTTTTCAAAACAAATAGTTGTTTTGAAATTATGTCTATTTACTTATTCTATCAACTTACAAGGACCGTAAAAGTTACAGTTTGTCATAAGTAGTAGTCGTAACCTTTTTGGTAAATTAGAAGCCCTTCTACAAAAAACAAAACAAGACAAAGCTTAACATCAAACCATCCAGATAGAATGATTAAAAAAAGGCAGGCTCGGATGTGTAGCGCCACCCCTGCTCCCGCGCCGGCATGCCGCATTCGGCGACGGGCCGTGGCGAGGGCAACATGCCGCGCACAATACAAATATTATTCCTGTTACAATATTTATTACTAGTATATGCAGAAGTATTGACTCCCAGATACTTTAACTTGGCTTCGAAGAAGAAGATTACGGCTACAGCGACCTGCGGAGATGAAGGCCCAGAATGGTACTGCAAGCTAGTAGGAGCTAATGCCGGTCACGACGAACATGTGATACAGGGACAGGTATGTTTGTCTTATTTAGCCTAATTTGTGCATTTATTTATGACTTTCTTGCGTGATAACAACGGCGTAACTACATAATGCGTGCTACAGAAGAAACGCATTTAAATATTTAGTTTCGATGCGATTTCGCGAAACTGTTGTGTTATTTTTGCTTTGTTTTTCATCAAAACTGTGTTTATGTTATGTTAATTAAAGTATTGATTAATTAATTAAATTTGATACGAAATGTAAACAAATATATATACCTGGTATCAAATAATTTAATTATTGCTATCTTTATCGTCGCATACAATTTACAGATATAGTGGTAGCAATCATTTTTTTTAATAAATAATTTTTGTTCAATCGCTACAAAATGTATGACATATACAGGGTGTATACGACGATACGACATTAAATGAAACCACGTGTAGCATGTGATGTTAGAAGGCTATACCAAAAAAATTAAACAGAAATTTGCAATAGTTTAGACGCAAATGTACTTTCTTTATGTCACAGTTGTTCACAGTTTTAAACAACCTGTAGGTATTTACGTTGATCGTATGTTGTCATTATGTCATTCAATTCATTTAACTATCTCTGACTCTTTCATATTATCTTATCTCTTACTCTGTTCCGCACTTTTGTCGTCGTCATGTCGAAAACGTCATGATAGAAAAATAATGTGTAGTTTTATATTCTTAAATTTTTCGACTAAATAATGTGTAGTTTTTTTTTTTTTTTTTTTTTTTAATTATTTTCTTTTTTTTTTAATAATTTTTATTAGAATATGTTTATAAGGGTTAACACTGGCTGCCTTTTCATTTAATGTCGTATCGTCGTATACACCCTATATAAAAGTTTACGAGAGGCGACTTTTGCTTAGGTAATTTATTTGGATTACGAAACGAGTGGTTGTACAAATGAGACGTGGCCACATTAATTGAGCTATACCTATATGTAACTAATAATCCTTAAAACAATCTATGGTTTGGAAATTTAATCCAGAACAGATCAAGATAATCATTTTTTGAGTGTAGACTGATTATGATTTATTTTGAATGTTCACTGCAAAGACTCTCGCTTTGGCCGAACAATATGGATGATGGTGAGGGCAATCTATAGATGTAGGAACCAAGATGAGGGATCAGGTTTACTATGACTGAAATATTTAAAAGGAACTGAATATATTATATTTTTAGGATTTACTCTTTTTTACCCGCGTATTAGATAAAACATTATACAATTTTATCACGTCTTTTTAATTGCAGAATCAGATTAAAAAAATAAATTTAAGTTTTTTCATGCTTATTGCTGCCGCGCGGTCTAATATTGCGGTATATCAGTAGTTTACTATATACTACTAAGCATAGAATACATTAATAATTATTTATTTATCGCTGCGAGAGACGGCCATTGATACACATCAAATAATGGTGTCTCATCATCATCATATCAGCCCAACGACGTCCACTGCTGAACAAAGGCCTCACCTAATTTACGCCACTGCGGTCTGGTAATGGTGTCTAATTTTTCAAAATTCCAATGCAATTTTGACAAAAAATATAACATGGTAGGTACATACAAATGCTATTGGAACTATTCTGCTATTGATTCTGAACTAAAAACTTTCAGGTTTTAAAATTGTGAATGTATATTACTAATAACATACCTAAATAATAAACAATGTGTAATAAAAATAATAATGAAGTAGGAATAAAGGTGTAAGTAGGTATATTGATTCACGAAATCTTTAGGTCTATAGTATTTGTAACTTGTTATCTACCTCGACATAATTATAGTAATTTTCCTTGGTTTATTTGATACAAATATAAAGATAATATAGTCATCCCACAGCTGGGCAAATACGTTCAGACGATAGTCTCAGTAATATTTATCTAACGTTTTCGTGCCGGCTGGGGCACTGACTGATATCAAAATTTATATAAATTAAGGTAAAATAAGTGCGAATAAACAAATAAACTTAAATTACCTTTACCATTCGCACTAACAGTAGAAAATAATTAGTAAATGAATTCCGTTGGGCAATTTTAAACCCTATAGTAATAAATAGAACATAAAATTGCCATACAGACAAATTTCAACTTACTTACATTGTCAATGTGAAGTCCTGTCGCCTGTTACAAAATAATTCAGAATAAAAAACAAACGTTCTTCCTCGTAATCAGTTAATAACACGATGACGTAGTGGTGCTACTGGGTTGCGATAACATGCGATAAGCTATCTCCGTCCGCCCAGCATCCGACTGATAACGAGTTCGATGCTCCGACAAACTAAAAAGCTTGCTTAGCTTTTATTACGACATTATCAAGAAATAAAATATGTTTCGGTTGAAATATAACAATATATTTCTCTAAAATCCTAAGGAATAAAGTCTTTATATTTATAGACTTTAATGAGTGAATGAAATGAGAGTTGTCTAAAGAAAAAGAACTCTAAAGCTTGACAGCCTAACGTTTAAAGATACACTCGAGAAAATTATTATCGAAAATATTAAGAGTCTTCTTGGTTTAATCTCGAGTTTATTAGTAAGGGTAAAAAACATGCTCTAGATTCTCATTTTAGATAATATTTTCTATATAAAATCTTTGTAAACACCTACAAGAATATTGAGTAATGCCCCTGGTTCTGCAGGCGACTATAGACTGCGGTAACCGCTTGCCATCAAGCCTGTTTGCTACCGTCGTGGTAGAAAATAGTAATTTGTATTATTATATTATAATAATAATATAATAAGAAGGCAGTACTTCTGGACACGGCATGCATTGTGAGGAGGTTCCTCTCTCTGGAGCCCTAACCACCGGTAGCTTGGTCCCTGTACCCGATACCAGTGGGTCTCCAAATTTTTATATTTATAAATGTATTTTTTATATATTTATTTAAAAATCTAATTTTTTGTGAATCTATTTTAATAAAGAGGAATAATAATATAATAATATTCTACCACAATCACACAGCGCCATCTAGTCCCAAAGCAAGCAATTATGTTTGCTTGTGTTATGGGTACTAAACAACTGATACTACTTAAATACATTTTTTTTTGTAAATACATACATATTAACGATAAAAAAACTACAAATCGCATTTCGAAACTGAGAATACGGTTCCTGCATACGAAAATTTGGTAATCTATATTTACATCGCAACAAAACATGAATGTGTCTATAAATAACTTCATTGAGTTTAAGCGTGCTTTGAATTAAACAACAAGCAATAGTCACAAAGTTGAGTGATAATTTAGTAATGGTTGCTCAAATATTTCTTTATCAACCGAACTTTGATCCTATCATATCTGACGGTCGGTTTATTTTTTGCCTCCACTGAGTATCTATTAGGTTAATACATTGACATCGGTATTTTTAATTAGATTATTAGGTTGCGCACCAAGTTATTCATAATCATATCTATATTTTGAAGATACTATTTATTTTCTATGCTTCTATGGCATAGATATGTAAAAATATATTAAATTAAGTTTTAATTTGAAATAACGTTATTCATGATGAAGCTTTTTTTATACAGAGGCATCACAAGCGGCCTAATCCTTATTTCAATAACGTTATAAAATTAAAGATAATTATTTTGAGCTGCCTTGGTGGCGCAACGTGAAATATATACGACTGCTGTGCAAGAGGTCCCGGGTTCGATCCCCGGGTCGGGTGAAAATTATATTGGGTATTTCTATCATGAAATTCCAGTATGAAGATTTTCCCGGAGTTTGGTAAACAAATGTTCCCGGTTGATGACAATAGGCTCGCCCTCTATTTCATGGGACCAAACATAGCTGGCGAAATGTGGGTGTGAAACACCTCTGCCCACCCCTTCGGGGAAAAAGGCGTGATGCTATGTTATGTTATGTTATTTTGAGCGGCTTATTCCCAGACATATTGCACATGTAACCCATTGTTCTCGAAAAATAAACTTTCATATATTAGTTCCCCCTACCTCCACGACAACTAAAATTCATCATCATCATCATCTCAGCCTATTAAAATATCAAATATTATTTTCTTTCCCACGACATCCATACACAAATTTTTAAGTATGGTCAGGAAGAAAATTGTGGAGAAAAATATTTAAGAACCACTTTAATTTAATGATATAAAAATTAAATGCGTATATAATATTATGTATTTTTTTTTTAATTATTTTTTTTTAAATGACTACGCCCGCACTAGGGAACCAGCCCTGTGTCGCGGGGAGCTTTACAAACATGGAACTAACGGACACAAAGTACAACCAGACTAGAAACAAATATCTATAATATAATAATATATAATATAATATAATATAATATAATATAATATAATATAATATAATATAATATAATATAATATAATATAATATAATATAATATAATATAATATAATATAATATAATATAATATAATATAATATAATATAATATAATATAATATAATATAATATAATATAATATAATATAATATAATATAATATAATATAATATAATATAATATAATATAATATAATATAATATAATATAATATAATATAATATAATATAATATAATATAATATAATATAATATAATATAATATAATATAATATAATATAATATAATATAATATAATATTCTACCACATTCACACAGCGCCATCTAGTCCCATAGTAAGCATAATATTTGTCTCGTGTGGGAATCGAACCCAGCACGGCGATGTAGTGGCGAGGCGACCACCTTAACCACTGTGCCACGGTGACAGTCAAATGTATGATTAATCATTTCAAATAAAAGTCGTGGAGGTGGTGGTACTAAAATTATGGAGGTCTGAGAACAAGCCTTTTGAGCTACAATTTATGGGCGGACTGTATGGATGTTAAAGTCTGGCCATCCGTTCTTTGCACAAGAAAAGAGCGGTAAATTCAAAAAAACAAGGGGTTACAACATCGACTATAGACTGAAAAAATGCGTTTGATACTATTATCTCAACTTAAGTAAATATCAACTTTCTAACTACGCCTTTTATAGCTTTCGGCATTATTTTTCAATAATTTCAAAAGAATATTGATTGAAAAACACTAAAAAGACAGTGACATGACAGTTAAAAATATTGCCATGTATAGATTTTAAAAAACAGTCCAGTGCAGAGAACCGGTAGCCAGACTCTAGTAGCGAGTTAGCGTTAATAATAAATAATCAAATTAACGTTAATTTGCACATAGTGGAAACAGCACAGCGTGCCACTTCCATAGACAGCACATAGAACGCAGAATATTGGTATTAAATACCCACCAAAAATATAAATATAAAACCGGGTAAGAGCATGTCGAACCATGCTCAGCGCTTGTTTACGTCCTTTTTAGGTTTCCGTAGTTCTGACTAGGAACCCTTATAGTTTCGTTATGTCCGTCTGTCTGTCTGTCCGAGGTTTTGCTAAGAGACCGTTAGTACTAGAATGCTGTAATTTTGTAGGAGTGTGTATATCAAATACGTCGACAAAGGGGTATTATATTTGCATAGCATATTTCATCTGATCAAAATGTATGTAATAAAAATATCATTGAGTGACCCTGACTGCTAAGCCGGAGGTCGTGGGTTCGATTCCCACCCAGGACAAATCTTTGTGTGATTAGCATGATTGTTTTAATAATAATATTATTATAATAATATAATAATATTCTACCACATTCACACAGCGCTATCTAGTCCCAAAGTAAGCAATTATATTTGGTTGTGTTATGGGTACTAAACAACTGAAATACTACTTAAATACATTTTTTTTTGTAAATACATACACATTATAGATAAATTACACCCAGACACAGAACAAACCTTTATGCTTTATGCTTATGTGTCTTAATTTACAAAAACAGAGAATGCATGTCTCTTGCCTTGTAAAAACTTACGTAGTCAAAATGGGCCCTAAGTAAGAGAATTAGGCTCCTTTAACACTGGCAGACTGTAAGTATCTGATAAACTGTATGTGACGTCACTGAAATCTTTTAACAAGTTTCGATTAAGGTAACAAATACTGCAAGATACACGCCCTTATTAATAGTTAAATTACTTCAGATCTCAAGGGGTTTACTCTGAATTTCGACATTCGATTGGTCGGTTTTGATGTCGTTGTCAAATGTAAGGAAATTTAGATATGGTCGCTGTCACTTTCAAATTTCAAACTAATCGATTGTCGAAATTTAGAGTAAGCCCCCATACTCTTAATTTTTGTCGTGGCAATACTCGTAACTATACAAAAAAAACATGGTAACATTTTGATGCGACAGTGCACTTCTATTGAAATCCTTTCACCTTTCACTACGTATTATAAACAAATGTACACTAAGATGAGACGAACCGAAAGATAACTCAAACAATAACAACAGCCACCACTTCGTAGAAATTCGGCAATGTTCGGGCTTCCTCGTGGTCTTTTTGCGGACATGTGGCGGCCAAATGGGTCTGAGCATCCCATTTGACGCCTGCCCTTTTGTTTTTAAACGACTTAGAATAATTATGAATGCCTTTTCTGTATTGTCTTATTAAGGACGATTTTCAACGAATATCAGAGTTTAATAAATGAATAAAATAAGTTTCTTTGAAACATGTTAGTTTTGTGAAATGATTATAAATTTAAAGAAAATTTTCATTAATATAAATTTTGAGACAATAATTTTGTCGGGTTCGATTTGGAAAACCGCTAGCTATGATTTTTTTTTCAGCCTGTACTCTGGAATTCTGCCTGATAAGTAGGTAGTCATCAATTTAAATAGCTGGAAATTATTTAGGTCTTGCGCCGTAATAATGTATTTTGTTTCTTCTTTCTCAAAGGCCGAAATGCGTCGCTACCTTCCCCTTTATGAAATAAAGATCTGATGCTATAAATATTTATATTAATTAAATGTTTATTTATTGTTAGGTGTGCGACATTTGCGATGCATCGAACGACACAAAAAAACATCCCCCGGAGTATGCGGTGGACAGCTTCGAGACCTGGTGGCAGAGTCCTCCCCTCTCTAGAGGCATGAAGTACAATGAGGTCAACTTAACCATCGATCTTGGACAGGTACGTGGTCTTTTTACAAGTTTTACAATTTTCAATTTATGTATATAAATATAATATATATTACATTTAAATAACTAAATTAGTAACACTAGAATATGTTACAATAAGCCAATGACAAGTCGTCACGTATAACAATAGACTAATTAAAATTATGTGAGCTATTACAAATTAACAAATTTATGTAAATCTAACACTATGGTAAAAAAAAGAGAAGCAGTAGTTACATTTATTCAAAGAAACTATGACTCAATAAACGCCTCGCTGTACATTCACTTGTTGAAAAGGGATCGATATGCCGCTTACACATCTCATTAAAGTTTCTGCATGCTCGCACTATGCAGCTGTTCTGCCTATAATTGGTATTTAGATGTATTGCTTCGATTAGTGACGGTTTAGAATACATAATGTTACTACCCCATCTCGACCCGTGGGTGTCGTAAAAGGCGACTAAGCCTTAAACAGACAAGAACACTGCAAGAAAAGGAAAATTCGAAACAAACCCCATACCAACTCGTCTGGCCAGCGTGGTATAGTAGGCTAAACTCTCTCCACCTTTGGAGGAGACCCGTGCCCAGCAGTGGGATGTTTATTTGTTGAAATGATGATGATGATGATGATTTATTGAAGAAGGCTATTATAGGCTATCTATATAACCTCACGCTACGGTCTATAGAAAGTGAGTAGTGACCAAACAAAGTATGATGGGTGCGAAGCCTCGGGCAACAGAGTGTAACAATAATATGTTTGTTTAGGGCAAATCTTGGAAATTGAATTTGAACCTCTTATCGGTTTCCAATGAAACTGAATTTTTGCATACATAATGTAAATCGAATGACAATGAAATATTATTATGAAATGGAGCTCATATGACGATGGAGTCGGTGCCTGTATCGGGAAGAGTGTTACAAAATGACGGCACCTCATCAAGTTTGAAGTCGTTTCATATGATTCGTCCAGACTAGGATCGTAGTCTTCAATAACTTGACATACAAACATTTTAATTGTAGTTTGAAACTGACCAAGTTTAACATTTCACCCGAAATCTGGATATGTACATTTAAATGGCGTCTGAATTTCGATCACACGACACAACTGCTAAGTTAATTTAGAAAAGATAAATCGGTAGCTTAGAATATGTATAAATATGGTAGGCACTTAGCCATCTTCAAATCTATACCTCTATTACATAAAGTTCAAAATTGGTTGTTTAGTTGAACGCTCAGATCTCAACAACTACTGGTCCGATTTCAATAATTCTTTCAGTGTTGGATAGCCTATATAACATTAAGCTAGGGCCAATAAGAGCTGAGCAGTTACCAAACAAATAAGCACAGGAGCGGAACGCAGGGCAAAAGCTAGTACCTACATAGTATGAAATAAAGTTACTTTCGCTGTATGGACGCTTAAATCTTCTAAACTACGCAACGGATTTTAATGAGGGTTTCCCCAATAGACAAAGTGATTATTTGATTAATTAGGAAGGTTATTATTACTTACAACCTATGCGGGCAAAACCACGAACAGATACGTGAACACTCTGGTAAGGCTTTTGATTGATAGATGGAATATCCCTTATTGCACTCTAGTAATATAAAATAACATAAAATACTTACCTCCCCCCCCCCCCCCAAAACCACACACTCACACTCACACACATCTCACACAATCTAGTGTTAAGATGATACCTTTTATATTGTGTTCTGTTAATAAAAAAAAATGTATATATTCTTAATTGGCTATAAGATTAGTTAATAAGCAAAATTGTATAAATTAAGAGCTGTGGATTTTATGAATAACCAAATAAACAAATAAACATATTTAAATATGTAAAGAAATCAAGGTCACAAAAGGTAGTGACTATGGAGCATTTATCGCTGTAAGCGATTTGTTTCAAACGTTAATAATAAAATTGTGCTGCTTCGTGCTCTCGAGGTCAAGAGCAGACCTCTGACCTTACGGAAGATTTCTACGATTTATCTACGAACAAATATTTGTTCAATCTTTACAGGAATGTTCTGTAAGCATTACCTCGGTTTCTTTGGGGTAGTGGGATGAATGCTAAGCGCTATAGATGCAAAACGTATTTTTTATTATTATTACTTAATTGATCTTTTTACCTATACTTGGGCCGAAATGCATTTTGAATGTTTGTAAACAATTAATAGTCAAATTGTATTTTTAAGATTTATATTATCTTATGCATTGGCACAGTGAGCGCTCTAAAGTGACAAAAAAAGATAGAAGCATAGAAAAGTGCGGTTCTATTATTAATTTAAGAATTTATCAATTGAATCGTAGGTAATTGTATCTCAATAGCAGTTTTCATTCATTTATAAATTTTATATTTTGATATTTAGTCTTACATTAGTAGCAGAATACCAAAAATGTTTAAAACTGTTATTTAGATCAAATTACGATTCGTAAATTGGGTCTCAATAACAGTTTACTTGACTTGACAGTTAGACTTGGGGCCCAGATGTGGTGCAACCGTAACATCCTATGTTGCGTCATGTTTGAAGAATTATTTATGTATACAACAGCTTATAAGCGTTTACCAAATGATGTCATAGGATATGACTGTACTAACCGAATTGTGTTTAAATAGACATTGATAATAATATATCGCACGTCACAAACAAAAGGGTATTAACTTCAAAAACAGTGTTTTGAGATAATCGCTTTTGTAAGTTTAAAAATGTATATCTGTGGAACTAAGAGTTCAAATTTATTAATAGATTTTTTATTACATTCTTCTACTTTATGTTGAGAAATTTGAATTTCACGTGAGTGTATCAGTTGTTATTTTAGTGTTATAAGCACAATTTATACGCATGGGTGAAGAAGATACTGTTTAAGCAGTTCAAATGGCAAACAAATTAATTAAAACTTAACAGTAATAGAGTCAAAATAATACTGTATAGAATATTAACAAAAATTGTTTTTGCTCTGAAATTAACAACCATCATGTTGTAACTCGAATTTGAATCGTGTGGCTCCTACGATCTCTGTGCCGCAACTGAATCAACTAAGATACGACCGTATTACTGTTTCAGAGATAGCGTGAGTGGACAGTCAAGAAAGAAGTCTGTCGTTATATCTCAGAAACTATTTAAGCTACAAATACCTTTGTCAAACCATTTTATAGAGAAAAAAATCTAGTTTTCGCAACACTAATAAAAAATACGACTTTTTGGACTTAATAACCTATTGTTTGAGACGTGCGATATATACTTACAAAAAATTGGCGTATAGATGCATAATCACAGTACTAAAGTTACACTCAAAATTGTCGCTGACATACTGTCAATTTTAAATTAAGTTTTTAGGAAATATTTTTAGTAAAATCAGTCTTATTTAATACACATCAAAAATTATTTCTTTTAAAAGCCAAAACCACACTCAGTTATCAAAAAACGGCGCTCAAAATAGAGCTCAAAGTCGAGTTCAATAGTCACAGAATTGTTTCGCTGTCGTGAGATGTGAAAGTTAAAAGGTTTAATTGCTTTAAAAAAAGCAATAAAACTTTACTCCATAGATCCTATCCTAACTTCCGCATTTATAATTCGCTTATAAAACTAAAATTAGATAAGATAAGATTGACTGGTCAAAATAGTTGCCGATCGGAAAAACTAACACAAAAATTTGGTAGGTATTTAGTATTACATAATCACAGATATAAATCTTGATTCTAATCGAAGCGCTTATTGTGAATGGTGCGTTCTATACTTTGTTAGATCTCAGCACATTTGCATTCCTTCGAACAAATAAACCTAAATTGTTGTGCTTAGCGCGAACTCCCATAATTCTGTTCTATAATTATTTTATGTCCCTACAGCGGGATGTGAGGTAACAGAGTTCGATGAACCCGTGTAAAGTTATTTGTAGACATGTCCTGAATAGACATGGTAAGGAGATGTGTTGAGGATAATGTATATTAGAAACTAAGCATTCTTCGACGAATTGTTGTTAAAAGTGTATAAGTTCAAGGAGTGTGGGCAACGTTGCATTTTGACTGATGTTGTGTAGCTTTAAAATATTATAATAAAAAGTACTAGGTTGCCATCTTGCATAGAAAATAAATAAGTGACTACTTAAACACTTTAAAATAATATAAAATCATTGAGTAGAATATAATATGACACGAATGGTCATATTATATTCTAGGTACTCCAGAGTATTTCGAATCGAGTTTGTAGAATATCGATATCACTGTCAATTTTTTTAAATTTAATATGGGGCCATTTTTATACATCTGATAGTGCTGTTATAATCGGCTAATATCAAGACTAAGAGAGAACAACAGAGTTAAATTATAATTTTAACAAAAACACAAAATTATATAGATGTAATCCGTAGTGGATAGTCCCAAAATTTTAAAAAGAAATGAAATTTAGAACTCTATGATAACAAAATTACAACGTTATAGATTTTATATGTTTTAATTACGATGCGCCTGCATTGTCCACAAAGCGAAATATGATAAGTTTCTAATGCGCTGTACCTATTGCTATGCGAATATGATTATGCTTATGCAAGGTATTTCTATCTATTTGCGAAGTTTTATATTTACAATAACAATATCTCATTACTAAATGTAATGAATTCTAATAAAACGGAGATAAGGAGATCATAGATGTGTTACAAACAAGTCATGGAATTCCAATATGTTATAATTACTTAACCGTGTAGTGACGGATTTAGAATACATAATGTCAATACCCCATCTCAACCCGTGGGGGTCATAAAAGGCGACTAAGGGAGTAACCATATGCAGAAAAGAGCACTGCGAGAAAATGAAAATTCGAAACAAACCCTATACCAACCCGTCTGGCCAGCGTGGTATAGTAGGCTAAATACCCTCCGTATTCCTTGGACAAGACCCGTGCTCTGGCAGTGGGACGTTTATGGGTTGAAATGATGATGATAATCACTTAACTGCTGCTACGAGTTATTAGAACAAATATTAATAATATAAATAGTATTGGTACTTTTTAAATCAGCGATGCGAATTAAGCGATGGTGGCCGAATAGATAAGGGACCGGCGCGTGCAAATCACGCGGTCCGAGTTCGATCCTGACCGGCAGTACCAATGTGGATTCCACTTTGTGGAATTTATATGTACCTACTAGTCAAGTGACTTACCATCTGATAACGGTGAAGGAAAATATCGTGAGGAAACCCACATACCATAGTAGAAAATATGAGTATGTCTGATCCACCAACCCGCACTAGGCCAGCGTGAGTGGATTATGGCCTAAACCCTCTCAGCTCTCTAGTTAGATGAGAGGAGACCCGAGCCCAGCAGTGTGACTTAATGGGTTACTGATGACTTTTTAAATGATCAAAATCCTTAGGGTATTTCCTAATGTCCTAGAAAACTGTAATTTTAGCAAGCTAGTATTAGTACATAAACTAAAAAAAAATATTAAACTTGTAACTTTAATCCCCCAACCCCTTGAACTACGGGATAGAAATTTGTTTGAGACTGCCGCAATTTTAACGCTAGAGGTCTGAAAATAGATATAGGTTATAAAAAACACACCTCTGATGTGCAGGAACTACACCCCAAAAAAAGGAAAAAAAAAATTGTCACAAGCAACTTACAAAAATAATTAAAATCACACCAAAAACATTTTCTTGTAAAATGTTGCCTAGACGAGACCATATGACTCGCATTGTTTATCAGATCTCATATGTAAAGCCAAGTTTCTAAGTCTCCATACCCTAACTTTACAAGGCCTAACTTCACAAACTCTACTCATTAGTCAAAATATAGCTTGGCCGTTTCGGTACTATTGGTTAGCAGAAAATTATTTACAAATCAAAATATAAAACAAGTATAATGTAATAAGTATGAAATAATGAGTGTTGGAGTTCTGAATTTGACGAAATTATATGAAATAAATAAATTTTTAAGGTACTTAATTGAAACGTATTATGTCGAAATTAAACCAATAACAATTTTGTAGGGTCACTAAGCCATAATTTTAATTTGAAACTGACTATTACTTACTCGCGCCAAAGTACTATTTATAGAATTAAGAAGTCCTCTCGGTACCGTCGAGATATTATTATCACCATGGATACGATAGACTGAAACGGCAATAACAACAACTCATACCACAAATTCAATGTAACGAGTATAACACGCCCATTATTACGCTAGATTTCAATACACGGTACTACTGAAATACATATTTATGACTTAAAACATATAAATAATGGCATATAATCTATTAAAATATTAATAATATTTATCGATGCTTCATTTTCAATAGTTAAATATTGCATTTACTTTCATAAATCTTACTTTTTTTCGAAAATAAGCTGGAAACATTCAATATCGATAGAGCGAGTCTAGATTTACTATACTCTCAATACAATAAGAGCCTAGAATAATGCATACAATTTTAGCTGTTGTTACACGCTCTAAAGGTATAAAATCATATGAACTAATGTTTGTAGATATCATAGTTCTACCCTTATCAAAAGGATGACTGGAACTCTTATGGGCTTTGATTGCCTGGTACTTCGGAAACGTAATCGCGATGTATATATACTTATATAGGTAGGTTATGAGCACGTGGCGTTGGTTTCAAAATAGTGAAGAAAACTTTTATGAAGATTTAAGTTCTGATAGGAAAAATTAAACAAACATTTATATAAAATTACAACTCGAACATACTTAGGTAGATGGAGTTCAGGTCATAGGCTCATGGTACTACATTAATCCATTATTTCCCAAAACATTATTTCGCACGTAAACTTGTTTATTATTTACACATTTTTAACTAGTACCATTAATTGTATTTCTTAAACAGCGTCTAATTTAAATTAAAAAGAAACAACGTATGGAAACAAAATCACAAATTCTTTTAATCAAAAACCTGGTAAGGAATGAGAGCAGATAGTGGATACGTCATAGAACTTTCCATACCATTTCCATTTTGATAATTAGATAAAATAATTGAAAACTGACAAACTTGAAGTAATCATTACTTTCATCATATACTTGGGTAGTATAGCATTAACTGCATTGATCCAGTATTTCTCGGGTGGATCAACAAAGATTTTGCCAAAGGTATCGTAATATATATAGCATAAACTCATACTGCAATGTTTATGTTGTGATACGCCTACTGTGTAGTAGTAGTAGATTTTAATGTACGGTCCTGTTAAAATCAATATTTATGACATAAAATTTTAAATAATTAAAATAAAATTTATTTTATGAAATATGAAGGACGTTTCTTCGGGCTTCCATTTTAGATAATAAATATTGCTTTTCATTTTTTATTTCATGACTTTTTGTGGGAAAGAAGCTGCCTATATTTAGTTTAATTGAAGCAAAATTCAGTTTATGCGAGAATATTAATACACAACAGTCTAAATTCTTGCATCGTATACTAACCCTTGTTACACACGTATGAAGGTATAAAATCCTATGAATAATGTTGGTAGTTGCTACAATATTACCTCTTGCTAACTGATATTGCGTCGTACCTACTCCTTTGGAGTTTGTTTGCCTAGTATTTTTTATTCAACTTTGTGCACAAAGGCTGACTTAACGCCAGAGGCATTCTCTAATCTCATAATGCCAGAGGAATTCATCATCATCATCATTTCAACACATAAATGACCCAGCAACGTGCTAGGCACGGGCAGGCCTCCGTCACTCGCTCAAGGTCACGCGCTATGTGCCTACCGCTATGTAGCTCGTAAACGAGCCGAATCGCCAGAAGGCTGCCGCACGCGACACTGAGAGCGCGCACAGCACGTTTCCTGCTCAAAACGCATACGATACTAACGATATTTACGTACACTACGTATATTAAGTTATTATTATTAAGTTTTGACTAACGACACGATGGTTAATTATTGTGAAGTTGTTGGATGTCATAGTCAAAAGACAAATAAAAATTGTATTTTTTTCATTGCCGAAAGATGAAGAAAGGTACGCTACGTTATTTGAAAGTAGGTACGCCTTTCAGCTGGCTTTAGTTAGAAGTACCTAGTAATTTTAAAATGCGTCTTGTGCGTAGGTACTCTTTCTTTAAAATTTACGAGAAAGTTTAGTGCGGACGTGTGGTCTTACAGAAATAAATGCAGTTTGTGTTTCATTACCTACATTATCGAGTCGTTTTCGAGTTTGTCTATCTATCTATTACGATCGAGTTGAGTCGAGAGATGTTTTCATTAATGTTCTTTGTACAACCCTAATGATTTTGCTCGATGACGGACTCACGCGGTGTACGCGGGAATCTCGACTCTCGGCGCGCGTGCGTAGAATACGTTTCTTTTTGCAGCGTCGTTCGTTAGTTTTTGTAGGCTAATATAACGTAGGTATTTTCGCTTTTGTATAGGAGTGATGTATCTGTTACGTAGTAACTATTATCTAATCTGTGGCACGGGTCTCCTCCAAAGAATGTGGAGGAAATTAAAGCCTACTATACCACGCTGGCCAGACGGTTTGGTAGGGTTTATTTCGAATTTTCCTTTTCTTACAGTGCTCTTGTCTGCATAAGGTTACTCCCTGAGTCGCCTTTTACGACACTGAACTGTCAAAGATGCCTTTAAGCCTTTTATGCCTATTTGGAGAACAAATTATTAGATTATTTAGAAAAGCAAAAATTTTTCATAATTCGAAACTGGTTTCGAAAACAAAAAATAGCCCGATTTTGGAAGACGAATGAAATATTGAAAGCAGAAGCTTAATTCTTAATTGAGAACCAGTTTTAGTAGAAGAAATATTATTCTTTATTCAAATTGGTTTTGGGTTGGAAGGGTTTTAGGTGGTATAAAATTTGCCGGGACAACATAATAAATAAAAAAATAAAATTGTTCTATATGTTACATTTGCAGTGAAGAAAACGCGCTCATTTATATTTTTAAACGACTTCAAAAAAGGAGGAGGTTATATGTTCGACTGTATGTATTTTTTTTTTTTTTATGTATGTTCAACGATTACTCGGAGATGCCTGAACCGATTTAAAAAAATCTTTTTTTGTTTGAAAGGGTATACTTCCGAATTGGTCCCCTATTCATCACGTCAAGTTCTGATGATGGAATCTCAGGGAAATCGAAGGCAACCCTCAAATTTTATAGGCACATGTTACGTGTTTCATATATTTTTTACAGTTATTCAAGTATTTACGTCTGATAGTCAACATCTCATGTTGATGAGCTGGTGATGGAAGGTATAACTCCTTAACTGTTAGGAGTTGGATGATAATTCTTTCGACATTATAGGTTCTTATAAACCAATAGTTGTATTCTTGTAGGTTATTTAGGTGAGCTGATACTGGAAGGTATAACTCCTTAACTATTAGGAGTTGGAGGATAATTCTTTCAATATTATAGGTACTTATAAACCTATAATTGTATTCTTGTAGGTTATTCAGGTGAGCTGTCAGTGGAAGGTATAACTCCTTAACTTTTAGGAGTTGGAGGATAATTCGTTCACCATTATAGGTACTTATAAACCTATAGTTGTATTCTTGTAGGTTATTTAGGTGAGCTGTCACTGGAAGGGAAACTGCTTAATGTTTAGGAGTAAGAAGATGATTTCTTTAAATATCACATCCATGTATAAACCTTAAGTTGTGTTATTTCAAGTGTCTGAGGTGAGAGCTCTTGGAAGATAAAGTTGTATAATTCAAAGGAATTCTTAGATGATATTTTAAGTTTTCGATATAGTATCTAACCTGCATTGTATACCTATACTAGTTACCTGTCGCATTTTATAGGAAAAAAGAAATACATGAAAAGCTGAGAGTTTTGAGATTCCTCTATTCTACAATCAGGTTGTGTTGTTAGAATATTTAAATAGACGTCCCCTTCTATCGAAGATTCTTTATTTCGGTTTTCCGTCTTAGTTTGCCAGCCAGTATTACTAAATCAGCTAGATAAAAAGTACACTAAAAATGGAAAAATAAACTATTTTTAACAAAAAAATATTAAAACGACTTCAAATCAGTACTAAAAAGCGAAAAATAAACTGAATTAGATATTTAACTCCAAGCTAAAAAATACCTACCTACCTGTTTAAAGTATAATACCCTATTACTAATCTGTTTGAAGTCGGTGCCAGCCTAATGAGGTTGTATCACTCAGTTTGAGCCGTCCACTAGGTACGATCACACGCAAGTGCGAGGTGGTGTGAAGTAGCGAGCGGTAACAGATGTACGTACTAAGTAGTACGTAGCTTAAGAAACTCTTTAGGCTTGGCACCGACTTCAAACAGATTAGTAATAGGGTATTATACTTTAAACAGGTAGGTAGGTATTTTTTAGCTTGGAGTTAAATATCTAATTCAGTTTATTTTTCGCTTTTTAGTACTGATTTGAAGTCGTTTTAATATTTTTTTGTTAAAAATAGTTTATGTATACATGCAACAATAAAACGATTAAAAAAAATAAACAATTGAAGTACATACAATCAGTCATCCGCCTCATGACCGGGATATGGTAGGCGGATAGATAAAAGTTGATATAAGGGCGAGGTTATTACAAATAGACTGGTAGGCATATTGTTATTTCGTCATTTTTACGATAACGTCGTAATAAAATATATTAATGAACATCTTTATAGGGTCGTGGTCACATTAATGTTTATATTCATCATCATCATTATATCAGCCCAATGACGTACACTGTTGAACATAGGCCTCACCTAATTTCCGCCACAGCGCGCGATTTTGTGCCGCCCGCATCCAACGGCCACCCGCAACCTTTACCAGGTCGTCGGTCCATCTGGCGGGGGGCCGCCCCACGGTGCACTTTCCAATATGTGGCCGCCCCTCGAGAACTTTTTTGCCCCATGTTTATATTACTGTTACGTAATTGTGGAGCAAAGCAGAGAAGAGGAAGAGGAAGCAACTGACCCTTTTGTTATAATGTTATACTCGTATTCGCTGGAAATGTGCGCTTAATGCCAATAGCCTTATTTTACATAGAATGTAAAGCTCAGCTAAAATAACAATGTCATCAACTCATTAGTGTAGTAAAAGTAACTCCCGATCTGAATTTCCCAGACAGGTCTATAAACTAAAGGTACAAGCCTATCCACGAGAATAGGCTCTATAAAAATCATATTTAGATTCAATCATACATATAAACTAGACTGACGTAACGTTGAGACTCGGAGGTAGTTACACCCCGGCCGGTACACACCGATAGCGTGATCTAACTGACAACAGTGCAGTCAGATTTAGTATGCCCTTTAGCATTGAGAATTAATTGCAGTTATTTCGGTTTAAATAAAATTTTAGTTTGATTTTTATTTACAAAAAGATATTTTTAAGATACGCGCCTCATTAATGTTATACGAATACCTTCAATACACATATATTACCTATGCTTACAAACATCCAAACAGCGTGGTTTGTTTCTATGACATTTGTACTTGTGGGTGGTGCCATGTCAGCGAAGTTTTTTTTAAGAAAAGTACATTATTTCTCATTTTGGTTTTGTATGACGTTTTTATGTAATTTATTTATTTGACATAAAATACACAAATTTTATGAAATAAGGCGGACTTCATTTAAATGAAGATATGAATTTTAAAGGGATTTGATATTGATGCCACTGTTCTTTTGCAGGAATTCCACGTAGCGTATGTGTTCGTCAAGATGGGTAACTCTCCTCGCCCCGGGCTCTGGGTTCTAGAGAAATCCACCGACTACGGCAAGACATTCAAACCTTGGCAGTATTTTTCTGATTCACCGCAGTGAGTTTAATCTTTGAACTACAATTTTCAACAGCATTATCATCAGCAACCTATATGTCTCACTTATGGACTCGGATGAGTGTAGTCAAAAACACTTCGTACTGATTGAGCAATAGATCACATTTTCATATTATAATGCTGTTTAAAATGGTTTTTAATATTGTAATACGGGTTTCGTTACCGTAGTTTATGGTCGCCTGCAACACCAGGGCACAAAATAAATACGTACAGAAGGCAAGCTACATTCACAGCGCGTACGAGCAACTCACACATAGACATCTCTCACGGACACGATATCTCAATGTGTTTGAGAAGAACAGCGCTAGCGTCTTATGTTTTTTAGCTTACCTGTTGCATCAGAGAGGTAACTAGGTACTCGTATTTGCTTGTATTTTAGACGCGGCGGAGGTAGGTATTAACAGTGCAGTAAGTATATACATGACCTTGTCATCTGTACTTTTTTAATTTGTGACCGGGTATCACGAGGATGTTGCCGACCTTCATAAAACTAATACGTGATTTATTTGTTTAGAGATTGCGAGCGTTACTTCGGCAAGGAGAGTCTGCAGCCCATCACGAGAGATGACTCCGTTATTTGCAGTACAGAATACTCCAAGATCGTGCCTCTTGAAGGTGGAGAGGTTAGTCATCTAATATAACTATTTAATACGTAAATATAACTAAACTGTCGCAGTCTCTACGTCAATACACCGATCTGGTGACGGAGCGAGGAGATAGTAAAGGTTTTCAAGGTATACTAGCAAACTCCTCGAGTTTGGAGTCAATAACTCGTTATTATGAAACCATGCGTGTTCTTTTTAAGTTTATAGTTTGGTGGTCTCAGTAGGTCCCGCCTTTCCTACAAGTTACAGTCTCAGTTAGCCTGTGGCAAACGCCTCGATACCGTAGCAATAGTGCAAGAAGTAACCTAGCCAAAGCGGACCAGTCTTTGGAGTATTAGTCCATCTCATCCCACCATTTTTTCTGGTATGTGGCGTTGATTTGGCACTTGGGCCAAAATTTTGGCTGCAAGGCGCCACGAGGTGGTTATTTTGGCACACGCATCATCAAGCATACGACATTCGAGGTATTTGTTAATGTTGACCTATTATTTGCAGATTCCAATATCTTTGCTGAACTATCGTCCATCAGCGAACGCCTACTTCAACTCGTCAGTGCTACAGGAGTGGACCAGAGCGACTAATGTTCGTCTACGTCTTCTGCGTACCAAGAATTTATTAGGACATTACATGTCTGTCGCCAGGCAGGATCCTACTGTTACTAGAAGGGTAAGATACCATCATCATTTTTAGATTTCTTTTTTATTGATATAATTTTACATACTTAACCTAAGAATCCTCTAACGCCTGCACTAGTAAAAACTGTGTTGCAGTTGTCATCAGTAACCTATTACATTTCACAAAAAAAATTAATTAGACCTCCAGGTTTTTTCTTTGGCTGTCTCTGTGGTTTGTCTTCCTCAACGGAATAAAAATACAATGTGTCACCGTCGTTTCTTTACATTTTATCTCCAGAATGGCACAAGAGATGATATAAAGTACTTAAATGCACCTGTGCTATAGAAAGTCCGCAAACTCGAAATAAAAGCCCACCTGTTTGAGCACCATAGCAACAGTATGCTTAGTGTCTTCTTGACTTGAAACTCATGCACAGTAACGGGATGTAACGGTTTCTAACCAAAATTATAATTTTTCACAGTACTTCTACAGTATTAAGGACATCAGTATCGGAGGTAGATGTATGTGCAATGGTCACGCAGACAACTGCGAGCCGGCGGACCCAGCCACCAACACTAACATCCTCGAGTGCGTCTGTCAACACAACACTTGTGGACCTCAGTGTGCTACTTGCTGCCCTGGTTTCCAACAGAAGAAGTGGAAGATTTCTCAACACTGGAACAGATTTGCTTGTGAACGTACGTGAACGTATTTGGAATATAGACTATCGACTTCACTGGTTTCGATATTGTTGTCAAATGTAGGTTCTCACGCGAGTTAGAGGTCCATCTGATAGATTTTGATAGTGTTATAATTTTTAATATTAATTTTCTCAAGCTGAAGCGAAGTGAATAAATGTAACAATAAGTCAATTTTTCTTCCGATTAGACTTACCTGTGACTCTTGGTTTCATAGCTCCACATTAGCGAGGGTATATCGTTGTTAATTCTGGCATATAGGAGTCATACAAATGGGTGTGGCGACGTGATCCGAGAATCTATTATAGTCCTATTGCTTTAGTCCTCTGTTCTTTTAATAACAGTTACAGGATCAGTTTAAAATCACGTTTCGATGTTCATAGTATATTCTTTCTTCAGCTTGCAACTGCCACAATCACACAACTGAGTGCGACTACGACCCAGAGATTGATAGACAGAGACTTTCATTGGACATCTACGGCCGCTACGAGGGTGGAGGTGTTTGTAAGAACTGTCAGCATAACACTGAGGGTATCAACTGTAACAAATGCAAGCCTACCTTCTTTAGACCTTATGGCAAAAGCTGGGATGAAATTGACGTCTGTCAGCGTAAGTAAATTAAATGCAAAATAACTAAGTAGTAACTTTTCTTCTAGGAGGTATAAAATTTTTGGCTTTCTCGCTAAAATATTTTTAAATAAAGTGAAAATGTTTTCAAGGTTTCTTATTATTTCTGATGTTTTTACCATTTATCTCAAAATAGCTGTGCTTCTGTTCCGTGAATCTTTGTTGAGCCACTACTCAGCTCATATTGGTCGTAGCGTGATGCTATATAGCCTATAGCCTTCCTTGATAAATGGACTGGATACCACTCACAATTTTTTTCAATTTGAACCAGTAGTTCCTGAGTTTAGCGCGTTCAACTAACCAAACAAACAAACTATACAGCTTAATTATATTAAATAGTATAGACAAATAGAACCCCGTAATGTAGTCACTACAAACGTGGCGTTATATACTCTGTGGCCACTACCTTGGCTCCGAAATAATAAGTTGATAATTGGATTTGAGAAATATTTCAGTTATCTTTATTATTTTCCTATTTTTATTCTTATTTAATTTTCTTATTTTTACTCTCTTCTTTGAAGAACGTGAAATTTGAACACAGGCGTAGATAAACGTTAAACTGAAAATTTAACATGACTGATTCTTAAATTATTAGTCGAAATTTTCGATTGTCAATCATACTGGCTTCAGTGAGCAATGTATTAAATTGATTTCACATTTGCAGCATGCAACTGTGACCTTCATTACTCTACTGGTAACTGCGAAGAAGAAACAGGTCGTTGCGAGTGCCGTGTGGAGTACAATCCACCAAATTGTGACTCGTGTGCGTACGGCTACTTCGACTATCCAAACTGTAAACCTTGCACTTGCAACCTGAACGGTACTGATGGAGAACAGTGCACGCCTGTTGACGGCTTGGTGAGTACAAGATTTTATAACATTTTCAGACTACCCTCTATTTTTAGACATTATTTGTTTTTTTTTTGTAGGCAAATCGACTATCCTTTTTTGTGTTAAAAGTTACGCTACTGATAAGATGGGAATCTAACGGGACATTCCCATCTTATCAGTAGCGTAACTTTAGAGTGGTAAAGAGGGCAAAATGCCACGGGCCTCTAGCCCAAAGAGGCTCCAAGTTAAAGTATTATTAAAGACTATATTTAAGACCTGTATTATACAGGTCTTACCTTCCACAGAAATTGGTCTCACACAAAGGTATATAAATTTGTTTCTTTGTCAAAATTGTGTTGCTATAATGTTTGTGAGAGAGAGATAATTACTTTATTATTATAGTGATTCTTTAAATGAAAGTAAATACAACATCATGTTTTTACGGAGAGGTCCCATACCATGAATTTGCCACGGGTCTCTCATGGTACAGTTACATCACTGCACCCTATGGCTTTTATAAGAGTTACATTGTATTCTAGATAAAAAATGAGATTTCGGTTATATATCCGGATATCTTAACAAGAGTATTACAGCATCTTCGTCTGTGACGTGCTTTATTGTGCCATGATCATCAATATGAACACTTCATAATTAAAAACAATTGTAAACCATTGTCAACAGTGTCCGTGTAAATACAACTACGCTGGCAAATCGTGTGAGATCTGTGCCGATGGATATTATTCGCCTGAGTGTAAAAGTAAGTGTAAAAAAAAACCATATCCGCTCTAGCGAACGAGGCCAGTATCGCGGGGGTTTTAACAAGTTTACAATTAAAAACAGACATGTTCTATGTATTGATTATAATTTAGTACTAGAATATTGTTTAATAATGTATACCAGACTACCATTTACTGTTTCAACAAATCCATTTTAAGGGTCCGTTCACACAGACCGGCTCGCAGGGGAGAGCAGATTTTTATCACACTTAAAACAGAGTTTTGAATCATTGTAATAAGGTTTATAACATATTTGCTCGTAAAGGGTCTCTTATTTCACCAATTTCAGTGTTGTAATGTGTCTCATTACGCACTAGTGCGGTAATGTAAAGTAAATTGCACGGCTTCTCATGCTCACATACTAATAATCAAGTGGCTCCATACGTAACGAACGGTAATTTTTTTAAATCTTAGCAAAGAGTTTTTATGTCAAAAAAGTGGTCAACATTTTATGAATAAAATTAATTAACTTTGGTAGATAAAATAATTATGATATAATTATATAAAATAAACATTTAATTCTTTAATTTAATTAATTTAGACCATAAATTACAACCATTTATCGGTACTAAAACACAAAAATATGAATTTACTTTTTTAGTAATACTGGCTGTTTTTGTGTTTTTGCCTTAAAAAAAAAGCGCTGATGCGCGCGCATCGATAAATTGTGACAAGTAAAAATAATTCCGCGCGCTATTTCTTTTCGCTGTATTTGTTTTTTTCTAAGAAAGTCCGAATTTTATTTATTTCCTCGCAAATATGTTATAAAACGTGTGCGGTTTGATAATTACAGCCTCTGCTTTCTTGTAGCCCTCGCCTGCAGCTCGGGCTAGCAATATCGCCTCGGCTGTAATTATCAACTTACCGCACTTGTATCATAATGTACTATTATTGTCAAGACGTGTCACTTCATTTATTATTGACAATGGTTAAAAAATTTCACACTAAGCGCAAACAAACCTAATGCGCTTAGTGTAAAAGGGGAGCCGACCGGCTGCCTCTGATGACGTATTCATCCGTGATCGCGTGAAAGATCGCGATCTGTGTGAAAAGAAGAGCGCCGGCCGATGCTCTCCGAGCCGGTCGGTGTGAACGGACCCTAAGTTGTCTGGAAGAGATCGCTCTAAGCGATAAGACCACCCATTGTATTATTATTATTAGTCTCATCAAACATTACACCCAGACACAGAACAAACCTTTATACTCATCACACAAAGATTTGTCCTGGGTGGGGATCGAACCCACGACTCCAGCTTAGCAGTCAGAGTCACTATAGTGGTTATAACCACTAGACCAACAGGCCAGTCAAATAACATCGGGGTGCAACTTCAGACCGAACTAGAAGTTTGACAAGACCTTCTACCTACATTTTGTTCATGTTATGATCTCTATCTCTGTATTCAGTCTAGTGGTGTTTAATAAAGAATACAAGTCACTCAGTCTCGAAACAAATATCTATAAATCACACAAACATTTGTCTAGTGTCTGAATCGAAATCTCGAAACGACTATGAACGACGTACGGTGAACAAATGCCTCAAAACGTTCTAAAATTAAGTTTTTTTTTTACAAATACAGACTTTGTTATTATTATTACTAAGTACAAAATCAAATATTCAATGGAGTTGCATTGTATTGAAATCTATTCAAAGACGTGCTTTTCATGACGCTATCTTTTTCTGCTTTAGGCTGTCAGTGTAACTCTGTTGGATCAGCATCTCCTGTGTGTGACAAGGATAGCGGTAATTGTACATGCAAGAGTAAATACGCCGGCAGGACCTGTAACGAGTGTGAAGCGGGCTATTACAGTTACCCGACGTGTAAACGTAAGTAATATTTGTTTATAGAAACACTAGCTTTTGTACATGGCTTCTCTCGTATATTTCTCGAAGAAATGTCTTATGTCCTTCTTCAGGGCCTGGATAATCTTAATAGGTATTTTTTACCATCCCATAAATTCCAATCAGGGCCCAAGAGTGTTCTTGGGATTTGTATACCACACCAGCTGTTGGCCGCAGCTTCGTTCTCATGTATCTTTGTTTTATCTACTTAGCTCCTATTTATTAATCGTAGCGTGATGTTATAATAATAGAACCCACAGCTTGCTTTGATAAGTGGGCTATCCAACTCTAAAAGATTTTTTAATTTGTAGTTTCTGAGATTAACACTTTTACGAAACAATCAAACAAACAAACTCTTCAGCTTTATAATATTTGTATAAATATACAATCATCACTCTAGACTTGTTTTTCTTCTCGTCATATCTTTTCTTTGATGGATACTTAAATCGTCGTGGACGTCCACTACCATACACTATACCCACCATAGGCCTCACCTAATTTACGCCACTGCGAGCGGTCCTGTGCCGCCTGCAATACTTAAATAGTGGTGTAAAAATGATCCATGTATCAGTAAATATTGAACTTACAATATAAATTTAACAAAGATGTTTATCCTCAGATTGTAACTGTGACATCAGCGGTACGGAGCCCAGAATCTGTGATGATGTCACCGGGTCTTGCATCTGTAAGGAAGGATTTGGCGGAGCGAGATGCGATCAATGCCTTTCTGGGTAAGTTGTATTGTACACCTGTCTATCTTGAGGGCTATTGTCCCACTGTCTTTAGTTTAGAGATATTTGAAAAATAAGGACGAGATATATTAGATTAGCCCTCCTTGTTTTGTATAATAAATACTACTATTCTAATCCTCATAACGGAGTAATCCTTGTAAAGTTATCCATTTAATTTAATAGAAATTACCTTTTGATATAAACAGCCCCATTTCCTTTAGTTTTGAGGTAATTGCGGCGTTATCAGCATTTAGCTTAGCAGTACCTACAACATCATCATCATCATCATATCAGCCGTAGGACGCCCACTGCTTTACATAGGCCTCCTCAAGTGACTTCCAATAGGACCGGTTGTATGCGGCCTGCATCCAGCGCGATCCTGCTGTTCGGATCAGGACATCTGTCCACCTTGTGTGTGTACGTCCTACGCTGCAGTACCTACAACTACTTTATAAATTTTTCCAGTTACTACATGGAAGTCAAGGGGCGCGAGCGTCTTTGCGTACCGTGCAAATGCGACCCGACTGGTTCCACCTCCACCAGCTGTTCTGCTGACGGCAAGTGCAATTGTCTGGCCAACTTCGGAGGCAAGCAGTGCGACCAATGCTCACCTGGATACTATAAATACCCAGAGTGCTTGTGTAAGTGTATTGCATTTTTTTTTTGTTTTGAGGCGCTCTCATTTCGTTAACAGAATAAGTATGTGCGAAATTTAATCAGGAGCCAATTAAGTAGTATTTGCGCAATATTTCCCACTCACTTTTCCCAATCACTGGGATTGCTGAAATTAACAGATATTAAACCACAAAAACACCGTACTATGACTGAGACTCAAAAAAAAAAATCAAATCAAACCATTTATTCAGAATTTAAAATAGTACATATTGTTTTTGGCTTTATA
This sequence comes from Laspeyria flexula, assembly GCA_905147015.1. Classification (NCBI taxonomy): domain Eukaryota; kingdom Metazoa; phylum Arthropoda; class Insecta; order Lepidoptera; family Erebidae; genus Laspeyria; species Laspeyria flexula. The sequence continues at coordinate 3,806,706 of LR989949.1, read as the reverse complement.
TATTATAAAATTATACATAAAGTCTAGAATCTAAGATGCCTGTACTAGGAAAAATCCTGTGTTACAGGTGATATGACTCAGGCGTCCCAATGAAAGCCTAATCTGAATTTGAATTTAATCAGATGGAGGAGTTGGAAAGTAATTCTCTTTTTCTTAATAGCAGAATAAATGTGCCAGTTATAATACTTAAACCTTTTGACCACCACGTCAAATCGGCATCTCCGTGCCCTGAGCGTGAAGCCATAAAATTCAGTTTCATCATCATCATCATCAGCAACCCATTAAGTCCCACTGCTGGGCTCGGTTGTCCTCTCCTCTAACTAGAGAGCTGAGAGAAATTCAGTATAATAATAGAATATTTTCATCTTGTATTTTTATAAACCTGAGCTTTGTCGACTATAGCGACATCGGCGCTCAGGGTTGCGCTTGTCGAGTATAGCCGACGTTAGTCATAATCTTTATTTCATATAGATCAAATACATGATACTTATGAATGTCATACAAAGCCAAAAAAAGGTGTCAGCAAATTTGCCTAAGGGTAGTGTCACTGACAATATTGAGCTCTGAGAAGAACTTGGCAAGAAACTCAGGCCACTTTTTTAAATCATCAGTGATAGTTGTTACATTTTCCATTGGTTAGAGTTTGAAATAGCGCAGAATGGTATAGAACCATAACACCATTATCATCATATCAGCCCAACGACGTCCACTGCTGAACATAGGCCTCACCTAATTCACGCCACTGCGAACGGTCCTGTGCCACCCGCAACCAACGGCCGCGCGCCACTCTGACCAGTCGTCGGTCCATCTGGTGGGAGGCCGTCTCACGCTGCGCCTTCCATACTAAACTAAACATAACACCATACTAAAATAAATTTGACATTGAAAATTGAAAATAAGTATTGTCTGATATTGTTATGCATACATCCGTAACATACTCGTTTCAGCCTGCAATTGCGACGTATCTGGCTCGCTCGGCTCGACCTGTGACGACATTGGCCAGTGTCACTGCAAGCCTAACTTCGACGGCAACAAATGTGACAAGTGCAAAGAACAATACTACAACTATCCCGCATGTGAAGAGTGTAACTGTGACCCGAGAGGAGTCATTGCTAGTTTTGCCGGTAAGTACATCTTCATGGGCGAATAAAACTAATTTTTAACAAAAACTTTCTTGAATTTTATAGCAAGACTATAGGCATGTAGACAAGCTAAGCATTAAGCCAGGTTTAAATTGACAACTTTGACACAAAAACAATGGCTTATGTCAATTTAAACCTCGTTTAATACTTTTCTTTCTAGTACATATTTTGTAATAAGCCCCCTTATGTTTATATTTTAGGACAAAAACACACATAAAATGTCGTAAATTGTATAAAAAATAAGTAATTGAAAAAAAATACTCCTAAAAACTAATATCCTCAAAAATTCTAATATCTTCTTGTGAGGAGAAAGCAGCATAAATTTTTTTTATTGGTATATTTGAGATTCAGCAAGGACTTTATGTTCTTGTTACTTCTTTTAATTTTTATCATATGGCCGTAAATAAGATTACATTTGTAGGTGCTAACAATTTTTGAATGTCATCAACTAGAACCTTCGTCACTTCTATCTTGTTAACAGGTTGTGGATCAGTACCAGCTGGAGAGCTATGTCAGTGTAAGGACCGAGTCCAGGGTCGTATTTGTAATGACTGCAAGCCTCTCTTCTGGAATCTACAAGACTACAACCCTTACGGATGCGAAGGTAGGAGATCATTAAATTTATTCTTGTCTTTTTATTTTATAAGCTTCTTCGTCTTCGACTTCATCCGCGTGGATTTCAATATTTAGACAGGTCTACTTGCATGCACTTTGTTTTAAGCGTAAATCTTGAAATTCCGACACTTCATAACAGGGGTTAAATTTTATTTTATGTCCCCGTCAAATGTGATAATTGTCTAAATAGATAACATTTTCCACATCAAAGTCCCTGAAAACCATGAAAATGACATTTATATCAAATTTTTTGTCATTTTCAACCCTATATCTCATCCCACAGGGTATGTTTTTTAATCATCAAAAAGTATCCATTTACTCGTTTCTTAACTGGAGTGCTATTTGGTTGGTCATTTCCGTACTAACCTTTCATAAAACCCTATAATATAACGACAACTTAGTTTTCAAAAGCCTGTATTACAATTTCATCCTTTTGGGGTTTAATTTTCAAAAAGCTAGAAACACAATATGTGGTAGTTTGTCCTTCTCAGCACATTTACAAAGTATTGAAGTAAAAAACAACCCCGTTACACCCCTTTTGGGGTTGAATGTTGAAACAAACTTATTGGTAACGCCTTAACATCACAAGGAACACTCCCTACAATTTTCATGTCTTTAGGACCAGCGGCTAAGGTTTTGCGTTGGTCAATCAGTCGGAACTTTGAATTTTATAAGTATCTTAGACTACGTTAGTGGCACAACAAATGTGTTTACGATTGTGTTTTCTCTCAAGTCAAATAAAAAGTTAGTGGGTTTTCGATCATGATCACAATATTAAAAAACCTTGTAGGTATCCCCTTACTTTAATTTACTTAACGTAATTTTCTGCTTCAGAATGTAACTGCTATCGTCCCGGTACCGTGGGAGGTCTGGGCGCTTGTGAAACTCGCTCTGGACAGTGTATGTGCAAACAAAACGTAGGAGACCGACAGTGCAACCAGTGCCAAGATGGATTCTACAACCTTGATGACAACAATATGTTTGGATGTACTGGTACGAAATTTTTATAAATTTAAGAGGCAACATTTTTAGTTACCATGGATGTATAGTAATTGATTTATATCAATGTTTTTCAAACCATGGGTACGGTAGTACTATTATTTATTCTGTGCTTGTGGGTCGCGATTCTGGGGGTCACGAAGGCTTAGCGTCGCGGCAAAGTTCGCCCGCAAAAGCCCGTGCGCGCCCCGATGTACCGTGGAGCGCCGCGAAATCATTAAATATATTATAATGTAATATTCTACCACATTCACACAGCGCCATCTAGTCCCAAAGTAAACAATTATATTGCTTGTGTTATGGGTACTAGACAACTGATAGTACTTAAATACCTTTTTTTTGTAAATACATACATATTATAGATAAATTACACCCAGAGACAGGATAAACCTTTATGCTCATCACACTAAGATTTGTTCTGGGTGGGGATCGAACCCACGACCTCCGGCTTATAGCTTGACCGCAACCGCTGTACGGCGCCCTAGGTATGTGCGGCGAGACGGGGGACGGGTAAGAAAAAGCACGTGTTCACACGAGATTGACATTGTCGGCCGACTGACACAACAGAACGGTAGGTACTCTCCCCCGCCTCGCCGCGCACATACCTAAGGCGCGGTACAGCGGTTGCGGTCAAGCTATAGCAGTCATGGTCACTAACCACTAGACCAACAGGCCAGTCAAGAATTAAACAAAAACACTACTTAATACCAAACTAGTGCTGTAGGTATTGTTATAAATTGAAGTTATAATTGATGTATAATAAATGGAAATAAAGAAATTATGTATACCTACAAGAATTAAAATATATAATTTATATTTTAAGATGACATAAACAAATCGTTTTGTAATAATATGTAGTCTAATAGGTATACATAATTTACTATTTAATTGATTTCAAATTATATAATATTTATTTAACGGGACATTAATACCAAGCGTGTCGGTGACAGAATCTCAACAGAAACATTAGCATAACAGTTTTATCGTTTAGAGAGTACATGCTGTCTATAGATTAAACGAAGTATCTAACACTTCACCCGGTATAGCGATATGCTACTTATTTCAACCACATAAATGTGACCACCTTCCTTCTTCAGAATGTGACTGCGATATCGGTGGTTCTATTGACAACAACTGCGACAAGACCACGGGTCAGTGCCGCTGCCACTCCAGAGTTGAGGGTCGGCGTTGTGACCAGCCCATCAGAGCCCACTACTTCCCAACTCTTCACCAGTTCCAGTATGAAGTCGAGGAAGGTTACACGCAGTCTGGTCCTGTCAGGTACAGGAACTCAGATGAAGTGTTCCCTAACTACTCTTGGAAGGGATATGTCGTGTTTTCAATGCTGCAGGTTGGTTACCATTCTTCTATTAATCGATAGGACTTTGAGATCTGAAGTTTGAAATTAATTAAACTACTCAAATGGTCCAACTTGATTAACGACCAAAACATTAAGTGACAACTGGTCACCAAATGGCTTTACGTGCCTTTTAAAGCACGTAAACGCTCGAAAATCAAAATGGTCACAACCCAACTATGGACTGAGAATGCCAAACGTCGTTTAACTTCGATGATGATATAGATGACACAGTGTAAAAAATGCCGTCTTCTGCTTACACAATATATTTTCTACGTAACATAATAATTGATGATTTACAAGCAACTATGTAACAGTAGTTACAGACAGTTGAAATTGAAGAAAAATAAGTCTAATAACTATATTTTAATAATGCATGGTAACAGAGTAGTAAGGTACACACAAATAGAAACAGTGTATTGAAGGTCCAAAATAAATATTATTATGACTGATGATGATATTATTTATAAATGAGTTTTGAGAAACGGCCGAAACACTTGTTTGTCAGAAATATAATAACAAAAAAAAAATATATATATAAATTAATATTATATATTAATATTATTATATTTAATGTAAATTTTGGGCTGATACAATTTAAGACGATTTGCTGTCGACACGATAAGAAGAATATAATAACATAATTATGTTTCAGTTCTAAATATAAAACATCACAACCTTTTATTTCCAGAACGAAGTAACGAACAGAGTGGTGATCCCAAAGTCTTCCTTATACCGCATGGTGCTGAAATACGCCAACCCACTCAAAGACCCCGTGATTGCATCTATCGTCATAACTCCAGACAGTGTAGTTGATATTCAACAGAAGTAAGTATACAATAAAATTCCTGATTCCACTTGTTATAATCTATATATCATCATGTAGGTATACGGAACAGAGACAAAGCTTCATACAACCGCGCGAATCGTTTTATTTTATTTTTTTCTTTTTGTTCTTTACACCACCAACATAATCGGTGCCTATTTCAGCTTAATCCTTTCATACCAGTTCTTGCTTGTTTGCCCTCTCGCACTTTCATTCCTCATACTTTATCTTTCAGGCGTCCATCCTCTATCACTCTTCTATGGGTGGGTCTTCCCCCTAACTAACTTTTTATTCTATGCTATTTCTTTATTTATTTAAATATCTTATAATATAGGGGATGTACACAATGAGGGTACTACAGCGTCTTGTACTTTTACTTTTTGTACATACATTTCTTATCTACTAAATTACAATATTATTCTTAGTTCTATCTTATTTTACGCTTATATATCAGGTTGACATCTTGTGTATGACATTGTGCGTATGATACACATATGCCAACGTCATACTTTTCTTAGTCTACTTGTTTCTCTTATTAATTATGGTTACAATGTTTTTACAAAACTCTAAGAATATGTTTCGGTCTCTACTTTTTATAATCTGTGGTAGGTATCCTACCGCCAGGTCAACGTCTAGTAGTTGTTCCACCTCATACCTACTCTTGGAGAAGACAGGGCATTCCAGAATTAGGTGTGTTACCGTCTCTTCCACGGCTGGATCGCAGAGGCAGGATGGACTATCCTTGCATCTGAATCGGCTCTGGTACGAGGAGAACCCACCATGCCCCGTAAGAAGCTGTGTGATCTTACCATCTATCTCCATTTTGCGGACAAATCTGTGGTGTGTGGTTGCATCGGGGAAGAACAACTTGGTTCCGGAGGTCCGGAGGTCCGGTATCTCCTGTCCCATTCATCAACCGTATCCCTTCGAATACTACGCTTGATGAACGAAACAGAACAACGGTCGTAGTCCGGCCTCTTTTTAGATTTTAGGACGGCCTCCTTCGCCAGCTCGTCAACCCTCTCATTCCCTGCCAATCCTACGTGAGCTTTGATATATACCATGGTTGCACTACTACAAGCACCCGGGGCATCGTGTACGTGACCACTGGCTGCTTGTAGCGTACGCAGTGAGACTGAATAAACGATTTACGCTATCATAGCCAGTTGATAATCTCAGGGCAAAAAATATTTGTAAAACTTAAAATTATATCACCCAGAAAAACAGGGGTGACCTGTTTCTATCATTCGTGTGGACTTTAATCCCACCAAAATGACATTATGACCCCTTCATTGTTAAATTTCAAGAGAAAGTTGTAAGTTAATAATTTTCCACAGGTTCAACGTAGCTCTTCGTCCAACAATACAGCCGCAGCTGGTGACAGTTGCTGGAGACAAGAGCGTGGCCCCCGCACCATTTGTAATGAATCCTGGCAACTGGATGGTCACCATCAAGACCACTAAGGAAGTCATGATTGTAAGTATAGGACTCAAGAGGGTGAATGGGTATTTTATGGGTAGAATTTATTTTAATTTTAAGGTCAGCAATAATTCCCTTCACAGCATTGGGACGTTTCTGGGTTGTGGTGATGATGTCAGCACTCCTTTGCGTAATATTTTCTATAGTTCTATGTAATATAGTAGCGTACAAATGGATACTAAACTTAAATATTTTAAATTTTCCAGGATTATTTCGTCCTAATCCCAGAAGCCTACTATGAAGCTACAGTTCTTACGAAACTGGTGGATAAACCGTGTGAGGTTGGAGATAAAAAACTATGCAGACAGTTCGCGTATCCAAGCGTTGCTGGCAAACCCTTTGCTGACATCAGCAGTCTCAGCTCTTCGGTCACCGCCTATATAGATGATGTAGAGGTATGTTTTATGTTTTAAATTTAGTTTTTTAAGATCAGCTCAGCATAAGAGCCACTCTGATGGAAAGCCAAAAGTCGAGCCCAGATAGAACTGGCAGCCTTACGTACTAGGTGGGATACCTAATCTCCTCCTACAAAATCCTCTTTGCATGGGGACCGATGTGACTCAGCTGTACTCGTAGTAGCATACAGGAAAAAAATCTATTTTTGAGAAAATAGACCGTGGATCCTGGACTATAAGAGTTTTATAGTAACTTAGTTAAATAATTTAGTTAACTTGGTAACATAGTACATAAGCAAAAATACATTTGTGTATCGTCGCGCTAGATGCAGGCCGCATACAACCGGCCCTATTGGAAATCTCTTGAGGAGGCCTATGTCCAGCAGTGGACTTCCTGCGGCTGATATGATGATGATGAAGATGATGATGTTGTTGGACATATACTCGTCCTTTATACAGTTTACAAAATGAATATACTTACATTGAGGCATACGTTTTCTGTTTTATACCACGTCGGTGCACAAATACGTACAGCTCGCTTTATGGTAAACGGTTACGTCTGTTTAATATCACCTTATAATATATTATTATTGTCTGTTTAATATTATACTTCATGTTTAACTCTTTACAGCAACTAAACGAACTTAAATCAAGTGCAGACGCGATCCCAATTGTGAGCAATGACGGTGAAGAAATTCAGTACAACTTGAAGATTGACCCACCAGGCTCTTATGTTCTGCTCATTGAATACGTCACTCCTACCAAGTTGGAGGTCAGAAACACTTCAGAGATTACTCCCAGAGGCCTGACAGTCAGGTTCCAGTCAGGAGATGAACCTGAGACCGTGGCCATCATCAATATTAATGATTGCCGGTATACTACTGCGTGTCGCCAGGCCTTAGTCGATGATCTGTCAAGAATCCAGGTGTTCAATGTCCACGATGCTAATAACGTCATTTATTTGAGGGTAAGTTTTTTTGAGTTTTTCTAGGTCAGAATTCTAAAATCATGGTAATCTATTGCAATGACCAAAAGTCTTAGTAATTGTGATATTTAATATAATGAAAAACAAGACAAAAAGATAAACGTATCGTTATTGGTCATTGAAACCATCGGATCATACATATATCAATATATGACAAAATATTTGGCGCATTTGTTAAATATCAAAGTGCTGGCAATATTACGACAATAATATTAACCGTCTGATCACCGGCTTCAACTTAAAAAAACTAATAATAGTAATTTTCAAACACAAGTCACGTTTCGGTCACCAGTCCTAATGATTTTGGTGAACCCGAGGTTTAAAATGTTTTGCTCCAATTTTAAGGCAAATTTTTGACAATAATCAACATCCATATTATAGCTTTTTCTTTTTTTTTCAGGGAGACATCGGAACCATGGTCGGTATTAAGTCAATCATTGCTATCCCAGAGTCTGAGTGGCACTTGGACTACATCACTCCTCGACCTTACTGCCTGAGACGTAACGGCAGGTGCGAACCAGCCGTCTTTACCGCTGCTGTGGATTCTAAGAAGGTAAATTTGACATTATAATTATATACAGTACATATTGTGTGGAGCAAGCGACTTGGCTCAATTTTTTCACCTTTCTTTATCGTAAATATGGCTCGGATTTCTTTCTGGTTGAAAACCCAACCGAGTTTGTTGTCATTTCTTTACCTATCTTAGTGAATTGCTGTAGAAAAATGTACTTAACACTTTTTGCAGAAGATTCATCACACAGATGATCACAATCATGTACACGGGCACAGTTTACACATAAATCTATATATTGCATTAAAGGTGGAAGCCGAATCCGGTGTGGGTGGAGACAGAGACATCAAACCCCCTCATCTCGACAACTCGACTGTGGTGGTGTACCTGGAGACAGCAGTGCAGCCGCTAAAGATCGAATCTAAAGTACCAACTCCTGGGGATTACATGTTCCTTGTTCATTACTACCAGCCTGATCATCCAGGTAAGATTAAATGGGAGATGTAGCCTACGTTAAGATTTCACCTGGTTATTATACGGGTCAACTGGAATAATAGCTTCTTAATTATTATTATTTGCAAAATTACCAAGGTCTGCACTAGAAAAACCGCCCCGTTATTTTTTTTTATACCACGACGGTGGCAAACAGACGTACAGTCCGCCTGATGGTAAGCGATTACCGTAGTATATGGGCGCCGGCAACACCAGGGGCATCACGAGCGCGTTGCCGACTCTTAAGAAACCTACGTGGATGACTTAAAATACATACGGACTCAAAGTATTTTAATGGCGAGGCAAACACCTTCACCTCTACGTTAAGATGGCAGTCTCCTAATAACAAAATTATACACGTCAATATAAATAAAACTTCACATTTTTGGGGTAATAATGTAATTGGTGTAGCAAATATAGTGGTCACCATAATTGAATTATGCTCGCAGCCTTGTAGCGACTCGATGGTGACGGGGCGTTATAAATTTAAATGTACTTAAATATATTGAAGATGACATGCAGCCGCCCGTTATGATGCAGCGACGTGCTCGGTGCTGTGCAGTGTATCACAATGACTGACTGTTACACTCTGTAGCCTTCTGATTCCACATACTGTACAGGCAAAAACTTAGCTCAGCCTTAATTATTATTTTTCAAAGGACCTAACCTGTGTTTAGACTTGTTATAATTATTTTATCCTTACAGAGAGCACCGTAAATGCTGTCCTGAAGACTGATAGCCAGCAGTTTGATACGACGATACCGGTGCAGCATTGCCCATCTAACTTCGGCTGCAGAACTTTGTTGAAGCAAGCAGATGGCGTCAATTACTTCCCTATAGCTGAAAACTTCACTATTACTTTCAATGTAAGTCTTACATCGGCACTTTTGTATGTCATGAACTACGACGTTCACGGCGCGAATCGCAAAGTAAATTCACGGCTCTGCTAGCGCTGAGCCGGCATTATATAATGTTTTATATTTAATTTTATAAGTACTTAGTAATTGTAATTAATCTAGATGCCGTGCTAGAGAGTCTTTGGGAAATGCTCTTGTAAAGAATACATTGTAAGCATAATAAAGCATGTATAAAATACATTACAAAAATGTATTTATAAGCATGACTCTTTTTAATAAGATTAAACATATTTGTGACACTCGTGATAAAGTCGAGATTCAATTTAATCCAACGTATCCTGCTCAAACGTTTGTTTACTTGACTTAGTACAATGAAAGACTAAGAAAATATTGAGGTAAATCTTTGCGTTTCATGTTTTAGGACCAGAACGGCAAACCAGTGTGGTTGGACTACGTATTAGTGATAGCAGCCCCAGACTTTGTCAACACGGCGCTGACTGAAGCCAACATCATTGATTACACCCGCGAATTCATTGAGAAATGTGCCAACAACCATTACTTCATCAATAGAAATGAGACAGGTGAGACCGACAAGACTGATGTGATGATTTTCATAGTTAAAACACTTTTCAGTTTCCATTCACTAAAATAAGCAACACAGGAAGGAAAAATAAACGAATTCTTTTATGTTCTATAAAAAAAAAAGAAACAAGTTCTGAAGGCCGGGGATGAAGAGTGATGATACTAATACAGATCTTTTTAAATGCGATAGATGATCATCATTTTGAAACTACATACTGGGTGAAAGATACCTTTCGTTATTAAAAACTTGTGATAGGGCAGCCTATATCTGATACACTGTCACTGAGAATACATTAGAATTCATGTTTCAACATGAGAATAAAATGAAAGGGGTGGCAGAAAATTCTTTATTTTCTTTATCTGTAGTAACTCAGAATTATCGTGACCTAAAAGGACAATAAACCACACTGCCAAGCCTGCAGTACTTGTGAGGGTTTGTGATCGGTAACCTCGCGCATTGTATTAAGAATCACTATCCCCAGTTTTTGGGACCAAGGCCAAAGTCAACGAAAACCAAAGGTCAAAGTCCTTCTACCCAGTACGTATGGTAAAATTGATAATTCAAATCTGTGGGTCATATGGGCACAGACGTCTGTGGAAGCTAGTCTTAACTATTTCAATATTATTAATAACTTTGAATTCTTTACCAGGTTTCTGCCGCGAAGCAATGTTCTCCATCACAGCAGAGTACAACAGTGGTGCTTTGTCTTGCTTCTGTGACTTCATGGGCTCGACGGAGCTCGAGTGTGACACCTTCGGTGGACAGTGTCCCTGTAAGCCCAACGTTATTGGAAGGTCATGCACTGCTTGCCGTACAGGATACTTTGGGTTCCCCAACTGCAGGCCCTGTACTTGCCCCCAGACAGCTATCTGTGATGATAATGGTGAGAAGCATTGTTATTATTATGCCAATATTCCCTCGATGGATTTTCTTGGTATTTTACGCTACTTATTTTCTTTTCGTCGGGGATTTAAAATACTATTATTTAAACCTTTTTATATGCTTCGTTTCTTCTTTTGTAAAGATGTTTTCGTCGTGGATGTTTAATTTTTTTGTTTTTATAATCATATTTTACTCCTAACCTGTACTGTGCCGGAATTATTGTATATTCGTCATACGTAAAAAAATACCTAGTAACATTTTCTGTGACAAAATTACTTTGTGGCAAAAGTACAATAACTCCTGTATCACCGCTTAGTAAAGGTTTCCGTGGTAATGCTAGCTTCATTATTTGAGACTACTTTTGGCAACATTCAAGTTTAACATTCCGTCGCTTTCTGAGCTGACCTCTGTGACGATAGCCATATTTAGGTGTCTGAAAGATCATCACTAATACATAATGGCTGACCGATTTGCTTGATTTTTTTTGGTTTTCGTAACCGTCACGACTATCATCATCATCATCATTAGCAACCCATTAATGTTTGTTAAACTGCTGGGCTCAATCACTGTCAAATTGCATTTTAAGATATAATTTAAAATATTATTTCTTATATCAATATCAGTAGCATTATAGCCGTAATTCTTATTATTATTACATTTCACTAAATCAACTAAGTACGCCGATTTATGAAAGAACTTTAAAATATGTATTTAGGTATTTCCGTATATATCTTGAGGTCGTAATTATTGCTTACAACATAATATCTTTCTTGTCAGTTTTCATTTCGGCAGAGGCCGGGCTATTTGCACAACCAAATTTTCAGATATCAAAAAGCAAATGTTTAATTTCTTTCAGGAACTTGTATCTGCCCTAAGAACGTGGAGGGAACAGAATGTGACCGCTGCAAGCCGTACACGTTCAACTTCGACGTGCAGCGCGGTTGTGACGACTGCAACTGCAACCCACTCGGAGTTGTGGACAACCAACTGCAGTGTGAAGCTGACAGTGGCAACTGCGCGTAAGTAAACAACTGTTTCGAGAATAGAATTCCACTCCCGCGTGGAATTTTAGTACCTATTAGTAATAAATATTTAGAAAAATATTACTAACTCTCCCACTTATTTGTGATGGATTGATAAAAACCGTATACTTCTTTGCAGTTGTCGCGAAAACGTGATAGGTCGTACTTGTGACCACTGCGTTCCCGGACACTACGCGTTTCCGGACTGCGTGTCCTGCACGTGCGACAGAGATGGCACTACTGATGACGTATGCGACCAGAACACTGCGCAGTGCTACTGTAAGAGGCACGTCACTGGACAGGTGAGGACTGAAACTCGGCTAAAATAATATCTTGTACAATTAATTAGAAGGTGCCTAGTTGAATTTCTTCATATTTTTATGTCGCATGCAGCGTATCGAAATTCAAATTGACAGTAACTCAATTCATCATCATCATCATATCAGCCGCAGGAAGTCCACTGCTGAACATAGGCCTCCTCGAGAGATTTCCAATAGGACCGGTTGTTTGCGGCCTGCATCCAGCGCGATCCTCTCAACTCAACTCAACTACTCAATTATCTACGTAAAAATATTTTATCGGTGCTTTGTCCGATATTGGCTTAACTTGATCCAGCGTAGGTATAGTAGAGGTGGCTTTAAGCTCTCGTCATAATGATGGGCGTGAGTAGTTGTAATGTAATGTATAAATAAATAAATGTAAATATTATGATTATCATCGGATTGCCGTCCCATCTACTGTATGACTCGTGACTCGTGTGGCTTAAATCTTCTACTGAGAATGTGAAGTGCCTGATAACTCAACAGAATAATTAACATGTCATAGAGACCTCGAAATTATAGTGGTTTTGGAAACTTAATAATTTTCATAAACTACTTTTCATACACTCTTATTCTAAACGTGCACAATCAAAAATATAAGAACTAAGTACCTATCTATAAAGAGGTAATTTTAAAAAAGAAAGAAATTGTATAGGCTCCAAAGTCCAAAAATCCAATAAATATTACTTTTTTATCTTTCAGTCTTGTGACACCTGCAGGGATGAGTATTTCAACCTTCAAGCTTCAAACCCTGAGGGCTGCACAAAATGCTACTGTTTTGGAAAAACCACTAGATGTACAAGCTCGTACTTGACTTGGGCTGCGGTAAGTATTCACAAAAAGCTGATGATTGATTGCGTATTAGTGAAGACAAATTCTTACATCAGTCCAAATTTCAAATGATTTTAAAATATTTAATATTTTTTCAGCATATTTCTTTTAATACGAAACGCATTTGTGTTTGAAATACGTGAGCGCTGTCATCAGAACGCACTTTTCAACCGAATGCGCGTGCGCAATCAGAATAGTACCATAGTAGAACAGAATAACACAAAATAAAAAACGCTTTTATTGTTACTCAAAATCGCAAATTTCGCACTAGGCTCTCTTGGTGTTCCTACCAATCTATATCTAAACAAATAAATTAAATTGAGGTGTTTGTTTAAATAACAGCTGTTTAGAGTTATATGAAAGTATGTGTGCATATTTGCTTACTTTGAGACTAGATGGCGCTGTGTGAATGTGGTAGAATATTAATTATTATTATATTATGTAGGTACGTTATACAAACACAAAACAAAAAAAACACTGCAAAATTTATGTCTGTCTGTTTGAGGTAAATTCCGAATTATTTATCCGATATCAACGTGCCTTTTACTGGCGGATAGCTAATGTGCCGAAGAATAACTTAGCACACCATCTCCTTTCATGTCTATAGATTAACGGCATGGCCAGCTGGTACTTAGCAAACGTGCACTCAAACAGAACCCTGCAGATATCCCCGTGGACCTTATCTCCGCTGATGGTGAACGATTCAGTAATCACCGTGGATCTGGTCGGTGATGAGGCGGAACAGAAGGTCGTGTACTTCGGAGCGCCTGATTATTATCTCGGTAAGTTTAGAGGTACAGTGGGTAACACTTGCTCAAACTGAGCCGCCTGTCCACCCGACCCCTGCAGATGACCGCAGCCATAATAACATGGTGCTGTGTTCCTGCTGGTAAGAAGTGGTATCCAGAGCTCATTGGGGAGAGAAGGGATTTTTAAAGGCTAAGCAACAGCTCCTACTACTACTGTAGCAGGCATCTATAGGCTACGGTAATAGCATACCATCAGGGGCTGTAATCTTATTTGCCACCACCTTGGTATAAAAAAATCGGCCAAGTGCGATTCGGACTCATGCACCGAGGGTTCCATACGATTATGCATTATGATGTGATTGAAATGTAAGTAGGTAGGAAACGGGGACTTAACTACACGAATAAGCTTTTCGGATTTTTTACTTTACTTGTGCAACTTGATATTGCTTCATACCCAATTGCATGATTTCAGCTCAACGAGTACCATATAGATTTAGACTTTTTTGACAGTCAAGATAATAGACAAAAATGGAACATAAATGATTGTCTCTTTTGGTTGCGTTTCTTGCGTTGTTGAGAAAACGCCGCTGAGCTTCGCAGGCGCACTGCTTCTATGCTCACGATGACGTGCCGCCACGCCCCGCCACCTGGGTTGATTTATTCTAACAATAGTTTATTTATTTATTTATTTAATACACAAAACAGAAAATAGTTATACATGGGTAAAGATATTACAAATTCGAAATTTTATGTCTTAACTAAATTCCAACACTATGTGTACTTAACATGCATAAAGGTAAGTCGGGTAAGACAATTTTTTTTTTTTTTTTTTTTTTTTCTCTAGTTTATCAACATCAGCTATAGAATCTATTCCTATTGTTTTTAAATCACGGTGGTTCGAATTAGTGTAAATATTTCAATATTCTCCTTTCTTTTCAGGCAAAAGGCTAACATCATACGGTGGATACCTGACCTACTCCATTTTATATACGGCGGCTGTGAACGGTCGAGCTATCGCAGCTTCTGACGTCATCATACGTGGCAATGATGGGTATGAGATATTTTTACAATATGAAAACATAACAGTAATTTTTATCACCGTATAATATAGCCTCAACCTGTTTCATAAGATATTATCATAACATTAGTAAATGTTTAATTTATATCTTTTACTATTACTATTAAGTAACTTACATACTCGTTCTCGTATTATGCTAAACAATTGAAGTGATTTTTATAAAATTTAATTTATAGATAGTTTAGAAACTAAAACGATTTGGGCTACTTGTAGTGATTATACTAAAAATAGAGGGAAATTTAAAAAAAAAACTTACCAAACAAAAAAGGGCCAAAAAAACATGAAAATGCCCAGTTGTTTTTGAGCCGTCAAATGGCGGTTCATCATCATCATTATTATCAACAGCAACCCATTAATGTCCCGCTGCTGGGCTGGGGTCTCCTCTCCTCTTTCTAGAGAGCTGAGAGGGTTGGTTAAATGGCGGTTATTGATAGGATAAAATATAACTTTAACAAATTAAAAATGACAGTTTTATGAATAAACTGGTTCTATTGTTTTACTTTTATATTCACTCAGGTTATACTTTAATCGATGAATAACTTTAATCTGAGGGCTCATAAACCGGGCATAAGTCAACCAATTTTTGCAGGTACATAGTCCACAATAGCATTGAACAGCCTCCTTCACGAGTGCTCTGGACACATGCAGTGAAACTGACAGAAGAAGAATTTAGCAACGTCGATGGATCTCCAGTATCAAGAGAACAGTTCATGAATACCCTGGTCAATGTCGACAACATCTACATTAGAGCCACCTATGAAGATAAGTCTCTTGAGACTAGGTTAGTAAAGCAATTAGTGAATGGCTTATTGAGGCTTGAGGCCGGAACGTATTTCCTTGAGTAGATAGCGCAGAGTCAGGCGCTAAGAACTTTCGAGCGTTCTGTTCTGTTCGAAAATGTGCCCAGGTAATAACGATAGGCTCGCCCCCAATTATAAGGGGCCTATACATTTAACAACTAGCTAACTGGGGCAATGTGTATGGGTGTGATTCACCCCTACCCCTTCAGTGAATAAAGGCGCCAATTTCAAAATATCCTTTTTAATATACCTACCTACACATATACTATACACCTTTAGTAATAAAAATCAATCACAATTCGTTTTCTGATTTCTTACTAATGTATGGCGTATGTATTTCCTGCTAAAGAGAGTAAAAACTAAATCGATTTTTAAAAGCGCTGTCAAAACAACTCACTCATTAGTCTTAAATCTAAGCCTTATTGGATGCTTTGCTTGCAGCCTCATTGCAGTAACTTTGGACATCGGAGTGGAAGATTACAACGTTGAGGATAGTTACATTAGTCGTGCATCCTCTGTTGAAGAATGCCAGTGCCCTAAAGCATACAGAGGCATGTCATGTGAGCAGTGCGCTGAAGGATATTATCGGCTGAGCTCTGGCTTCTGCGTTCCTTGCCAGTGTAACGGACATTCTAAATCGTGTGACGTCAATACTGGAGTCTGTTTGGTGAGTTCTTTAAAAGTTATGGCTTGTTTTGATGATTGAATTGATTGAACAGTTAAACACTATCGAGAATATTAGAAAATAAAGAATGATTAAATGAATCTTAATAACTATGTTTTACAGGAGTGCACAGACAACACGATGGGTGACCACTGCGAAATGTGTATCATCGGTTACCATGGAGACGCCACTGTGGGTACACCACGGGACTGTCTCATCTGCGCTTGCCCTATGCCCTACGTATCGAACAAGTTAGTATACATGTTCTTGAATTAATCCGAATCTATTTAGATCTATTTATCTAAATATTATTAAGTATTATATGGTCGTTGTTGATCGATGTCATTTTCCAAACATTTGGCAACGATTTAGAAATCGGCCGCTGGAATGTCCAAATTGCTGGCATAGGACCCTTCTTAGGTAGTAGTTACCTTTAGTGAGTTTTACTTTTATAATATTGTAATATATTATTAATATTGCATTTTTTTGTGTAATTGTATCATGGATCAAATACTTCATGATTATTATTTTTTCAGCTTTGCTATCGGCTGTGATTTGAGCCAGAATGGGTCGCTAATCTCGTGTCAGTGCAAACCGGGATATGGTGGTGCGAGGTGTGAATTCTGTGCGGCTGGGTACTATGGGATACCGGAGCAAATCGGTGAGTAATATCCATCACGTCTGCAGTGGTTCTGAAAGTTATCATCACGTGTATCATAACGATGAAATTTATATTTCTTTTTACCCTGAGTAAAAGCCAGGCATTGTTACAGGTCAAAGCTATGCCAAGAAATGTCTTGAACTAGCAATAAATTGACTAATCTAAATCCCCATATAGTTATTCTGAATCTAAGTGTACTTTTGTTCATCAATTGTATATTTGTAAAATACGTTCACGATACTGTGTCAAGCATTATATATATATATTATATCTAGTATAAGTGATTCATGAATTGTATAAAATTTGCGTCCGTAATATCGGAATCGTGGTTTGTGGACTTATATCTAGTACTTTCAAACTGAAGCTTTGAATTTTGTCGCACGATAAAATGTCCTATACATCTATCGTATATGTCCTATACAACTGTAAGGGTTGAATCAGATCTGGCCACACCGAACGCACTTTCCTATTCCTATCTGTCACATAAAGCCATCATTTCCTAGAGCGTACCGTTCAACCCTTAAGTCTTCCGAAAGTTGTATGTTAAAAGACAAACCCAAATGTTTCCATCTTACTTACAGGTGACCACTGCAAGCCGTGCAACTGCTCCGGCAACATCAACCCTGAAGACCCTGGCTCCTGCGACAGCATCACTGGTGACTGCCTCAAGTGCGTCAACAATACCGCCGGAGCTGCCTGCAATCTTTGTGCACCAGGATTCTATGGCGACGCAGTATTCTCCAAGAACTGCACCGGTAAGTAAATCAAAATTACTCATGCTCCAGAAAATCACTTTACTTGTGGCCTGCGGATCTTGCTTTTATTGTGAATAAAACTAAATTAATGCACAGTGTCCTGCATAAATCCATGGATAGTATAAAACTAAAATAATTTGCACCGGTAATCAAGATAAGCGATGGTGGCTGAATGGGTATGGAACCGGCGTGCAAATCAGGCGGTCCGAGTTCGATCTCGACCGGCGGTACCAATGTGGATTCCACTTTGTGGAATTTATATGTACTAGTCAAGTGACTTACCATCAGCTGACGGTGAAGGAAAACATCGTGAGGAAACCCACATACCGTAGAAGAAATTCTATGAGTATGTCTGATCCACCAACCCGCACTAGGCCAGCGTGAGTGGATTATGGCCTAAACCCTCTCAGCTCTCAGTTAGAGGAGAGGAGACCCGAGCCCACCAGTGGGACTTAATGGGTTGCTGATGATGATGATGATGAATCAATGCCAACTGTCGCCAAAGAATAATGGTTTACTATTATCCTACTAGACCACGCTGGCCGCATTATTGGTGGGAAAGTATACGCACTCTTTTGTTTAAGTGTACGCATATCAAAAACTAATCTTCTACTATTATACATAGATCACTCGTAAATGTGCCACTCTCTTAGCTGGTGCAAACTTCGCGCCACCACGACTTATAAATTGTCAAGTCACTTACTAAAATGATAATTCAGTTCGTTTAAATTAAATGCGTGATCAAACATATCGAATAGGTATCCTAATAAAACGCCAATAGTTATGCGTTCATCGCAAGTTCGGTGGCGAGCATTTTTATGTAATTTTGCCTTCAGTTTTGTAAACGAACTCATATACTTACTTATTTTTTTACTTTATTCAAAATTCCATTTTTTCAGCGTGTATCTGCGATGAATACGGTATGGACCACTGCGACGCCACAACAGGGACGTGCGTGTGCCGACAAGGGGTCATTGGGGACAAATGCGATCAATGCGCTCCAAACCACTGGGGACTGAGCAGCGGACAAGGGTGTACGCCGTGCGACTGTGGGATTGCATCTGAGTCTGCACAGTGCGACCTCAATACTGGACAGTGCAAGTCAGTAAATTACTTTATTAGTTTCATTTTGTTTATTATTTTTCATTTTCATTACATTTCATTTTATTTCACGGTTTTTGACATGCTTTTCGGTTTCCGATTAAGCTGAATTTTAAGTTGGCGGTATTGCTATCGAGTTTGGGATCTATTATGTCTTCTGCTTTACTTATAATATTCGTATTTGTCGCAGGTGTGCTAAAGGCGTGAACGGTAAACACTGCGACCAATGCGCTGCTGGCTTCTGGAACTACACCAAAGAGGGCTGTGATCGTGAGTATTTAGTTGTAACAGCTTACTATCAAGATGGCCGAACGCAAGTTAGCCACTGTCGAGGAATAAAAAAATTAAAAACATCTCGTGGCAGCTAGTTTCGTGTCAGGTGTGGTGTAGTTAAGGCCTTATGTTCACATTTATAACAACTAATGTAAAGCGAAGCTTAAAAAATAATTCTTATTTTCTAGACTGCAACTGCAACACAGGCTATTCCCTCGGCTTTACCTGCAACGCAACGGGTCAGTGCGAATGCTTGCCCGGTGTAGTCGGTGAAAAGTGCGATAGATGCCCGGAAAGGTGACATATTTATATATTTATTTTATTTACTTTAACCTTCATCAATCATAGTGATTGATGAAGGCAGAATTAGATATTTTTTATCAATTCTCTTTATTTAGTTCTTCTATAATAATATGCTGTATTAATTTTTATTTACAGGTTTTCTCCATTTACATATAATTATTTTTTAACTAAATTAAAAATATAATAGGCTTTTACATTTTCTTGCATCAATTAGGTGGGTGCTAATACCAGACGAGGGTTGCTTGGAGTGCGACTCATGTACAGACGCGCTTCTCTTCACCATAGAAGATATGACCGCCCTACTCGACAACGAGACCAAAGACTTCAAGGTATACACTTACCTCTTTGTTATTTTTGTAGACGTCTTAACCATATTTTTCTCCTGAGAATTGATTTAGCTTTTGACTGTCACCGTGTTTAGACTGTCACCGTGGCGCAGTGGTTAAGGTGGTCGCCTCGCCACTACATCGCCGTGCTGGGTGACGTGGGTTCGATTCCCACACGAGACAAATATTTGTGTGATTCATAGATATTTGTTTCTAGTCTGGGTGTACTTTGTGTCCGTTAGTTTCATGTTTGTAAAGCTCCCCGCGACACAGGGCTTGTTCCCTAGTGCGGGCGTTGTCTTTTTAAAATAGAATAAATAGAATAGAATTTTAAAGTACTAGCTTTCTTCTTATTTCTACTTAGTACGCGTCAACTTTAATAATGACGTACATGAGTAAAAAAATAATTTTAAGAAACCACAGCAAACATAGATTCGTTAGCTGACTCACCTCTGCACGGCCCACCGGCCAAAGAGAATTTTTGTAACACAAAGTAGGCAAATAAATGTTATTCTGATTCTGATTCTGACGTACATGAGTACCTGAAACAAAATTTTTTACATGTATAGCTCTAGCAATTTCGATTTCATGCAATAGTTTTTCATCTTTTTCATTTCAGAGAACCCCTTCTTAGAGATCTGTCACACAGTGCGTTCGCGTTCTGCGTTCGTTTTAATGTCTTGCGTTGACCGACGCAGTCAGAACATGTCTATGTAACATAATACAACATAGCGACCGCAGAACGTATAAACGCGTGAATTCGTTCTGTGTGACAGGCTCCTATTAAGAATAAGAATAAGAAGACAGGCTCCTAAGTGAGCATACGGCAAAAGACAGTCTTGCGCAAAAATTTAAAGTTCATACTCCCTGTGGTTTGGGCTCTGCGTTCTTATGACAGTCAGTCAGTCAGACAGTCTCTTCTTTTATTTCATACTAAATGTCACGGGCTTCGCTCCCGTCATTCTTTATTTGACCACTGCACAACGTCTATTGGTCGTTGCGTGAAGTTATATATAGCCTATAAGCCTTTCTCGATAAATGGGCTATCCAACACTACATTTTTTTAAATCAAATAATTAGTTTCTGAGAATAGCGCGTTCAACCAACCAAACAAACTCTTCAGCTTTATAAAATTAGTATAGATTAAGTATTTATTTCGAGGTCCCTTGGTCTTGTACACAGTTTATGTCTTACAGTTTATCCCATATTCACCTTTTACACCATCTTGAGGGTGAAAAGGTGGAGTGGCAAATTATGACAACCTCAGTGGCCCAGTGGGAGGGCGTATGACTACTGTGCTTCGCTCGGGTTAGATCTCCGTGTCAGACGCAAAAAATATAGGCACGAGATTGTTTGATGGATAAGTGACCGGCGTGCTAAACACGCGGTCTGAGTTCGATCCCGCTCGGCAGTACCAATGTGGATTCCATATATATTATGTTACGTTATATTTATTCAAACTCCGCCTGCGTGGGTCAATTAACAAAATAAACATTCTTATTCCAGGATAAAGCGGACTCGTTCTTCACGACACAACGTCTGAACTACATATCCAATCAAACTCAAGTCCTGCGCCCAAAGGTGGCTGGCCTCAAGAATGTGGAAGTAGAGGACGTTACTGCTGCCGTCAAGACCTTGGAAAATAGTGCCAGGAATTTACTCAGATCGGTAAGTAGTCTGAGTCTACCAGTCGTCGTTAATAGTGTGCAAGTTTGTAAGGGTGAACAATGTTTGCATATTTCTAACTCTCAAATAATTTCAAATTCTCCATTAATAAATATACTGACAAACCAATGTGAATGAATAATTGATTAAAATGCATCAGCCGGGGTGTGGCCCGGCTGATGCGTAGGCAAATAACACCAAGAAGACTTAAAAATTGTGTTTTCCGTAAATCTACATGGTCAAGTTGTTTGCCAACCAGGTTAGGTTAGGTTAGACCATTTATTATGATATTGGTCCTGGTGTTGTAGGCTCCTTGGGCTATGGTACCTGCCAGGGTGGTAATCTTGTTTGCCACCACGTTTTAAAAAACTTCTACTAGTTAAAATATCTAAATTTATCAAAACAGGCGGAGTTCGCAGCTACAGACAGCGACAAACAGATCACTCGGGCTGCAGAATTAGCCGCTGAAGCTGGCAAGATCCTGGAGTCTGTGCGAGACAAGACACAAGAGGCGAAGTCGGTGGTGACGCATGTCAAAGACCTGGCAACCGGTTTGGAGCTCAGTCAGCAACCGAAGGTGGAAGGCGCTTTAGCTGAGGCTCGCCAGATTAAGAGCGATATTGCTGGTAAATAAACATTCTATAAACAACAAAAAAGGGGGTAAATACGCAACGGACTAGTTCGTCATGACTTCCTGGTGCGCCGTGACGTTCTGGTTCATCCCGATCCTTTTACACCGCGACGCTTTGGTGCGCCGTGAAGCCTTTGTGCGCGACTCCTTCTCGCCAGGCGCATTAAAACTACTAAAGTTCAAAACTGCGCACTGTAGCAAACTCATGAGATCATTTGATTACAGAAAAGGACTTTTTACCGAAGCAACAACAAGCGGAGGCAGCTTTCGCAAACGCAACCAAACAGATCGAACGAATGAATGTCTTTATAGAACCTGTCAACCAACAAGCCAAGGTATATTTGCTAAAATAATGTTTTAAACACTTTTTAGGGTATTTGGTATAAGACCCAAACTTCATCAAAACGGACACTAATAATAGGTTAAAATTAGAATAATAAGTATAATATACAATGGATAAATTCAATCTCAACGACATCCGCCCACATGGCTGAAATGAAGAAGTACTGGACATTCCATTTCCCTGGTTCAAATCTCGTTGTGGGTTTACATTTTTCATTACTTGTTTATCATTTATATAAATTTTTAAAACCAAAGCATTTAGAAATTGCTTAATATTTAATGTAAATTTATCTTTTTTATCAGAAATTCCAAAGCCTAGTGAATGACACCCGTCACTTGAAGGACAAGTTAGACGAAATGCTGCAATACACCGACCAAGCGCAGCATACCGCTGACGAAGCTGAGAAACTGAATACGAAGAACAGGTATACATTCCTTAGATGGAACTTAACAATAATATAGAGTAACACATAGACCATAATTATTATCCCTTGATATCCCATAGAACATAATATGGCAAAAGCCACGTGTTGAAGCTAGCATTAAATATAGAAACCCTCTAGAAGTCGAGATATTGTAGCAATGCTAACCAAAACCAATACTTTTTGTATGTTCAATGGACACCGTTCAGTAATCCTTAAATGCCACAACCATTCCTTTTGACTGGATAGAATAACAATTTGAAATTAAAAGACACTACGAGTTTCCAGAGTAAAAATGCTGTAAGTGGCCTCCCAGACTATCAGACCGCCGGACGATGACGGACTGTCAGTAAATCGCGATAGGTTACTCACTCACAGTTACATCGAAGGTTCGAACAGAGAATGTGTGACCGTTAGGCGATCCCGGCTAGCGTTGACAGGTATCAGTCTGACAATGCGCACTGTTGCAGTGTGAATATGCCGACTACGGTCTGTCAGTGTGTAGACGCAGAGCCGGCAATCGACCATTGCCGGCAAGCAATAAACGTTGTACTGAGTTGATCGTGCAAACTTTGGACGACAGCCGCCCAATGTGGCCAGAGGCTGCAGGCGAAACAATAATGTCTGTGAGCCCATAAGAGCTTCAGGACCATTTAATAACTATTGAATATTTTCAGGCAATCCAAATTTGGCAACAAAGTGACATCAGTAACTAAACTGAACACTGCAGCAATGAAGGATCTGATCGACGCTGGTTATGACATTGGCAACGGCACTTTCCACAACTTAGTGGTAGCTACCATCGTCGTAAACTCTTCTAAAGCCTTGGATGACATCAGAGCAACCAACCAGAATATGGTAGATCGACTTGAGGACTTGAAGCAGCATTTGCCTGAGTTACAGAACTTGACTGATGTGGCTAAGGACCATACTTCGGCTTTGAGGAATAGGGTGAGTTTTTATTAATGTGTCTTCCTTTTGCCTGATAGGTGCTTTAATATTATAACTAAATCGTAGTGCAATCCTAACTTAATAAATTATTATAAATACAAGATGCTTCTGTTTGTTAAATTTTACGCCTTATAAACAAGAGATAATTAAAAAAATTAACATACAGTGTAGGTCCTGCAGGAGGATAAAGTTTTTTAATTGACTTACCTCGTGGAACAAGCCACTCGGAGAAGATAGTCAAATAGAGGATGTTTATTTATGTAATAAATAAATAAAATAAAGAGATATCAATTTCTGCGTACATACACTTTAGTTAAAGTATAGCTTTTTCAAAAAAAATGACTGGACTGCCTCGGTCGCGCAGCAGTATCAACCACGACTACTGCAAGATCCCCGCGTCGGGAAAAGCGTTATAATGGATTTTTCTGTCATGAGATTCTCATCATCAGTCCAGCCAGAGTCTAGAAAGGTGCCCTCCCCATATTTATTTATTACACATACATGAAACCTAACTTAGCTAGCGAAATATAGTTGTGATGCACTCACACTACCTTTTTGAAAACAAGGCGTATTGCAATGTAAAGTTTAATGTTATTTAAAAAAACAAGCCAGAAGAAATCGCCATCTCTCGTAAATCTATAATCTGGACAGTTTAGTCTTCATTTTCTCCACATGCTATGAGTCAACTAAGACTAATGCCTCGTTTTCAGGCTGACATGCTTCGATCATTAGCTGAACGGGAAAACAACAACTCGCGCACCCAGCACGCTTACACCGCCGCGTCTGCCTACTCCTCCATAGTTCAAGAAGTTGGTGACGGCAAGAAAGCAGCTGATGAAGCCGAGCAAGGAGTCAGAAATGTTACTGATATTGTAAGTATACAAAGTTTACTTCTTTTTAAAAGGCTGGTTACGCATCTGTGATCACGCTGGGGTTGCAGGTGCCTTCTTTTAAAAAAATATAAATCTGTTACCTCAATCTGCTTTCCAAGAATCGCAAAGCTGTCGACCAAACTATTATTTTATTAACAACTTGGAAGCATATATTATCAAGTGCTATTCAGTAACAGAAAAAATATCCCTACTTTCTGAAACTGTGGCGTAGTGGTAACGATGATTATGATGAGTGACGGAGGTTCGATGCCCAAGATTTATAGATATTTGTTTCGAATCTGAATAAACTTTGATTTCGTTAATTGTATGAAAGTAGGTATTTTCTTATCTTTATCCGGATACATGCACGCAAAATGATCAACTTAATATTCCTTCAATTTACTTTCGCAGACAAACCAACTGAACAATCGTGTTGGACCAGCACGCAACAGGTCACAGAGTCTTCTAGACGCGTCTACAAGGGCCCGTGATACTGTTATACAGAGTCTCAGTCCCAATTTGACCTTAGCATCAGACAAATTGAACAAAGCGAAGCAGTTGCTCCAGTCAGCAGATGATGACGACAATGCTATACAACTGTAAGGTTTATTCTATACTTATTAAAGTCCTGACTGTCTGACCTTTATATCAACAGCCTAAACCGCTAATTTAGAGTAATTTGGAGGATGTGTTCTTTGTGATGTGTAGGTATCCACAAAGAAAGGATTTTACAGTGACCAGAACGCGTTAAGAGCTTTGATGAGCGTTTTTGGTTTGGAGTGTAACATATTATTATGTATATTTACGCTGTGTTAAATAAAAGTAATGTTTCACAAGGTCCCTCCCGATACCGGCCCCGTTCTCCCTAGCTGATGAGATCTCTAAGGCAGAGAAAGTCAATAGCACGGTTAAGTCTACTTTGGACATAATGTCGCAGCTCGGCGCAGATCTTGCCGCAAGCAAGGAATTTGCGCAATCATTACCGAAGTTGGCTGATGATGCTCAGAAAATGACATCCAATGTTGAAAATTTGGGTAAGACATTTATTTGTTATAAGTCTGAAATTATAGAATCATCGTAATATATCAGCTGCTGGACGCCTGCTGTTGGACTTAAGCCTCCTCGGAAGATTTCCAATAAAACCGATCCTATGTGGCTTGCATCCTGCGCGATCCGGTGCGGTTTGGATCAGAGGATCTATCCACCTTGTAGATGGACGTCGATTTTGTTTGTAACATTTTTTGTAAATGTATTTTTCAGTACGAGATATTCAAAACTTGGAGCCGATCACGTCAACATATGATGCGGTGAAGGCACGACAAGACGCTTTGGAGAACAGGCGTAAAGAAGCCGACGAGAAACTACTCAAACTGAAAGAACTCCTCGAACAGGTAATTTTGACTTTAATCATAGTAATATTTTGTTTTTCAGCAGACACAGTGTATGTACCGTTTTTGAGGCAATAAAGATGTTACAGTTCTTTAAGACGATGATATTAAATTTGGATTACGTGTAATAAGCTGTTGTAAACTGTTATAGAAGTCTAGAAATGACTCAAATTTTAGTTGCACTTTAGAAATTTTTGCATTCCTCTAGAGTCTATGTCCCATAGTACCTGGGTACCGTTAAAACCTTCTCACGTACAATTTTTGTTCCCCAGGCTCGCACAGTAGCCAACCGCATCCAAGTAGGCGTTACGTTCGACCGCCTGACAACTCTTCAACCACACCTGCCTGACACTGTCGACGAAATGTCTACGTCTACGCACGTATCGGTTTACTTCAAGACAAAGGCCAAGGAGGGACTTATCCTGTACCTCGGCAATCCTAAAGATACCATGCTAAGGAGGACCAAGTCGGTAAGATTGAAGCTAAAGTTTTTCTGGTAGGAGAATATATGGTAGGAGATAACTGGTTGAAGACTATAAAATAATAAAAGCAATCTTGATTTAATACTATTCCTTACTGTAAACCCTCTGCACTGAATATAACCCGAAGTTTACTTGCAGGGATGAAGATAACTTCTAAGCGAAAACCCATATTATTTAAAAATTACCTGCTATTTATGTGGAATTTTCTGACACTTGGCAGAATGACTGAATCTCTGAATCACTGAACACAAGACTGAATCACTTGGCTGAATCTTATATAAAAAGTAGTTAAATATCACAAAAAAACTTTCAATAAGGTATATTTCGACTACGCGAAATTCCCTCACAAAATCCGTTATTAAAATAAGTGATTTTTTATTATGTTATGATGAGTTTTTAATCCGCAGGACGACTTCATGGTAATTGGAGTGGAAAATGGCTACCCGTACTTGAAGATGGACATAGGCGACAGTGCCGAATCAGGTCGCGAGCCCGCCAGGATTGGAAGTGACAAGTTTGTGGCCGACAACAGATGGTACCAGGTTATTGTCGACAGGTGTGTATTTGAAAATAGAACTTCTCACGTAATTTGTATAAATCTATATAATAATATTATATTAAATTTAAAGTCCTGACTGACTGAACTATCAACGTACAGCCAAAACCGCTGGACCTAGAGACGTGAAATTTGGAGCGTGTGTTCTTTGTGATGTGTAGGTATCCACTGAGAAAGGGTTGTTCGAAATTCAACCCAGAGTTAAACGGGGCATCAAAATTTGTATGAAGAAATTTATTTAAAGGTCTTTTTATTACAAAACTTTGTACATCTGCTCAAAATTACAAACAATCACATGTTTCTTGCTTATTCAACCTCCAAGGGGATGAACTTTTGATAAAAACTTAAAAATTAAGACAGTTAATACGAAAGTGATCAGGCGAATTACCACTCTAGAAGAAACTAGTAAACAGGTAAGTACTTTGTGGAGTTTAAAAAGCCAGCCCTGGGGGATGTGATACGGGTGAAAGATACTATAAATCAACATGGATTTCGTTTTCGAAATTTCAGGGACGTTTAGAAAAGGTTTAATTTTTATTAAACGACATCAAAAAAGGAGGAGGTTATATGTTCGACTGTATGTATTTTTTTTTTTTATGTATGTTCAACGATTACTCGGAGATGCCTGAACCGATTTTAAAAATTCTTTTTTTATTTGAGAGGGTATACTTCCGAATTGGTCCCCTATTCATCACGTCAAGTTCTGATGATGGAATCTCAGGGAAATCGAAGGCAACCCTCAAATTTTATAGGCACATGTTACGTGTTTCATATATTTTTTAAAGTTATTCAAGTATTTACGTCTGATAGTCAACATCTCATGTTGATGAGCTGGTGATGGAAGGTATAACTCCTTAACTGTTAGAAGTTGGAGGATAATTCTTTCGACATTATAGGTTCTTATAAACCAATAGTTGTATTCTTGTAGGTTATTTAGGTGAGCTGATACTGGAAGGTATAACTCCTTAACTATTAGGAGTTGGAGGATAATTCTTTCAATATTATAGGTACTTATAAACCTTTAGTTGTATTCTTGTAGGTTATTCAGGTGAGCTGTCAGTGGAAGGTATAATAACTCCTTGACTCTTAGGAGTTGGAGGATAATTCTTTCGACATTATAGGTACTTATAAACCTTTAGTTGTATTCTTGTAGGTTATTCAGGTGAGCTGTCACTGGAAGGTATAACTCCTTAACTTTTAGGAGTTGGAGGATAATTCTTTCAACATTATAGGTACTTATAAACCTATAGTTGTATTCTTGTAGGTTATTTAGGTGAGCTGTCACTGGAAGGGAAACTTCTTAATGTTTAGGAGTAAGAAGATGATTTCTTTAAATATCACATCCATGTACCTATAAACCTTAAGTTGTGTTATTTCAAGTCTAAGGTGTGAGCTCTTGATGGAAGATAAAGTTGTATAATTCAAAGGATTCTTAGATGATATTTTAAGTTTTCGATATAGTATCTAACCTGCATTGTATACCTATACTTGTTACCTGTCGCATTTTATAGGAAAAAGAAAGACATAAAAAGCTGAGAGTTTTGAGATTCCTCTATTCTACAATCAGGTTGTGTTGTTAGAATATTGAAATAGACGTTCCCTTCTATCGAAGATTCTTTATTTCGGTTTTCCGTCTTAGTTTGCCAGCCAGTATTATTAAATCTGCTAGATAAAAAGTACACTAAAAATGGAAAAATAAACTATTTTTAACAAAAAAATATTAAAACGACTTCAAACAGTACTAAAAAGTGAAAAATAAACTGAATTAGATATTTAATTCCAAGCTAAAAAATACCTACCTACCTGTTTATAGTATAATACCCTATTACTAATCTGTTTGAAGTCGGTGCCAGCCTAATGACCTCTCCTATCAACTGATTTGTCGTAATTTTTTTATAGTATAATTGTTTGCTTGCTACCTTCGTACCATATTTCATGGATCCCTTTTCCATTTACAGAGTGGGACGCAACGTCAAGCTGGCTATACGTGAAAGCCTAGACAACAGTTCTGCTGACACCGTCTATTCGAAGGAGGTTGTTCTTCCCGGTCAGCACACTATCTTCAACTTGGACCGACAGAAATCTAAACTGTATGTTGGCGGAGCACCCTCAGATGCCAAGTTACAAGGTGTCAGTTTCCTCGCCTTTGAAGGACAGATTGAAGAGCTCATGATAGGAGATACTCCTGTTGGATTATGGAACTTTGTTAGAGCGGAAAATTTGAAGGGTGCGAGACAGAGGTAAGGAAGCAAAATAGGGAATTTGCAAAATAGTTACTCATACAGAAGAAAACGGGTTTTTGTTTGTCTGTTATTTACGCGTTCACTGCTAAGATAAAATTAAATTTGATAACATGGTCATCAGCCTATAAATATCCACCGTTGAAATTTGATAAACTTATAGTCTAACACCTGCAGAAGAAACGGCTTTCAACAAGGCAGTCGCCTTCCACTAACATCACGTACAAAGAGTCGTGGGTTCGATTCGCACACCAGACAAATAATCGTGATTCATTATAATTTATTTTCCGTCTGGGAAGTTTCTGGCCCTTAATTATAAGTTTGTAAAGGCGTCGTCTTCTAAAAAGATAATGTATGTCAGAGATTCATCATTTTAAGAATGACCTGACCAAATTGGTTTATATGTTGAGTTGTGTTCAGAAAATTATGAGAACAAGTTTGTATGAAAGAAAACTGTCGAATAGCACAAAAATCTCCCATGCCTCGCCGCGGTGTTCTTTTAAGCTCTATAGCACTTTATGATGTTAGTTAATTTAACCTCGTTTTAGGGATAAGTTACTACCGGCGGATAGTGGTCCTCAAGAATACCGCTTTAACGGACGCTCCCACGTGACCATGCCAGGCCGCGGATACCTCACTCCACAGAAGAACCAAGTGCTTCTCTTCTTCAGAACTTATGCTCCTGATGGCCTGATCTACCTCGTTG
Source organism: Laspeyria flexula (assembly GCA_905147015.1). NCBI lineage: Eukaryota > Metazoa > Arthropoda > Insecta > Lepidoptera > Erebidae > Laspeyria > Laspeyria flexula. The sequence goes on along the minus strand of LR989949.1, from coordinate 3,776,445 downwards.
GTGAAGGCACTTCCTTCTTCTCTGTACAAATGCAAGATGGTAGAGTGTACCTGCAGGTATGTCTAGCTATGTAACTATTATGTACTTTTTGTACTATTATGTTCATGGTTTATATGTATATTATGTTGTTTTTTGGTTTGGTTTATATGTATATATATTTGAGATTGCACCTACTTTCTTTTGACATTGAATTACAATTCAATGTTTTGTGAAAAATATAATTTGCCATTAAATTTAAATAAACTTTTAACACAGTTCCCGGTTCGATACCTGGGTCGGAGTAAATATTTGAATAATCTGCAAATGTTTGTTTTTAAAGTTTGGGTGTTTTTCTAAGTATAATAATGTATGTATTAAGAAATAAAGATGTACGTTTGTCAGTTGTCTAGATCAGATGACACAAATTTATGTTAGCTTACCTTGGTCTTGATGGCGCTGTGTATAGAAAGCCCATTGAATACGAGAACTAAACCCATCTCGGGTTTAGCTCTCGTATTCGATGAACACCGATGTGGTTATTTTATAAATTGAGAACATAAGATGAAGAACAATACAACATAAGATAAATATTCTCCCTCCACAGGTTGCCCTAGGTAATCCAACCAATGAGCTCCTAATAATAGGTACAAGGAATACCTACAACGATGGCAAGTGGCACCGACTGGATGCAGCTAGGATCCTCACCAAGTGCCTGCTCAAGGTCGACCGAGAGAGTATCAAGGGTGAATCCTCATCATCAGAAGTTGAGATAAGAGCCTTAGATACCATGAACTTCGGAGGCAACAACAAGGGTATACTCGAAGTTACAAGTAAAGGCTTCGATGGATGTATTCGACAGATCAGTATGGATGGCGTGCCAACAGATTTAAGTCAGAATATTGAGTCTATAGGAATGTCGTACGGATGTCAGGTAAATAATAATTAATTTTGTCTAATCTCATACCACCGATCTATAATCTCTCTCCGTGGCGTAACGGAAGTATCTAGGACTGCTAAGACAGAGGGGGAGGAGAGGGCCATAATGGTATTGGCTTTTATGTCTTGCAACTATGTAACTAATTGATAAAATTATGTTGTCATGTAGGTGGCATCGCTAGTATCGCTATCAGGCAAGGACAGCCACTTACGGTTCGTGGACATAACCACTGAGAACCTTCAGCTGACACTCAAGTTCAAGACCTCACAGCCGGACGGACTGCTCTTCGTCTACGTCAGCAGGACGCAGACCGCCACGATGCCTGACAGCATATCATTGTCACTTATCAGGGGTAAGCAGTTTAACAACTTATTTATCATTGTGTTAGACAAAGCACATCCATTCTTGCATCTCCAAGAGATTCGAAAGGTTGTATCAATCAATATCCAGTCTACTCGAAATTTATTGTTCAGGTAAGCGTTGCAGTGATATCCCGCAACCTCTTCTGGTAAGCGTTGCGGCGCTCTCCCTTAGTGAGCGTCGCGGGGCCCTTCCATAGGATGAATCACGGCGCCACTCCTGTAGGAAACGTTGCGACGCGACGCCCTTCGGTAGTGAACGAAGTGGCGCCTTCCCGTAGGGAGAGTTATGGCACCCTTACGTTGGGAGATGTAAGGATTTGTAAAGTTCTTCACAACACATATCTTATTCCCTAGTGCGCGCGTTGTCTTTTTAACACGACAAAATAAAGGTAATAAAGAACTAATTGGTTAGTTAATGGTGCCCTAATCCTTTTTCGAAATTTGTCGTTCAGGTAAACTGGTGCTAATGTCACAACGGGAGCAGTTGGACACAGGGCTGAGCACGTACAACGACTCTCAGTGGCATGTGGTCACAGTCACACACAACAACAATGCGTTGAGACTCGTCGTCGACGACTTCGATTACTTCAGGTATGATAGACTAGCACTACTCTTTCTACTTTAACTGCAGCGCAAAAGTTCACGGATAGGACAAAAATGGGTTTTTATACGAGTATCCAAAGAAGGAAGGTATAGTTTCAGGAGTAATGCATATATGTAAGTATGTATTATATACTTGTGTATGAGAGTTTCTTTATTCCACCATAACTTCTAAACATCTTTACCGATTTAGATATATGTAGTATCATTCCATTCCATTTCCGGGTCACATACCTAGGCTGGTAAAAATTAAAAAAAAACTTACCACGGAAAGGTACAAATTAAAAGTAAATTATTTAAAATATTAAAAGATCAACAGGGCAAAATACAAGATGTACTTATATGAATTACAACTTTCCACTGAGGCAAATAGAAGCAGAGCGAAAATACACCAAAATGGTTAATAGAAAAAAAAATATTATATTATATTTCTAAAAAAGCCTCAATTAGCATGTCAGATATTTAATTTACTTTACTTTCCAAGAATCAGCTTACCTTATTTATTCATTTCAGCACCGACACAGCACCAGCACCCCTGCACATCCTCGACGGTGTTCTATTCGTCGGTGGAGTCCAGCCTGGTTATGTGGTCGGCGGCAAAGTTGGCACAAAAACACCATTCAACGGCTGCATAGCTGATGCTACTATTAATGGAAGAGTACTCAATCTTCTGGAGCCATACAGCAACAGTAGTGTCACGTTTGGAAGGTGTGGAAGTACCACCAGCACAGGAGGCGTTAGTCCGGGTGAGATTTTTGTACCAAAACTTAGGTTTTTGCCAAAACACAGTATTTGGCCAGTCACATAATAAGTACCCTGGGGGCTTACTTTGATTTTCGACATTCGATTGGTCGGTCTTGATGTCACTTTCAAATATAAAGAAATTTTGATATGGTCGCTGTCACTTTCAAACATTTGACAGCGACATCTAAACCGCCCAATCGAATGTTGAAATTCAGGATAAGCCCCCTGGTCCATCCATAATTGCTTTGCGATGAATATAAAAAAATAAAAATAAATGTAAAAAAAGTGTGTATAATTGCCATCCAAAATGTCCTGGGTTCGATTCCTCGATCGGGCTAAAAAAGTTATTTTAAGGTTTGTTACGCGAAGCATGACCTAGGATCCTGCACCAGATTTCTCAATATTCATGGCAGATTACCATCCCATCCGAGTGTGGGAGTAAGAAACTAGAGAGTACACAGTCATACTGTTCACAGACCAAGCTCAATGGGCAGCAACCCCTCCAACAGACGTGCTACCCACACCAGGACTGCCACCAATTGAACGTGCTCCTGAAGGTAAATAACCCACACATACTCACATCCCTTTCACCTGGACTCCCGAGTGCACTGATCTGTATTACCTCTGGATAGGCGTCTTTGAAACTGATTTTGTCGCTGTTTGATTTGCGCCATTGTGCGCTGTAAGTAGTGGCGGAGAAGGTATGAACTAAAATTAGTAATGTGACAAACTTTGTAGATTTAACACGTACCTATCGATAGATTTCATTTTAAGATTTGATATAAACATATTCTGAAAAGGGAAAATATTTTTTTAATAATCCATTACGAAATTGATTAGTGACGTCAATTGATTTTGAAGGCCCTTATTTTAATAGCAGTATCTGTTCAAATAAATAAAATTAAAGTGTCTGTTTTTAATATCAAAACAACAGCTTTTAGAGGACTTATTCGTCTAATGTTTCGAACTAAGACGACTGTTTGCATTTGGAATCCAATTAAGGGGCGCTTTCATGTTGGCTAGCCATGATTTTTAAAACGCAAGATCAGGTTGAAATCTACATTATATATATATTTATAATGTCGGAAAAAAATGGGCAGTCAGCTTATATTTCATTTACTTCTATGAATAAATAAAAATTTTGTTTGCAACCATAGATCACATCAGAACATGATCATATTTATCGATATGACGATATGGACATCACCAACACTTTGTTTACAAAACGTATTATATACGTCAATATTACGTCAAATATAGTTTCAATCTTCTCCGCTAGTTGGTCAAATAGACAAAGAAAATGAGCTGTCTTTTGTATAGGACAGCCAGTCCAGAGTTATTTACAGGTCAGTGGCCGAGTGTCAAAGCTCAAAGTGCTGGCGTACAGGAATCACAATGATAAGCGTGTGGGATAAATCCACCACTGGAACTGCTGTAAGCCAGGATTAACAGCAATGACCCCTTACAAACACCGCTTCCCCAAAGAAAGCCTACTAGAATTTTGACTTAAATATCTTAAATATTTTAAGAACCAGTGGACACTTTCAATCCGTTCAATCCGCGGCCCCTGCCTGAAGATACGACTACACTATCGCCAACGACCATTCAGCGGGTGACCACAGCTTTGCCGACGACCACAGTCAGGCCTTCGACTACTACGCGCCGACCACCGCCGAAGCCGGAACAGGGTTGTGCTTTGGCATATGATCCACACTATACTGCTGGTGATCCAGACGTTGGGTATCGGTTTGGTAAGTATAAGTCTGAGATATCATTCTCAACACTTTTATTTCAATAAATCCTAAACACATACACAACGGTTTCCAGTTATCTTGTCTGTGTAACCTCATGTGTACAATTAGGTATATTGTTCTTTTACACCAGAAGAAGTAAGAATCTCCGTGGAGTAAATACTTTTTAAAGATAGTTTAGACGGGCTCTTGTTTATGATAGTAAAATGGCGGTAAATATAATAAAAAGAAATAAAAAAAAATTGTGACCCGATTCCCAAACTTAACTATTAGCATTCGTTTTTGTTCGCGACAGTAGCATGAACCGGTCAATCGGCCAATTAAAAATTCTGTAGACTGTGTGTGGCTCTAGAGAGAAAAACAAGAGCAGTCTATAGATGTAAAACCAATGGCCTAATAAAAACAAGTAACCGAAGCCGACTATATTTTTTTTATACGACGATGGTGACCGTTGCCTATTTATAGACGTCTGTAATAGCAGAAGCTTCACATGTATATTGCTAAAACTTGTTAGCGTTACTTCAGGTCAAATCATACAACGTTGGTTAAACCATGATATAATTATAGTACAAAAAATATCATCATCATCATATTAGCCCAATGACGTCCACTGCTGGACAAAGGTCTCAACTAATTTTCGCCACAGCGGCCGATTTTGTGCCGCCAGCAACCAACGGCCACCCGTAACCTTTACTAGGTCGTCGGTCCACTACCACTTTAGCGATGTGATTCGGTGAGCTATGTCGGCAACTTTAATTCACCTGCAGATCTCCATATTTCTGATTATATAATATAACTGCCTCGGTGGCGCAGCGGGAAGTGTATACGACTGCTGTGCAAGATCGATTCGGTATCTATAGGTTCGATTCCCGGGTCAGGTAAAAATGGTATTGGGCTTTTCTAACATGAAACTCCAGTATTAAAATTTTCCCCGAGTTTGGTAAACAAAAAATGTTTCCGGTTGATGACAATAGGCTCGCCCCCTATTTCATGGGACCAAACATAGCTGGCGAAATGTTGGTGTGAAACAGCTCTTCCTAACCCTTCGGGGGAAAAGGCGTGATGCTATATTATGTTAACATAGCCCTTTTCATGGCTCACTGAGTGACAGCGAAAATGTAAATTTTTTTTTTTTTGTTATTTTAAAAGACAACGCCCGCACTAGGGAACAAGCCCTGTGTCGCGGGGAGCTTTACAAACATGAAACTAACGGACACAAAGTACACCCAGACTAGAAACAAATATCTATGAATCACACAAATATTTGTCTCGTGTGGGAATCGAACCCACGTCACCCAGCACGGCGATGTAGTGGCGAGGCGACCACCTTAACCACTGCGCACGGTAACAGTCAACATTCTTCAAATTTTCAGGAACCCGCAACAACAGTCGCATAGAATACAGCAAGCTACCAGGCCGCCACCTTCAGGGCTTCGACCTCACGATATCGTTCCGTACTTTCGACAAGCACGGTGGTTTCATCTTCTACGCCGCTGCGGACAAGGATCCCACACAATTCCTTGCCTTCTATATGAAAGATGCTAAGGTATACGAGATGATATTATCTCTAATTTTTCTATTTTTTTCACTGTCATCTCATGATGAATTTATGCCTTTGAGGAGTACCCCAACAAAACAAAAAAAAAACAAAAATAAGTAAGTACCATAGCAATGGTACATACTTATTTTTTTCCATAATATTTTTTTTTCCTATGTAATGATAACACCATAAAAACAACTTTTAACAGTTGTTTTATGGTGTTATCATATAATACGGTCAAAGTAAGATGTTTTCTATCTGACAATGACATTTTGTCTCCGACCATCGATGGTTTAGCGCCAAATACAAACATTTTAAAGCTTTTCGACACTTAAAAAAATTTCGACCGTGCCATAGTAGCCTTCGGAGTCTATATTATACAAATATGGCCAGTTATGCTCTGGAAGTGATAGAGGGGGATCTAATTTTTATTCTTTTTGCGATAGCAGGCACCGTTTTCGAGATACGGTCATCATTATGGTTTATTTTATTTAGAAAAAAAACAATTGTACAATATGTATTACAAGTTTAATAAGTAACAAATTATGTTGCAAAGTGTTCACTGCGTCTCTACCGATTTTATAAGAAGTACAGTGATGTAGATAGTTAAACTGGCCTGTTGGTCTAGTGGTTAGTGACCCTGACTGCTAAGCCGGAGGTCGTGGGTTCGATCCCCACCCAGGACAAATCTTTGTGTGATGAGCATAAAGGTTTGTTCTGTGTCTGGGTGTAATTTATCTATAGTATGTATGTATTTACAAAGAAAAAATGTATTTATGTAGTATATCAGTTGTTTAGTACCCATAACACAAGCAAATATAATTGCTTAATTTGGGACTAGATGGCGCTGTGTGAATGTGGTAGAATATTATTAAACTTAAATTATATGTTATTATGTTATTATTCAATTACTTATGGATGAATTACATTGATAATAAAGGTCAAAATAACATAATTAACCCGCAGGAATCTGAGAAAGAAGAAGAAGGAAAAGATCTTTATTTGTTTTTTATATGCATCTAATATTTATTGTGCATCTGTTTCACTCCGTTAGAAAAGTCAACCTTAGCGATAATTAGGTTTTACAGAAACTTTTGTTAGAACCGGTAGACTTTTCTTTGCAGCAAATTCAAATTCAAATTCAAATTCAAATTGTTTATTTGCTATAAAAGGGGTGGGTACATAATGTGATGTTACAAAGATATGCAGAAAGTTCATTCCCATTTAGCCATAGTACATAGCATGCAAATTTAAGTGTTAATTTAATATAATGATAACAACAATGTCCTTAACAATCACAATAATTACCTAACTCAAATTCATAATTTTTATACAATGTCAAAGATATTACTTAAATGTCATTGCGTTAAAATAACAATAATAAAGTCAGTACCATAAAATTTGATTGTCATTCATATAATATTAATAAATTAAATAGATGTTACAATAAATCCAACATTGTTATTAGGTATAATGTCAGTTTATGTATCGATTACCTCAATCATATTTGTTGTACCTACAACTCCTTGTGATCCAAAAATTCTTTAATTGAGTAAAAAGTTCTTTGCGTGAGCCAATTTTTCAATGCCGAGATAAATTTATGAAGGGGTAACTCTTTTAAGTTATTTGGAATTTTATTGAAGATTTTTATACACATAGAGTAGGAATTCTTTTGAAACCGGCTTGTTTTAGGTATCAATCCCAGTACAAGTCTATCTGGATTTCGAATGTTATTTCTATTAGTGACATCTTTTGCTTGTTTAAACATTTTAGGATGTTGTTTAACAAATTTACTAATCTCCAAAATATACAGACACGGTAGAGTAAGTATTTTTAGACGTTTGAAGTATTCGTAGCACGAGACGTCAGGGGCAATATCGCAAATTGATCTTATACACCTTTTTTGTGCAATAAAGACTTTAATTATGTCTGTACCATTTCCCCAGACCAATAAACCATATCTTAGTATGGATTCAACATATGCAAAGTAAGCTGTACATGCTGTTTTTTGATCCGTTATTTTAGCCAGTTTGTAAAGAGCAAAAGAAAATCCATTAATTTTATTTGCAACCTTCTCAATGTGTTCTTTCCAATTGAGTTTATTATTTATTATTATACCAAGAAATGTTGTATGATCAGTCATCGTTAGTAATTGACCTTCAAGATTAATATGTAAGTCATCACTATTAAGGTTATTGAAATTAATTGTATGTGTTTTAGAAATATTTACTTGTAGATTATTATTATTTATCCATTGTGTAATTGATGTCAGAGTATTAGTTATGTCCATTTCATGTTGTGAGGCTGTCAAATTTTTATTCGTGGTAATTATGACTGATATATCATCAGCAAACAGTATAGTTTTGTGGTTGGTGACGTCAGGTAAATCATTAATGTAAGTAAGAAAGAGAAGCGGTCCCAAGACACTTCCTTGTGGAACACCGTATTTATTATTCATATAATTTGATCTGCTTACTTGTATACAGTCATTTGTGTTCAATTGCATCACGTCTACACATTGATACCTATCGTCCAAATAAGTTTTTAGCCAATCCAATGCTGGTCCTCTAATGCCATAGTGTTCGAGCTTAGTTAGCAGTTGTGTATGTGAAACAAAATCGAACGCTTTCGACATATCGAGAAATACTACTGTTGTATACATTTTTTCATTGACACTTCGAAGGATCTCATTTACTAACGTAAAGGCTGCGTCTCTTGTAGATTTATGCCTTTGGAAACCATATTGATTTTCTACAATAGTGTTGTTAATATTAAAAAAGGAAGTTAGTTTTTCGTGCATAACTTTCTCAAATATTTTAGAGAATGTAGGCAGTATTGTTACAGGTCTATAGTTACCAATGTCCGTTTTATCTCCCTTTTTATGTAGAGGTCTTATCACTGAGTATTGTAGTTTTTTTGGAAATGTACCAGTTTCCAAAGAAAGATTGACGAGAAATGCAATTACAGGGCTAAGTTCTTTACTACATATTTTTAAAACCTTTGCACATATACAATCATAACCTTCAGATGTGGTGTTGGCAAGAGACATAATTGTTTTGTGAATATATGAGTCACTTACAGGAGACAAGAATATTGTATTAAACTGTTTATTTGTTATGCATGTATTATGAATTTCATTGTTAATTCTGTTTGTAGTAGTTATAAAATATTCATTGAAACTATTGGCGATTTCTAGAGGGTCTGTTATTTTATTGTTGTTTTTAACCACCTTAGTTATGTAATTTTGAAAATTTACAGATCCAGTTTCACTTTTAATGATTGCCCAGCTCGCTTTACATTTGTTGCTGCTGTTGTTAACAAAATGACTGTTGCTGATTTTTTTAGCCGTGACAATACATTTCTTAAATAACTTGTTATACCTTAAATATATTTTTTTATCTTCTTTCGTTCTAGTTGTATAATATCTAAACCTCAGTTTTCTTTTGTTATTACAACATCGACGTAGCCCTTTTGACATCCACTTATTTTTTTGTAATAGGTTTATTTTTACTTTATTAATTGGTGTTGAAGCATTTTAATACTTAGTTAATTACAATACAGTCCACACTTGATTTACGTAAATAGCTGAACGCCCGCAGTGCCGACATATAAATACAATGTATTAATATTTTAATAGTTAGTTGCCAATAAATACCATCTAAGACACACGCTTGTTTGCTTGAAGTAACCACTCGCCTACTAAATTCAACCTTAACGTACACAACATAGTGGTCATAATCGAGCCGCATCATTCGTGAATTGAATACAATAGAACCACATTCCATTGAGGATTATAAGCCGGCGAGTGAACTATTATGCGTAATTAAACTTATTAGTGATTTTTAATAAGAAAACACGTTGTGAATACATCGTTTTGCATCGTATTTGTGTTTAATATTGAAGTTTGCCGTAACTAACATTGAAATATGTCTAAATCAGCCGAAGAAGCACTTGCTATACTAGAAGATACGGCAGAATTACTAAAGAAAACACAAACAAACTTACGAAAATGTCCTAAACAACGTTTGACTAAAGGATACATACAGTCTAGAATTCAGTGCCTCGAAGAATACTGGAAAACATTTAACGGCGCACATCAAGGCTTGGCGAAGTTAACACCGAGAGATAAACGTAGTTTGTTACCTTATTTCGTTAATGAAGAGTTTTTTATTTACGAAGATCTTTATTTGTGCATGTTGGGTGAATTACGCGACATGTTAGAAAAGTTAACTGGATCAGTTCAACCGATGAACGTCGAGCACGCGTATGAAGATAACCAACAAACACAAGTGAGACTGCCCCGTATAACTATACCTACGTTTTCTGGAACCTATGAAGATTGGCCTGCATTTAAGGATTTATATGTTTCGTTAGTACATGACAACAAATCACTAAGCAACGTTCAAAAGTTGCATTATTTAAAAACCAGTATCAGCGGTGAAGCAGCGACTTTACTAAAACATATACAAGTGACTGAAAGTAACTATTTACAAGCATGGGAAACTTTAACAAACCGTTATGGCAATAGAAGATTGATAGTTAACTTAATGTTGAAGAGATTAGTTTTTCAAAAAAAGGCGAACACTCAATCGGCCAGTCAACTGAAGTCAATTTTGGATACAACATCTGAAATTTTAGACAACCTCAAAAACTCCAAAGTGAACACCGACTCCTGGGATCCTATAATAATATTTCTGGTTGTGCAGAAGTTGGACCCGGAGTCCCACAAGGACTGGGAAGAGTACGCCTACAAGGGCAATTCAGAGGAACTACCTAAGTGGAGTGAGTTGAAGACATTCTTAGATGGTAAATTTCGTGCATTAGAATTAATAGCACCTCCTTCAACGTCAGCTCAACGGGATAAAACTCCTAAAGAACGAAGTACATTCCATGTTTCAACGAAGGAAAAGGAAAACACTTGTATAATGTGTAAAGAGAATCATACCATGTCTCACTGTAAGTTGTTTGCGAAGATGCAACCGTCAGAACGATTTGATTATGTAAAGAACAACAAGCTCTGTTTCAACTGTCTGGCATCAGGACATTCGGTTTTCAAATGCCGTGTTCCAATGTCCTGTCGCACATGTAAACGTCGCCATCACACTCTTATACATCTAACTAAGAAGACGGATACCTCGGCGTCATTAGAAGCTGAACAAACTACGTCGACAGTATCAACACAAGCAGATGTAGAAGAAAAGGTGCAAGTTAATACAATTATTGCGTCGTACTACAATGCCAGAAAAGATATAGGAATGCTAGCAACTGCAATGGTGATAGTAAAGAGTGAGCAAGGACACACCATTTTACTCAAAGCACTCATAGATCCTGGATCACAGGCCTGCTTTATAAGCGAGAAAGCGGCACAATTATTAAAACTCAAACGACAGGTAACTAATTGCATAGTAACAGGAATGGAGTCTATGAAGGTCGCTGTCAAGCATGAAGTAAATATAAAAGTTTTATCACGATGGGAATCAAATTTCGTTTTGCCTATACAAGCCTACGTGATGTCCAAGCACTTGACAGTACAATTACCTGCGAATACATGGTCAACGAGCAAATGGCCACACTTGGCAAATCTAGATTTAGCAGACCCAAAGTATGGAATGTCAGGCAACATCGATCTGCTGTTAGATGTCAAGGGATATGCAAACATACTACAAGGTGGTATAATCAAGGGTCCACCGGGGTCACCTATAGCCCAGAGAACCAACCTCGGCTGGATAATATTTGGTGAAATAAACATTAAAACAAACACAAGAGAAAAATGTTTAAGGATGATTAATGAACAAGTTGATGTAAAGGAACTATTAAAGACTATGTGGGAGATAGAAACCGATACAAAGAGAAAATTAACTAAAGAAGAACAATTATGCGAAGAGATATATGAAAAAACACATACAAGAAACAATGACGGACGCTACATAGTAAAATTACCCTTTAAAAACGACAACATAAAATCACCCGACGGAAATACAAGAGAGATAGCATTAAACAGATTTCTGAAACTAGAGAAAAGACTGAACCAAAATCCTGAGCTTAAAGAAGAATACAAAAGGGTTATTGAAGAATACATAGATCTTGAACACATAGAAAAGGTACCACAAAATGAAATAAATACAAAAAGGTCTGTGTACTTACCCCACCACGCAGTAATCAGGAACGATAAAGAAAGCACGAAGACTCGCGTCGTTTTTGATGCCTCCTGCAAGGGTTACAATGGAGTTTCTCTAAACGATGAGTTACTGGCAGGTCCTGTTCTACAAGATGACTTGCGAAGTTTAATTATAAGATGGCGAACACACGCAGTGTGTTTTGTGTCTGATATACAGAAAATGTACCGAATGATCTTGGTAGCCCAGGAAGACACCGATTACCAGAGAATATTGTGGCGTAGCGATCCATCTGAAACCATTCAAGATTTAAGACTCAGAACTGTTACTTTCGGTACAGCGTCTGCCCCATATTTAGCGATAAAAACACTCCTTCAACTTGCTCACGATGAAGGTGCCAAATATCCTGAAGCTGCTAAGGTGTTACAAGAAGACCTGTATGTCGATGACGTCATGTCAGGATGTGAGGATATACAGCAAGCCATTAAGTTAAGCAAAGACTTAAAGAGTTTGTTACAACTAGGAGGTTTTAAACTTAAAAAGTGGTCTTCCAACAACATAGAATTTTTAAAGTCCATTGATCAAGAGGACAGATCTATTAATGCACATTTGGATTTTAATATTGATGGTACTATAAAAGCTTTGGGGGTACAATGGAACTTACGAAACGATCAATTTGAATACCAACTTAACCTAGTTCCTCTTCCAGCAATCGTCACGAAGCGAAGTATACTGTCAGATGTCCAAAAGCTCTTTGACCCGCTAGGTTGGATAGCCCCATGCATCGTGCAAGCTAAAATATTAATTCAGAAGCTCTGGCAAACTAAAGTTGATTGGGATCAGGAAATTACTCCAACTATAAAAGAAGAGTGGAAAACTATACGCGAAGATATGGTCAACGTTAATGAAATAAAAATAGATAGATGGATGGGCACATATAATATAGACAAAAACAATATACAACTGCATGGTTTTAGTGATGCATCTATGAGAGCATATGCAGCCGTAGTGTACTGTCGCGTACATTATTTGGATGGCACAGTCAAAACCTCATTGATCGCAGCAAGAACTCGTGTAGCTCCGTTAAAGACCGTGTCTTTACCACGACTTGAGTTGTGTGGAGCTGTTCTGGTGTCAAGACTACTGAAACTAATTTCTACAGCCATGAAAGTCCCATCAACTAATGTTTTTGCATGGACTGATTCCTCAATAGTCATTGCTTGGCTACAAAAGGAACCTAGCAAATGGAAGACTTTCGTTGCTAACCGAACAGTTGAAATAACTAGCAATGTTCCTAAAGAACAATGGTATCACGTAGAATCGCAAAAGAACCCGGCTGATGTAGCGTCTAGAGGTGCATTAGTATCAGAGTTGAAAACATGTGATTTATGGTGGAAAGGGCCAGAATGGCTTTTAGAAGAAAATATTAATTTTACAAAACCTGAAATTATACCTACAGAACTAGAAAAGAAAACAAATTTACAAACATTAACAATGATGAAACATGGAGATGAAGAGAAAAGTTTATCAGAACAATTTGAAAAATTCAATTCATTGAAGGAATTATTAAGAAGTATGGCTTTTTGTAGGAGATTTTTAAAACATAAATTTTTAAAGGAAGACATAGGAAGTTCTATAACAACGGAAGAATTAGAAGATGTACTAAATATTTGTATAAAAAAGGTACAAGGTGAAGAATATGCCGAAGAAATAGAGTCTCTAAGAAAAGGTAAACACGTTAAAAGGACTAGCACACTGAAGACTTTAGATCCGTACTTAGACGAGTCACAAATACTGCGAGTTGGCGGACGCCTAAGGCACGCCAACTTAACTGAGCAACGTAAACATCCAATCATATTGGGTCATAGAAACAAGCTTACTCCTTTGATCATTGCCGAGGCACACTCAAGAACCTTACACGGTGGTCTCCAACTAATGTTGAGCTATTTGCGATCGAAGTATTGGATAACGCGAGCTAAGGCACAAGTCAAACAATACATACATCAATGCTTAATATGTGCCAAACAGAATGCGACTGCTAGAAAACAAGTAATGGGTGATTTGCCAAAGGTTCGTGTTACACCAGCTCGACCATTTTTACATTCGGGCGTCGACTTTGCTGGACCCTTACAAGTTATATGGAGTAAGGGTAGAGGAGTCAAAACACATAAGGCATACATCTCAATTTTCGTTTGCATGGCTACCAAAGCCATTCATTTGGAATTGGTAGGAGATATGACGTCAGAGGCATTCATCGGCGCATATAAAAGATTCTGTGCACGAAGAGGCAAGTGTGCACATTTATGGAGTGATCAGGGACGGAATTTCATCGGTGCAAATAAAGAATTGGTGAGCATGTGGAAGGAAGCAAATTTAGAGTTCTCTGGAGCGATCGCAGACACGCTTGCATCTGATGGCACACAGTGGCATTTTATTCCTGCGTACAGCCCAAACTTCGGTGGCCTCTGGGAAGCAGGAGTAAAATCCACGAAATACCACTTGAAACGGATACTAACTCGAAATTTAACATACGAAGAGATGTCGACAGTGCTGTGTGAGATAGAGGCTTGCCTAAATTCTAGACCTTTGTGTCCCAACGATGATTTGGATAATGAAAATATTGAGCCATTAACACCTGGGCACTTTTTAATTGGAGAGGCGCCCATTGTTGTACCTAGTCCAAATTTACAAAATTTGAAAATGGAATCGTTATCACGATGGCAATACGTACAAAGGCTTCTACATGATTTTTGGTCAAGATGGCAACAGGAATATTTATCTAGATTACAACAACGTCCAAAATGGCTCAAACGAGAAAAGGAGTTTGACGTTGGTAATATTGTATTGATCAAGCAGGAGAACCTTCCACCAGGGAAGTGGTTACTAGGACGAATAGTTAGCAAACATCCAGGACTAGATGGTTGCACTAGAGTTTATAGTGTTAAGATCGGTAGCGATATAGTAAAAAGAACTGTAACTAAGCTCTGTCCACTACCAGTGGACAGTACTGCTGATTAGATAGTCTATTTCTTTAGAGTTGATCATTTGCATGTATAATTTTATTGAGCATAGTTAATTATTTTGAAAGGACTCATATAGTCCTTTGGTGGGCGGCTTATGTTGAAGCATTTTAATACTTAGTTAATTACAATACAGTCCACACTTGATTTACGTAAATAGCTGAACGCCCGCAGTGCCGACATATAAATACAATGTATTAATATTTTAATAGTTAGTTGCCAATAAATACCATCTAAGACACACGCTTGTTTGCTTGAAGTAACCACTCGCCTACTAAATTCAACCTTAACGTACACAACAATTGGGAAGCAAAGATAGTAAAGTGTACAAAAGTAATCATAAAATTTGTTAAATGCCAAATTAAAATCTGATTCGTCGTAATAGTTAACATATTGTATACTGGGTAGGTATTGCCGAAATTTAATTATATTTTCCGTCGCGTAGCACCTTTTGAAATTGTAAACATACTCTGGTAATTTGTTTTTATTTTTATCAGACCATTTGAGTATCTGTGCAGTATTATGGTCTGATAGCCATAATGGTAACAATGAACCCATTGCAGTTGTTATGTTACTTATGATCAAGTCAATACAAGATTTGCCTCTAGTTGGGTCAGTTATGTGTGATGTCAGGTTGTATTTAGTCAAGATGTCCATAAATTGTTTAGTTACTACGTTATTTTTGTCCAGGGTGTTTATATTCAAATCACCAGTAATAATAATTTTACTTCTTGAGTGCTTTGATATGTATGTATATAACATGAGGTCAAAATTATTTAAGAAATATTTGATATGTCTACAGTTCTTAGAAGGAATTCTATATATACAAACAACTATTGTATTGTTTGTTACTAATTTTATAGCACAGAGTTCGAAATGGTAGATCATCTTCAGTTCATCAAAGTTAGATATATTTATAAATGCAGTTCCCCTTTTGACCAAAATGCATGAGCCTCCCCTCTTATTTTGTCGACTGTAATAGGATCCTAGTATATAATTAGAGATATGAATACTTTGTTCGGTACCCGACTTTATAAAGGTTTCTGTTAAACATATTATATCAGGATTACTTTCTTTCTGAATCTCTGTAAGAGTTATTTCAAGTAGTTCTTTTTTTGAGAAAATACCGTGTATATTTTGGTGGAGGAGAGTAAACTCATATCGTAGATTAGGATCGAAAAAACTCCTCACTATCACTCAAAGTAGGACAATTTGTGACTAAGTTACTGCTAATAATTTTTTCACTATTTAAACAAGGTTTTTGTTTTTCCTTATTTTCCTTTGGCCTAAAATAGTAGGGAATGGTTCCCTTTTTGAATTTATAAGGAATACACAAGGAATTAAATTCTAAATTATTATTTTTTTTATGGGTAATTAAGTTAGATTTCATTATGTGTAATTTTATTTTAGTAGGTGATAAATAGTTACGTTTATAAGCATTATAATCGATACATAAGCTCACTTTTCTTGATACATAATCAGCGTAATTATAGTAGACAGAATAATTATCAAAGTTATAGCTTTCAATATAAGTACAATTTTTCAAATAAGTTGTCCATAATTTTAGTGATGTATTTAATTGTTTCGTATTAAGATATGGATTATAACATATTGGGGCAATATATATGTGTGCTTTACTTAGTTTATTAATTATTATATTAAGGTTATAGTGCAATTTTTGAATATTACTATCATTACTACCAATGCTAAGTATTACAATATCATTTTTACATACATTTTTGGCAATGCTATCACACTGTGTCAATATTTCTGAGCTGGGGGCACCTGTTTTAATTAGGGCGAAGGGTCTGTATTTATCTTCTTTTTTACCTTTACTTATTTTCATCAATGATGCAGAAATACCTCGAGCATGTTCATGATCTCCAATAATATAAAAAATCTGTGAAGAGTTCACTGCCCTATGACATGTTATTTCCTTGTTTAATGTTTCCGTAGTGCTAGCGACATCTATTGTCTTAGTTTCCAAAATTAATGGTAAGCTGCCTGGTGTGTGTTGCGTGTGGTTGTTATGGTTTTGCTCGTAGTTCGTGATTTTATCCCTATGTATATCGTTGCTATGATTTATGAAGCTCGGTGTTAGTGAGGATTTGTTGATTGATTGACTGTCAATTGGGATTTTATTAGATTCTTTGTAGGTGGGCTGGATATCTGCATATGTAAAATCCAATTTTGATTTTATTAACCGTCGTCGTTGTACTTGTTTGTCTTTTTTTTTTGTCGTTGTAGTCTTACATATCTGAGTTAGTTGATCAATCCTAAGCTTGTAGTGAGTGATTTGCTTTGCTTGTTTATTGTTTTCCAATGTTAAATTATCTATTTCTTGTTCTGCAATTTTTAACTTTTCTTCTAGTGTAAATATTTTGTTTCTCATTTCATGTATGTCATCTATAACACTGGATCTTAGATTTGGATAACTTCGATTTAATTCTTGGGTTTGGGTTGTATCGTTAGATGACCATTCCTCTTCATTCTCAAAGCTTTCTGATAACTCCTCGAAGGAATTTTCTGTTGGAATATTAATTTTCATCTTTTGTCGGAGGGTAACATTTTCCATGTCTATAAATAATGATGTACCAAATCGAGAAACGGGAGTCGAATTTGTAATTTCTGAGATATTCGCCATGGTAATTGTATTGATTTTTTCTTTCCAGCACCCTCTATTAGTTTTCTTTCAAACCACATAGAACCGTCTTAAGAGTTGTTTCAAAATATCGATAGATGGCGTTGTTATCAGTAATACTAGTATTCTGTAATCTGTGGTAATGTCAAATTTATACTCAACATGAAATTATTTCATTTATGTGGACTGGAACGCACCCTACCAATCAGAGCGCAGTGTGGGATATTTTGAAACTTCGTGGTAAAATAAACGAATAACAAGTACACAATAATGCAGATTTTCGTCTATATTTGTGATTATTTAGTATGCACTGTGATGGTTTGTCATTCCAAATTATTATTAATATTTATGTTTCCAATGTACTTTACTCACTGTCGCTGATTAGTTCAATACAAAGTCACCAGAATGTCGTCACAGTTTTATTTATTTTGTTTCCAGTCTATACATGTTTTACTTATGAAAACTATATCACTCAATATCCATGGACACTTTTAACGAAATTTACACACGCACGTACCATTATCGTACTGTTTATATTACAAATTAAATAAAAATACGGAGCTATTTCTATTGTGATGTTTACGCTGTGGCGTTCCATACCGTCTCTTTTTTCCAGACAGCCTTCTAAATTACACCAAACCCAACTTAAAAGACTGAAATATGAATCAAACAAACAAACTTCAGCTTTATAATTTAGTATAAGATTCAAAAATTTTATCTAATTTTCCAAGCAGTATAAAATTCCAACAATTTATTAAATCTTCCAGGCCGAATGCAAGAAAGACATCGCCCACAGAGTACGGGCCGGCAAAGACGGTCAATCACAATTTGCAAGTTCTACATGACATTATAATCTATACTATTCTAATAAACAAACATAAATTGTCCACAGCTGCATTTCTCATTCAACTGCGGAGCGGAGACAGCCCAGATTTCATCAACTACAACATACAACGACACAGAGTGGCATATGGTGACCCTCACACGCAGTGGCTCTCACGGCAAACTTGCCGTTGACTCTGAGCTGGTGGGGGAGACCACTGTGGCTTGTAACAATGCGGCGTTCCTTGCAGCTCCTTATTACTATGGTGGTCTGAGGGATCTCCCCGAACTTATCACCAGGAATCTTGGAGTGAGTCGAAATAGTTTGAAATTTTATTTAGATAATATAAAAAAAATCCATGTGATTAGCTCCTGAATGGCAAAATTACAATTGGCCATTTTTTTAGAAAAGCTAACATAATTAATTGCTCTAGATAGGACAATAACTAACATTACCTACTTACCCTACTTATTTCTTGCAATCACACATTTTTTTCAATATTTTAATTATTTTTTTACATTCAATGTAATGAGACTAGACATAGACATTAGATCCACTTTATCATCATCATCATTTCAACCCATAAACGTCCCACTGCTGGGCATGGATCTCCTCCTAAGAATGTGGAGGGAATTTATCTTATTGCCACGCTGGCCAGATGGGTTGGTATAGGGTTTGTTTCGAATTTTACTTTTCTCGCAGTGCTCTTGTCTGCATAAGGTTACTACTCCCTTAGTCGCTTTTTAACACCCACAGGTTGAGATGGGGTAGTGACATTATGTATTCTTAATCCGTCACTACACGGATAATATAATCCGTCACAACACGGATAGATGATGATGAAATTTCTTATTCTTTAAATTATAACTTAAATTAATCAAATAACCCGCTCTTGTTGCTGCCGGCCCAAAGATGCCCATAACATTATTTTGTCGCGTTATTTTGTTTATTGTAGGTATATTAAATGTGTAATTATACTCGACGTGAAAAAGATTTAAAGTTTTTTTTTATGTTATCCATTCCTTTCAGGGTTTCTATCAACCATTTAAGGGTTGCCTGAAAGGTCTCATGATGAACGGGCAGCGTGTCACTGACATATCATTACGCGTGAACTCGCTCAGATGCTCAGACAATGTGGAAGAAGGCGTTTACTTCGGAGCTTCTAACACCGTCCACAGTAACTACTTGAAGGTACGGACATACAATAATACTATTTCAATAGGTACTCTTTAATTTCAAAATTGTAACTAGTTTTTTTTTAAATTTCAATATGGACTGTATTTATATTAAAAAAAATAGATTCTATGGCAGAATTTTAAAAATGTTATGCTCGGTTAATAGCATTTGACTTGATCCATATTACATAGGACCTAACATAGCTGCTTCTATATGGGTGTGTTATGCCTTTACGTACGTTACGTGTGTTTCCCCTTCGGGGAATGAGGAAAAAAAAAAAACTGGCCAAGTGCGTGTCGGGCCACGCACAGTGTAGGGTTCCGTAGTAGCCCGTTATCACAATATAGTACAATTCTGTTGTTCTTTATTCTGAAAAGGATTTTGTATTTGGTACAAAATTATCCAACACCCAAGTTCAACGACTATTACTGCTAAACTAATAAAGTTATCTTAACCGCTAAATCTTAAACTTTAAAAATTTGCTTTTTAAAGTTTAATATTTCGTAAATGGACCATTAAATCGAAAAATTATGTTAGAAACCCTCAAGTCATTTTAGAAGACTTATTCAACGATACCCAACAGGATGGGGTAGAAGACAAAAAAAAATTCATCCCTACTTCACATGTATGGGAGCTACCCTAAAAAAAATATTTTCCAAAATTTTATTTTACTACTTTGTCAACGTAATTGATATACACACTCCTACAAAATTACAGCTCTCTAGTACTAACGGTCTCTTAGCAAAACCTCGGACAGACAGACAGACAGACGGACATAACGAAACTATAAGGGTTCTTAGTTAGAACTACGGAACCCTAAAAAGGTTCGCCCGTAAGGCTGAGTTTCTACCAGAAATATGTGAAAATGCCAGAGCGAGGAATATGTTTGATCAGAATAGAATCATTACATCTTAGCAATAAAAATTATGCTATTAGTTCCTAACAAACACATCCTTCGCTACGCATACTCACTCATCCTGGAAACGTAGCCTTTAGCTGGTGAAAAGAGATCATCTTTTCCTACCATTTACACCCTATTTTAGGTATCAGTAAATTTTAAATTTATTTTACTCAAACGACTAATGGAATTATTCATTTTCAGTTGTTAGAAAGCTTCAAGGTGGGAGACGAAGTGTCTATATCTATGGAAATTCGACCTCGCAACAGCACTGGACTGCTACTCAGTGTTCACGGCAAAAAGGACTATCTGGTTCTTGAGTTACTGGAAAATGAAGTTGTAGCCACCGTTGACAATGGTCAAGGGCCGTTCAGAGCGAGCTACTCGCTTGGCAACAAGTTTTCCTTGTGTGATGGCAACTGGCACAAGATTCACGGTAAGTTGACGGGCAATAAATTGTTCATCTGATTATCGCCGTCTCTGTTCAATTTTTTACATATTACTTACTCTAAATCTACTTTCACATATTGACGGAAAATCCTATTAAATCACAAATTAAATAATTACCATTATCAACTCGTAACCTGCCCCTTAAATAATATGTTTTTTTTTGTTGTTGTGTGTGTGTGTTGCGTTCAATCTAGACAAGAAAATATCAAACAGTTTTAAATTCAATATATTCGCGCTCTAATTCATAGGACGCCATCTTGGTAGAGAAACTATGGCTCTACGTTCGGGAAATAATGCCGTGACTCTGTGTACTATGTATATCCAAAAATAATCGAAATGCTCTCTTTCAGTGGTCAAATCTTTATATGTGGTATCTGTCGGCGTGGATGGACACTTCTCGAAGCCAGGTCTGGGCGCGTCCACCTCCACAGACACGAGATCAGCGCTGTACATCGGAGGTCATGAGCGGTCGCTACAGAAGGTTCGCGGTGTAAAGTCCTTACGAGGCTTCACCGGCTGTATCAAGAACATCGCCATTGGGGAGTCTCACATCACCATACCGCTTACTGCCGCTGGCAGGAACACACATATTGGTGTCTGTCCACGTGACTAACGTATAAGCCCTACATGATTAGCCTTTTGATCACCTCTATCGTAAATATCCAACAATCACACTATTATATACTACGCCAGGAGTGTCTGTGTCTGTTTTTAAGTTAATAAACTTAAACTACAATAATAAAATACCTATCAGTTTTATCCGTAGTGTATCGAAGTACCAAAATATTATGTTCTTTAGAAGCTTATTATAACGATGCATCACTTTAAAAAAATGCATTTATAATGTTATAATAATGCGTATTTAAATGGCAATAGTCATAATATAACGGCTTTGGTGATCAAAAAGTTAGTACCTACTCGTGATCTTTCATGGTTTGTATTATTATTCATCCTATATATCATTAAATTTTAATAGTCTCTATTGAAAATGTATTACAAGCAATGTATAGCTAAAGTATTTATATAATATATTATGATATATATTTGCTTTCATTAGTCTATGTTCTGTTGATTAAAACTCTATAATCTCTAATACGTAAACAATTGAACATCAAACAACATTTTAATGTAATTCCTGCGACCGTTTAATATATGAAATGATTAAAATTGTAACAATTGTTGATAATATTAGTCCGTGATCCCTGGTCCAAATTTTTTTTTATTACTTATTATATTTTTTTTATTAAAAATAAAAAAATCAGCTGGTTAGTAATCATTTATGATGACCTCGTTGTCGATACAAGACGGAAGGGTCCCCTCCTTCGATCAAACCATTGATTTTGTACGTCCATTTTTTTTTTACTTACTTAATATTTATGTAATTGAACAGTCATAGTCCTACAAATTGCGTGGTACGTTATCCCGTTATTTCCTTCCCGGTCCGGTATACCCTTTCTACGTCTGTTAGCTACCACAATCAAACTTTTGGAATACGAAATTATTGGGCGTCTCATCGAAATGAAGCTACTCACGAAAAATTAGCTTGATAGTAATAAAAAAAAAATTGGACCCGGACTATAAGTATAGAATTATATTCTTTTCAAAGTCATATAAATATTGCAAGCAATCTACAATACTACTGACGTTAACTATATTATGCAAAGTATGTAAGCTAAAACCTAATTTACCTAATTTATCATTGTCTCTCCTCATGTTAATACTGATACTGTAATAAAATAATGATTTGTATAAGAATCAAGACGGTCGTAGAATTAGAATAAGCGTGGGTAGGTCCCGAAATTGCCAAAAAAATATATATTACTGCAATGGCCTTTGTATTTTTTGTAATATCTTCGTTTTAACAGTGCAAACTGTGTATATCCATAAACTATGTATTTATATATTATATTAAATATATATTCCATCAAACACCTGTATTTTATTGAACATAACCTTGAACATAACGTAGAAAAATAACCTACGTCCGCGAGATGTATGCGGCGCGGCAATAAATTGCCTTAACTCTTTTATGGGGGCCATATACGCTACGAGAAATCGTTACGATCAGACTGTACAGTTCGAACGGTACAGTTTATCGTACATGGCATACAAGCCATATACGCTACGAGAAATCATCATTCTTCAATCAGCTTTGTGTACGCCGATCGTTTTAAGTCACGATTGTGATACTCTTTGCCTTTAGTATTCCAAAGACAAGGTTCACTGCGATATAACTCAATAAATTGTTGTAGTCATTCGTGATTAGTCTGAGACGCCATGACGCGTGCGTAGAGATGGGTAAATAGCCGGATGCTTTGGGTTATTATCAGTTATAATCCATAAATAGCCATTAATAGCCTTGCAATGGATAATAACCCTGCTATTAATATTTTGATGAAAAAATAAATGTTTTTCTTTGTGTTACTCTAAAATCTGTTGGTGTGAACATAAATTGGGTGAGTGTACGCAGTGATATTGCTATTCTTTTTATTTATTTTCACTTTTTATATGGGCAAACGTGTTAAGAGGGCTTATACAGAAATACATGAAATCACGAGATTTCAACGTTCGCTTCTTAACATAACTTTATATGTAGCTAAGTAATTCTTGGCATATATGAACAACAGTTTTCTTGTCTAAAAAGTGTATTGAGAAAAACTGACTATTTATTATTAGTATTTTAGTTAGAACAGTTCTTTCGCACAGTGTTTTAAGAAATTCTACGAAACAAACCCACTTTGCGATTCAACAGGCACTAATGTAATTGATATTCATAGAAAAAAAAAATATTTTAAGGTCTACATTATAGTCCTTTAGTCGCTCTATTGAGAAAATATTACAAAAATATATTTTTTTACAACTAAAACTACTAAACTTTGTTGTTTTTGGGCTGATTGACACCAAAATCGATATCTGACGAAGTGACGATCCCATTGATCACTGGGCATAGTTCTGAAGTAAAAGTTGTAAAACTGCCCGCCATCTTAAACTTTGTTGTTTTTGGGCTGACTGACACCAAAATTAATATCTGACGAAGTAACGTTCCCATTGATCACTGGGCATAGTTCTGAAGTCAAAGTTGTAAAACTGCCCGCCATCTTAAACTTTGTTGTTTTTGGGCTGACTGACACCAAAATTGATATCTGACGAAGTGACGATCCCATTGATCACTGGGCATAGTTCTAAAGTAAAAGTTGTAAAACTGCCCGCGCGCCATCTTAAACTTTGTTGTTTTTGGGCTGACTGACACCAAAATTGATATCTGACGAAGTGACGATCCCATTGATCACTGGGCATAGTTCTGAAGTAAAAGTTGTAAAACTGCCCGCCATCTTAAACTTTGTTGTTTTTGGGCTGACTGACACCAAAATTGATATCTGACGAAGTGACGATCCCATTGATCACTGGGCATAGTTCTGAAGTAAAAGTTGTAAAACTGCCCGCCATCTTAAACTTTGTTGTTTTTGGGCTGACTGACACCAAAATTGATATCTGACGAAGTAACGTTCCCATTGATCACTGGGCATAGTTCTGAAGTAAAAGTTGTAAAACTGCCCGCCATCTTAAACTTTGTTGTTTTTGGGCTGACTGACACCAAAATTGATATCTGACGAAGTGACGATCCCATTGATCACTGGGCATAGTTCTGAAGTAAAAGTTGTAAAACTGCCCGCCATCTTAAACTTTGTTGTTTTTGGGCTGACTGACACCAAAATTGATATCTGACGAAGTGACGATCCCATTGATCACTGGGCATAGTTCTGAAGTGAAAGTTGTAAAACTGCCCGCCATCTTAAACTTTGTTGTTTTTGGGCTGACTGACACCAAAATTGATATCTGACGAAGTGACGATCCCATTGGTCACTGGGCATAGTTCTGAAGTCAAAGTTATAAAACTGCCCGCCATCTTAAACTTTGTTGTTTGGGCTGACTGACACCAAAATCCATATCTGACAAAGTGACGATCCCATTGATCACTGGGCATAGTTCTGAAGTCAAAGTTGTAGAACTGCCCGCCATATTGAGCTTTGTTGTTTTTGGGCTGACTGACACCAAAATCGATATCTGACGATCCCATTGATCACTGGGCTTATTTCTGAAGTCAACATTGTAAAAATACCCGCCATCTTAAATTTTGTTGTTTTTGGGCTGATTGACACCAAAATCGATATCTCCTTACATAGCAGCAGGGACGGAAAGAACCTTTAGTAGTCAAGCTGATGTAGGTACATACAAAAAAAAGAAACAAAATAAATACTGAATGAGCAGGAAAAATAACTTACATATCCCACAACTGGAATTTGGAAAACAGACCATCAAGAGTAGTTAGTGTAGTAGAAATTAATTTCCACGTGAATTATTATTCGGAACCTTTCGCTCCAATATCAGGAATCGGTAAAATATCCTGTGACAGTAATCAACCTGTACATCTAAATACACCAGAAATAGATCGATTAGCGTCCGAGCCAATCAATTTACTAGAAGAATCCAGTGTTTCTAGCAGTAATTAGGTTGAAGATTATTTTTGATCAAACAAACAAAAACAAAAAAACTACAATTTTGATATAAATGACTGATTAAGAATTTAAAAAAAGGTAAAACTAAGTACAAAAAAAAATTTACTGCTAAAAATTATGTAAATAGCTGATTGAAAAATTTTTACATGGGCCAGATTAGTTTTAAATTGCACATAAATTTACGACAAATTAATATAATGAAAATAAAGTCTAATCTGACAGTCCTAAGCCTGAAAACCATGAAGGGAAATTTTCAATCACGAAAATAACATTAATAGCAGGGTTATTAGCCATAATTGGCTATTAATGGCTATTAACTGCTTTTAATCGATTATTATCAAAATGATATTAACCGGATTATTAGCATTACCCAACACTACGCGTGCGCACTTCCATCCGAACTGCGACTGACGACAAAACTGAACACGAAAACTGAACGAGCGCATACACGTTACGATCAGTCGGCACAGTTCATCCGATTCCGTTTAATCAATTGAAATTTTCGTATTGTTCCGTTCGACTGCACAGTCTTAAAAAATCGGAGATAACTGTACAGTTTTATAACATACATATAGCGATTTATCGGTACCGTTCGAACTGTACAGTCTGATCGTAACGATTTCTCGTAGCGTATATGGCCCTCATAAGCCGTGCAGTGTTGGTTGTGTGAGCAAACTTAGCTGAAAGATGGAGTTCATACTAAACTAAAGCACCTCGGTAAGTACTTACTGTAATAAAATAAAGCTGGATAAAAATCCTACGTGCAGTAAAAATACTTAAAATAAGTGTAAAGAGTGCAAACTGTTAAATAGACACATGCATGATACATAATAATATGTGACTTAGACTTCAACATACTGTATTTTCAGTATATTCATCATCATCATCATCATCATCATCATATCAGCCCAACGACGTCCACTGCTGAACATAGGCCTCACTTAATTTACGCCACTGCGAACGGTCCTGTGACCGTTTTAGTATATTATGGTTTTATTATCTAGAACTATACTCTATGTATATACAAGATAGTATATATGTTACCGGAATATGAAATCTAGGAATTGTATACAAATCCTAGGTAAATTGTTTTAATTGTTTATTTATGTAAAACGTACAAATATGTTAACAAATTCATACAATTCCGAAGCTATTTAGGAAATGTATAAAATATTGTTTCAAAAACTATTTAATACATAGATATCCTGGGAAATATGTACATTTCCTAGGAATTCGTTCAGACAATCAGGTAACAATAACCCTAATCTAAACAGTCAGAGTCGGATTGCTCTGAATCGGAGGGTGGTAAGTTTAGCTATCGCGTATAGGTAGCTGGAGCCCTGTTTCGCGGAACTCCTATTTTCCTATTTTAAAATTCTGGATGGTTTGGATAAATAATTACCATAACCTAACCAGTCCCAGTCGGATTACTCTGAATCGGGGGATTTTAAGTCTAATAGTCTCCCTCCCCTTGGGCCGGTATCCCCGCAAATGAAATGTATAGATTTCCTAGGAAAGGTGTCTAATATAATTTATTTCACACATTTCCGTGCGATTTTAAGAATTACATACATTTCCTAGGAATTGTATACAATAATAATAATATATAATAATAATATTCTACCGCATTCACACAGCGCCATCTAGTCCCAAAGTAAGCAATCATATTTGCTTGTGTTATGGGTACTAAACAACTGATATACTACTTAAATACAGTTTTTTTTTAAATACATACTTATTATAGATAAATTACACCCAGACACTGAACAAATCTTTATGCTCATCACACAAAGATTTGTCCTGGGTGGGGATCGAACCCACGACCACCGGCTTAGCAGTCAGGGTCACTAACCACTAGACCAACAGGCCCGTCAATGACGACAATGACGGATTACATACATTTCCGTTAGCATATACAACATTAAGATCGGTAATTATGGAAGTCTGAAAATACAAGAATGCCTCGGTGGCGCAGCGGGAAGTGTATACGACTGCTGTGCAAGAGGTCCCGGGTTCGATTCCCGGGTCGGGTGAAAATGGTATTGGGTTTTTCTATCATGAAATTCCAGTATTAAGATTTTCCCGGAGTTTGCTAAAAAAATGTTCCCGGTTGATGACAATAGGCTCGCCCCCTATTTCATGGGACCAAACATAGCTGGCAAAATGTGGGTGTGAAACACCTCTGCCTACCCCTTCGGGGAAAAAGGCGTGATGCTATGTTATGTTATGTTATGAAAATACAAGACATACGAAGATCTGTTCTTATGAACCATGTCATCGATTTTAGTGACAAGATAAACTGTATTCATCGGCTTAAAAAACTTGTACCCTGTTCGGGAATCGAACCCGGACGTAATGAAAAATAAAACTCAAGTTATTTCTATTCTCTTTGGAGCAAAATGAGAAAAACGCAAAATTGCAGGTTATAGTTATAGCATATAGCATATATATATAGCAGAATTAGTCGCTAATTGGTACAAATTAAACACCAAAAATCAGATTTGCGTTATAAATAATTTGGCAAAAACTCTTTGATCTAGCTCCTTGACTGTACCTTGAAAATTGAACTCCTAAGACCCAGCCAAATCTGATATTTGGTGACTAATTTCAACCCAATTAGCGACCAATTCTGGGACAAAACAGATCTTCGCTAGGTGTCCTAGTTTTTGATATATAAATGTGGCCAATCTAGGGAGAGACTGCCCAGATCGGCCTTTACTTTCCTTAGAGGTTACGGTTGACATGACATCTCTTATAAACCTATAGATAATGTATGGGGACAGGTGGTGCTGCGCAGAGCCCTGCTGCCGCAGCACTGCTGCGTGCTGCCGAGATCGGAAGGGTACCATAAGGATTGCAGTAAGTATAAAGAGGTGTTGATTTAGATACGTTTATTCTCATACATGTACATTGTTTTGGTTCGAACACCGTCATACATAAACAATCGTGCACCTACTACTTGATGCAGACGCTACTAATATTTTATTACTTATATTTTATTTTATTTAGATATGGATTAAGCACTATGCAAGGAACTTATGTATCTAGTTAAGATATATAAGTTCCTTGGAACTATGTCAAAACATCTATTGTATTGAATTTTTGAAAACAACACATCACCAGCTTTATTATTAAATAATAATAATATGAGGATATAACGACTGCACCAGAGGGGGCTCTGGTGCAGTCGTTATATCCTCATAAGATTAACACAAACATACCTACACATAATTCCAGACATGAATAATAATTAATAAAATTTTACTTGTGGAAAAAATCGTCTATGATGTCTACACACATAATATCTATACATTAAAATAAGAAGAGCATAAGTAAACAGATTTATATAAACAAAAACATAATAATATTAGAACATGATAAATATTACTAAGAAAGGCTTATATCGTCTAAGAACAATGAAGAAAACTATTAGGTACACATACATTTTATATGAAAGAAAGAAAGAAAGAAAGAAAATACATTTATTCTCCACATTTATGTGACATGAGTAGGAACAATAGTAGTGTAAGAATAAAAAAATAAAAATAACAGTAATACAAAGAAAAAAAAATAAAACAAAGCAAAAAATAAAAGAAATAAAAAATATAAAAAATAACTAATTCCACCTACTGCAAGTCACACCTGCGGGAATGTGGACTTTGCTCAGCATAATGCTGTGGCGCCAGCAACTAACAGCTGCTGGACACTCAACAGCGCTGATTTTCAGCAAAGCCCCAGGGACAGGATGGCGAGTCAACGACCCGTGTGTCGTGTGTGTGTGTGTGTGTTAGTGTATACTATATAAATACAAATTAATAAACAATACACATATAAATAATGAGAATTAAAATGATACAAAAAAAATAAATAAATAAACAAATACGTAAACAAAATAAAAAGAAAAAAAAAGAAAGATGTGTAAATGTAGTATTTTTTTTTTTTTTTTTACTGTTGGTAACATTGTCAGGGCGCCGCGCCGATGCAGCGATGCACGATGCAGCGATGACGCAACACGCCCATCCGTATATTTTATTATCTATGCAACGCTGTCGCCATTTTTATAATGTTGTATTGCGTTCATTGTAAAATTCTAAATCTATAGTATTTGTTATAATAATTAAGTATTTTAAACATTAAGTACATATATTTTGATTAAATAGAATGTAAATGTGAATTGTAATAATAGTTAAATTTTGTATATATTATTTTATAAATCAATTATCTATTGAAAATTGGAACAGAGTAACCATTAATGCAATTACCAACGTCAATATAATTGGTAAGTGTATATTTACTTATTCACTACATATATTTTTTTATTTAAATGTATTTTACCTATGTTATTATATTATATTATATCTACATATTATTATGATAATGATGAAGCAAAGATGTCCTCCTCCCTATGGTTTCTAAAATCATCATCATCTTCATTTCATCAACCCATAAGCTTGGTCCGAAGTTTGCTCGCTGATAAGGTCTGCGCACGGAACCTGGAGGCCACGGCGCTGAATGCTCTCTAGCTCTCACAGCGGCTGGGAGGTCTTCAATGATGCCATGATCTCCCGCAGCACGCTTAGGGACGTATTCAGACCCACCTCACCGCGTGGCCGCATTAGTAGACGCTCCGCGCGGTGCTGGCACGCGCGTTCGATGCCTGCGCTGGCTGGACGGGGGGCAGGCTGGCCAGGTCGCTGCCTCGTCCATCGCCGCCAAGATGTCAGCGATGGCAGTGGAGTCGCTGTCCGAGCGTGCGGCCTCCATGGCTTCATCGTTCGTGCGTAATAAATTAGTATCGCAATTTTGTTTGCAGGCGCTGTAGATGATGGAGTAGGTGGCCAAGATGTTAGGGGCTGAGGAGGAGGAGGGCGTATCGCTGCCTCGTCCATCACCGCCAAGATGTCAGCGATGGCAGTGAAGTCGCTGTCCGAGCGTGCGGCCTCCATCGAGTGTGATTGTCGCTGCTCCTTCGCGACTGTGGTGCGCGCCGTGCACACCCGGGTAGAAAATAATATTAGCTTACAGTGACGTCACTGCACACCCAGAGAGGGCGTACAGTACTCGGTGGTGGTGAATTGGGAGCCAAGCTAGGTGTCGATGGCAAGGCGGTGGTTGTTGTGAGCTCGACGGCCT
Source organism: Laspeyria flexula (assembly GCA_905147015.1). Taxonomy (NCBI): domain Eukaryota; kingdom Metazoa; phylum Arthropoda; class Insecta; order Lepidoptera; family Erebidae; genus Laspeyria; species Laspeyria flexula. Next base: position 3,745,758 of record LR989949.1, on the reverse strand, counting down.
GCCAGCGGTTTGTCAGCAGGCGGGCGGTTCGCGTTTTCCCCTTAGTAGAGAGGCGTGGAGTTGGTGAGGCGCTGGCACGCGCGTTCTGTGCTTGCGCTGGCTGGACGGGGGGCAGGCTGGCCAGGTCACTGCCTCGTCCATCGCCGCCAAGATGTCAGCGATGGCAGTGGAGTCGCTGTCCGAGCGTGCGGCCTCCATGGCTTCATCGTTCGTGCGTAATAAATTACTATCGCAATTTTGTTTGCAGGCGCTGTAGATGATGGAGTAGGTGGCCAAGATGTTAGGGGCTGAGGAGGAGGAGGGCGTATCGCTGCCTCGTCCATCACCGCCAAGATGTCAGCGATGGCAGTGGAGTCGCTGTCCGAGCGTGCGGCCTCCATCGAGTGTGATTGTCACTTCTCCTTCGCGACTGTGGTGCGCGTCGTGCACACCCGGGTAGAAAATAATATAAGCTTACAATGACGTCACTGCACACCCAGAGAGGGCGTACAGTACTCGGTAGTGGTGAATTGGTAGCCAAGCTAGGTGTCGATGGCACGGCGGTGGTTGTTGCGAGCTCGACGGCCTGCCAGCGGTTTGTCAGCAGGCGGGCGGTTCGCGTTTTCCCCTTAGTAGAGAGGCGTGGATTTGGTGAGGCGCTGGCACGCGCGTTCTGTGCCTGCGCTGGCTGGACGGGAGCCAGGCTGGCCAGGTCGCAGCATCGTCCATCGCTGCTATTGAACTGCTGTGACAATCCTTATGCGTAACAATGATTAACTTAAGTACATACAGTTCACTCAGTCACTTATCATCATCAAGATAAAAGGTGTTCCTTCAGACGATCCAAGATGCCGGTGAATAAAGACGCTTGCGAGCGCGTCTAATACGAAGGTCTTGCCCTCCCTTATGTTATATTCGGCCTATATAATGTTCGGCTTGTGAGTGCCCTGGGACACAGCAGTCCCGCAGGACATCTCCGGACAACTTCAGTGCTGTCGGTGTTATTTTGAAGAAGTCGGCCCTTCACCGATGCCGGGGTCAAGTTCGTCATCTGCAAAAATGATTACTAGTAATGTTGCTTGTAGTTTGAAGAATTTGAATGACATCTGTAAGTCCACCTTAGTGTAAGTCATATTAACCTCGTCATAGTCTGTTGTAGGACGTATAATTTCGGCTTCATCGTTCGTGCGTAATAAATCAGTATCGCAATTTTTATTATCTCGTGTTGCAGGCGCTGTTGATGATGGAGTAGGTGGCCAAGATGTTAGGGGATGAGGAGGAGGAGGGCGTATTGCAGAGACAGATGATCTTATTGGTTGAGTGACATTGCAGTGTACTGGTGGTGGCTGCTCAGCCCTATTAATGTATTGTGAGAAGTGCTGACCGTTTTGTTGCACATGATGAGTATTGTACCGACCAAAAGCATTTCTGAAAGAGAGGAGCATTACTTGTTATACAACTAAGTTTATTCCTTATAGTTGTAAATTTAAGGACTATATTTGAACTCACATGGTCATGGATGCCAACTCGGATAGTTGTTCGGGTAAGCAGTACCTAGAACACAAAGAACACCAATTCTTGGTACACATATGTTTGGATACAATACTTCTTTATATAATAAAATATTGCTATAATAAAATACTTTGCACAATACATTTCTCTATTTTTAAATATGAATCTTCGTGTGCATGTAGTGTGACGTTTACTCTAGACCAGGATCTTTAAATAAAATCTTCTTTAATGATTTAAAAAATTAACACAAGCCACAGCCTTCCTCAAAGACTTATTGATTCAAAATCATAAACAACACACCAGAAAATATGAAATAAAAAACAATGAACTTAACTCACTGAGTTGGTATATAGGTGTGCGGGCATTTATGTATTTGCGCTCGCGTATAAAAGTTGTGGCTGTGATTCCTCTCTGCTGCTACTTGATACTTGCTTAATGTTATAGAAACATATTTGTATCTAACATTTTATGTAAAATGGTAGACGTCTTAATAATGTTTAACTTACGGATCGGGACTTGAATAAGCTGAGGTATAGTTAGCCTGTAACTGAGAATGATGTTGGACGTTTCCTTGCCTGGAACAATTGAAACTGTCTTATCACGATTTTAATTGGTAGATGGCACGGCGGCGGTTCATCAGCAGGCGGGGTGGTTCGCGTCTTCCCCTTAGTGGAGGGGCGTGGAGTTGGTGAGGCGCTGGCACGCGCGTTCGGTGCCTACGCTGGCTGGCCAGGTCACGCTAGATGTGAGCGCGCAGGACTGCCTCGTCCATCGCCGCCAAGACGTTAGCGATGGCAGTGGACTCGCTGTCCTAGCGAGCGGCTTTCATCGAGTGTGATTGTCACTGCTCCTTCGCGGCTGTGGTGCGCGCCGTGCACACCCGGGTAGAAAATAATATTAGCTTACAGTGACGTCGCTTCGTCGGCTTGTGAAGAGACACCAAAGGGCCGATTTTCTCTTCACAAGCTTCTGTTTTACTTGAAATCGCGATATTCGACTGAGTCGATTAGTATATCGCTGCCAATATTTTAAAATGTAATTAATTATTAGTTTAATATTGCATTGTTGAAGATGATGCTCCTTTAAATGTAATATAATCTCATTATCACCCTTAATTTTTTCTTGTCTAAATCGACAGCAAGAACCAGTATACTCATTTATTTAAACGCTGTCTACGCATATAAATGTATGATCCCCAAGTGGTGCACATCCTCATGGGTTCCAGAGGCCACATACCATCAGGAGCAAGATTGCTCATTTGCCCCTATATTAAAAAAAAAACAACTACAACTCACCTACTTTTGATTACGTTCTTGTTTCGGTGCAATATCTTAAAGAATACATAAACTCGATTTAGCGTATAGATAGTGCACTTAACTTCACACTTCGCGTCGGCGATGCTAAACGTACTAAATGAAAAATAAAACAGGATATGAACAAAGGATATGAATCAATAAATTCGAATATGCGCAAACATACTGCACTTACCGCGCATGCGCTAACAAACCCCTCTGGATCAGCCCCCTGATTCTGAGCTGTCGGAATATTTTCGGCCAGAATTTTAAGCGACTTATTGCTAAATTGTTAGCATACAATTTATTTAGTGACACAGGTACCAGTAGGGTATTGAAGGACTTGGTAGGACATAGTAGTGACAGCAGTTCATCAGAATATTCAGGGCCTATTCAGCAAAGACTTAGAGGTAGATTTATTTTTGAAAAAGCACAATATTCAGGTTTTGTGTTTAACTGAACATTGGTTAAAGGATAGTCAATTATCATTATTTAACAATGAATTTTATACAGTCGTATTCGTAAGAAAGACTGCTATTCATGGTGGCTCTCTCACATTATATGTATGTAATAATTTAAATTCTAAAGTTCGTAATGACATAGTGTATCTTTCTATCGAGCGCACTATCAAACTAGTTATCTTGTGTAGAGCTTGATCGTTATATTATAGTTTGCGTATACCGACCACCACAGAGTGATTTCAGTTTATTTGAATTAGTTATGGGAGATGTTTTGAAACGCCTAATTAGTATTAAGAGACATATTATAGTATGCGGTAATTATAGTTTCCTGATTTAATGAAACACAGTAAGGTTATACCTTTGTTTAAAAATGGATCTAAGAGTGACCCTACTAACTTTAGACCTATTTCCATATTGCCAGCTATTAGTAAAGTCTTTGAAAAAATCATATTGCAGCAATTAGAGAGTCATTTTCATTTAAATAAATTATTACACAGTGAGCAATATGGTTTCACAAGGGGTCGCTCTACTGTAGATGCAGGTGTTACTCTATTAAAAAAATTAATTATTATAATAAATCAATCAATAAGCAATGCAAATTATTTATAACAATGGATTTATTATGTCTTAATAACTTTTTAGGATAGATTAATTACCGAGGTACAAGGTTCGTCCTCTGTGCGCCATATCTCAAAAACTGTTGGGAAATTGGAAAAGTGTACAGCACTAAGTTGTAGAAAATATAATAAGCTTTGGTTAAGTAGAAGGATTTTTTCTTCTAGAACGTACCTACCGTTTTTGAGTTATAAGCCAAAAACTCAAAAATTGTGCCTTTACCCCCCTCTCCCCACTCCAGCTCACCTCCGAAACGTCAGGACTTTTAGTATGTTCACTATGGACGTGGAGTGTCAGAGGCCCCGCCGGTTTTGAATAATTCGTTAATAATCACTTCCTCGTCTTCCCCGGTGCTGAGCCGTTCGGTACCTTTCATATCTATGGTAAAACGATTGTAGACGCAGTTGGTTCTGTCACTAACTTGAAAAAACGTGAGTATTTAATTTTTATAATTTGACGTGGGCCTGTGATTCGTTCCACGTCCTCGATTTCCATACATTATAAAATTCATGTATTTACAGTATTGTAGGATTTTGTTTTAGTTTTTTTATAAAAATGGATGATACATCGACAATGAAAAATACTTAAATAATAACTTCTAATAAAATAATAAGCCATCTAAAAATCAAGGGGCAAAAATGTTGTGTTTAGAAACCCTTCAATTGAAGATCAGATAACTACGTTTTACACGGCCTCCAATGATTCAGACATTGAATGAAGATGGTATTAACGATTTAGTGATTTCTAAATGGTATGAGCCACTCCCTAACATAATACATTTTTTTTTGGCAATACTTCTTCTTTGTTGCCAACAGATGACCTGTGCATTGTGCAAAGATTGCCAATAATTACTACATATTCAACCTATGTCAAAATTTTTGTTTATATACCTGAAAAGTATTTTTTTCAGTTTGCTTACTTGGAATAGTATATTTTTTCAGAAAAAAAAAATGTTTTTTTTTGGTTAGAAATATCTATTTTTTTTATTTTTTTTTTTTATTTTGGTACAAACAGTCATCAGAATACATAGTTACATTAATACAGGCTTAATAAATATAAAGACAAAGAGTACCCAAAAGAAAACAATTTTAAAGTTACTTATAAAAATGCTAGCGGACAAGCTTATATCTACTTGCACAACAAATACATATAATAAAAAAGAGTAAGTATATTTAGAAAGAAATAGATGCCACTGGCGGAATTACTGTTTTAATTTCGGCATAAGTTTAGATGTTAGAGTGTTCAGAGAGTTGTTAAAAAGGTCTATTTCATGAAATTCTTTGTTATATAAGTTAAGCGAGCGAGTAATGAAGTTGTTACGTGTATAATTTTTATGAAGTGAGGGCGGTACGAAGGTTCGTAACGTTCGAGAGGAACGGACAGGAAGACGAGCATGGGTTATGAAGTTAATTTTTGATAGTAATGTAGAAGAATCTATTTGGTTATTCAGAATTTTATAAAGCATGACAACATCAAACTGCTTACGGCGGTTTTCCAAAGAAAGGAGGTTGTATTTATCTAAAGATTCGGCGTACGAACTGTCGGTATTGTAGTGTCGATAATCCATAATTTTAATGAATTTTTTTTGTACCCTTTCTATGCGATCAATATGACATCTATAGAAGGGGTTCCATACTGAGCAACCAAAGTCTAATATTGATCTGACATAACTAAAGTATAAGATTTTTAAGGTAATTGCATGTTGAAACGGTTTAGTTATTCTATTAATAAAGCCCAGACTTCTAAATGCCCTTCCTACGATATGGTCAATATGAGCGTTGAATGAGACCTTGTCATCCATTACGATGCCTAGATCTCGTATTGTGTGAACACGCTTTAAGTGACTGTCTCCAATATAGTAGTCATATTGTGTGTTATTTTTTTTTCGTGAATATGTCATAATAAAACATTTATCGGTGTTAAGGTACAATTGATTATCAGCACAGTATTTAGATAAAGACACTAGGGTATTCTGAAGATCCTGACAGTCTGAGACTCCAGTTATAGCTCTAAATATTTTGGTATCATCGGCGTAAAGTAAATGGTTAGTATTGTTTAGATAGTCCCCCATATCATTAATATATAAGGAAAAAAGTACAGGACCAAGATGGGAACCCTGAGGCACACCAGAGGCAACAGGTAAGTAACTAGAGCAATAACCCTTAAGACATACCGCTTGAGAACGATTGCGTATATAGGAATCCATCCATCTGAGTAGATTGCCGTGTATACCGATGTTCTCGAGCTTTGTAATCAATAAGTTATGATTTATTTTATCGAATGCTTTCGAGAAATCAGTATACACGACATCCACCTGTAGATTAGAGTCCATGGCGTTCAATAAAAAATCTGTAAAAGTTAGCATGTTTGAGTCTACGCTACGCGATTTAATGAAACCATGTTGTCTGTCGGAAATGTGATTACGAACTGCGTAGGATAATTGTGTAGTAACGATCTTTTCTAGTAGTTTGCCTAAAATACTTAATTTAGATATGGGCCTATACTGTGTTATAAGATTAGTTTGTTGATTTTTTGGTATTGGAGTTATAATAGCTTGTTTCCATAATGATGGGAAAATCCCCGTCAAAACAGATCTTTGAAATATGAGGTAAACCGGTTTAAGTAGCTCATTAGCACACTTGGAAATAAGTATTGGATGTATACCATCAGGTCCAGCACCTTTGTGAATGTCTACTTGTTTGAGTTCTTTAAGAATTGTTTTCTCGTCAATGTTTATACAGTCAAGGTCAACTACGGACTGATACCATGGCTTGTGCGAAATAGGGAGATTACCATCGGAAGTTGTTCTAACAAAAGTAGACTGAAAGTGTTTATTAAAAGCTTCGCAGATTTCTTTGCCATCCGACAACGTAACATTATCATAAATCATTTTTTGTGGAATCTGCCCAGACTGGCGTTTAGATTTTACATATGACCAGAAGAATTTAGGGTTTGATTTTATTTTCTCTTCCGAGAACTCTAAATAATTTCTATAGCTTTCTCTCTCTAATTGATTCAGTCTTTTTCTCAGAAGAGAAAACGTATCATAATCTGATCTACGGCCATATATTTTCCATTTCCTATGGAATTTACGTTTTTCATTCGTTAATTTAATTAAGGGTCGCGTGTACCAGGGAGGATAAGAGCTAGAATTATTTGAGATGTAACGTGTTGGTACGAACTTAATAATCAATTCATTAAGAAGCCGATAAAATAGTGAGACTTGAGAATTAACATCATTCGTGTGCGAAAACATGGCTTCCCAGTCATAAGATTTAAGAGCGTTCTTAATCGAATCATAATCAGCTTTAAAAAACATTTGTTTGAGGACGCAATTATTTTTTAAAGGGGCTTGTATGGATATAGGTAGATCAAAGCTTAAGGCTTTATGATGTGGATCTTCTGAGACTAAAGGAACGTGAGGTGTATTAATTTCACAATAAAGATTACAGAATACAAGATCTAACAAACGATTATTAATGTTGAAATTAGTGTTAAATTGGTTTAATAACGCGAGATTCATAAAATCGGCGGTAATGTTCGATAATAAGTCGTTACTCGATTGTATTATCATACTATTCGAGTCGTCATCATACGACCAAGTTGCATTTGTGACGTTAAAATCTCCTAAAACTATAAATGTGTCATGGAGGTTGGAATGAGTAATATCAGTCACTCTGTCGTAGAACGATTCTAATAAGGACTGGTGGCGACTGCCGTGCGGAATGTACGTACATATTATATGTAGATGAACGTCAGTCGCAGAACTCGTATTGCTGGCCGCTCGCAAACAGCTGTTTAGCGATATGCTTATCATTAGTTCGTCGGCAGGCGGGGGCGCACAAAAATCTAACCGCGCAGATGGCGATAGTTCTCGGCGCACAGCCACTACTACACCTCCCCCACGGCTAGAACCGCTCATAACTTGATCACGATCACACCTATATACCTCATACCTGTCATCGAAATATTCAGAGCTATAAAAGGAATCATTTAACCAAGATTCTGTTAAACAAATGATATCGTAATCATTAATCAAAACATTCGTTAGAAATTCGTGGGATTTAGTCCGTAACCCTCTTACGTTTTGGTAATAAATGGAAAGGAATGTTTTAGGATTCATGGAAATGGTATAATAAGGTTAAAAAGAAAAAAAAAAATCACAACAAAATAATAAATTTTAGAACCGAAGTACAAGTACCGCCATGTTTTAATATTAGAAAAATTTGCTGTTTTATATTTTAAACGTAGGGTAAACAACTCAACAACAACAACTCTTTGAACACTTATATATACACTTATTACGTAGTTCGCACATTTATATTCGAGCAAAAACTTATTTAATAGTGACAAAATTAACACACAATAGATATAGATTATTAAGTAAAAATATAACAAATAAATGGTAAACTGTAACAATAATAGTCATTTAATTTTTTGAAGGTCATATTCGTTTGTTATAACAATTGATTTTGCACCTTCAATTTTACGTAAAATAATTTTACAATCATTTAGCCAGATAAACTTATAGCCTAATTCTCTGCCCTTTTCCCGTGCCTGTCGATATAGTATTTTGTTTGGCGGTGACAGATGATCGTTAATAAATATAGGTATAGGTGTCCCGTCCATATCCAAATCAGCTGTTGTCAATCCACGCCGAGCACGCACAGCAGCAAGCAGTTCCCATTTGCGTTTTCGTTGAGTTAACCTCACAATTATGTTGGGTACGGCTGATGGTTTGCCGGGCTGACCCGACGCGGGTTCTTCAGTATTTGACACGTTACGAGGAACATAACGTCTCACTCGGTGAACATAATCAATGTCGACATCAGTTAAGGAAAAACCAACCTTTACAGCAATCAGGTTCAATATGTTATGCAGGTTCTCATTCTTGTGAAATGGAACCCCTGAGATTTCAAGGTTATTTTTCCTTCCTTCTTGCTCCCTGTCACGTAACTTTCCTGAAAGTGTAGTTACCAGGGACTTAGTAGAATCGAGTTCTTCTTGTAATCGCTTCATATGTATTTTTATATTATCATGTTCCGTTTTTTGTACAGATTGATTATTTAACAAGCTTGTTTGTTCTTGTTGTAAGTTGCCGAGCGATTGTTTAAGGTTAGAGACTTCGGAGTGAATGGATCTGAATTCTTGTTGAATTTTCGACATATTATCACTCAACAAACCTTCAAAAGATGACATTATTTGTTGCTGAAATTCTTTGAAAGAATCCCTCAGTTCCCGCCGGAAACCTGTAATTGATGAGTCTAATTCCTGCTTCAGTTGGTTGAGCATATATTCTTCCGTTCCGGTGGGTGTTTGTTTCTTACGAAAAGAAACATTTTTATGTTGGTCTGCGTCTGCCAAATCCATAGGATTTGCGTATGATCCACTTGATTTAATCGGAGAACGTCCAACACTCATCTTAATGCACAGTTTTTATTAAGGCGTAATTAATTTTGACAATTATTTATATAGTTTTGATAAGAACCAAAAAAGTTAGAATTTGAAGGTGGGAATTTTAACACAGGTAATGTAACGGTGGTAAGTTGGCACCGCGTAATACTCCGTACGGCCAATCGTTGTACTTCGCGTGAGCGAGTACGAATGTCACCTGTACTGTTCGCTCGAGGGTGTGAAGAGTCGTAACCGCTACTTGCTTCTTTATCTAGCCCGCAGAAACTATTACAGTGATACAATGAAAATACTACTTTATGTTTTAACGTAAAAGTGTTATTTTGAGTCGTAATTATATCAAGGATGTAAGGATACAACCAGATACAAGTCTAACCGCTAAGACACTCGACTAGAGACTGATCTATTTATAATTTTATGTTACATAAGTAATCTCATGTCGACAAAGACTTAAATATACCTTGTATTTTTTTAATTCGTATTATTAAGTATAATTTAATTTAAAAAAAAATTGTATTTGTTTATTGTTTCGTATAAACCCAATTAATTTAATTAACCTCATTTTTATTTATCCCAAAATAGTAGTATACTTTAAGTAAGTAGTATACTTTTGGAATACGAAATTATTGGGCGTCTCATCGAAATGAAGCTACTCACGAAAAATTAGCTTGATAGTAATAAAAAAAAATTGGACCAGGGATCCCGGACTATAAGTATAGAATTATATTCTTTTCAAAGTCATATAAATATTGCAAGCAATCTACAATACTACTGACGTTAACTATATTATGCAAAGTATGTAAGCTAAAACCTAATTTACCTAATTTATCATTGTCTCTCCTCATGTTAATACTGATACTGTAATAAAATAATGATTTGTATAAGAATCAAGACGGTCGTAGAATTAGAATAAGCGTGGGTAGGTCCCGAAATTGCCAAAAAAATATATATTACTGCAATGGCCTTTGTATTTTTTGTAATATCTTCGTTTTAACAGTGCAAACTGTGTATATCCATAAACTATGTATTTATATATTATATTAAATATATATTCCATCAAACACCTGTATTTTATTGAACATAACCTTGAACATAACGTAGAAAAATAACCTACGTCCGCGAGATGTATGCGGCGCGGCAATAAATTGCCTTACCTCTTTTATGGGGGCCATATACGCTACGAGAAATCGTTACGATCATACTGTACAGTTCGAACGGTACAGTTTATCGTACATGGCATACAAGCCATATACGCTACGAGAAATCATCATTCTTCAATCAGCTTTGTGTACGCCGATCGTTTTAAGTCACGATTGTGATACTCTTTGCCTTTAGTATTCCAAAGACAAGGTTCACTGCGATATAACTCAATAAATTGTTCTAGTCATTCGTGATTAGTCTGAGACGCCATGACGGGTGCGCACTTCCATCCGAACTGCGACTGACGACAAAACTGAACACGAAAACTGAACGAGCGCATACACGTTATGATGAGTCAGGCCCGGCTCGTCACGATCCCGGCTCGTCACCATAAAAAAACATATCCCGACTTGTCCCCGTTGAGTCAGTCGGCACAGTTCATCAGATTCTGTTTAATCAATTGAAATTTTCGTATTGTTCCGTTCGACTGCACAGTCTTAAAAAATCGGAGATAACTGTACAGTTTTATAACATACATGTAGCGATTTATCGGTACCGTTCGAACTGTACAGTCTGATCGTAACGATTTCTCGTAGCGTATATGGCCCTCATAAGTCGTGCAGTGTTGGTTGTGTGAGCAAACTTAGCTGAAAGATGGAGTTCATACTAAACTAAAGCACCTCGGTAAGTACTTACTGTAATAAAATAAAGCTGGATAAAAATCCTACGTGCAGTAAAAATACTTAAAATAAGTGTAAAGAGTGCAAACTGTTAGATAGACACATGCATGATACATAATAATATGTGACTTAGACTTCAACATACTGTATTTTAAGTATATTCATCATCATCATCATCATCATATCAGCCCAACGACGTCCACTGCTGAACATAGGCCTCACTTAATTTACGCCACTGCGAACGGTCCTGTGACCGTTTTAGTATATTATGGTTTTATTATCTAGAACTATATTCTATGTATATACAAGATAGTATATATGTTACCGGAATATGAAATCTAGGAATTGTATACAAATCCTAGGTAAATTGTTTTAATTGTTTATTTATGTAAAACGTACAAATATGTTAATGTTAACAAATTCATACAATTCCGAAGCTATTTAGGAAATGTATAAAATATTGTTTCAAAAACTATTTAATACATAGATATCCTGGGAAATATGTACATTTCCTAGGAATTCGTTCAGACAATCAGGTAACAATAACCCTAATCTAAACAGTCAGAGTCGGATTGCTCTGAATCGGAGGGTGGTAAGTTTAGCTATCGCGTATTATTAGGTAGCTGGAGCCCTGTTTCGCGGAACTCCTATTTTCCTATTTTAAAATTCTGGATGGTTTGGATAAATAATTACCATAACCTAACCAGTCCCAGTCGGATTACTCTGAATCGGGGGATTTTAAGTCTAATACCCTCCCCTTGGGCCGGTATCCCCGCGTACCCATTGATATCTCAAATGTTTTACTGAAATGTATAGATGTCCTAGGAAAGGTGTCTAATATAATTTATTTCACACATTTCCGTGCGATTTTAAGAATTACATACATTTCCTAGGAATTGTATACAATAATAATAATATATACTTTTCAAACACTTGCCATATAAACAAAAAAATGTACTGCAAGTTTAAATGAAGAGCCCACAAACCGCAGGGCAGCTAGTGGCGAGCTGAATGTGAGTGGCGACACTGCGGTCCTGAATGCCCCTGAGAGTCGGTCTAGGCCTCGTCTCCAGCACGTCTTTGTTGGCTGGCTGGAGTGGATCTCCAAGAGCGACCACAGGACTCTCAACTCTGGCTTGCCTTAACCAGCTGACCAGAGAGGGGTCGCCAGAGCTATATGCTCGGGGGTGGAAGTGTCATTTTTCAATGGCATAATAACGAGGAAACCCGCTCCGGGTCTCCACTCGGGACCCGCGATGGCGAAATCGGCGCCGCACCGCTCGACACCCCTAGCCGCGCACTACGGTGTTGCCCTGAGACCCGTGGACTTCGGCCCATGTCGGTTGTGGAAGGGGCCCATCTAGTGTAAGGCGAGTCACCGTCTGCCCCAATCCTCATTTAACATCATATATTCACCGCTGGAGGAGGCAAGCAGGCGACGTTGTTCCCGTATGCCATATATCACCATTCCACCGAACACCCAAACCCATAGCCCAATTTTATTTGACTCCATAATATCACTCAATAGCTTTACACTTACCAGTGACAAATCATAGCTGTACTACAATAGTGCAGCTGTGATATGGCAGCGGTAAGTGTCTCATCCCATTCTAAATTAAAATTCTTTAAGGGCCTCTGCGTGTTGGACCTGTGTCCCCGCGTAAGCCTTCCAAAAAGACCGGGTATACTTCTCATCTTAGAGAGAAGTATAGCCGTGAAAAAAGAAACACACATAACATATAATAATAATATTCTACCGCATTCACACAGCGCCATCTAGTCCCAAAGTAAGCAATCATATTTGCTTGTGTTATGGGTACTAAACAACTGATATACTACTTAAATACAGTTTTTTTTTTAAATATATACTTATTATAGATAAATTACACCCAGACACTGAACAAATCTTTATGCTCATCACACAAAGATTTGTCCTGGGTGGGGATCGAACCCACGACCACCGGCTTAGCAGTCAGGGTCACTAACCACTAGACCAACAGGCCCGTCAATGACGACAATGACGGATTACATACATTTCCGTTAACATATACAACATTAAGATCGGTAATTATGGAAGTCTGAAAATACAAGAATGCCTCGGTGGCGCAGCGGGAAGTGTATACGACTGCTGTGCAAGAGATCCCGGGTTCGATTCCCGGGTCGGGTGAAAATGGTATTGGGTTTTTCTATCATGAAATTCCAGTATTAAGATTTTCCCGGAGTTTGCTAAAAAAATGTTCCCGGTTGATGACAATAGGCTCGCCCCCTATTTCATGGGACCAAACATAGCTGGCAAAATGTGGGTGTGAAACACCTCTGCCTACCCCTTCGGGGAAAAAGGCGTGATGCTATGTTATGTTATGTTATGAAAATACAAGACATACGAAGATCTGTTCTTATGAACCATGTCATCGATTTTAGTGACAAGATAAACTGTATTCATCGGCTTAAAAAACTTGTACCCTGTTCGGGAATCGAACCCGGACGTAATGAAAAATAAAACTCAAGTTATTTCTATTCTCTTTGGAGCAAAATGAGAAAAACGCAAAATTGCAGGTTATAGTTATAGCATATAGCATATATATATAGCAGAATTAGTCGCTAATTGGTACAAATTAAACACCAAAAATCAGATTTGCGTTATAAATAATTTGGCAAAAACTCTTTGATCTAGCTCCTTGACTGTACCTTGAAAATTGAACTCCTAAGACCCAGCCAAATCTGATATTTGGTGACTAATTTCAACCCAATTAGCGACCAATTCTGGGACAAAACAGATCTTCGCTAGGTGTCCTAGTTTTTGATATATAAATGTGGCCAATGTAGGGAGAGACTGCCCAGATCGGCCTTTACTTTCCTTAGAGGTTACGGTTGACATGACATCTCTTATAAACCTATAGATAATGTATGGGGACAGGTGGTGCTGCGCAGAGCCCTGCTGCCGCAGCACTGCTGCGTACTGCCGAGATCGGAAGGGTACCATAAGGATTGCAGTAAGTATAAAGAGGTGTTGATTTAGATACGTTTATTCTCATACATGTACATTGTTTTGGTTCGAACACCGTCATACATAAACAATCGTGCACCTACTAGTTGATGCAGACGCTACTAATATTTTATTACTTATATTTTATTTTATTTAGATATGGATTAAGCACTATGCAAGGAACTTATGTATCTAGTTAAGATATATAAGTTCCTTGGAACTATGTCAAAACATCTATTGTATTGAATTTTTGAAAACAACACATCACCAGCTTTATTATTAAATAATAATAATATGAGGATATAACGACTGCACCAGAGGGGGCTCTGGTGCAGTCGTTATATCCTCATAAGATTAACACAAACATACCTACACATAATTCCAGACATGAATAATAATTAATAAAATTTTACTTGTGGAAAAAATCGTCTATGATGTCTACACACATAATATCTATACATTAAAATAAGAAGAGCATAAGTAAACAGATTTATATAAACAAAAATATAATAATATTAGAACATGATAAATATTACTAAGAAAGGCTTATATCGTCTAAGAACAATGAAGAAAACTATTAGGTACACATACATTTTATATCTACATATTATTATGATAATGATGAAGCAAAGATGTCCTCCTCCCTATGGTTTCTAAAATCATCATCATCTTCATTTCATCAACCCATAAGCTTGGTCCGAAGTTTGCTCGCTGATAAGGTCTGCGCACGGAACCTGGAGGCCACGGCGCTGAATGCTCTCTAGCTCTCACAGCGGCTGGGAGGTCTTCAATGATGCCATGATCTCCCGCAGCACGCTTAGGGACGTATTCAGACCCACCTCACCGCGTGGCCGCATTAGTAGACGCTCCGCGCGGTGCTGGCACGCGCGTTCGATGCCTGCGCTGGCTGGACGGGGGGCAGGCTGGCCAGGTCGCTGCCTCGTCCATCGCCGCCAAGATGTCAGCGATGGCAGTGGAGTCGCTGTCCGAGCGTGCGGCCTCCATGGCTTCATCGTTCGTGCGTAATAAATTAGTATCGCAATTTTGTTTGCAGGCGCTGTAGATGATGGAGTAGGTGGCCAAGATGTTAGGGGATGAGGAGGAGGAGGGCGTATCGCTGCCTCGTCCATCACCGCCAAGATGTCAGCGATGGCAGTGAAGTCGCTGTCCGAGCGTGCGGCCTCCATCGAGTGTGATTGTCGCTGCTCCTTCGCGACTGTGGTGCGCGCCGTGCACACCCGGGTAGAAAATAATATTAACTTACAGTGACGTCACTGCACACCCAGAGAGGGCGTACAGTACTCGGTGGTGGTGAATTGGGAGCCAAGCTAGGTGTCGATGGCAAGGCGGTGGTTGTTGTGAGCTCGACGGCCTGCCAGCGGTTTGTCAGCAGTCGGGCGGTTCGCGTTTTCCCCTTAGTAGAGAGGCGTGGAGTTGGTGAGGCGCTGGCACGCGCGTTCTGTGCTTGCGCTGGCTGGACGGGGGGCAGGCTGGCCAGGTCACTGCCTCGTCCATCGCCGCCAAGATGTCAGCGATGGCAGTGGAGTCGCTGTCCGAGCGTGCGGCCTCCATGGCTTCATCGTTCGTGCGTAATAAATTAGTATCGCAATTTTGTTTGCAGGCGCTGTAGATGATGGAGTAGGTGGCCAAGATGTTAGGGGCTGAGGAGGAGGAGGGCGTATCGCTGCCTCGTCCATCACCGCCAAGATGTCAGCGATGGCAGTGGAGTCGCTGTCCGAGCGTGCGGCCTCCATCGAGTGTGATTGTCGCTGCTCCTTCGCGACTGTGGTGCGCGCCGTGCACACCCGGGTAGAAAATAATATTAGCTTACAGTGACGTCACTGCACACCCAGAGAGGGCGTACAGTACTCGGTAGTGGTGAATTGGTAGCCAAGCTAGGTGTCGATGGCACGGCGGTGGTTGTTGCGAGCTCGACGGCCTACCAGCGGTTTGTCAGCAGGCGGGTGGTTCGCGTTTTCCCCTTAGTAGAGAGGCGTGGAGTTGGTGAGGCGCTGGCACGCGCGTTCTGTGCCTGCGCTGGCTGGACGGGGGGCAGGCTGGCCAGGTCACTGCCTCGTCCATCGCCGCCAAGATGTCAGCGATGGCAGTGGAGTCGCTGTCCGAGCGTGCGGCCTCCATGGCTTCATCGTTCGTGCGTAATAAATTAGTATCGCAATTTTGTTTGCAGGCGCTGTAGATGATGGAGTAGGTGGCCAAGATGTTAGAGGATGAGGAGGAGGAGGGCGTTTTGCAGAGACAGATGATCTTATTGGTTGAGTGACATTGCAGTGTACTGTGGTGGCTGCTCAGCCCTATTAATGTATTGTGAGAAGTGCTGACCGTTTTGTTGCACATGATGAGTATTGTACCGACCAAAAGCATTTCTGAAAGAGAGGAGCATTACTTGTTATACAACTAAGTTTATTCCTTATAGTTGTAAATTTAAGGACTATATTTGAACTCACATGGTCATGGATGCCAACTCGGATAGTTGTTCGGATAAGCAGTACCTAGAACACAAAGAACACCAATTCTTGGTCACATATGTTTGGATACAATACTTCTTTATATAATAAAATATTGCTATAATAAAATACTTTGCACAATACATTTCTCTATTTTTAAATATGAATCTTCGTGTGCATGTAGTGTGACGTTCACTCTAGACCAGAATCTTTAAATAAAATCTTCTTTAATGATTTAAAAAATTAACACAAGCCACAGCCTTCCTCAAAGACCTATTGATTCAAAATTATAAACAACACACCAGAAAATATGAAATAAAAAACAATGAACTTAACTCACTGAGTTGGTATATAGGTGTGCGGGCATTTATGTATTTGCGCTCGCGTATAAAAGTTGTGGCTGTGATTCCTCTCTGCTGCTACTTGATACTTGCTTAATGTTATAGAAACATATTTGTATCTAACATTTTATGTAAAATGGTAGACGTCTTAATAATGTTTAACTTACGGATCGGGGCTTGAATAAGCTGCAGTATAGTTAGCCTGTGACTGAGAATGATGTTGGACGTTTCCTTGCCTGGAACAATTGAAACAGTCTTATCACGATTTTAATTGGTAGATGGCACGGCGGCGGTTCATCAGCAGGCGGGGTGGTTCGCGTCTTCCCCTTAGTGGAGGGGCGTGGAGTTGGTGAGGCCCTGGCACGCGCGTTCGGTGCCTACGCTAGCTGGCCAGGTCACGCTAGATGTGAGCGCGCAGGGCTGCCTCGTCCATCGCCGCCAAGACGTTAGCGATGGCAGTGGACTCGCTGTCCTAGCGAGCGGCCTCCATCGAGTGTGATTATCACTGCTCTATCGCGGCTGACGTCGTTTCGTCGGCTTGTGAAGAGACACCAAAGGGCCGATTTTCTCTTCACAAGCTTCTGTTTTACTTGAAATCTCGATATTCGACTGAGTCGATTAGTATATCGCTGCCAATATTTTAAAATGTAATTAATTATTAGTTTAATATTGCATTGTTGAAGATGATGCTCCTTTAAATGTAATATAATCTTATTATCACCCTTAATTTTTTCTTGTCTAAATCGACAGCAAGAACCAGTATACTCATTTATTTAAACGCTGTCTACGCATATAAATGTATGATCCCAAGTGGTGCACATCCTCATGGGTTCCAGAGGCCACATACCATCAGGAGCAGGATTGCTCATTTGCCCCTATATTAAAAAAAACAACTACAACTCACCTACTTTTGATTACGTTCTTGTTTCGGTGCAATATCTTAAAGAATACATAAACTCGATTTAGCGTATAGATAGTGCACTTAACTTCACACTTCGCGTCGGCGATGCTAAACGTACTAAATGAAAAATAAAACAGGATATGAACAAAGGATATGAATCAATAAATTCGAATATGCGCAAACATACTGCACTTACCGCGCATGCGCTAACAAACCCCTCTGGATCAGCCCCTTGATTCTGAGCTGTCGGAATATTTTCGGCCAGAACTATCGGTTTATTTCAAGTTATAAAACAAAATGTAAAACATAGATGGATGTAGAAAAAAATCCTATATTAATCAGTTTTTAATTTTCTATAGGTACGGTAAACTAATTTCTAACACTTAATAACTTAAGCTGTAAAAAGACGTCGTTCTAAGATTCGAAAAAGTTTATGATCCGAAAGCAATCCGATGAGTCAGAATCAGGCCCCAGATAACGTTAATTCGAAAAACAGCTTATTAATGAATTATTCACAATGATGATGATTATTAGCACAACAAACACTACACTGAATAATTTTAGTCCCACATCTAGATCGAACCGAAGCTAGAGTCGCACTGAAGAAGACACGCCTTTGTATGTTATTTGTGAAGTACTTACTTATTTATTGTTCTCTTGAACAAAGAGTGGAGTTTTATGTCTATCTCTTTTAATCCTTATAAAGTTTGCATCAGCCAGAGCAAGATAGAGTAACGCTTTTATTATTTTCAATACAAGTTTTGACGAGCAGACAAAAAACCCACATTCAGTTAGCAACAGCTGCGCAGAAAAAAAATTAATCCGTATTTCGGTTATACACTGACAAAAGGTGAAACAAGTTTTGGGCGCACCGGTCGGATGGTTTATAACGAACAAAGATGCTTTGTATTTTATATGTATAATAACTAGTAATCACGCGGCTCCCGTCGTTCTTTATGTGGCCACTGCTCAGCGCTTATTGGCCGTAGCGTGATGATATACAGCATGGAATTTTGTAACACCACCTGGAGGGAAAGTAATTAAAATACTGGAGATAAAAATATTAACTCAAAGGAAACATTCCTTTATTTTTAAAAAGAAACAAAACTACATTCGAATACTTTCGGATATTCGCTTGCCATACCCAGGAATCGAACCGATTAAATACCAAAAAATTTTTAACATTAAATATCATAAGTCGTAAAAATACGTCGTTCTAAGATTCGTAAAAGTTTACGATCTGGGAGCAATCCGACGAGTCAGAATCAGGGGGCAGATTGGATCGGGCTTAGTTAAGATAATGAATAGTTACACTGAGTGCCCTATTACAAACTATTGCTATTTGCTACCCAGGAGTTAAGTTCAGTACCTTACTTAGTTATTTATTTAAATAATGTTCATTACTAGATTCTAATTCAACAGTAGTTTTTATGTATGGTGATTGCTTCTCAGTCACCAAAAGAGACATATTAGATTTAACCGAAGTTATGATTATGTTTCGTAATAGAATAGGATGTAGATTTATTACTTATTACTTGTGCTTAACCATATTCAAATGCACTAACCGAGCAACAGAATAGACACATAGGGAAATTCAATTTATTACTTTATAACCGTACATGTCGATATACCGATTATATATATATATTTTTTTTTTTTTTTTTTTTATTTTTTTTTTTAAATAAAGACAACGCCCGCACTAGGGAACAAGCCCTGTGTCGCGGGGAGCTTTACAAACATGAAACTAACGGACACAAAGTACACCCAGACTAGAAACAAATATCTATGAATCACACAAATATTTGTCTCGTGTGGGAATCGAACCCGCGTCACCCAACACGGCGATGTAGTGGCGAGGCGACCACTTTAACCACTGCGCCACGGTGACAGTCAATATTATTTTTTGACACTAGTATTTTTATTAGTAATAATTTTTATTTAACAAAAGATACTCTTTCTTTATCTTTCTATTTATTTTAAGCGACTTATTGCTAAATTGTTAGCATACAATTTATTTAGTGACACAGGTACCAGTAGGGTATTGAAGGACTTGGTAGGACATAGTAGTGACAGCAGTTCATCAGAATATTCAGGGCCTATTCAGCAAAGACTTAGAGGTAGATTTATTATTGAAAAAGCACAATATTCAGGTTTTGTGTTTAACTGAACATTGGTTAAAGGATAGTCAATTATCATTATTTAACAATGAATTTTATACAGTCGTATTCGTAAGAAAGACTGCTATTCATGGTGGCTCTCTCATATTATATGTATGTAATAATTTAAATTCTAAAGTTCGTAATGACATAGTGTATCTTTCTATCGAGCGCACTATCAAACTAGTTATCTTGTGTAGAGCTTGATCGTTATATTATAGTTTGCGTATACCGACCACCACAGAGTGATTTCAGTTTATTTGAATTAGTTATGGGAGATGTTTTGGAACGCCTAATTAGTATTAAGAGACATATTATAGTATGCGGTAATTATAGTTTCCTGATCTAATGAAACACAGTAAAGTTATACCTTTGTTTAATAATGGATCTAAGAGTGACCCTACTAACTTTAGACCTATTTCCATATTGCCAGCTATTAGTAAAGTCTTTGAAAAAATCATATTGCAGCAATTAGAGAGTCACTTTCATTTAAATAAATTATTAGTGTGTGAGCAATATGGTTTCACAAGGGGTCGCTCTACTGTAGATGCAGGTGTTACTCTATTAAAAAAATTAATTATTATAATAAATCAATCAATAAGCAATGCATATTATTTATAACAATGGATTTATTATGTCTTAATAACTTTTTAGGATAGATTAATTACCGAAGTACAAGGTTCGTGCTCTGTGCGCCATATCTCAAAAACTGTTGGGAAATTGGAAAAGTGTACAGCACTAAGTTGTAGAAAATATAATAAGCTTTGGTTAAGTAGAAGGATTTTTTCTTCTAGAACGTACCTACCGTTTTTGAGTTATAAGCCAAAAACTCATAAATTGTGCCTTTACCCCCCTCTCCCCACTCCAGCTCACCTCCAAAACGTCAGGACTTTTAGTATGTTCACTATGGACGTGGAGTGTCAGAGGCCCCGCCGGTTTTGAATAATTCGTTAATAATCACTTCCTCGTCTTCCCCGGTGCTGAGCCGTTCGGTACCTTTCATATCTATGGTGAAACGATTGTAGACGCAGTTGGTTCTGTCACTAACTTGAAAACACGTGAGTATTTAATTTTTATAATTTGACGTGGGCCTGTGATTCGTTCCACGTCCTCGATTTCCATACATTATAAAATTCATGTATTTACAGTATTGTAGGATTTTGTTTTTGTTTTTTTATAAAAATGGATGATACATCGACAATGAAAAATACTTAAATAATAACTTCTAATAAAATAATAAGCCATCTAAAAATCAAGGGGCAAAAATGTTGTGTTTAGAAACCCTTCAATTGAAGATCAGATAACTACGTTTTACACGGCCTCCAATGATTCAGACATTGAAGATGGTATTAACGATTTAGTGATTTCTAAATGGTATGAGCCACTCCCTAACATAATACATTTTTTTTTGGCAATACTTCTTCTTTGTTGCCAAGAGATGACCTGAGCATTGTGCAACGATTGCCAATAATTAGGTACTACATATTCAACCTATGTCAAAATTTTTGTTTTTATACCTGAAAAGTATTTTTTTTCAGTTTGCTTACTTGGAATAGTATATTTTTTCACAAAAAAAAAATGTTTTTTTTTGGTTAGAAATATCTATTTATAATTTTATGTTACATAAGTAATCTCATGTCGACAAAGACTTAAATATACCTTGTATTTTTTTAATTCGTATTATTAAGTATAATTTAATTAAAAAAAAATTGTAATTTTTTTGTTTCGTATAAACCCAATTAATTTAAGTAACCTCATTTTTATTTATCCCAAAATACCGGGTAATTTTAATCCTTGAGATACAGAGGTCTCTGCGACTCCACGTCCATGGAAGTGTTATAAAAAAAATTACGTCCACAGTTAAACAACCCCTTCGTTGACGGAACTATTAGATGTAGATCTAAATAAATAAGCCTTATATATTAATACTCCAAATAAAAGTGTAGTATTAGTAATATTTAGTTAGTATACAGGGTATAATAATATGGTACTTAATATTATGACTAATATTATTTTCATTCTTACATCTTTTCTTACATTGCACCTACTTGTTCTCATCTCTGCATCACCCAAAGGTTGGCTGGTAGAGAATGCTTTTAGCATTAAGCCTCCTTTTGTACACTTACATTGTATTTTGTGCAATAAAGTTCTTAAATAAAAAAATAAATAAAAACTGAACCAACAAACTTCTGGTCAATAGAGTAGTTTAATGTGCCGCAGTGAGTCGTAATGGGTTGTCGATAGTGTTCAAACAGCTTTTTTAAAACGTGTATTATTTTTGTGAGGGTAATGTTTTTCGCGCGTATGTCTATTCCACAGAACAGAGATAGGTTTTTTTAGAGGATCTGTTCCATTGTGACCTTCTGTAGCCTAAACGACCTGGCTGATTTTAAAGTGTAAGGCAGTGGCGAAAGTTCCCTATAACTCGATTCCTATCGGCTTCCCTTTGAAAAATGACAATCAATACTGTGACCTATTACTAAATTATGTACTCACACTCACACAACATAATATAAATAATTATAATAAACAACTGAACAAGTTTAAAATACATAACATTATTTTAAACCAGGTATGGGAATTTGGGCAACCTTTGACATGTTGAGGGCCCAACTTTAGCGTGCAAATACGTTCGCGGGCCTCGTTTAAAAGTGCCTACTTAGTGCATTTTAAAGTAGTGATAATATTTTTTGAGATAGATATTAGACATGAAATAATACGACAATGTTGTTATAGTACAATTTATTAAAATAACAAAATGAAATTTAAGAAAAGGGTACATTATAATTAAATCGTTGAATTTGCAAATGGTAAATATTGTAACTATTGAATTTAAATTTAGTGCATTACTACCATTTTCAAAAATCTTCGTTTTCCACTGTTCAAAGCTAGGACGACGTAATCACTAGATGAATAACAGTACAATCACGTTATAAACCTACACTAACGTTATATAAACAAATATTTATGATACAATCTAAATTTAATTATTGCTAACTATTTACGAAACAATCCTCCGCACACCACTGGCTGTTGTGTCATACGCCCTTTGATCTCAGAGGTATAGATATGGTTCAACACTATGATACTTTTTTGTGCCTTGTGTTTACACTTAGTTATCTAAAATTTGTGTGCCATATCGGCTCGTGTCATGACCTACCAAATTACATATCTAGAAACAACAACTTCTATCTTGCGTAACGTGAAGACTTGATTGCGTGTTCGCATATTAGCTTGTTCTGTCGTACTTCAATAACTCGCTAACGTTGATTGTGCTATTAAATAGTTTCAAAAATAAGTGCAGGCCTACAAGTGAGGGTGCTGCCGTGCACACATTAACATCGGCTCAGTGCAAATAGTGAAACATATAAATACAATTTTTAACTACCCAAAGTTGTGTAAAAGTCAAGAGCATTCTTTACATGTCAAACTTTCAATCTGGCAAGGAAAACATTCGAAATAATGATTTATAAAAAATGTACAAACAAGATTGAGTAACTGGAGTAAAGGATTCACAAAATACTATACTCGGGAGGTCAGTCCCAGCCTTTTACAACTTCAAGAAATATTAGAAAGTGAATAATAAGTTTAGTATACCGAAATTCATGTTGAAGACACTGAATTTAAAGTCATCATCTCACTGCAGATTTAAAACAATAGGTATTTAAGAAACTTCGAAACTACGTCTTGAAAACTTGATTGAGCTATATCATACAAAGCGGATTATCATAACAAAAGCAAGAGAATGCGATACATGGCAAAATATTTAAAAAAATATTTATGATAACAATGAATTCAAAAAAGCAGGAAAAAATGAGAATCAATTAGATTACTTGGACAACAAATGAAGAACAAAAACTTTAAAGAAATGTTCAACACAATCCTCGAAATTATTAATAAATTGATATCGTCTGCCCAAAGTGGATAGTTGGAATGTTCAGTAGACTCGGTAACAAACAAGTAAGGTATAGTTAGGCTGGTGAGAGTTTTCACATAAAAGAGGGCTCCCTCTCCCCTCTCCAAAGTTTTACGTAAGCAAGAACCGGTGGTTTTAAGAGAAGATGACAATCTAGAGAAAATGTAATACTATGTTACGTCAAAAAAGTTACATTTCACTCTCCGCAAGCAGAAAAAACTATGACCGAACTTCACAGAACCGACCTATGAACGAACAGAACCGGAATAACTTCTAGATTTTTAAGTCCTGTCAAGAATTAAAGAATTGCGTATAGAATTCGGGGTACAATTGAAATACATCAACCCATACAGGTGGGATTTAGAATTTGTTTTTCTACTGTGGATCACATCCACTCTGCTTATACAGAAAAACTATACTATTTATAAAGGCCTTTGATACTCTATATCTCTGCACATACAATATATTGAAATGCCAAATACAATACCGCAGCATCTCAACTGCTGTAGTGGCATCAGCAACTTGAGTCAAACGGACCCCTTAAGCATCAAGAGAAGAATCAGGCAGGGAGCATTTTATTTCCGTATTAGAATCAGTCACTACAAAATTAAATTGGGAAAAGTCGGTGTATGTGAGAATGAATAAAAGTAATTTCATGAGCCATCTAAGATGTGGAGACGATATAATCTTACTGTCGAAAAATACCAGCTAATTACAATTGATGACCCCACACTTATAATTTATGTAGTGGCACATGGCAAGTAAACAGGAAGAACAATATACCAACTTGGATGTTTACCTACCAGATGGATAGGAATTAGATCATTCTAAAGAAGTACGGAAAGAAGCATTATGAAAGTAGGACAAATACAAATACGAGTTTAAGAGGGGCTCGCTGCTACCCGTAGCTCAGCCCGCGGGTAATTCGGAGTGCCCGCAAGCAATATCACTTTTTAAAATTTTTGTATTTTCTGGAATCCTTTCTTGGTCGCCTATTTCATTTCATTTTTTTTTGTTTCAGCAGTTTATGTTGTACACTGATGTGTCAGTCAGTTGATCAGATTCTCGTTCGATAGCCTGTTTGAATCCAAGATTGAATTTCCTAGGCGTTTCTGTTGCTAAAATTTATATGTTTTTGGTCTACATCCAGATCCCTGAAACTACAGTGTGTGGGTGTATAGTACATTATTTTAATGTATCATTAATTGTTTTTCAGCGTTCGCCAAATAATGACTTTGAGCTGTAGAAGAAGAACTATAGATTGCCTACAAGTAGAATAAGTTTATCATAATTATTATTATTATGTAACAAATAAAATGATTTTTTGTTTTTTGCAGTAGTCCGAAGATTACAACTTACCAATATTTACATCATCGTGTCTCGAGAAGCATCCTGCACCAGACTTTTCGACATTCTTGTCAGATTACTGTCCCATTGGAGAATGAGAATAAAGGATCATTCCCTTACTCTCAGACTCCAATGAGACGGTAATCTGTATCAAGTACATTGTAATATTGTTCACAGGCCAAGCTCCACGGACAGTAACCCCACGTACAAGCAGTGGCCGCGCCGCCGAAGCCCAAGCCTCGTGGGCCCGCGGCCATGCACTCCATAGTTATCACATCAAACGACGTATTAGACACCGGAGACCAGGTAATAAACAAGATCAGAATGGCTACGGAGGCAGTGAAGGAGGGATTGAAAGTGGACAGGATCAGAAAAATAAAGGACCAGAGAGTGATTTTGGGCTGTAGCTCCGAAGAGGAATTGGAGAGGCTGAAGGAGAAATTGAGAGTGAAAGGAAAGGACCTAAGCTTCGAGAGCATTAGGAGCAGGGACCCGCTGATTGTCCTTAAAGACGTCATGTCTTATAACTCGGACGAGGAGGTGCTTGCGGCTTTAAGAGCCCAAAACAGGCACCTCCTAAAGGACATCAGCGGCGACGATGACCGGATGGAGGTCCGATATCGCAAAAAGACGAGGAGTCCGCTGGTGGCCCACATCGTGGTGAAAGTGTCCCCGCGGATGTGGGGCCGCCTGACGGACGCCGGACACGTCCATATCGACCTCCAGCGGGTCAGAGTCGGAGACCACTCGCCCCTGGTCCAGTGCTCTCGGTGCTTGGGATACGGGCACACTAGAAAATTTTGTGAGGAAAAGGAGGATGTCTGCAGCCACTGTGGGGGGCCGCACCGGAAGGACAAATGTGAGGAGAGGTCTTCCGGTGGGCTGCCCACATGCTGCAACTGCAAGCGCGCAAAACATGGGAACCTGGCACACAATGCTTTCGACCAGGACTGCCCAGTCAGAAAGAAGTGGGACACCTTGGCAAGGTCAGCAGTCGCATACTGCTAAGGTGGTCCCACTCAGCGATGTGTGCCAGGAGCCCATGTATGCAGTTGTGTGGTGCGCCGTCGGTGCTGTGTCGCCCAAAATAAAGAGGGTGTGTTCTGCTCAGGTCGAACATCTAAACGTGACTCCGTCCCGCAGCGCGACACGCGCGAAACACGGCTGTCTCTTGGACCACATTGTAGTCAATGCAGGCCAGAGAAGCGCAGTTAGGTAGAAAGCATCGCGCTGCGGTCGACCAGTATATGTCGGCCTGAGCATAACATTCCCTCGGGTGAAATATATGATCGTCTGTCCAATTTGTATCGTAGTTGTCTTTCGTCTCTTGTTTGTTGTAAAATCGTCTATTAGTGTCACTATTGTTTTGATCGGATACTGCACCGTGGTGCAGCGGTGGATCTAATCAGGCAAAAATAAATTTTGTACATTGGACATTCACCCTGCACTTCGGTGCAGTAGCCCATCAGAAAACTGAAAACCTTAGAAGCCGTAGAAATCATTAGAAACTAAATGGAACAAATTTTAAAGTATAAAGTATATATAATATTGTATAATCCCCTACCCTAAAAACAAGTAACAAATTACCCAGCAGATCAGGACACGGATCATGTCTGTGGATCCCTAGGCGGAGTGCACAGTAAATTGTGCACTCAATAAAAAAAAATAAAAAAAAACCCCACGTACAAACGCGCTACCCACGCCGCCACTTCCTGAAAGTGCTTCTGAAGGTAAATAAACTACAAACACTTAATAATATAATATAATAATAATATTCTACCACATTCACACAGCGCCATCTAGTCCCAAATTAAGCAATTATATTTGCTTGTGTTATGGGTACTAAACAACTGATATACAAAAATAAATACATTTTTTTTTTGTAAATACATACATATTATAGATAAATTACACCCAGACACAGAACAAACCTTTATGCTCATCACACAAAGATTTGTCCTGGGTGGGGATCGAACACACGACGTCCGGCTTAGCAGTCAGGGTCACTAACCACTAGACCAACAGGCCAGTCATACTTACTTACATCCACTTTTTTCTTATTTATTGGGTAAACAAACAATATCACAATAGTTGATTAGCAAATAGATCTACCTTTAATGGTTTTTGTAAATATGGCATCCACGACGCTTACCATAGATATAACAAATACAAATTAAAATTTGTACATTTTGAGAGTGTTTTATAATTAAAAAATAAATTCTGTTTTTGTAAACTTAAGTTAATTTAGAATAACAAATTAATAAAGGAGTGTTCAAACAGATAGGGTTCAGACATGGTTAGTGTTTATTGTTCTGTTCATGCAGTTTCATAAATATCAAATTCAACACTTCTATAATATATTATGTAAATTATTTCCAATTCTTGCTTCTGATTAAAATCATTAATGGTTCTAATACAGTAGGTTAGGCTTTTCCTGGGATATTAGAGTGTCATAGTTCGGTGCTTGCACAGGTTAATTTTATTGTTAATCTTGGCTCACAGCAGTTACAGTGATCGATGTATGGGAGGATTAGGATACTAATAACGATGACAAATCGTTGCTAACACAGCTTCCCCAGGTAAAATCTAACATACTGTGTTGGACACTACAAGTCATAATTAAACGTGTTGGAAAGAAAAACGCCTAAAATGCTCCAATATTTTTAGAACCAGTGAACATCTTCAATGCCACCACTACATCAACGCCGATGACCACTCAGCAGGTGACCACAGCGTTCCCAACGACCACAGTGAGGCTTTCAACCACTACGCGCCGACCACCGCCGAAGCCGGAGCAGGGCTGTGCTTTGGTATATGATCCACACTATACTGCTGGTGATCCTGACATTGGGTACAGATTTGGTAAGTATAAGTTCATTAAAGTTATCTCAGTAACAATCTCAACATATTTTCATAGTTAACTTTCGATCCAAATGGTCTTCTAATAGTCAATGGACTCAGAATAATAGTGACATCGTTCTGTGTATTGACTTATTTCATGAATTTTGATTCTTGCTTAGTTTACCTATAGTTTTAGTAAATAATAACAGATTATGAAATATATCTAGAAATAATGAACAGGAATAACTCCATAATAGCTCCATTAAAGATCCAGAAGTGAATGTCTGCCCTGTTGCCTTTGAGGGTAGGGGTAAGAAGAGGAGATAAAAATATCAAACCTTTGCCGTTAATTCAACCAAAGCACGTCACATCGCAGTTTCATATTAGTCTTTGAAACAAAGAGTAATTGAATAGTAATAATTAAATTTAATAAATATATAGGGACGGGATGATCATCACAACTAACTAAAGTTAGTCCTTATGTTACCATGATCTAAATACATCTTAAAACTTACAGGAACCCGCAACGACAGTCGCATAGAATACACACAGTTACCAGGCCTCCACCTACAGAGCTTCGACCTTACGATATTGTTCCGCACTTCTGACACGCACGGCGGTCTGATCTTCTACGCCGCTGCAGACAAGGATCACACAAAATTCCTTGCCTTATTTATGAAGGATGCTAGGGTATACGAGAATATTTTTTTTTTTAACCGTCATCATCATCATTTCAACCCATAATCGTCCAACCGCTGGGTCTGCTAGATACTGGTCTCCTCTAGAGAATGTGGAGGGAATTTAGCCTACTATACCGCGCTAGCCAGCTTTTTCAACTTCCACATGACATTGTAATCTAAAGTTTTAAACTAACATAAATTGTCGGCAGCTGCATTTCTCGTTCAACTGCGGAGCGGAGACAGCCCAGATTTCATCAACTACAACATACAACGACGCAGAGTGGCACGTGCTGACCCTCACACGCAATGGCTCTTACAGCAAACTTGCCCTTGACTCTGAGCCGTGGATGACCACATTGGCTTGTGACTATCCGGCATTCCTTGCAGCTCCATATTACTATGGTGGCCTGAGAGACCTCCACGAACTGATCACCAGGAATCTTGGAGTGAGTCGAAATAGTTAGAAATGTTATTTAAATACCTAATATTTAAAAAAATGATTGTGATTAGCTTGGAAAATGAAATCTGATATATTTATATAATAAATAATGTGTAACTGCAACCAACGGCCACCCGGAACCCTGACCAGGTTGTCGGTCCATCTGGTGGTACGCTTTCCAAATTCCAATACGTGGTCGCCACTCGAGAACCTTTTCCCGAATCGATTATCAGTTATTAGTTATATGTCCAGCAGTGGACGTCATTGGGCTGATAATATGTTAATGATGATGAATGTGTAACTATTTTTTGGAGACCAACAGACATTGTTCTGCCAAGTATCAAGTTTAATTAACCATAAAATAAGGTATTTATTTATTATAATAATGTCATTACATATTTTAACTAAATAAAACTATCTAATTACATATCTACAACTTCTATTTACAATACTATAAATAAATAATAGTACAAATGGTAATGTGGGCTAGGCGTCAAAGTATTCGTTGGCATCACTGTCACAAGGGAAAGTGCCCAGAAGGCTAGCAGCATTGCCACCCTGGATGGCAATACTGATTCTCTGTACGAGATAAAAACCAACACTCTAGTCACGTGAAGTGTCGATTAACCGCGTCGCTAATTCATTATAAACGCGAAGGGCACTCGGACCCCATTAGTATAATTTTTTTAAATAATCTAGTTTCTAATGTAGGTACGTGTATTTGCTAGTCGACTATAATTGAAACTCAAATACAAATTCATTTATTTCAACATTTTAAAGATACAGATTATATTATTAATAGCTTCTACTACTGTAAATAATAATAGTAGTAGTACATTTGTAGTATTAATCAAAATTACAAGGTATTTTTATCACAGCATGTCTCTCGTTCCTACGGTTGACACTTCAAATTCTGTATATTTAATTATGGATTTAATGTCTTACACTTTTTTTTAATTTAAACTTAAATTATATTTAAAATAAAAGAACAATAATATTATGATACAAAGTGCCAATTAATTAAAACTTAAATCTAAAATAAACAGACAAAAGTCAGTCGTCAGTCAAATAACCCGCCCCTGGTTGCTCCTGGCGCAAAGGTGCCCACAACGCTTGCCGCGTTCCCGCGCTGTATATAAACTTAAATTGGAACATAAATAATCAAATAACCCGCCCTTGGTAATAATATAAAATATTTATATGCGTATTTAGTTTATACTCGACGTGAAAAAGATTTTATGCTATCCATTTCTTTCAGGGTTTCTATCAACCATTCAAGGGTTGCCTGAAAGGTCTAATGATGAACGGACAGCGTGTCACTGACATATCAATACATGTGAACTCGCTCAGATGCTCAGACAATGTGGAGGAAGGCGTTTACTTCGGAGCTTCTAACACCGTCAACAGTAACTACTTGAAGGTATATGGACATACAATACTATATCAATACTCTTTAAATTCAAAATCGTAACTAGTATTTTTTTAAACAATTTCAATACAGTCCTAATAGATTCTATGGTAGAATTTTAAAAATTTTATGCTCGGTTAATAGCATTTAACTTGATCCATATTACATAGGACCTAACATAGCTGCTTCTATATGGGTGTGTTACGCCTCTACCTACCCCTTCAGGGAATGAGGCGAGACGCTATATAGATTTGCGTAGCATGCTTAATGCTTAGTAATTTGAATTTAAAAAAAAAAACTAAACTTACTTTTTCTCAAATGACTAATGGAAATTTTCATTTTCAGTTGTTAGAAAACTTCAAGGTGGGATACGAAGTGACTATATCAATAGAGATTCGACCTCGCAACAACACTGGACTGCTACTCAGTGTTCACGGCAAAAAGGACTACCTGGTTCTTGAGTTACTGGAAAATGAAGTTGTAGCCACCGTCGACAATGGTCAAGGGCCGTTCAGAGCGAGCTACTCGCTTGGCAACAAGTTCTCCTTGTGTGATGGCAAATGGCATAAGATTCACGGTAAGTTGACTGGCATTTATTTGCAACAGTTTCTAAGTTCAATGCGCTAACTCTGATATCAAATTGATTCAAATTATTTATTTTGACATACACTTATTTAACATACTAATAACACTTATTTAAAAAAATTGTCTTAAATAAAAAAAAGGTATGAAAAATAATAACTAAATGAAAAAGAAGCCACAGATTTACGGGCGATTTAAGAGAATATTCAATATATTCGCACTCTAATTCATAGGACCACAGAACAGAGATAGGTTTTTATAGAGATAGGACTCAATATTAAAGAAACTATGGCTCTCCGTTCGGGAAATAAAGTCGTGACTCTATATGCATCCCTACTAACTATGTAAATACAAAAAAATAATCGAAGTATTTTCTTTCAGTGGTCAAATCTGTTTACGTCGTATCTGTCGGCGTGGATGGACACTTCTCGAAGCCAGGTCTGGGCGCGTACCCCTCCACAGACACGAGATCAGCTGTGTACATCGGAGGTCATGAGCGGTCGCTACAGAAGGTTCGAGGTGTAAAGTCCTTACGTGGCTTCACCGGCTGTATCAAGAACATCGTTATTGGGGAGTCTTACATCCCCATACCGCTTACTGCCGCTGGCAGAAACACACATATTGGTGTCTGTCCACGTGACTAACGTATAAGCCCCACAATATTAGCCTTTTGATGACCTCTATCGTAAAAATCCGACAATCACACTATTATACGATACTACGCCAGGAATGTCTGTGTCTGTTTTGAAGTTCAAACTACAATAATAGAATACTGAGATTGTGATAAGCGCACTGTATCGCAGTATCGATTTAACTTCTTTAGATGCTTATAACTTTTTAAAAAAATATTTTATAACGTAACAATAATGTGTGTCTAAGATGGCAATAGCCATTTTACACGATGTTGGTGATTAAAAAGGTAATACTCGTGATCTTTCATGTTTTGCTATTATATAATTTATTAGTCTCTAAGCAATGTATAATTTAAATATTATATATAAAGCCGAAACAACCCAAACGTCTTCTTATTTGTAGAATCAGAATAAAAGTTTTTTATTGCCATGCGTGCCATTAAAACGGTGAAACGAACGTTTTAACCAGGTATTTTACTCAAAAACTACTCGATGTATATTGGATGAAGTTGTTAACGATAGATCTTATAAAAGCTAAGGTTTGAATGTTTTTTGATTATGTGAATATTTTCGGAAATAAACGCTCCGAAAGTAGCATAAATTGTGTCTTCCCCTCTCCCCAAACCGTAAACCTAAATATCTGAGAAAAAATAATAAAAATAACGCTTACTAAATATTTTTAACTAATATTATTATGAACATGATCGGATGTACCGTTTTTGAGTTACTGCTGAAAAACTGAGCTTCTCAACAAAAGGACGTAAGCGCTAAGAAGATACGCTATTTTGCTGTGGAACCATTGAGCTTGGTCCGGTATCTATTATAATTTTATCGTTATTTTACCCACTTCAACATCAAAATAAGAAAAAATTATAATATCATTATCCATGCAAAGTAGCTAACTTCTTGCAGAATTTCAACTGCGTAAGTACATATTTTATATACTAACTGTTACCCCGGATTTCACTCCCATAGATCTTTGTTTGGCCACTATTCAACTCGTATGGGTGAATTTCAACAACTTCGATTTTTGGCTAATTCCGATGGCGAATTTTATTTGCTTGTTTTCAAAAGATTTTTTTATGTTAACAGGTAGCTGAATAAATAACATTTTGAGTATTATTGTAGAGATCAAAAAAATATGTTTAGTTTTTGAGATATTTGAATCTGAAATCTTCAAACGCCACCGTAATTAGATTTAGCCTACCGAAATTGAAAACCGTTCCACCGAAATTGCATAATGCCAGTGGAATTAGAAATATTTAAAAAACAATGTATTTCAAATCAACTTTATTTAAAAATTCTTTTTATTATATAAAATAAACTCAGTAACAAACAAATTCTTATATAGATAATATTGTTATCACATGTTTTTTCTACATATCTACTTATTAGCAAAGAAAGGCACTAGCTTACTATTCTAGGTTGAGAAACTAGCTCAATGCCTAGGGTACACGAGGCTAGTTTTTCAAGCTACGATAAGAAGCTAGTAACTTTGGCTTTGTGTATACAGGATTATCTTCTTTTTTAGGCTAGTAATAGTTCCTTGTACACGAAGCCAAAATTATTAGCTTACTGGCACTGACTTGCTATCATAGCTTCGTGTGTCTCAGGCATTAGCATGCCTAGACTGTCTAGTCTCCGCGCAGCAACTTCTTATTGCTAGGCATTGAGCTAGTTTCTCGACCTAGAATAGTAAGCTAGTGTCATTTCCGGGATACACAGGATAGCAAGCTAGTGCAGTAATCTATACGTGACAAGAATTAGCTTCTATTCAAGCCAAAATAAGCTAGTAATAGTTCCGTACACACGAAGTCAGAGTTAGTAGCTTACTTTGCTAGAATTAGTAAGTTAACAAGCTAGTATCTCTGGCTTCGTGTGTACAGAACTAGCTAATTTTCTAGGCTAATACGAAAAGAAGCTACCTTCTTTGTGATTGTAGCTAGCTACAATCACACAGAATAAAGGCATATTGACATTCTCTGATATGGTCTGTAACTCTATAAAAATGACTCTGATAAAAGATATAATTATGTTAATAAAATTATATAAAACCCATAACAATCGATAAAAACACCATTAAATCAATTACGGTGGCACTGATCAATTTTCTTTTCTTCTCAACTTTTCGCCACTGGAGCCACTGGAATTGCGCCACCGTACTTAGTTAAAGAGACAAAACTAAGATTATTAAAAATTCTATTGTTTCTACATAAAATGTAGTCTATACCTAATGAAGGTAATGTGCTTTAATCTCAATTTGTATAAGAAATTTCGTATTAATCTACCTTATAGTTTTAACAATAATGATGTCACAGTAATTGTAAAAAAATGTATTCCAATGCCAGCGTAAGGCCCTTCGTCCACAAGGATTCTCAAGACGCCGATACCCGAAGATTTTAGTCTCTTCGCGACTTGGGCAATACAAACTCTTAAGGCGCTTCTCCCATTACGATATTTTTAGAATACGTTACGTGAGTAGAATACTGATACTAGTTCGCCACTTGACGCTCGTATATTATGCTACTGAAAAATGACTAAATTCATCATTTGTGCTAACTCGTTTTTTGTGGACGGACGTTATATCAAGCGATTCCAGTGACGAAGAAGCCCTTCGATTTTTCTGTTTTTATAGAAGCAGAAGACGTCATCGCGAGAGTAGAAAATACTGGATTCATCCATATATTGGAAGAAACATAAATTGTAGACTTTTTGTAGCAGCACAGGAACTACAAGATGATGATAAGAAACAGTTTATGCTGAGTGTCTATCCTTTTTGTTACACACGACATATTATAACCCTCGTAGTGTAGTTTTAAGTTATTTAGAATATACATATTATTAATATAGTTATGTACCTTCTTTATTTCTTGCTATGATGGCAGTTTACGTGGTGACACGTAATTGATATAATATGTAACTTGAAAATTCTATACTTCCTGTTCTACAGTTCCTACTTACAGCTTGGCAAAAAAGTGAAGAAATAATGGGGACGCTTTACTGCATTCGTATGGCAACCCATCAATAACCTATGTAGGTCCTCAACTAATCTTGATACATAATATATATTCAGTATTCCATATATAAAAAGCACTCAGAAAATAAGAAAGTTAGTAACAATTTTATGTAACATTAGTACCGGATATCTAAAAATTGGCCGTCGGCACAAGTTAGCGAGTATGCGTACGTTCATTAAGTACATACTAACACTACCTTCGCGTCTACATTTCGTTTCTCAGAACATAAGTAACGCTTGGGAGCTCTGGGATCTTGGTCCAATGGCTTTTGTTCTGTATAAGTATAGTCACTTCATTTTGTATATTTTACAAATGTTTTGTGGAAACAAATAAAGATCTTTTCTTGATCATCACTTGGTACCAACTGCCCCTCTAGACGAGTGGTCATCGATTCGATCTGTCTATTATATTAACATTTCAAATTAGTACATTGATCCAATGACATGTCGATAGCCTATATCAGGGATGTATTCAAATCAAGGAACTTATATCTCCTAACTAGGTTCAAATGTATTGAAGTGACATTTAATTATTTCGAAAGCGATTTGCCACTTGTTTAGAGGTATGTATTTGTAATTGTGTATGTGTTTGGCTGTGTATTTAAAAAGGGTAAAGGCATTTTGTGAACTCTATATTGAATATTCACTTAATGCTCACTTCGGAGAATTAAAACGTGAACCAATGCTAACTTATGCGTCAGTATATTAAAACATCATCATCATTTCAACCCATAAACGTCCCGAAGCTGGGCATGAGTCTCCTCCGAAGAATGTGAAGATTGTAATGTATATATTAGAACATACTTCATCATATCAGCCCAACGACGTCCACTGCTGAACATAGGCCTCACCTAATTTACGCCACTGCAAACGGTCCTGTGCCGCCTGCAACCAACGGCCGTCCGCCACCCTGACCAGGTCGTCGGTCCATCTGGTGGGGGGCCGTCCCACGCTGCGCCTTCCAATACGTGGCCGCCACTCGAGAACCTTTTTCCCCCATCGGCCATCAGTTCTACGAGCTATGTGCCCTGCCCACTGCCACTTTGGCGATGCGATTCGGTGAGCTATGTCGACAACTTTAGTTCTCCTGCGGATCTCCTCATTTCTGATTCGATCAGAAATTCAAATCGATTCACCCCTATTATTGTGGGGAGGTCTAATCTCGAAGTTGTTGACGAATATATATACCTAGGACAAACGGTCCGGTTAGGTAGGTCCAACTTCGAGAAAGAGGTTAACCGCCGAATCCAACTCGGCTGGGCAGCGTTTGGGAAGTTACGCAGTTTTCTCGTCCACAATACCCCAGTGTTTGAAGACAAAGGTCTTCAACCAATGTGTGTTGCCAGTGATGACTTACGGAACTGAGACGTGGCAGCTAACTATTGGCCTTATTAGAAAGCTTACTGTCGCCCAGCGAGCCATGGAAAGAGCTATGCTCGGAGTTTCCCTGCGTGATCGAATCAGAAATGAGAACATACTTACTCCCAAATTTTTAACCGACATATTAATTTTCAGTTGTTAGAATCATTCAATGTAGGACTCGAGATGTCTATATCCATGGAGATTCGACCTCGCTTACAGCACTGGATTATTACTCAGTGTTCACGGTGGAAAAGATTAATGTCTTAATGTTCAGTACTTTTGGATTTATGGCTATTTATAAGTGATAAAATAAGATTTTTTTATGTACTGAATCAAACGTATGTATTTGATTTTTTCGATTTTGCGCAGTTCTGTTTTTGAAATATTATTTATTATATCTACGAAGTGTTGATTAATTATGAACTGAAGAGATTTGCAATTGAACTTTGCGCAAAATCGAAAAAATCAAGAACGTTTGATTCAGTACATAAAAAATCTTATTTTATCGTTATCGAATGCTTAATATTTTGCAATTACAGTCAACTTTGAGCTGATGCACTTAGTAGGTAGTAGCTAATGATTCAGTATTTGTACAAATTATGTCAAATATTCTCAAGTCTATCCTCATAATGTAAAATTTTAGAAATACCCTAATTTCAAAATCGAGTTTTAAGCATCACGTTGTATGAGCGGACCCCGGTGTGCGGCGTTTTTAGGCCTGGCTCAGCCAGATTAGAGGTAGTAAATAAAAATCAACTTTATAAACATTGAATAATTTAATCTAAAAAAGTTGCGATCTGCATCATCGCCTTTGTGGTCCTCGCCAGGCGACTTGAAGATCCTGAAACATGACAATAGACTTGGTTAGAATACTAAAGTACGCGACTGTTGAATACACGTTCATGGGAATCACATAATATAGACAAATAAAAGCGCGCCCCACAAAAATGTTCCAAATAAAAATACGTGGGCCCGAACACTGTTGTGACCCAAAAGATATTCATAGGTAAATATTATAGAGCATTATACAAGATACAAATAGTTTTAGCTGCAATTTTGTTTTAGACAACGCCCGCTATTTTTATTATTAATGTAACGAATTGATTAAATGGTCAAACATATCTACAAATTTAAATGCTCCAATACATAACCCAGTCTTATCCTAGTGCCAAATTAGAGATTTTCATTTATTTGCACCAGTAATTAAATTTTGGTGTTACAACAACACAATGCAGTGACTTAAAACAAGTTATACTCACTTAAAACGAGGCTTTCATCAATGTACCGCCATCTTAGCTTTCTTTTATCCGCTGTTATTTAGGCCGTTCTTGCTTTACCATTTAAAAATGCTAGTGGAATTCAGTAAGTTATGTTAGTCATTTGGTCTTTTGCGAGGATTGAACAATAAGACTTTATAAGATTTTTGTGAGCATTTGGCTTACTTTCGTTCTCATTTCCACACCACCCCTGAGGTAGAGTTTTGGCGCGTTTTTTTTAACGTGGTTTCCCCGGTAGGCCTAGTCCACGGTAAGAAATTCCAATACTTGAAAAACCTTATAAAGAATCAGATACAAGGCCACAGAGAAATATCACAACACTGAAAGTAGGAACAATAAAAATTCCCTTTAACATTTAAGAAATAAGTCCAAGGTAATAAAATCTAAGTCCTTGAACAGCCTTATATTATTATAAATCAGGTGCAGGGCCACACAGAAATACCGCCGCACTGAAAGAAGCAACAATAAAAGCTCCCTTTAACATTTAAAATACAATGACAAAAAGAAAGAAATTCAATGTCGCGCCAAAGAGACTGCTGATCAGTGCGCAGAAAGTAAAAAAGATGTACACAGCTCATTACTTTGATTCTTCAAGAAATAGTAAAAGTGGAATTAAGGAATGAATTTAATATTCTTTCAAAATATATGTCGTAGACCCGCTACGTAATAATTAAATAGCAGGCGCTTCACTACCCATTACTTTTATTATGCCAGTTTCCTGGGGGGGGAACGCAAGGTTTCATCGCATATCTCTTTTTGTCAGGGGGAGGAGTGTGGCACGGCTACTTCACTTCCGGGGCGGTCTGCCCGAGCCGGGTGAGACCCTTGGTTACCCCGAGGGAGGCCCAGCTCCGAGCGACCAGCGTAAGCCCGGAAGACTTTAACAGCCCACTGACTACTATAGACGTTGTTGGTGGAGCCGGTGCGACATAAAACAACTGGGCTAAACTTATGCTCGCTTTAGAAGTAAGAAAGAAAATCGATTTATTTCCAGACTTTAATTTACATAGGACAGCACAAACATAAACTATAAGACCTTTGTGAGTCTGCAAAACGGCCCCGTCTCAGCATAATGCTACAACATAAATGTTATAGCGCTGGTTGCTTTGCATTGGGTATAAATCGCGGTTTAGGCTGTGCGTTGTCTATATGTCAGTCAGTCAGTCAGGACAAAGCCTTTTATAATATGTTTGGATGGATTTAGTAGCACCAACAAAATGGAATATTTACTATTCAGAAATGGATATTTATATATATATAACAGTTTAGTGCACTAAATCAGCACAGGAAAGTCAAAATGGAGAATATAAATACACAATGAAGTATTAGAAAGAGGTGGCCATCGTTTTCACCAGAATCCAGTTCGTGTTACCGACACAGCGGACGAGGAACCTGAGGATCTTTCAATTGAAAGAATTACTTATAAGTCATAATGCGTCAAATCATTGAACTGACACTAGACAAAAAAACATTATAATATTTATTGTACAAATCTTGAAATTACTACAATGGAAGATGGCGAGTTGAACATGACGTACAGTGAAGTGGACACATACAGGAGAGATGTCATGAAAACTCTTACAGCTGACAGCACCAAATGAAAGCAGATATCATCGACGGCCCTCAACACATTAAAACAAAACAGTTTAGTGCACTAAATCAGCACAGGAAAGTCAAAATTGAGAATATAAATACATAATGAAGTATTAGAAAGAGGTGCTGGAAGGAAATGAGATCATCTGTCTCTGCAATACGCCCTCCATCTCCTCATTCGCTAACATCTAGGCCACCTCCACCATCTCCAGCGCCAGCTCCACGAGATAATAAAAACTGCGATACTGATTTATTACTCACGAATGACATCGAGTCAGTAAATATTGACACAGTAAGGCAGTATCATTAAGTCAAAGCGCAACCACTTGACAATAATCTCTGATATCAGAAACAAAGACAAAAACCTCAGTTACCGACACAGCGGACCAGGAACCTGAGGATCTTTCAATTGAAAGAATTACTTATAAGTCATAATGCGTCGAATCATTGAACTGACACTAGAGAAAAAAACATTATAAAATTTATTGTACAAATCTTGAAATTACTACAATGGAAGATGGCGAGTTGAACGTGACGTACAGTGAAGTGGACACATACAGGAGAGATGTCATGAAAACTCTTACAGCTGAGAGCACCAAATGAAAGCAGATATCATCGACGGCCCTCAACACATTAAAACAAAACAGTTTAGTGCACTAAATCAGCACAGGAAAGTCAAAATGGAGAATATAAATACATAATGAAGTATTAGAAAGAGGTGCTGGAAGGAAATGAGATCATCTGTCTCTGCAATACGCCCTCCATCTCCTCATTCGCTAACATCTAGGCCACCTCCACCATCTCCAGCGCCAGCTCCACGAGATAATAAAAACTGCGATACTGATTTATTACTCACGAATGACATCGAGTCAGTAAATATTGACACAGTAAGGCAGTATCATTAAGTCAAAGCGCAACCACTTGACAATAATCTCTGATATCAGAAACAAAGACAAAAACCTCAGTTACCGACACAGCGGACCAGGAACCTGAGGATCTTTCAATTGAAAGAATTACTTATAAGTCATAATGCGTCGAATCATTGAACTGACACTAGAGAAAAAAACATTATAAAATTTATTGTACAAATCTTGAAATTACTACAATGGAAGATGGCGAGTTGAACGTGACGTACAGTGAAGTGGACACATACAGGAGAGATGTCATGAAAACTCTTACAGCTGACAGCATCAAATGAAAGCAGATATCATCGACGGCCCTCAACACATTAAAACAAAACAGTTTAGTGCACTAAATCAGCACAGGAAAGTCAAAATGGAGAATATAAATACATAATGAAGTATTAGAAAGAGGTGCTGGAAGGAAATGAGATCATCTGTCTCTGCAATACGCCCTCCATCTCCTCATTCGCTAACATCTAGGCCACCTCCACCATCTCCAGCGCCAGCTCCACGAGATAATAAAAACTGCGATACTGATTTATTACTCACGAATGACATCGAGTCAGTAAATATTGACACAGTAAGGCAGTATCATTAAGTCAAAGCGCAACCACTTGACAATAATCTCTGATATCAGAAACAAAGACAAAAACCTCAGTTACCGACACAGCGGACCAGGAACCTGAGGATCTTTCAATTGAAAGAATTACTTATAAGTCATAATGCGTCGAATCATTGAACTGACACTAGAGAAAAAAACATTATAAAATTTATTGTACAAATCTTGAAATTACTACAATGGAAGATGGCGAGTTGAACGTGACGTACAGTGAAGTGGACACATACAGGAGAGATGTCATGAAAACTCTTACAGCTGAGAGCACCAAATGAAAGCAGATATCATCGACGGCCCTCAACACATTAAAACAAAACAGTTTAGTGCACTAAATCAGCACAGGAAAGTCAAAATGGAGAATATAAATACATAATGAAGTATTAGAAAGAGGTGCTGGAAGGAAATGAGATCATCTGTCTCTGCAATACGCCCTCCATCTCCTCATTCGCTAACATCTAGGCCACCTCCACCATCTCCAGCGCCAGCTCCACGAGATAATAAAAACTGCGATACTGATTTATTACTCACGAATGACATCGAGTCAGTAAATATTGACACAGTAAGGCAGTATCATTAAGTCAAAGCGCAACCACTTGACAATAATCTCTGATATCAGAAACAAAGACAAAAACCTCAGTTACCGACACAGCGGACCAGGAACCTGAGGATCTTTCAATTGAAAGAATTACTTATAAGTCATAATGCGTCGAATCATTGAACTGACACTAGAGAAAAAAACATTATAAAATTTATTGTACAAATCTTGAAATTACTACAATGGAAGATGGCGAGTTGAACGTGACGTACAGTGAAGTGGACACATACAGGAGAGATGTCATGAAAACTCTTACAGCTGACAGCATCAAATGAAAGCAGATATCATCGACGGCCCTCAACACATTAAAACAAAACAGTTTAGTGCACTAAATCAGCACAGGAAAGTCAAAATGGAGAATATAAATACATAATGAAGTATTAGAAAGAGGTGCTGGAAGGAAATGAGATCATCTGTCTCTGCAATACGCCCTCCATCTCCTCATTCGCTAACATCTAGGCCACCTCCACCATCTCCAGCGCCAGCTCCACGAGATAATAAAAACTGCGATACTGATTTATTACTCACGAATGACATCGAGTCAGTAAATATTGACACAGTAAGGCAGTATCATTAAGTCAAAGCGCAACCACTTGACAATAATCTCTGATATCAGAAACAAAGACAAAAACCTCAGTTACCGACACAGCGGACCAGGAACCTGAGGATCTTTCAATTGAAAGAATTACTTATAAGTCATAATGCGTCGAATCATTGAACTGACACTAGAGAAAAAAACATTATAAAATTTATTGTACAAATCTTGAAATTACTACAATGGAAGATGGCGAGTTGAACGTGACGTACAGTGAAGTGGACACATACAGGAGAGATGTCATGAAAACTCTTACAGCTGAGAGCACCAAATGAAAGCAGATATCATCGACGGCCCTCAACACATTAAAACAAAACAGTTTAGTGCACTAAATCAGCACAGGAAAGTCAAAATGGAGAATATAAATACATAATGAAGTATTAGAAAGAGGTGCTGGAAGGAAATGAGATCATCTGTCTCTGCAATACGCCCTCCATCTCCTCATTCGCTAACATCTAGGCCACCTCCACCATCTCCAGCGCCAGCTCCACGAGATAATAAAAACTGCGATACTGATTTATTACTCACGAATGACATCGAGTCAGTAAATATTGACACAGTAAGGCAGTATCATTAAGTCAAAGCGCAACCACTTGACAATAATCTCTGATATCAGAAACAAAGACAAAAACCTCAGTTACCGACACAGCGGACCAGGAACCTGAGGATCTTTCAATTGAAAGAATTACTTATAAGTCATAATGCGTCAAATCATTGAACTGACACTAGAGAAAAAAACATTATAAAATTTATTGTACAAATCTTGAAATTACTACAATGGAAGATGGCGAGTTGAACGTGACGTACAGTGAAGTGGACACATACAGGAGAGATGTCATGAAAACTCTTACAGCTGACAGCACCAAATGAAAGCAGATATCATCGACGGCCCTCAACACATTAAAACAAAACAGTTTAGTGCACTAAATCAGCACAGGAAAGTCAAAATTGAGAATATAAATACATAATGAAGTATTAGAAAGAGGTGCTGGAAGGAAATGAGATCATCTGTCTCTGCAATACGCCCTCCATCTCCTCATTCGCTAACATCTAGGCCACCTCCACCATCTCCAGCGCCAGCTCCACGAGATAATAAAAACTGCGATACTGATTTATTACTCACGAATGACATCGAGTCAGTAAATATTGACACAGTAAGGCAGTATCATTAAGTCAAAGCGCAACCACTTGACAATAATCTCTGATATCAGAAACAAAGACAAAAACCTCAGTTACCGACACAGCGGACCAGGAACCTGAGGATCTTTCAATTGAAAGAATTACTTATAAGTCATAATGCGTCGAATCATTGAACTGACACTAGAGAAAAAAACATTATAAAATTTATTGTACAAATCTTGAAATTACTACAATGGAAGATGGCGAGTTGAACGTGACGTACAGTGAAGTGGACACATACAGGAGAGATGTCATGAAAACTCTTACAGCTGAGAGCACCAAATGAAAGCAGATATCATCGACGGCCCTCAACACATTAAAACAAAACAGTTTAGTGCACTAAATCAGCACAGGAAAGTCAAAATGGAGAATATAAATACATAATGAAGTATTAGAAAGAGGTGCTGGAAGGAAATGAGATCATCTGTCTCTGCAATACGCCCTCCATCTCCTCATTCGCTAACATCTAGGCCACCTCCACCATCTCCAGCGCCAGCTCCACGAGATAATAAAAACTGCGATACTGATTTATTACTCACGAATGACATCGAGTCAGTAAATATTGACACAGTAAGGCAGTATCATTAAGTCAAAGCGCAACCACTTGACAATAATCTCTGATATCAGAAACAAAGACAAAAACCTCAGTTACCGACACAGCGGACCAGGAACCTGAGGATCTTTCAATTGAAAGAATTACTTATAAGTCATAATGCGTCGAATCATTGAACTGACACTAGAGAAAAAAACATTATAAAATTTATTGTACAAATCTTGAAATTACTACAATGGAAGATGGCGAGTTGAACGTGACGTACAGTGAAGTGGACACATACAGGAGAGATGTCATGAAAACTCTTACAGCTGAGAGCACCAAATGAAAGCAGATATCATCGACGGCCCTCAACACATTAAAACAAAACAGTTTAGTGCACTAAATCAGCACAGGAAAGTCAAAATGGAGAATATAAATACATAATGAAGTATTAGAAAGAGGTGCTGGAAGGAAATGAGATCATCTGTCTCTGCAATACGCCCTCCATCTCCTCATTCGCTAACATCTAGGCCACCTCCACCATCTCCAGCGCCAGCTCCACGAGATAATAAAAACTGCGATACTGATTTATTACTCACGAATGACATCGAGTCAGTAAATATTGACACAGTAAGGCAGTATCATTAAGTCAAAGCGCAACCACTTGACAATAATCTCTGATATCAGAAACAAAGACAAAAACCTCAGTTACCGACACAGCGGACGAGGAACCTGAGGATCTTTCAATTGAAAGAATTACTTATAAGACATAATGCGTCGAATCATTGAACTGACACTGGAGAGTAAAACGGTATACAATTAATAGTACACTCAAAATAACACCGACAGCACTGAAATTGTCCAATCTAACCAGCCATTTCGTAACCCTCTCGACACCCAATATGAGGCTATCTCACCTGCGGAGGAAACACATAGCAATGATGAGACTATTTCAAATTTCAAATACATTTCCAATACAAGAGCAGCAGTTGCAGCTAACCAACATTCAACTGATGTTAAGTTTGAGGTGTGCGGGGAACTGTTTTGTAAACAGCAATAATTTAATTTAGATTGTATCATAAATATTTGTTAGTATAATGTTAGTGTAGGTTTATAACGTGATTGTACTGTTATTCATCCAGTGATTACGTCGTCCTAGCTTTGAACAGTGGAAAACGAAGATTTTAGAAAATGGTAGTAATGCACTAAATTTAAATTCAGTACTTAGTTACAATATTTACACAATTTGTAATATTTATGCCCTTTGCATTGGGGTTATAAAAGCTGAAAATGATGCTAATAACTTTAAGCATTTATTCTGTGACATCGAGAAGGAAAACAAGAATGCCTACGTCGAAGGGTAGGTACCTGGTTTATAGTGTATTGTATCTATGGGTAGAACGCTTCTGC
The DNA here is from genome assembly GCA_905147015.1 of Laspeyria flexula. NCBI lineage: Eukaryota > Metazoa > Arthropoda > Insecta > Lepidoptera > Erebidae > Laspeyria > Laspeyria flexula. Next base: position 3,700,893 of record LR989949.1, on the reverse strand, counting down.
CCTGAACTATCTACCGCGACTAAGATAAATCACTAGTTGAAGCCAATGCGATCAACAGATATCATCGACGGCCCTCAACACACTAAAAAAAAACAGTTCAGTGCACTAAATCAGCACAGGAAAGTCAAAATGGAGAATATAAATACATAATGAAGTAGGTATGAGAAAGAGGTAACCATCGTTTTCATCAGAATCCAGTTCGTGTTCGTCCTCTTCTTACGTTGGTTTTTCCCATTAATTATTGATGTTAGGATCTAGGTTTTAGTATATATTAGTTTAGTTTGAGAAATCGGAATCAGAACTAATTAATTCTTTTGTTGTTCGTATGACTAAAAGACAAGTAAAATTAGATTTTTTCATGGATTTGACCATTTCCAATTTTTGAAGACATTGCATAAATTGCATTGGAAAACTCGAAACACAACCATCAACCAACTGTTGTCCACCGATGTCGCTGTAAGCTAATATTATTTCCTTGTGATGAGAAGCCCGGCCCTTTGGTGTCTCTTCACAAGCCTCTGTTTTACTTGAAATCTCGATTTTCGACTGAGTCGATTATTATATCGCTGCCAATATTTTAAAATTTAATTAATTATTACTATTAATAACAATTATTATTATTAATAATAATATTATAGATGAATCTAAAAAACAATTTAATTCTTGCCATTTTATTAAATATATAGTATTAATGAAAAGTTCAAGTATGGGCTGATTTAATCAGGGTAATAAGATATATAGTAATTCTTTTCAATTAATTCATTTCATTTTGTTTTCATTTTAATTTAATGACATATTTTAATTCATTGCTTAATTTAATTGGGTATATATTATTATTTTATTTATTAATAAATTGTGTATTTTAACATTTTATGGAATGTAATTTTCTGAGAATAAATGAATTATTATTATTATTGTTATTATTAATGAACCTACAATGCGCCATACCGTGGTTTCCCCGGTAGGCCTTGTCCACGGTAAGAAATTCCAATACTTGAAAGACCTTATAAAGAATCAGATACAGGGCCACAGAGAAATATCACAACACTGAAAGTAGGAACAATAAAAATTCCCTTTAACATTTAAGAAATAAGTCCAAGGTAATAAAATCTAAGTCCTTGAACAGCCTTATATTATTATAAATCAGGTGCAGGGCCACACAGAAATACCGCCGCACTGAAAGAAGCAACAATAAAAGCTCCCTTTAACATTTAAAATACAATGACAAAAAGAAAGAAATTCAATGTCGCGCCAAAGAGACTGCTGATCAGTGCGCAGAAAGTAAAAAAGATGTACACAGCTCATTACTTTGATTCTTCAAGAAATAGTAAAAGTGGAATTAAGGAATGAATTTAATATTCTTTCAAAATATATGTCGTAGACCCGCTACGTAATAATTAAATAGCAGGCGCTTCACTACCCATTACTTTTATTATGCCAGTTTCCTGGGGGGGGAACGCAAGGTTTCATCGCATATCTCTTTTTGTCAGGGGGAGGAGTGTGGCACGGCTACTTCACTTCCGGGGCGGTCTGCCCGAGCCGGGTGAGACCCTTGGTTACCCCGAGGGAGGCCCAGCTCCGAGCGACCAGCGTAAGCCCGGAAGACTTTAACAGCCCACTGACTACTATAGACGTTGTTGGTGGAGCCGGTGCGACATAAAACAACTGGGCTAAACTTATGCTCGCTTTAGAAGTAAGAAAGAAAATCGATTTATTTCCAGACTTTAATTTACATAGGACAGCACAAACATAAACTATAAGACCTTTGTGAGTCTGCAAAACGGCCCCGTCTCAGCATAATGCTACAACATAAATTTTATAGCGCTGGTTAAATGGAAGGTATATTTCTTCTATTTAATATAATTGCTTACTTTGGGACTAGATGGCGCTGTGTGAATGTGGTAGAATATTATTATTATTTTTAACAAAATTAAATATATACCATTCAAAAATGGATGCTTACAACCAGAAATGGATTTATACCCAATGCCTTAGCATTGGGTATAAATCAAATTCAAACATAAAAAAAATTTCAAACACCAAAAACAACCCATCGACTCACTTCTTAACTGAAGTTCTAATTGCGTATTATCCGTCCATAAAAACCTAAAAAATAACGACTAAGTAAGACCAAACATATAACTTGAAAAACAAAGACCTATCTATTTAATAATTCACCCCCTGAACTCATCCCTATCAAAAATATAAAAACAACATTTTAAGTTCCTATCCCAATACTAATTTGCAAAACGTTAACTTCAAAACAAAGATCTTTTCATACGATTCATCCCCAATTCCACCCTCCCAAAGCCACCCTTGTCAAAAATATTGATGAAGGTATTTTTTATTTTGATAGTACAAATTTTCAAATCTATAAGTTAAAAAACAAAGAAGTTTCATACAATCGTTTTTATCCCTTTTCACCCCCTTAGGGGTTGAATTTTAAAAAACCCTTTCTTAGTACACCTCTAGACATTAGGACAAACACACCCTCCAAATTTCAAGTCGCTACGACCAGCGGTTTAGGCTGTGCGTTGTCTATATGTCAGTCAGTCAGTCAGGACAAAGCCTTTTATAATATGTATGGATGGATTTAGTGGCACCAACAAAATGGAATATTTACCATTCAGAAATGGATATTTACAACCGAAAATGGATTTTTACAACCAGAAATGGATGCTTACAACTTCTACATACTTAGAAGATTTATCATTCAGAAATGGATTCTCACAATTACAAAAAAATTATCCCGAACCTTAGTTCATTTCTTTTCAATTAATTCATTTCATTTTATTTTCATTTTAATTTAATGACATATTTTAATTCATTGCTTATTTTAATTGGGTATATATTATTACTTTATTTATTACTAAATTGTGTATTTTAACATTTTATGGAATGATATTTTCTGAGAATAAATGAATTATTATTATTATTATTAATGAACCTACAATGCGTCATACCAAAGTTTAGTGCGGAACAAGGCTCCAACATCGACATCCTTAGTAGGTGACATTAAACTGTGGTTGTTAAAAAAAAATCATCCCATTCGATCCAGCTACAAGAAAACTATGTACGAAATATACATGTTGTTAGGGGTCACAAAGTTGTCAGGCTGCCGCCCTACCATTGTAACCTTAACTCTATAGAGCTCATTTGGGGCATAGCAGAGCAAAAAGTCGCTGTTTATAACATTGGATCAATTGACATTAAAAAAGCAACCGAGGAAGCCTTTAATATACACATGAAACGTGGAATAATTGTGTGGAACATGTAAAGTAAATAGAACAAGAGTACTATGACAGGGGAAGAACACTCTATGAAAATATAGACAGATCGGTGATTCGTGTTGGAGAAGAAAGCAGTGACAGTAGCTCAAATACTGAAGATGATTACATGCAGTCAAGTGTAGAGTAGGTATTAAAAAGTATTTTATAGGTAATAGTAAATAAAATACGTTTAGTATTTTTACTTTATTAAGCTTGTTTTGCTTTTCGACTGGAATGATAAATGGATGTAGAAATTGGCACGTTTTCAGTAGCATGGTGTCTTACAGCGAAGTAATGCACATGTTGTGAAATAAAGTGCAATAAAAAAATTAAGCCAGCACATAACATTGCAGCTTTGATAGAAGCCAAAAAAGTTCAATTCAAAAATTTGAGATAAGGCTACAGAAAAGACCTGATACTCTTTAAGGAGAAAATATATTCGAACATCGATTGTAAATGTGCATTTAATCGAGCGTCGCCGCGACGGGGAAAATTGTATGGGGTCTTATAGTAAAGTTACACTCCGTGTAATAAAGTAGCATAAAAACAAAAAGCCTGCACCATAGCATTGCTCGTTTTGCACCACCCAGGGGCCACGTGTAGTCTGTGAAAGGTATTAGACTACGGACGCGAGCATACCGGCCCCCAACCTACCTAACAATGGTTAAAAATTTCAAAACTTGAATAGCCTTATTTCAGGTGCAGGGTCACGAAGAAATACCACTGCACTGAAGGAAGGGAAAATAAAAACTCACTTCAATATTTAAGACATAAGTCCAAGTTAAAAATTCTGACAAATTGAATATATTATTATAGAATCAGGTGCACAGCCACAGAGAAATACCACTGCAAGGTAAAATTCACAATACTTGAACGGAAGGGTTGCAGAAAAATCTTATGTTGTATCTGGTGTTGCGTGTGGTGAGTTGAAGGGAATGTTTCATGGCATATCATTTTTGATACGGAACTTCAGCCCAGACCACTACCACTACCTCTACATTCATTTGTCAAGTAAAACAAAATGGATATATAAATAAAACACCTCAAATAATCATTATTATATATATTAAGAATTTGAAATGTGACGTATATTTAGTAATTTACTAAGCCCACAATGGTAGTATATAAAAATAATACTTGTGATAACACATTACCATTTGTATGTAAAACCATTTTATACAAACTTTTGGTTTTCATTAGCAATGACAAGGCCTAAGGTAATTTCTAATCTGTTGAATGAATTTTATTCGAAACGTTCGAGAATATAATAATTAAATATTATAGCACAGATTTTGCTTATTATTAAGCCAGTTTAATAACCAGCCGTTTGTTAGATATGCATATTGCATATATTATAGTCAACTATGGCGTTATAAAGAAAAATCATTAACATATTATTTTTAAGATTGTTGAAACTCATCTAATAAATAAATTATATATAATTTAAATGGAATAATACATTGCGATTATAATAATAAATACATGTTCCACACAGTGGACAAAATGGCAAACGATAAAGCATTAAAAACAGCTTTACTTTCAACTCAAAGAGATCTAGACAAATATTAAAATACTTCCACAATTAAAAAAAAATCACAAGTACCTTTCGAATTTAAGTGAAACTCAAACTTGAAATCAAATAAATAGTCTATAATGAATTAATTTGATTCGTAGCAGTACTTTGGGCATACAACAATTACGGTTTCCTATTCTAATACAATTTCCTACTCTAACACATACACACAATATACATATACACTGAAAGACGACAATAAGGTTCACCATAACTAGTTACTTATTAGTTAACTAACTAGTTATTCCATGATTATATTATACGGCTACTTGTTATAATGATTAGTTCGACGATACATTAGATAGATATTAAATCTTTTTCACTAAGTACGGACATACCTAACTGCATAAAGAGCGATATAGGAAAAGCGCATCTAAATCGAATTCATGTAGACACATTTTTTGCTAAAGGATATAGTTATTCTTGATCAGCAAGTGTGTAATGTAATTAAAGTGGTAGTAGCTACCTGTAACGCAGTAAAATCTATACAAGTGAATATGTGGCACTATTCCCAGAATATATTCCCTCTGCTATTTATCCCAGTTTCGGTGAGGTAAAAAAATAATAATTCGAAAAGCTACAAAGTGACAATAAAGCAGGCATAAGGTGTTCGTATTTAAAATATATATCGAGTTTGAACAGTATAATTAGGCATTAAAATTATATCAATACTGGCCTAACTAAGCTAGATAATAATGGAATTGTTATCGAACTTAGTTAGGCCAGTATTGAAATATTTAAAAATTCATAGAAACTATAAGTTTCATAAACGTTCGATACGATCAGAGATTAAATCACACATACACATTATGTAGGTGCTCGTGTCTAATTGCATAAGTGTGAATCAACGGCACACCATTGCGGCTGAGATACCAACAACTAGAAAAATAATATTACGTTAAATTTTATGATAAAAACACATTTACAAATATTACATGGAACACGCTTATGCTAAACGATACAGTAATATTTGGTAACACAATGCACATAAATTGTATATAAGATACCTACATTTCACTCGCGAATGGTAACTAAACATCTATTAAGAATCAACAAAAATAACATATATTACATTGAATGAACAAAAAAACGTACAGACGTATCAAAATATATATGGAACTCTATTATTTTATTTATATTTTGAAACCACTACCTAATGCATTGTTATTTTAGGTTGCCATCGGCGCAAAATTATAATTATGTAGGTATTTGAACATAAGAATCAAAGATTATGAAAAAAGATTGTGTCAAATTACTAAACAAAGATATTTAAGTAATTGATTTATGAGCGTTTATAATGATTAGATGATTATAAATGGCAATGGCGCAATTTAGTGTCAAATTTCGTGATTTTTTAATCGGAGCTATATTTTTAAAATATGTTTAATACACTTTTTTTGAATTAGTTGAAAAGTGTGCAAAACTTTGCGTTTACAGTTATATTATATTATTTTGTTCTGCTTGACATCGCTGACTGTTGTTACTTTTTTTTTTTCTTTGTCCGTTCAATAGCCGAAATATGTACAGACAAATCATAAGAAAACCTATCATTGGCCATACCATTATTGTTAACTTTTTGGTTTATAATATGTATATCACTGTTGGTTTTGAAAATAAATAAATAAATACTAGCTTTTGCCTGCGACTTCGTCCGCATAGATTTCGATATTACATAGATCTTTGTTTTAAGTGTAATTCATTAATTCCACAACACCCCCACTACAGAAGTTGAATTTCATTTTACGTCAATATAGATAACATTTTCGTAATCAGCGTCCCTGAAAACCTTGAAAACGACATCCATATCAATTTCTAATAATTTTCACACCTATTTCATCCCTTAGGGTAAGTTTTTCAAACACCAAAAACAACCCATCAACACACTTCTTAACTGAAGTTCTAATTATGTATTATACGTCCATAAAAACCTAAATATAACGACTCAGTACTTAGTTTTCATACGTCTTTATCACAATTTCCTCCTCTTTGGGATAGAATAAAAAAAAAAGCAAGCAACACGTATTTGTGTTTTTGATCACATGTAAGTATAAGGTTCCGAACTGCCTTGGTGGCGCAGTGGGAAGTGTATACGACTGCTATGCAAGAGGACCCGGGTTCGATTCCCGGATCGGGTGAAAATAGAATTGGGCTTTTCTATCATGGAATTCCAGTATTCAGATTTTCCCGGAGTTTGGTAAGCAAATGTTAATGACAATAGGCTCACCCCCTATTTCATGGGACCAAACATATAACTTGAAAAACAAAGAACTGTCTATTTAATATTTCACTCCCTGAACCCATCCTTATCAAAAATATTAAAAACAACATTTTAAGTTCCTATCCCAATACTAATTTGCAAAACGGTAACTTCAAAACAATATTTTCATACAACGTTCCATCCCCAATTTCACCCTTCCAAAGCCACCCTTGTCAAAAACATTGATGAGGATATTTTTTTTGATAGTAGTACCCCAAAACAAATTTTCAAAACTATAAGTTAAAAAACAAAGAAGTTTCATACAATCGTTTTTATCCCTTTTCACCCCCTTAGGGGTTAAATTTTAAAAAAACCCATTCTCCTATCCTAAACCTCTAGACATTAGGACAAACACACTCTCCAAATTTCAAGTCGCTTCGACCAGCTTAGGCTGTGCGTTGTCTGTCAGTCAGTCAGGACAAAGCCTTTTATAATATGTATGGATAAATAACACAATTTAACTTGCAGGGCGTTATTTTCATAGTAAAATAACTGTGTTACGGATATTTACTTTTTAGGGTAGAAAATCAATAATCTGGCCGGCACAGCATACTGTATAAACAGAATAATTAACTTATTAACTTTATCGAAGTTGGTGACCAGGGTTGGACATCCTGTAGTAACGAAGAGTATCCTTGTGGTAACGAAGAATAAACTGAATTTCTTTTCGATGGCAAAGGTGTGGCAAAGTAGGCAGAGTAAAGTTAAAATTTTAATAATTGTTGTTCGTTGATGGTTTGTCAAATATTTGCAACTCTTGAGACTACGTGTAAAAATATTATTAACCGCTAAACCTACTAAATATGGCGCTAAATTGCGACGTTGCCGCTCATAAGAATAAACGCTCTTAAATTTTACTATAAATGTAACGTAAATATAAAATCAAATCAGAATCCACTTTTCTTAATGCGATTTAAAAATAGATCAGGATACAAAAAGATATTCCTGTACACAGAATTTCTTTGTAGTATATAATACAATCGTAAAGTACGAGTATATGTCGAAGCCTAACAGCAGATGTGCAGCTGTTGCATATACTTTACGTTAACCGTCTTATGAAGAATTTACAAATTGCAAAAAGGTAAACCAAAGTTGCCTACGTCAGGCATATTATTACAATTTCTACTAAGTCAGACCGCATTTGTTCCATATACTTATCTGTCTATACGTTTACTTAGATCCAAGAACAAATAATTGAGAATATTACTTCAGTAGCGCACTATACTATTCCTAACATCAAACAGTATACTACGCTAAGAAACGGAGCTACAAAGAACCTAAGATATCGTATATAATTATTTGGAATCACTCTATACTTACCTAACAGAAAAAAAAACAAATAAACTTTTTATTAACTAACCGAATGTATAACAAATCAACTGTAAAAACAATGGAACCAATAAAAGTAATTGTAGCTGGAAACACACACTATATTTACAACTTGACCATGGTATTTGGATGCTGTATCGTACAGTGAAAATAACAGAAAAGCTCTGTTAGTTTGTCAAAAAAACAATGAGAACAAATTTCGTAGGACACAACATGCTTTTGAAAATATAAGACGAAGAGAAAGATCCAACATTAGCGGATAACCCGAGAAACAATGTTTTACAAAAATCATTTTTCGAACGTGGCACGTTTTATTTGAAAAAGTCTAGCTATACGAGTATTTATTCAAACGCAAGCTATCCTGTACCCATTTTCCTAGGGTATTTAGTTTTTGAGTATCACCATATTTTCATTCGGATATTCCGAAAATAAATTATTATTCCTTACATAAACAAGATAGAATCTCAGCACTCATTAAAAATATTTTTGTGCTGATATTTGTTATTTTATTTTATAAAATATATAATAAAATTACTAACATGACTGTAAAGTCTATGGAAACCATGTCTCTTAATTAAATTAGTATAAAAATAGAAGTGTAGACTACTCTTCAAGCCCTTTCATTTGATACCCATATTATGTGGATCGAAGAAAAAAGGGGATCCGCCATTTTGGAACGGCGGCCATATTCAAATTATTAGAATTTTGATTTTGGGATAGTGTATTGTCACCGGAACTAAAGGTGTATGCCAAATTACAGCTCCATCGGATACTTACAAGTGGTCACAAAATGATTTGCCAGATTTGAAAGTTACATACGTATAGTACAAGTTAATAGAAAGCTAGTAAAAACTACTAGAAAATCTTGCGTTTGATAAGTACAGCTGTAGGGTTTTAAATAAAACGTGGCACGTTCCAAAAATGCCGTTTATAAAACACTGTGCTAGAGCAGAACATAGAAGACAAAACTATACTAATAGACCGGGAAGCTATATAGCTAGCTATTCACATTGAATTTCATAAAAAAAGCCAATAAGGCTAAACATACGGTACGGTCATTAAATTATTATTGCTTAATAACACTTATTGCTATTATAACAAAGCTTTCATTAGACTTAAAAGCCTCCGTGAACGAATTAATAGATATAAAAAAAGATAAAGTTAAAAGTTAAGGCTACGTATGAATAATGCCCATAAGTGGTTTATATAGAACATTTACTAAGGGAGCAGCGTGCCACTAGATGACCGAATCTTTTCATAATAGCCAAATACCGTAATGTAAACAAAATGTAAGATTATAAACAAAGTCCGGAAATACAAAATGTCAATAAAACCATAAATTAAATCTTCCACTTTGGACCTTAGCTTAGTGTTCGAGATGACATTGCGAAAGTATCGCCAAGCAATCCGTATGATACATTTTATTGTTTACTTTGTCATAGCTTAAATTTAATAATAAATTATAAAACAACAAGTAGTTTAAACCTTGGATGAAACTTTGAAGAGTTTTAAAATAAATCAACAGTAGTTTATAAAAGAAGGAGTATCAGCTCATTAAATCTTTTAGAGCTCATTGTCAAAAAATCCAACAAAACAATAAGAGGAAGCCAGACATAAGGCTGTATTAATCAATATCACATACCGTTAACTATCGTAATTCATTTCCAGAGAAGGTCTGAGAGCCTATCGGAATCCCCACACCCGACTAAGAATTTGATACTCCTCTCAACTGTTTGCAACATTTAAATATGGTCACTGCCAGTTTCAAATATTTGACGAAAATATCAAAATCGAGTCATTCGAATGTCCAAATTCAGAGTAAGATCTTTGGGCCTCATATCGTTAACTATCGTAATTCATTTCCGGAGAAAGTCTGAGAGCCTATCGGAATCCCCACACCCGACTAACAATTTGATACTCCTCTCAACTGTTTGCAACATTTAAATATGGTCACTGCCAGTTTCAAATATTTGACGAAAATATCAAAATCGAGTCATTCGAATGTCCAAATTCAGAGTAAGATCTTTGGGCCTCATACCGTTAACTATTGTAATTCATTTCCAGAGAAGGTTTGAGAGCCTATCGGAATCCCCACACCCGACTAACACAATTTTGATACTCCTCTCAACTGTTTGCAACATTTAAATATGGTCATTGCCAGTTTCAAATATTTGACGAAAATATCAAAATCGAGTAAGTCGAATGTCCAAATTCAGAGTAAGATCTTTGGGCCTCATACCGTTAACTATCGTAATTCATTTCCGGAGAAGGTCTGAGAGCCTATCGGAATCCCCACACCCGACTAACAATTTGATACTCCTCTCAACTGTTTGCAACATTTAAATATGGTCACTGCCAGTTTCAAATATTTGACGAAAATATCAAAATCGAGTCATTCGAATGTCCAAATTCAGAGTAAGATCTTTGGGCCTCATACCGTTAACTATTGTAATTCATTTCCAGAGAAGGTCTGAGAGCCTATCGGAATCCCCACACCCGACTAACAATTTGATACTCCTCTCAACTGTTTGCAACATTTAAATATGGTCACTGCCAGTTTCAAATATTTGACGAAAATATCAAAATCGAGTCAGTCGAATGTCCAAATTCAGAGTAAGATCTTTGGGCCTTAACGTATCACTTTTGATGGTGTTAAATTTGTGTTAAGAAAATATTATTATATGTTATCATGATAGTTGATCAGTTTCAATTGGTAGAAGATTGCCACTAGAATATCAAATGCCGTGCCAATGCGGAAGTCATCTAAAACAATAAATAAAAAGAGGCTAACGAATGGTGGTATTTTTGCGCTTTTTTTCCTTTTGTTTTAAAAAACACAAGCGCACAATTTAAGTACCTATAATACCTTACACTATAATACATCAATTTGTCTCACAGACAGACGTCAGTGTGCACCGTCTATTTGGGAGTCAATTAATACCTAAAAATCAACGAATGGCGAAACTAAACAGCGTAGACAAGAATGCTTAGAACCTAATGGAAGTTAACAAGTGCTAAAACGAGGGGAGCAATCGTTTTAAGACAAGCCAAGTGTTTTCCACGCGTAGGTAACAGATTACGAAGTTACAGTGCCTGAAGGGCTGGGCTCCAAACACGTACGTGACCGGCTACCTACGTTTAGCCTACTTATCTCCGACTTACCAAGTGACCGCACGTAATTCGACCTTAAACTTTATATTATCAACATTCTTACACCTAGTATGTACAATGCCCTAACATAAATTAATATTGCAGCTAGAGGTATTCTGTGTGATGACCCATAAGGTGTGCTGTTACGGATGTTACCGACGACGACAATAAATGTCTTGTCGACAATTTTCTGAAAAGGAAATAAAATGTCCTATACACATTTTACTGATTACGGTAAAAAAATAATTAAACATTATTGTGCTCTAAGTAAATCCAAAAGGGATAGCTGTTTTTGAAACTAAATTTTTGTAAACTTTTTTAAGTAGACAATAAAATTTAACTGAAATAATTAGTAAAATGATTTAGTGTGTTAATATTATCAATTCTTTGAAGAATCAATAATCTATCTAACTCAGCTGATTGTCAATAATATTTACTGAGTTAATACTCAGTAAATAAATAAATAATTAATAAAGCTTTAATTAATATTAAAGCTTTTGCACAAGAACTTGCAAAAAAAAATTAGAACTTTTCACATAATCAAGTCGCTTGACGTCAAGCACGTAGATTTTTGTTTAAGTCAAGCATTTTGACTGATCGAAGCACCAGGTATCTCACAAAAAATGCATCTTTGATACCCAGTTTCTGAGGTTTTCAGAAAAGCTGTCAGTTTAACTATTCGTGCGTTTCTGAATGCAACATGGACCTTGGAGCGGGTTGGTATTCGGGACACCCACCCTATATGCGTCAAGTGTCTGTCTCTGTCTTTACGTCAAACTATAAAATGCGTTTTATTATTCGGTTAACTTTATTTTTCTATGATTATTATATTTGCTTTATGTATTATATATTAAATTGTAATTGGTGTGACCATTTAATATAAATAAATAATATTATTAAACAAAGAATAAACAAAGAAAATTAATTGTTTCTTCTTAAAATAAATGTATTTTTTTTAATTGCAATGAATGTATTTGAGAAATAAAACCTTATACGTCAAAATAGCAGAACGAACCAATATACGGTGCACCTTGGTCAGTTAGGTTTAAATGCAGTTTATCTCACATTGCGTACTTCAGAAACGCACTTTCGTGAGTTTTGGAATCAATAGCGCTATCAAATAGAAGTATACTATGAACTTTAGTGAAACTATCATCAGAAACCCTGACGTAAGCGTTCGTTTTTTTTGTTTTTGGAAAAAGTGTCATCATACTTTTTCGATCCCCTTTTGCGATTATTTAATTCAACGACTTTTACTACTAAAACTCCGTGATTGACGTCAAAGCGATCCTAGTTAATAAATAAAAGCTTTGATAGTTAACCCTGCTACTGATGTTGACTTTCCACTATCAGCATGATAGACTGATGCTGCTGCGAGTCCGAATGTATGGTCGGCACGGTGCGAAGACACTCGATCTGATGAGCGGCCCAGTCCTTTTTCTGACAGTACGTGGAACAGTAAGGGGTGCGCCGGCACAGGGAACACTCTGCCGACGCTTCGCGGTTGCAATTCGCACACTACGACAAATATCTATATAGTACTGGAGTAGAAGTACGAAATGTATTTTAGCAGTCATTCTGTGCCTAAGTTGATATTTGGTATATTTTTTTTATCGCTTTAGTTTAATTGCACGTTCTACAGTTTATAACAGTGAAAAAATTTGATTATGTTAATTTACGAATCTTGCAACATATACAGGGTGGAATGTAAAGCCACATGGAAGAAACATATTTTAAATACAGAAGATATATAATTTTACTCAAAACAAGATTGCATTATTTAAAAAAAGCTGCATTTTTAGATTTTTGGGAATTCGCTCGCTATACCCAGGAATTGAACCAGCTGAAGTCCAAAAAATAACATTCTGTATTTTTACGGCATCGATCAAAAGGGTCAACCATAAGGATCGAATCTCTCTAACAAGCGAGGTTAATTTAAGAACGAATCCATACATTTTCTTACGTTCCTTGGTAAATCTGGTACCTCACGCAGTTACGAGTATGTCGTATTTTCTCGACAGAATTTGTTCTGGCACTCAGGTCACGATTACAACGGTAACTATTCGGTCCAACTGCGACTCTGTCCTCGAACCCGGTCAAAGATATTTAAGCATGAATTATAAACGTCACTAAAATTCTCTTATATTTACGTACGGAACTTTTTAAGAAATATAGACTTATAATATAGATCTTGTCTGGCGTTAATTTCTCAGTCTGGTTTCATGCATAAGAAGCCATAAAGTTTATGTTGGCGCTTAAGTAGGTACTTAAGCGCCAGTTGGATAATATAGAAAAGAAGTAAGTAATAGCATCACTAAAATGTCTTAGGATGCGAACCTACGAATAAATTAACTATCATCATCATCATTTCAGCCTATTGCAGTACACTGCTGAACATAGGCCTCTCCTAATACGCGCCATAACACTCTATTAATTAACGATAGTCGGTAAAAATCTATTTTGGAACTGAACACACCTTCTCATACTATTAAAATCACTATATACTATCAAGACAGTCATTCAGTGAAAAAAATTATAGATTCCTTAAAATCGTGTTTCAGTGGCTAAATTATTATTACTTTAAGACGTATATTATTAAAAGCCCTGCTGTATGGTTGGAAACTTACCTTCGACATTTATATGTATTTTCTTGCCAAACCTACCATAAATAAAGTACCTATAACTACACAGTAATGTCGTTAAATACCTACAGACTTAAACTTTTTTTCTCGCTTTTACACTCTTACTACTTACAATTATACTATAATTGAACTATGTATTCTTTTTATTATCTAATTTAACTATCACAATTCTGTTACCTACTATCAACTTTTACACGGTCTAAAATGAGTAAAGATTAGAACGTACCAAATGTTTCCACGCACGTGTAACAAGAATAAACCCCAACGCGAGATATACCAAATACCAACATTTTGAATATGGTGACTTTGATTTTGTAGTAACGTAATGAGTTAATTATTGTTATGCAGTTATCAAGATATTGCATTTATTTAAAATTTGCCAAAAAATGTGTTAATCATATTAAAAGGAAAGTATTTCCATTGAACATATAGCATTTATTATAGAATAGGATACTAAGTTTTTAATGTGCTAGAGTATTTACAAAACGATGTATACGTTGTATGGTATCAAGATGATAAAGATCATTCGAGAACCACTTATCTATTTGGCTGATTGTTTGCAAATTTTCTATGTGCTACTATACTTTTAAAAATGATAAATTGTTCGTTAGTCCTAGTTTTCATGGCAGTCCAGGGAAAGTTTAAACGGTGAGAAAATATGGAAAAATTGCGAGAAAATAGTACTTAGTACAAACAAAAGTTTTATTTTCAAATGCAAACTGTTCTAGCTGTATACAGCTTTTGACATATTAGAACGTCGAATGACGAGTCCGCTAGTATTATTCTATATGTATAATATACATATAAAAGGAAAAAGCCAAACCACTGAATAAACAGGATTTATATATTTGCTTTAAAGTGGATTTATTGCCGTCACTATGGCAAAAGATAAAAATCTTCAAGTTTGGCACGTTCTAATTGAAACTCTAACCAC
The DNA here is from genome assembly GCA_905147015.1 of Laspeyria flexula. NCBI lineage: Eukaryota > Metazoa > Arthropoda > Insecta > Lepidoptera > Erebidae > Laspeyria > Laspeyria flexula. The sequence continues at coordinate 3,685,739 of LR989949.1, read as the reverse complement.
TAAAAGTTAGACCTCTTTGTTCATTTGTATTGCCCATTATAAAATGAGAGTATAACAGTATATTCTTGTTTGGCTGAATGAATCGCTTCACCGAAATTCTAGGCTGATGAAAAATGTATTTAACGTTAACTAATAAAACAAATTTCGAATCAATTTTATAATTTTATCATTATTTCATTTAATTTTTGAATTCTTGTGTGGGTGTAGTAGGGCCCATTTGTTTTATATGACTATTTTCGTGGGACCACATATTATTAATCAACAATTTTCATATAAAACTTAATTTTAGACATTTGGCAAAACAATATATTTTGAATGCACATTGATATAAAAACATCTATTTGAATTAGATATTTAGATTCATGTTTCAAAATGCCAATATTTATAAAATAACACAACATTACATCTTTTCCCCGAAGGTAGGCAGAGGTATAATCTCATCCATATTTCGTAGCAATAATATTTATGTTATTTTAATAGTTACAAATTTAAATATATTTGAATCTTGATAACTGCATCGTATAAAAAACCTTTATTTTGTTTAGTATTATTACTTCGTATTATTTTATAGATGATTTTGGTATAAATTTGTTATTTTAAGTATTAGTTCATTCATGAAGTTAATTCTCCCGTCATTGTGAATCGTAAAAATAATGATATGTTATTTGCTTATAGTAAACATAAACCCATCATAATTATCAACATTAAGAAAGAGCGCTGAAAAAACACATAAAAGTTTCAATTCAATTTCTAATTAAGTAGTTATTTTTTATAATACTTAATTGTAATTGTACATTTGTACTTTTCGTTACATAACGATATCAAATAATTCCTTTTTTTTTTCTTTTTAAGAACATTTATTATCTTATGGAAGTCCGAACTCTCCGAACTCCGAGCGAGGCTTTTTAGTGAATTTAGCTCGCTCTGTAAATTATTCATTAGGATAAGCTCATTTTAAGTGATTACACAATAACATATTCTCAACTAAAAATTGAATCGCAACAAATAAATGAAAGATGGAGTTCCCTAAGAAACATACTAAAACCGAGCCAGGGCGAGGTAACTCAAGTGTTCTTGAGTGACTTTAGACCTGACTTTAGTCACCGTTCCGTGGAAATAAAGAGCGGTTGTTTAAAAAGCAAAAGTCTGAATTTGTTATCACCGTTAGGTATCCTCCAGACAATTTACTCCATAAACTACTGATCTCCATCTCCAGAGGGAAAGGCTACAAAACCGCGATAATATTAAATTTATTTTAATTTCAGTATTTCTTGATGCACTAATATGAGATCAAGAGAGATGATGATAATGAAAATTAATGATATAACCTAAACGCAATGATTGTTGCAGCCAAAATGACTATAAAAATTGGGGCAATCATGATAGCAAATAATTGTCTGTATTAAATGATTCAAAACAGTATAAGAAAACTGTCGGTGGCTGATCGGGAGAGTACAACATTCTGGTTAAGAGAGAGAGAGTCTAATATGATGTGGGCTACTGGGATTTTCTGCCGCAAATTAGAACATCAACCCAAACTGTATAATAATGGCTAAAAAATGGCAATAGAAAAACTCTCTATTAATTATCTGGGTCTTAAGACAACAGTAAGAGAGAGAATAGAGTCCAAAATAGCGTATTCAAATACATAATATCACTCAAAATGAACGTTGGTTGCAACAATCAAAGCGTTACCAGCGACAGTTGCTCTCCTCAGCACCTATAACCCTGTCACAAAAAATCCACGAACCTTTTTAGCTTCTGTGTCGTCCGCGTTGTGTAAGGACACCTGGTCGGTGTCGACGTGGTCTTCCACGCTTGCGGCTAACAACGCTGAAGCTCGTTCTTGTTCAAGCCGCTCCAGTTGCCGCGCATTAACCACCCTCACGTCTTCCACGCACTGCTTCAGCTCGCCAGCCAGTCTTGTTAACGTCTGACCGATGTCATCGAGACGTTTGAGGACGCCGGTCATATCCGGTAGCCCTGATGGAAATTAATTAATTAATAACTTTGATATGTTAAAAAATAGTAGGTGACAGAGTGGTAATGAGTATGAATCAAACTGACAGATACTTAGTTAAGAGAGATATATATTGATTCTTAGTATTCATCTGGAATTATGCCGTATGACGTAGTCTAAGGCTACGGTAGCCTTTTACCAAAACGCGGGCCGTAAGCTTGTTTGTCACCAATGTGATATAGGAAAGTATATGACAATAGGCTCCCTTTTATGAGTACGAGGCACTTCTACCAACCCGACTGGCGAAATATTGGTGTGATACACCTCTGCCTGCCCATTCAGTGAAAAGGCGCTATGTTATGTTATGATGAGAAACGCCATAAAATTTGCCTGACGTCATTTATATAAAAAAAGTAATCACCAGATTCTGATCTTTCAGAAAATAAACCCCAAAGGCAAAAATTGAAAATAGATGGATTTTATAAGAAATTCCGATATTTTTACTATAACAAATATGGTGATATGGTTTTGTAAAAAATTACCTATCCCGAAGGAGGTAAAATAAATTGATGGACGAAGTGTTGTACAATGGAAATAAATATAGAAGCCCTATTGTACAAAGAAAAATACTAATTTCACAAAATAAAAAATACTCTTTCAGAAAACTAGTTGTCAAGATTCGTTGGCACCGTTAAGTATCCTCAAGACCACTCGCATTTTCTGAACGATTATTTCCCATTTTTGGAATAGGAGACTTCAGGATAAGGTGTCAATTATAAAATAAAAAACACTCCTTCAGAAAACTAGTTGTCAAGATCCGTTGGCACTGTTAAGTATCCTCAAGACAACTTGCATTTTCTGAACGATTGTTTCCCATTTTCGGAATTGAACGCTTCAGGATAAGGTTTCAATTTAAAAATAAAAAACATTCTTTCAGAAAACTAGTTGTCAAGATTCGTTGGCACCGTTAAGTATCCTCAAGACAACTCGCACTTTCTGAACGATTGTTTCTAATTTTCGGAATTAAGGATAATGGTGGATAAGGAATATCAGGTTATACTTACTTATTAGTACAGCAAATAACGCCATGTTGATTTCCGTACACAAAAAAAAATATTAGATTAAAAAATTATAAAACTATAAAAATGCACCAATTAACGACTTTAATATTTCCCTTTTTCGCGCCTACGTGCCCCGTAAAATCTTAAACTGAATCCATTGACAAAAAATAACGTTTTTATCACTGGGAAGAGAGAATTATGAACCATAATGATAATTAATTTTGAGAAAAAAACACAGCAGCTGTGAGTACTGAGAAAGCGATCAGAGCTCGGAACGTCCAAACTGAACAAGAGAAAAAACCGGAATGAAGCTCCTGGGTTCCTCCCTGGGCTTATATATCGTTAAGGGGTTCCGTAAGGGAAGCGGGGAGAGAGAATGAAATGAAGTGGGATGGAAAATAGGTGGGATGAGTTAAAATGGTATGGGGTGCCTCCCTACACACATTCATAAACCGTCGCGTTACTAAGCACACTAAGACATGCTAGCCACGCCCATAGTGTCTACACACGCTGCCCCCGTCGGATTTTTTTCCCTTGAAGTATAGTCAGGATCAAAATTTAAGTTATGTCGATCTAAATCAGAATATTTAATTGGCACTCTTAAATTATTATATATCATAATTTTATATAAAAATGTGGTAGATTAAAAGAAACACTTAATATGAGTGTAAAATATAAGACAATCTTAGTGACGAAGGTAACCGCATGAAATGGGTGAAAGGAGATTATGAGATTAATATCTGGACAGAAATTTAAAAGCACATGTAATAGATATGACGTAATATCATAATCATCACGAAAATTAAAAGCGTGGATATTTAGATATTTTTTTTTTATATAAACGAATTTCTTAATAGTGATAATTTTCATCGATCTTATTATTGTATTTCAAAGTATTTTTATAAAGAGTATTAATTAAGTTAACAGTTAGGTATAAGAATATTATATTATTAGATTATAGAAATAAAGAATTTGATTATAAAATATGGTAAATAACGATTTATATAATATTATATAGGTTCAGTCTGTTCAGTGTATGGTGTATGTAATATTTAATAAAGTAGTATTCGTCTATGTTAGAACATAATGATAGCTCATTTATATTTGCTTAACCTCTATGAGTAGATTTATTTATTAAGTACGCATCACAAATTAACAACAGATATAATACTAAGTGAGGAAACTCCCTACCCTAGATGAAATTCTATGAGTATGTCTGATCCACCAACCCGCACTAGGCCAGCGTGAGTGAATTATGGCCTAAACCCTCTCAGATCTTTAGTTAGAGGAGAGGAGACCCAGTCCCAGCAGTGGACTTAATGGGTTGCTGATGCTGATAATACTAAGTGGGTAGTATTTTAATTTTTTTTATACCACGACGGTGGCAAACAGACGTACGGTCCGCCTGATAGTATAATTTTATAATTCTCTTACTGTTACTGTTTTAGAACTATAATGATAAAAAAATATTTCACACACTATCTTAATGTTACTCTAACGGTTAAAGCTGCGTTTATAGTTACAGACATTGAACGTATCAGACACTTGCCGTATCAGACAAAAATATTCTTTTATAGTGTGTATTAACCCATTTATATTTACCCATTCACATTTCTACAAGATTAAGTGACATTCTGGTTTAATTATAGATTAAATAACACTAAAGACTGGCAGTAATGAAATAAAAATCAAACAGATAATTTCAGATGCACGGGGGTGCAGGATGCAAAAGGCATTATCTTATTGATTTCTTGCGAACCCCACCTCCTATCTAGGGGGTGACCTAGCAACTAAAGGACTCAGCCCAAATATACCTCGATTTGACAGATACGGACTATAATTACCTACTATTATTTTAATCGATAAACTAGCTTCCTACTTACATACTGTGATACAATATTCTACATTAGTACAGATGCCAATTTTACATTCTTTACTATATAGTACATGCTTCTTAATTTGTAACCATATATTGTGACACTATTGTAAACATTTGTTTGTAATTCTCTTTTTATTCTGCCTCAGAATGTGGCTTAATTGGCCACGGGAACATATTACTGTTCTCAAAAATATCATATAATTATACCAACATATGTAGGTACCTATGTATATCGAAGACAAGAGTATCGATGTGCCTAGTTTCATGAAAATGAATTCAGTAGTTTTAGCATGAAAGTCCAAATTGATATTCAAACATTAATCCTATATAACAAACTTTCGCATTTGGTTAAATACATACTACATATATGACCAAATACTTTCAAACTAAGAAAGTGCCGACACATCGACAATAATTCGTAGATGTAGACACGGTTAAGATGAACTATCGATTCTGTGCACGACTACCCTTGACATACAAATTTAGGATCTGAAGAAATGTCAAGGCTACACAATAATGACGCTGGGGTAGGTTAGGGAGGAGACAATGCAAGTATGGACGTCATATTCCACAGATAGCATTTTTATCTTTTTTTTTGTGGTCGTTACACTGCATGGTGGTTTTAAGATTATATAAATATATTTATTTATAATGTTCACTGTTTTTATTAAGTAGGTATTAATAAAAAAGCCATATTTTAGTATTTTATATCGATTGAAATTGGAAGGCGCATCATGTATATTGAATATACAAAATATATTATATGTAAAACAATTATGGATAATATAATGGTCACTGCAACCAAATTACACGCGGACAGGGCTGCGGACGTAAGCTAGGTTAATTTAAGATGTGTTATATATGATATTTATTATTAATATAATACTATTCATCAAAAAATCTCCAGTTCGGCACATACAGTACCTACCAACAAAGATAAATGAATATGAAGCAAACAAACAGTTTTAATCTTTGACACGTGTAAGCCCCCCCCTGTTACCTACCAACAGGTTGAAAATAAACCCTCTCATGTCTAAGTGTGCGGCGGTGGGTTGGTGGGGGTGGGTGTGCGGCGATGGGTGCGTACACCCCGTAGGATGCGAGGATGAGGTGACGGGTGGCAATCCTATTGATTTTTCACTCTGTATCCAGACTCCCTCCCTGCTCTCAGGTTGCCAGGGAAACCGAACAAACAACTGTATACAGGTGGCATCCAGAACTTTCTATACTAACTGAATAAGATATGTTCAAACGTTCGACGCAATTATTGTTCTGAAAAAATTACAGGCGAAGAAAAGTGTACGGCAGTTAATATATCACATATAATATTCACTGAAACATACATATAATCTGTCAGAAAAGGAAAAATTCTAAACAAAACCCTATACCGACCCGTCTGGCCAGCGTGGTTTAGTAGGCTAAAAATTCCCTCCACAATCTTTGGAGGAGACCCATTCCCACTAGTGGGACGTTTATGGGTTGTAATGATAAATAAAAATCAGCACTAAGACTTAAAAAGAGTGAGTAATTTTTTTGCCCAACTTTGGCATCTTATTATATTATATATCTGCAAATTGGCCGTCGTTCTAAACTAGTGGGTATGCATATTACGCTCAAAGTAGGTACGTATAGTACGTATAAGGTTTGGAGATTCTGAAATCTCACTCAAACACACCTACATTGCTTGCAACGTTAGAAAACAGGGTAGCTTTCAGGGGCGTCATGAATATATCGATTCCCAACAGCGGAAGCAAGTTGGTTGAATGTTCTCGGTCAAGGTCTGTTGACATCATGTGCGGTAGGTTGCGTGTTTCGCATTCATTTCTTGATTGCATGAAAGAGGTTAGCGACCTTCGTTGGCAGAAACAAACAATGATGGTTTAAATGTCGTTAGTTATTTGTAAACGTGGGGAATCTTGAACAAAAAGGATCACAGTTTTCAACGACAATAATTAAAAAGTTTTATTAAATTATATATTAAGAGCATAAATATATTATAGATATTCCAGCAGTGGATTGCAATAGGCTGAAATGATGATGATGATGATGAAGAGCGTATTTACTAACAGAGTAGATGGAGCTATATATTAAAAAAATGTTTTCTATACTTTTTAGAATTAGGTGTAAAGTGTGTACAAGGTCGTTTCACTCTTGACAGCATGGCTTTAAAGATTATATCAATATATTTTGTTTATTGTATTTTTAAAAGATTTTATAACTTTTGTTGAAAAGTCAAATTTTTATTTGATAAATAATCGGCATCCAATGAAATAACTAACATAAAATATTAACAGTACAGTTCACGAGAAAAACATTACACGCGGTACCTACTTACATATTAGGGTTTTTATATTAATATACTATTAGCACCTTTACTGAATATAAAACAGATATCTAGTCATTAACAAACATACTAACAGTAAATAATGGTAAGTACATCTTTTATTTCTGTGGAGATTAGTGCTTCAATTTTTTTATGTACTACCAATATAATAAAGTCGCAAAAAAATCCTAAAAAATTGTTAAACCACCGGGCGTCGTCAAGGTGGCCTGCACCCTCTCTTAAATGTATTTGTGCCTCTTTCTCGTTGCAATGGAACAGAACAGTAAGGTAATGTGAACTTTGATAGGAATAGTTAGATATTTGTCAAATGACGATGTAATGTATATCATAATTTATTGGCGACGTGCCGTAAATGGCGGCCCATTATAACATGACTACACAATATCTTCAGTTACCAAGGTGGAATTAATACCTACCATGGCTCGTGGAGACACAAATTATTATAGAAATTATAACAGTTTCTCAGAAATAAGATCTGATAAATAGGTCAATAAGAAAATAACATTTAGGACGAAGGGTGGCGCCGATACACCCACCTGTCCACCCACATACCTTAGGGGGAAGCCCCCTCGTCGTTTAAGCAACACAAAGGAAATTTTCCATAATAAATGATGGAATAATAAATATTCTTAGTGGAAATTTCCACGTTCATCGTGTTCAAGTGTGGAGATTATACTTTCAGACATATTTATAAAATAAACTTCACTCACGAATTCCATAGAAACATTCTGCTGTTACAACATGATCGGTTATCACAATAAATTTTGGCGTATTGCAATGGGAACTCCATGACAGATAAGATTTTTTTTAACTCCAGGACAGAAAATCTGAATACCGTTCTTGTCAAGCCTAGGAATCGAGTGCAGGACGCACTGCGCCGCCGAGGCAGTTATATACCAAATGTATTCGACAACATAAATCATGTAACCCTAGATGGTTAGGCATACTATTAATTAAAATAAATCAAACGAAGAGTTGCCATAAATGCTATCCACATAATCAAACCAGGTACCCGCCGTCCCACCCCATTTGATATATCTATAACATATTATACAATATCAAGTAAACAAGTCTTCCCTTTGAACGCCGATCATATGTCAAAAATGACAAAGCAATAATATCTGAATATGTCCCCTGTCGGCGCCACGCCGGCGTTTAGGGTGGTGGGTGGTGGGTGGTGGGTGATGTGTGACTAATTAAATGATCAAGCACGCAAGCATCTCCACGTCTCCCACGTTGCCCGGGCAACAGGGTGGTGTGGAGACGCTTGCGTCGCCCACGTTGCCCGGGTAACTGAGTGACGTGGGCCGGTTTGTTATGATTTACAAAGAAATATTCCAGATATAAAAAATCTTTATCATTTATAAAGCAACTTATGTCCAGTAATAAGAAAAAGACATGTTTTTATCATCATCATCATGATGAAGATAATGATGATGTTTTTATCAGAGAACGCGACAAAATTTTCTGCCAACTCCAATAAAAGACGGGCGTAATAAATCAGTAGGAAAAATTTGAAAATTTCTTAACTATTTGTGAAAACACGCGAAATTAAGTGGACATGATAAATCTGGATATATGTATAAGAGGCTGTAACCTAACCTAGCATACGTATTGGTTTACATTAATGACGTAAGAATGTAATTTTAGAAATGCATATCCTAATAAAAAGAAATAATAGCTGTAGTCGCGGAATCTAAACAAACATGGACGAAGTCGCAGATGACTGATTTTGTGAATAAATTATTTACAATTAAATAATATTTGTAGACGGTACTAGCATCGCCTGAATCACCATAATTATGTACATAATATTTTGATCACCCGTCACTTTAGTTTCGAACTAATCGCGCGGAAGCGACGAGAAAAGCAGAAATTTCTTGTTCGAGTAAATAACGAATTTCAATATTTTCAATAATATAATTTATTATAAAGCGCTCTTTTATCTGCACTCTATATTTATCTGCACGCATTTTAATTTATTGATTAAAACTCATTTTCTCTATTTTTGGTTCGCTTTAATGAAGACCTAGGTTTGCAAAATACCAATACTTATATTAAGATTCTTTGGCAAGTCATTTAAAAGCCGACACAAAGTCGCTCGCAGTGACGAAAGTTAGGTGAGGCCTATGTTCAGCAGTGGACGTCATTGGGCTGATATGATGATGATGATGCGTCAGTAAAATTGAATAAAAAAGCAAGTGGTTGCTTCGCCACTGAGATCTTGGTGCTGAGTGTTGTAGGTTCAATTTTCACTCTTGACAAATACTTATAGTGTATCATAGATATTTTTTTGAGTCAGGATGCATTTTAGTCAGTCTCCCGCGACACAAGGATTATATTTAGAGCAGCACATGTTTAAAAAAGTCATAGAAATCCAAATTAAACCGAACTTCGCAAACTCTATCAAAAATAAGAACAAAAGATAACGATCCTAGTGCGTCACATGAACAATGAATTTATGCAGGATGCATTCATGAATAAAAACTATTTTTAACAAAAAAATATTAAAACGACTTCAAATCACTACTAAAAAGCGAAAAATAAACTGAATTAGATATTTAATTCCAAGCTAAAAAATACCTACCTACCTGTTTAAAGTATAATACCCTATTACTAATCTGTTTGAAGTCGGTGCCAAGCCTAAAGAGTTTGTTAAGCTACGTACTACTTAGTACGTACATCTGTTACCGCTCGCTACTTCACACCACCTTGCACTTGCGTGTACCTAGTGGACGGCTCAAACTGAGTGATACAACCTCATTAAGCTGGCACCGACTTCAAACAGATTAGTAATAGGGTATTATACTTTAAACAGGTAGGTAGGTATTTTTTAGCTTGGAATTAAATATCTAATTCAGTTTATTTTTCGCTTTTTAGTAGTGATTTGAAGTCGTTTTAATATTTTTTTGTTAAAAATAGTTTATTTTTCCATTTTTAGTATACTTTTTATCTAGCAGATTTAATAATACTGGCTGGCAAACTAAGACGGAAAACCGAAATAAAGAATCTTCGATAGAAGCCTGATGATGAACCTGATTGTAGAAAATCTCAAAACTCTCAGCTTTTTATGTCTTTCTTTTTTTCTATAAAATGCGACAGGTAACAAGTATAGGTATACAATGCAGGTTAGATACCTACTATATCGAAAACTTAAAATATCATTTAAGAATTCCTTTGAATTATACAACTTTATCTTCCATCAAGAACTCTCACCTCAGACACTTGAAATAACACAACTTAAGGTTTATACATGGATGTGTTATTTAAAGAAATCATCTTCTTACTCGTAAACATTAAGAAGTTTCCCTTCCAGTGACAGCTCACCTAAATAACCTACAAGAATACAACTATAGGTTTATAAGTACCTACCTATAATGTTGAAAGAATTATCCTCCAACTCCTAAAAGTTAAGGAGTTATACCTTCCAGTGACAGCTCACCTAAATAACCTACAAGAATACAACTATAGGTTTATAAGTACCTATAATGTCGAAAGAATTATCCCCCAACTCCTAAGAGTCAAGGAGTTATACCTTCCACTGACAGCTCACCTGAATAACCTACAAGAATACAACTATAGGTTTATAAGTACCTATAATATTGAAAGAATTATCCACCAACTCCTAATAGTTAAGGAGTTATACCTTCCAGTATCAGCTCACCTAAATAACGTACAAGAATACAACTATTGGTTTATAAGAACCTATAATGTCGAAAGAATTATCCTCCAACTCCTAACAGTTAAGGAGTTATACCTTCCATCACCAGCTCATCAACATGAGATGTTGACTATCAGACGTAAATACTTGAATAACTTTAAAAAATATATGAAATACGTAACATGTGCCTATAAAATTTGAAGGTTGCCTTCGATTTCCCTGAGATTCCATCATCAGAACTTGACATGATGAATAGGGGACCAATTCGGAAGTATACCCTTTCAAACAAAAAAAGAATTTTTTAAATCGGTTCAGGCATCTCCGAGTAATCGATGAACATACATAAAAAAAAAAAAAAATACATACAGTCGAACATATAACCTCCTCCTTTTTTGAAGTCGTTTAAAAAACAGTGTTCTTGCATCCGTAAATTGTTTATCAACTGGTAATGGTCAATGAAGTGCGTCAAGCCATAAGAATAAAGTGAAAAAAAAGTACTATATTCACCAGAAATCACGATTGGTCTTGTCAAAACGTATGATAAATCTACAGGTTTAAGGTTATTATTGTCATAACATCAGCATTTTTTAGAACACACATACCAAGTTTCATTTCGGTGAATAAATCTATACATATATAATGCTTTGTCCTGAATGACTGACTTGAATGACAGATTAACGCACAGCCTTAACCGCTGATCGTAGAAATCTGAAACTTGGAGTGTGTGTTCTTTGTTTGACGTAGTCATCCGATAAGAAAGGATTTTTCGAAATACTACCCCTAAGGGGGTGAAAATGGAGGGCAAAATTTGTATGGGACAACGTGATTCCTATCCAACGTGGTCCAATCTAATTCAAATTTTGCATAAACATTCTTTAACAGAAATGATGGAAGACGTGTTTCGTATTTTATTGAAATTCACTCAAAAATCCCACAGGGAAAAACAAGATTTTTATTTTACGTAGTACAGTTTTCGTAACTATGATTACTAAAAACTTCAAAATTTGGCATGTTCAATTTTGAAATAGGGTAAACTATACTATTGTTGGCATTTCATCAGTCTTTGGCACTATGTATTTTAAATACTATAACGTAAAATAACTACTATAATATTAAGATTTAGTTTTATTAGAATTAGAATTATTAATTAGAACTTTAGTTAAGAAGTAAGTTGATGGGTGCTTTTTGGTGTTTGACCTTACCCTAAGGGATGAAATAGGTGTGAAAATTACTAGAAGTTGATATGGATGTTATTTTCAAGGTTTTCAGGGACGGAATCTATTTGGACGTAAAATGAAATTCAACTCCTGTAGTGGGGTGTTGTGGAACTCATGGATTGCACTTAAAACAAAGATCTATGTTATATCAAAATCTACGCGGACGAAGTCGCAGGTAAAAGCTAGTAATTAATAAAATTGTTAGTTGCAAGCCAAGATTGTAAATATGTTATCGTTACGCTAAATTATGGTGAAACTATATTTTTTACCCAACTGCCAAAAAGGAGGTTAATGTTTTTCGCGCGTATGTACTCGTATATGTATATATGTGGGCATTTCTGTTCCATTGTGACCTTCTGTAGCCTAAACGGCTTGGCTAATTATAAAGTGTGAGGTGTCATTAGATTTGTATTTGTCCCCCGAGTGTCATAGGCTATGTGACGTCAACAAAAAACCAATATGGCGGACGTAAACTGTCTAAACAGACGTTTTTTAGTGCTATCGCAATATTGGTATCAAGTGAAAGCTAATTAATAGCCTAGTTCTATTATATACGCACTAAATATTGCCCGTGGCTCCACTTGTTTCTTGTAACCTAAATAGCTTTACCGATTTTGAAGTTCAAGGTGTTATAATATTCTTATTCATCCCCGAATCTCTATATCTATACTAAACTAATATTATAAAGCTGAAGAGTGTATTTGTTTGTAAGTTATATAACATCATGCTACGGCGTGCGGGGTTTCGCTCCCATCGTTCTTTATTTAGCCAACAGTTAAAGGATTTTGATAAAACATTAATAAGAACGATCGCTGGAAATGTGCTTTCAAAGAAAATAAATAAACAAGTTACTTTAACCGGCTACGGCTGCCTAAAAAGGACTAAAAAGATGGAAATAAGTCACAATCATAATTAAATACTTAAATGGCACTATTAAAGTTCACAAAGTAATAATATACATAATAAATAATAATATTGACTGACTAAGGCTACTTTTTGGCAAGGCAAGGCAGTTGGCAGGCGGGTTTTTTTAAATAAACACTTGTTAGAAAACCTCTATTGTACTACCCATATTCGCAAATAAATATTGATTGATTGATTGAAAATAAAACATACCGGAAAAATGCTTTTTAATTGTGCTAAACAACAACACACAACAACACAACGTTGTTTACAATTATTTTTAGACAATTATAAGAGTGCTACGTGCTAGCGGCGTGTTCCGCGGGAACTCATTAATTATATTATTTTCGTTGCAAATAATTGTATGGTGTTTCTTTTTTTATAATTAAGCAGCCCCTAGATATCTCTAGCCACTAGATATATCCGTGTAACGTCATTACTTTAAAAATACATAATTTCACTACCCCACCTCAACCCGTGGGTGTCGTTCAAGGCGACTAAGGGAGTAACCTTATGCAGACAAGAGCACTGCAAGAAAAGGAAAATTCTAATCACCTAAACCTATACCTTACCTTATCTTCTCTCTAAGGTGAGAAGTATACCCGGTCCTTTTGGAAGGCTTACGCGGGGACACAGGTCCAACACGCAGAGGCCCTTAAAGAATTTTAATTTAGAATGGGACGAGACACTTACCGCTGCCATATCACAGCTTCATTATTGTAGTATAGCTATGATTTGTCACTGGTAAGTGTAAAGCTATTAAATAATGTTGAGTCAGATAAAGTTGGGCTATGGGTTTTGGTGTTCGGTGGAATGGTGATATCTGGCATACTGGAACAACGTCGCCTGCTTGCCTCCTCCAGCGGTAAATAAATATTGTTAAATGAGGATTTGGGCAGACGGTGACTCGCCTTACACTAGATGAGCCCCTTCCATTGAATTCTTGATGAATTCTTGACATGGGCTGAAGTTCACGGGTCTCAGGGCAACACCGTAGTGCGCGGCTAGGGTTGACGAGCGGTGCGGCGCCGATTATAGACAGCCGATATCATTATTATTAACAATAATCACGCATGCGAACAATAATGTAAAAGTGGAGTTGAGACACAAATAAATGACTTTCTATTATTATCACTAGTTTACAGTGAATCTGTTGCCGATAATTTTTTTCTAGTTGCCGACTACATATTATATGTTAATTACAAATATATAAGTAGAATTTTTTCATCAGCTCTAGTTTATGAGTAGGTACTTACAATCAAAAACGAAAAATATAAATATTGACTAGGAAAAATTCCTATATCTTTTTTATCAATCATTGAGTTTCAAAAAACTCCGCTTTCTCTTATGTGTGAACTTAGGAAAATGGTGTATAATGCCCCAGAAATAGTCAGACATCATATTTCTATCACAGAAACCCTTATAACGCTCCTCTTTGACCCGTAAATCTTGATACATACACTACTGGCTTTTCGCTCATTAAACTCCAAAATTTTCTGAAAACCTGTCTAGATGACTATGGAGGAAGTGGAGTTTTATGCTCATATTGCAACCCTGAGTTTTTAATTGTAAAAGGAGGTCTTCTAAAAGTTCTTAAATAACTCCGTATTTTTTTTCCCTTTCGTGGCAAAAAGTAATTTTAGAGCCTCAAAAAAAATTATTTTTCTTTCATTCTTGATGCTTACAATTCTGAAGCTTGTTTAGAAAGATTTAAATCTCTTACAAGATCTTCTAACTAATTTTGTGAGAAGCATATTGGCTCTGATGCAATTACAAAATGAGTATCATGTTCTGATGAATTTGGACCATGATTGTATTGTACCAAGAGCTCAGATGTATGACTAAATTGTCAGGTGACTGTTGTACTGAATGCTGCACACAAGTAAGTACTGCTATTTAGTTCGATTTTTAGAGTTTATGTCTTTTTAATGTTGACTTATACAAAAGTAACAGTCATCCAGATGATTTTGTGGTTCTCGCCAAATAGTTGAAGTTCAAAATTTTAAACTACTTTTACCGCCTTCCCATATTCCTAAATATTCAACACAATCGGGAATTTACAAACACAATCGGGAGCCCAACACATGTCATTTTTATCCAAGGATATCCCAAAGTACAGTAAGTGAATAGGATTTTTTAACGCACCCTACCTACTATTTTAACCCATATTCACCGCATATGTAGGAAAATAATTTGGATTGTTTAAACAACTTCTTTTTGAACCACTTATGTCGCTAAAACTTATGAAATTAATAGACTGTAACATCCACGTTATTAACGAATTAATGATGAAAGTCGAAAACTAATAAATTCGAGCTGAACAAAAATATTTGAAGCTAGATTTGAAAAAACCATGTCATAAGTAAATAATAATATCACCCACAAAATTCACAGCAACAGACAAAAAGTTAAATTTTGTAAACTAGTGTTATTATTTTCTCCTTACGCACACACTTCAGAAATAGCTACGTCAAATTTCTTTAGGTATTTTTTTTCTTGCCTACTCACTTTGTAACTTTCAAATATTTCATTCTTATAATATGTACTTACGTATAAAAAAATTGAGTTGCTAACGTCGTCACCACCTCGAGAAGTGGGTACGTATGTAGTTTGCTATTTTAACGATATAAAATAACAAAATAACTGTCATGGTATTGATTTTTCTGTTGCAATTAATATTTACATATCCTGCACTACAAACATCAAAGAGATTTAGGGTGAGTGGGTAAATGTGACCGCCTGCCACCCAGGCCTGGGCGGTAGCGACAGGCGGTCTGGTTCACCCACTATCCTCCCCTGTGGCTAACACGAGGACCTATTCTGGAATCTAGATTCTATAATATGCTCCGATTCGATTTATAGCGTTTATAATTTTTATTTATATCAGTCCTTTAGAAGTGGTAAATTGTTTATAATGGTGTGTCTGCAACGGCTTAGTAGTACTTTTTTCCCAGGTTTGTCAACCAATTTTCTTTCAGAACTATCTAGCTTTTGTTAAATAAATGTAAATATCATGTCCTGAGTATTTTATCCACTGTGAAATGTAGACTCCAAGATCTATTCGGTTCACAAGAAAAAAGCTCAATTTGAACCTCCCGATCACAATTCTACATGTTGATACTAACATACGCAAACTTCCAGAATATTGACAGCCAAACTAATTAAAGGATGCGTTGCACGATATTGCAATGGCTGACGGGTGGTGGGTGGAACGTGGCAGGTGAAAGATGGCGGGTGGCCGGTGGCGGGTGGCCGGTGGTGGGTGGCCGGTGGTGGGTGGCAGATGCGCAATGCACTCAGTTTGCGGGGCAGAGGGGTGCATTTTATTGATCTAGGCTCGCAGCCTGTATCTAAATCTAGGGACCACACCCGGAAACGAGCCCGGAGCAAGCTCTTTGTTAGTGTTATCTAGGTTACCGGGATTCACACAGGCCGATGCAGTAAGATTTTATCTTATCTATTATAGATGATTGTATCATAATGACACTATATTTGAACCTTTCGTTTATTGTTTCAAAAAGACTCATATTGGTATTTTTCTATTTTCAATTTATTCAACACTCGAAATAAATCAACAAAATGTAAGTAAAGCCAGGAACGATAGCTGATGTTTATGCAACGAGTAACAGTGTTGGCGAGTTTTAACTACATATATATGTATATAATTAGTGATTATATCGGGTGTGCAAAGTGCAGCGCTAATGATCAAGAACGGTTCATTCACATATCCACGACCCAACTGATATTTTTTTTAAAACAACGCCCGCTCTTTATTCCTAAGCCCTGTGACGCGAGGGACTACACAAATATCCAATCTTGTGTCCGTTACACGCACAGTGGTATAACTAGGGGATCTTCCCCCTAGTTACACGACTGCGTGTCCACCCCGGGTATAACACATCATGCTAGCTACGCCACTACACACACAGACTCAAAACAACAACTTGTGGGTGAAGTGTTTGTTTTCGTTATTATTTTTCATATAATATTGTTTTAGGTTTAGCTTCCGAGTAAACTTGCGTCGTGTTTTGAAGATGTAAATTAAATGATTGTAGTCATAGTCATAATCTTTATTTCATTTGGATCAAATACATGATATTTATGAACGTCATACAAAGCCAAAAATAAGGTGTACGCAAATTTGCCTAAGGCCAGTTCACTGACAAGGTTGAGCTGTAACCGGGACAGAAAATTAGCTAAGCTAATCTCATAAATGAGTCGACCCAGTGAACTAACACTTTTAACCACTTTCGAAAAAACCAATTCTGTTCGACCTGCAGGAATATATTTGTAATCAATTCAAATTTTAAATATTCATCTAGAAAGGTAGCGGGTGGCTATTGGTGGGTGGCAGATGCGCAATGCACTCAGTTTGCGGGGCAGCGGGGTGCATTTTATTGATCTAGGGCCTAGCCTGTATCTAGGGACCACTACCGGCAACGAGCCCGGAGCAAGCTCTTTGTTAGTGTTATCTAGGTTTCCGGGATTCACACATACGCCGATGCGGTAGGATTTTATCTTATCTACATCTAGAAGATTCAATCATAATAACACAATTTTTGAACCTTCCGTTTACTTGTTCGAAAAAGACTCATATTGGTATTTTTCTATTTTTAATTCTATTTCAAACGTAAGTATAAGATTATACTTACGTTTGAAATAACCAGATGGGTAAAGGTGCAATAGACCCATATTTCGCTAGCTATGTTAGGTCCAATGTAATAAGAGGGCAAGCATATTGCCATAAACCTTCCCAAACTCTGGATTGATACTGATAATTTCATGACGAAAACTCCAAAAACAATTTTTTGACCAACTCGTGAATTTTATTATCATATACATTCCCGTTACGGGTTTCATATTCCTCAAATATAAAGCTTAAATCAATACTTAATTCCATCACAGAAACCTAACGAACCCTAATTGAGGGAAGCTCTTTGTGCGTTGCTAGGGGCTACCTGATAGGATTTTAGGGAGGCTGAGAGGTTGGGATGTGGAGTGGGTGGAATCAATAAAATATGCGCCCTGCGCTCTGCACCAGCATTGACGTTGTTAACTGTTTACTGATGGCGTGGTATGATTAATAAAGTTAAAATATCATAATTATTGTGTGTACTTATTAAGATCTAAGTATATCTTATTTGAAGAGGCTTAGGGTTCTCCATTGAACCTCACCGAATAAAACCTTATTAAAATTCGATTTTAAATACTTTTTCAACTGACCATTTTTTGAAGTTGAATACTGTTTTCCGCATTTATGCTACTACATGGTACATAATTATTAATTAAATTATGTCATTCGTAGTTATTATCCTACATACTTAATAAACATATTATTTAACTAAAATTAAATATTTTTTTAATATTTTGTTTTCCCCGGTCAAGATTATTTCAAATAGATAAATAGCTTAATAAGGTATGAAATTTTATATAAATAAATTCAGATTACACGAAAAAAAACGACAATTTACATCGAATCTATACCTACAAGTAGCGCAACAGTAAAGAGGCCAAGTTCAATGTCCCTAAGTCATGTATCACGGGGTGTGTTGGAAGGTTGCCAGGTTTGTTGCACGGGTGGGTCAAGGCCAACCCCCGGGTCTGCAGAATAAATTACGTAATGTGGAGCGTTCCCAGTTCAATCGTTAGAACTTTGATACTATTTACCGAGGCAGTTTTATGAACTATATACAATCTAACTCTCCATGGTGCGCGCAAAACTTTCGAAAGGTTATAATTTTTGCTTCAGCAAACTTTATAACACTAAAAACTACACATAAATACAGTTCCTTCAGTACAAATAAAAATGAACCGTTATAAAATATATTTTTTATTATTCGCTGAAATATTTTCAAAAAATACTCCTAATTTTCGATTACGAATATATCAAGTGTATTTATGGTCTAACTCATTATTTATTTCGAGGACTTTGTATAATCAACTAGTTAATAGAGAGGGGTGACTTACAAATACATAATAAGTATAACTAAGTATCTATAGGTCTTGGCTGGTGCCTGGAGGGCTATTCTCGTGCAATAGAGTTATCATATCTATAAAGAATACGAGATTACCTCGAATTTGACATATTTTTCTAAGAGATATTGTCATTCTCTTTAAATATAGCTGTTGAGATCTAAGTATCTCTATTGCGCGAGGACTGGCCCGGCCCTGGTGTGCTGCATGTCCGGGCGAACTAACTCAATAATATAAATAAATAACTTAATATTCTACAGAACGGAAGTAGGCTAACAGGGGACAGGACAATGAGGGGATTTGTCAAAATATATCGACATCAAAGATGAAGAGCCACCCCTCGATGGGGTTCTGACTAGACGAGGGGAAGATAGACAATGGATTGAATATCAGCATATTCAATCCATTGTCTACCTTCCCTTGCATGAAAGTTTTATTTATGTTATGTAAGATTACTAAAAATGTAAATAGTAAACACACTTAGAGTACTCCATTTAATGAACCACGCGACTTTTCGACTTATAACGCCTACTTCGGAAGCGAATTCCAGGAAATAATCTATAGTAAGATACTAGATCTTACAAAATGTCCCATGGACGGTTTTTAGAGTAATGAAAATGGTTTTTTTAAAGCCTACGTATCGTGTATGGTCACGATCCTCAGTGTTGAGGAAGCGACGAGAAGAAGATTAATACAAACAATCTTTTAATCATGTAAAAGATACAATAAAATTATTTCCAACTAGCTAACACGGTGAACTTCGTACCGCCATATTTTATTTACGTATTACAGGATTTATATATATATATATATATATATATATATAGTTACTATTCTCGTCTTCCGTCCGTCTCGGCTTCACACAAAATCTTCCGTTTACAATACGCCCATGAAAGATAATCGAATATAATGTTAATCTATCTATACCAAAGATAATATAACCACTATGATTTTCAATATTTTAGTTGGTATTTTTTATCCTATTCATTTCCGAATTATTGACCTTCAATTTCTAATATCGGAACAACATGCATGTCAAACCTATTTAAACCAATACTTTCAAAAATCTCTGCTATTTAGGAGATTCGACTGATAGCTATTTAGTATATTCTTTTTAAATTCATATTCACATCCGTGTAGTGACGGATTAAGAATACTTAATGTCACTACCCCATCTCAACCCGTGGGTGTCGTAAAAGGCGACTAAGGGAACCATAAGCAGATAAGAGCACTGCTAGAAAAGGAAAATTCAAAACAAACCCTATACCAACCCGTAACCGTCTGGCCGTCGTGTGTACCGTCTGGCCAGCGTGGTATAGTAGGCTAAACTCCCTCCACATTCTCTGGAGGAGACTCTTGCCCAGCAGGAGGACATTTATGGGTTGAAATGATGAAATTCATATTCTTTTAATTTATGTCCCATTTAGAAATTATTATACGGAGATTTTAAAACCCTTTTTTTTTTAAATTTTCCACAAACTTTTGGATATTTTCTTACATAGGTACTACTAACCTTGCCCCGATAATAGCAAATACAACAAAAAAGATTTAGTCAAATCGGTACCATTCTCACGGGAATCACTTGCTTAGTTTTCGATCCATTTTTATTTATATAGAAGATAAGTAACCAAGTGTGTCAAAGATCTTAACAATCTTAAAACGAGCTTTACTGGATCACTGCATTTGCATAGGCTGTGCGGTGAGAAAGAGGGGAAACCGAGTTCAAAGTATTGATCTAAACTTAATAATAAAATTGCAGTTGATGCTCCTTTACTAAATAAATTATTCACTAAAGGCTGCAGTTGTGATCGATACGTGAGAACTTCGAAAGACAAGGGCAAACAAGATTTTAAAGTTTGCTAAGCCGTTAAATTTAAATTTGTAAACGTCACCATGTTGTTACTACGACCCATTGGCAAAGGACAGCTGTAATGAACGAACCATTGAATGAAAGTCTACTCCCCTTCTGTATGCAAAAACTTGGCAACCCTCCAGAGCACTCGTTTGATGAATAACTTGACACGATGAACTTGACCTCGTTACACAATACATTCAACCCAAAACTCACCCTCGGTTTATATATTTTATTACCCGACTGACAGGACGGGTATTGTTTTTCGCGCGTATCTTGTATGTTTGTAAATTTCTTTATTCCCACGAATCTTCCAAACGGCTGGATGGATTTTGACAATTAGAGTATCGTTAGATTCGTCTAGAAAACCCAAGTGCCCTTAGATAGGTTTTAGGAATAAAAAAACTTAAACGGTTTTTTTTAACCAAACTTATCGAGTTGGGTATCAAAATAAAGAGAATCAAAAGGAGATTACATATATTCAAAAAGAGATTATAATTGTTAATAATTGAATGGTTCCAAATTGTAAGTAGCTCTGTTTTTTTTTAACCAAACCTATCGAGTAGGGTATCAAAAAAAAGGGAATCAAATGGAGTTTACAAATATATACATTATGTTATGTATTTAAATTTAATCAGGTATAATAATATTACAATAATTTTACGGTCTTTTTAGTGCGTTGCTCTCTGTTGATTTTTTGCAGTCGGGTTATTAAATTTTTTTAATTATATTTACTTGTTAATGTATAGACATGCGAGCTGCTGCGAGAGAGAGTAAAAACTGATTTTGAAGTGGGCATTCTGTATCTGTTTGCATATTCGTAAAAAACTTGTTTATCTATACTAATATTATAAATCTATAGAAAATGTTTGGTTTGTTTGCGCTAATATCAGAAACTTCAAAACCATATTGAAAAAATATTTTTTATGTTGGATAGCATATTTATCGAGGAAGGTTATATAACATGAGTGGTGGCCAAACAAAGATCCACGGTAGCTAATTTCTGGGCGACAGCTGTACATACAGCTGTCGCCCAGAAATTAGCTACCGTACAGATGTCTGTAGTAAATAATGGATAACGTTAGTGGGTGGTAGCTCTGATGCCAGGCTGTTACTATTGCTGTGTACTATTTACTGTTTTCGGCGTGACTATTGTAAAACACTTAAAATTATAATTTTTTTACTTTACTTCAACTTTCACCTGTCGACTGTGAAAAAAAATACTGTATGACAGCTGTCCATCATCTCAATAACATGTCTAGTTTGTGTAGATTCTAAAAAGGTATTATTATTAATATCTTTTAATAATAAAACATTTATTTCAGACCAAGTCCATAATTATTGTTAGTTACATAATACTTAAAAACTAATGTTAGTACAATACATAAATAAATAAAAGAAAAAACATTATTTTATTGAATACCTATTTCGGTGTGAAGCCTTATCCACCTCTGTAGCATGGGAGACTCCCACCGATCAGTAAACACACTCATGATAGTGTAGGTGCTGCCACGGACGCGAGTGAGAAGGGAATTACAATGTGTGCTTTATAAATGGTGACAGGATCGAAATTTTGGCAGTCTATGCATATTTGTATGTATGTTTCTATGTTTCACCGTAGCGCCTAAATAGATTCGTAATAATAGCCCGGGTGATAAAGGCTATATATTTTTTTTTCATAATGACGGAATAAACCTCAGATTCTAACCTCAAAAAAAAATAAACCGAAATAAATATTAAAAGAAAGGTCTTGGCGAGCACATTACAAATATGTATATATTGACTGTTCATACCAGTGCTTACAGTACATACTCACTTACGCGCTCTCTATAGCTTGTTTATGAATTTAAAGATGTAAAAATAAAATTAAAATTCACGATTTTGTGTCAAATAGCGAATTTTTCCTAAATAAAATAGGACTTACAAAGCTTAAAACTTAATTCAGCACATTTCTTGATAAATCAAATTTCTGACATTGCTAAGTCATTTGGATCCTGTCACCAGTATTCTTTGTAAAGCATACATTCTGATACCTTTTTTGAATCTACACAAACTAGACACGTCATTGAGATGATCGGCAGCTGTCATACAGTACTTTTTTTTTCACAGTCGATAGATGAAAGTTGAAGTAAAGGGAAAAAACAAAATAATTTTGATAATGTTTTACACTAATCACGCCTAAAACAGTAATTTAATTAAATAGTACATGGGACCAAATATACGTGGTACAATATGGCTGAGATGTACTGCAACAAGGGCTAGCTAAATTATAATACATAGTTTGTGCGATCCGCAAATATGTATATCTGTTCTGAGAATAGGTGTGCTTTGTGACGGTTAACTTTTATTATTTTTACTTGAGCTTATTTAAATTATTTTTTAACGCATACGTGACAATAAAATAGTAATTTTTGACAAAAACTATTGTATAGGAAAAACATGTAATATTTAATTTAAAATTAGTTTGCACCATTGTGGTTTAAAAAAAATAAAGCTTATACTTTGGTTTAGCTAAAGATAAAGATGATATCTGACATGGCAATATACGTTGTCTATAAGATCATGAAGCTTTCTTTCCTCCACTCAGAGCTAGATTTAATTCTTCTAGACTTGCATTTTACGATGAAGAAACACCATTTGGAACTGGAAACAGCGTACTTGTTTGTCAGATAAAGGTATACTATATTCAGGTCTGTTTCAGAAGTTACGATAATTTTGTTTGTAAAGTTCTAGCAAGTGATCTCTTCAATATACTCGTATATAAAAGATATCACTAGCCAAGTTTTTAACAATGCATAACATTTTTAAAATTTACATGCCTGTATGAAAAATATATTTTACTTTTCATTTAATAATGAACTGACTTTAAAATCAGTATGAATTATTATTATACAACAATTTAAACATTAATCAATTAATACCTCTCAATAGGTTCCGTAATTTTTTTGGCCGCGTTGCTTTGTCACTAATAGGATTCAATCCTAAACAGATTACTTTTGTCTCCCGCTTTGTTATGGAGGGAAGTGGATAATTTCTTTCCAACTCCTCCATTTACTTCTGATTAATTCTGTTGCGGGTTCCAAGGCAGTAGGTTAGGCGTTCTCTGGGACTCCCGAATGTCAAAAATCGGTGTTCGCAAGAGTCATCGCTGTTAATCCTCGCTCACACGAGTTGCAGTGGTGGGCATAATTTGAAGTGTTTAATCATTGTCAGTTAGATAATTACTATTAAAATTATTCGCACCTTAGTATGTTATGTTTTCAATATGATTTAACTTTATTTTTACCCACGACGGAACGGAGACGGTATATGCGTTTGGGGTGAGAGGCTGTGTGTTTGTGTGTTTGTGTGTTCCAACATAATGCCTTATATCACGGAAACGGTTTGACCGATTTAGATGCGGTTTTCTGTAAAGTGTGTGCGGCTCTTGGGGACAGGTTATTAGATAGGTGTTATGTTAATAGCTCGCCAGGGTGCGTTACAATACACTGATTTCGTTGAATCCTTTGTGCCCTCCTATCTTTAAAACGATTAGACTGATTTCGATACGGTTTTCTGTAATGTATTTGTGATTTATCGAGGATTGTTTTTGGATTCAAGATTTTGTATTTTTTCGCCAGGGGGCGCTGCAATAGACTAGGCAAACCTATGTTGATTTCGTTGAAACCTTTGTGCCCTCCTATCTTTAAAACGATTAAACCGATTTCAATACGGTTTTCTGTAATGTATTTGTGATTTATCGAGGATGACTTTTGGATACACAATATTGTATTTTTTCGCCAGGGGGCGCTGCAATAGACTAAGCAAACTTATATTTACAGTTATCTGTAAAATAATTAGACCTGTTACTGTATAGGGACACGTAGCATTGTAGTACTGAGATATTGATTACACTCATGAGGTTAAGCAACTTCGGATAAGGTCAGTTCATAGATGGGTGACCGTTTATGCAATTTTAGGGTTCTGTACCTCAAAAGAAAAAAACGGAACCCTTATAGGATCACTTCGTTGTATGTCTGTCTGTCTGTCTGTGTGTCCGTCTGTCTAGAATATTTTTCTCAAGAACGCTTAGAGGTATAAAGCTGAAATTAATATAATTTACTTGGGTCTGCAAACCCTCGGCGTAAAATAAAAATCAAAATTCTAAGTTAACGCAATCAAAAGATACAGCTGTTTATGCTCCATTTTTGACGATTTATCTTGACGATCATAATCTATAGGGAACTTACTGTTGACCTAGAATCATGAAATTTGGCCAGAAGTAATAACAAGTTGCACAAGTAAAGGAAAAAATCCGAAAACCGATCTCGTGTTGTTATATCACTGAATATTAGTACTGAGGTATACAATGATAAGCCTAAAAAAAATTAGTAAGACTGAGAGTTTATTCCAGACTGACGTTATATAAACACCTACCTACCTTATTTATTCTAACTTATAGGTATCCCGTGCTCGGGGTGTAACCAAATTTTCATCATTTTTGTGATAGCACGCACCGTTTTCGAGATACAAGCTATTATAGGTGGAAATCTGCGCTAACGCCGAAGGCAGTCCGGCTACGGCAATCAATGTGCGATAGCTAAACTTAACACCCCCCGATTCAGAGCAATCCGAATCGGACTGGTTAGGTTAGGGTTATTTTTTTTTTTCAAACCACCCAGAAGTAGGAGCCCCGCGAAGCGGGGCTCCGACGATCTTTGTGCGATGGATGAGCACACAAGTCAACAAAAAATAAAATATATATAATATAGTCGAAGCTCCGTGCAAATTCCATTCATTCTAGAGCTTACGCTCCTTAAAAAGTTTAAAATAAGAAAATTAAAATGATAATTTCAAGTTATAAGACTTACTGCAACAGTAAATTAAAAAAAAAATGTGTTTGTTCTATAACTTAGTATAAAACTTTTATTTATCTGTCAAGGTTCTTAAAATTTTATACGAGTTACTTACAGTTAGTAAGATAGGGCGCTCTTTGAAAATATTTAAAATAAAAAACAAAATTAAAAATTTTGAAAAAACCCACGACGATAACATCTATTCAAAATAAGAAACGTAACATATAAAAAGGTTTAAATAACTTTATATTAAATCCCCGACGAAAAGATAATAAGTAGCGTAAAAACAATCCCAAGAAAATTCGTCGGGGGCTGCCAATATGTTACTGTTTCTAGTATAAAATATATATTGTAAACTAAATATTGTTAATAATTAGGTAGGTATCAAATACATAAAACTGCAATACTTTCGTTCATTTCAAGTCAGGGTATGGCAGCCCCCGACGGATTTTCTTGGGATTGTTTTTACGCTACTTATTATCTTTTCGTCGGGGATTTAATATAAAGTTATTTAAACCTTTTTATATGTTACGTTTCTTATTTTGAATAGATGTTATCGTCGTGGGTTTTTTCAAAATTTTTAATTTTGTTTTTTTTGTTAATATAAAATAAGTAAAGAGGTTGAAGGGTGGACTCAAAGTGAATAGCAAAATGTTTTAAATTATTATTCTTAATTTGAATTTCACCATGTCGTATGTCATAGCGGTGTTTAAGTAGTCCTCGCCACTTATATCGCCGTGACGAGTGACGTGGGTTCGATCCCGCTCATAGATATTTAATTCCAGTTATGTTATTTGTGTTAGTTAATTGTATGTTTCGAAAGTCCCCCGCGACACAGGCACAGGACTTGTATTGTATGTGTGTTTTTAAAATAGATAAATAATTTCATTTTGTGTTTTGCAACGTACTAATGAAATCCTGCGCTCCACCCTACTGCCGCCACTTCGAGGAACAAGGCTCGCTATGGTGTTAAATACAACTATCTCTTTCTATCCTAGCAATAAATCAAACCACGCCCTGTCCAACAAACGCATCAGACAGGGACGAAAGTGCACAAGTGCAGGAGGCGGGAGGTATAACGTATTGATTTTCCCTTAGGCCCCCAGGACACCCCATTTGGTAACCTAGTAACTATAACAGAAATACCCCCTGCAATGAGAGCAATGCCTATCGTATATCCTAATTAATATCTGACAGTAAAATGTTATAGTTTGTTTATACTTTTTTAATCAATGGCTACTTTAAAAATGGAATTGATGTTTGTGCTCAAAATTAGGCATTTTCGCGTAATATTTTAATCTGTTCCTAATGAAACCATCCCGAGCTGTAGCATCAATGACGCTGTGAAAAACCTCCATCATTAGTTTCATACATCTTTCCACTGGCTGTGTGTGACAGGAAAAGTCAGCAATGTCGAGGCAGTAGCATTAATTCTAATTTCATCGTTGGAGACGTATCACAAAATTGGTGAAGCTGATATCTCACAAAAAATATTACATCAATGTAATCTCGCGCACAGAAGTTAAGCTTTTGGTGCTGCTTAGTTAAGTTAGCTAGCCAAGCTGTTAACTAGTGAGTCATTTCGAAAGCGCCATTTTTTCAGGTTGGCGACACCCTAGCTTAGCGGAACAGGAACCAGCCATTACAGCATGAAACATTTCGTAGAGATATTTTTGATCCGTGCTTAGGCCTTTACAATATTATCAGATAATTTGAGCAAACTGCCAATCACTGCACAAAAACACCCTAGAGGTTTACTTTCACATACAGCTAGCCGTTTTTCAATTGATGTTTAGTCAAAATATGATTTCAGCAATTGGGTAACTCGTAAGTGGGAAACGATGGGAATCATAAATTTTCGTGAAACGATTGATAAAACTTCTATGTAAAAAGGATCTTGCCCATTCTTCTGTAGTCTTAGTAAGTTTTTAGTAAACAAATTGAATTTGATAAAGTCCTTATCAGAAGAAGGAAGAAGAAGGCGCCACCGCACTACCAACGCTCTTGAGGGATGGCACCTTCGGATAGATGTAAAAATTCCCAAGCGTCCAAGTTTATTTTTATTCTTACAGAAGCTCCGAAAAGAAGCCAAGCATTTTGACTCCAAACTCAAGAACAGCCATATTCAAACAAAAAAACGACATAACAAGTACATTAATTTCGACAAAACGTCTAAAAAAGTACTTACGAAACTAAAAAATGGTGAAAGAACAGTTATTACATTTTTAAAGAAAATGACTTATTACCAACTTCTTACATAAAGGAATCTAATTAATACTGATTGTTAATTATTGTGTTGATATATGCTTATATACAGATATCGTCATCATCATCATCATATCAGCCCAACGACGTCCACTGCTGAACATAGTCCTCACCTATACAGATATACCTAATTAATATTTTTTGTTGATTACTGTGTGGATTTATGTTGATTTAATTGAAAATAAAGTAATTGTAAGAACTGACACCTAGTAATGTTTACCTATCTTTTAACTATGGATTTGTGTATGTTATAAATAAATAAATGTTAGTTTCAAACTAGACTAAAGTAAAAAGGCAAGGTTTTCAGGGATTGAGGTAAGGGACGCTGATTACGAAAATGTAATCTATATTGACGTAAAATTAAATTCAACTCCTGTAGTGGGGTGTAGTGGAATTCATGAAATGCACTTAAAACAAAGATCTATGTAATATCGAAATCTACGCGGATGAAGTCGCGGGCAAAAGCTAGTGAGAAATAAATGTCTTTAACCAGAGATACACAATGTGCTCATAAACTGCCTGAGACACAGGAATATTCCTAATGCAGGCACTAAAAAAACATACATTATTGTATCTTATCTAATTAATCTTAAGAATTATGTGTAACTGTACTATTTATATTGAATAAACATTTTTATAAACAATGAAATAACTAATAAATTTTAATTCACAGAATAAAGTAAAGTTGTATGGATAAGGAACCGGGCGGCGTGAGGGGGTCCGAGCGCGATCCCGACCGGCAGTACTAATGTGGATTCCACTTTGTCAAATTTATACATATGTAGTAGTCAAGTGACTTACCATCTGCTAACGGTGAAGGAAAACATCGTGAGGAAACTCACATCAGTCAGTGCATTCAAATCGGTTCATCATCATCATCACCCGGCAACCTTTTTCAGGTCGTCGGTCCACCTAGCTGGAGGGCGTCCTACTCTACGTCCTAAATCCGCTAAACTCCCACTAACTTAAAATTTTGCTTTAAGTGGCCTATCACAAAATTGCATTCTGAAAGATTAGACATAATAATGTGACCGCGACTAGCGTAGTCGTCTTACTGTGCTTTAAAGAACTACAAACGATAAACTAAGCGACTATAAATCTCTTTGATACTTTTTACCCGACTGTCAGGACGGGTATTGTTTTTCACAAGTATCTTGTATGTTTGTAAATTTCTTTATTCCCACGAATCTTCCAAACTGCTGGATGGATTTTGACAATTGGGGTATCTTTAGATTCGTCTAGAAAACCCAAGTGTCCTTAGGTTTAGGTTTTAAGAATAAAAAGACTTAAACGGCGGGTTTTTGACGCCAAATTGAAAGAAGTTCAATTTTTTTTTTAACCAAACCTGTCGAGATGGGTATCAAAATAAAGAGAATCTAAAGGAGATTACATATATTCAAAAAGAGATTATACATAATTGAATGATTCAAAATTGTAAGGAGTTCTATTATTTTTTTTAACCAAACCTATCGAGTAGAGTATCAAAATAAAGGGAATCAAATGGAGATTACAAATATATACATATGTTATGTATTTAAATTTAATGAATATTACAATAATTTCACGGTCTTTTAGTGCGTTGCTCTCTGTTGATTTTTTGCAGTCGGGTTATTAAATTTTTTTAATTATTTTTACTTGTTCTATTATTGATTTGTATTTAATGTTATTGTTATCTATTACGATATACCGTGCACTTTTAGTCGTCTTTAAACTTTTGCATGGTTATAATAAATCAGATACACAATGCATCTTTACACGGCTCATGTTTCTATTACGATTCTAGGTACAATTTCGATTATTTTTATCATGAAATAAACGTCATCACTGCTGGGCACGGGTCTTCAGAGAATGTGGAGGGAGTTTAGGCTACTATACCACGCTGGTCAGACGGGTTGGTATTGGGTTTGTTTCAAAGTTTCCTTTTCTCGCAGTGCTCTTGTCTGCATAAGGTTACTCTCTTGGTCGCCTTTTAAGACACCCAGGGGTTGAGATGGGGTGGACTGTATGAATTTATACATAATCACGCATACCGAAAACTATAATGTTGCACTCATTTAGGAGTGTAATATTTGGCATAGTTAATGTTTTTATGGAGAAAAGTGCACAAAACTCAAATTAAGGTAATTTGAGTTTTAACATTAAAAAAATAGAATTACGATCACGGCAAGACCGTGATAATAAAAACGGAAAAGTGCAAAAACTGTTTTAATATCAATTAAACATTTTTATATAATTCTTTTTAACTGATTAAAGATATTTTAAATAATAAAAGAAATTAATTTTAACATCTTGAACGCCATGGGGGACACCAGGTGACCACCAGACAATATATTTTCTATTGTGTCTGCAAGCTTGACGTTCAAAGTCATCTAAGAATATGTTTTCTCGATATTTGTGTAATATTTTGCGTTGATTGTCGACTGATTAAAGATATTTTAAATAATAAAAGAAATTAATTTTAACATCTTGAACGCCATGGGGGACACCAGGTGACCACCAGACAATATATTTTCTATTGTGTCTGCAAGCTTGACGTTCAAAGTCATCTAAGAATATGTTTTCTCGATATTTGTGTAATATTTTGCGTTAATTTTCCCTAGGAAACCTAATAAAGAGCGCTCGAAAATTCCAGAAATCCATAATCCATCAATATAGGGGGAATACCACCTAGGGTGGGTGGTAGTGGAATGATTGGCTACGAAACGGCGCCGCGAGTTACCTCTGTCTACACAAGTGGGGGACAGTGGGCCCGCTGGCAGAGGGTTGGCACCCGGATGTTCTCACAATTACAAATGCTAATTATACCTGTAGTATGAAATTAATTATCAGGTTTGGACGCCAGTGATATTGATTTTGGTCGCATAGATAATTGCAATTGCCTGACGTCGTGCCGCCGCTGTCACGCCGATAGGGCTTTGCAGCTGCACTCAGTACTATAGACACGTAACTAGAAGCAGTACAGAAATGTTTAATAAACTACGTAGTGCCTTTTGGCAAACAAAGACAACCAAATGTTTGATGATAACGCGAGACATTGATTTTATAAGACGCCACGATAATTCTTTGTTTCCTTTGTTTTGTACTAAGCGAGACATTCAAAGGACCTAATAAATTATTATTATTAAATATAGGCTGGCAGTTGACGAGCAAGTGATGATGCCTGTATCCTGCTTTCTCATATATTATTTTTCTATTGACTGTTAAGGTATTTGTCCAGTCTGTTCTTAAATAAAGATTATATATCTATGTATATAAAATATTTATTGTCACATCTTAGACAAAAATAAACTATTTTTAACAAAAAAATATTAAATAGCCTTCAAACCAGTACTAAAAATCGAAAAATAAACTGAATTAGACAATTACATCGCTCGCTACATCACACCACCTCGCACTTGCGTGTGATCTCTCTAGGTACGATCATCACGATGGCTTGTACTAAGTGATACAACCTAGGACCTTAACCTTAGGATGGCACCGATTTCAATCAGATTAGTAATACGGCATTATACTTTTAACAGGTAGGTAGGTATTTTTTTTTATTATAATTATCTAATTCAGTTTATTTTTCGATTTTCAGTACTGTTTTGAAGGCGATTTAATATTTTTTTGTTAAAAATAGTTTATTTTTCCATTTTTAGTGTACTTTTTATCTAGCTGATCTAGTTATACTGGCTGGTTAGTTAACCAACCAGTATAACCACTCGTAGTTAAGAGGTTACTTATTTCAAAGCTTTTTAGAAACTGTTTAAGTTTTATAAAAAACAACGACCATATTAAGAAAAATAGTACTTAGTCATAATTTTAAGTACGCACAGCACCATGGTTAAACCAAAAAAAAAGGTGCCGCTCGCATGGTGGAAAACCGAAATAAAGAAGCCCCGATAGAAGGGAACTAATCATCTCATCTCAGGCTATTGCAGTCCACTGCTGGACATAGGCCTTTCCTAACACGCGCCATAACACTCGGTCCTCCGCCTTACGTACGTAGAAGAGAACATCTATTCAAAAATTCTAAACGGAATGCTATATCACATCCTTAAGGCGCTGTCCAAACGGAAACACCGAAAAACTCTCAATTTTTCGTCGCGCAGTTTGCCGTATCGGTATATACTACAAACCAGAAAATTTACTTGGATAAAGTCGAGAATCTAAAGAAAAGACTTACCTAAAAATATTTCATGTAATTATAATAGTTTCGTAGAAAAAAGGTCACAAAGATGACCCTTAGAAAATGTTTTCGTCGCGCAGTTTGCTATATTTAGATCGTAAAGAAATATATTTTTTGCTATGATAATAAAGGAAATTTAATAAGCTAGAGAATTACCTAAAAATTATTTCACTAAGACACGTAGTTTTTTTTTATTAAGAGAAATTCGCGAAAACATGTCTAATTCGACGCTTGATAGATTTGACTAAAGTCAAACATCTCAGCAATTTGAACCTTATGCGTTCACATGAGGTACTAGTGTAGGTTGTTTATTGTGCCCCCTCCCAGTCGGCGACGAGCCGTTAGGAAGGAAGGTCACGTCACTCTGATTAAATTTTTGGTTCACGCTATTTTCGTATTTTTTAAATAAACATTTTATTTATTTAGAAGAAAACTTCTTGGATACAAGAATCAATTATCATAACATTAATATCTTGCAACAATTCTCAATATAGGAGATAATATTTGCATTGGTTTTATTCTTATCACGTCACCGGCGGCCGGTGTTGCTAAGATGTCGCTGAGGCTAACAACCAGCGAGCGCTAAGACGGCGCTGTTACATACGTCACATGAACGTGGTGGCTACTTTATAATAATGTACAAAATTTAGAGTATTGGAAATAAACAATAATGATACCAAAGTTGTTGTAATTTTTTATGGACTGGCTATTACCCAAAATTTACTCTCGTCAAGCTCGAGGCATGCCATTGAGAGAAAACAATTCATATCGGTAAGAACAATTTATTGGGGATTTTTCATAAATCAAAAAAATATACTGGGTCGTAAGAGAAGTTTCGATTCTGAAGGTTATCCAACTCTACCATATCGTAAGAGACAATAGTTAACTTTTGAAGGATCGCTACAATGCTTTTCTATTTTTGAAGATAATAAAGAAAATGTGCCCTGTTGTAGTAGACTTTTGATGAGATATAAGAATTTCGTTAAAATCAAAGTCAAAAATTCTTCATTCATTTAAAACAATTCATTAAAAACATTCATTTTTCCCACGTAAAAATAGGATCGTTCTCTTTTAAAAAAAGTTGACATCCAAAATTACATTATCCATCTTATCCTACTCTTGTAACTATCTCAAGTAACATGGTCCATGTATCACTTAAATATAAAATGCATATTATTTTTATTTGTTTATATCGCACGTGTAATCTATACTAATTTTATAAAGCTGAAGAGTTTGTTTGTTTGAACGCGCTAATCTCAGGAACTGATGGTTGGATTTCAAAAATTCTTTTAGTGTTGGATAGTCCATTTGTCGAGGAAGGTTTTAAGCTATATAACATTACGCTGAGACCAATAGGAGCGAAGCATCAGTGAAAAAGTTGCAAAAACGCGAAAAATCTATACTAATATTATAAGGCTGAAGAGTTTGTTTGTTTGAACGCGCTAATCTCAGGAACTACTGGTTGGATTTCAAAAATTCTTTTAGTGTTGGATAGTCCATTTGTTGAGAAAGGTTTTAAGCTGTATAACATTACGCTGAGACCAATAGGAGCGAAGCATCAGTGAAAAAGTTGCAAAAACGCGAAAAATCTATACTAATATTATAAGGCTGAAGAGTTTGTTTGTTTGAACGCTAAGATCTAAAGAACTACTGGTCCAACTGGCAATTTTCTTTTAGTGTTGGATAGCCCATTTATCGAGGAAGGTTATAGGGTATATAAAATCACACTACAGTTAATAGGGGCTGAGCAGAGGCCAAATAAAGAACGACGGGAGCGAAGCCCTGCGCGACTTCTAGTGTTTAATATGATGCTAGACGATTATAACACTTGGTACAAACTATAATTCCTTGTATATCACTTCATTTAAAGTGCACGTTTTGCGTATGTTCAGTTCAGACATCGTCTATTGAACAAGAGTTAATTTAAAAAACCAAAAAACCCTAAAAGAGTTTTTGTTTGTAGGCTATATAACATCATGATACGGGTAATAGAAACTGAGCAGTGGCTTCATTTCATTTCATTTGATATCTATATTGCGATAGCACTAAAAAAAATTCTGTTTAGACAGTTTCCGTCCGCCATATTAATTTTTTGTTGACGTCACATAGCCTATGACACTTGAGGAAAAAATACGAACCTAATGACACCTCACACTTTAAAATCAGCCAAGCCGTTTAGGCTACAGAAGGTCACAATGGAACAGACATGCCCAAAAACATACATACATACGCGCGAAAAACATTACCCTCCCATTCCTTCTTGACAGTCGGGTAAAGAAAGAAACTAAGTACTTTTGGTTTAAAAATAGAAAACATTATAAATATTTTACCGTACCTAATAATTATTTTGTTCGACCAGAATACGGACAGCGCGAGAATAAGGCCGCCGCTGGTTGACGTGAATGCGAGTTTGTTCTTTGGGATGAATTGTTGAAAGGCGCGGGGGGCTCGTGCTTCAGCTTCCCTGTTTCACCCCCTGGATTAGCTCAACATTGGCTTAGTACAGGGCCTTAAGGTTTATTTATTTGATATTTTTAAAATATAGTACGCGGCGTTAACACGTTACATACCTAATAATGAAATACGTGTACAAGTCGCGAGAGTTTAAAAGTTTTTATCCAAATTATGGAAAAAAATTATAGAAAATTGAATCGATAGTCACCCATCCAAAGACTAACTTTGGTCATCCCCGCACAACCTGATTGTAGAATAGAGGAATTCAACTCTCAGCTTTGTATGTCTTCTTTTTTCCAATAGAATGTAACAGGTATGCAAGCATACAGGTATAGAATGCAGGTCGATATCGAAATCTTAAAATATCATCTAAGAATTCCTTTGGACTATGCAACTTTACCTTCCATCAAGAGCGCCCACTTCAGTCACTTGAAAAAATACAACTTATGGTTTATACATGAATGTGATATTTAAATAAATTATCATCTTACTCCTTAAAAACATATGGAACACGTAATATGTGTTTATACAATTTGAGGGTTGCCTTCGATTTCCCTGAGATTCCATCATCAGAACTTAACTTGGTGAATATGGGACCAACTCGGAAGTATACACTAACAAACAAAAACGATTTTTTCAAATCGCCTCAGGCATTTCCGAGGAATCATTGAACATACATAAAAAAATACATACAGTCGAACATTATAACCTCCTCCTTTTTTGAAGTCGTTTAAAAATAACTCATAATCTATTGGAATTCGCGAAAAAAAGAGGTTCAACCTCGGCATATGAGCTATAAAGCTGCAAACTTACGTACGGCTTCATTTTGGCAATCTAAACGTTGTTTTAAAAGTCGACAACAATATTGTGTTCGCGTCTTAAGTTATTTAAGATCAAAGACTCCAAACAATAATTGTTTGCCTATATCTTCCTATCGTTCCAATGCTAATTATATTCTTCATGAAAGTTGAAGATCATCTACAAGTTTTATTTGATATTTTTTAAACCATTCCGTTTTTGAGATATAGCGCAGTGAGAGCGAACTTGTGCCTCGGTAAATAAAATCAATCCTATACCATCACTAAAACACAAAAAAAAAATCATAAACATTAAGGGCCTTCCCTCGGTTTTGCACCGAAAACGGCTATTTTCTGAAGCCTACTCCTCCTAAACGACTTCTTCGAAAAATTTGAAATAAATATATTTTGATAATTGATCTATCTACTACATTTTCAACATATGAAATTTTCGTACGACTAATACTTTTGCCTCAAAAAATATTTTAAGTTGAGATATATTTTATCTTAAAATCCCTAAAACTTTAAAACGGCTTTATAGTTTGAAATTATTTTTACACTGATAAATTGGTGGTAAAATTTACTTTAATCTGAACATAGCATATGTAAATCGATCAATATTTTCTTAAGAAAATAGGCCATAATACGATTTCTGTACGTTAGAAATTCAAAGGTGCTCTGCGCGGGCGCGGGCGGCAGACAGGCGTTAGCCTTCAGACGGGAAGGCTGTGTCGCTCGTTGCTCCATTTTTACTATCGACTGAATATAGTGCTTACAGGTATAATATACACACAAACAGCGAGCGCGGCGGGACGAGTAAATAAATCTAAGGTGTCACGCAGAGCCGTCACGTCTTTCTCGCTGTGTGCCGAAACCTTTTGTGCAAATATTTATGAACTTTAATTTTTTTTTTTTGAATTTTCTGACGACTACTCCTCCTAACCGTTTAGAAGGAGTAATCTTTTTGCCCCATCGGCCATCAGTTCTGCGAGCTATATTCTCAAACAAAATATTTCAAATGATCCAATAAAATGGTTTACAATTTATAATAGTAGTTTATAACGTAATTACAAAGTGTTGTAAACAAAACATTAAATTCATCTATGAAAATAGGTAAATATTTTTTTTAATACAAAAGTAAGTTAAAATAGTTATTTATTTAATTATAATTTACAAGATAAAATAATTATCTTCGATACTAATAATAAATAAGTACCAATAAAACTATGTAAGTACTTACATAAATACCGAAAGCAAAACATTGAAATTAAAAAAATCTCAATACATAAAAATATTGGCAAACAAATAATTGTGTATACGAGTCCTTTAAACTCTCTATACAAAATAAAATACCAATTTTAAAACTGTTATTCCGGAATCGTAGGTAAAAATGCCGAGCTAGAAGCGCATGTCTGCGTTTACGCTTATTCTGTGACCATTGTATTATAGTGTGCGCGAGTTGGCAAAGGAGCGGGGATATGCAGTGAAATAAGCTAAGCTCCACCCATACTCTCAAGGTCATTGGCGACTAGTTACGCCTTAATAATTTGCATTGTTTATTAATTGATATATTGGAAATATCCCTTGAGGAGGCCTATGTCCAGCAGTGGACGTCCTACGGCTGATATGATGATGATGATGATTAATTGATTGATCACAATTATTATTATTTTACTAACTTTTATTTGGTTCCTCTTGATATTTAACTTACTACTTAGTGTCTGATTTGAGCTAAAATTTCTAATGAATGTAAATCGGATGCATTGCAACATTTTAATAAAATAGAGCAGATTTGAGGATGGATGCTAGAGGTGGCTATGGTAACTTGGTCTTCAAATGACACAACCCCATCGAATTCGGACTCATTTGATTTGCTTTGACGAGTAGTATGAATGGTTTTTAATTTTTATTATTTAATGGGAGCTATATTTTAAAAATATTTTCAATACACGTGTATTAAAGTAAGTATCTGTAATGTTTACAGTTATCTAAGTATGAAATTAACGCCGTGCAAGTTGCAATGTGTTATTTTGGGTGTTGGCCTGTTGGTCTTAACCGTCCCGATTCCCCGCACGGGGCGGTATGCGTAATGCATTTCCCCTCTTAAAAAAAATAAAATAAAAGTAGTTAGTGACCCTGACTGCTAAGCCGGACGTCGTGGGTTTGATCCCCACCCAGGAAAAATCTTTGTGTGATGAGCATAAAAGTCAGAACAAACTTTTGTCTGGGTGTAATTTATCTATAATAAGTATGTATTTACAAAAAAAAATGTATTTAAGTACATAGTATATCAGCTGTTTAGTACCCATAACACAAGCAAATATAATTGCTTACTTTGGGACTAGATAGCACAGTGTGAATGTGGTAGAATATTTATTTATTAATATACAAAGAATATACAGGCCTGCATTGATTTTTCCCCAAAAATTAAACTTTTAATCTCCACGTCAAATCGGCATCTCCGCGCCCAGAGCGTTAAAGTTTTTAAAATTTTGCAATAATACACATAAAAATAATGATTAATATCTTTATCTATTTTAATTAACCTAAGTTTTGTCGACTATAGCCGACACGACGTTGGCGTCCGGTAGGTAGGTTAATTAGCAATTTGGATAGGTAAGGTACTAAACTACGAAAATAAAATTCCATGAACATTTTTTATTAAAAAATTTTTTTTCATACCGCGTAGTACTAGCGTTAACTTCCAATTCCTTTGATAACAGTGCATACCGGTGATAACCGCGATTAAAATCATATTGCGATTTACGTGTATCGACAATGACACGATTTTGTGTGGTAATAATAAAGACAAATGGCTGCTCGTAATTAGGTTATTTCTTCAGATAACTTCGATCAGTACGTAACAAAAGTTATCTACAAAATTAACTATTTCGCAAAGGGCGCAATATATTAATCGAGTGCAAATATTAATTAAGACATTGTTAACCCTGGCGAAGGTAAAAATGCAAAACGCGAACTTTGAAAACTTATGTTTAATAGAAGTTGTGATATTTTTTTCGTTAATGGAATTAATACTGAATATTCAATTTCGCCCATCGGTAT
This sequence comes from Laspeyria flexula, assembly GCA_905147015.1. Classification (NCBI taxonomy): domain Eukaryota; kingdom Metazoa; phylum Arthropoda; class Insecta; order Lepidoptera; family Erebidae; genus Laspeyria; species Laspeyria flexula. The sequence continues at coordinate 3,647,304 of LR989949.1, read as the reverse complement.
GTGACCACCCGAAATTTTCTGAATACTCATTTTAAATTTATGTAAAATTAACTTCAAAATGGGGGTCAATCTCTAATGTTTTTAAAGTTATTCATGTTTTTCTTTTTTGAGTAGCGTTTGTTAAAATCAAGAATTTTAGTATGGTTACTGTGTGTGATTTTCGAAATGACCCTGTACAAAGAATATCCTGTAGAATTGAATCGTACAACCATAAGATTAAGGGGACAGCTAAAAGTAAGAATAAATATCAGGTAGTTAGATATGTGTATAATCTTTATTTAACGCCAGTCCGGGATAAACTCTCACTCTAGCGCAATTTTTAACGTACCTATCAGTTTATAGCCCCTCAAATATATTTTAGTGATGTAACTACAAGAGTTCGGTTGTCGGATTTATTTTCTTTACTTTTTTAACTTCTTGCCAAATTTCATAATTCTAACGGGAAGTAAAACTCAATCAAAATATTCGCCTAAAATGAAGCATAAACTGATGTTTATTAAGACCGCGTTAAACTGCGTAAGAACTCTTATTTTTTCACAGCTCCAAGGGTTTGCAGACCCGAGTAATTGATATTAATTTCAGCTCGACACCTCGACGCGTTCTTGAGAAGATGGGTCTTGACAGACGGATAAACAGACAGACGGAAAACGGAGTGATCCTATAAAGGTTCCGTTTTTTCCTTTTGAGGTACGGCACCCTAAAAATAAATAAAAAACAACAAATCACTTAACAAAACACAATTTTTCATTTCAGCCGGTTGCAGTATACTCCTGGACATTGACCTCTCCTAACTCACGCCACAACACGCGATTCTCTGCCTTCCGAATCCAGTCCGAGCCGACAAAACACTTTAACTGTTCTTCCATGATCATGGTGCTTTCAATAGCGCCGAAATAACAAAAACTCAATAATGAAAATACAGAACATGGTAAATATCCCGAACATTATAATATTAAATAAGTTAAATGACCATGACAATTATAAAATCTATATTTATACTATATATTTCAGATTGTATTATTATCATCATATCAGCCCGTCCATTGCTGGCCATAGGCCTCACCTAATTTACGCCACCGCGAGCGGTTCTGTGCCGCCTGCATCCAAATATATAATACTAGATGACCCGGCGATCTTCGTTCGTACCACCATATTTTATTATTCAAGAATATTTCCGAAGACAGACGTATTTATGACCGCTTCACACGTTACATATTTAGTTATAATGATAGAAAAGGAGACAAAATCGTAATACATAGTACCTATCCCAAAGACAAAACTTTCCGTTTACAATTTGCCCATGTAATGAAATAAAATTTCAATTAAACAATGTATTATATAAAAATTAATAACATTTTGGTATCTATCCCATATAATTATAATATATTTCTATCGAGACTGTTGTTCCGAATTATTAACCTTCAATTTCTGAGTATCAGAACTATTAGTACAAGATCCCATTAAGGAATATATACCCTCATCTGTTATTTATTAGTGATAAGAAATAAATTATAGATAATATTTACATTGACTTATTGCAAATAGGTTGCCTAGTTAAATCGCGCCCGGATAATATTAATATTGTGCGCAAAGTTTTTTGTTGGAGAGACTTCCAGCATGGTGGAATGAGATTGGAGTCCATACCTTTTATTTTTTTCATAAAGTCATCAATTATTTAGTCGAAAAAAATATCAAATGAAAGCCTATTTACAGGGGGGGACATACATTTTACCACTTTGGAAGTGTCTCTTGCGCAAAATATTCAGTTTAAAAAAAAATGTTATTAGAAACCTCAATATAATTTTTGAAGACCTATCCATAGATACCCCACCCCACAGGTATGGGTTTGATGAAAAAAAATTTTGGGTTTCATTTCTAAGTATGGGGAACCCAGGGAAATTAAGAATAAAATATTATGCGGGCGCGATTGAACTAGGCAACCTATTTGCAATAAGTCAATGTGAATGTTATCTATCATTAATTTCATATCAGTCATAAATAACAGATGAGGGTATATATTTCTTAATGAGATCTTAGACTATACATGTAAAAACTAGTTTCTATATATTTTATAAGAGATTTGACTGACAGCTATTGCGTGCATTCTTCATAATTATAGTTCCTTTTTCGAATTTCATAAATGGAGATTTTAAAAGTCACGGTTTGTATGTGAAATCACTCCCGTCGTGCTTTGTTTGCCACCTCCCTTCCCCAGCTTCTATTGGCCGTAGCGTAATGTTAAATACCCTATAATCTTCCTCGATAAATGGACTATCCAATAATAAAAGATTTTTACAAATCGGTACAGTAGTTATTGAGTCCATCGCAAACACAAAGACTTTGTATAAATATATTATAATAATAACATAATATGTTCGTACCTACTCAAAGTAAAATTTCAAAAATCAAAATTATGCATTTTATTATTATATGACAAAGTATGTGATTGAGACATTGTATTTATTTAAGGCTTAAAAACATTTATTTCCTTGTTGCAAGCAAAATTATGCAAAATAAATGAGTGAGACGAACATGTTATTTAAATAACAGAAAACTAATAGATGTAGATACCTATATTCACAACATCTTTAGAAAAAATCAGCGTGACGTTATCTTTTCATACAGCGATCTGATAACCCATACAATTTATTGTGTCCATTGTGTACTATTATTAAACTGAACTTTATCTTCAATTTTGTTGTATATTACAATATGAGCAATCCTGTTCTTTGTATTGAAATCTACATCTGCAGATGTGCCTCTATCGTGTGTAACTTCAAATAATTTTCGACACTACGCGTTTGTTTACAGATACCTTAATAGGTTGCTACAGTTGCATACATTATATTATGTGGTTAAGGAGGAAAAGCTATAAGTGGCGTGCGATGAATCGCCATTATCATGGGCATATAATTTTTGCATAATCCACGATAGAACTAATCCTCTCATCACTATCCAAAGCCGGTTCCTTGTAATTTCTGCCCGCGTCAACAATTTGTGTGACATAAGACGTCAGCGGAATGCAATTTTCTCATCGAATACATATACAATTTTTCAAAAGTCTTATTTTTCTGTTAAACCTGAATCATAGAATGGCATTTTAATTTATTTCACAATTCTTTCGATTTTCTGACGTTTTTTAATCGACGAAAATCAAAAGGAGGAGATTCTCAAGTCAACCCGTATATTTTTTTATCATAAGTTATGTATCACCCACAACTTTTTACAGAATTGTCCGATTTTAATAATTCTTTTTTATTATATAGGGTAAAAGCTGAAATTAATATCATATACTCGGGTCTGCAAGCCCTCGGCGTAAAAAAAATCCGGATTCTAAGTGTACCGGCTGTATCTTTTGATTGTGTTAGCAGTTTATGCTCCATTTTTGTCAATTATCTTGACGATCAAAAAAGTCAAAACCTACAGGATACTTTCCGTCAGAGAACAATGAACCTATCTCTGTTCTGTGCTTCCCGTAGACCTTGAATCATGAAATTTGGCAAGAAGCAAGTTGTGTCAAGTTGCACAAGTAATGGAAAAATTCGAAAACCGTACTCATATAGTTATATCACTGAATATTAGTACTGGAGTATACAATGATAAGCATAACAATTTTGAATATGATTGAGAGTTTATTCCGGACTGACGTTATATAAAGATAGTGCACCTACCCTTACGTAAATATTTATTCCAACTTACTTAGCTTTCCCGTGGTCAGGTAGCCAAATATTCATTATTTTTGCGATAGCACGCACCATTTTCGAGATACGAGCTAATATAGGTGGAAATCTGCGCTAACGGCGAGGGCAGTCGGGCCAGCTACATAAAATAATATTTTGTATGCGTTAAATTTTGTCAAAAAGGCAACATTTTTTTACCATTACATAACAATCAAATGAAAAAAGAAATTTCACTCCACCCTAATGCCAATTCCGCGTATACCTACTTATGCCAATTAGGCAAAAAACTTTTATAAACCAAAAATATCGGGGCTTCTTATTGTCAATAAAAAATAAGACGTAAAATAAGACGCTCGAGTACTAAGAAAATGTTTTGTAACAAAAAGAGGGGCCGCCTACGTTGAAGGAAAAATACGTAGGTTTATAGACAACAAAATAAATGTTTTTTGAAAAGATTTCCCTCTCCACGTGTATCTCGAATATTCTCGAAATATTTACAAGATGTCGCGCCGGGCTTGGCTCCCGTCGTTCTTTGTTTGGCGACTGCTCGACAAACAAACTCTTCAGCTTTATAATATTAGTATAGAGTAAACTCGTAGATACATACATAATATGAGTTATATATTGTGTAGTTATGTATGTTATATTAGTTTGATAAATTTAATTTATGCTGAATCAACTATTTACTACTATTATTATTATTATTATTATGTCTCTTTTTCTCACAGCTATATTTCTCGCTATGGTGAGAAGTATACCCGGTCCTTTTGGAAGGCTTACGCGGGGACACAGGTCCAACACGCAGAGGCCCTTAAAGAATTTTAATTTAGAATGGAATGAGACACCTACCGCCGCCATATCACAGCTGCACTATTGTAGTACAGCTATGATTTGTCACCGGTAAGTGTAAAGCTATTGTATGATGCTATGGAATCAAATAAAGTTGGGTTATGGGTTTGGGTGTAAGATGGAATTGTGATATCTGGTATACGGTAACAACGTCGCCTGCTTGCCTCCTCCAGCGGTGAATATATGATGATAAATGAGGATTTGGGCAGACGGTGACTCGCCTTACACTAGATGGGCCCCTTACACAACCGACATGGGCCGAAGCCCACGGGTCTCAGGGCAACACCGTAGTGCGCGGCTAGGGGTGTCGAGCGGTGCGGCGCCGATTTCGCCATCGCGGGTCCTAAACGGAGACCCGGAGCGGGTTTCCTCGTAATTATGCCATTGAAAAATGACACTTCCACCCCCGAGCATATAGCTCTGGCGACCCCTCTCTGATCAGCCGGTTAAGGCAAGCCAGAGTTGAGAGTCCTGTGGTCGCTCTTGGAGATCCATTCCAGTCAGCCAACAAAGACGTGCTGGAGACGAGGTCTAAACCGACTCTCTGGGGCATTCAGGACCGCAGTGTCGCCACTCACATTCAGCTCGCCACTAGCTGCCCTGCGGTTTGTGGGCTCTTCATTTAAACTTGCGGTACATTTTTTTGTTTATATGGCAAGTGTTTGAAAAGCCACACTAATCTGCCCTCCAAGTTTGCGTTAATCCTATGAGAAGATAACGACTGCCCCAGAGGGGGTTATTATTATTATTATTATGCTTTCACACGGGAGAATGATCAAAGTGGTGATGATTCATCATCATCATCAACCCATTAATAACCCACTGTTGGGCACGGGTCTCTCCTGAGCTATATAGGCAGCTAAGTAGGTTTAGGCCATAATCCACACACGCTGGCTAATGCGAGTTGGTGGTTCAGACATACCCTTAGAATTTTTTCTAGGATAGGTGGGAATCTTCACGATGTGTTCCTTCACGGTTACAAGATGGTAACTCTTATGATTAGGACCTACAAATTCCACAAAGTGAAATCCACACTGGTACAGCCGGTGAGAATCGAATTCGAACAGCATATTTGCATGCCGGTCACTTATTGTGTTTATAACTTAGAGGTATGCATGTCAAGATTGGGACTACTGACAGTATGCATGTGAAGATTAGGGGTTTTTGGGAGTTTCAGCCAGTTAAAACTGTTACCACCTTCACCGCGTGGAGGTACTCCCAGCTTTTGACATGCCTGTTGGTCTAGTGGTTAGTGACCCTGACTGCTAAACCGGAGGTCGTGGGTTCGATCCCCACCCAGGACAAATCTTTGTATGATGAGCATAAAGGTTTGATTTGTGTCTGGGTGTAATTTATCTATAATATGTATGTATTTACAAAAAAAAAAGTGTATTTAAGTAGTATATCAGTTGTTTAGTACCCATAACACAAGCACATATAGTTGCTTAATTTGGGATTAGATGGCGCTGTGTGAATGTGGTAGAATATTATTATTATTAGCTTATGTTATTATTATTTCGTATTTATTTTTTACGCTATGTAGTAAATATAGTTCAAAGACTTAAATTTACATCTTCCTCAATAACTTTCGAGAATTGCACCAGCCTGCTATATCATCTCTAAAAGGTAAGAAGGTAAAGGGCGTAAGCAGCGGAGCTGTGAACCCACTCACATAATGTTAAAGCAGCGGGTTCTGGAAAAGAACACGTGTGGCAAGGACGGTTTCATCAATGTGAAGAATAAGAGGAACCCTACTTGTCGCAATTAGTGCGAAGAAGTGATCGTGGAGTTTTTACAAAAGAAGACCAACCGGGCCTTGTGAATTGAAAAGATGGAATCTCGCCATAATACGAATTTTAAATCGTTCATGGGGCGGGATCCGACTCATCAGCTGGTGACTTTCCTCAAAGAAGAGTTTAGCCGAAGGGTGTGGTACATCGGCGTTTTCGTGAAAGGTTGAGCAACACTGCACAGCGTAACATGACGCAGAAATAAACACATACGTGTATCATGTTTCATTTTAGTTATTAGATATATATTGTATGTTTGTTATTTTGTTTTTATTAATTTATTGACAAGCTACAAAGACTCATAGATATATGTATACCTTATAAGGTATATATTTTATTTATTTTACTTTATTTAGGAATCAAACAGTCTTTCACAAAAAAGTTTACAAAGCTTAATTTCTAATTGACCTAAAGTTCCATAATATATCATATACAATATATAAAAATATAATAATTTAGTTAGTATACAAAACTTAAAAACAATGTTAGTAACACTTCCTTAGCACTATCACTATGTCACTGTGCGTTCGTGTGGCACGTGTTTGCCAGAAGAATCGGAACACCGCATTTTCCGTTAGAAGTTTACGTCCATTATGGCTGCCAGGAAGCATTTCGGTTCGCACCACAAACGCCTCAAAATTAACGTTTTTATACGACTCCCACAACTACATTCCCGCCTTATACTTCAACTTCTGGCTGACGTACTCGAAGATGTTCTCCGCTTGAGTGGTGTAGTGTAAGCGGGAGATTTACACCGGTGTATACTAAGCATCGTAGGGGCAGTGCCACAGCAGTCCTTTATGGCCCGTTTATGGCAAAGAAATATGTCCTTCAAAAAGCAAGTAACGTAGACATAATCGAAGGAAGTCAACTAGTTAAGGTCGTTCACCACATACATCGGCACTACGTCGGGATCTGTCTCTTAGAATAGCGTAATAATGTCTTGGATGCTCTTTTTTGTCCCGTCACGCCTGCATGACACTATCTAGTCGAACTTGTTGAGCGATCTAAACAATAGTTGCTTGGCAGCAGCAATATCTTTTTCGTTGAAATTACTTGCGCAAATCTGGATAGCAGACACCTAGTCCATGATACCCATCTTTTGCTGCAACAACGTAAGCAGCTTGTTCGCTATCATTACGTCGCACATGATAACCACGATTCAAGCGTCGACTTGCGCTGCATTTAACAATGTCAATTTGCATTAACGCATGCACATGTCCGCTTAAAAGCTAAATTTACACTTGACTGTGTAAGGAAACTTTAATCAATCAATCAATCAAATTTTTATTTCGCATCAACAAAGGTACAGAGTAAGTTTAGTAAGTAAGTGTAAGGCCTTTGTATATCGAAATAAATTATTTAGCTTCCAATTTCGATCAGTCATTATTTAGATTAAATCCTTTCTCCCTCGGTTAACGGACCTTAACAATTGCAATAGAATACAGTTGCTAATCCCGTACTCATAAAACAATTAGCCATATCACTAATTAAGTAACAACCGAACCACATGTCTGTCGTGAGGATTTACCATGCGCCTGGGGTAGCCTATAGCGTTGAATATTTTAATACATATATGCACTCTTGAAATATAATACAGACACACAAATATATTGCAATACGCACACAACTACAGACCAGTTCCAAGCCCCGCCTCTTAAACGACCAAAAAAGCGGTGCAGCCCTCCTAAGGCAATGGTCACACCAAAAGCGTAGTAAAACGCTTTTAGCTTAGGGCCTGCATAGATTCGAGATATTATTATGCTGCATTAAGTATCCAAATAAAATTAAATAGAAGATCGAATATCTTTACAAAAGTAAGATATAATTCTTTAATATAAGCAGACGTATTTTCCTCTCTTACTGCTCAAATGTGTGAGCACGATAATGGTAAAGTCACTATAACAGAGATAGCGTTATCTACGAATAACATTATTATAAACCTGTGACATAAGGATGGTACGATTTTGTTCGGCAGCCGATTTTCTGAAGTCATATCTATTACAACTTTACATACAGTTAATCAATGATTTACTAAGTTCAATTCGCTCCGTTATCAGTGAGGCTCACGCTTTATGCTGGACGCAGTGTTATCAGGCGCGTAGTAATCCATCACACGTCAGTAGGGTTGCCAACTATCCAGGTAAAGATAGCAGGTATTATACTCATACTTTATTTTTCGCTTTGATATCGATTACTGTTTTAATGAAAAATCTATTTGTATAAAATACTGTATTAATTATAACGCGTAACCCGTTGCAATGGGGGAGTGACAGATGTTGCGTGTATTGACGACAACGATTGAATAATATTGAATATTCTTGCCTAGAAATTTACTGAAAACCATTTAAAATTCTAGAAAAACATCTATTGGTTGAAAATTTAATAAAAATGCTTTTTATTTTTCTTAATCACGACTAAAAATAGCTTAAGAATTATAATGTTACGTACATTTTATATTTAATTTTTTTTTTTAGTATAGTCAGTTTAATATAGAGTCTTAGTAATACATACATACTTATATACATACATACCCACATTAATATTTTATGTTATTAAACAAAAGAAAAAAATCCTTAAATTTTATTTTTAATTTGCCTAACTTTCTTTTTTAAAATAGATGTCATGATTTATTAATTGTAGTAGACATATAAGCAGATACTCTGTAGGTACACCCTACAGATTAATTTTAAATAATCAAGAGTTAACGGCACTGTATTCCTTATTACAGGTTATTTTAAAACCTAGCTAAGAACAGAGCATAATAAATGGCACCCACCACTATGATTGTAGTTTTAATACAAATGAAACTCTAATTTGTAAACTTTCATGTACTACAATGTTTACGATAATGTATGTTTGAAATGTTTAAAATAAGATTGATTTATTACTTGACAACCCTTGTAATCGCAATATTGCACACAAACAAACAGCGCACACAGCTGACACAACACAGTAGCAACGCCCCGCCCATAAATCAAATATCAAGATGGCGTCTCACCGGCAATCGGACGTGACCATAAATGGTAATGCATTTGTGCAACACGACACGGGGGTGTCCAGTGCGCATGTCAGACGTTCATTACATCCTATTACTGGATGAGGGGTCCTAGCCACCCTCTTCTATCGACCTGTCGGGTACCTATTAATAACATCTCTTTGTATTTGTGTATGTACCACATCGACAAAGTTTAAGCATGATCAGTTTTGAACACATTTCGTTTGTAAGCCGTAAGCGTAGTACCTCGCGCCACCCATTACGTTGTTCTCCAATGAGACAAAACCATATTTTGGGACAAAGCCCTTTTTTTTGTAAAACTCTGTTTTAATTTTAATTGTTTTATGACTTTTAATATTTTAGACGGAAAAGTCTTTAATGGTGTTTTACTGCAATACTATTGGTGGATGAAACCAAGTTACCCGCTACCCGCAGCAGGTAGCCGTCGGTCACTGCACACAAAATGCAATCTTAAGGTGGTCATGCGTGAACTTTTTCGATAGTACACAAATAAATAAAATTGATGTGTATATTTATAATATCAAAATAACAGCTCTCTCACTTTCACTCATCTCATATACATTATAGTGGACACAAAGTACACCCAAATTCGAAACATAAACGTATGAATCAACCAAATATTTGTCTGGTGTGGTAATCCAACCTAACACTCAGCACGCGAAGTTAGGAGCAAAGCGATCACCTTAACCTCTAAGTTACGGTGACAGCCAATTTTGTAATGAAATTCATTGACGTCATTAAACTTATTTGTCAGTACGTTACAAAATTTGGTTATTGCACTGACTACTACTGACTTTTGATTGACTGATTTTCATTTTGTTATTATGTTTTGTACTTACCTGGCTGTGATTATATGGACGTGATTGCTTTTAAAAAAATGGAAGTACTAATTGTAGTTCTTTCTAAGTTATGAGTATTGTTTTTCAGGTACCAATACAAATTCTACTTGTAACTGGTTACAAATAGAAGTAGAATCTATCCCGAAAATGAGAACTAGTGCTAGTACTAGTTATTTCTGACCAAAAAACACTCTCAGAATACATACTATAATAGGTATGTAGATATTCAACTGGTTAATAAACTTTTTAATTGGTGGTGCATGAAAAAATTGCCTGTAGCATTTTCGTACCCATAACACAAGCAAATATAATTACTTTATTTGGGACTAGATGGCGCTATGTGAATGTGTGGAAATATTATATATATTTTGCACTTCGTACCTATATTTATTTATTTGGGTTTATCAAGACTAAAAGTATAATCATATAATTGAAAGTGTTAGAGGTTGTTTTGCTCATAATATTGTCAATAACTGATTAACCAGCAAGGTTATTATCATCATCATCATCATCATCATATCAACCGCAGGAAGTCCACTGCTAAACATAGGGCTCCTCAAGAGATTTCCAATAGGGCCGGTTGTTTGCGGCCTGCATCCAGCGCGATCCTGCTATTCGGATCAGATCGTCTATCGTCTTTAAGCTTATTATGTGACGGCATAATTAAAACCACAAATATATTTAGTAACATTCCAAAAAGAATTATCTGTGGCATTGTCTCTTTAAGCGTTTATGTTTATTTTAATAATAGTATGTATATGAAACCAATTAATTAGAATAACCAAAAGTGTAGGTTATTCATTGTGTCATTTCTGTCACAATGAATTATTTATTGTGTCAGACACTAACATTCATATTTGGGATATTTCCTTCCACACAGCACACGAGGCCAACTGCGTCTTTCTTATCACAGGATTCTTCGCATAATAGAAATACATAGTGTAGAAATCAAGTGATCCAACTGACATTTTGAACAAAATTAAGTTAATATTTGCAAAATACATTAAAATAACAAGTAATATTCATTATGAAATATGAACGTTATAAACAAATACATGTTTTTCTTGCTTCGTATCTCAAAAGTTTAACTACCAGTTACATTACTTGGCTTTTACGCTATTCAAATATTTATACGACAATCCTTCACTCAAATGTCTCAGTGGCCCATTACAGTAGAAGCAGTTGAAGTACGTAAATTTATTTCGGCAGAGTTTGTCGTAATAGCTTATAGCCAGCGGAAGGTCAAGATAATTCTAACAATATCTCATTCGTCAAATTTTAATGGGTAGTTTAAAGATGAGGAACCAGATAAATACATACATAGCCAGCTAAAACCCTTTCCGCTTAACCGTAGTTGGGTAACAATTGTTTTTTTTTTCACTCAGCTAATACTAGTTCTTGAATAAGAGAGACTTATTTAAACAAACGTAAGTTACACGCCCGTAACCGATCTGATAAATATATATTTTTTTAATTTTAGGTATCTGCGCTACTCAGTTTCAATCTGGAGTTTGTATTGTACAGAAACAATAGCTGTTGACATTATGACGTGTGTGACCTTTACCTTTGAAGGTAGATGGTAAGTAATATAGAATTAATAAGATAAGTTCTCTTTTGGCTTGTACGTCATGCTATTGTGTAAACTGAGCTCGATTATTTAGATTTTCCTATAACAAAGCCTGTCAAGTGTGTGTTCTATACACAAAAGCGTAAAAGGTTATCTAGAAAAATGAAACAAAAGCAACTTGTCAGTTGAATAGACATCAGCCTAGAGTATCGATAGACGACGACGTCTAGTCTAATCCAAACAATAGTAGCTGTTATGGGTTTTAATGTCTAATATTACATGTTAGAATTAATTATTTGCTTTAGCTTTTAAGCACCACAGTGAGTTTCTTCTCAAACATAGGCATCTTGACGCGACATGTGCGGTCTATCAAAGGCCATGTAGGGTGTTATACAGTGGCTAGATTTGATTAAACGGACATGCGTATTGCAGTAAATTTCATGTACCTCACCACCCCTTTTCACCCCACTGCATCCCAGATCGATGCAGCTAGCACGGGCCCGGAAATCCGGGCCCGTGCTAGCTAGCTGCATCGATCAGAATGCTTCCTGTTAGGTACAGTTGTTTGTAAGTACAGATTTTGACCTATGATGATATTTGCCATTGATTACGTCACTGAAAATATTGTTGACATCAATAAATAAACGACCAACTTATGATACGGTCGAATGATATTAATAAATTTTCCATTGATGTCCCGAAGATGATGTATGACGTCAACAAAAACGAATGTGGAAAAATTGGAAATTTACCTCCGCATCAAAAACCTTGGTTGCTAGGTGGAACTGTAATCGCGGGTGAAGAGAACGGGGATTCATATTTAATGCCAAAGCAAAATACAGTTTATCACTTGGTTGAATTTCTCCATTTTTGTTAGATTTATACATAAATTTATATAATATCAAGGTTTCGTGCCGAAGTTTAAGGCGGACTGATGCTTGGATTACCTAGCATCAGTCCGCTTTAAATTGCTGATGTTTGACCTGTTCCTATCATTACAGTTTATTTTATTATCATTTTAGTTTTTATAATTATTAAAAAAACTTACCTAACCTAAATAGTTACTTCCGACCTCCTTACTTTGTATACTTGATATAACCGTTATAGTTTTTACTGTTCAGATTCAGATTCAGATTCAGATTCAGATTCATTTATTGCATAACTGTGTACAAATTGATCTTATATATAAAAATATTAATTTCGGTCCCAACAGTCTATCCATGTCGGACATGCAACATTAACATAAAAATGTGGACAAAGTATGATAAAATATCAAAAGAAAAAAATTTAAAACATGCACTTAATATCTAACATATACATCTGTACTGTAACATATTGTACTGTAACATATTATATATGGAAATTTCGTAGTCGTAGACTACGTAGCGCGCTGTTGTCACCAAGTATTAAGTTGTTGGCACAGGTTTAACGAAAATCTATACTTATATTATAAAGCTGAAGAGTTTGTTTGTTTGTTCGGTTGAACGCTAGGATTTCAGAAACTACTTGTCGGATTTAAAAATTGTTTTAGTATTGGATAGCCCATTTATCGAGCTATATAACCTCACGCTAAGGCCAATAGAAGGCTCTACGCCATTTCTAGTATTTCATAAATGTGTTTACGATCGAACAGTAGTTCTTTAGCATATATTATGTTGCACATCTGACAGGCCTGTTGGTCTAGTGGTTAGTGACCCTAACTGCTAAGCCGGAGGTCGTGGGTTCGATACCCACCCAGGACAAATCTTTGTGTGATGAGCATAAAGGTTTGTACTGTGTCTGGGTGTAATTTATCTATAAAATGTATGTATTTACAAAAAAAAATGTATTTAAGTAGTATATCAATTGTTTAGTACCCATAACACAAGCAAATATAATTGCTTACTTTGGGACTAGATGGCGCTGTGTGAATGTGGTAGAATATTATTATATTATATTATATTACATAACAAGACACATTATAATACATTGACATCGTCACAACCGTATGAAGCCATTTTCCCCTATATGATAATGAGCCCACAACTATGACTACAGTATTAGTAGCAAGGCTCTTTAGATTAAGTTAAGTATAAGTTTTTTTTTTTATATGAGACACAAGTTTGCCTGTGTCACCGCTTTCGGAACCAGGAACATAAACCCTGAACTTATTATTAACTTATTTATTGCACCAAGATAGGTAGATAGATAGTGGAAAATAATGTTTGCAGTACAGTTCTGAACCTACATATGTTTTTACCGATAAATTTAATCCTCTTTTAGGTCTTTTTCTTTATGACAAAATAAGTAAGGCATTATCCATTTATTAATGTCATTATATTTGTACTCATATGTTATATGTAGCATGAAGAACCTATGCTTCACCTTACGAGTTTACTAAGTTCCTGGTTCTGACGCAAAACGCCAATACAACTTCGCATAATAACAATCTCTCATAACGTTAACTTCGAAGAACATCAACTCCACAAAAAGCATATTTTTATTTTTTTTGATAATTATGACATTTTGCTGGCTTTGCTTTTTTAAATAGCTAATTTAAAAAAGTAAACATTTTTCGAAATTGACGTTTTAAGAAGTTTTTTATTTGTAATTTTTGTGATTATTATTGGTACGTGTATCACGTTGATAGATTTTTTTTAAATATAATCAATGTTCCGCCTAAGAGGCATACAATTAGTTTTAATGCAAATATAATTTAAAAAAATTACATTATGCAAAGTTGTTTATCTAGGAAAACGTTCCTGTGACAGAACCAATATAATTATATTACGTATTAACGCCGGCGCTTGCATGTAACACGGCTAGAAAATAAAAATACAAATACACAGGTATTCGATTACATAATTTATTTTTCTTCACCAAATTTAACACATTATACTTAAAGTAATTAATAAATAATTTAAATAAAAATCACCACAACCATAACACTCTTTAATTTTCAAATTGAATAACGTTTTCTATCTGACGAATGTGTCTGAGATCGATAATATAAGCCAAAGTTATCGACTATTTACTACCTTTTAACGATTTAAGCAATACTAGTTTAAAATACATTAAGCTAAATAATTATATGCAGTTATCGAGATATTTAAATGAGATAGTTGAAGGAAACAAGTATATATTGATTGGCTTTTGATCTAAGTTATAGTAGCCCAAAAATTTACACTAACGTTAAATATTTTTTTATTTAAGATAAATAAATAGATAAGGTAATTATTTTATACAAATGTGATCATCTCTCAGCTCTCTAGATGGAGGAGAGGAGACCCGAGTCCAACAGTGGTACATTAATGGGTTGCTGATGATGATGATGATAAATGTGATCAAGTTGTGTTATCATTATTTTTTCCTTTTTATATAAATGATGTTATCACCATTTTGACGTTTTTATAGAAATACTATGATCTGTTATCATAATTTTGACGTTTTTATATAAATACAATGATTTGTTATAATTTTGACGTTTTTATAATATATAAATACTATGATCTGTTATCATAATTTTGACGTTTTTATATAAATACAATGATCTGTTATCACCATTTTGACGTTTTTATATAAATACTATGGTCTGTTATCATAATTTTGACGTTTTTATAAAATATAAATACTATGATCTGTTATCATAATTTTGACGTTTTTATATAAATACAATAATCTGTTATCACCATTTTGACGTTTTTATATAAACACTATGGTCTCTTATCATCATTTTGACGTTTTTATATAAATACTATGATCTGTTATCATAATTTTGACGTTTTTATATAAATACAATGATTTGTTATCATTTTGACGTTTTTATATAAATACAATGATCTGTTATCACCATTTTGACGTTTTTATATAAATACTATGGTCTGTTATCATAATTTTGACGTTTTTATAAAATATAAATACTATGACCTCACGATTTGATAGACCGGTTGTATGAAAAATAAAGAAATTTATTTTAGATAGGTTACATGTTAACATTTACTGCTTAAAACCTACACAATTGATTGCCTAATAGAAAATGACTAAAGCTTTATATTAGTTTAGTGAAACTATTTTTTTTTTTCATATATAAATTGTTTTTCTTGGCACTAAAATGGATGACATGGATCCTAAGAACAGATCTTCGTATGTCTTACATTTTTAGACTTGCCCATACTGACCGATCTAAATGTATAAACACTATGATTTCAAAACATCGGTCTGTCTTTATTCATGTAAATACTATAGTCTGTTATCATCATTTTGATGTTTCTTATATACATACTATGATCCCTAAAAATCGTTTTGACGTTACATATATAAATACTATAATCTTAACATCTTTTTGACGTTATTTATACAAAATATACTATATTTCCAAACATCGTTTTGACGTTAAATATATAAATACTATGATCTTAACATCTTTTTGACGTCATTTATACAAAATATACTATATAATCTCAAAACATCGTTTTAACATTACTCTGCTATCATCATTTGGACGTATTTTATATAAATATATTTATATGATCTGATAACACAACTTCGACGTTAGACAAAATTACTGAAATATTATACTTGAGCAAAAAAATATTGTTAATGTCTACAGAAACAACTATCAACAACATCAATTAGAAATCGCCACCCTAAACAGTGGCAAACGTCTCACTACTAACATATGGTCACTTAAACCTTTTAGGTATATTCTAACGCCTAACAAAATACATAGTAACACATACGAAACAACATTGATCCCGTGACATAAGATCGCTATAAATCAGCAGAACAAATGCTCCGGGGAAATTGATGCCAAGACACTTCAGAACCGCATCCACCCGAAGCAAAACATATATCTATCATCATTCCAGAAATAAAACGCCTCGTTTACTTCAAGCCCCACACCTTTCAACAGAAATACAAACAGAAATCAGCATAAGTTAACACATATATAAGTTAATCAAATAATAAAGGTATCAGTTGGTTAATATAATTCCAGACAATAACGCCTTTTAATTTGGCAGTATTAGTCACTAACTAACTACTGAGTATATATGAGTATGTATATACCTAGATAGTATTTTAATACACTTTTGATCAAATTTAACATTTGCAGAATGTTCATCATCATCATCATGTCAGCCCAATGACACCCACTGCTGGACATAGGCCTCACCTATTTTCCGCAACACAACGTAATTATTGTGGGTAACTTCACTTTATTTAATGCGGCACAAGCCATTTTAGTATTGTATACTTGGGATGACTTATTTGTTAATAATATAACGACTTATATTTTTTTATTTAAATGATTTATTATTATAAATCATATAATATAAAAAATAATTTAGACCATCTCGAGATTCAACCGGCGCAGGATGTGCCTATTATATTAGAAATATAAAATATAAAAGAACAGACTGGACTGATTTCAACGGGACTTTTAGTGGCGAATAGTTAAAGTCACAAGGAGTAATTTAGGCTACATTGATTTTGGAAAACATATCAGGTTACCGAGAAAAACAAAAAAAAGGGTTAAGAGCATGTCGGATCATAGTCAATGTAAAAAAAAGCGTATTTTCATAGCGCTTACGTTCTTTTGTTGAGAAGCGCAGCTTTTCGGCAATAACTCAAAAACAGTATATCCGATCATGTTCAAGATAATTTTGGTTGGAAGTATTATTAACTTTAAACTTTGTGATTTTTCAGATTATTAGGTATTACGGTTTAGAAAATCGAGAATGACACAATTTCTGCTACTTTCGGAAAGTTTCCGAAAGTATTCACATCATCATCATCATCATATCAGCCTATCGACGTCCACTGCTGAACATAGGCCTCACCTAATTATTCACATAATCAAAGTTAATTCATATTTTTTAAAAGATCTGATGGTGTATGTGTCACTCGTAAATGATTGCTGAAAACAAAATTTTCAGCTTCTGTTACATGTATGGAGTGCCACACTTAATTTTTTTTATTATTATTTAACTACCAAACCTAGTAGCGGCCCACGGAAGACACATTCTCCAAATATGTTTTGTTGTTATTTCAAATTGTTATTGTGTAAAGTTAAGAAGACCATTCAGCCAAATTAATCTTTCAACTTTTTCGTATCATGAATGATAAATGTAATTTATTAGATATTGTTGTAGGTATATAACTAATATTCTTTCTGTTTTCTTTTTTTTTTACCTAGTGTTATCTACCTAGTGTTCTAATAGTTGCCACTTATACTGTGAATGATGTGTACACCTATAATTGGCATACATATCAGAACAGTACCTAGTTTTCTCTTAGTTTTAAGAAATAAATGTGTACAGCTATAGGTGTGCCTTATTAAATAAATAAAAATAAAATTTCATAAATACTTCGAGTAGTTTTTGATTAAAATGCCTGTGACATACGGACGAACGGACGAACTGACATCACGAAACTATAAGGTTTCCGGTTTTGCCATTTTGGCTACGGAATCCTAAAAAGAGAAAAAAAAATATTTTCTATTAGGAATGAAATCATATGATACGGTCCTGTGCACCAGCGAAAATCTCTAATTTAACATCCTGCAGCGTATGAAAGTCGTTTATCGGTCAAAAGTGACTTGTACCGCATTTAACGTGTTACCTAGCATTAGTCAAGGTCGTTTCTGGTTTAATATCGAATGAGTTTGGATGAGCTCTGTTCAATAACGACTGCCGATGAAGTTTTTGGAAATTCTTCTTCAATATTGTTTTAGAAAATCTCAGTCTAATTAATATTTTGACAAACCAAAAGCAGGTTAGTAGAAGGGCGCTCAATTACACACTGAAATTGTGTGGCAAACTAAACCGCGATCATATTTCAAAGGTCCATGATTCTTTAAATAAAAATACGATCAATGCAATTCGTATATAACCATAAAACGTCTGGCTATTTATAAACTCTCGAGTATAAAATGATGATAGGGGGTGGGGAGGTAGGCGGGTAGAGGGTTAGAGGTTTTCATATATTTGAAGTAACCCTACTACTGTACTACTTTTGGTCTGTCGGGATTGAAGGCATTAAATCGCACCTAGCGCGATAATATCACGCGAAAATATATTTTGGATTATAATATGTCATATCATGTCCACGATAATAAGTGGACAGGGGCAGGACATAAAACAATATACTGCGGCGGTAACCACTGTGGGGTGGCTGATGGGCCGCCTGCCCGTATGCCACTTCAGGCAATAAAAAAAAACGACTTTCTCTTGTACTAAAACTTAAATCTCTAGCATTTTATTCCAATTCGCTGCTGAGAAGAGCCACATGCTACATTCTACATACTACATTTAAAGCTTCATCAGTCAACATAAAGCGTAGGTTAAACATTGATATATAGATATACACATAAACACAACATCATGGTCACTAGGACTGAATAACACGACTTACCTTTACAAATGTTTGTGCATCCATGCTTCCGTATATGTTTTGAAAGTCACAGCGGAGGTCTTCAAGCACTAATACGAGGATTTATAGTCGCTTTATAAAAGCTCTTAGATAATCACTAAGAGCTAACAGAGTCTCATGTTTTATATAACTTTCCAAATATTCAAGAAAACGTAATATCTTTTCTACTCAATTTATGTGCAGAATTTCAATAAATTGTTGGTATTAATACAACATGAATTAAAAAAAAAACCGCCTTCAACATCTAAATTTATATAATTTCTTAACTAAAAAAAAGAAATATAAAAGTATAATCAATTACCTAAAATAACATAATATGGCAAAAATTATTTGAGGTCTGTTTTAGCCATAATATTTACTACCTGAAATATTATTATAAAGAGGAAAGACTTGTTATTTTATGTTTGTAATGAAAGAAACTATTTATGAGCAACTCTTTATAAAAAATGATTTACAAAGGAAGTCTTTAAAAGACTTAACGTTAAAATGATCCGATGCGAATAAGTATTCGAATAAAAGAATTAACAATACCGCACCAACCCCTCACAAATACTTAACAAGCCCAGTTGGCAACTAACAAAAGACTTGTATTACAAACCTAATTTGACAAAATAATCGGACAACCGGTCTGATTATTCAAAACGACTCAAAAGACATCTGAACCGGTCTAACATCGTACTCACAGTGGATAAGCAAAATGTATTATAACTTTTATTACAAGTAGAAAAGTTCTTTTTAGATGTTTTATAATATTTCGCCCTTGATAAGGGATTAGTACTAATATGGTAGTATTAACATGTCCAATACAAAATTATGAAGAATCGCTATATACGTACGTTACCCTTACATGACCGTAGGTAATAAAACTATACACATGGTCAGCAATTACGTTTATCTTAGACATCGTTTGCTTATGGAAAACTGGAATCCATCTTAAAAACCGAACTCCCCTAATGTCTTAAAACTCAGAACTTTTTTTTTAAGATACACCACATTAATTATTCAAGACTAACTACTACCTTATTCAAGACTACATTGCAAGTATTCACTGTTGACATATTTACGATAGGAAGTTAATGATAATATTATAGATCTTTGAAACCACCATCTTACTTTTTAAACCAAGCCTTGCCTTTACTCTACACCAGGGTTAAGGTTTGGCTTTGCCTTGGGTCTGATAACTTTTTACAGCGAAAGCGTTTTGATCTTGTGATTCTTAGCCACCAATTTTACATAAAATGTTTTTTGTGGGATCTCATTTATTTTTGAAAGGTTTAAGAAAGCATATTTCGCGTGTTTACAAAGAGGAAGTGAGTTTAAAATTTCCTTTGGCGACTACTAGTTAATACTCGTAATAAGACCAGTCTTTGCCTACATAATATGCTACTTGAAATAAAAATCTGATAAAAAAAAATTTTAAGAACCCTAGAGGCATCCTTTATTACAGAATATGGTGATTTATATAGAATATATTATTAAGAGTATCATGAGTTTCTCACCAGATAGCTCTACCATTTCACCGAATGAAGTCGGTAGTTTTGATGAGATCAGATTTTCTAGACTTATTACTTATTCCTTAAGATATTTCAGTCTTATTCAACCATGGCGCTATTGATATTAGTTTTACTTTCAGTTAAAAGTTGATTTTATTAAAAAAAAATCCAAAGTTTAATAAAAAGGATTAGTTGCCTCGTGAAGTTATCATGCTCATTTTTCATGCTTATTGCTGCTACGCGTCGAACGAATATTGCCGAATATCAGTAGTTTATGTACCTATTTGGTTCTTTTTATTAATGAATGCAAGTCGACGGTGATACACTTCAAATAACGGTATGACCAAGTCTTTAAAATTTTAATATAACATGGTATAACTATTGTAATCGAATCTGCAACTTATTCTGAACAAACTGATTTCAGGTTTCGCATTAAGAAGGAATAAAGGTGTAAATGTAGTTATTTTTTAATGTGTCTAAATTTTTGTCCTGTTGGCGAATAAAAAAGACGTAGTGAAATAAAAATCAAAGTTTAGAATTTCCATCATTGCAAAAACATGATGAATGTCAGTGGTATATTGTGGGGCCAGGTTTCAATAAACAAAAACGAATGTTTGTACATATGAATACTAAAATGTAGACATATTTTTCTTAGAACATGTCCAAATTTTAACAATTCGATATTAAAACGATTCATTTTTGTATATTTAACTAGCTATAGTTGGACTTACAAACAGTAGTAATATGGCAATAAAATGCCATAGTATTACTGAAAGCAAGTAATTTAAATGTTCACTTTTTTTACACCAAAAGCCCACGTAGTCTTTAAAAACGATCTGTAATATAGTCATTTCTTTTTAAAGATACTCAAACACGATGCGTGCGAGCGAGAAACATATATATTGGACATACATTTTACAGAATAACGTGCGTATTAAATTAAGGAACAGTTAACATTTATTCAAAACTTTCTAGTAGAAATAACTCTCCTATACCCAATGTATCAAAGATTTGCAAAACCTGTTAAATTTAAAAATGATAATACATATATCAATTAAGTGGGCTCGAGTCATTTATACCATTCCATTCAAACATAGAAAGACAAAACACCGTTTTCTAGTACACAATCCTAATATCGTAGTAAATCATAATAATAAGTTATCATAATATTAATTAAAAACTTCATATAAAAAGCACACAGATAACGAAAACAAGTAAGTAAATAAATATTCGCAACGCTACGCGTCGGCGCTTTAAACTGTAAAACACAAAATAAGTTGGAAAAGGCCAGAAAAAAGAAAAAAGGTTATATCCAAGTTGTGCTCATCTATTATTTACATTATAAAGCCTAAGAGTTGGTTTATTTGATTAAACGCGTCAATATCAGGCAATACTGGTAACCGATTTAAAAAAATATTTTAGTGCTAGATAGCCTATTTATCGAGGCATAAATAGCTATATAACAATACGATACAGCCAATAGGAGCTCAGTAGTGGCCAAACCAAGATCGACGGGAGCGAAACCCCGCGCGACTGTAAAACATATATGTAAGAAAATCCAGCCCGGACTACTTCTGTGTTCAAGGGATCGATCAGGATACAGGCAAAAAGGGTATTGGGTTTTTCTGTCTTAAAATTCTCAGTATTCAGGAGTCCAGAACTGTGACGGTTAATGGCAATACCTCTGCCTACGCCGTCCGAGAATGATGCGTAAAGAAATGTTAGTTAAATGTTTAGTTACTGAAATAATAGCAATATCTTAACGCTATTTTAATTCATAAAGTGATGTAAGTAATTTTTCTTGCAATAGATTTTGTTTCATGGTTGTGCGAGTGTATAAATATGGGAATATTCTGAAAAAAAAAAAGTACAAAACAAAATAAAACATAAAAAAACATCGCTAGGGATTAGCCAGATTATCGCGAGGGCTGGATTCGTCCTAGGCTGATAACATACGAGTGTTTGCGCAAGCTTTAAAAGAATTTGTATAATTAGCTCAAGACACTATTTCTCTTTTAGTTTTGCAACCTATGTCTCTGCATCACCCTAAGGTTGGCAGGTAGACAATGCCTTTGGTATTAAGCCAGCCATTGTACCATTATTGTGAATAAAGATTTAAATAAAAATTTCTAAAAATAAACATAGCATTCTTTTTCCCGAAGGGGTAGCCAGAGGTTTTTCTCACCCACATTTCGCCAGCTATGTTTGGTCCCATGAAATAGGGAGGGAGCCTATTGTCATCTACCGGGAACATTTGTTTACCAAACTCCGGGAAAATCTCAATACTGGAATTTCATGATAGAAAAGCCCAATACCATTTTCACCCGACCCGGAAATCGAACCCGGGACATATTGCATAGCAGTCGTATACACTCCCCGCTGCGCCACCAAGGTAGTTATAAACAAAGTATCGAAACTGATTCTGTCTGATTGTGCTGGGGCTTAACCACTGAACGAGTAATGATATTTTTTCCAAGAATGAAGTTAATTAGTTTTAATGACATATTCCTCATGCCCTCCACTGCAACTCCAGTTAGCTAGGATTAACAGCGATGACCCTTGCGAACACAGAGTTTTAACATTCGGCAGTCCCAGGGAATGCCTAACCTACTGCCTTGGAACCCGCAACAAAATTAATCAGAATTAAATGGAGGAGTTGGAAAGAAATTATCCACTTCGCTGCACACAAAAGCAGGAGACAAAAGTAATCTGTATAGGATCTAATCCTATTAGCGTATACATTATACGCGAGCTATATTACGTCTGATTACAGTAATAAGTATGGCAAAAACGCTTAATTTAACGCACAAAAATATAAGAAAGTCGCGGGCAGATATTGGGCAGCTATTATAGTTATTATCGCGCGCACGGCGATTGAGCAAATATTAAATACAATTAATAACATGAAAGCTAAATTAATTTTTACTTTTTATGTAAAGAGCTTCTTCTACCGTCATCTATACTAATACTATAAAGCTGTAGAGTTTGTTTGGTTGAACACTAGGATCTCAGGACTCTACAAGATCCGATTTGAAAATTCTTTTAGTGTTGGATAGCCCATTTATCGAGAAAAGTTATAGGCAATATAACATCAGGATACGGCCAATAGGAGCTGACCAGTGGCCAAATAAAGAACTAGTACTTAGTAAGTAGTAGTAACTTAGTAAGAAATAATTTTGTGTGATAGCAGGCAGCAGCAGCACTCTACTAACTCACACAAATCTGATCACGCTATTGTTCCATGCAGAAATCGAACCAACAACACTGATCATTGGTTCTCACTTAGACCGATAATATACCTAGTATTAAAACGCTATTTTATATATATTTTTATAACCTGATTTAGAACGCCTTTATTTAGGAACTTGAGCAATTTATTTTTAATTTCAAATACATATTTTTATTATTAAAAAAATATAAAAAAACAATATACGCGAATTATTAATTGCAGCAGATTATTTGGCTGTTACATTTTATTTGGCTGGCTGAGGCTTCTAATAGACGATCGCTAGAAATAATTGCGCACACTATACAAAATAATATAAATAGTTTATCAAAAACAAAAAAAAAAACAAAAAGAAGACGTTTAAGAAAATAATATGAGGATAGAAAAATTAAACCGCTCAGCATGAACCTGTAAAACGCGTCAAAAATATTTGGAGGCGAATAAATATTCGCGAAACAAATATCCGCGATCAATCGAACGAATATTTGATACAGTAAGGTACCTATGTACTAGAAAACAGTAAATTTTGTCGGAAATAATTGTAAGGAATGGGGTACATCGAATCCGAGCACCTGCTGTAAAACACTGCCTAACTTACACATTGAACATCAATATTTTTAACATATCAAAGCGTGAGCCTACCCAGAGAGGCGAAAAGTTGACCTCGTTATCTGCCTACTATCGTTTTCATTTCATACCATTTAGTATGCCCGCCATGGAGACAGGGTGTGGGTATTGACTTTACATTAGAACAGGCATGTCAAACCATAAAAACGCATTTACAATTCTTTACACTCTAATTTTTTAGTACTGTATGTAGGTATTTCACTAAAAAAGTTATCGTTTTTGAAATTTAAGTTGATTAAATGACAGTTCCTACCATTAGTGAGCACATAACTTTGTAGTATCGTAGTATATAGACATGGATGACTTTATTTTAATTTGCATTTCTGAACGCACTCGGCCATCTCGTGTTTAGGTTATGCGTTAAGGTTTTGACCTAACAGGCACAACTATCATGCAAACCCTAGCGTGTATGGTGTAAAACTGTTAAGTTATGGTTGCATGAACACGCTTAACATTACATGTATGCCCACCATAAGAGTGAGTTTTTTCCGGACTGATGTTACATAAAGATTGTGCATCTACCTATACGTAAATATTTATTCTATCTTAAAGCCGTGCTACATGGTTATAAACTTGCCTTCCACAGAGGTGACCTTGGTGGATTCCAACCGTGCAGCCGGCTATTGTAAACCAAATTTCATACAAACTACGCGGATGTCAACCAAGCTCCCACCAAGATCACTCTGTTGGAACGCAAGTTTACAACCGTGTGGCACAGCTATTATAGCTATCCCGTTACCTACTATACTCTGTCGATTCGATAATTTTCTTTTTGACAGTTGGTGAGTATCCAAATTAGTGATGCCCACGTTACCGATTCGATTTAAAATAAAAACGATTTTATTTTAGAAGTATTTTTAATCGATTCGACACGTCGCAATAGTTTTAATTTGCCACTTAAACTATAATATATTCGAATTTTTGAGTATTTATGTGTTCATTACCTGCACCATGCATTACCACGCACTTGAATTTCAACATTTTGATGTTATTCATTGCAAATAAACCGATTCATAGATATACCTAATCAAAACACTTCCAATAGTTTACTTCTAATTAATCACAATGCTGTCAAGATATTTAACCTCTTCACTATGTACGATAGTACCTGTATTTTTACGTATAACAAAAATAATTTATTTTGCCAAAAATACTACATTGTCAGTATTATGCTAGACATAATACTGACAATGTAGTGTAATGTAATGTGTGTGTGCTGTGTAATGTAGTGTCAAAATGGTTAAAAAATAGTTTAATTAAATGAATTTAATAAATAAAATATGCAACTTTAATTATAAGTTACATAATAGTTTAAAAAATATACTAACCCTGCCCTGCATTAACATTTTGGAAATCTACAAATTTGTCCGCAATCACCCAGAACTATACAGTAAAAGAGAAGACAAAAAAAAGAAATATTCCCTGCGTCACAAAAATAGACTTAACCTCCCGACATCTAAATTAGCCATGCATTCTACAGGCCCACATGCTATGTCAATTAAAATATATAATAAACTTCCAGAATATATCAAAAACGAAAAAGTAATCCAAAATTTTTATATGAACTAAAAAATATATTGATAAATAAAACATATTACAGTAAGTATAAAGGAATATGTAAATGACAAAAACCTAAAATGAAGAATCATAAATAAATAATAATAATACGATAAAAATAAAATTACAAATAAAAAAGTTATAATTAGGTAAGTATTCTATTTAATTTAATTTTATATAAGAATTTTACATTTGAATTTTATGTACCTACTTATTAAACTATTTTAATGCATGATAGCTTAATCTCTCCTCTCTCCTACGTTTGCCTTACCCGACAGGGTCCATAATATGTTTCTTACTTATAAATAACATCTATAATAGTTTATGGTGTGCAATAAACGTATTGAGTATAGTTTATTCACCCCGCGTTTTAAAGTAAAATTTTACTAACGAGTGCGTAGTTACGTTCTAGGCGAGCTGTCAAAAAGAAAATAAACGAATGGACAGAGTATAATATACATTTCAATCACTTAAAAAAATAAAATTTATTGCACATTCGTACAGGACCCACAGTGCGCGAGTCCGACTCGCAGTTGACCAGTTTTTTCACAATAGTTACATCGATTTGTAACAGTATGTATGAGTACTTGCCCAGCACTAGTCATATTAACCTGACATCTGTCATTTTAATCAACTTATATTTTAAAAACTATTTAAAGCTTTCATTATGTCACTTATTAAATACAACAATATTATTACTGTTTAATAAAATATGCCACGTTCATCAATAAAGGTTCACCCACACCTGAAATTTGACACGAAACGTTTGTTTATCCTACCCTGAACCAAAAGCTGGGTACGCCCACGCTTATGAAAACAAGGCAGTTCACACACCAATTTATAGCTATCATTCCACAGTAACATTACATTCAGAAAATCTAGAATATAATAGCAGCATAGAACGGTGACTATGTTGGTGATGCCTGATACAATCTCATAAAAAAACTATTAAATATTATGTGATTGCAATGATATCACGCCATGCTTACGAGTAAGTGCAAATTTTCTCGTTGATCCTCTATAAGAATCAGTTTTTAAAAAAACATGATGAATCGTATAATCTCAGAAAGAATTAGAGTAGAGAAGATATAACTCAAAATATGTAATGCTCTGCATCACCACAAAAGGTATTACTGTAATCAATGTTTTCGATAGAATATCTCATTTCATTTATTATTAAAATTTTCAGACAAGGTAGGTATTTGACAAATCTTTTAACAGACGTTCAATAATAATAAATTTGAAAATATATGTGTGTCATTTTACCACACCCAATATAATATATCGAAATCTGCCATTAAACATAAGAATGACATAATAATTACAAGAGAATATCTTACTTCTTATCTAAAGTAAGTTCAAAGGCCTATGACCCACACTCCGTATCACGGCTGTACTATTACGGTCAGTAAACCCACACATTGTATAAAAAATCACCAACAAATACTCGCAGTTTTCATTGAAATATGAATGCTAAGAAATGACACGTGCATGATGACAAGATTCAAAACATTTAGCCTTATATTTATTTCGTGTGTGAATCACCTTACAAATAAATAAGTACCTACGTACTAAGCCCACACATACATGCATGTCTCTGAACTGCTACAGTGATCAACTAAAATAAATTTTCTTGTAAAAATGCTCAAAATCATAGCATTCTGAGTAGATTTCCCAACAAATAAATTGACATTAAATTGATTTTATTTCTGAAATGTTAAGTAGGTTTAGTTCAAACTTCAAATAGATAAGATACTTACTCAAAACCGTTCGCAGCAGTAAATAGAATATACACATTGTTTACACATGACTTTACTATTCGAATCGAATACATCGGGCGACTGGAAAGTTTTCGAAGCTTCAATTTGTCAACACTAGTGTAACCTATCCTCCTCCTATAAAAACAGGCGGTAATTTTTGCCTAATATCTACTCCAAAGTAAGTATATTAGATTATATATTTGATTTTCGAACTTTATGATATAGAGTTTAAGGTCTGGGGAAGGAGGAAGGAATTTTTAACGACGACATACCACACGGGTATAGCCACACGGTAGCTAGCTCACTAGTCATATTTAAATACAATTCAAGAATAGCTTGTTTTAATTGGTAAGATTGAACTAATGAGAGAAGTGAAACCCTTATTATCATGAGAACACACTCATTATAACTGGTTCTTTACATTGGATTCTAACAACATGACGACTTGTGACAGTTGTGTCAACGACTGGTCTCAAACCTATTTTATGCGATTTAAATAAATATGGGATCGCACTTGACAGTATTTGTCGCAAACTTCAGTCGAATATGCACATTTTTGTACAGCTAGCAGAACTAAAGTAGGCAAAAAAAATCGTTTCGTTATTTTGGTACAAGTGTTAATTTAATTGTTATTGATTTTTCTTCATATTGTCCTTTTTGTTAGTTTTATTGTTGTTGTTATTACTTACTACCACTACTTATTCAGAAAATAAAGATCTTCAAACTGAAAAAGAATTTATGTACTTGTAATGTGTTTTGTTTTTTGTACACCCTACTTGTAAGATATGAAGTTGTCTTTAAATGGAAAACAAAATGGCGTCTTGGTTTGACAGTCCCATACTTATTTTAATCGCATAGTACAAGATAATTTTTATTGAATTGTTGTTGTCCATCTGCCCTAAGATATCTCTATTATTTTATAAACTATTGGATCATGTATAATATTTTCTATTTTAATTTTAATGTGCTATTTTTATTCGTAGTGCCTGCCTACGTAATTTTTCATAATTATTTTTTCCAAATAAATTTTATTTCATCACTGTAACTGATCAGAGTACAAAAATTGGGCTTGATTCTTTCATTATTTATCTGTAATGAAAGTATTTTTACTAATTTAATACTGGCCGCTTGCACAATGCACACTGATTTTCAGCCAGACATTTAACACCAATTAATTTATAGGGAAAAGAAGACTTATAATAGAATTAGAATAATGAATTAAGTATCCGGTATTATATTGGATACACAACACTGATAAATTTACTTCCATTACATTATGTATAAAAAATATAATTACCTCCAATAGTGTCGTTGTTGCCATCAGGATTCTCCAATAGTTGATAATCCGATGTGTTCTCCAGACCTTCAGCAATTGTCTGCCATGCTTCTTTGGAATTACTGTTATTGCTGCTCTGGTGTATGTTGTCCACTTCACTCTCTCCCAGACTGTTCTCTCTCTTCAGTCTTGGCTTTTTCTCTTCACCTTCTTGGTATGTTCTGCGTTTCCTCTTGTATGGTGTGAATAGTCGAACCGGCCCCAATGCTGTGAAAAGGACTTATATAATGTCGACCAATTTTGTATATCTATAATGTAAGAACATACATAAAAACAATTGTTTGGGAGGAACCAGAAGTGGACCATGAGATAATAATAATGATGACAATAATATATTTCAAAGACTAATTCAAAGAATTGAAAAAGGCATAAAAATTTTTAGTAATGCTTTTTCTCAGAAAAAATTATGTGATAGAAAGTAATTAAAAAAAAAATATTTCATCAACCGTAAATTCCATCCGTGCGAAGCGAGGTGGATCATTAGGGAGTATACCTTTGTGGTACATATGCTTAAGGTGCAAGAGGAGGAGCTTATAGAGGACAACCTTACTAGAAATTCAATAACAAAATTGTTATGCTAGTTACAATTTTCCTGCTGCTAGCAAGAGAAAGTCAGTGATAGGAAATATACAATAAAAAAAAATAATAATAATAATCTACAACCCATCATATCCTGCTGCTGGCTATCACCTCAAACAGCAGGTATATTCAGCTACTGTTATCACACTGGCCAGATGGATTGGCATGAACTTACAAGCCGATTTTTCCTTTGCTACGCTTCACTTCGCACAGGTGTATTTAATTATAATTTATTACTCTAACAGTGTCAAATTACCTTAAAAAAATTCAATAGTAAATTCAATATCTCTATTTGAGATATTGAATTTACTATTGAATTTTTTTAATTTGATTAATTAGATTTAAAGTAGTATGTACAGTTTACACTTTACTTCCCTTGATCGTGGAGTTAGTGTTTCTAGAAGTAAAATAGTTAAAAATACCAGGCAAAGTTAAAATGTTAATATAATACTTACCTAGTTTTCTAAAGAATTTTACCACTTTTGACATCGTGATGCAATGTATAACTCTAGGCATACGAATATCGCACCAATATTATGAATAATATTGCAAAACAGCCATATTTATACTGTCACATGACAGGAATGACCTTTCTATATAGGTACACTTCTGTATTATTTAGAATTTCAAAATAACTATTATGTTTGACATTGTCTGTTCAAGACTGATGACAAGTTGGATAAGAAAAATTTACATTTGTTGTTGTTGCAATTGAATAGATTAGATGAATTGCAATCACATTATTCATTAAATAAATGGGTCATGTTTTATTCCAAACAATTTTCCAAAGAATAATTTAAGATGTCTTTATTATACACAGATAAGACTGAATACATCTTCAGCATTTTAAAGCACACATCATGGTACCTGTTAAATTAGTTCTTTGTAATAGGTATGCATTCTAGTTACCAAATAAACTATACTACGTATTTCCAAAATATATGTCATTATATAGCTTTAGTTCCATCAGCTTAGAATAATATTTTAGCAGTTACTATTAACTTCCTACTACCCTACTGCTAGTTAGGATTAATTATTGTTAAATTATTAAAGTAGACCTAATCAAAAGCATCAAAAACATACTGCAAGATGAACAAAGTGAAGCTAAAGAGGTTCCTTGTGTATTTTAGAAATTGAATATATTATTATATATATATATAGGACATTGGATATCAGATAAAATGTGCTAACAAATTTTCAATGCCCTTTGTTAAGAATTTTCTAGAACACCTTTTCAGTCCCGTAAACAACATTTTAAAAATTATCATTTTGGTTTATGAATAACACATAATGTAAATGTAAGCAGGAGGAAAATCATTTGTCATGGCTGACTGTTACAGAGTGCTTATCTCAATCTAGATAGGAGCTGTGGTGTTCGAGAAACAGTCTGGAATATTTTACTTTAATATAAAATGAGTTACAAAAAATCTAGAAGTCAAAATGTGAACATGTACTGTTATAGATTTCAGTGCATCTTCAGTGCATTTGTGAAAGCACAAACAGTATTTAAGAAAAAAAAACTTGACATCATCATGCAGCAGTGGACATTATTGGGCCGATATCCCAATAATGTCCACTGCTGCATTTGTAAATTTATTTTTCTAATCAATACTTAATGTAAACCAATCATAATTAATAATAGCTAAATCAATATTCCTAAGTCATTTAAGTATATTAAATGCCTCAAATTGAAACAGTTTGTGACTCTGAAATTTTGTTTTGCATTTCAGTTACTCTGTACTCAAAAAAGGTCAGACAAGACGCAACTGCATGCAAATATTGTTGACAGTTGCCTCGGAAAAACCAGTAAGTTTACAGTTTATTGATTCCTTTTAGGTCCTACTTGAATAAGTAGGTAATTTCTTTGTATTATCAAAGGCTTCTTTGATTACAGCCTAAACCTAATACATAATAGATTTTGAAAGACCTAGCTCGCTAACAAGAATTTTATATTCATAATCGAGTCTTTTCAATAAGCACCTAGATCAAAGTTAAACCATGTCTGGCAGTTTGTTTATTAAATAAGGTTTACTGTATGAATGTATGAATTTAAGTGTGTTATTTATGTGTCTTTCCCTAATTTTTCTGATACTGATAAGTTGAAATATGCAGCAATTACTTTTAAATTACTTGTTTCTAGTTTCCATGTATGCTTTGACACTATTTTATTTGCAGAATTGTATCAACAAAACAAATAAAGATATCTAAATCTGTCCAGGTTGCAAATACATTAGTGTATTTAAAGAATTCTATTCTTAATTCATATAAACATCAACATAACCTATATTTGCTCGGCTTTTGGTTGTTGTAAAGTACTACTTGCTAAGTAAAGATTGTAATTGAACATTATTACATTCACAGTATGATGTAGTGTATATTTATTTAATACTGATTTAAATTATTGCTCTTATAAGTGATAAGAGAATATTAATTGATTTGCATAGGTTATGTTGTTGTAAATTCTCTTAGGTATCACAATGAAAAGTGTTTTCCTACCAGACTGGTCATCACAGCAAGCACCACAGGTGCAGCTTGTAGCATGAGGGGTCAAAATCCCTTCATCAATCAGTGCTTGAATGCTTCTTCCTCCAAACCTTATGGACCTCTTCCAATCTTTGCTAGAAGCTCTTCCACACAAGGCCTCAAATTCACTTGGTGTATACCAGTCCACACCATATTTGATGCATCTGCCACGTCCTCCTGACCCAAATCTTTGTTTGTGCAGTTCTGCTGAGGTGTTCTTACACCTGATGGGCAGAATGGGCATGTTCGCCGTCTCCTCCCATGACCGTGCGCTTAAGGTACGCGCATTCGGCGTACTAGAGTTGCTGTCTTCATGCCCTGGCCTCGCTGGAGGAGACGGAGGGTTCTGAATCACAATGTGAGTGGGCTTTATGTCATCTGTCACGGGTCCACCTGATATGAAACCGTTGTCTACACATATCATAGGCTTGAAGTGCGGTAACTGGTCCGATGTTATGACGTTGAAAGTCGTCCCAGTGATGAGTGTACCGACCGGTAACGACACTGGAACGGTGACCACGCCATTGGAATCACCAGATAATCGCGTACTTTTGATCCCACTAGCCAAAACAGCTTCGCCATCAGATCGTTCGGCATCGTGATCGGCCCCCGCCGACAGGGGATCGGCTTCGGAAACTTCGGTAATGTCCGGCATAACGACGTTGTCCGAAGCTCTGTTCTCGGCCATATCTTGTTTCCTCCCGCCCCTATACACACCCTCTAGGTGCTTTTTGTGTTATCACCAGAAACAGTAATATTATCAGATTGTAGACGGTAACACTAAGTAAATTTGCACATCGTTCACCCACAGTCCGCCATAATTAAAATCGAATAATGAAAAACAATTCACGTACGCTACTTAGGATAAAGCGGGAAATTTGAAATCCAAATAAAATCCTAAACATGTACTTAAACATTTAAATAAAAATATTATTAATGTATTTCTGCTGTTGCTTTTATTTATTTAACTATAATTATTCTTACTATCCTTATGTATAGTTGCTATTTCTATTAGATAAATTTGGTAGTGGGTTATTATTTTGGTAAATTCCACCATCATGTCTGTCACTATCAGAATTTTATTTTTATTACCTATGTACTTTTTTATACAAATAAGTTAAGCATTATTGACAAAAGATGGAGCTAGTATTGCCATCTAAAAATGTAGCAACATTTAAAATAGTATCACTTTGTCAATTTAATATTATTTATTTAGTCTCTATTAATAATTTAAGATAAGAAGAATAATAATAATTTAATTTATGAATAGATCTCGTAGGTAATCAAATCTCATAGGTAATGAAAATACTATGGTGTTGAAGAGTAGCCTGAGTTTCTTGCCAAGTTCTTCTCAGAGCTCAACATTGTCAGTGAACTGGCTATATGCGCCTATTACAATTTACACTACACGATATCTCGGGCCCTACCCGTAGGGACAGGGCAGTGTAAAAAGAAACAGGGAGTCAGGATCCCTAAACAGGGCGTACGAGTTGTTCCAATCTCCCTAGCTTCCTGCCGCTGCCCACTGGGTAGTGTAGGTAATAAGTAACAGGGAGGCAGGGAACTCAGCCGCTGGGGTGCGAGCGCAGATTTCACACGCCATTTTTTTATGCGTGCCGATGTGCGGTCAAAAATGTCGTGCGACGATAAAAACTTTGAAACGTAAAATTAAAAACATGCGTACCTTCACCACACGACAGACTGGGCCCGAGAAATCGTGTAATGTAATAGGCGGTTTCGGCAAATTTGCTGTCATCTTTTTTTGACTTTCACATCAGCAACCCATTTAGTCCCACTGCTGGGATCGGGTCTTCTCTCATCTAACTAAAGAGCTGAGAGGGTTTAGGCCATAATCCACTCACGCTGGCCTAGTGCGGGTTGGTGGATCAGACATAGGTTAACATACTCATAGAATTTCTTCTAGGGTATAGGTACCTATATGGGTTTGCTCACAATAATTTCCTTCGCCGTTACCAGATGGTAGGTCACTTGACTAGTAAATATAAATTCCACAAAGTGGAGTGCACATTGGTACTGCCGGTCGAGATCGAACTCGGACCGCGAGATTTGCACTCCGGTCCGTTATCCATTCAGGCACCATCGCATATACATATTTTATGAAGTGAATACCTATGTATCATGTATTTGATTCAAGGTGATTCATTCTTCTGCACATTTACAGCAGATTGAGAACTAATTACTTACTTATTCTACTCATTTCACCCTAGGGGCTACTTTCCTGCTGGGGTAACGTACACACTTCTTTTCCAAGTTAAAGCTTCTTCTCTTATCGTGTCGACAGCAAATCGTCTTAAATTGTATCAGCCCAAAATTTGGCCATGCTAACGCTGAGGTTGTATTTGGGCCTTAGAAGGAAAACGCCACAGCTTAGGTACATCAGATCCTCTTTTGGAACCATCCATGTGACTTTACTTTTTATGGAGTAACTGGTTAATATGCCAGTCCTCTCTTTCAGGTATTTCAATTTGGAAATGTTTGACGAAGTTAGTTTGTGTGTGAATGCCATTTGCTAGATTTTCAGAAAATTGTGAGTGAACACAGACTACTTCAGCATGTTCAGAGTATACCTAGGGTATGTTTGTGTATATAGTAGTGTATGCGCAGGTGTTAGCTTCTTTTTGCACGTGGTGGAGGAGTGGAGCGAGGTCAAGACAATGCATTTAGAGAGCATCACTTGGTGTGGAGCTGAATGCTACTTAAGCTTATCGATAGTTGCATTTTGGTTGGTTTTGTGTGACCATACTGCACAGGCTTGTGATTATCGGCTTTACTACAACCGTATATAACCAATGAGCTATTTTTGGTCATTTTGCCAAGAAACCCACAAACCCTTTAAATAATTCTAAGGGTAGGTAAGTCTGATCCACCAACCCACACTACGACAGCGTGTTTGGATTATGGCCTAATCCCTCTCAGCTCTCTACATAGATAGAAGAGAGGAGACCTGAGCCCAGCAAAATAAATGGGTTGCTGATGGAAGCTGGAAGCAGACTTCCGATTTGTATACAATAATATGCAAACCTGGTATTGCTCAGTAGAAAGTCAGTAGCCGTTTAGGTACTTATAGAACTTACCTGTTGAAAAAGTGCACCTAGGCTTTTTACCTACATCTCCTGGTTGTCGAAAATGATAGATTAGGCGCTAATCTTTAATTGAGCACAATTTCCTATTCAAAAACTGAATTTTTACAATACGCACTCAACCTAGAGGGCATGGGTCAAGAAGATTTACTAGTTATTAGTTTACTAGACTTTTACTAGTAAATACTATCATGTTTCCCATCCCATCTAAGCTCGGCATTCTTCTATTTCATGGATTTTTAACTGTGACTCTCACTCAGCTCATGAATAATTCGATGACGAAGCATCAGCTTTCTAGGTACTTTTTGGAAATCACAACACAAGGACAAAAATAAAACATAATATAAGAGTAATTACATTGAAACATTTATTATCTACGTATTACACAATTCACAAAAATCGACATATACTCTATTTTTTTTTTTGTAGATTTACAGACTTGTTTTGGATGGGTATAGTCTACCCGACGGCCTAGGTAAAGTTTTATAGCGGCAGCCAGCGAATCTCGAGGAAACTGTGCAGGGGTTATAAATATTCTAATCCAAAATATACATAAAAAACTTAAAAAAAGAAAACAAAACAAACAAGTTTATAAATAAACTCCTCTGGTTTGTTACGATTATGCAAATAATAAAGAAAAAATTATGTAATTGAACGAAAATATAGTTTTATTTACTATTAGTTACAAGTTAACAGTGTGCAATACAATCATTGACGCTTATAAAGTTAGTAGAAAAAAATCACCTGCCTGCTGCGCTACTTTGGGAAAACTATAGGTGTAGGTATTACCTACAGGTGACAGGGCCTTCTGTAGTGATCACGAGAAAATGCTTCAAAGTAATGATTTAAGTATAAATTAAAAGTTAAGCAAAATCTTATCACTGAACTGGACTGCAAATACTTATATCTATTGTTGTCCAAGATCTCGGTAACGTATCAATTTTATTCGAAACGCCTGTAAGTAAAGTTTATGTAACGTATCTGTATAAATAAATAGGTATGTAAGTGGTTTCGACTTTAAATTGGTAATACATTAGGTATCTCCTTTCCAAAACTTGCAAAATTTGTTAGGTCTTTAGTTAGGTAGGTAATCACCAGGTTAAAAGAAGTTAACTTAAACATGCTTCCTTTGTAAGTTTCTCATACGAACTTAATTAAGTTTGTAAATGACATATTTTTCTTTTTCTGACATTTTATAGCTCGGTGTCTTACTTTGATAGCTTAAGAATATTCAAAAAATTGAAAAACTCTTATGACATCAAGACCCAAGAAGGATTGCAAGTTTGTAAATCAACAAAAATTTTTATGACCTTAAATTTAACTTACATTTCAAAGAATACAATCATGACATACACTTAATTTCTATTGTTGCTCTTACGCGAGCATAACATCTGACAGCAAACAACATATTAAGGAAGGCTGGCCATACATGGACTGCTAGAGCAGTCAAAATCAACCGCTTGAAGCTGTCATTGATTACAACAATCGGTATCAACTGCTCGACGCTCGATGCAAGCGCGGCGTGGAAGAGCGGAGGTAACTGCGCGGGAGCAGCCTACACACAGCCTACAGCTCGAGCAGTCAGTGTATGTCTGGCGACTGCTTGACAGCACGATAAAATTTGAACCGCGCTGCCAACCACCGATGCAGTCGGGCCTGCCAAAGCGGTTCTGTGTATGGGTGTAGGTACGTAGGAGACTGTAGTTTGTTATTAAATTTAGACATACATCCAACTCCTACTGTCATACTCGTATATTTTTAACTTAAAAAATTGTGCTTTTTTCTATTATTACCCTACCTAATAATGAGAAGATCTTCGAGTCCCAGTTAATCGATGAACGTTTTAACCCAATCTAGACAATTCACCTGCATCCTCTTTGCCTCTCTGCTAAGCAGTAGGCGTCACAGCCTGCTCAGAGGTATCCGGAGACATGCAATACACAGAATTTCATTTCAAAAGACTGTTTGGCAAAACATGCCTAATCATCATCATCATCATATCAGCCCAACGACGTCCACTGCTAGGCATAGGCCTCACCTAATTTACGCCACTGCGAAAACATGCCTAATAAAAATAATAAATTATTTATTCATGAAAAATGGGGCTACAAGCCCAATACTTTATGGGCTACTAAGCTCATAGTACAAAGCTCTGAAATAGTTCATAATAATTTTAAATGGAAACTTAAATAACAAATATAAAAAATATGTTTCATTTAGATAATATTTGGTTCTTTGGCATTTTATTCTTTGGAATTTTTCGTTACGAACGTCTGAAGGTCGTTTTTTTACAACTAATAGTCTCACAACCACTAATGATGCTACTTTTTGAAACACAATATATTATATTATACTCGATATAGTACTAAAGAAATTTTCAAATTTTATAATTAAAAATTTGGCTATAGGTAAGTTTCGAGTTAAAAAGATGTCCTCTTTTTTAGTGGCCATATGCGTGACTTTATAATATTTTGAAATATTGCTTGCATTAAAGCGCAAAGAAAAAGATAAGTTAATTAAATTATAAATTGTAGACAACTATTCCTGCAATTTTAAATTGCATTTAAATTTATGTTAATTTTGAAAATTGATAATTCAAAAGCGTGCTGCCACTATGTTATGGTAATGCACCAGCATAGCAGTCTTGTTGCATTAGTGAAAACTCGCATAAGTAAACATAAGTATATCATTTTAACACCTATGAGTAGCATTTAGGCTATCTGTGAATTTTAAACTAACGCAAAATCAAGACCTGTCATGTTTCTCTAAAATATTATATTCTCGTTGAATAAAGTTTCGTTTGTAAAATTTTAATAAAGTATGAATTCTGAATACTTTGTTCCTTCAGAAAGATTTAAAATAGAATTTTTAGTTACATATTAAATAACAAAATATACATTTTGTCCAAATTTTAGAGTTAAACCAAAAGGTATGGTCAACATTTGATTCATAAAATACGTAATTAAAATATTGTATAGAATTTTATAGAGATACTATTCAGACTTTTTTAATTTGACATAGTTACTTTTACTTTGCCAATAACATCAAGGTGCTTTCCTACGAGTAAGTGATCTGTTCAGCACCCGGTGGATGGTTGCGAGTAGGTGCGTTATTGTTACAAACACTTACACTAACAAGAGAGAAAATAATATATAAAACTTTCGAGAACTCAAAGTTAAACTACATATTTATTACATACAGTGGAATGGCCAATTTAGAGTCATATTTTGTGGCTTGCCATTTTTATTATTTAATTGGAGCTGTTTGTTTTAAATGTTTTCAATGCACTTTTTAGAATTAGGTGAACGGTGTGTAAAAGGTTAGAAATCATTGCGTTTATTAAAGAAGTTCTGGATACATAGCCCGTACGGCATTCAATCGTTTAGTCGCATAATGCGAGGATTAATTTGCTCATAAAGATAGAATTCAACCATAATATTTAGATATCATCATCTCATACCAAATTTTACTTCAAAGAACCTATGACTTACCAATTATTAATATTTAACAATGACGCAAACAAATGACTTTATTATAATACTATATTAGAAATATAACCAATGGACAAGACTTGGATGAAAACGATTCATTTACCTATACCAATCATACTAAAACTGTTTGAATGCCTACTCTTTTAGCGTTGCTGCTAGGAAAATTCCTGTCAAAATATATTTGTGGTCAATTTAATCACCAACGCAGATGGGTACCACTAGTGATCTTATTCTCATCAAATTCTTGATACTTATGATAGTGACTATCTACTACACAACCTATTTCTAAACACTCATATTTTTTTGTATTTTTTTTTTCACAATTTTTTTTATTTTTTTATTTATTACATATTTATGCCTGATTTTAAGTACAATCAGCAGTGTATTGCAATATGTATATATATATACATATTGCAGTACACTGCTGATATATATATATATATATATATATATGCAATAATGAATAATAAGTCCCTTAAGGTAACACAATATCCTAACTACTTACGATTTAAATCTACACAATTATAATATAAGCGGAACATTCCGCGTGCATATCACAAACATTACCTTTCATGAGATCATCATAATATCCCGGCTTTTTAAAAGAGCCTCACAACAATCACAAAAGTCACCTAAAGGGACTTATTTAAAAATATATAAATAATTCACTTAACCATAACTTAAATAAAGGTATATTCGCGAGCGCGAATACGTTATAAAGGGCTTTGATCTCACAACCCATAGCAATAACTATCTATTCGTAGATAATTAACATGATCAGTAGTCACTAGTAACTAATGTAAGTTCATAGGTTCATAATATCATCAAAACACTTCGAACGATGTCCCGCAAAAATATTCAGTTCACCACTGACTTAGCTAAATTATTAAAACACTTTATAAACACTAGTTCCAACACTTAGATGCAGATACGAAGTTTTTTTGGAGACACTCCGTTGTTTTTTATATTATATAAGTTGTGATTAATAATAGCAATACTATTAAATTAACTGAAATATACACTAGGCTCATTGCACATATTAAATAGTCCTGTCTATATCTTCATAGTCCATTCATGACACCACACTTACCGTTGCAGGCTCAAATCTGAAATTTAAAAACCTGTTAAGACCATATCAGACCATGCTCAATTTAGCTTCTGCAGCAAAGGAGCATAGTTTTTCGGTAAAACTTAATATGGTAGGTATATCCAATCATGTTGAAAATAAATTTCGTTGGATGTATTTATTAGCTTAAAAGATCAGTCAAAGTATGTATCACTCGGAGAAGAATACTATAAAATATTTCCCCCTTATTATAATTTTTATTATTATGATTTAGCTACCAAACTAAGAAGCGGCTTACAGAAGACACCTATTCTTCAAATTTCATCAATATATACATATACATAGAGTAGTTTTCAAGTAAAATCGGACATACGGACGGATGGATGGACATGACGCAAATATGAGGGAACCCTATTCTAAAAAGTGAGTCTTCTACGAGGGAATTGAAAATGTCCTTTGGAAAAAATTGTTGTCAGGGCGGCTAATCACAACCATATTATAGTCACACTCTGGTCCCTTAATCTTGGGACTCCAATGGAACAATTCAAACTCTTTCCTAACCAATCGGTTATGATCTGACAGGGAATCTCACAAAACTGTTATCCTCGACAGTACTTGAACCAAACTTGTCA
The DNA here is from genome assembly GCA_905147015.1 of Laspeyria flexula. Lineage (NCBI taxonomy): Eukaryota > Metazoa > Arthropoda > Insecta > Lepidoptera > Erebidae > Laspeyria > Laspeyria flexula. The sequence goes on along the minus strand of LR989949.1, from coordinate 3,606,759 downwards.
ACTATTGGCAAACTGATTGATTTCTTTGGGTTTTCACGGTTCAAATAATATGTGTAGATGAATTTGAATAAATCTGCATAATTGTAAAAAAAAAAAAAAACTTACCTGAGAGATTTATAGTAATTTTACGGTATAAAAACCGTAGTTCTCGAGTTCTTCTTCTGGGACAAGAGCCTTGAGCCGCATGGCGCACAAATATGCAAGACAATCTATCTTGGTGAGTGCCCGGTTATCGGGTAAAAACGGAAATATAAACGTCTCCTCTGAAAAAATAGCAAATATGTTAATTTGACGACTTAAAGATCCGTTTTAAGCATTTAAAAATGCGACCTATAAATTAATTATTAAGTGACAAGTCAGCTAACTTCCCGCTCGATCAGTTTCCAAACATTTTTCTATATGATGGTAAAGTTCATATCCATTTCACATGCACGAGTCGACCGTAAATCATTCAATAATCCGAATAACGTACAGGTCTATACAAAAAGATTCAGCAGTCTGGTGATACAGCAAATATTTGAAAACTGGTCGAGCGAGAACTTTGCTGATTGTACATTTTCAGCTTTCGATTAGCCTTCCCCTTAATGAGAATAAAAATTCCGAGACATAACCTGAAATTTAGAAATGTGTCTAATATGGGCCCAACTCGATAATGAATATAATTATATACTATACTATAGATAATAATTCACAAAAAAGTCTTAAGTGTAAAAAAAATGGGAAGAGGCAACATAATTACCTATACTTATGTGACAAATTCATGCGTGATCCACGGGGTGTTGGGCGTTTGAGGGGACAGGGTACCTAGATATAAGCGCGAGCAGCTAGGGTAGCAACACAAATAATATAGGTACTTAAATGGGAGCAAATAAGTTATGCTGCTAATATATAGAGTAGCACTGTTTCTGTTCTTACTGTCCCACCAAATTTGGCTTTACGCACCAATCATTTAAACCCATAAAAGTCCCACTGCTGGACACGGGTATTCTCCAAATAATACGCACCTATATCTCTTCATAATTCATAACCATGCAAAAAATCACTTATCTCCATTTTGACGTAAAGTATATGACTGAGAAAGCTATTTCAGAAACCAATTTCACGGTCAGTTTGATGTACATGCTTATCATAGAAACACTTATTATTATAGAAAAAAATAAAAACTATTAATAACCTATTAATAACAAACATATGATGCAAATATAGAAAAAAAAAAAAAAGTAATGGTGGTATCTGGTGGTATCACATTCAAGTCGCCTGAGAAAGTCGCTGTACAAAATAAACAAAGGACTTTGCGATTCGCACAGCAAGAATTGAGTTAGACCTGTCCAAAATTAAGCCTGAATTAATTGAATATAATATACTTAAATTTATTTAATAATCTTTATTTTAAAAAACGGACTTTGTAACTTTATTATAAAGTATTAGGTACTCGTCGATTTCGTTGCGTTAATAAAATTTAATATGATAAAGAAAATATTTTTTACTAAAACTATCTAGTGAAGAATTCTTAATATTAAGTATTTTATATATTGACACATATTTAAATAGATACCTTAATGAAATATAAAATTAATATTTAAATTAATTATTACTTCATTTTATTTATGAATATTTTATATATTACGATATTTTTTATTTTTCTTCGCTCATGGACAGGATATCTCGGTGCTTTTGGGTACAATGCGAGCCCGAGTGCCATCCGCTTCAGACGTGCGTCTTAAGTTCTTTTGTGTAACGATGGAGCAAAAAACAAAAGTTGCCAATACTGTTCAGTTTATGGATACTTAAATTCTAGTTTGAATTGTGAATTTTCGTTCTTTAGCCTACCAGTTGCATCAAATAGGTATGTTCCTACCTACCCAGGTATTTGCTTGTATTTTAGACGCGGCGGAGGACTTTGTTTTTATAATAATATGAAGGGATTTACAATCGTAACCCACAAAAATGTCTAGCGGTTCGGAACTGTTTCGGGAATTACTGAACGTAGGTACGAAGTTAGCCTAACTTACTTATACAGTTTATAATAGGAACTACGTTAAATAATCATCATCATTGCAACCTATAAAAAATGTTTTTTTTTTCTATTTGGCTTAATTTTATTGCCAGCTGTAAAGTGAAATATTTAAAACTAGCTGTAGTCTGTACCCGCGACTTCGTTCGCGTGGATGTCAAAACTTAAAAATGTATTTTTTAGTGCGAAGCGCTGTTGGAGGATACCGATACAAATCATTTTTTTTTTATATATGCTAGCGCTTCTTTATTTAGCATTAGCTGTGGAACCATCTGAAGCGTACAGAAACAGGTTATTGGGGTTGTTTACGCGTGAAAGAGCTACGTATAGTTGACTATGGGAAAAGCATCCAATACCTATAATATCCACCCCCGCAATATATTTTACTTCGGAAACACTATTATGATTTTATTCAATACTGCACGCAGTTGATCTCTAGATATAGTCCAGTCTAAGTTCGATAGTGGCGCTGTTTTCATATTTTACTTCGGAAACACTATTATAATTTTATTAATTTACATTTTTTATAAGGTTTGAACAGATGAAACAAAAATTTTAATGTTACTTCAATTTACGCAACTATCTTTGTGTATAAAAGTTACGTAAAGTTGTGAGACCAGGTGCACATAACCCTAATTTTACTTCTGCAACACTTTAAATTCAAATATCTTTTGATAGACTAAACCGATTGCAATGACAGAAAAACTATATGTTACCTACTTCAAGTTACGCTCAATTGTTGTGTATAAAAGTTATCTACATTGCATTCGTACATTTTAAGTGATGCCCGAACAAATAAACAGACAAACCGACAAACAGATGGGTTCTATTGGTTGTCACCAACACCCTGAATATCTTTTTGGATTTTTTTTGATGTACATGATAATTTCAAAAATCTATGGAGCAGAATAATAAGTATTTTTGAATAATAATAATTCTTTGGAGGAACTGGGGAATTAATGTATGAGATTCTTATCTTTTTAGAACTAAATAATGGAGTACTTTGAGAATAACACTGTTCTTGTATCAATGTAACAAGTTAATAGAAAGCTTATAAAAATGTGCGCTGTTTATTTAGACACCTATATTTTTATACCTGCTTTGGAATATTTTCTTTATCCGGATATTCATGTTGTGAATTGGCAACACATTTAAATAACGTAAAAAGATATATAAAATTGACCCATTTATGAACAGTCTTACACAAACGACTACGAACAAAGACGCTTAAACCAAAAGATAAATATGACTCCACGAAGACATTGATTTGAATGTTATGATTGAGTGAATGAAGAGATGAAAAATGTAAGTACAAAATCATATAATAAAATAAATAATGGCAAAAAAGTTAAATAAAATGTAACGCCTTAAAAAACATTATACTGGGTGGAAAGGTTGCTCTGAAAACGGACATGTAGTATTATGCTTCAACAGTGCTAGTTAAATAGTACAAGTATATATTATAGTTTTTATGACTGATTTCACTTTTTCGTACGCCAAATAAAACTATTATTATAAAATATTGAATTGCTTTCCATACTTATTCATTTTAATGCAATAACAAATCACCTGAGTGCTTCTCGTGGGTGACGGTAGCGAATCAGCTGCACGCTGCTAACGGTTTTCATGAATACTTCCTAGCCAACCAGCATAATAGTAGGCTACTAAACACAGTGTTTATATTTAAAGAAAACTTTAACACACCCAGCTAATTTTGCTCGTCGGGGTTCATCGGGACCTCAGGCAGTGGCACTTCTGGCTCGTTAGGCTGTGGCATTTGCGGCTCGTTACGCTGTGGCACTTGCGGCTCGTTAGGCTGTGGCACTCGCATATCGTCATGATGTGGCACTAACTGCTCGATAAGCTCCCAATTGCCGGAAGGTGTGCTCGACGGTGTTACCAACGTGATTGCGCGATTGTTGTGGTTCATCGTAGTCGGTTCTTGATGAATGGGTGCGAAGAGCGAGGGTGTGTGCAAGTACACAGAGCGTGCTGCCCGAATTTCATCTCGATGTAAAGCAGCTCTACGTTGGCATCGCAATCTTTGATGGTCAATGTTATCCCAAGAAAGAGACGGCGTTATACCAAAACCATCTTCGTCGGAGTATGACGGACCAAGATTATTCAACCAACAACACTCTTGTAGAGTATTCCGTCCATTTACGTGATCTCCTTCCCAAATGTGAGAGACCTGACACAGGTTGCACCTTGGTACATACTACGAAAACACAATTTATATAGGTACATTGACAAATAATTGCAATGAAAATATCTTAATTAAGTAGCTAAGAAGGATACGTACTATTATTTTGCAAGCTACATTTATTCCAGTGTTTTTAGCTGTATATATTAATTGCAAACTAACGTGTCTGTCAGGATGGCGTGAAAGATGTCTGAATAGTCACAAAATTTGCACCAAATAAGTGTACCTAAACTGTACTAAACTGTACCTATGTGGAAAAAAACTGTACCTCAAACAATTATATATTAAATAGATAGTGACATGGACACGCGGTTCTGACGTCAGCTTGGCGCGCATAGTCGTGTATCGCCCCAACGTGTGGGAACTATGTTCTGGAACATATATAAATAAAGTGTACCTAAACTGTACCTCATAAAACTGCCCATAAAAAAATTAATCACATAGTTTACTAATTACACACAAATATGATGTTTGATAAGAGTTTGATCAATGTTTATAATGAATACATTATTATAACATAAATTAGCAGTAAAAAAAAATTGTTGTTAATTTGATACGATCACGTGTGATTTAAATTTTTTATGGGCAGTTTTATGAGGTACAGTTTAGGTACACTTTATTTATATATGTTCCAGAACATAGTTCCCACACGTTGGGGCGATACACGACTATGCACGCCAAGCTGACGTCAGAACCACGTGTCCATGTCACTATCTATTTAATATAGTATTAGCTAGCTTGAGGTACATTTTTTTCCACATAGGTACAGTTTAGTACAATTTAGGTACACTTATTTGGTGCAAGTTTTGTGACTATTCAGACATCCCTAACGCCAACCTGACAGACACAAACTAACGCTATATATATTGCCTCTATTTAAACAATTTTTAAATACCACGATGGGGGCGATGGTGTTATTTATGCAGGAAGTGCAGGAAAGAGTGGGAGTCGTGTCAAATCAAGAAGCAAAAACTAAAGCGAAGAATACAGAAGTTATATATAATATTATCATAATATTTTGGCAAACGAGCTTAAGCCGCCTGTTGATAACGGTTATTGTAATCTATGGACGCCTACAATAGCAGAAACATCGCTAGTGCTACTGACTCCGCAACGAACTCTGGACACGAGTCGCACCAGCAGACCAGCAGGAACACAACACTACTTAGACAGCTGAGGTCTTCTGTAGCGCGGAGGTACTTCCCCAGACTGGCGGCTCAGTTTGAGCGGGAGTGCTCTAATTCTCGTTGAACTACTATACATAATACAATATAACTACGACATACATTCGAAGACACTAAATCTTTACCGTATACGAAGGGACTTGCGGTAACTCGTTATTATTAATGTTAGGCGGGTCATCTTTGCATGCTTCAGGCCTGGGTATAGGCACTTCGAACACCTCTTCCATGGCATCTTCGTAGTACAATGGCGCGGACATTGGTTGAAATGTGTCTAATGGGCACAAAATGTTCATGTTACACTTACAGACCTCCTAGATTATTTTATTTAAGTGATACTAACCAAGTTACAAAAAGGTGCAGTCAAAAAGCAAAGCGTTTATTGTATATATAAGGTAATAACGAATCACTTAACTGATTATTCGAATAACGGATTAATCTCAAACACCTCTAAAGAGGTCGATACTAGACGTTTGCTTTTGTTAGTAGTATGGATCTCTTCAAATCGCCTACACATAAAGCAAAAGCTTGTCACAAAAAAATAAAGATTTTTATACTTTTTCTCTTGATTGATACATTTATAAGCTTTCGCTACAAACTTTTCAGCGCATTACTACGTCCAATACCATTACGCTACACTCGGCAAGCCGATAAAATAAAATAGTGAGTAGGAAGACCGTTAAAGCCATCGTGCTGTTAGTTGGCAGAAACCTAGATTAATTTTTAATGTTAGTAAAAATCGTTCGAACAGAAAACGTTGAAATGTACCGAAGTAATAATAGTGTTTATTTAAGTACTACCTAAGACGAAAAATATTGGTCTTTAAAAATAAATCATGTTGGGAAAGTTAAGTTAATAATAGCCCATTGCAACAATCCATTAACAATAAGAAATCAGAGAAACAATTTCTTTTTTTTTTAGTAAAGATTGTGAGATTTGGAGTTTCTAAAAGTTTCAAGGCGAACATGCCTATTGCCTACCCTTTGTTTCTAGCTTTTCGTAGCTAGGGACTGCCCCTCGGTATTGCACAGTCGATTTTCACAAAGGTAGAAGGAAAGGGAATAGGGTGTTATATAAATTGTACCTACCAAGGATACTTGGTGAAAGAACCTGTGAGACAAAAGCTTGCGACATTTTGGTAAGTGAATATTTTTCACTCCATTTCCACTATACTTCACACATAGTTCAAATTAATCACGGGAGTGCCTCACATACTGGGACATGATTACGACTGTATTCACAAAAACTACAACATGTGTACTTATGGGGAGCATGAGGTGGTAAATTACAAGTACTTGACCTTAACTATAGACACCTCTTTAATACGGCGAAAGCATATTGATGTTGTATGCGACAGACCGGTCCAGATCAGTCCTTGTAAAATTCCATTACCTTAACTTCTTTACAAATAGGGCTATTTTGTATACTGTCTATTATGCACTGTTGGATACAATTATCTCTAATGGACTTAAAATTAAATTAAAATGTAACAATTCAGTTTTATAAAAACCTTACTAAATATAAGTACGAAGAACGCCTGTCGACCCAACTATGATACATAATTATTTTTTCAGAATGTAAACTGTTGCCAGTCCACGAGAAAGTGATGTTGTCGATTGCCGAAGAATGTAAAGATACAGTCTCGCTCAAACAGGCGTCATAAACAATTTATTATCCCCTGGTCTAACAACTACTATGGGCAAAGAACCAGATAATAATTATTTAGTTCCATCTATTTTTACAATGAATTGCCAACATAACAAAAGAAAGCTGTACTAAGAATGTGTTTAAACGTAAGTGCAAAGAGTTTTACATAAATAAATGTATCTCAATAATAATTGATAAATAATATTGTCCACGTAGATTATAATTGTACCTACTTATATTGTACCTAACTAATAGCCACTAGAGCTAGTTTGAATGTGAAAAATGTAAACAGACAGTGATCTTTCTGCCAACAAACTGTACTGTAGTTTGGCGAATGGTACCTATATTATATTAAGTGATGTCATGAAATAAATAATTCAAAATTTAATATTAAAATTAATTAATTAGATAAAAACTGTTCGATACAAATGCCAGGACATAAGGCGACACACCTTTATGATACTATTATTGAATGTATGTGCATTGAAAAATAGTATATATATATATGTTATTGTTAATTATGAATATTCTTTTTACCCGAAATGAACAACCAATAATTTCAAATATCGAAATTAAGTTTCTACACTGGTAAGGTTTTTCGATAAAATACTCAAAACTCAGTAGTCTTCTATTGACTAACTCAGTAGGCAAGACGTATCTAATCAATTATACATATACTTATTGTGACAGCCCTATTTCCATAGAAATTTATAAAAAACTTAGAAATGCTATATCTCTGAAGTCCTGTGTTTGATTCTGATTTTCAAAATTTTATGAATAGGCAGTAATTGATTAAGTGTATTTATTTGGTAAAAAAAAGAATGCATCGGGCATACAGAATCTGCCCCAACATTGACATCGTTGGGTCACACGAATGGAGTTGCTTTTATGTAAAACTAGTCTGGCCATAGGTAAACTATTACATAAAACCGTTTATTTCTTATTTTTTATTAATTTTGAATTTGAAATGCAGCAATACCTACACTTTTTAAAAATCATCCCCCTCATCTAGCCCAAACTTGAACCTTTTAGACTACAAATTATGGTCAGTTTTAGAGGACAGGGTCTGCTCTGAACGACACTGTGACATTGAGTCTCTTAAAAATCTCTGGCATAAGTAGTGGCAAAATTTCCCATGGAACAGGCGTACTGTACACGCCAGTATAAAAACCAAAGGTGGAAATTTCGAAAATCTTAGCAAAAAATAAAGGAATATTCTATATTCCTTTATTTTTTGCTAAGATTTTAATAATGTACATATTAGTTTTAGTAATATTACTTTACTTCCTACAAAAATTACATTTTCATTTGTAATAGAACTTATGGCCGGGCAGGTACATACTATTACTAAATACCTCGTTCCTTCGTTACGTCTGTCACCCCACAAGAGGATCGAACTAACTTATCTGACAAATATGTTAAATAATGTTATACAATAAATTATAATAACGATATATGTAAAGCTCTTTACCTAAACCTGGCTAATGCTAATGGTTAATGTACCTAAGCTCTGTATTCTTAAGCAAATGTATAGTGCAACTTATGGTTCTAATTCTACGAGGAAAGACAAGCTGTAATAGTGTAATGCGTACTAATGTATACCTGATAAGTATCGTCCTATTCAGCCCGAGGATTTTAATCACATTTTGTTGCATATCACATATTTCATGGTCTTTAAAGTCGTCGATAAAAGTAAAGAAAACATTGAAAAAATTGACTAACTTAATATGTAAAAAATCTGCATTTAAACCACGGTGGCCCTGCGGAAAAAAGGAAACGTGAGAAAACGTCCAATTGTTAAAAAATATTGTAAAATATTCATATTTTACGACATTTTTTTCCAAACTGGAAAAAGACTTGAAAAAGATACAAATAATAATTCTTTTACATCTATTCTACTAATAATATAAAGCGAAAGAGGTTTTGTTTAGCTGAACGCGCTAATCTCAAAAATTACTGGTTTGAATTACAAAATTATTTAAATGTAGGATAGCCGTTTTATCGAGCAAGGCTAAAGGCAATATAACATTACGCTATGACCAATGGGAACAGAGTAGTGATCAATGAGATAGATTCACGGAAGCGAAGCTCTGGTCAGCAACTAGTGTATTGAAAAATAAAATAATAACAACAATAATAAAAACTAAATTCAAGTCATGTAACATTCCGATATAAATTAGGCAAGCTGTCGATAGATTTTTCTAGTTATTACGATAATTAGTTAAGTGTCATCCCTTTATTGAATATATATATAATTTTGGAGGCTGTTGTGGATTATGCTAATGGGCGAGGTTGCTAATAGGCAAATAGTTAAACACAAATTAAAAACCTAACCATACAACTCCTTTATAAAATCATTTTCTTGAAAAGGTAAACTAAAGTGTTATATACCCGTAATACCGTTATGCGGTATGTATATAAATCTAAAAATATTCTAAAGAATTTTGAATACGTTACTTAAATATCTAGTGAGTGCCAAAAGGTTGTAAGGGTCCTACAACCTTCTTGATTGAATGACTATTTTATTATGGTCATTTTGACCGCGATACACCTTGTTTACACTTTCGATAAATTTCATTTATTTATATCATAAACTTTATTAAACAAAGTAAGTATACAAAAGGTGGGATTAATGCAAGAACGCATTCTCTAAGAGCCAACCTTTGGGTAATGCAGAGTTGACAATAGGTAGGTGTAAGGTAATGAAAGATGTATAAAATATAATAAGTTTGGTACCGACTTTAAGTACTACTTACTATTATGCCTTATTACAAGCTTTCTATTAACTTGCACTGTACGTATAATATGTAACTTTCAAATCTGGCAAATCATTTTATGACCACTTGTAGGTATCCGATGGAGCTGTAATTTGGCATACACCTTTAGTTCTGGTGACAATACACTATTCCAAAATCAAAATTCTAATTATTTCAATATGGCCGCCGTTCCAAAATGGCGGACCCCCTTTTTTTCTTCGATCCACATAATATGGGTATCAAATGAAAGAGCTCGAAGAGTAGTCTATACTTTTATCTTTATTTACACTGATTTAATTAAGAGGAAAGACTTGTTTGGTTGTTTCTTTGTTTGTTGCAATTTAATTCAAAACTGCTAGTTCGATTTTAAAAAGTCTTTCACCGTTAGAAAGATACATCTTCACCGAGTAATATAGGCTATATTCATTTTCAGAAATAATCAGAGATCCCTACTAGAACTTGAATAATATAATCAAAAATTGTCATAAAAACTCTTTCATCGCATGCGCTGCGAAAACTATTAATAGAACAAAACAATGTACTACATTATTAAAGAACATATCAATATCTGGAACAAGTAAATATAATTAAAACAATTTAATAACCCGACTGCAAAAAATCAACAGAGAGCAACGCACTAAAAAGACCGTAAAATTATTGTAATATTATTTATACCTGATTAAATTTAAATACATAACATAATACGTATATATTTGTAACTAGCTGACCCGGCGTACTTCGTACCGCCATAAATAAAAAAAATCGTTATAAAAAAAAAGCGCGCGGATCCTAGGTCTATGGTATTTTTGTATTCTGCTACTATACTACCTTGATACTGCAATGTATTTACTTTTTTACGAAAAATATTTTATTTCATTTTTTACAATATCCATTTATTTTTATTAGTTTATGACTTTAGCGACCATAAATACATACAATGATAATTCACTGTCAAATGTCAAATTTTAGACCGAAAATAAATGGCACGAATACATAAAAATGGCGCGCGGATCCTAGGTCTATGGTATTTGTATTCTGCTACTATACTACCTTGATACTGCAATATAATTATTTATTTACTTTTCTACAAAAAATATTTTATTTCATATTTTACTTTTACTACACAATTGTCATAATATATTCTTTGAATTTACTGGTGAATAATTAGTAATATATTCAAGTAATGAGGTTGTATAGTAAGCAAAAAGAAAAAAGAGATCTTTGATTTCTTTTTAATCTGTCATACTGAATTGTCATTAGGGCTGACGTTGATAAATATAGTAATATACATACACAAAGTTGAAAGGATGAATGTTTGTTTGTATATTTGATAATTTTAACCAAAAAGACACGGGATGGATGTTTACAAAGATAAGTAATATTCTAATCAATCACGTAATATTGGTTATGTTTAATCTGAAGTAATTATCTGTGCTTAGAAAATATAGGCCGAAATTTCCCCTCTAAAAGTGAAAAGTTGCTGTGGTCACAGAAACAAAATAACAGGTAAGCGAAGTCACGGGTGATGACATACAGTATTATTATAAGATTTTTGGGATTATATACATTTCATTTAATATCGTAATAACTTTTAAACTATTTGTCGAAATAACTTAGTGTAAACGACAAAAATTATCTACATTAAATGACAAAAGTGATAAAGGTATTTACATTCTTAGGAATTAGTTTAATACCATGAATTTTTTCACTTTAAATGCAGTATCCGATTTAAATGTATTTCTTGCTCACTATTCTCTCTATATCGACTTCCACATAAAAGATAGGCATATGCTGTCGCGGACTTTTTTTTATAACTATTTAAGAGTAACAATTCCTCCATACATTGTCCTTATGTAAAACTAACGGTTTACGTAGAGAAATCAGAAATAGCTATAAGATGGCAGATTTTTCTCCGACTTACTTTACATTTGTTCTCATGGTTAAGCCAATTTACGCGATATCTAGATAAAATATAGCCTATATGTTATTCTGATGTATAAGGTAAATTATTGCAAAGTTTCATTGAAATCTATTCAGTGGTTTTTTCGTTTACTGGTAACAAACATCCAAACATCCAAACATCTAAACATCCAAACATTCTTACAAACTTTCGCATTTATAATATTAGTAGGATCTGTATTTGAATCCCTTTATTTTGATACTCTACTCGATAGGTTTGGTTAAAAAAAAAAATAGAACTACTTACAATTTGTAACCATTCAATTATGTATAATCTCTTTTTGAATATATGTAATCTCCTTTTGATTCTCTTCATTTTGATATCAACCGGAAAGGTTTATTAAAAAAAATTGAATGGGTATTGTTTTTCGCGCGTATCTTGTATGTTTGTAAATTGCTTTATTCCCACGAATCTTCCAAACGGCTGGATGGATTTTGACAATTAGGGTATCGTTAGATTTGTCTAGAAAACCCAAGTGTCCTTAGATAGGTTTTAAGAATAAAAAGACTTAAACGGCGGGCTTTTGACGCCAAATTGTAAGAAGTTCAATTTTTTTTTAACTAAACCTATCGAGTTGGATATCAAAATAAAGAGAATCAAAAGGAGATTACATAATAATATATTTAAAAAGAGATTATACACAATTAAATGGTTCCAAAATTTAAGTAGTTCTATTATTTTTTTTAACCAAACCTATCGACTAGAATATCAAAATAAAGGGAATCAAATGGAAATTACAAATATATACATATGTTATGTATTTAAATTTAATCAGGTATAATAATATTACAATAATTTTACGGTCTTTTTAGTGCGTTGCTCTCTGTTGATTTTTTGCAGTCGGGTTATTAAATTTTTTTAATTATATTTACTTGTTTATTTTGTGCTTACATCTCGAAATCAATGCGTCGTACGAAATTTCATGCTGATAAAAATCTCTACAACTTAGGCTTAACACTTTTTACCCAACTACGCCGAAGCCAAAAGAAAGGTTGGGTGATGAAATGGTTTTGGCAGCTCTCCTCCCCTCGAGCTCACCTCGGAAGGGTTAAGGACTTTTAGTATGTTTATCTCCTAACTATGTAGTCCAAACAAAGTTCCTAAGTCAAAGTTTCTGCTTTCGACATTTCCCTCCACAGTACCATTCCGACCACTCATTTACTAGACAACTACGTGGGGATTATGGATGGCCACATTAAAATTACAGCAATCGACGAACGACATAAGTTTTATTTTTCGATGTATCTGGGTTCGACTCCAGAACTGAGGACACGTCTTTTAAAAATCTATGAATGCAGTTTTTCTTTTCACTAAAATTGATGACATCGTTTCTAAGAGCAGATCTTCGTACTTATCTCACAAAGTTTCAGACTTGCCATACTGAACGTTCTAATTGTAACACCCACAGAACAAAATAAAACCTATCTCTGTTCTGTGGTTACACCCTTTAAAAGTGTGGAGGTTTTTCATAGGTTCGAACAAATTCTCTCATAAAACCTTATAGTCCATATCCATAATTATTTGAAGAACAAACTATTATAATCCTATCTTAAATAATATCTATCTATCTTAAGTAATAATTATGCGCCGAGCCTTCATACCTAATAAAGAGCTCAGAGTTGAATATTATTTTTTGGATAGGAATATGAAGAGAGATTTAGGCGAAACAACGTAACGTGTTCTAGTATTGGGTTTGATGAATTAAGTGAAATATTTGCCTAAAACCACAACTCCAAACTTTATCCCCCTTATTACAAAATATGGACTAAGTATTAAACCAGGTTTAAATTGACATAAGCCATTGTTTTTGTTTCAAATTTGCCAATTTAAACCTGGTTTAATGCTTAGTCCGTATTTTGTAATAAGGGGGCAAATGTTAACAATTTAGAACAGATATAGATTGAAACTATTGATGAACAGAAACTGTGCTACTTGAGTTATGTATGATTTGTTAATTAGGGTTTTATAAAAATACGTACAAAAATAGAAACTATACTAAACTGAATAATTCGTAATAATTCTGAAAATATTATTTACAGGAAACTATAATTAACTTAGTTTAACTATAATAACCGGTTCACATTATTACAGTCCAGAAATCAAGTACAACTGAAATCGTGTGGACAAAAATACTGGTACGTGGGGCACACTGAAAATTTCCGAATTCTACTAAGTTATACTAGATATGGTATGTGTGATACATTTATTATTTTTTTAGATGACTTCACTATTTATACACTTTTGCATTCGTTGGGATTATTGTGACAAGCAGTAGGTCCAGTCCTTAATAGCTTCATGGAGTGCATTTAACCGTCGTCACTTCTGGACTTGTAAATTGTAAACCTCTAAATTAATCTATGCATTTTGGAAATAGAATAATTAAACATGATGCAATATTTGGATTTTATAGCAATTGATCATCAGTTACATGTTTGAAGTCATCAAACTCGTATCCGTAACCCAAGCGAAATGTGCGGCCCCGCTGCTGTTTCAATGAAGGACGATAGTGATATGAATCCTTTTTATGAACTTTTTCTAATTATCTCGGGAAGCGTGTGTTTAATTACTTATCTGCAGTTACTGTCGTTTTGTTTTTAAATTATACAGAAGTGTAATGTCTCCATTTGCCGAAAATAGAAGCAACTATTTTCCTACGAGTGCTCGCACTCATCATAACTTTTTAGGCATATTTTCAGTCGTACTGCCCACTGGCTGTTTCTTTCCAATTCAAAGTAATATGCTTAAATGTCCCTGCTGTGCACCGGTCTTCTCCAAACATATTGGAGGGAATATAGCTTACTATACCACGCTGGCTATCACGATATTATTTACAACCAAAAATTGTCCTGCATAATTTTTTTTATCATTTTAGGCACTACTCTACACGCAGTCCCTTTACGTCTTCCGGCAAATCACGCGGTATTTATCATGTGCAAAGTTTCCTAATCTTCAGATGCACATGCAATTTGTTTTATACCTGCCTTATGAGGCAATGCTTATATATAACGAATTTGTTGGCAAGTAATATTTTTGTCAGTTTCATTCTGTTGTATTACTAAGTATCAAAATGAATTTCAGTGTTGTGTATTGTATTATCCGGCGATTGTGGTAATTACTGGAGGACCTCCAGGTTTGCCGTCATAGCCATGATCACGACCACATCTAAACTTATTAAATCCAAACATATTATAAAAGCCTTTGTCCTGACTGACTGATTGACAGACAACGCACAGCCTAAACCGTGTTTGTCCTAATGTCTAGAGGTGTACTAAGGGTTTTTAAAATTCAATCCCTAAGGGGGGAAAAGGGATAAAAACGATTGTACGAAACTTCTTTGTTTTTTAACTTAAAGATTTGAAAATTTGTTTTGGGGTACTACTATCAAAATAAAAAAAACCTCATCAATATTTTTGACAAGGGTGGCTTTGGAAGGGTGAAATTGGGGAAAAAACGTTGTTTGAAAAGATCTATGTTTTAAAGTTAACGTTTTGCAAATTAGTATTGGGATAGGAACTTAAAATGTTGTTTTTAATATTTTTGATATGAATATTTTTTATTATTATTTTCGAATATTTTTGGGTTCAGGGGGTGAAATATTAAATAGACAGTTCTTTGTTTTTTAACACTTTGGTGTTTGAAAAACTTACCCTAAGATATGAATGAAATAGGTGTGAAAATTATTAGAAATTGATATGGATGTTGTTTTCAACGTTTTCAGGGACACTGGTTACGAAAATATTATCTATATTGACGTAAAATGAAATTCAACTCCTGTAGTGGGGTGTTGTAGAATTCATGAATTGCACTTAAAACAAAGATCTATGTAATATCGAAATCTACGCGGACGAAGTCGCGGGCAAAAGCTAGTTACATGGATAAATGTATGAAATAAATGGAGCTACGACATGCGACATGATGATAAAACAATAATTGAAGTCTCTAACTACTCTCTTGTTGATATAGGTTCGAAAATCGTACATCGTCGAAAATTGAAATAATCGTGATTAGAAAATGTCCACAACTTTAATAAAAAAATGCTGTCATCGTTAAAAAAAAATGACGATCCCACAAAATATATAATAATAATCCATTTATTTCGGGATTGCATAGATTGCATTGCATTTCAATAAAATGTAACGTACTCCCACAGAGCTAAGTTTTCAAATTATGTAATTGTTTTGTCTAATTTTTATTTATAAATGATCCATCCATTCCGGAAAGTTTCAGTGCATATATTATGTATACGGCATTGGTCATTGCTTTGCCTCTATTGATTATTCCAGTTTAGACTTAGCGCTAGAATGGAGCGTTTCTGGAATAATGTGAACGAGTCCCCATTTAAAGAAAGGTGTGGTCATACTACATAGGTGTAAAAAGACAATAATTTGTAATAAAAGAAGGTAAATAAACAGCACAATGCCTTTAACAGAGTCTTCAGAAACTCGACGGTGAAGATATCGTCATCTCAGCTGTTAGACGTTTCCTGGTGCACGTAGCCCAAAACGACCGGTCTTGGGGACTTACATGCAGTAATAAAATTATTATTAAAAAAAGTAAAATAATACCGCTATTTGAAATTGCGTATTAAAGAACAGTAAAGCCAACTATTTTGGCAATAATGATATTTTATATTTTTAAAATATTCGACACTTAATTATCGCCATATTATTTTCTATTCGGCATTTACTCGGTACTTTATTTACCCGATTTTTACTTCACTTTAATTTTACTTTAGTACTTGTGGTATCAACACGAAATTGGCACATGTGTAAAATACTTAGGCAGGATTGGATGGTGGCCGAAAGTTTTCTTCAAGCGGTACTTCTTATAAGGGTTTAAAAACTCTAGTTTCTTTTTGTCCAGTTCACCCGCAGAGTAATCATAGTTTTGCTTTATAAACAGGTATTAATTTAGCTATAGTGATAGTGCTAGTTTGGAACCAATTTTCCGTCCACCTTAATCCAATAGCCAAATCCATCAACCGATTTGATTCCCCTTTAAATTCCATTTTTATACATTAAAGGCAAAGACTACGCTATGTAATTCGACTGAAAATCAGCGTAACAGTAACTTGTAGCATTATTCTGAGACAGGAGCCGTTATTTGGACTCGCACAGGGCTTATCATAATTTAAGATAGAGCTAATGTACCTACATATCGTAAATATCTATTTTGTTCTGTATGAGACTGAAAATAAATCACTTTTCTTTGTTCTGTCTTTCCTTATTCCTCCTTATAATAAATTCCACTTTTATTGAAGTCCGAACACCCAGGGTCAAAATGTCTACATTCATGAGTGTATCAGAGAACCGCAGGCGACTATCCAATAGAGCTGAGGGGTAATGACACAATTTTCGAAAGTACGGCGATAGTTTTTAAGTACTTTATTGCCTGAAATCTGTTTTCATTTCATTTATTCATTGGACTATTTCTGTATTATGTATTCTGTATTATGATTTTGATAGATACATTAAAAACAATTTGATTTTTTTTTAATATAGGTAGTCCATTTTGTGACTTCCAAATATCTTTGAACTCGTTTACGATAACGGCTTAATTTGCTCTCCTGGGCCCGTAGATGTTGTGACTCCTTTGCAGATGGTAACAGATCATTGAAAATTTTAAGACTATGCCCCGTCCTGCCTGTCTATCAGTGGATGATTGAGCGACAAGAGTTGTTCGAAAAATCAGCAATGTCACATGCAACTTATAAAATATTTTTAGAATTTGTTTATCTTCCTGCATGAAATGTGACCATTAAAATATAACCACACTTTTCTATAACATGTCTAAAAGAAATTTCAGCAAAAATATATACTTACGTTGTTGCGGGGCAGCCGTCGTTTCTGTCGTCGAGGTAGAAGTTGACGTCACCGTCGACGTATACGATGGACGAGGTTCATTCGGCAATAATTGTGCTGGCCCATACCCTTCATGATCACCAGCCCAGCACCTCACATCAGATAATTCGACCATATTCTCCTGTCGGTGATCAGAAGTTAAATGGCCATCAAAACGTCTTCTCTTGCTCGATTCTTCATCGGAATGACTGTGAGTGCGTTTTCCGCCATGCATAGACAGATTCTGAGGTTCCATTTCTAGAACAAAGTAAAAATGAAATCAGAATCATCAATCTACAAGACAAAATACATTTATAGCAAGAAAGTGGGAATACAAAATCGGTATTAATTATCAAAGCTAAGGATGTTGCAACTCTATGTAAATATTTACCTAAGCAAAATAATTAATTACGTCGGTACGGGTAGCTAGAAAAAACAATCTAGGTAAACAGCAAAGTAGCTAGGGGGGTTTCGTAGCCAAAATGGCAAAAACGGAACCCTTATAGTTTCGTCATGTCTGTCCGTCCGTCCATCCGTCCATATGTCACAGGCATTTTATTGTTATATAAACTAACCTAACCTAATAGTAACTGATAATAGTTACTTCCGACCTCCTGTTTAACTAATATAGTCAAAACTACTTTTGACTGGTTAAGAGTTTTGACTGTAACATATAGATAGCCTGTTAGTAGTTGTTTTCTTTGCTAATATCCCGTACCTATCTTTCTGGACATAAACAATCCCTGAAATTTCCGGGCGCCGGAGTTGCACATTAAAATTAAATAT
This sequence comes from Laspeyria flexula, assembly GCA_905147015.1. Classification (NCBI taxonomy): domain Eukaryota; kingdom Metazoa; phylum Arthropoda; class Insecta; order Lepidoptera; family Erebidae; genus Laspeyria; species Laspeyria flexula. The sequence goes on along the minus strand of LR989949.1, from coordinate 3,588,372 downwards.
TGGAGTCCAAAAACAAATCTCCTAAGTTTTACTGTCGTCGCTGTTATTTCGTACCAACCTATCTTCCTGTTCGAGCTCAGTCCCTGGGCTAGAGGGGCCTGTAATTTAAGTTAGACCTCTAGCTCCACTGGTAAAAATTTAAAAAAAAAAGTTCTGACTTCTGTGGCTCTAAAAATCACCCCTCAGACAAACTTATTCTTTTTTCTTCAATATATCTATGTACAATGTACAGACATCAACCCTCTATAATTATTATGTATGTATCAAGTTAAGCAACCCCAAGCTTTTATTTATTTTGTAGTCACCTGATATGTCCAGAGCCCATTTTTATGTTCAAATGCTAAGTTTCTAGGCATTGAATATATATATACTCAAGTAATATCAATATTTGATAATGTTGTCTTGATAGATAGATAACCATATTGTTTCTATAAATAAATTCCTGGAAATTAAATATAATACCTATTTGATTAACAACATAAATTTGACATATGTCAGTCATGGTCACTTTTACTACCGAAAGACTACAAATAAAAGATAAAAAGTTAGTACTTATTATAAAGTCGGAAAATGAACTCGCGAAAGCTTAGTGGCCGTGAAATAAATATGTTATGGATAAATAAATATCCAGATATTACAGAAACTGTCTGTGTAATGACGGATTAAGAATACATAATATCACTACCCCTTCTTAACCCGTTGGTGTTGTACAAGGTGACTAAGGGAGTATCTAACCTTATGCCGACAAGAGCACTGCAAGAAAAGAAAAATTTGAAGCAAAACCTATACCAACCCATCTGGCCAGCGTGGTATAGTAGGCTAAATACCCTCACTCCTCCCCACAATCTTTGGAGGAGACCCGTGCCCTGAATGTTTGAAACTTTAAAGTTTATATTGATGTTAAAAAAAAAATGTATCTGTAATAACCGGAAGAGGCTAAATGATTAATACCTACTTTAGGTACTCGTTAATATCGATACCAATATAGTTGATAAAATTAAATGTTCAATCCCTAGAAACAGTGCATTTAAACATCCACAATAATGGGCTCTGCTTATGACTATTACAATAGCCTTTATGCTTACAATTTGTATCTAAGATTCTAGTATCCCAATAATTCAAGTATAAGGTGCACTTAATTAGTACTCAAGCATATGGTATCATTCAAATTCTGAGATGCAATACTTATTACGCAGTACATATTGGAAACAAGATATTAATATCCTTGGCCAATGAAGATATTTGTCCCTTCCAGTCACTGAGGTTTGTCAGTATGCATTCATGACATAAAAATATCCCATTATTCTGTTGCATTCAGTTTTATATGAGTCAATTACCAATACACTGTTTATATGAATCAGAGAGAATGATCGGACGATGAACAGTGTGCACCATAACATAATAATGTCAATAAATCCAAGAGAAAGTTAATCAAGAAATAAACTAAGTATATAATATACAAAATGTCTTACCCATAGGCCGATAAGGTGTGCAATTTTCACATTGGCAGTCAGGTTGATGTAGTGTCAACAGACGAGCGTGGATCAAATCCCTCAAAGTGTTGGGTCCACATCTGATAGAACTCATCCAATCATCGTGCAACGCCATGCCACTTTTAGCTTCAAATTCTTCTGGTGTCAACCAATAATCGTTATCTCTAATGCACCTCCCGATGGAACCCGAGAGAAAGTTCGGAATATGAAGCTCTGCCTGTACGTTATTACATGTCACAGAGAGCACAGATCCTGGCACAACCCAAAAAATCGAAGAACTCATGACTACTTCACTAATAACATCCATTGCTTAGTAACTGATAATGATTATAATTATTATTTATTACACCGAATTATTTATTCATTTCTTATGCCGCTACTGCCGCGCAGCAGAGCAACTGGTGGTCTGCGTACGGTTTATCCAAACAATGCGCTCCCCGTCAGGTTTTTATTGTAACTGATCACCACCTCGAGCTCGCAATTTTGAACCGTACCGCGAAACGGAAGGCTTTCACAGCCAATGACAAATAGATAAGAAGCTGAAGCGGTGAAATGACATTGACAGTTCTGGCAGATGCGCTGACATTCCAAGTGATTTACACCCGACGCCCGACGAATCTTGTTTAGTCGATTTATTATACTATAAATTAGTATTTGACTGTTTTTGGGTTGCCAAATTCTAACAAAATAAGAATAATTTATTTAGCAAAAAACATAACCCTCCTTTTTGGCAGTCGGGTAAAAAAGATGTGATAGGTTAAGGTACATACATTACCATTGATTTAGTATTGCATGTTAAGATTGTTAAATATTAAAAGTTTGTGCAGAATTTTATGACATATTAGCCCCATCATTTCATCCCATTGGGCAATCTCTAAAATCCAAAGAGTCTCAATCAAAGATTGTAGAGAGAATTTAACCTACTATACCACGCTGGCCAGACGGGTTGGTATAGGGTTTGTTTTGAATTTTCCGTTTCTTGCATTGCTCTTGTCTGCATAAGATTACTCCCTTAGTCGCCTTTTACGACACCCACGGATTTAGATGGGGTAGTGACATTATATATTCTTAGTCCGTCACTACACGGATTCAATATTGGCCTGATACAGGAAAAACCCTGTGTTATTAGGGCCAATTATTCGTCCGATAGTTTTACAATGCAAGATAAAACATGCAGTAGCAAAATAGTGTGTGGGTAAGTGTATTCGATGTATGTGTACTTGTGATGTGGTATGGTGTATGGTGCGTTGTATGTATAATGTGTGATGTGGAGGAGGTGTATGTTGGGGTCTGTGTACAGGGTGATTTGCAATCTGCGTGAGAGTGTGCGCGATATTAACAGATCTTAGTGATTTTTTTACATTTATGTGTGTTTAGTGTATGTATATTCAATTGTTTTTAAAGGGCACTTAGGTGGGAATGGTGACGTTAAGCAAAAGTAGTTTTGGTATGTATTGAAGCACAAACTGGTTTGGGTCTTCTTCTTAATGTCGGGCTGTTATTTATAATTAGGCCCGGTTTTAGAGGTGTGGGAGCCCTGAAGCAATAATAATAATAATACTAAAAACCCCCTTTGGGGCAGTCCTTATCTTCTCATTGCGTTAATCTTATTAAGATTAACGCAATCTTGGAGTGCAGATCAGTGTGGCTTTTCAAACACTTGCCATATAAATTAAAAAATGTACTGCAAGTTTAAATGAAGAGCCCACAAACCGTATGGCAGCTAGTGGCGAGCTGAATGTGAGTGGAGACACTGCGGTCCTGAATGCCCCTGAGAGTCGGTCTAGGCCTCGTCTCCAGCACTTTGTTGCCTGACTGGAGTGGATCTCCAAGAGCGACCACAGGACTCTCAACTCTGACTTGCCTTAACCAGCTGACCAGAGAGGGGTCGCCAGAGCTATATGCTCGGGGGTGGAAGTGTCATGTTTCAATAGCGTAATTACGAGGAAACCCGCTCCGAGTCTGCGCTTGGGACCCACGATGGTGAAATTGGCGCCACACCGCTCGACACCCGCGCCGCCGCGTACTACGGTGTTGTCCTGAGACCCGTGGACTTCAGCCCATGTCGGTTGTGGAAGGGGCCCATCTAGTGTAAGGCTAGTCACCGTCTGCCCAAATCCTCATTTAACATCATATATTCACCGCTGGAGGAGGCAAGCAGGCGACGTTGATCCCGTATGCCAGATATCACCATTCCACCAAACACCCAAACCCATAGCTCAACTTTATTTGACTCCATAATATCATACAATAGCTCTACACCTACCGGTGACAAATCATAGATGTAATACAATAGTGCAGCTGTGATATGGCAGCGGTAAGTGTCTCATCCCATTCTAAATTAAAATTCTTTAAGGGCCTCTGCGTGTTGGACCTGTGTCCCCGCGTAAGCCTTCCAAAAGAACCGGGTATACTTCTCACCTTAGAGAGAAGTATAGCCGGGACAAAAGAGACATAATAATAATAATAATATTCTACCACATTCACACAGCGCAGCGCCATCTAGTCCCAAAGTAAGCAATTAAATTTGTTATAATAAAATAACCACTTTTTACTACATGCATTTGAATGTGTATACGGTACATATACCAAAAAACATTTTTAAAATTTTTGTCTTTCTGTTTGTGCAGCTAATCTTTGGAACGGCTGGACCGATTTGGACGGCACTTTCACTGGCGGGTAGCTAATGCCACAAGGAGTAACTTAGGCTACTTTGGTTTTGAAAAAATGTGAGGGTTTCGTAAAAAAAAAATTAAACTCCATGAATGCTGGATAAGTTGTTGACGCGAACTAAGTCGCGGGCACAGCTCGCATTAATATAAATTAACCAATTATTTACTTAAATAAGGAGTTACCGAACACCCCCGGTCAAGCCGTCATTCATTTCACTTTAGCCACAGTGCCATGTAGCCGCTTTTCTATCAAATCTAGTACATTTTAGAAGTCCCTTTTTGTTTTCTCGAAGAGGCAACACTGTTTTTGGTAGTAAAGTTAGGTACTGGCACGCCCCACAATCTTCATATATCCAAACGCTCGTCGTACGCCATTTTGTTTTTTAATGTCAACTGACGTTTCTGCTTCGCTGTGATTGGTTGTCGCAGTCGCCGGTTTATTTTCACAATTTGTCTTGCCATAGAAAAAAAAAAAAAATTTAAACGTCATCATACAGGGTAGGTACTGTGTTGTGCTTTCTATCCCAGTTTCTCTGTGATTATTTTGCTTTTATTGCAAAATGTAGTGTAAATCTTCACGACAGGACGCTATTTTGTATTTTGCATCATTTTCCATGTACTAAGAGAAGACTGTGTGGTTAAAGTGCCTAAACCGAGATGATCTGAACAGTTCATCTTCAAAACAACTTTCAAAGTAGTTTGTTTGCCAAAAACACTTTGAGAAAAAGTTTATAATATCCAAATCTCGTCTGATAGGCAGTGCCTATCCTTCTCTTTTCAATGGAGAAGAGATTTTAAGTGGAATATCGACTTGAGAAAATAGCAGTACATCAGCATTTTTATCTGAAGCCATACTGTGTCAGGAGAGGAGTCCCCAGCCCGGCAGTGTAGCTTAATGGGTTGCTGATGAATGAATGAATGAAAATACTGTGTCAGCAGCCTTGTCGTATACAGCAAAATATTGTGAGTAAATCAGATTAATAAACATTCAATATCTGCTCTGATTAGAAATAATGTGATAATGCTTTAGTATGATACTATATATTTTAAGAGGTTCTTATCAATGATGGCTTGTAGCCACTAAACAGAGCTAAATCTTGTTTTTATAAATTTCTTCTTGTTTCATAAAGTTAATATAGACAATTCTTGCTCTTTTTTTAATAGATACCAATGATTAGTTATATTATATTAGATAAAAATATTAGAAAAATACAAAAATCTATATGTCCTTAGGTACTAATGTACATGGCACACCTAATACACGACTTTAGTAAAGTCCTTGGCATCCAAACAAGTTGACTTTTAAATATTAATGACATGTTCTTTTTTTTAGCCCACTATGCAGATGGAAGACCTGTCAGTGAAACATTGAAGAAGACTGCTGAAACAGTTCTATTTCTTGACCATCTATCTGTTTGATAGTATCAATGGAGCTGCAATGTTAACAATTAAAGGAAAACCGCTAAGACCGGTAGTGACGGAGAAATCACCTCGTCATCAATTTTGGCAAGATGCTTAATAAACTACAACAAATAAAATGTATAGATTCAAGTGGAAAGGAAAGGTCTGTGCCTGCTTTAGAAAAATTTTTCACTGCTAAAATAGTTATATGAGGAAGTGGCAGGTTTTAAATTTAATAGTCAAAACATAAAAATAATGAGACCAAGATATTTTAATTCAGATCCAATTAAAAACTTTTTTGGCCTAGCAAGGGCATATAATTATAGAATAAATGATAAAACTGCCACAGCTTCAATTGTACTTTGAAACAATCATTGATAACCAGGATAATCAAGTTCCACAATCCATCATTTAATAATTGTGAGGATGATCCGGCAGATCAGATTATAAATTTACAAACATTATTTTTTGAAGATGTGAAAGAAAATGTTGATGAGCCGGTCATCCAGAAACCGAACATTATGTTGTTAGGATTGTGGAACAGGCCCGACGAGAATACTTAAATATTCATTCGCGGGCCTACACTGCAGGATGGGTAGTAAGCAAACTTTTTGAAAGATTAGAACTCAAGTGCAGTTCGTGCACAAATTGCTTGTTAAGTAATAAAACAAATATTCATCAATGTATAACGCATAGGGAATATAAAACAGCAACAAATAGTTTATACTACCCATCTGAAGGTGCAGTATGGTGTTTTAATACAGTAATTACTGAAACAAAATGAATTCTTGGAAAAAAATACACATGATATCTTTGTACAAATTTAATATTAGTGTTCAAATTCTTTCCAAGTATTCATTTGATTTTATCAACTGTACCGAACACAAGATGATTACCCTTAATTAATCATTTTATTAACCTAACTATTTGGTTTATAATAATGAATTGGTGCAATGTTTTTTAACAAAATATTGAAGAGCTCAGATATTTCCCGATTAAATATTCGTGATTTGCCTGCGATGCAAAAGAAAGCACTATTAAAATATAAAAGAAATAAAAATAAATCTAATAATACTTATTTATGGTCGTTTTATTTAATATCTTTCAAAATAAATAAAAATAAACCACCTGTAAGTACCTACCGCGTACGTACCACAGCATTGAGGCTGTATTAGTAATGTTCCTTTGCCTAAGTACTACAGCTTCGCTCATTGATTTAAAAAAAAAAGAAACGTCATATGACATTAAAAAGTCCAAATGTTAAGCCGAGTATTTTTGTTCTAGAGTTGGCAGTCTGATACGTAGTATCTCTTATTAGTCTGTGGGTACTGGTGCTGAGCGTATGGCGCATCCCTAGTATTGATTTAGTAATGTTTCCGCACGACATTTCTACGCAATATAACCCAGCTAAAGTAAAAACACCATTGAAAATATCTTTAGCTGTATGTGATATTGCACTACTCAAATTATTTGTATAACTATTGGTGGCTTCCTTTTTCCTTCCCGCTTCTCGTTTTTACGACAAAAACAAAATAGAAGGAGGGAAATATTGAAAACTATGAAAAATGTTACAATTTAACTTATTTTAGAAAAATATATTTAATGTTATCACTGTTATTTAATATTTGAAATGTGAGGCTCTGTGTAATCGAGTATATTTAATCGTTAAAAGTGGAGGCATATTGCTGGTGCTTTGTATATTGAATAAATGAAAAATATGGAAGAATTGAGATCTAAACACAAAACAATTCAAAGTGCGGCACACCACATCGCATTGGAATGTATTCATCCTCAGGTAAATTAAATAAAATCTGTTAAAATCATGACAAACGCAGTACTTAATGTAAATTCAGTAGAGAGTTTTCAGCCGTGAGATCCAGAACCAGGACCAGCACCCCCAGACCTTACTCATTTTCTAAGAAATTATTAAATTTGTGGGAATAGGTACATAGTACGTACTTAGCATAAACTATTTAGTGGGTAGTTTGGACCGAGGACGGCCAATTTTCAGATATTAGGTGCTTAAGTTCAGCAAGCCGAAACAAACAGACAGACAGACAAAAATTAAAAAAAAAAAATGTTGGTATTATGTACCGTATATTCATTCATATGCATGTAAAAAGTGAATAAATTTTATGCCAAACTTTAGCACCTGATAATAGGCCGTCGGTCCAAACTAGTGGGTATGCATATGCTCAAACCACCTACGTACTACAACTGCCTATTCACAAGAAAATAAGTAAGGTCTGGGAGTCCTGGAGTCTTGGTCCATTCAGTTTGTGAGTTCAGTCATTTTACATCAGATATAAGAAATAATAGTGGTTGTTAGAATAAATGGAAAACAAAGCTAATTGGATTGTGATTGGAGGTGTGCAACCTCAGACAATATATACTGAAGCCTGACGTAGAAATGCATCAGGACATAGTGGCAGTTGATAACGGACTCACCCCTTTGGTCTAGCTAAGGAGAACTGGTGCTAACCGGTAATACTTAGTACTGATAGCCGGCGGGAAGTGTGGAAAGGCAAAGAGCTGCATGAACGATATTACCGGGCTCTACATGGGCCCGATATCGATTTCGGTGACCTATTTGGGGAAACCAAAGGCTTTTGTCTGTGCAATTATGGATGGAGTTATCATGACGAACAACTACCGGAGACATATACTGAAGGAAGGAACATTTGACATTTGTCGGGCATGCCACCATCCCGGAAAACCTTTCAGACTTATTTTTTCTGGCTGTTCTCGTCTTGCAAACGGCGAGTATTTGCATAGGCACAATCAAGTAGCCAGGATTGTCCATCAGCAACATGCACTGAAGTACAACCTTGTGGACTCAGAGGTGCTGTATTACTTGTATGTGCCCGATCCATTTCTCGAAAATGGCTATGCCACGATGTACTAAATTTGATCTATCATCACTGATCAGACTATTGTTGTCAATAAACCTAATAAAATGCTGATAGATCAATTAGAGCACCTTGCAGTGATCATTGATGTCACCATTCCTCATGACGAAAATCTCGTGAAAGCAGCAGAAAAAGACTAACAAGTAAAATATTAGGACCTTGCTCACGAGATTGTCGATCACCACCCATCACCATCGTTCCGATAGTCGTCTCAGTCAACGGACTGATTGCCAAGAGCCTCCACCAACACCTGAAGAGGCTCGCGTTATGTGGATTGGTTGTGGGCCAGATGCAGAAGGCAGTACTTCTGGACACGGCATGCATTGTGAGGAGGTTCCTCTCTCTGGAGCCCGAACCACCGGTAGCTTGGTTCCTGTACCTGATACTGGTGGGACTCCAAATTTTTATATTTTTAAATATATTTTTTAACAAAGTATATATATAAAAATTTAATTTTTTGAGAAAATATTGAAATAGAGAGGAATAATAATATGATTATTACATGATGATGTGATAATATAAATATGTTTTATTATATAAAATCATTGGTAAAATTTTAATTACCATATTATTATCATTTCACTGTTGGAAAATTATAATTTTTAAATCTAGTATTTGATGTCTTTAGAATAATAGGTAAATTAAAAGAATTAAAGTGCTTTAATGAATTCAACTGTATCTTATGAAATCTTTTACATTTTTAATATTCAATTTCCAGATGTGAATTAGAGTTATTTATATCTGCAATGAAGAACCGTCTGCACTGGGGCGTGTTTCATCATACCTACCACACTGACTACCACAGAGTATATATATTTATTGACCAGCACCTTTGTATGAATTATATTGTATGTTATTTGAACAGAGCTTTAGTATTTAATACCAATATTTATAAAAAGAAAACTCTAGAGTATAGAAATGTGCCTGGTAAATACAGTAATACGGCAATATTTCTCAAAAATATTGTAAAGGGTATTTACTGAGCATTTATTTCTGGACTGACACTTAGTTTTATAAAATAATCCAATAGTGCTGTTCCTCACCTAGGCATAGCAGCAAAGAATTATAAGATCAAAGTATACCCATGCTATATAATCAAACGAAGAACAATTGAGTATTATCACAAAATTGCAATTTTTAACAAAATACTAATACAAAAGCTCTGTTTATTTAACTTCTCACAGTGTGAAGCACAATATATATGTAAATATAAGTTGGCTGAGCAAAGTTTTATAGTTATGTTTTAATAACAATGTGATTATTATTATGTCATTAAATAAGAATAACATATAATATACAATAATATACAGAATAATAGCCATCTACTTTTATAGACTGATGTCATTATATCCTCTAAACTGTAAGACCTAGAAATCTGAAAAAACTTTCACAAAGATAATGCTGCATAAATAATTTCAACTATTGTGGCACTCCCCTGTCAACGAACTTGGCGTAAGCAATTTTTCGGCAATTTTTTTTTTATTTATGAATTTCTTCTATGTTAGTTACTTTGTAACATAAACTAGATCCAATTTCATATACAACCAACCATATATCAAGCCTCTCCATGTCACAGTTTTCGGATGATATTTATACAAACCATTTCACTTCAAAGAGATACCGATTGTCCGCTCCTTATAAAAAATTGGACATTCTTGAGTTACTGCATAAAGCGTGACTATCACTACATCCGAACCCCTTATCGTTGAGCATCTGGACACGTCAACCATGGTAGTGAGGTTGCGGAGAGACCAGATGTTTTAATTTGGTGGGTGCTACACTGGTTGCCCCACCATAGAGCCATATGGCTCTATGGTTAACTTAAAAATTACCTTATCTTTCTCCTTGAGAGATCATAAGGGCGAATACCCAAGGGACCATATAGATGCCCAGAAACAACCTTAGCTCTGCCAACTCGCATGGTTGTTCACAGCAGTGTTTGTCACATGTCTGTTCACTTGGACACTGGAGCAGTCGGTACACGGCTCACCGTACCACGTGCACCCGTACCCGTCACCTGTGCGGTTGCAGCATGCGTTCCAGAACCCCCAGCACAGCCCTAAGATGTTCCATCCGAAGGGCCTCAAACCGCACCTCGTGAGTAGCTTGCTTGTTTATGTAAATTTTGCATGCACAATATATGGATTAGGGCCTAAGTACTTTGAACGACGATAGGAAATAATCAACACAATGCGTGAAGTGAAGGAATTTACTGTGATAAGGGGTAAAAGAGACACTGGGGTGAATAGGTGCAAGTACAGAAATGCTAGTGTGCCAGAAACTATTGGTCAAACATTTTCTCACCTTTTAAACCTTCCTTGGATTTAAGTACACATATTCAACACATACAAACATATTTCAAAGCCAAAATTAGCCAAATCGGTTCAGCCATTCTCGAGTTTTTTGAGATTCACAAACGTCAATTCATTTTTATTTATATAGTTAACTAAATATAATATGCTGTTAGATTTAGCGTGTCCTAGAGTGGAGACCGCGTCTCTGTAAACGGAGAGTAGGACGCCCACCAGCTCTAGGTGGACTGACGACCTGAAAAAGGTCGCTCGATCTGACTGGATGCGGGAGGTGGAGGACCGAGTGTTATGGCGCGTGGAGAGGCCTATGCAGCAATGGACTGCTGTAGGCTGAGATGATATTATGTATAAGCATGAGCAGCCTCTTGTATTCATTCACTTGCATTTTCTTCGTCTGAGCTTAGAGTACTTTGGTCAAAATATTTATTATAAGATACTCAATATTTCCAAGAATAATTATTATAATAGGTATCATAAAATGTACCATTTGTCCCAGAGTTTTCACTAAACAACATGCATTTTTAATGTTGTTCGCAGTCTCAAAAAAAGAAGTCACACTGCGTATGTATAATACGAGTATATTTAATATCGCTATTTTAGTTTCAAGCTTTTGTAGATAGCGGGTATCACGTTATTCCAATTGCTTTCTAACCGGCCTATATCTTATGTTTTCTATGCTGGCACTCCAGTTAATAGAGTAAGAACTTCACTTAACCAGATTAGAACTTAGGTAATGTTCTGACCATCAGTTACCTTTGAATACAGTTTAAGATCAGCAGTAGTCGTCATTATGAGTCTGCTTTCTGGTTTTTAAGTTTTTAAGGTTTATAAGAGATATTTTTACTATTATTATACTAGAAGTAGTCTTGACCACGAGTTTCTCTTTTGGACGGCAGAATGGTAAGCAGTGCGGTTTCAATCAACGGGCAGTCACTCTTCGTAACGCCTCATGGCATACTCTGTAGTACAGAGATGCCAAAACTTTATTGTTTCATAGACCATTGGCCCATGTTTTGTTTTGAATTGACCCCAAAGCTAAACTTCAGCAAAATTTGGCGTGTTTTTGGCTATGGGCCTAGTGTTGCTTTTCTATTTTTCGCTTTCATAGACCTCTTGCAAGTAGTAATTGAACCCTGGTGATCTAAATGGACCACTCTGGGTGTCATTGACTTAGTATATAATAATATATTATGTTCTAACCGCTCGCCGCCCGTCATGCCAGCAATCGCTGGTAGCATATGGTATATATTAAGGTCGTGGCCGGACACTTACTTATTCAATCAGCTTTTGAGAAATATATAAAAAATATAACGTAGATTGGCAACCATCTTGAAAAGTAAAGCTGGGAGTAGTGTTTTTAGTTCTTGATATAAAGACCCCTATTGTAGTGCGTTGCAAGTAGAAAGCGCAACAAACACATTTTCAACATTTCAACGGGCATTTGCCCGGCTTGCCATCCTCTAGATATCATTGATCACCAGCACTCCTACCAGCTTCGCTAAAATCATTCCTTTTTAGAATAGCTGATGTTTATTGACGTGGTTTCTTTTAGGATCCTCGCGCCTATGGTACTCCGACCGACAGTCCAATACTGGGCCGGGCACTATGCCTCACGCCGCGAGGCAGCCCGGTACCCGGTCGCGTCTCCCACCTCAACGAAAAGTTCCAGGACTCGTTGAACTTGAACTCTGACACTGACGCGCTGGTCGCCAAGATCAGCGCAATGTTTCCCACCGTTAGTGAGACGCATATCAAGATATTGTTGAAAAAGTAAGTTTTGGTATTTTATACTACAGATATTTATAGCAACCCATTCCATGGCTGAGCAAAGGTCTCCACTCCCCTATCTAGAGAGCTTGGGTGTCATAGCAGAGTTTGATAAGTGGCATGACTGGGACAGATATATGATATATCCATCGTAATTGTATCCAAAAATCGTAACATAAACCACACTCATTGACATGTTGCACACATGTTGGCAGTGACGTACTTTGATTTTACTTAAAAAAAAACTTCATGAAAAATTTCAGGTATTACAACCGCGAAGCCGTTGTGATAAGCGCCCTACAAGTTGAGAAGCATCCCATCACAACACCAGGACCGTTGACAATGTCTCCATCAGCCGTAAGACTGCAGAAGGGAGCTGGTGTCCATTCAGCTTTGCAGCTAGCTAAATGTGGCTCGATACAGGGTTCCAGTCACTTCACTCCGTTGACTGGTACACCACACGGTAAGATATCTACCAGGGCCCTGATTCTTAACTATCGAGAAGTTCCGTTCGAAAAGACGTAAGATGGAAGAAAGTTATTTGGTAATTTTATATATCTTGCCTTGCAATCATCATCATCGGGTTTTTAGGCCATAATCCACTCATCATGCTGGCCTAATGCGGGTTGGTGGATCAGACATACTCATAGAATTTCTTCTAGGGTATGTGGGTTTCCTCACGATGTTTTCCTTCGCCATTAGCAGATGGTAAGTCACTTGACTAGTATATATAAATTCCACAAAGTGGAATCCACATTGGTATATTGAATCGAACTGGGACCGCGTGATTTGCACGCCGGTCCATCATCCATTCAGCCACCATCGCCTTGCAATAGATAGGCTAAAAAAAGGAATGTTGCCTCAATTAGCGAGGTGGTTTTTTAAGCGTTTAGATAGCACACTATTTTGGCACTTATCTTAAAGTAGTTAAAGCACATATTGTAATAATACATCTACCATGTTGTAGGTTCACCTTCCCTGCTGCGGCCGGCATCAGGCGCGTCCAGCTACTACGGTGCCAGGTCTATCGACACTACCACTACTACTAGACACCAGTCGCCTAAGATGAAGCTTAAGTAAGTTTATTTTTAAGCTATTATGATTAAAACTGCCACGTTGGCGGAGATTTTGGGTTCGGTTCCCAGAGTACGGCATAACGGTATTGAGTAGAGTCCGACCGAAACTGGTTTTCCGGCCGAAACCGAAACCGAAACCGAATGTTCGGCCGTGGCTTCAGTTTCGGCCGAAACCGAAACTCACGTGGGCAAGTATAAAGTTCCTTAAAATACTGAAATTTGGTGCATTTTACTCATTATTCTGCATTAATTGGGACATGAAATGGAAAACAGTAAATCTTGAAAGTTTACCTATACAACGTAATTTAACAAATAAAACACTTCACATTTTTCATTTGACACACAAGATTGGGTATCCAGGGTAGTGCATATAGTGTCTTCAAGGACTACCTTTCTAACAGAAAGCAAAAAGTAAGTATTGGCCATTGGGGGCTGTGAGAGTGAGGAAGTAATCGCCTCCTACGGCGTCCCACAAGGCAGCGTCCTCGCCCCTACACTCTTTCAGCTCTATGTCAATGACCGCTGTAATATGTCGCTGCCCTATACAAGTATTTTTAGTTATGCAGATGACACTACGATTCTGGTATGGGGGTCTAGCTGGCAGATTCTGAAAGAGAGATCAGAATACTCCTTGTCCAAAGTCATGCACTGGCTAACAGACAACCTACTAACTCTTAACATTTCTAAAACTCTTTACATTCCCTTCAGCTTATCCAAAATTAGTAATCCTCCTCATGACTTCTCTATACTAGCTTCTCTATACCTGCAACTCCCTGAGCCGCTGCTCTTGTCAGAACATTACCCGTGCAGAAACTGTCAAATACTTAGGTGTCCAAATAGACCGCGGGCTGAGATGGGACAAACAGATCGAAGCAGTGACACAGAGAGCTAGACGGTTGATACACATTTTCAAATCCCTAAGAAAGTCTGCTGATATAAATAAGATAAGAGTTGTCTATCTAGCGTTGTGTCAGTCAGTAATGCAATATTGTATATCCGTGTGGGGTGGGGTAGCCAAAACGCACTTACTAAGCCTGGAGAGGGCACAAAGGGCTGTGTTAAAAGTTATGACTAAAAAACACTTCAGGTACCACTCAATTGTACTCTGACTGCAAGGTCCTAAGAGTGCGCCAGCTCTTTGTCCTTAAGGTTATCCTAAGAAAACATTCTCAAGTCCCATGACCCAACCAGACAAAACGGAATAAATTCTACGTCTGTCCCACCATCCCTTACAAGACTACCTTCGCAAGAAGGCAGTATACAATAATAAGCTGCAAACTATACAATATTATAAATAACAAACTTAACATTTTAGGACTCAACTCACGAGAGGTAAAGGTTAAGGTTTCAGATTGGCTTCAATTAAACGACTATCAAGCGACTGAAGATCTTCTAACATACATCATATAAAACTAAATCACACTCAACACACACACACACTCACGCACACACAGACACAAATACATATAATCTTTTCTCATTGTTTTTATTTATTATATCTTTTTTTTACTTCACTAAAATTCAAAAATAATTCCGTTTTCGGGCGATAACGCACAGACTAAGTTTTGTTGCTACAGGACTATCCGAACAGCGGATGACATTTCCCGGGCCGCCAAAGCGTTGCCGCGAGAAACGAAGTTAGGCGAGCGTGCACGACAACTTCCGAAATCAGTTTCGGTTTCGGCAAAAGTTTCGGCCAATTTGGGCCGAAACCGAAACTGCCGCCGAAACTTGATTTTTGGCCGAAATTTCGGCCGAAACCGAAACCGAAACCGAAATTTCGGTCGGACACTAGTATTGAGTTTTTCTGTCATGAAATCCTCAGTATCAGTCCGAAGTTTGGATATGTATGTAAATAGCTGGCGAAAAGAGGGCGTGGTGCACCTCTGTCTGCCCTGCCTTAAAGGTTATCATTACCGGTTGCAAGATATTTTGACCACTCTGGATAACAACACTTGAGGACCTACTAATATGTCTTTTCTGTGAATATAAAATCAAATTTATTGTCTTCATGATTTAGACCACCTAGGAATCTCAGATCTATCTGATGCTGAGTGGGACGGCTCTAAGGCGTGGTTAGCTATATTGTAATGATCCCTTGGACGCGTGCCAGAATGGGAAGTGGCTCTGTGGCCAAAACGTGTTTAGATTAGTTTCGACATCTGATGGAAACCAAATCAGAAAATAGTTGTTACTTTATTTTAGACGTGTTCAAAACTATTGCATTTCAGTAATAAATAATTGTATACACTTAATCAGACAAATTAAGATTTTCAATATTATGAAACTTATTTTATTTATAATTTTGCCGCTCGCGTTAATAAAAAATACCTATATTACTTAATACATCATTGCTTTTGCGACAAAATATTATTTTGATTTTATGTTAGAGAAACATGTAAAAATAAAACAACCGAGCATAGGAAATATACGGAACAGGCCTTCCACTAGACCTTAAATCCGGCCCTACAGAACCAAATCCGGCCCGTAGGACAAGATTTGATTTTTTCAAATTAATAATATAAAGCTGCATCAATGTAATAAGCAGCTTAACTAACGCCATTTGTCGACAGATACCTCAAATCTATATTCCCGAAGGCGGAAGAGACGTTAATTCTCGACGTTCTAGCCAACAAGGACAACAATGTTCAGAAAGCGAGCGAAGAGCTTCTAACTATGGGCTTCAGTAAGAAAGAAACTGTAGTGCCACCGAAAAAGGATGAAACGCCGCAGCCCCAGAAGAAAGTTGTCACTATTATGAAGACTACAGCTGAGAAGAAGGAGTGTAAGTATACTGTTCGGTCCTATAATAATAAAATAATAAGCCGTTTATTTTAAAACCAGATAAAACAATAACTTTAGATCTAAATTACAAAAGTTGAAGGAAATGAATTTTCAGGTAACAGTTTGTATAATTATGATTTTCGACGCTTTAAACAATGTATGTGACTTCGGTGTGCCTCTTGGCGTAGGCCTCCTCTAACCATCCCTAACCCTCCTCCAGTTCTGAAGTTTCAGATTGTCCTCCCATCTAGTGAACTGTATTCTATAAAAAAATTGCGTAATTGAAATCTAGTATTTAATATTATTATTTATTTTTCTAAACTTTACATTTTCAGTAAAAGAACAACTCCAAAAGAAATACAGCAACATCGCAGAGCGCGTCATATCTCTTGCTCTGGAGAGTGTAGACTTCAACGAGGAGCGCGCGGAGCAGATCCTGAACGCCGTGGTGCAGGAGGAGACGGCTCCGAAGGCCACGAAGGTCGAGCTCAAGGACATGAGGCGGCCCAGCACCGAGCCGAAGAAAGGGTGAGATGCATGAGCTGTTCGTTGTTAGATATTTTGACGATCATTATGCTGATGTGTGGCTCGGTATAGAACGAATCGACACATGAAATCAAACTCTTGGGCTCGCCACACATCTGACGGAAAATACATGTAAAGCGCAAGTTAGCACAGACATATAAAAAAGCTTATTTCGTTTTCTACAAAATTTAAGCTATATATAACGCTTGTGAAAGGAAACTCCGCTCTTCCGAGTCATTTGGCAATACCTACATAAACCCACCAAAGCGATAATTACTCTATCATGCGTCATACATATGTCATATATATAGTGCCTTGATTAACTGCAAAAGCTGGCTGATGAGTTTATAATTATTTAAGTCATTATTCTCGAATAGTATCAAATAAAAATTGATACTATTCGAGAACAATTCAAGGTTATAAAGTATTTTGGCCACACATCCGCATATCATCGAAATAAATTATATACGGTTTGAGATTTGAACGAATTTTGTTTAATGCAATTTAACATTTGCGTGATAATTCAAATAGCATCCTGACATAAATGTAAGAATGAGAAAAAATGTCTTCAGAAAGTCCCTCTAGTACAATAATTCTCGAATGAACTGTGGAAATATGTTTTTTAAAAACAATATTATAGCACAAAATAGGGACCAACGTAAGCTCAACTTTAAACCATAAAAAATATTGTTTTTTACTTAGGTTTGTATCGATTAATGACAATAGGCATCGCATCACTGAACTGGCAGTGGCCACATAGCTCGCAGAACTGATGGCTAATGGGGCAAAAAAGTTCTCGAGTTGCAGCCACCAAAAAGGTGGAATATAAAGAATATAATAGAAGGAATGAAGGATGTTCCGTGTAGTGACGGATTAAGAATACATAATGTCACTACCCCATCTCAACCCATGGGTGTCGTAGAAGGTGACTAAGGGAGTAACCTTATGCAGACAAGAGCATTGCAAGAAAAGGAAAATTCGAAGCAAACCCTATACCAAACCAACCCGTCTGGCCTGCGTGGTACAGTAGGCTAAATTCCCTCCACATTCTTTGGAGGAGGCCCGTGCCCAACAGTGGGATATTTAATTTTATGGGTTGAGATGAGAATAGAAGGAAGGGAATAACCAGATGTTATTATGAAAAAAAAAAAAGGAAAAAAGGTCGCCGGGTCTGACTGGATGCGGAAGGCGGAGGACCGAGTGTTATGGCGCGTGTTGGGAGAGGTCTATGTACAGCAGTAGACTGCAATAGACTGAGATGATGATGATGATGATGATTCATTATAACTTATTTATTATATACTAGCTGTTGCTTGCGGCTCCACTCACGTGAAATTCGATTTCCGTGTTCAGAGCTTTTTTAGTACTTTTTGTCATCAAGAACAGTCGTCGGTTTAAAAAATAAATTAGCTAAATTGTTCCAGCAGTTCTTAAGTTTCGGCATGACTAAGGGAAATTTGCATTCATTTTTGTTATATGTATATAGTTTAATCATGTGCTAGAAGAGTTTCTTATTAAAATGTTCGTTCAAATCTCAACTTTTAGTTAATATTTATTTGAAGTCTATATTTGGAACACAGTTCGTTTCCAAAATAAATGTAGAATATATTGTGGGCAGTTGTTCTCTGTTACCATACCAATTTTGATATACACTAACTACACTACACTACTTACCTACTTTGTACAAAACATTCGACAGTAGGCCGTCTTGAAGAAAGCTCTATTTTTAGAAATTTAACAAGATTAACAATATCTTTAAACAAATAATTGAAAAGCTTGAATTACTTATCGAACTTATAATTTAACGACCTTACGTTAGAATCTTATCTGTAAATAATGACGGATATTGTGTTTAGTATACTCTTTATAAATACGCTATAACTCGACCGTCGTAAGCAACTTTTGCAATACCAAAAAAATATGAGGAAAGGGTCTCGTTCGGTTTTATCTCATTAAAAATACTAAATTATTATCATTGCTTTCCCACTTTAAATTATTCTACAATACCACATTGGTATGGTTGAAGAGAACAAAACGTTCCGAACCTCACATCACACGATACACTTCCGACAGTCCTTGGGACCCAACGCTTCTTAGCTTTCACACCAATGTTGCTTGAATATCATATCTTCAGTCTTGTCTTCTACTGTACCTAACAACGTGTCTACCTCGTATACACATTTCTTTCTTAAATCCGTACGGAAAATAAGTATTGTGGCTTAATCTATTTAGATGCACTCTGTGTGAACTAAAACCAAACCCTTGAAACTACAATGCATGACCCTAAAACTTGGTCCTGGTGTAATAATTTCTAGTGCGTAATGTCATATCACACCATCATACAAAGCGAAGTGTTGTTGCAAAGAGGGGTTTTAATGTGTATGGCTGCGATCTTCTACATAACCGTCCCGTCCCCGAACGGGATGGCAGGCTTAAATTAGTGTAATAATTTCTGCGCCCGTCTTCATTACGAGTCACAACATTGCTAGAATTTCTACCGAAAATATAGCTAGATAAATATTGCCTATATTCCTCATATATATTATATCAGCCATAAGCACGTCCAGCTTCACTCAAGTAAAAACTAGGTGAAAAGTAGTGTAAAAACATTCAAAAGACAATCGGTGAGAGGTCTTAGAGTGCGAGTTGGTGGATGATAGAATGCTTCTTTGTTGGTTTCCTCACGATTTCGTTTTTCACGGTTAGCAGATGGTAAAGTGAAATCCACATTGGCACTACCAGGCGGGATCAGACTCTGACCTCGTGTTTTGTCGTGATATGTCGTGACAAACCCATTCAGCCAACACCGCTTTTCTTTTATAATACATTTGATTATTGAAAATCTATTGCTGGTGTATAATATTTCTTTGTTCTTTTATCATCTTTCTTGACTTTGGTGGAGACCGGGGCATGGTCATAATAAAGTAAATTATTATCATTCTCATATGCGTTACCCCGGCTATGATGGCTTTGGCGGTGCTGTTTGTAAAGTGATTAAAATATATTTATAACTATATAAAAAATAGGTAAGTAGGAGGTACAGTAAATGTTTTATTTGATTGATATTCCGGCAACATCCCAACATACATGATATAATTATGTTCAACAGGCGGAGTTAATGAGTATTAAGTATAATGTGTTAATTAATATAATTATTATTATCCTCAAAATTAAACTGCGTAGGTATTATGAACTTTTTATTTGACAACTAGGTTCCTCTCGCAGCATTCCAGACTTTCTATAAACCAATCGATTTGTGTACCAAATTTCATTCCCATCCTCTCAGTTCACGCCAGGTGATTGAATAACAAACATCCATCCAAAACTTTCGCATTTATAATAATAGTAGGATACGTTATTAAAATAAAAAGTATTTAATATGGATACTCATAAACTCCGCCGTCACATTGGTACTGGCCAGTGATCAGTCGGAGCGTGCGCCCTCGCCGCCCGCCGCGCCGGCTGCCACACGACGACTCAAGACTTGGACAGAGCATTTGAAGTATGTTGATGTTTGCATGCGCGTGCTGGGTGCTATTTTATATAGGATTTATCTATATATATATTTATTTATATAGGATATTCTAACAACAGCTATAAAGCTAGGAATGTGTTAGGCATTTATGACCCCCCCGGTGTTGTAGATGCCCATGAGTAGCGGAGATCATTTACGGTCCGCTTGCTCGTTTACCCCTCTTTAATTAACTAAATACTATTACTCAAATGTAGATTCATTTTGTTTTCCAGTTTGCTATGGAGGGAAGTGGAAAATTGCTTCCTTAGTAAAAGTCTAATGTTTTAGCGGGTGCTAAAACATTAGACTTTTACTCAAACTCCCGAGTGAAATTATGGTTGGGATTGTCCCGTTAGTATTCAACGTTAACACAACATTTTTGTCCGACCGATATGATTACTTAAATTTTATTTACTATTCGCTTTGCTAGCAAACAACGATAACAGTGATATACATCATTAATAATGATAGAGTCAATCAGACTTCTTTTTGCCTACTGAGTTTAAGTAAAATACTCAAATTGTCTTTCTTAGAAGTGGTTTTAAGAAGTGAAGTAGTGTTATATTGTTTTTAATTTTGGGAGGATAACCTAATTTATTTGTAACACTCTGTGAAGTGATTTATAAATAGGACCCAGCATAGAACCTTGCACTACACCCTACTATAATGATACAAATTAACATGTTTGTACAATTTTTAGGTATACGTTATACATAATTGATGTTTAAATTTGTATTATATAAATATATTTATATAAATTTGTGTAATATTTTATACTTTATACGAGTTTGTTACCGCATGGTTTGTGTATAGATAGTCAAAAGCTTATTAAAGTTCTACGGTACTTGTGTTTGTGAAAATATTATTAGTACTGAGTTTTAATTCAATAAATTTATAAATAAAGGTAAATCAGTAAGTCTTGTTTAGATTTGATCAATGCTTGCCTGATTACGATACTTTATCGAAGATAAGAAAAACGTAGACAAGATTATTTTTAGATAGGCACAGATTGAATTCACAATGAACGTAGCTGCTTGATATTATCTAATTTATTTATATTTATTATACTTGGGTAAGGTTATATATATACTGATTGTGTACGTAAATGCTTGGATTGAACATCAATATGGTGTGTGTGTCTTGTTTGTGTCTGTCTGTGTGTTTGTTTTTTACGTATTTAGTGAATTTTAACGTTACAATAAGTTAGGTAACCCTAGATTTCAGGAAGATCATAATTAGAAATAAATAGCTTATACAACGGAACATAAAATTGTATCTGTTGATTTAGCAAAATCGTTTTTAATAGCAATAATACAGGATTGATTGATGACATAATAGCTCCCACTAGCGTGACTTCATCTCATTCATGATCATCTTATTATTATTTAGCCTCCTCAAAGTCACTCTTATCACTAAATACTTTTAGCACAATAGTCTCTAGACCATTTTTAAGAACTGTTCCTTTAGTCTTATTAGGAATGCATGTTGTTCGTCAAATATCTTCTAGATTCGTATCGTCATAGTAGACTGCTAGGTAAACAAGTTCGGCTGTGAATGTTGCAGGCCTATATTAAAGACCAGCACCACAGTGGACTCGAAGTTTAAGTCACAGTATAGCACGCCTACGAAAGGTGCTAACCCTACGCTGCGGCAGGGGCCTAAAGACAACTTGCTTCTGTAAGTATCAATAGTAAAAAATATTCTTGTAAATACTATACGAATTTTTGTTTAGTGATTATCTTGACATCGTATCGACAGTCTACTAGCGGGAATTTTGAGCTTGTCCCCGTTCCTGTCAGTATAGTGATTCTTGAACATTTCTGCGCATGTCTCATAAGACTTAAACTTGATAAAAAATGCCTTACAAGTTCGTAATACAACTTCTTACCAGTCAATTGATATTTCTTTGATTTAGCTACTTTAGATTTGATATATTAACAATATTATAAGTTACATTTCAAAATTGGTAATTTTTTTTTTATATTAGGAACCTCTTCCTTGCTTGTAATCTATGTTTTTTTCTCTACCAAATTGTTTCTGCCAACTATTTGATGTTGTCCTCCTATATGTATTGACAGCGAAGACTACATGCCGTGGTCAGGCCCAGACCGTGAGCTACGCAGCGGGCAGGCTGTGAAGCCCGAAGGCCCTGAGCCTCGAGACAGGCCGTTCTCGATGGCCCGAGGTACTTCTGGTGTCGCTAAAGGACCCGCTGGAATCGCTAAGGGCTCTGTATATCAGAAGTTGAATAAGAAGTCTGCTAAAATGTAAGTGTTTTTATTCGTGTTTCCTACTTTAATACACTATGTCTGTATTATTAATATAGAAGCTGTTATCGGAGCTCCGTCCGCGTGATTTTCGATTCCCGTAACCACATTATTTTAAATTCTTCTCGTCATAAAATCAAAAATAAAAGTATAGTTCGTTGTAGTTCAATGAATTTTATTGTCGTGTAAAAAAAAAATACGTTGAAAAACGTAAAAACTATTCTTAATAAACCAATGAAACTATGTCAATATCTTTTAACAGAACGACGCCTGTCAGTAGGTCACCTAGTCCAAGAAGTTATTTCCATAATAACGTAATTTTTTCTTTTTCTTTTTTAAAAGACAACGCCCGCACTAGGGAACAAGCCCTGTGTCGCGGGGAGCTTTACAAACATGAAACTAACGGACACAAAGTACACCCAGACTAGAAACAAATATCTATGAATCACACAAATATTTGTCTCGTGTGGGAATCGAACCCACGTCACCCAGCACGGCGATGTAGTGGCGAGGCGACCACCTTAACCACTGCGCCACGGTGACAGTCGTTATTAATCAATTACTTTCTTTTCAGAATCGGCTAAGAGCTTTGAATATCAACCGTCATCAATAAGTTAATTACGTGTTAGTATTAGCAGTAAGTAGATAAATTATTGTATTTTAGTTATTTTATAATAAATTATTGTAAGTGGCACATAGATGTAGGTAAGGGTAGGGACGCGTCCTAACTATATACTTACTAATCTATGTCTATGGCTATAGATGTAGAGAATCGGTACATGAAAACTTTAACACTTGCTATTTGTACATATAAGTATTTAAGATTGCATTTCAATATATTGATAGTATTTTTTCTTTTAAATTAAGTTAAAATTAAAATAGGCATAGAAAAATAAAATTCCTTTGTATATATTGAATTTATACTAATATATTTTTCTGCTAGCATTTGCTGTTATATAAGTATAAATAATTTCCCTTGATCTAAAAATACATTCCATAATATACTTGCTCAAACCGAAAGTATATCGGTAAGGAAACACTGCTAACGATACTAAGGCCAAGAAATATAATTATGTATGTATTTTTGTTACTACCTTTAGAAAATATAATTAGATCGCCTTGTTTCTCTACCAAATAGATGTCTGATAAACTATCTGAGAGTTAATTGATAGATTTTATTTGAAAAATATGTAATTATCTGTCAACTAATCAATCTTTCAATAATCTATCTAGAGATATATAATTGACATAAGCTCCAAATAAAATAATTATGTCAAAATTCCATCTCGAGTAGCCTGCCCATTCATTGGTAGTTAGATTATTGAAAACGGCTGTAAGTCTGTCAGTGGTGAAACAAGATAAATCTTCCGTACTTTGTATTTGTAGATTATTAAGACTTGTATACTCAATGCCAAAATAACATTAATTTGATGTATTAACATTGTTTGAGATAGTATTTGATTGAAAATTAACGTATTTATGTGACTACTTGCGCGTGCGTTTAAAAAAATAGACTATATCATTCAGCCCAATGATGTTTACTGCCTTACCTAATTTCTTCCATAACGAGTGATTTTGTGCCGGCTATACACCAAAATTAATATTATCAAAATTGGGCCAACCGTTTGAGCGTGATGTAGTAAGGAACCTAAATATTTACAAACTTGCGCCTTTACTAGTTTAAATTGATATTGATATACTTGATATTATCAATTTATAAATAAATCGCGTCCTGGGAAATGATAGTCATGAAACGCACTAATTTGGCTCACTATAAACCTATATTTACAAGAATCCAGGGGGCCAAGTCTGCTAACACAATCGTAACATAATCGTAAGCCGATGGTTTCATTCGACAGCTGTGATTGGCTTACTAAGTCAATCGCGCCATATTGCCGGTCTGTGATTGGTCTATCGGTCTGCTATCGACGTGTGTAAATAAGCAGAATCATCCACCTGTTCCGTAAATCTTGCTCCATGCTATCTAACTGGCAACTAACACCAATGACTGCATAAATTCATATGAAAAAAACTTGCCTTTCAAAACTGGCGCATTGTACCTACATTGCCAGTTAAAATTATCCATTGACTACCAGACTATGTTAATAAATCAAATAATGTACAATATAACTTGTGTTGTGTAAAATCTTCCGATTTTTTTTGTAAGGAATTTCTTATAAGCAATATTAGTCTTATGTCGACTGTAACTCCTTATCCGGCCAAAGAGTTATATATTAGAACGAGAGAGATAGTATTATGTGTTCGTGAGTGTTGTAAAATATTGCAATTGATAAATTAAAGGGTTTCTATCCTTTCGTGTATAGCTGATAAATTGCCAATGAGAATGTGTTCTTATTTCTTTAAATA
This sequence comes from Laspeyria flexula, assembly GCA_905147015.1. Classification (NCBI taxonomy): domain Eukaryota; kingdom Metazoa; phylum Arthropoda; class Insecta; order Lepidoptera; family Erebidae; genus Laspeyria; species Laspeyria flexula. Next base: position 3,563,285 of record LR989949.1, on the reverse strand, counting down.
TAAGACACATTTTAGTTTTCAGTTGCTGAAATTTTAATGTATTTTACAATTTCTTCTTTTATACAGTTGTATATAAAACTCTCGATGCGATTTGTGACAAAATGTCGGCTTATGGTATAAAGGAGTACCTATAATAAAAGCTGATCACATTTTTATGTATAGAAAATAATCAGTAATTGCGTTAAACATTACTTTCTAGTCAAATACAAAACAATCCTGTTAGTGTTATACAAACGACGTATGTACATGATTAATGCTATATGAAAAAGTGACGAATGCATTTGTTATAAAATCATTTCTTCCTAGTCATACCGCATTCTTACTACCAATTATATATTAATAATTTCCATTATAGAACGTCCACAACAGTAGATGAAATTGGCCCTCCGTTATTCGTCATCGAATTATTAATTCGTAAATAGGTATAATAAATTATTTTTCTATATATTATTATAACAAGTTCGTTTATGTAATCGTGTCGTATGTGCAATATTATTGCCAACTATCAGGCCTAGAGTCCATCAAAGCGGAGCCAAGAGGAGATGTGTTTTAACAATTAATAGACGTGCGGTGAGCGGCTTGTGCATTGAAGTCACCTCCATATTTGTCTAATGAGGGGGTCTAAGTTCACCGCTAGGAGCGCTGGTGTAGAGTGAGGTTTCTGAAATGTCCAATCTTATTATTTGTGTTAGCTACGCAGGTTGATTGTAAAAATAGAATCAATTTATTAATATTACATGATGGGTCATCTTTTTTCCGAACAAAACATGACTGCACAACACTGGCATGGTTGTTGATATAATATATTACAGACCGTTTTTTGTATTAATTATGATTATGTATTTAAATGTGAAATTTGTTCTTACGAGCGTAATAACATACTTTGACAGGTATGCTTCAGGATCTTACTTGACAGTGGCGCCATCTGGTCAACATAAAAATAGTACTACCTACTGTCGTGTAAACTTATCATTGTAATTTGGATACACCGTGAACAATATTGGCTCATGTTGGGCCAACGTTTATATATACGTGGCATATTTATGATATTGTCGATATTCAAAGTCTATTATATATATATATATATATATATAGGGTATTGAAACATATCTCTCGAGTCCGCTTTAGTGGAATCTGGGATTTAGTATATATAACATTTAATTTATTTATTTTTGAATAAATGAAGGATGATTTATAGGCAGAGAGTAGGTTTATATCATAGTATACTAATGAGTATAGTAAGGGCAGTTAAATTCTTCTTAGTGAAAACTTGTCTTCTTTCGTGACTGCTAATGTGTATATTCAAGACAACAATACAATAATAATTTGATCTAACAGATGAAAATAATAGTTAAATTAAAGACCTAGGATTAAGACATCTGTATCTAGTTTTTTAAGGATTTCTACATTCAAATCGAGTGTCGTTTTGTGGATCTTTGGTTGAATGTAAATCTATTTACTACTATTCTATTTAACGCTTATTACTAGTCTCAAAGTTAAATTACTTTGCTATAGTTAGCGATATTTTTATACTAACAAACATAGTAAAAACGTAGAAAATTTATAAGCGGTTACTGTGGTTAATAAACGCTTGCGGTAACGCCAGCAGCGCCTACGCAGCTATATTCATAAATAAAATTATAGCTTAATAAAACAAAAGCGATTAAATGCCACGGACGTCAGTTGACAACTAGTTGACTGGCCTGTTGGTCTAGTGGTTAGTGACCCTGACTGCTACGCCGGAGGTCGTGGGTTCGATCCCCACCCAGGACAAATCTTTGTGTGATGAGCATAAAGGTTTGTTCTGTGTCAATTTATCTATAATATGTATGTATTTACAAAAAAAAATGTATTAAGGTAGTATATCAGTTGTTTAGTACCCATAACACAAACAAATATAATTGCTTACTTTGGGACTAGATGGCGCTGTGTGAATGTGGTAGAATATTATTATTATTACAACAAATTACTGACATTTAGCAGCAATAGTGAGGACCTCGCTATGATAATAATAATAGTTTCTCTATGATATTCTTAAAACACGAGTCACGTATACAAGTCGGCTCGTTATCGGTTCGAGCTATTAGGGGCGCTACTCTGCCTTACCAATGAAAAACCGTTAAGCAGCGTGCTTAAGTTTAGAGAAAAATGTGTCTAAATACATCAATCTTAGAACCATTTTCCAAAGACTTGTGAAATGCAATTACGACGTTCTTGTTTAGCACGGCAGTACTGCTTCAACGGGACGGCATTAATCGGCGCAGCCTGAAGTAGTACTGTCGAACCTTATTTGTCTGTTTAAATGTGTAGCGCGCTCTACGTTAGTTGAGATTGTGCCTATGCGTTGCTACGTCTATGCTTGAGAAACTTTAGTGTGATGCAAATCTCATGTGATTGCATCTTATGAATACGTCTCCCGTAACTTAGAATTTTCCCCCGAAGGGCAGACATCCCATCAGCTATATTTACTGTAGATTAAATTGCTTCTCTATTTGTTTCCTCTATCTTAAGATATGCTATGAGATTTGCAGCATACATCTTAGAAATGTGGATTTCTGGTAGGAGTGGGATAGGCAGATCGTGTGGTTCTAGGCTTAAATTTTATTTATGATTATGTCAGTTATGTCTATAGGGTCGTCAACTACAGCTTAACCTGGTCCATTAGTAGCAACCCCGCGTATTGTTTTTATAAAGACTCTGCATACACTCCATCGTTACCAAAAGTATATTTATTCCGGTTGACCTGGCTCTTAGCACAATTTTATAGCTATTTATACCTTGTAATTAGTCAACAATAATATAATAGATGACGTAATCAGAATTTACTAACGGCTATACAATATACTTCTTATATACATATACATAAGGTAGTATTCCGTAACATACTACAGGCAGCAGTTACAGGCGTAGTATTTCCGAGACACTTTTAATTTCATAATTATGATACCTTTGTATTTGTTTACATTACCGTTGTAATGTAACATAGCAACGCGCCTTTTCGTAGAGTACAATCATACTTCGTCAGCTATTTGATCCGATGTTAGGGGAAGCATATTGCATTAACCAGGCATATTCCAAGATATTTCAACGGCTGATACTGTTTCAAGTCAAATCAACAATTTCAAGTCAGAAAACCCCAATATGACTCAAGGTGACTTGAGACCTCATCGTAAACACTGCCAAAGCACAAGACAGGCGTGTTTTTTTTTTAAGTTTCAAAGTTTTGTTACAAGAATCTATTGTTTACGTAAAGAAAGAAAATTAATTTATTTCGGGTCAGGGCCCACAAGAACTACATCTGCACAAAAGAACAAAAAAACAAACGACAAAAATTAACCGGTCATAATGTCAATAATTCCATGTTTATTCAAATATTACAGAAAAAATAATCTTTTTCTAACTGGCACACTTTTTTCTGATCACCAAAAAAGACCGACCGCATAGCAAAATTAATTTGCTAAACATGTTTAACATTGTAATACTGAACCCTCGACGCACCTGACTCGCTTGCACTTGACCGGTTTTTTTTAATACAATAATGTAAAATTTTACTAATTTTGTTTTTCTTTTCCATCATGAGTGCGATATATACGAATATACGATATACTCGTATGCGAATTTATTCGTAATATTGATGATACACCCGTCGCCCTTTTTGTCGCTCACTGCTGCCTATAGAGCTACGGGAATTGACACATTTTCTTGAAATTATTTTTTTTATTTTATATTAATGCGAACTTTGTTTCTTGGTTTAATAGTCATTATTTATTATAATATCCAAAGTACCATCATTAATTGTTATTACAATTATTCGTAACTATTTTTAGTATTATACGTTTTATACATTCATTCATAATAATATGATCCCAGTGACACAGTATTCTAGTCGTCCAATCCAGCTCTGGACAGAAGGTACAACGCTCTAAATAGGTACTGGATATTTTGGATATTTTCCAGTGACTGGATTAATAGTCTACCCGATTCTAGTTAATCTGATATGAGTGCACTGGATTTGTGAACCGTTCATTATAAAATTGCCTTATTTTATAATATTTATATTGTCCATTTTGTATGTATTCTTTACTACAAGTAAAGAGGTCTTTATATGTCGTAACCGTCTTATATTTTCATGAATAATAATAATGATTATGGTAGAAATACTTTGTCGTGTCGTATAGTGTGAGAAGCATATTCGGTTCAGTATGGTTAGAAACACAATAAAGCGAGTAGCACACGAGACATATATGTGGCATATATTTTGGCACTACATTTGAATCGCGATACATTTATCGCCCAAGTTTGAAAAAGAAGTGGGTACGTCTTGGCTGATGCGTTTGAAATGTCGCGCCATATTTGTAAGGGTGTGTTAACATGTTCCGACGGTGCGGAATCAGGGCCATGATATACCTTTATATTATGAGGGTGTGTCCAGATCTAGCGAATGCACCGCTCGCGGTCATTATAAGTTTGCGATTCGTTTCGCCGTTCTGCGGCGCCCGCGCCGCTCATGTGCCAGCTGTGGAGTGACGAATCAGAACACACCCTCATAATAGAAATGTGTCACAGGTCCCTGATTTAGCAACTTTTGAATACTTCCGCATCATAAACTTTTTCGAAACTTAGAGTGTGTGATTTAAGGCTGATATAAGAAGAAAATAAGAAAATTTAAAACTGATTATTAAGATAATTTTTCTACAACCGCCTTGAATAAACTGACGTTTTCGTACGGAAACTTCCCGAGGGCCCTGGTTTACTGTCTATTAGTGTGGTGTGTCGCAGCAACGCAGATGTGCTTACGCTACACGACACAGTACAGTGTGTTTCTACCTTTAAGACCCATTTAGACAGTGCAAATTTTGTCAGGCAATTCTCATGCTTTCTGTTTTTCTCTACGAGAAGACAAAGCGGGCACCATAAGTGGCATTCAAAACTTGCACCGTGTAAGTGAGCCTTTAGTATTAAGTGTACGTTGACGTTTAGACTTGGACTCTGCCACCTGACATATCTCCTTGAGGCTCAGTCTCTTTAGTAATTAGTCAATTAGGATAAATACTGAGTATTGTAGCGATACATTATTTTTGTGAGCATTATCCGAATAAAATTGTTGGTTTTGTCCAAGAGGTCGTTTTATTTACCACCCAAATTTTAGTATTTTGATTTTTTTTCTTATAGATTGTTAAACTTTGTATTATGATAAATATTCGTTATTGTGGTATTGAAACTTGTATAAATAAGCCGTCATATCCATTGTAGTAAACAGTTGCAAAATAGGATTACAAATGGCGCAATTATATTATTTTAGACTATTTAAACAATCAGTGGGTCTGGTAAAAGGCGACTAAACGAACACCTTACGCCGACAAGAGCTCTGCGAAAAAAGGAAAATTCGAAACAAACCCATACCAACCTGTCTGGCCAGCGTGGTATAGTAGGCTAAATTCCCTCCACATTCTTTGGAAGAGACCCGTGCCCAGCAGTGGGCCGAAACATATCACACTGTCAGTGTACAAAAGGTAGGTAGGTACAAGATGAAATTTATCTGTCAGGCAATTTCAATCATCTGGCTATTACTATAAGGTTAAAAATTGGCCAATGCTAGCACTGGCGAACAATGTTCCGAACGGTAGGGCAACGGGTAAAAAGAAGTACCCGTGGACCCACCAGGGGGACATTGGGACCACGGGTAAAAGGGGATACTCTATACCAGCGGGATATAGTAGGCTAAATTCCATATAAGAATTTATAATTAAATCAAAATCACCCACTGAAGAAAGGTAAAAAGGGCACAAATGGGTCGGCAACGCATTCCTGATGGTGTTGCAGGCTACGGTAACCGCTTACCATCAGGCTGGCATACGTCTGATTGCCACCATCGTTGGAAAGTTGGAAAAAGGACAAATATAAACAATTTTTTACAGTTTATTTTCAAAATAAGTATAAATTTAAAGCTATATCAATTAGCAATTGCTAGAATTTTGCAAGTAAACAGTGTATCAGTCTTGTGAACATAATATTATAAATACTAAATAACATTTGTACTATTGTAATACACAAATATGTGACCAAGATAGAAAACTTATAGACTAAAGGTCAGAGCTCAAACCCAAGCAGAGTTAGCTATCCAATCTATCTTCTAATATAAAATGAACTGTCAAAATTCGAATGTCGCATAACTTCAGAACGGCTGTACCTATTTGGCATATTTACTTATTTTATGTATTTGTAATTGTCAGCACATGGTTAGTAGGTACCTATTAAATAATAATAGAATGTAGTTCAACCGTGAAACAATAAAATATACCTAAAGCCACCACCTTTCCTCCTCTACTAATTGTAAGGGCACTGGAAAGGGACTTTGTAAGTTACTAACGTCGGAAAGTTTGCGAATCCAAGAACGCAGTACATTATGGAAGAAAATAGATTTAATGTAGAAAATGTTAAAATGTTTGTTTTTCTACAATTTTCTATCAATAAGTACATAAGTCCTAACCCTATAAAACTTTCCAACTGTTAAAAATCAAGACATAGTTCGTCCAACTTATGCCAATCTACCTAGGCCACAGTAGCTAGGGTAAAAAATCTATCTTTACAAAATTGAAAAACTTAGGTACTATCTGTATATATACTTTTTATAGGGATACAGTGAAATACATTAAATTTAATGCAAGATGCCCTATTTGTATGTGTGGCTTATGAGATATCATTATGTGAGTTCATGGACAGAATTAGCTGTTCAAACATTTTATAGCTATTCCTGTATTATGCTGTTTGTTATTTCGTCAAATTGCCATTAAAAACTATCAAACGACACTGTCTTTTACAGCCGCCAAATAGATTAGAAAATAAGCTATTATTGCTATTATAATAGAACGCATTTTTATTAGCCGGCTATAACGCCTTGTGTTCTATTGAAGAATGTAAATAGAATACCATTATTCTTTTGCATACAAGTACCAGTGACATACACATGACAAATCTGTAGTTGTAAGTGCGGCCTTATCATTAAAAAATAAGTTGTTTTTTCATTTGCTGGCCATAGTGGCTTTAGTCGTATATATAAATATAGGGGTTGCTTTCAACTAAGGCTATATCTTTCTCTAGTTGTTTGAGTTCCTGCTCCATCTTGGTCTTTCGAAGAATCTTCGGGATAGTGTCAGTGAGCATTGGTAGTTGGAGAAAAGCCTTCTGCATCAATTGCCAGTTGTGTTTCAAGTCCTGTGGGAAATCAAATAAATGATATAATATTATAACATAGTAAAACAAATAACTATAATAGAAAGGAATACATAAAATGCAAAAGAAGCATTTCAATCGTAGCCCTTCGCGAACTGTGGTGTTTGCGTACTGCGTACCCCAATAGGAGACAGGCGGATGATTGTGATGATATGAATGTTTGTAGGATTGAATTGCCCTGTAATTCTAACCATCTCGCAAACCCCAAGTAACCAAGTCAGTTGGGGTATGTAAGATTAAGTACGAAACATTTGGGCCAAAATTATTTTCATGCGCGTAAATTTTGGTGTAAATGAAATGCCTGGAAAACTGGGTTGACCCGTCACTAGATATATCGACAACCTAAAAAAGAGAGCGAGAAGCCAATGGCTACAGAGGCTTCCGGATCAATTGTTATGGAAGTCAATGAATGAAGTCATAAGCGAAGACTTTTGTTCATTAAAGGACGTCTCATTATCGTGCACTGTACCATTCCTCTGCTGGACTTAATGTCTCTCAAATTGTACACTAATGTACACCACTGATCTACGGCTACTCTCATCATGCACTTGCCATCCACCCTGCGAAAAACGTCACTTCACCTGTCTGAGGACGTCCTACAATACGCTAAATGACGTCCACAGTCTGTTAATAATTCTAACTCACATTTAATAGCTTCTCTCGTTCCTCTTGACCGATTAGCTTGCACAAACTTTCTTTAGTTTCCTCCGCATGTCTAATTTTCTCTAAAGCTTTTTGAATCTTCCTATTTCTTTTCACTAGGTATGCCGGCATTTGGCCAAAGTCAGGTCTTAGGCAATATTCAGGGACTTCTCCAGAACCCTTGATTTTCTTTATGTGCCCGTCTCTTGTGTCAACCAACCTGTAATAAGGTAAACAAATGAGCACTTTGATCGCCAAGGGCACTGGTAAGAACCTACCTAAAATTGATTTCGTAAGAGTCACGATGTGTTTTAGAATTCGTCAGGAATGCAGTAGCAAAAATTATGGTATGTGTTTATGCCGAGATCATACAAATCTTAATACTCGTATTATAAAGCTAAAGAGTTTGTTTGTTTGAATGCTAGAATCTCAGGAACTACTGATCCGATTTGAAAAATTATTTGCATGTCAGATAGCCCATTTATCGAGGCAGGCTATATAACATCACGCTACGGCCAATAGGAAGTGAGCAGTGACCAAACAAAAGCGACGGGAGCGAAGCCCCGCGCGATTTCTAGTCTGTTAAGTATACATTTTTATGAATCACCTACCTACCTACAAAAGATTGTTTTTTGTGAGGTAGGTACCTACTAGCATCCACATATAGACGCACTAGTTCGTATCCACGGCTTATCTCGCATAGTGTACCTATACCTAATTGACGATCCTACAGGTACCTACAGTAACATTGACTATAGTGTTACTGTAGGCACCTACTATCTATCTAACCCTAGAAATACCTATTGCAATGCAATAAATCACGAAGTTCTGTTGATCCGCTTCAACGTGAAAGAAGGACACACACATAAACAGAGACTGAGTCTCTATATAAGGATAGGGTTGCCAGATCGCCAAACCTAATAGCCGGACAGACCAGCCAGTTTGGCCGGACATTTGGGTAGAAAAGCCGGACACCCTATATTATTGAAGATTTTGTCTCAGTATTAATAGGTACAACAAAAAAATTGTGCGTGCGTGGCTGCGTGGGCGACCGACAGTCGACTCCGTCGACGTCGCCTGCGCTCGGCGCTCGCTCGTTTGCGAAATGTAAAAAGCCTAACAAAAGGCGGACAAGACGGACACCGTTTATTTTGGCCGGACATGCAATCAAAAAGCCTACCTATGTTCGGCTTTATCCGGACGCCTGGCAACGCTGTATAAGTAGGTACTAGAAGGGATAGTAGGTAGGTAGTAGTAAGTATTTACCTAGGTTCAACAGGTCTCCCCTTAACGTTGATAGCTTTTTTTATGTTTAACACTCTGAAGTTGACTTTGGGTTTCTCAGGCTTTTTCCCCGGTGGTGGACGCTTCGGCACTGGTGGAAGATTACCAGACTGAACACATTTGTGATCACTCTTCTTGATTGGTTGGGTTAAACCTTCGCCCTTTTTGAGGAAATCCTTAGGAAGATTAACAGGAGTTTCAGCGTAACCGAACGTGCGACGAAGTTGGGGTCTTTTAGCTAGTTGTGCGTTCAAATCTTTCTCCAATTGAGATTGGTATCTGTAATAAAGTTAGGCTAGTTAACTATCTATCGTTCAAGCTGCGTATTCAACAGTAAGAGCCGCTTACACGTAACACATCATAGGTACTTCGATTTAAAAATATGCCGAAAGTGTAATGAAACATGTTAGTTTACCGATACATACATCATCATCAGCAACCCATTAAATGTCCCACTGCTGGGCTGTGCTGCTGTGGCTGGGACTCCGACTAGAGCAGTGGTTCTCAACCTATGGCCCGCGGACCACTGGTGGTCTTTGAGAGTAACAAAAGCAGTCCGAGAAGCAAACGCCCTGACAGGACCACCAGGATTATACTCGGAAGACTTTTGGGGCCAATTACCCATTGAACTTTTTAGTAGTCCAAGACAAGACAATTTAGTCAAATGGTCCCTCATTGCTAAAAGGTTAAGAACCACTGATATAGAGAGCTGAAGAGGTTAAGGTCATAATCCACCATACACATACATACATAAGTATACCTAAATACATCAAGTTAAAATATTCGAAATACCCGTAACATAACTGAGTGCAACAAGATTAAGAAACCTACCTACTACCATCTTGTTGTAATGAGTGTGTATTATAGTCATTATGAGCTAAAAGTTAGTTATAAATCTACAAATATATTTTATAAATACAACGCAAGCATTAAGAGACCTTGTTAATCTTTAAATGAAATCAAACCCACCAATTTATACTCGGGCCGAAACCAATGTAAAGTTAACAATAACAACATTTGACTATATTTTAATGTCGTTTTGTATACGAGTAGGTACATAATATAATTATTACGAGTATGCTTAAAGACCACGCCTCTTTCCCAACAGAGAGGTAGGCAGAGACTTTCCTTCCCCCTGCTTCTATTTTGACCTACAGCTTTCGAGGTTTCAACATTATAATCGAGTGGCGGCCACGTATTTTAAAGTGCAGTGTAGAGCGACCCTCCACGAGATGAACCGACGACTGGTAAAGGTTGCGGGTGGTCGTTGGATGCTTAGTATAACTTGGTTATATAGAAATATGTACACGATGAACTATGTGCCCTGCTCACTCACCCACTGCCACTTCAAGGATGCGATTCGGTGAGTTATAGCAACAACATTAGTTCTCCTGCGGATCTCCTCATTTCTAATCACGCAGAACTGATGGCCGATGGGGAAAAAGGTTCTCGAGTGGCGGCTACGTAATGAAAGGCGCAGTGTCGGATGGCCACCAGATGTACCGACGACCTGGTCGAGGTTGCAGGCGGCCGTTGGTTGCAGGCAGCACAGGATCGCTCGCGGTCGCGTAAACTAGGTGTGGCCTATCTCCAGCAGTGGACGTCTTTGGGCTGATATGATGATGATGAAGTACACGAATATGTATTTTGATCATACGTACGAGTCGGTGTTTACGTTCATAAATCATGCCTGTTGCCCAAAGAGGTAGGCAGAGACAGTAAACCTCTTTTTGTACCTGCCAGTACGTCGTGACGTACTCGTACCAGGGCTTCACAAAGCACACAAACTGCTGCGACGCATAAAATAAATAGGTATACCTAAGCAGCTAAATATGCTGTATGCCACGGAATAGAAATTTCTGTTCCGTACTGTATGCTAACAAATAAGCATCATCGATGTTAATTTAATACCTGGGTGTTTTTGGTGGTTCCGGTGGAGGTTTATCCAGAATTGTGTAAATAACTTCATTGTGATGCAGTATTTGAACAATTGACATATTCCTTACTTCCTGAAATTATATTGCTTCCAGAACATGCGTCCTACACAGACAACTTTAAAATAATTAAGCCAAGCGAATATAATCACTACGTTATTGAAAGAATAAAAAATGTTAAAAACGTCGCACTTTATCTGACCCCGCTACGGGTGCCATAGAAACCGAAAACAGAACACAATAATTTCGTAGCAAAAAGTTTATATTTATTGATCAAATGAACTGGAAAATTCCACCCCAAATAGGAAACTGTTTCTGCGGTTGGAAGGGGCAAAAACTTGTGAGTATTAGTGAGTAAGTAGGTACATCAACAAAACTATAGGTACCTAGATCTAACGGGGTGCAAGTTAGTTTGCTACCCTTAATAGCTACGAAGCTTGCGAAGCCATTGTAAATATAATTATAAAGCCCACTAAGAAAATAGAAAGAGATACTAAGTACCTAATTGTTCTGAGTATAAAGCGATGATGGCCGTGACCGGCGCGGGCTTGCTAAACAAGCGGTCAGAATTGTAGAATGTACTATATACAGGACATGTGACTTTCCATCTGCTAACGGTGAAGTAAAACATTGTGAGGAAACCCAAGGGTATCTTTGTCTGCTCCCTGATTCTAACTCGTCGGATTGCTCCCGGATCGTAAACTTTTACGACGTATTTTTACGGCTTAAGTTATTTAATGTTAGAAAATAGTCTACCGTATAGAAAATTAAAATCTGATTAATTTAAGGTTTTTTCCTACAACCATTTATTTCTTTAACATTATGTTTTTTAACTTTAATTACACTAACATTTCAAGCTGAAAATTTTTCCAAACCACAGAATCAGGGAGCTGAGCTGGACGACGAGACCCGAGCCTAGCAGTAGGGCATTAGGTAATAAAGTGTATTAGAATTTCCTCCTGAGAACTCGGAAGTTGTGAGTTTTTGCAAGAGACTGCAATAAAGGGATCTTCAAAAAAATTAATACCCCTGGAGTTGCAGGCGTCCAAAGAATACGGTAACCGGTTACCGAAGACATCAATGATAGGTATAGAAATGTTGATATTAGCATGAAACTAAAAATAGGTACCTACCTAAGTGTAGTGATCTAATAAATAGGTTCAATTTGAAATTTGTGCTAGATAATGCTTTCACGATTGTTTGAACGTTTTAGTTCATGGTTTGTCAAAACATCATTCGGTCACGAAATATCTATTATCTTAATATAGCTACTTCATTACATACTTAATATACTTCTCATCAAAAAAATCGAAACACCTCACACTTTTATGTTTCGGAAGGATTTTCAGAAAAATATTTATTTTTAGGAATAAATATTAATTCTAGTTTAGTACGGGGTAGTATGACGTTTGTAAATCCAAATCATAATGTTCCAAATTCAAATCTATTTTTTACAAACTTAGTGTTTTGTTTAATGAGTAATTGTTACCCTATGTGGAGTATGAAAGAAATGAGAAAAACAATACACGTAAATGAAAAAAAAGTTCAGAAACCGTTTATTTAATAACTTGTATTTCCTCCTCTGGCTCTTATCACTGCTTCCATGCGTGGAATGTTAACCCATTCTTTATTTTTTATTCTATTTGGACTTGTAAGGTTAGGTGCCGAAGTTATGCTATAATATGTTAAGAACAAAATTATTTGCTAGTTCTTTGTTGATTTCTGGGCCACATGTCGCCGCGTGTAGTTTACAATTTTTTTTCAATGAGCACAAAACACTGATATAAATATTCAGGTCAGTGGCACAAAACATAATTTTTTTTTCACTACTGCAACACTACACTAAAGTGAACTGTCAAACCGGTGAGTGTCATAACAATAGTCGCATAATCAGCAGCGGCAATTATTTTTAGATTTTTCGACAGTGATTTTATAAATCTAGTCTTTTCGCGTTCTACGTTAATAAATGCGTAACTGAGTAGTGCAAAATGTTAATAAAACGGGTTCGGGGTTTTCGTACTTATCAATATTTGGGAATAGTATCGCGGCATCTTTCTAGTCGATTGGATTCATTAGATTATGAAGAAAGGCTGGAAAGATGTTTAACTTCGTTACCTTCGAAAGCCAAGGTGGTGATATGTGGGGGTGGGGTGATGGGGGCTGCAGTGGCGTACCACTTGGCGGAACGCGGCTGGGGTGAAAAAACCGTCGTCGTAGAGAAAGAAAAGTAAGTGCGAATCAATTGTTTTTAGGAATTTTCCTTAGTCACAGACTGTGAGTTATTGATTACTACACTGTGGCTTATGTCTGGCAATTAGACAAGAACCAATGCATTCTGTTTGTACTATATTTATTTTAAATTAAGTAGGAAAGTATTTTCTTATTCAACTAGAGTAATAGTCAAATCCTTTATTTCTTAAAGTTCAAATACATAATACTTATAAACGTATAAAGCCAAAAAATGGTGTTAGAAAATTAGTCTTAGGCCAGTTCACTGACTAGGTTTTAGCTCTGAGAAGAACTTGGCAAGAAACTCTGGACCCAATGATCGTATAAAGCCAAAAAATGGTGTTAGAAAATTTGTCTTAGGCCAGTTCACTGACTAGGTTTTAGCTCTGAGAAGAACTTGGCAAGAAACTCTGGACCCAATGATATAAGACTTCAACAAGAAAGATCAAATCTAAGAGGGCGAAGTGAGAAGTGTAATGTAGAAATAAACAATTTTTTTATTTAGGGTCCATTCCATCTTTCATTCTATCATTAATGATACCTGACCCAGCTGGAAGTATTCTTCTGTACTGTAGTATATAGCCACTTTAAAACAAATACTTAGGCTAACATACAGCAAATAAATATATTTTAAGTAATAATATAAGTAGGATAGTAACAAAATCCAGGGAATAGAAAAAAAAAATTATGATATCCATTCTATTCACATAGGCTGCATTTCCACAACAGATGTGTGAAATTGCGTAGCGAGAGCTGTCTCTGATAAGAACCAATAGAAACGCTTCATTTACCCAGCAGCTCTCAGATTCTATTGGTTCTTAATAAACACATCCGTCGCTACGCATCCTAGCACCTCTCTGGTGGACAGACTGGAAGGATACTACTCATGAATGATCGTAAACTCAATTTTATTTGTATGAAACCATAGAGTAGGCCGGCCGCCAGCTAGGTAGACTGACAACCTGAAAAAGTTTGCTGGATGGGACTGGATGTGAGCTAAAGACGTTGTTACGGCATGTGTAAAGAGAAGTCTATGTCGAGCAGTAGACTGCAATAGGCTGAATTGATTTATATTAAATCAATAACAAATTGAATAAATAAATATTGTACTAAAAGACAATATCCTACTCGACCAGTGTCTAAACATTTGCTGAATCTTCTTGTATAGACCTGTGCTGTGTTATTCGGACTATTGATTGCTTTACTGTCTACTAGCTGTACATAAAACCCACATTTTGCCAGCTATGTTTGGTCCTATGAAATAGGAGGCGAGCCTATTAAATTGTCATCTACTGGGAATATTTGTACACAACAATTTTATTTTAGTTGAACATAAACCCTATCTGTAATATAGCTCTGCAATAGTGCAGTACTGCAAACAAAGGCAATACTAGGAGTAAATAGTGGTGTGTATTTCGCAGCCAACTAGTTTAATCAGCTCTTCAATTATTCAGCCTAGCCGTTTTACTGAACGGCGCCATTCAAATAACTTTGTGTCTGTTAGTTTCATGTTTGTAAAGCTCCCCGCGACACAGGGCTTGTTCCCTAGTGCAGGCGTTGTCTTTTTACTAAAAAAAAAAACAAATAGCGACCTGAGCAAGATTTGCCATTTAATTACATTTAATTTACAGTTAGGCAACTGACTTAAATTGATAATTTTTAATTACTTGCCTAGCTAAGTTTAGTTCTTCCTTCTGCCACCTAGCGCTGGAACCCACACACTGTTAAAATTACCGTGCCAAAGTGGCGCCGCCAAGCAACAATTTATAAATCTTAGGTGACTATGAGTTAAAGTTACATTAGGCCATACGGCTTAATATCATTTAGGCGGCTATTTGCACAGCGCCGTTTAGGTAACAAGCTAGGCTGTTCAGCCTATTGCTGGTCACAGGCCTCTCTTAACACGCGCCATAATATTTGGTCCTAAGCTTTCCGCATCCAGTCGGAACCAGCGACCTTTTTCAGATCGTCAGTCCACCTAGCTGAAGGGCGTCCTACTCTACATACACACATATCATTTTACTAAATCAAATCAATCAATCATTCATCATTTTCAAAAAATATTTTTTTATGACTGAACCATATGACTTTGATTTTTTTTAATATTTTTCTCAGAACAGGTACACCCTATACCATCGCCTGTTAGCCGCTTGACGTTGAGTTTCGGGACACCCTGTATATATACACCGTCTATATGTATACAGTTATACACCAGCTAAATGTTCTAGTAAAGATATTTTTAGATTTCTGTGTAGACGTCTTTAATTAGGAGTGTTATTTTATGTCATGAGAGTAAGATAAAGCGTTATCTTGTAAAATAATTTAAGATAAATGCATACCTACAGTAAAGATAAGAGTATTTCTCTATGAGACAACTATAGGACAAAATGCAGGATGGGATAGTAAATCCCATCCTGCCTTGTTTTCCCGAAAAACATTAACTTTAAAAGTTTTATGCTAAATGATATTTAATAGGTTTCTTAAGGGTCAGCAACGCGCTCGTGATACCCCTGGTGTTGCAGGTGCCCATAGGCTACGGTAACCGCTTACCATCAGGCGGACTGTACGTCTGTTAGCCACCGTCGTGGTATAAAAAAATATATATTGTGTCCATATTCATCAATGATATTTAAGATTGATTACTCTACACCACTCCTAATTTTCGGAGTTTCGAAACACAATACATAACTAAACAGACAATATAATGTAGCACTCATTCACGAGTATGACGCTCGGACCAGCTATCATTCTATACGACCATATTTGAGAAAGGAGAATGGCCCGTCAAATACGACAACACAGCACGATATGCAAAAACTTTTGCTAATATAATATCTTTTTTTAGAAAAAAAACCATACCTAATTTAGGTCCATATTATTTTACATGTACAAATTTAAACTAAAAGAGTAAAATATTTTAATTACGTCAAAGCACGAGCATTAATGTACACGTACAATAAACGAAATTATGTTTACACCTATTTACAATTTATAAACAGTTATTTTCCGATTCGGTATCGGTGATAATATGTACTGCTCCAACTCCCTGATAAATAGAATAAACATAAAATTACGCCTTTTTCCCCGAAGGGGAAGGCTAAAAAAAAAAAGATGTTTCATACCCACATTTCGCCAGCTATGTTTGGTCCCATGAAATAGGGGGCGAGCCTATTGTCATCAACTGGGCACATTATAGCCTTAAACTACTTAACTATAGAAGAAATTTATGATTTGAACTCAGATCACTCTCCTATACTGCTCACACTATGTGATCGCATCCTGAATAAAGAGAGTAGGCCTGCTTTAGTTAATAAATATACAGACTGGGAAAGCTTTAGAATAGATCTAGACAATAGTATAGAATTGAAAGTTCCTCTTAAAACTGTTGAGCAACTAGATATAGAAGTAAAAAACTTTATTGATAACATACAACGAGCCGCCTGGAAAAACACTCCTAATATATCACGAGGGACGAAGGGACCTACCTATCCTTCAAATATCAGAGATCTTATAGCCGAAAAGCGGAGACAGAGAAGAAAATGGCACCAGACTAGATGCCCAGAAGACAAACGACTTCTGAATAAATTAACAAAAGAGCTAAAAATTACTATAGCAAACTTTAACAACACACTATGGCAAAATTATCTCCAAAACTTAACAAACGATAACAAAACTGGCTATTCATTATGGAAAGCCACTAAAAATATGAAGAAACCCATGATGCACATACCTCCAATAAAAAACAAGAATGGAAATTGGGCTATAACTAACGAACAAAAGGCAAAAATATTTGCTCGACATCTAGAAAACATCTTCCAGCCCAATTTGGAAGATTGCTCTCAATTGCTACCTGAAAGTAATCTGTCCCAAGACAATTCTGAAATAAAATTAGTGACTCCAAAGGAAATCACAAAACTAATTAAAACTAGTATCAGCTCAAAAAAATCACCTGGATTTGACCTGATTACAGGAGAAATCTTACAACAATTTTCTCGTAAACCGATCGTCAAACTGACTACTCTCATAAATGCTGCATTTCGCCTAAAACATGTTCCTGATTTGTGGAAAGTAGCCGAAGTCATCATGATCGCAAAACCAGGAAAACCTCCTTATGAATTAACATCATATAGGCCAATTTCTTTATTGCCTATAATGTCAAAATTGTTTGAAAAACTATTATTAAAACGACTAAAACCAGTTATAGAAATTAATAATCTAGTCCCGGATCATCAGTTTGGCTTTAGAGAAAAGCACTCCACAATTGATCAATTACACAGAATAACAAACATTATTGAAAAGACACTAGAAGAAAAAAGGTGTGTTCTACCATATTCCTTGATTAGGCCCAAGCCTTTGATAAGGTATGGCACGAAGGACTAGTTTATAAATTGAAAACTATGTTACCAACACAATTCTCCACTATTCTGGAGTCATACATCTCGAACCGAGTGTTCCGTGTTAGACAAGAAGACGCCTATTCGGATATTAGGCAAATAAAGGCTGGAGTACCTCAAGGGAGTGTGTTAGGACCGATCCTATACCTATTATATACTTCTGATATTCCAGTCTGCGAAAATATCCCCATAGCTACGTTTGCTGATGATACAGCTATCTTGGCTATTGGAAATAACTATGAGGAAGCCGCAGAAAAGGTTCAAGAAGCTGTTAACCAAGTCTTTCTTTGGACCAAAAAATGGCGTATTAAGCTAAACGAAAGCAAATCCATCCACATTGATTTCACAAATAAGAAAGCCCAGTATTTCCCAGTACTACTTAATGGCAAACACATTCCATATGCCAACACCGCTAAATATCTTGGTATGACACTAGATACAAAGTTGCGCTGGAAAGCACATGTTAAGAAAAAAAGAGATGAGTTAGACATACGGTTTAAGAAAATGTACTGGCTGCTAGGTAGACACTCCACCTTGTCGGTCTACAATAAAGTATTGCTGTAAAACAGATTTTAATGCCAGTATGGACTTATGGTATCCAGCTATGGGGTTGTACCAGCCAGAGTAATCGCCAAATCATCCAACGTTTTCAAAACAAAGTGCTTAGGGAAATTGTGAACGCGCCCTGGTACATAAGAAATGATGATATCCACCGGGATCTTAAAATGGATAACGTAGATACTATCGTACAGAAGTATGCATCAGCCCACGAATTGAGGCTCCACCATCATGTGAACGTCGAAGCCATCCAACTGCTCGACAACACAGATCTAGTACGAAGACTTAAACGGACAAAACCATTTGAGTTAGTGTAGTGAACAATCCTACTAATATTATAAATGCGAAAGTTTGTAAGAATGTTTGGATGTTTGGATGTTTGGATGTTTGTTACCAGTAAACGAAAAAAACCACTGAATAGATTTCAATGAAACTTTGCAGTAATTTACCTTATACATCAGAATAACATATAGGCTATATTTTATCTAGATATCGCGTAAATTGGCTAAACCATGAGAACAAATGTAAAGTAAGTCGGAGAAAAATCTGCCATCTTATAGCTATTTCTGATTTCTCTACGTAAACCGTTAGTTTTACATAAGGACAATGTATGGAGGAATTGTTACTCTTAAATAGTTATAAAAAAAAGTCCGCGACAGCATATGCCTATCTTTTATGTGGAAGTCGATATAGAGAGAATAGTGAGCAAGAAATACATTTAAATCGGATACTGCATTTAAGTGAAAAATTTCATGGTATTAAACTAATTCCTAGGAATGTAAATACCTTTATCACTTTTGTCATTTAATGTAGATAATTTTTGTCGTTTACACTAAGTTATTTCGACAAATAGTTTAAAAGTTATTACGATATTAAATGAAATGTATATAATCCCAAAAATCTTATAATAATACTGTATGTCACCCGTGACTTCGCTTACCTGTTATTTTGTTCCTGTGACCACAGCAACTTTTCACTTTTAGAGGGAAAATTTCGGCCAATATTTTCTAAGCACAGCACTAAGCACACACACACTTCAGATTAAACATAACCAATATTACGTGATTGATTAGAATAGTACTTATCTTTGTAAACATCCATCCCGTGTCTTTTTGGTTAAAATTATCAAATATACAAACAAACATTCATCCTTTCAACTTTGTGTATGTATATTACTATATTTATCAACGTCAGCCCTAATGACAATTCAGTATGACAGATTAAAAAGAAATCAAAGATCTCTTTTTTCTTTTTGCTTACTATACAACCTCATTACTTGAATATATTACTAATCATTCACCAGTAAATTCAAAGGACATATATTATGACAATTGTGTAGTAAAATTATCAAATAAAGTAAAATATGAAATAAAATATTTTTTGTAGAAAAGTAAATACATATAATGCAGTATCAAGGTAGTATAGTAGCAGAATACAAATACCATAGACCTAGGATCCGCGCGCCATTTTTATGTATTCGCGCCATTTATTTTCGGTCTAAAATTTGACATTTGACAGTGAATTATCATTGTATGTATTTATGGTCGCTAAAGTCATAAACTAATAAAAATAAAACAATTGTGGATATTGTAAAATATGAAATAAAGTAAAATACGAAATAAAATATTTTTCGTAGAAAAGTAAATACATTGCAGTATCAAGCTAGTATAGTAGCAGAATACAAATACCATAGACCTAGGATCCGCGCGCTTTTTTTTTATAACGATTTTTTTTATTTATGGCGGTACGAAGTACGCCGGGTCAGCTAGTTTATAATAATAAGGTGTAGTGATAAGTGCATTTTAAAGAACACAAGAACAAAGTGACTTCCCCTTAATAAAAACTAAGTAAAGTGTTATTGGACGCATTAGAATTATGTTTATATAGCAATTTAGGTTAAAATTAAATTACTCATTGGCCCATAAGCTAGATTGTAATATTTATAGACTAAGTCTATTAATAAAAAAAAAAAAAAAAAAAGAAAAAAAAACCGGGCACATTTGTATTCCAAACTTACAAAATCTCAATACTGGAATTTCATGATAGAAAAGTCCAATACCATTTTCACCCGACCCGGGAATCGAACTCGGGACCTCTTGCACAGCAGTCGTATACACTTCCTGCTGCGCCACCGAGGCAGTTATAGATAGAGAGGCAGAAATAGAAAAACAGCAGATTTTTTATGGTTATTGAGTTTTTTGATCGTTTTAGTAAATGTAGCGCGCGGATCCTAGGTCTATGAACAGAACAGTCTTTGAAATAAATGGTAGAATTGAATAAAAATTAACATAGAAAGAATACATTTCTTCATCGAAAGAAACATTCAGTATAAATGTCATAATGATTGGATCTACCTCTACAAACTAAGCGTAGCTTTGTACCTTGTGAAACATTATAATATATGGTGTTTACAATATTACCGATGAAATATGGTTGTACATACATTCCCTTCACTTTATTGTTTATGTTTAAATGTATTTTTAAATTCAATTAAAAAATCAAAACGAGACAATTAGAAGAAGATACAGTAAGAATTATTTTTGTGTTTGAGATGAAACGTCAAGATGACAATTTTTTTTCGACTCTATAGTCAGTGTTGTACAATGCTTATTTATTTTATGAATATTTATGTAAATTATTTTATTCAATTATGGTTACATTAATTTTCGTATTTTTGATTTTTTTAATAATAAATTATAAAACTAGCATAGCTTACGTCATTTTGTCCGTGCCGTGACATAACAAATTTCACCGTCTTGTATGGCGTGTTTTTGTTGTACCCTTTTGTGTCACTCAACAATTTTTAAGTCTGGAGTTTTATAGGTTCAATAAGTTTGTGATTCTAAGACAAAACCGAGACAGAGACAGAGACTTCTCCAGCATTTTTCCTAAACATAAGTACTTCAATCTTTACAGGAATAAAAATTATAAATAAAAATACATAGAGCTTGATCTTCGTCACAATTACTTTTTATAATTATTTGTTTGTCCAGCAGTAGACTGCAATAGGCTAAGATGATGATGATGATGATGATGAATATAGTTTAGGTATAATTTATTTTGGTTGTGGTTTAACTGCGTACCAAATTTAATAAAATTGATACCCAAAAATACGCTAACCTAACTTGTCCATGTCGTATCCGCCCAAAAAGGAGTAGAGGACACAATCACCCGCCAGTATAACTTAATTTGGTGCAAACTTACTAAATTTGGCTCACTTTTACTAACTCATCTACTAAATCAGATACACATATTTATTTGATATGCAAATTTGTTAATTTAGTCATACGGTTTTTGGTACACGTTTCCTATTTTGGTATACATTATATATTATATTTTTTTGGGTAACATTAATAATTGGTAGACAAAATCTTTTGGTGAACAAAGTATTTGTTCCTACCCATTCTACCTTACCCCCATCACTAATGAATTTATCACACCATAGATATTCAATATGGTGGTTTGTCTAGGGTCACCACACATCTGACGGAAAGATGCGTCGAGCGTATTTTCGGTGGCGTTTATTTGGTCAAATTAGACCTTTCACATGAGATGGGACTTGACTTTTGTTCTGACGTAACACGACCGACGATATGCGACGCATCTTCTGTCAGCTATGTGGCGACCTTTACCACAACGTCGTGTTATCAATCAAATTGACTGATAAAACTGGTTTTTGTTGATTTTCTCAAATATTGCTGAATCAGTTTCAATAAAATTTATATGGGACTAATTCTGAAATATGATCTACCGAAAAAAAAACGAAATTATCAAAATCAGTTCATGATCGGCGGAGAAATGGCTTAAGAGACACATACAAAAACATACGTGTCGAATAGAGAACCTCCTCCTTTTGTTTTGGAAATCGGTTGAAAAGTTGGTAGATTACAAAATGCATTAACTTCAAAATAAGTAAACTAATAATAATATATGACAAATCATAGCTGTATCATCGCATGCTCATCCCATTCTAAATTAAAATTCTTTTAGAATAATAAGGGCCTCTGCGTGTTGGACCTGTGGCTTACGCGGGGAACGTAAGCCTTCCAAAAGGACCGGGTATACTTCTCATCTTAGAGAGAAGCATAGCCGTGAAAAAAGAGACATAATAATAATAATATATTATAATAATATATTATAATACTAATATATATTTTCATTTGGCGTCATACACGCAAGGATATGCATGAAGGATTTGACCTAATAAGCACAACCGTTATGCAAACCCTACCGCGTGTATGACGTAAAACTGTTTAGTTTATTTTTGCTCACAAGTTCCTTACGTGTATCCCCATCATAAGGAACTTCTGAACTAAAGTAAAATTTTAAATAAGTCCCACCACCACGTCATTCGTCATTCACATACATAATATTCCATTTCAATAGGAATAAATTTAATAATTATGTATGTTGCTCAGTTCGGTTTCATTTTCTGCAAAATTGATAATTATGATTTGGAATGAATGCCTTAATCAACGACAAAATTGGATAAGTGGCTCCAAGTGAAATTGTTTTTACTAAATAGGCCCACCCGCCGAATAGATTGGTCATTTCTTATAACGAGTTATCTTGTATTCCCCTTAGGGTTCTGTAACTCGAAAAGGAAAAAATAGAATCCTTATACTCGTAGGATCACTCCGTTGTCCGTCTGTCAAGAATATTTTTCTCAAGAATACGCCTTGAGGTATCAAGCTGAAATTATTGTGAAATACTCGGATCTGGAATCCCTTGGCGCAATAAAAAAAATCAGAGTTATAAGTAAACGCAATAACAAGAGTTAATTTAAAAACCAAATAACCCGACTGCCTAAAAATAGCCTCCGAAAGTCAATTTAAAGCAATGAATAGAAGAATGAAGAATGTACTGGTAAAAGGTCTATAGCCTTCGTATATAGAGATTTGGTGATGAATACGAATACAACAACACCTTGCACTTCAAAATCAATCAAGCTATTTACGTTACAAGAAACAAGTGGAGCCACGGAGAATAGTTAGTGCAAATATAATTGAATTAGGCTATTAATAAGCTTTCATCTGATACCCAATTTGCGATAGCACTAAAAAAACGTATGTTTTGACAGTTTACGTCCGCCATATTGTTTTTTTGTTGACGTTACATAGCCTATGACACTCGGGGGAAAAATACAAATCTAATGACACCTCACACTTTAAAATCAGCCAAGCCGTTTAGGCTCCAGAAGGTCACAATGGAACATTCATGGCCACATACATACTATTTTAATTACCCTCCTTTTTGGCAGTCGGGTAAAAAGATACAGCCGTTTATGCTCCATTTTTGTCGCATATCTTGACAATCAAAAATATCAAAACCTATAGGGTACTTCCCGTTGACCTAGATTCATGAAATTTGGCAAGAAGCAATATCAAAATAAGGGGTAGGCAGAGATATCATGCATTACATTCAGCCCGCTATTTTTTAACCGGGTACATTTCCAGATTCTGGGTTAATACTAATAGAATTTAATAATAAACAACTCAATACCATTTTTACTTGATCCGGGGATTGAATATGGGATCTCTAGCACAGCAATCGTACAAACGTTCGCTATTGAATTTTGCCTTTTGGCCGTGGCGTGATGTTATACGATAGCCTTGCCCGTGATGTTATATATAACCTTCCTCGATAAATGGGCTATCTAACACTAAAGATTTTTTCAAATTGGACCAGTAGTTCCTGAGATTATCGCGTTCAAACAAACAAACTATTCAGCTTTATAATATTAGTATTGATGTGTATAAAGGCACCCCAAAGATTTCGACAGGGGTCGATCCTGGACGTTCGGAATTAATTGGCTCCCCGCTACTACTACTACTACGCGCTACAAAATAAAGAGAGTACCGCTACCTTGTTAAGTCGTCGGTAAATCGAAGTCATAATAATAATATATAATTATATCTACCCTACTAATATTATAATATGTGAAAGTTGAGATGGAGGAATGGATGTATGTATATGGATGGCGGGCAAAAAAGGGATGTTTGTTACTCAATGAAGTGAGAACAGCTGGAAGGATCTCAATGAAATTTGAAACACAGATCAATTGTAGTCTTTTTTTCGACGTGACGTACAGGCAGTATGCAGGCGGAGCGAGCGGCGAAACCTAGTAGAAATATAAAATAAATAATCCGGACGTAACTCCGCCCTACATCATCATCATCATATCAGCCTAATGATGTCCACTGCTGAACATAGGTCTCACCTAATTTTTTAGGATAGCTCCTATACATGTGAAGTTGGGATGAATTTTTTTGTCGTCTACCCCATTGCGTGTGGTATCATTGAATAGGTCTTCTAAAATGACTTGGGGGTTACTAACATTATTTTTTGTTCCAGTAGGGCGCCCCCCCCCCCTCTAAAAGCTAAACTGCTGGCTTGAAAAATCTGGAAAAATTCATGATGACAGTGCATTTCATGAACTTTAAATGAAAATTATAGCGGTTAAGATAACTTTATTAGTTTAGCAGTAATAGTCGTTGAACTTGGGTGTTGGATAATTTTGTACCAAATACAAAATCCTTTAATCCTTTATAGTGACTAAGATAAAGTAGTTGCTTGTTTATAACGGGTAAAGACTTGCATTTTTTTTTTTAATGTATTTATTCACTTTCAGATACATATTTTTTACATTTTATACACAATCGCCAAATTGCACAAGCAGTTTGTTGGTTTTGTAAATACATTATAATAAAAACTTAAACATTGTTTAATCCAAAGTTTTACAAAACAAAATATCAAGTATATAATAAAGCATACGTTTTTCAATACTGCCGCTAGATGGCGCTATACAAATGGATTACGTTTTCATTCGAGTACCTCAACAGAATTGTACTATATTGTGATAACGGGCTACTACGGAACCCTACACTGTGCGTGATCCGACGCGCAATTGGCCAGTTTTTTTATGATTCACTTGTGTGAAGTGAATCCACGGTTGGAAGCTAGTATAAGTAAAAAATGAAGACTGCAGTATTGGCAGATTCTTGACGTAAAACCGACATTGACATTCCAACTTGCGCAATCTGCCTCGGCAAATTTACATTATTATCATGTTCTACCATATTGAATTACTATAACTCATGGGAACACAATATAGCTATTACTTGTTCGTTTTATGTTTGTGTGGTATAATTTTTTTTAAGTGACCCGTGCTTTAATCCTGTACCCTTATAGGATAAGAACCCTTGCCATACATACAGTTGGCGAACGATTGTCTGTATGGCAAGGTTTCTCTCGCAATACAAAATCTGGCGATGAATAATAATTTCGGAAAATTTAATTGTTGTTATAAAAATGTCAACCATCTAAAGAACAAGGCTGATATTGGTGGGAATTAATTATGGCCATCATGGCTATCCGTGTAGTGACGGATTAAGAATACATAATGTAACTACCCCATCTCAACCCATAGGTGTCGTAAAAGGTTTCTAAGGAAATCTTATGCAGACAGGAGCACTGCGAGAAAAGGAAAACTCGAAACAAACCCTATACCAACCCGTCTGGCCAGCGTGGTATAGTATGCTAAATTCCCTGCATATTCTTTGGAGGAGACTCGTGTCCCAGCAGTGGGATATTTATGGGTTGTAGTGAATGATGGCCATACACCTTAGAGCATTACCATACCCGGACTGTTTCTCTCCAGTTTCCTTTAGTTCAGTAGTCAGTTACCTTTTTGAAATTTTCATCATATCAGCCCGATGACGTCTACTGTTGGACATAAGCACCAACAAGAGCTTCAAGTAGTCCTAGATACAGAAAATAGGGGCGGTAGTGCTGTGATTACTAAAGACAATCTATCACAGTGAATACATAACACGAAGAACAAGAAATACAGGCCGCGGCTATAAGAGTTGAAACCACTTCACATTGTATCACAATAGCTGCCTTGTATTGTCCCCCAAGATATATTATTAGGAAAGAACGCTATATGAGCTTTCTGAATCAACTGGGGTAACAATTTATTTTAGGAGGCGATTTTAATGCCAAAAATACACATTGGGGCTCCAGACTCAGCAACGTCATAGGAAAAGAATTACTCAGTGCGATCAAAGAACTGAAATGTGAGGCTGTTTCCACTGGAAAATCAACCTACTGGCCTACGGACCCTCATAAGATTCCAGACTTAATAGATTTTTTATATGCAAAAACAGCCTTGAACTATCTAACAATAGAAGAAACCTATGATTTGAATTCGGACCACTCTCCGATACTGCTCACACTATGTGATCGCATCCAGTATAAAGAGAGTAGGCCCGTTTTAGCTAACAAATATACAGACTGGGAAAGCTTTAGAATAGATAATAGTAGATAATAGTATAGAATTAAAAGTTCCTCTTAAAACTGTGAGGCAATTAGATATAGAAATAAAAAACTTTATTGATAATATTGCCTGGAAAAACACTCCTATCGTATCACGAAGGACGAAGGGATCTACTTATCCTCCATACATCAGACATCTCATAGCTGAAAAGCGAAGACAGAGAAGAAAATGGCACCAGACTAGGTGCCCACAAGACAAACGACTTCTTAACAAATTAACAAAAGAGTTTGAAGCTTAAGAAGTGTGTTGTTAAAGATAGCTATTTCAGCTCAGGATAACAAATATAATTGAAAAATCATTAGAAGAAGGTGTGTTCTACCCTATTCCTAGACATAGGGCAACCCTTTTTTTTTTACCACATACACAGCGCCATCTAGTCCCAAATTAAGCAATTATGCATCTATGTATATTATAGATAAATTACAGCCTGACACGGAAACGGCCTCAATAGAGTCTTACTAATAGAGGTTAATTGATTTCTTTTGTGCTCGGGTCTCTCTCGTTAAATGTATTATTAATTTTAAAATATATAGAAGGGTAAAACACAGGCCGATTGCATATTATTATCCTACTTATTAGCGTAACGCGTCACGCCATTACGTTGCATAGGGCACATTTTTTCACATATTCACACAGGCCATTCAGACCCAAATTAAGCAATTATATTATTTGATTCTGTTATGGGTACTAAACAACTGCTATACTACTTAAATAATTATTTTTTGTTAATAATGTCAGGGGGAAATTCATCTATGTATATGTATATTATAGATAAATTACAGCCTGACACGGAACAAGTAATAATGCTCATCAAACAAAGATTTGTCATGGATGGGAATCGAACCCACGACCGCCGGCTTAGCATTCAGGGTCACTAGCCACTAAGCCAACGGGCCAGTCGATATTGATATAGCTAATACTGGCTGTTGCCCGCATCTATGTCCGCTTAGAATTCAGTTCCCATGACCATTTAAAGATTTCCTGTGTACAATTAAGAACCTTCCTCAGATTTCTACAAATATTCAAAAGCCAAATTGGTCTAGCTGCTCTCGAGTATTTCGCTTAGAAACGAGGATTATGCATGTATAGTTGTATCCATAAAATGTACGAAAGACTGCAAAAAAGGTGTTTTAAAAATTATAATCAGCCAGACAAACATTCCTGTTATCATCATCATCATCATATGAGCCCAATGACGTCCACTGTTGAACATAGGCCTCACCTAATTTCCGCCACAACGAGCGATTTTTTTCCTGTTATTCAAGGTATAAAATAATATTCGCAATTAAAACAATATTATCTAGTTTGGGGTCTACACAATTTGCAAATAAGTATCTAATAACCTATCCGTAACTTAGTCGACATAATATTATGTTTCATATAAAAACTGTTAGTTCTGGACGAGAGTGGTGTAAGAAGTAGCCTTAAAGTGCTAAATATAAAAGCTTTTATGCTCCTACAAGAGTACCGAATTAATTTAATATTATTTTTTCGATAACTACATCTATATGTATTACGTACGTCCGTAGCTCGTTTCACAACAATATAATTTTAAACAATTGAAAACATTTTAACATTCATAGGGCTTGGTCTTTAAAAAGTCCCAAGTCTCGCAATTGAAACGTATTTCTTTCCACAAAATTCTTAATAATACACTTATTTCGAAACGCAATTTCAAAACATTTGAAACTCTGTTAAAAGAGCCAGACTGAAGCCTTACACAAAGCGCACGATATTATTTGATTCCAAACCTTTGAAACATACATTAAATTGAAAAAGTCGTACGGAGTCGTAGCTATATTATATTTAGGTATGTCTACATGGTATTACCTCCCCTCCACCTCTCTAAAATCGATAGACTAGGGGTCTAGATACGCTTGCATTGGGGCCGGGCCCCTCAGACAGTACTATACATATCTGTCAATCTAGTGTATTTAATACCCTGCATATCAGAATGGGGTAGAGGGGTGGAATAGGCGCACAGCGCCCCATCAGTGAAATTTAAAACGACTGTCTACGTCCGACTAATTGGACATTCATATTTATAATAATCTTATACCGATGTAGGGGTGCTAAAGCAGATATTTAATGGAAACACGTGTAAGAAATTTATACTGGATTATGGATTGGTACTCTGAGCAATCGATCGCCTTTTTATGTTTATGCGGTGACTTGCATATGTAATTTTTTACATTGTGTCAGGGTCTTCAAGGTGACTTCAAGTCACCAGGCTGTGTGGTGTTCGATTATATCCTTTTTTACCAACGACACCACTGATAGACACCCCAGTGGTGCGTTGGTAAAAAAATACTTACTTAACATTCCCAACGACACCACTAATTATTTAGTGTTGTAACAAAATTATTTAAATACAAATTCAATGAATATTATTTAATTAGTTAACAAAATATTTGATAAAATGTAAATATTTTTTAGTGATGTCTATACTAATATTATGAAGCTGAAGAGTTAGTTTGGTTGAACGCTAGGATCTCAGGAACTACTGGTCCAATATGAAAAAATAAAGGCTAAGTAACAACACGCTACGGTTAATAGGAGCTGAGCAGTACCCAAATAAAGAACGACGAGAGCGAAGCCACGCGCGAGTTCTAGAAATTAATTTTTTTATATGTGTTCTGAGTCTGGGTTTAATTTGAGTCCATTGTAATAAGTCCCAGATGCATGGCTTGCTCCTGAGGAATGTCTTATTTAATAACTATTTATTCGTGCATAATTAAATATATGTATTATAACGTATAAGACTTGTTGTTGCTTCGCAAAGAATGGCAACGTTCCAGACGGTTTATTCAATTTGCATAATAAGTTGACGTTTCTTATTTGTCTGGTCATTTATTATATTCAGTCAGAGGTCAGGCTTGTGTCGCACGGTGTCTGAATTTTTTTTATTTCACGGCGCACTACGTGTTAAACGACTTCAAACGGACATGCCCTTATTATTGCCCTATTAACTACTAAAATTATGCAAGAGGAAAACTTCCGATTTTGAAACACCATGGATTTATATATTTTAAATATTTTTAGATATTTACATAAATGTCCTAATCCTAATAGTAAGTTTAAAACATTTTCTTTTAATTTTCTGTTAGAACTGCGTAACGGTATATTTCAGGCATTTAATAGACATAACAATATTCTTTTTACTCCAAAAAGGAAAAAGATAATGGGAATAATTTAGATTTTTATTTTATTTTTTTATTTCCTATTCCTTACTTATTTGAATTCAATATTCACATACCGTATTTTTTGAACAGAAAAACATTTCTTCTAATGGTACAGGAATTCGGGGAAAAAAAAAGGATTTGTTACATTTCTATGGAATTAAGGCTATCACAATTCGAAACAAAATATTTGCATAAATCTTACATTAGGAAAATTCATCTTATATTTAGTTTCGAATTATGCCAATGAATACTGTCCTAGAACATACTATTATCAAATAATACTTATAGGTACTATTACTTGTCTCAGAGTGGGTGGTGGCAGTCGATGGCACTCATCAGGGCTCGTTGGCGCCTTCAAGCCCACACTGGCTCAGGTACGCCTCACTCAATCATCAGTGAGGCTCCTTCAAGACCTGGAGGCTAAAGGCAGGCCAACAGGATGGAAGCAATGTGGATCACTGCTGCTGGCCAGGACGAGGGACAGAATGACTGTCTACAGACGTATGAAGAGCCAATCCATGTACGTATTCTTTCTATATATTGTGTATAATTGAAAGGTCGATTGGGCAAATAAACAAAGTATTTGTTAATCCCACTGCTGGGAAAAGGTCTCCCTCTATCACTTTCATACTGTTCGGTCCGAAGCCTTTGCGAACTGGTCTTTGGAGTATTGGTTCAACTCATCACGCCATCTGTTCCGAGGTCTGCCGTAATGTCGTCGATTTGTTATTCTAGTGCAACATAAGGTGGTAATTTTACGTTCACGCGTCCACTCTTTTTATAAAAATTGGTTTACCTATACTTTTCTTGATTCGTCAGATTCTTGTTCCAATGGGTATTTTTTTACAGAGTATCAATATAAAATATGTATTTTACCCAAGGCAGACAGCGGTTCGGCAGAAGCATTGTCAATGTCAATTACAAAAATAAATCATTTACTTTTTTTTTTTATTGCCTGTAATGGCAGACGAGCAAGCGGCCCACCTGATGGTAAGTGGTTACCGCCGCTCATGGACGTTAGAGCAATGCCAGGGGCATAGCCAGGCCGCTGCCTACCTTGAAAGTATAGCTCTCTTTAAACCTCGTTTAAAGAAGGACATGTCATAGCGCTCAGGAAACACCGCTGTAGGAAGTTCACCCCAGCGCCTGCACGTACGTGGGAAGAATGATCGCTGGAACCTTACCGTTTTAGATGGTATCGGCTCCAGGTAGTGTGGGTGAAGCCTACAGCGGCGTCGAGTGGTTTGCATATAATATATTATACAGTTCAATTCAATTCAATAATATATATTGCATACAAATTAATCCATTAAAATAATTACAATAATACAATCATAGAAAATAATAATTAATGAAAGTACAAAAAAATCAAATATAGTAATAATCACTATATAAACAAGTAAATATAATAATAAAAAAATTAAAAATAACCCGACTGCAAAAAATCTTGACCCACTAACCAGACCGAAAAATTGTTGTAATTATTATTCCTAATTAAATTATGTATATATTTGTAATCTCCATTTGATTCCCTTTATTTTGATACTCTACTCGATAGGTTTGGTTAAAAAAATAAAATTAACTACCTACAATTTCACTCCATTAAATGATGTATAATATATTTTTGAATATATGTAATCTCCTTTTGATACCGTACTCGATACGTTTGGTTAAAAAAAATTCTAACATTTTACAATTTGGCGTACGCGTGAAAAACAATACCCGTCCTGTCAGTCGGGCAAAAATAACATACTAATAAATACATTGACAAAACACACGAAAAATATAGTAGTGATATTACAGAATGTGTTGTAAGTACATTTGAATCATTTGTAACTCTTCCTAATGATGTTGGACAGTCTGGACTTCTCGCAGCGTTAAGGATGCTGTTCAATCGGCGACGCGTATTATCTACTTAAGTACTTAGCATAAAGGAGGGGACCGCGTCCGCCTCTATAACTCTTACAAGAATCCAATGAATCGCATTGTTAAATTTGTCATAATTATGTATCTTAACGTGAGAGTGTTATTTAAGTAAATGATTGTTAGGTCACCCCGTTAGATTTTTTCTGAACAATGATTACCGTGAGTACTTGAAACAGTATTAAAGTAATCATTATAATGATTTAATCTTATATCCATGACATGCGGCGATTATATCTGAAGATAAATAAATCACGTACCCGTATAAAGCAGTGTTTGTTCGCGATTTTGTCAGCCTGTATTCTCTGGAAATCATAACTGACGTGCAAACTGTGGTATTTTTACAAGCTTTCTATTAACTTGCACTGTACGTATGTAACTTTCAAATCTGGCAAATCATTTTATGACCACTTGTAGGTATCCGATGGAGCTGTAATTTGGCATACACCTTTAGTTCCGGTGACAATACACTATTCCAAAATCAAAATTCTAATAATTTCAATATGGTCGCCGTTCCAAAATAGCGGACCCCCTTTTTATCTTTGATCCACATAATATGGGTATCAAATGAAAGAGCTTGAAGAGTAGTCTATACTTCTATCTTTATTTATACTGATTTAAATAAGAGGAAAGATTTGTTTGTTTCTTTGTTTGTTGCGATTTAACTCAAAACTATATCGCAATATAAAAATATTCGCGTGACTAAATAAATAATTAATCGCAACGCAATGTGTAGGCCAGTCAATTAATAATTGTGGAGGGAAATGTCGAAATCGGAATCTTTAGACTTAGGAACTTTGTTTGGACTAGTTAAGAGAGAAACATACTAAAATTCCTTACCCCTCCGAGATGTGCCCGAGGGGGGGGGGAAGCACAAAGAAGGTCTCGTTTTTTGGTTTTTTGCTTACATCTCGAAAACAGTGCGTCAAACTGATAAAATTTTCTACAACTTAACCCAACTACGGCGCCGGCAGCAGCTCTCCTTCCCCCGAGCTCACCTCGGTGGGGTAAGGACTTTTAGTATGTTTATCTCCTACCTAGTCCAAACAAAGTTCCTAAGTCAAAGTTTCTGCTTTCGACATTTCCCTCCACAGTACCATTCCGACCACTCATTTACTAGACAACTATGTGGGGATTATGGATGGCCACATTAAAATTAGTGCATCACACTTTACATAAAACCATTTAATGCTCTGCTCAGTACTTATATGCTTCACCGGCCAAAAAGTGTTTTGGTCCTAAATATTTTGTATTGAATAAAATATTTTTTTAAATATTGGACAAGCTTTCAATAAACAAAAACGTGAACCTTGGCCGTAAGGGCCGTATTTACATTGATCTTTTCAAAATGTAAAATCTATATACATTTTAAAAGCTTGAGGCACTCTATTTTTCTTCGGCACATTGAACAGCGAGCTTGTTTTTGTAATTTTAACGGGGGTTCACTTCCAGCAGGTTCTTGGTTCATGTTTAGAACATCTCGTATATTTTGAGTTATTTCTCGCGGTAAGTTCGTGGTCAAACGTCGCTTCATATGCGGTTTCACTAGTTTTAATGCCAATTCTTATAAATATTGGCTTTGAAACTTATTGACAGGAGTCGTAGGGCGTTTAGCAGAGACATATAGAATCATAGAATTGATACCGGCTTGATCAATCATGCCTGCATCAAAAATAAACACACACGTAAAAGAATAGTGGGGTGATCGGTCACCCCAGCAAGGTTAATATCGCAAAATCCACGAGTGCCCGTAAATGAGTCGTGTATGCTACTAAATACTAATGATGAGATATGAGAATACAAAAAACCACAACTACCCTCAATTAAGGTATAAAAAGTTACAGCTACTTTTTTGAACGAGTGGGGTGACGAGTTACCCCCCTGTCCTTCCGAATGAATATTTGTTTAGGGGTTGTCATTTGAGAAGCATTTATCAGGTATTGGCAATAAGGGATAGTATGGTTTGACAGTGCTGTAATTTTCAGCCGCTTCCATAGGCAACGACGACGCCCCGGCGCGGCGTAGGGCGGGCGTATCGACTTTGACAGTGTATATATGTGTGGCGGCGCCATTCCCTCGGTCAGTTCAACGCAGCGTCTCACGTCGAGCAGAGCACCAGCGCCCGCGGGGCGGGTGCGTAGCGGGGGTCGGCTGGGACGCTGCGTTGCACCCAACTGCAATTTGTTTCACTGTGTGTGTGACTGACAGTATACAATGATCTATTTAAAGTGTATTGATTTTGTCTCGCCACTGAGATATACGTGTTTAACTATCTAGTGCTCAAAAGTGATACTAACTTTGATTTCAAGAACTATGTTTAACTGAAAGTGATGCTGTTAGATAAAGGTTTGTTCTATTATTATTGAACATCAAGTTGTTGATTCGCGTCTAGTCTAGGATAGATGTGGGATGTGCGTGGGTTTATAATTCAAACGTAACTGAATTTATATATACAGGGGGACAAAGAAATGGATACTGTTTGATCCAATTGAACAGTATCCATTCCTTTGTCACACCCTGTATATACAAATTCATGTTATTATGAAGATATTTTGAAAAAAAAATTCTCTTCAATTATGGGTTTACCTTTGTTTCTGTTTTAGAGGTGTTTGGATTATTTTAATGTTTTAGTTTTATTGTAAACTTTAAATATGTTAAATCTTGTTTTATTGAGTAATTATATTGCAAACATTTGTTTTAATTAGATGGCTTCACTTGAAAATGTTTGAAAGAGTTATAAATTTGTGTACCGCGCTTATTGTTTGAGTTTTAACTCTTGAGGTATCCCTCTGTTTGCCGGTAACAAAGAAGTGAGAAAGCTTTGCTTTTTCCGGAACCTTCTATTCTGCAATAAGGAAAGGGGTAATGTAAATGGAAACAAAACAGGTTCATTACGTTTGGTTTGCGTGTATAACCCTCAATTCGTTACTAAATCTATATAAATTATGTAGACAGCATAATATCAAATTTCCTATTCTACAACGATGTCTCTCTTCTAAACAGAGCTTGGGACATAGACTGCGAGCTGGTGACCCCGAAGAAATGCCAGGAGCTGTGGCCAATGTTGAACGTGCATGACATTCTCGGGGGGCTGTGGATCCCCGACGATGGCGTAGCAGACCCTCACCTGATGTGTATGGCTCTCATGAGGGAAGCAGTGGCAAAAGGTAAGGATATTGTTAAGTTTTTGAATATTAATCACAAGTCACCGATCATTCCTCCCACGTACGTGCCATCTCAGGGGTGAACCTCCTACAGCGGTGTTTCCAGAGCGCTATGACATGTCCTTCTTCAAACGAAGTTTAAAAAGAGCTTCTACTCTTTTGGCTCTTTAGGCAGCAGCTTGGCTGTGCCCTAACATTGCCAACGTCCATGACCGGCCGTAACCACTTACCATCAGGTGGGCCGCCAGCTCGTCTTCTACGTCAGGCAATAAAAAAATAAGTGAACAGGTTTTTGGTGCGTTGGCATTACGCTCATGATGCTCGGTGTTGCAGACGTCCATATGTTACGATAACCGCTTATCACCAGACAAAGCCTGTTTGCTACCATCGTGGTATAAAATATACTTAATATGATAATCATGGAGATTGGTGATTGTCTCGTGATTGAAATTCGATCGTAATTGGAATTATTTTGGTTGTGATTTGTGTGTTTAATTTTCAAATACATTTTAGCTTCTTGCTGTCCATTTCCGTATAAATATGATCTTTAATAAAACCATTGAGTTATTATGTACTACGTACTAGAGGAGACGCGTCAACTAGATTGTTTGTAACACGAGTTAGAGTGCATGCACTCCAACTCATTTAGTCTCTGCCCAGCGCTTGCTGCGACGTGACACGTTTGACAACTAAGTTTTATAATATAAAATATGCCCTCGTGTGCATTATGGTACTGTTTAAACAATACGAGAAACAAAAGTAAAAGTCAAGGAGTGACTTTTCACCAGTAACTAAAACATATTATCTTTAAAACCCGCTAATTCTATTTTATATTTTATCAATTCCAACGAGTTACCGCTTACCGCGACGACGGCCATGTTTATGCGAATGTCAAAGAGTAATAACATTTCTATGCGCAGACTTGACACTATCGTCGTAGAATGTTAATTACCTATAATGAAGGAAAATAAAATATTTAAATATTATCATGATTAAAAAATTTAATGCATTAAAATTAATGTATTTTATTATTATTTGGATTTAAGATTTCCTCGGCCATGTAATTATCCATACAATTATTTTACCGTACACACCTTGAAGCATTTCATTGGGAAGGAAGTATTTACAAATTTGAACCAACATTCACTGAATCAACCATCCACATTAAATCATAGAATCCATTTAATTCGCGCCATAATAAATCAGTACACAAAAATTAACACGAAACAAAAACTGACTAAACCGTTCAATACTATACTTAACGGCAGAAATTAACTAAAGGACATTAAAATATTTTTATTTTCTAAAAATATTTGTTTTATTCCCTGTAAAACACAATATTTAGTAGGCAGAATAATAACAAAATGTCGCATCTGTGCGCACTGATTGTTATCTATGAGACATGCCGCCCCCCCCGCAAGCCCTGCTGTCATTAAGTTTAGCGCGATCTTTGTTTGAAATAGCTTCTCTAGTACGTAGTACATAATAACTCAATGAATAAAACTAACATTCCTCAGTGCCCACAAGGGAGCCGAAGTTTTCGCTTTACATATTAATGTAAATATGTTTTATGATGTTTCTATCTATAATCAAATAGTTAATATTTGACTAGTAATTTTAAATATCTGATACTCACTACATCATGAAAAATTGTATTAGTTTGTCTAAAAACTGAAACTCACAATGGCGGACGCTTCATAATGGCGTACGCTTCATAATGGCGGACGTTTCAAAATGGCGGCTCTACTTTCCATCAAATTATTATGATGGTCTTCGAGATACCGAAGCATAAGTTAATTAATGCATATGCAAGAATATCTTATTTAATATATTGGCCGCGTTTATCGTAAATATTATTATCCAAATTGTTCAATTTATTGTTATCCAAATATAATTTTTAGGTATTACTAGGTTTTTTTTCCGGCTATGATGATTTGGCGCTTAATAAGATAGTATTAGATGAGGCACTCGTAGCATTGTGGTACTGCTGAGATGTTCGTTACGATCATTGAGGTTAAGCAAAACTCAGCAAGGTCAGTCCATGATGGGTGACCGTTTGTGGCAATTTCATTCTCGAGCGTCTCCGTGCTTTGGAAGGCACGTAAAGCCGCTGGTCCCGGTTACCACTTAATGTGGTAGTCGTTAAGTCAAGTTGGAAGCCTTCTAGGCAACTTGATAAATTCTAACACCAGGGTCTGCCGTAAGCCCGCACGATAAGAAGAAGATTAGATGAGGTGCCACGGTTGTACTATATTATAGGACCAACCATAGATGCCAAAATGTGGGTGCAATGCACCTCTGCCTACCCTTTTGAAGAAAAAGGCGTGATACTAGGTTTTTTGTAAAGCTTGTTCTTCATATCAACTAGGTGTTGGTGTTATGGAAGAATGTGCCATAACATCGGTGCTATCTAAAGATGACAGAGTGTCCGGAGTTGAAACCAACAAGGGAGCTATCGAGTGCCAGTACTTCGTCAATTGCGCTGGATTCTGGGCTAGGCAGGCAAGTAACTACTGTATTATAGCATAGCTCCTACCAGCATCGCTCGCGTCGCCCACGGTAACACAATATTGGAATAAATATTCAGATTAGAGCTTCTTTCACATATCTCTAAGGGGGGAAAATAGTGGACTAGTGGTGGAAACGGGAATCAAAAACGCACGGGCAAAGCCGCGGGCAACAGCAAGTTACATAAAACTAAGTCGTCGTAACTAAACGTTAAACCATTTATATCTCAAGACCTGCTCGACTGATTTTAACGAATTTTGGTTTGTTGTATCCATCTTCGCTTGGATTTGCAGGAAAACAATTTAAATATCGGTAAAATCAAGGAATTGAAAGCTTTACAGCTTTTAAGCATTAAAAGAGGAAAAGCTTGGTTGTAAAGGTTACGGAAATTTGTGTCGTCAAGTACCGGTCAGTTGTTGTTTACTGCATGGATCTATTTAATATATACCACTACATAGTATAAAACAAAGTCGCTGTCTGCCTGTCCCTATGTATGCTTAAATCTTTAAAACTACGCAACGAATTTTGAAGCGGTTTTTTTTAATAGATAGAGTGATTCAAGAGGAAGGTTTATAGGCATAAAATACATACCACGCGGGCGAAGCAGCGGGCGGAAGCTAGTATATATATATAAAAGGATTTTTATTTGGAATATATGACGAAAGGGCAACTCATTTTAATGAACCATTTGTAGCCATCTCTCTAAACTACTTTAAATAACCCGCCACCTTCGTGTCATCTTTATCTTCTAACAGTGTTTTTATCAAACTAAGAATATCCTTTGCAGTGTCACGACTAGGCGTTGTGTCTTAAATAAATTGCTACAGGTTTTGCTAAAATTGTAAAGTGCTCCTTAAATTTCTTAGCGATTTTAACGATTGCGTATTTTCTTTCTTATCAGAGTCTTATCTTTAGGCGAAGTTCGCCGGGTCGTATATTTCTATTTTTAATATATACTTATCGATCGTTTTGCATACCGTAAGGCAAAATATAGTGGTGCCATTGTATAACCATACATTGTACCAATATTCCGAAAAAATCTGATATAAAACTTGAACTTAGCTACCTACAATGTAACTATTAAATTTTAATCAGAAACAATTCCACAGTAATATAATATTGTTTATAAAAGCATTGCTTAGTAACAAGTACTGAGAATGCTGACAGAGTGTTATAAGCCGCCGGTTTCCTCTTGCTGTAAAAATACGTTTAAATTCTCATAGCTACAAAAGGTAGCTATCGTATTATAGCTATTACGGCGATATTTGATATATGTATCAATCTTACGGTAAATAGCGTTAATGAAACAAGTATAAAATTTAAAAAAAATATTAAGTATAGCTGCCAATTGCTTCAGCGGTTAACATCTTTCAAACTCTTCAATCTTACTGCTGATTAAATGGTTCAAAGACTCCTAATTTTTCACTTTCACGTGTAAGATTTTGAGTCTCATGTCCCATGTAACCCCCCCTTTTTTGGTAACGTAACGGACGAAATGTGAGTGTAATACGTTTCTGCCTACCGTTTTGGGAAATACAGACGTGATGTTATATTAAGTGTAGCTTCCACCCGCGGTATCACCCACATGGTATATCGGTAAAAAGTTGCCATACTTTCTATCCCGGAGTAATTTCGAAACAATCTCAATTTTTCGAAGTTATTCAAATTTTTTATTATCAAAAATGTTTGGAGGAGACCCGGGCCCAGTAGTGGGGCATTTAAAGGTTGTACTGACGATACAAATTTTAACTTGCCAAATTTGAAATTAGGGTTAACTAACGTTACGGCAATAGACCAGCTTTAAAGGAAAAATGTAGGTAAATCTTATTATTTCTCTATTCCGTGGGAATTTTGAAAAAATATTTCTTAGTACGACGGCGCCTATGTTACATAAGATTTCTGTGTACGAAATTTCCAGTTCGTAATGAAATGAAATGAAATCTCGTTTATTCATCTAGGTTACAAGGTAACACTTATGAAAGTCACAAGAATGTAACAGGTTATCCGAAAAGTAGTGTCAGCAAATTTGCCTACGACCAGTTCGCTGACGTGGTGGAGCTATGAGAAGAACTGGCAAGAAACTCACTAAACCCAACCAGTTTAGACTACGCTTTGATATATCAGTCAGTCAGTCAACTTCTCCCTTTATATTTATATATGGTATATATGGTACTAGCTGTAGCCCGCGGCTTGGCCCGCGCGTATTTGATTTCCGTGACCACAGGAATGTTCCCTTCTTAAAGATTGAATTTAAAAAAATATTTCTTAGTTACCTCATAAAAGAAATATATCATTTTATATACCCAGGAGTTCTCATCGTTGTTAAGATCTCGTGCCTATTTATCTGATAACCAGACCCTGAAACTAACGGGTGTCGGAGTTACACGATAAATCTAATTACTTGAGCCCAAAAACGTATTGTCTACGTGTTTTTGGTTTATATTGACCTTTAATTTCTAAGTATCAGAACTACTTGTCAAACCTAACTTAATAATTTGACTGACAGCTATTTCTTACGGAGACGGCAATAGAGCGACTTTAAAGGGAATACAAAAATCCTGTTTTTTTCATTATCCAGTGAGAATTTTGAAAAATCCTTTCTTAGTGATATGCATTATTATAGGTGGGACAACTGGCACATCCACAAATAAAGGTCCCGTTGCTGCCGTGCGAACATTACTATCTACACACCAAACCTATTGACGGCCTACATCCTATGACACCAGGTAAAAATTAAAAAAAAATTACTTATAAAAAAATACACTATCTGTATGAGCTCTCATATTTATATTTATACATAGGATTTTGAAAAGAGAACATAATATCTGAAAATTGGAAACCCAAACATTACATCTTTAAAATATTTAGTACCTATTGATGTAGTGCAAGTTTGATTAAATATAGTCACTAGTAATATTTTGGGGTCAATTATATAATTGATCCCCAAATTAAACGACAGGAAGTTTTTGGTTGATAAATAATAATTATTTTTTGTTGTTTTCAATACTATCTCGACGTGTCTCGACGTATCTTCGTCTTTTTTATTTTCACATGTTTTCGTTAGTCGACAAGAGGAATTTTAAACAACAACGAAAATTCCGAATAAACTCTGTACCTATATATCGATCGATCGTCCACGTGTAGTTACCATGGCAACGACGGCTTATTATACAGGGGTGTTTCTCATAATATTGTTTTTGCGAAACACGTGTGTTGTGTGCTTATTTACCTTTTAATTTTTTAAGTGTGGTTACGATATCAAACATCCATTTTTGTGTTTTATCGTTTTAACATCAAAATTTTCAAAAAACGTACCTATTAGGTTACATATAGCTATGAAAATGTGGCTGTAACAGTAGAATTGGAATGGAAGTCTATTGTTCGTTGCGACGCTGCTGTTTTAAATCGTAAACGTATCGTAAAGTATTTCTGTTGTTTTCAAATCATTTATCACAATCAATCAATTATTCGCAACGATTTTTTTTTATCGTTGTGCGCGCCTACCTCTAGTGAGAACTGTGTACCTATGGCACTATTTTAATTTTTTTAAACTGTCTAGTGGTTCGCGATCCTGACGGCCACATATATTTACGAGAACGAGACGGGTGTATTCTAGCGGGAGGCTTCGAGCCTATCGCCAAGCCAGTTTACGAAGAAGAAAGTAAGTAGTTATCTAAACATATAATAAAATTATAGCGAGTCGATGTCTGTACATAACATGAGTAGCTCAGAAAAATTTACGCGGGTAATAGATAACTATGCGGTACAGCTAATTACTTTTAAATATTTTCATTTTTTTAATTTTATTTAAATATTTAAATAAAACTAACCTTTTATATAAATTATAGGATTGTTTTTCTTTTGGATGATAAAAGTATTTTTGGCCATTCAGCCATAAAGTCATAATCTTAATTGAAACCTTGGAGCTTGTTGGGAGTTATTGTGTATAATGACGATGAATAGAATTCAAGCGGTCCGAGTTCGATTCCGACTGGCATGGCAGTGCCAATGTGGATCTAACTTTTTGAATCTATAATAATATGTACTAGTCATGTGACTTCTAAGGCTATTTGTTTTCGAATTCACATAAGGCCAGCGTGTGTAAATTACGGTCTAAACCCTCTAAGCTCTCTCGACAGAGGAGAGGAGACACATGCCCAGCAATG
This sequence comes from Laspeyria flexula, assembly GCA_905147015.1. NCBI lineage: Eukaryota > Metazoa > Arthropoda > Insecta > Lepidoptera > Erebidae > Laspeyria > Laspeyria flexula. Next base: position 3,521,730 of record LR989949.1, on the reverse strand, counting down.
ATAAAATGGGTTGATATTATTATTATTTATGGTCTAGTAACTTCGATCGCCCAACGATGCGTGCCAGAAGATTGGGACCACTTCCACGTATTACTTCAGCAGCTCCTCAAGCGAGTCCCCACTCTCAGTCAGGCAGTTCTTCATAAACTGTGCAATGGCCTTGAAGCTTTCTCCCCGGACTGCAAATGGATCGTCGGCGAAGCCCCCGAAGTTAGTACCAATCGAATATTACTCTTCTTTCTACTGACAGAAAGTATTATTTTCGGTAACAGGTTAGTTGGTATGAGTAACCAGATGTGTAAATAGTCTTCTATTAGGGATCTAAGTGGGTCCGATCCCCACACAGAGCAAAACATTTTAGAGTTTTAAATGGCTACAACAGTTATTTCCTAATATTGGTGTTGGTAATTAATTAATTTAGATAAATATTTTTACCCGACTGTCAGGACGGGTATTGTTTTTCGCGCGTATCTCGTATCTTTGTAAATTTCTTTATTCCCACGAATCTTCCAAACGGCTGGATGGATTTTGACAAATAGAGTATCGTTAGATTCTTCTAGAAAACCCAAGTGTCCTTAGATAGGTTTTATGAATAAAAAGACTTAAACGGCGGGCTTTTGACGCCAAATTGTAAGAAGTTCAATTTTTTTTTAACCAAACCTATCGAGTAGAGTATCAAAATAAAGGGAATCAAATAGAGATCACAAATATATACATATGTTATATTATATTTAAATTTAATCAGGTGTAATTATATTACAATAATTTTACGGTCTTTTTAGTGCGTTGCTTTCTGTTGTTTTTTTGCAGTCGGGTTATTATTTTTTTTAAATTATATTTACTTGTTATATTACTTTTATGGGTTTATTAATCATTTTATTAGTTAGCATAATAATATAGTGTGTATAGTGGCCTTAATAATAACAGTAACTTAAGGCAGGGTTGTCCAAATCAAATACGATCTTGAGCCCATAGAAATCTTAAAATTGATTGGGGGGCCACAAAAAGTAATAATACCTACCTACTTTCATTTAATAGCAATATAATGAAATATTGTATTTAAATTTATTTGTACTTGCAGTGCAAAGGAAACTTGTTTGAATTTTAGAAATTTTCTTTTTCATAAAATAAATAGGATTTTTTTTATACTTTGTGGTCACAGGCCGTTTGGAGACCTCTGATTTAAGCTATTGAAAAATGAATCTTAGCCGTTATATATTTATGTATGTCGTTATGTATTAGTGTCGTGTCGTTATGTATTTTTGTTTTTTTTTTATAGCACCGTTTTGTGTTATTTTCTTTTACTAGCACATTGTATTCCCCAGTGAGTTGGTTTTCACAAATTCCTTAAAGCTAATATAAAAAGTGTTTGTGTTAATCATCCCTCTGGGGGGTACATACGACATCCGCTAACAAGCATGTTTGTGTAAAATACTTCAGTTCTTTGGTTTTGGCTGTGTTTTTTGTATTCTTAGTAATCTAATATTCTATTAATCGATGTGGCCGACCCGCCTAGATTTTTTGGCATTATAGGTTGATGGGACGAGTAGACATGTCTATTCCAGACTGATAGTGATACAAGCAATTTCTTATATAAGACACAGTTTATTTTTAAGAATATCATTTAAAAAGTGCCAATTTTAAAGTTCCTAATGGTTTAAACTGCAATAAATAATATATTACAGAGATAATAATAATAATAATATATTATTATATTAAATGTAAAGATAAACATTAACTGTTGATAAATGATAAGTATTAAATATTATTTTTAAATTTAGTTTAATATTATAATTTTCTGTAAAAAATAATTAATTACAGAGAAAGTCATAAAACTTACGATAAGAATGTTTAGTAATGATAGAAATGGTGGAATGTATTTTATAATTACAATTTTGTATTTGTGTCGATCGCTCCGGATGAGCGATATAGCTTTTATAAATAAGTTCGTCGGGTTCTATCAGCAGGTTTAGTCGGCGGTTCGTTGGCTTTTTTGCGTTGTATCTATATAACCAATCCGACCTGCTCTATATATGATAGCTATAAAATGTAATTTGACCTCCATTTAACTTAAATAACGGGTGGTGGTACATACGTGTGAAACGCCTCTGGGATTAAAAGCAGAAAGCTATGTTTCTTTATGAAAACAAATATATTGTTTACCAAAATGAGTGTTAGACAACCCTATAAATTTTAAGCATAAAATTATAATACCTACAGAGACTATCAGCTACTTTATGAGCTAAAAGGTCAATATGAAACATGTTAGTGATTCACCCGAAACAACACTAAAATCTTTTCAGAAAGCATTATCTATTCAGTGTACATAAATACAAGAGGCGCCTCTCAGACGTTATGTGACGTCACCTGCCCACGTCATACCCTTCATCCCTTAATGGGCTGTCAATACGTGTAACATCATCTTTGTGTAAGACAATGCTGTCCGACCTCTATACATTATATTATCATCTATTATCTAGTAAGATGGGTATTCAATGAATTTTGACAACAAAAGATACATTAGGTGTTATAAAAATAGCAAAATACAGATAAATAAGATAGAGTTACTGTTGCGTGCGTCATTTCACCTCTGGACAAAGGACCCCTTGACTTCTATACTCTTACGTAAACACCACATGTAGACTTGTCTTTGGAGTATTTGTCTAATTTTTTTTTAAGAGCTTATATTTTAGTTACTATGACTACGTTAGTACTTATACAAAAAACTTATAGCTTAACTTAATATTCATAATAACAATTTTTTGATATTACTTTTACTCAGTTTGCTAAGCAGTTAAACAGCCTTTTTTATTATTATAAATCACTCTTGTATCGTTGCGTTTCGTCTCAGTGTAAATTGATATATCACACGTAATAATTCGTAACCGTCATACTAATTATTTGTACCTGGATGCGGTCCCGTTTTTTTTTGTTAACTGATTTAGAAAAGGAGGCACTATTTTTTATGTATGTTATTTCTTGATTACCCGAAATGTTAGAACAATATATATACATTATATATAATAAACTGTAATTAACTCTCGAATTTTATAGACGCTTACTATAATTTTCTAAACTTATTCAGATATTTAACTCCATCTCATGTTGCTGGGTTGATGATGGAAAGTACAACTCCTCGATTAGGACTTAGGAGTAAGGGGATTTTAATTCTTTAAATTTTATACTTAGACTTGTTAATACTGTAGGTTGTATTGATTCAAGTTCTTTGAAGTCGGTTATATTTAACAGAAAAAGCTTGTCATTTAGATTCCTAGAAAGCTTCGTCGTAGGGTGCATAAATAATGTGACTGTGTTATAAACTGTATTGTTGAATTGTGTTGTAACGGGTGGCGCAAAAGTAAAGACCCTATTTGGTTCAGCTATAACATTTTTTCTAAATTAGAAAACTAGATTTAGATTTTTTTAAATGTATATTTGTGCCATTAAATTTCGTACCATTAGGATTTAAAGATGATGTCTTTTAAATGGTGACCTCCAGAGTTGATACACATTTGAGCCCTATTTATGACATTTTGCATAACTTGCCGTAACACTTCCTGCGATATGTTCGTTATTTCTTGACGAATGTTTTCTTTTAGAGCTGCGAGAGTCTGTGGCTTGTTCACATACACCCGAGATTTCAAAAAACCCCAAAGAAAAAAGTCTGGACTGGTCAGATCGGGTGATCTTGCAGGCCAAGGCAAATCGCCAAAACGAGAGATAACTCGGCCTGGAAAAGCGTCCCTCACTAAGTCCATAGTGTCGCGCGCTGTGTGTGCCGTAGCGCCGTCTTGTTGAAACCAGATGTGCTCCAGCCCCAATTCGTCCAAACTGGGTATCAAAAACTCACGTAACATGGTTCTGTAGCGTTCTCCAGTGACAGTTATCGCATTGCCTCCAGCGTCTTCGAAAAAATAGGGTCCGATCACTCTGTCAACACAGATGCCACACCATACAGTAACTTTTAGTGGGTGTGTGGCAAAGCGTCGAATTGTGCGACCAATCGGTGCCGGACGGTGGGGAAATCGTCGACGAAATTCACGTTGTGTTCTTATCACTGATATTCCACGTTCTTGGGGAGTAAAACGGTCCATGTTTATTTTCAGTGTATTTTACATTTGTTCACTACACAATTTTCAACAACAGAATGACAGAAAATGTATAATAAAAAAAAAAAAAAGCATTTTCTTTAGTGCCACTACTTTTGCGCCACCCAGTATATTGTTGGACTGGGTGGAAGGGGAACTCCCGATATTGACGCGTTGACCCCAAGTTTTAACTAATTGAAACCAACCAGCAAGAAGCTTGAAAATGTTGGTATTTAATAATCTTTACTTCTATATTAACTGATTAACTGGCTGATCCAGCGAACTTCGTACAGCCTCAGAATCAGCAAATGTTGTGTTAACATATTAGCTGAATTTTTTATTATGATCATCATAATCATCATCATCATAACAGCTCAATGACGTCCACTGCTGGACATAGTTCCAACCTAACTTCCGCCGTAGCGGATTATAAAACTAATAATTTAAATAAATAATTTAAATGATTCCCTACCACCCAGTATTTTTATTTAAAAAAATTACATATCTGTACTCATCATCGAAGAGTTAAGACCAGTGACAGTCGACGCAGAAGGGTCGAATCTACGGATTTAGTGTTGCGATCGTGTATGCGCCCTAAAAGCTAAATTCGTTTTTTCGGCCTTTTTGAGTTAACCCACTACTACGAGGGAACTGAAGAATGAAGAGCGTTGGTAAGAAGAAATTTGTCTTTATTGCTTTTTGTTTTAGGTTGATTTTTGATTGTTTGTTATTTGTGTAGAGTAGTCTTGTGTGTAGCCATTTCATCACTGTACTTTTCAAGCTTAAATGTGTTCCATGGACAAAGCAACTTCAGCTCAGTTTCTATAGCCCATTTGTTCGACTTTCTTGTTTTAAAAGTTAATAGGTTCGATTTGAAAAATGATATCACACTTTGAGTGGAATAAGGGTATAAGATGATAAATGTTATTTGGCAATTTTCTACCTTATGTGTTTATAGCATGAGATGTAAATTACCAAACAGACATGTATCATATCACACGACTTTTTGTCATTCAAGGTGCGTTATGTCCACAAAATAGTTTTATTTGTCGTGAAAACTAATACTGATCTAAAGTTTAGCTGTAATCGCCATTCATCTAGCAAACAAACTACGTACATTGCGCTTAACTGAAACTGCATTCCATTACTGGCTTAGATACATTTTATCAATAAGGTCGTTCAATTACTTTGTCACCTAATCTTTATAAAAAGTATTGTCTCCCGCTTTATTATTATAGTGGGAGACAATATTTATACAGTGGCAAAAATTCTAACTCCTCCATAATTAAATTCGTTGCGGGTTCCAAGATTCCATTCCAGGAAGATGAGGTCTTCCCTGGAACTCCCGAGTGTCATAGTTCGGTGTTCGCAAGAGTTCAACATTGCTAATCCTGGCTTAAAGGAGTCACAGTGATGGACACGTGGGAGGGATTGATACACACAGCATTTTTGGCAGAATAAATATAAAAACAACAAACTACATTTAATATCGCATTTTCTTTTATGCTGTTGTATCAGGGTATCGCTAGTATCACCAGTTTTCGGTACGATCTATCCCAGAGCAATCTATTGCCACACAGTATATTATTTAAAGTTATACAGTAGCTAACAATACTGGTATCGCTAGATGTTCAACTACCACGTCGCGGCCGGCATGAAGACAGTTGGCATATCGGCAGCCGGCGGGGTGGGACAGTCCATCGCAAACGAGATCGTAGACGGAAACACCACATGTGATATGCACGAGTTAGGAGTCAACAGGTTCCTTGGGCTACATAATAATAAGAGATTCTTGAGGGACCGGGTTAAGGAAGTGCCTGGTGAGTGTCATGGTATATGATATTTAACTTTAAGTGATAGAGAATTAGGTTGATATTTTGTTGTTTTGTTTGAATAAGAGAAGTATCTCCACTCTACAGAAATCTATATATAAACCACAACTTCCCTGTACTCCTTAGCTTTGAGAAGCAGAAGAGGGTATAGTATCGTTGCGTTAGAAGAAATGGGGCTATATCTGTGAGCATGCTTACTACCGACTACAGATAGGGATTATCATCGACGTAGTTACAGTTAGTTTAGCTACAGGCTGCCTACCGTAGGTAAAATCCTTAGCTACGACAATACTGATTACTATTAACGAAATTCTTAATAAATTATTATATTATTATTGTTATTATATATTAATCTTTTAGGCGTCCATTACGGCCTACCTTACCCGTTTCACGAGTTCGAGACGGGTCGCAACTTAAGGTTGTCCCCCATCTACCCGACATTACGCGACAATGGTGCAGTGTTTGGACAAGTCATGGGTTACGAGAGGCCCACTTGGTTCGAAAATATTGGTGAGCATGATATAGGTAATGTCAACTAACGTTTTATTGTTTTGTTTTACTCACTAATTATTGAATTTATTTAAATAGGTTTGATATATAGTATTCTGCTTTATGATTTGCACCCGTTTTTTTTTATTGAGATTTTACTTAAAGCTTTGTAAATAGCATTTTTTTCACAAATAATATTGATTTTAACCGATTGACCACCGGAAAACAAATTAACTGACATTAATTTTTGTTAAATAACATCGCAAGTAGATTTTCCACCCGCATGCAATAACAACCAACCGCGTTTTACCATTATCCGTGTTTTGTTTGTGATCCAAAATTTTACAGCTTCGACGATTTAAATCATCATATTTATGTAAATGAATAAACTAAATCACATTTTAACGCATCCAATGGTCAATGGGTTAAATACCTCGCTTTCCTAATCTTATAATAAAACAACAAATAAACAGAGCGTCTACATCAAGTTTTACATTATAATAGGACCGGTGGAGACTCCAGCCAAACCTCGTCCGTTCAAGATAGCTCACACGAAGACATTTGGTAAACCTCACTGGTTTGAGTACGTCCAGAGAGAGTATTGGGCTTGTAGGGAAGCTGTCGGACTGTCTGACTATTCTTCGTTCACCAAGATTGATATACAGGTATTTATTGCGATTAGCTTTCTGTCCGCTGAAACTACAATGGCTGACAAATAAAAATAGACAAAATAATAGAAAACATTTTAAATTTTCTTTTTCTCCGGCTATTGATGTCTTTGCCATATTTAATAAATATGAATATAATAAATATGAAATGTATGTTCAATGTTGTGATTGTTTTGTGTCGTTGAATGTTTTTATTGAACTTTATATTCTGCAGTCCCAAGGTCTCGAAGTTGTAGACTTCCTTCAATATTTGTGCTCGAACAACGTTGACGTGCCAGTGGGTAGTATTATACATACTGGCATGCAGAACGAACGGGGTGGCTACGAGAATGATTGCAGTCTTGCCAGGATTACGGAGAATCAGTAAGTTGAAAAATCATATTAAACTTTTGACCACCTTTAGATATTTTCATAAAATGGATTTTGTACCTCTTTGTATCGTTTCCTTTGGAATATATTGTTGAGTATTTGGCCAAAGTCTTCTTCTCCTCACTTCGGATTTAAAACCAATTGTAATAGTGCTTTAAAATATAAATATAAAAAATATATAGGTAATTAAATCTATATAAATGTTTCTAAAACTAAAAATCTAACTTTTTTTTCAGTTACATGATGATAGCTCCAACAATCCAACAGACCCGCTGCAAGGTGTGGCTCAAACGTCACCTACCCCAGAATGGGATGGTTACTCTTTCTGACGTCACATCTATGTACACAGCCATCTGTGTCATGGGGCCATTCACGAGGTCCCTTCTCAGCGAGCTGACAGACACTGACCTATCTCCGTCCAACTTCCCCTTCTTTACTTTCAAAGAGATAGATGTTGGACTCGCCAATGGTATTCGAGCTATGAATCTGACTCATACTGGTGAATTGGGATATGTGCTGTATATTCCTAATGAGGTTAGTATTTATTAGCTACATCAAAAAGCGGCTTTAGTTCTTATGACGCGTTTTCAAATTACTTGTTCCTCTATATATATTTTAATTTTAGATCGGGAAATGAAACACGTTATTTCTCTTCGACACACACTTATTTTATTTGCACTTCACAATAAGCATCACTTCACTTTTTCATTACACTTGAAATCAGCTTTTACACTTTATCACCTCACCACTGTTACACTGACTGCTCTCATTTTGGCAGATTACTTGTCTTATAAACCACATCCCACCACCATTAATGTCTTACTGACGTTTCATAGTGGGGAAATGTTAGTCAATTGAACGACTTGTACAATTATTTCGAACAGGAAATATACTAAGCAATTCAAATATATTAAATAACAGAATCAATTTTAATTGATAAATAAAATTAAACAACTGTGTTGCATGCAATAATTATTTAATTAAGTATAAAATTATATTTAAAGATAACACTTATTTCATTAAAGTATGACCAATTTATTAACTATGTAAGTATATCCTAACATATATATCTCTCTTAAATACTATAATTATACAATTCTATAACAGTTCGCTCTCCACGTGTACAACCGCCTAATGACAGAAGGTGAGAAGTACGGCATCACTCATGTGGGGTACTACGCATCGCGCGCGCTCCGCGTCGAGAAGTTCTTCGCTTTCTGGGGACAAGACTTGGATACTCTCACCACGCCGCTCGAATGTGGCCGTACTTGGCGAGTTAAGTTTGAGGTAATTATACCCACGGAACCACGGAAATACAACCAGGATGAAAGTATCCTACAAGTTATCAATATGTGTGCCAAATTACATTAAAAATCTTTCCTAGTAAATGTTTCGTTTTGTATGAAAGAAAAGAGACTTGTACATCCTCACATGCTATCATAGTTTCAATATCTATCACTATTGTTAAACAGAGAGACATCCCATTCATCGGTCGCGAAGCTCTACTCCGGCAGCGCGAGGAAGGTATCCGTCGTCAATACGTTCAGCTGCTCCTCACAGACCATGACCATGAGCTCGACCTATGGGCCTGGGGCGGCGAGCCTATCTACCGTAACGGGGTCTACTGTGGACAAACTACCACTACTAGCTACGGATTCACCTTTAGGAAACCGGTAAGGAATTACTTGAGCTACTCTGATACTACTCTGTCGGAAATTTTCCCTTTTCCAAAATGCCTTTTTTTGGGCATAATGTAAGGAGATTACTGTGCGTTGTTGTAGTAATAGATGGTACTAGATTACACATTACTTAATTCGAAAGCATACATGGACCTATTCAAACACATACAAAAATTGTTCAGTGTCTAGGAGTTCGAAGTCAGACATTTTTATTAAAGTATTATTCATATACATATAGTATCTTAAACGCTCTATCGGAGTGTAGACAGACATAGACAATATGGACATAAATCTTCAAAGCTCACCTCATATCATTTTTACGTATTTTACCTCAATTTACATAAATCATATTTATTTATTAGTTATTAATGTTCTGACTGGCTGGCGTAAAAATCTTATTTGCGTACGTACGCATACGTATTTGCGACTATGTTGAAGCTGTACCGCGACTAATGTCTATAGCCGTGGCCATCAAGCAAAAGAGCTTGCGAAAGCGAAAAGTACATTATTCCTCAAAACCTTAACATTTTCAGCCTGTCTCAATACGAGTATATAATAAGAAAAAAGCAATACTCGTAGTGACTTGTTAACAAAGAAGTTTTGATTCATAGACATCCATTAGAATATTCGTCAGATATAATTAGTTATAATAAAATTAACGGTGCGTTCATCAGTCAACTACTATAAAATGCAACAGAATGGACAGTCAGTAGACGGATTGCTTTTTCAATCAGACTACTCTTCAAATTTGTAATCATCATCATATATCAGCCCAATGACGTCCACTGCTGAACATAGGCCCCACCTAATGTTTGATTGAAATAAAATTTATAACATTAGTAAAATACTAAATTAATAACTACTGCATTGGTATAGCACCCTCAATAGAAAAGAGTTTTAAGATGATCATACCTATTCACAATTTTATTATTAATATGGAGTAAAAATTGGTAATTGCTTAATAGACTTATTTTTTTCACGCACCGCCCTTTTCCAAGAGGGGTGCGATATGTACCTACATTGTGAGGTTGAACTTTTGTGGAGAGACGTAATCTCCCACCAGATTATATCTACGGTCTAAATATACAACTAAGCATATGCTTATTAGTAATATATCAAATTACAGGTATGTCTCGGCTTTGTCGAGAATTTGAACGCGGAAAACGTGCCTCAACCAATCAACAATGAGTTTGTGTTGAGCGGCAATTATGAGATTGATATTGCTGGTATTAGGTAAGGTCTTACTTTTGATATCACAAAAATATATTGACTTTTAACCCTTTGGCCGCTATTATTAACATTTGAACCACTTATGCCGACGTGTTACGATTTTCTTTCGAATTCAAAAGATTTATATCATTGCTAATTGAAATGATAATGACGCCGAAACATTTTTAATACTAATAATTTTTATTTTGTATTGTGATGATGAGTACAGAACAGTGGTTATATAGTAGGTATACTACTTAATTTATGTGTAATAATTTCAGTTTAAATATTACTAGCATCACACAAAATATGACATGGCATATCAGTACAATAATATTTCACATAATAATTGCGGTATTTAAAGATATACTCTTTTCCACATCCTTTTTATATATTATACCTATTAACGATTAAAATTCTAAAATATCTTTATGTGTATTTAGGTACGCTGCCAAATTGAATCTCCACTCGCCGAATCTGCCAACAAAGTATCCGGACAAGGAACGCGACGTATACCAAGCTACTCGCAAGCTACACGACCCACAGCAATATCTCGGCAGGCATTATCAACCTTAACGTGTACTGCAAGTCAATAAAGTCGTATTGCAAGTACGCATCATGCGAACTGGCACATTATAAATAGTTATAATTAGGATTAATATTGTATAATCAATTATAAGTAAGATAGAATAAAAAACATATTGTATAAGTCTTAGTAAGATTTGTAAAAAATAAAATAATGTCACCACGCATGGAGGTTATTTGGTTAAGAGACGTTTGGCTTTTTTCTTGATTGACTAAGTTATGCCACAAACAACCTCGACCCATATTATTATACCTATATCAGGACCTTGGCGGGAACGCGAGTGTACCATTAGTGGTTCAACAAAATATCGTACGTCGTACGTCCTAATAACTCGTCTACTAATTCGCATTAGTGTCACTTTTGCTAACCACTAGCTACCCAGAGCAAAAGTGACACTAATGAGAATTTGTTTTACATTTTTCAGAACGTCAGGTTTAATTATCTTTTCCTTACATACGTAAAGATCTTAATATTGTATTTCGCCTTATATTGAAGTCTTACACACTATTACAAGTAAACATTTAGAACTTTGCATTTGTTATTGTAGCTCCATGTGCTTGACGCATAAAAGAACCTAGATGGCCACTTTTCTTGCTTGCAATTTTTAAGTTCTTATACGTCAGTTTCTGGACAGTTGCATAGTTATTCTATTGATCTAATGCCAAGATCTGACAGTCTTTTAAGACGTAGTAGACCACAGTGTACATACAGATATCGCTATGTGCATTATGCATGGCCCTGATATGTGTGGATAGCCCTTTATCGGAGTATATGACTAATTGAGAAATGTTTAAATAAATAACATTGAGATTATTTTATACATCAATATCTATTCAAAATTTGTACAACTGATTCGGAAAGACTGTTTATATTTGTATAATAATTAATCATGTATTGTATATTTTTTGTTGCCAATTGGCAACTTTTATAATAGTATTTAAATGAATCTGTATTGAAATTTTGTATAGTATTGTATATAAATTCATTTTTTATTTTCGGGAAACAATATGCTTACTATTACTATTAGAAGGTACCACTGGAGTATAACGGACACACAAAATGTATGAACACTGTCCGAAATAGTATATAATAAAACTAAATAAACAATTTCAAATGGATTAAGATTTTTAACACAATATAAAATTATACTACCAATTTGAAGAAGTGGTTAAGATACTATTATTTTACGTTACAACTGATTTTAAACTCAGCCGGATTATACTTGATTACCTATATTGCCACATTTATGATCCACCGGTTTTGAACGGGTCGTCGACCACTATTTTTTAATTATGATATGACAGCACTTGATATATTCTAATTCTTATATTCTAATTATTCTATGTTATTATTATGTAGTGATTTTGTGTATTTCTATTACTTATAACAGCGAAGAAAAAAACGAAAGTTGAATAGCAATTTTTATCTTGTACCATGTTATATAAGAATCAATATTGCGCAACCACTTTCAATGGATGCTATCAAATAAACTACATAGACAGTTTAAAATTGCTGCCATATTATATAAAATGACCTGCTTGGTATATCTTCACCTTTAGGTGTATATTTCTATTAATTATAAGTTCATATTAAATACATTTGTCATTTGAAAGTAGATCTTAAGTTGGAACATGTAAAGTGTATATTAATAAAACGTCACTATTTATATCACAAATGAAATAGGCGCTGCTGACAGACTTAAGTCTGTCGATGGCATTGTAAGTATTCTAATTGCTAAGTATATAGCTCTAAGGTTTAAAATTAAATTTTAGTAAACGGCCCGTATCTATTCTATTTTCTACATGTCACATTAATAGATTGATCTTATGATATGACGCCTAATCTACACGCCTTCCTTGATCTTTCCTTGAAGGTAAAGTGCGGTATATTATATCCAGTCCTGTTACTAACTCCTATCGAAATCGGTTCAGTGATTTCGGGGTTCACCTCAAATAAGACAGACAAAAATTTTGAAAGCGTATTTTTGTATCTTCTATAATATAAAAATGAATCTCTAAATTGAGAGTTATGCGCTTACCAACAGTAAGCGCATATCTCAACAACGCCTGGACCAATTTGGCCAATTATTTTTTTTAAATGTTCGTTGAAGTTCAAGGATGGTTTTTACGTTTTTTTTTTTAGTTTTTCTTTATGTAGGTAGGTAGGGTAGGTAGGTATACTTTCATAAAATCATAAATTAAGTAGGTGGTACGAAGTTCGCCGCGACAGCTAATAATAAATAAATATAAGTTAAATATTTACTTTCATATGCCTTCTCTAAAAAATCCTTTTTTTTATATTACAGACTTGAATTTTAATTATTTTTATAGATTTTTTGACTTAAATTACACAATACAGCTGATCTGGTCTATGAAGATAATCGAGTTGGTGTGGCATGTCGACAAAGACACAATGTTCATGCCTTTTTTTGAGTGCAGCGTTTCTCAAACTTTATTATTATTCGCGGACCCCAAATGTTAATTTTTTTCTTCATTTATTCCACGCAAGATGGGGAAGAATATTCATGGCACTGTTTAATCCTTTTATTTAATTTCCTAAAGTCGTAAAAATAAACTGTAAAATACCCAATTAAATTGTACAAAAGTGTACAGTAAGTATTAATGAATATGAAATTAATAGAAATTAATAGTGTAAAAAGACATTGTCTTGGACTGTAAATCCTGAAAAACCATGTGATTAGGTAATGATTATGGCATAAATTTGCTATATTATGTAAAATAACTTTATATCGGCTGGTCTCACACCTTCGTAGGTCTCGAGCAGGTCTGCCCGCATTAGGTATACCTGTAAAGGTAGATTTGACAACGTAGAATATGTGAAACTGTGACCAAATTAAGTAGGTACCTAATACGTCCACATTATTTAATATTGCAATATAAAATTGAAATATGACACAAAACTGAATACCTCATCCGAACTAAAAAAAACATGATAAATAACTTTGTGTTATATACAGACTGGAATTTAATTTAAATACTGGAGATAGATAATTTTCTTCAAAAAAAAAACTTTCCTTTATTTTTTTAAAGCACCAAAATTAAAACCATAGTAAGTAAATTCAATGAGACTAGATAAAGCATTTCTACTCAATGGCCCGTAATTTTTACTTAATTATGTTCGTAATTACTTAATAATTGTCTTTGCTGTCATTTATTCACTTAAATAGGAAGAAGAACTATTTAGATAAGATTGCGATATGCAAGTACTTATGTTTTTTATGCAGGTCAAATAAAATATAAATGTGACTTACTTACTTGAAAGGCAATAGCATTACCACGTAAGTATGTGGTTAAACCTATCGATCAAGTACCTATAAAAATATAATGCCATAAAAGTACAGAATGCAATTTTTTTTTTATTTTAGCTGGTTCAATTTCTGGGTGTGGCAAGCTAATTACCGAAAAATTTTAAATGCAATTTTTTTTCTTTTTAAAATCAAAGGAATGTTTCCTTTAAGTAAAATTGTCTATCTCTAGCATTAAGACTTTTCCTCCGGGTGGCATTACAAAATTCCACCCTGTATATTATACATATTTTGTTATATAGTCTGGATTCGACGAGTTCTTAAGACAATCAAATCTGGCAAATATTTCCTGTTTCAATATTGGAATAACCGTCCAAATATGTATATTTGTTTAGAATAAAATCTGATTTGTTCAGAGCGCGTTCACGATCTAAAAGTATCAGACTAAATGATAAACTAGATATATATATGAGATTATTAATATATTTTCTCAAAAATTATGTTAAATTATTTTTTAACATTTTCTACCTGTATAAGGTATACCTGCTGCCAACAGATCAGTACCAAGTGTCTGTGACTGGCTTTAGTAGGTTAAGATAAGTGCGGTTCTTCTGTCGCTAGAGAATAAGGTTTATATAGTGTCTTAAAATATAGGTTACTTTAAGTGCGTTGCGAAATGCAAATTTAAAAGTAAGTCTTCTTGTAATTTTAAGTTTTATTTTTGACTTGATAAGTGATGTATCATTGTAATCTAAAGTAATTATATTGATGTACTTATATACCGACTCAGGGTAAGTATATAAAATTATTATAAAACAGGTCTAGGTCACGTATTATATTATAAGGAATAGTAAATACCTTATTTATTTGGCCGACGTTTCGATCGAATTACACCGATCGTGGTCACGGGCTGACTGAGGTGGCTGCCGAGAGTTGTCCTCGATCCACGGTCGGTGTAATTTGATCGAAACGTCGGGCAATTAATAAGGTATTATTCCTTATAATATAATACGTGACCTAGACCCGTTTTATAATCATTTTATATGTGTACAAGTCAGGGTAAGTAGTTGTTTTGTTTTAAATATTCGCATTGATTATTAATATTATGATATTTTTTTATTAGGATATGAAGATTATTAATAGACATATATAATGTACTAAATCCAAAGTATTGTCATAATTAAGTAAATATACAAATTCAAAATTTCTAACCACAAACACAATGTCTAATTGTAATTTACTGTGTAATTAAGCGGCCAAATTTTGGTATTCGAATTGATTGTGTATAAACTCAGAAAATTTGATGAAAAAATATTTTCTACCAGAGCCATCCGCCTGCTAGCTGACTAGCCGACAATCCAAAAGTTATAATGATGTGTTTTATTATTTAAAAAATAGGTCGCACATTCATTTTGCAATGGGATCCAGAATTTTTTTTAATATTAAAATAAAATATTTCTGCTATTTTCTCAATTCAATATTTTACTGGATGCCATAGATAAAATGATGACAAATGTTTTATTTGGAATATTTAAAATGTAACGTAAACTTACCAATGAAGTGACATATTCACATTATTTTTTGAGTGATCTCAAATTAATCGATACATTACTAATATATTTTACACCGCTGTTTTATGTAAATTTATGTACTAGCTTGACTGACATTATTATATTTGTTGCATAGAGCTAACGAGGCACCATTTGTACGATGCCAGTGCCACTGCTGGGAATACACTTCTCCCTCTCCTGTATAATATCAATGAATATATATATAAAAATATTTCTTCAAATTAGTCTTTAGTAGCGCTCGCGACGCCTATTTATAGCGTCACTGACATTTAACCTAGGATTTGCTTTCCTAAGTAGTAGGTAGGTAAGTTTGAGGGCGGCACTATACCTATGATTTAGGGTTAACTTTCTTTACTAAGTTATAGGTAGGTAAGTTTGAGGGCGGCGTTATACCTATGATTTAGGGTTAACTTTCTTTACAAAGTAATAGGTAGGTAAGTTTGAGGGCGGCACTATACCTATGATTTAGGGTTAACTTTCTTTACTAAGTAATAGGTAGGTAAGTTTGAGGGTGGCACTATACCTATGATTTAGGGTTAACTTTCTTTACTAATTAATAGGTAGGTAAGTTTGAGGGCGGCACTATACCTATGATTTAGGGTTAACTTTCTTTACTAAGTAATAGGTAGGTAAGTTTGAGGGCGGCACTATACCTATGATTTAGCGTTAACTTTCTTTACTAAGTAATAGGTAGGTAAGTTTGAGGGCGGCACTATACCTATGATTGAGGGTTAACTTTCTTTACTAAGTAATAGGTAGGTAAGTTTGAGGGCGGCACTATACCTATGATTTAGGGTTAACTTTCTTTACTAAGTAATAGGTAGGTAAGTTTGAGGGCGGCACTATACCTATGATTTAGGGTTAACTTTCTTTACTAAGTAATAGGTAGGTAAGTTTGAGGGCGGCACTATACCTATGATTTAGGGTTAACTTTCTTTACTAAGTAATAGGTAGGTAAGTTTGAGGGCGGCACTATACCTATGATTTAGGGTTAACTTTCTTTACTAAGTAATAGGTAGGTAAGTTTGAGGGCGGCACTATACCTATGATTTAGGGTTAACTTTCTTTACTAAGTAATAGGTAGGTAAGTTTGAGGGCGGCACTATACCTATAATTTAGGGTTAACTTTCTTTACTAAGTAATAGGTAGGTAAGTTTGAGAGCGGCACTCTACCTATGATTGAGGGTTAACTTTCTTTACTAAGTAATAGGTAGGTAAGTTTGAGGGCGGCGTTATCCTATGATTTAGGGTTAACTTTCTTTACTAAGTAATAGGTAGGTAAGTTTGAGGGCGGCACTATACCTATGATTTAGGGTTAACTTTCTTACTAAGTTATAGGTAGGTAAGTTTGAGGGCGGCACTATACCTATGATTTAGGGTTAACTTTCTTTACTAAGTAATAGGTAGGTAAGTTTGAGGGCGGCACTATACCTATGATTTAGGGTTAACTTTCTTACTAAGTTATAGGTAGGTAAGTTTGAGGGCGGCACTATACCTATGATTTAGGGTTAACTTTCTTTACTAAGTAATAGGTAGGTAAGTTTGAGGGCGGCACTCTACCTATGATTTAGAGTTAACTTTCTTTACTAAGTAATAGGTAGGTAAGTTTGAGGGCGGCACTATACCTATGATTTAGGGTTAACTTTCTTTACTAAGTAATAAGTAGGTAAGTTTGAGGGCGGCACTCTACCTATGATTTAGGGTTAACTTTCTTTACTAAGTAATAGGTAGGTAAGTTTGAGGGCGGCACTCTACCTATGATTTAGGGTTAACTTTCTTTACTAAGTAATAGGTAGGTAAGTTTGAGGGCAGCACTCTACCTATGATTTAGGGTTAACTTTCTTTACTAAGTAATAGGTAGGTAAGTTTGAGGGCGGCACTATACCTATGATTTAGGGTTAACTTTCTAAATCCTGCGAGGGCAGGTCTTGTATATATAAATTGAAGAAATTAGAAATATCATATATTATATAATAGTTAGCTAGGTTAACACGTTAGGTATTACATTTAAATTAAGTAGGATTAATTTAGATATTAACTTAGGTATATACTTGATAGGTAGGTACTATACTAAACTTTTGTATTATTATACATAAGTTTAGTATAGATAGATACAAATACTGAATACACCAAAAATGAGTAGTGTGTATATATTCATTTATAAGTACATAAGATAGCTTATTAGTGGTTTGAAGGAAGTTTATCATGAAACATGTAAATATGTAGATACGTTATTAATTATCAGTCTTGTCTAAGTTAGTCAAGTTTACTATAACATTGAAAACATTACCCTCCTTTTTGGCAGTCGAGTAAAAATAGGCAGCGTGTGCACAGTATACATCTGCTATTTTCGATGTTATTGTGACGACAGCATGGTCGATAATAAATTTAACAAATTATATTGTTTTAGGCTATTCTTTGCTATTTGTACTCCCGTGTCAGTGGAGTCATTGTACCATCTGAGGCACACAATAAATTATAGAGTGGGCCTCTCCGTATGAAAGCTTGTATTCGTATCACCTAATTTAATTAGAGAATCATTATCTTCCTCTTTAATTTTATTACAAGGTTTTGCATTAAATGCAACTGACCCCGGCCCAAGAGAGTCCCTCTTACCGGGGTCGTCAGTTGTATTTTAATTACACTGAGTGTAGGGAAAGACCTCTGGTTACCGAAAACTGGGGATAGTTTTAGTGACTCTTAACACAGTGGTCAAAGACCTTCTAACTCATGAACCAACAGATTTTTTGCAGATTTCTCATAGCTTACAATTATAAAGCAGAATATTAAATGAAGATCTCTTCATAAATTTTCATTTTGTTCTTATGTCTTCACATGATATGCCAGTATTTTTGAAAAAAAAAAGTCCTACAGTTCACATAGCATTTTTGTAGTACCGTTCTATCAGGTATTGGCACAATCACCATTTTTCGGTATTTACTTAAACTCAGTATTTACGCCACTGTCCCGTCTATAATCTTGCAGTTCTTATTCAACCATCTATTAGGTTAGGTATTATAATTATACTAATTAGGATAAATAATTTAGATATTAACTTAGGTATATACTTGATAGGTAGGTACTATACTATTATACATAAGTTTAGTTTAGATAGATACAAATACTGAAAACACCAAAAATGAGTAGTGTGTATATATTCATTATTAGGACTTAAAGATAGCTTATTAGAGATTTTAAAGGAGATGCGGTCTCATCACATTGCTTAGATAACACCAATAAGTACGTAGAGGTATATAATTTAGATTAGAGCCAAGGTCTGCGGAGATCATTTTTTATTGCTAATTAATTATCGACTTTGTCAAAGTTACAATTATTGAAAATGCGGCGTGTATAAAATTTTCTGAGGGTAGGTACACGAAGTATTTTCGATATTGCTATTACAAGTAAGCAGAGGCTGTAATTATCAAAGCGCACGTATGTAATACGACGTTTTATAACATATTTGCAAGGAAATAAATAAAACTCGGACTTTCTTAAACGAATAAATCTTTAATCACTTGCAGTTAGAAAAAAACAATACAGCGAAATGAAAAAGCGCGGAATAATTTTTACTTGTCACAAATTAACGATGCGCGCACTTAGGCGCTTTTTTTTTAAGACAAAGGCACAAAAACAGCCTTTATTACTAATAAAGTAAATAATATAAATATAATATTTTTGTGTTTTGTTAATGGTTGTAATTTATAGTCAAAATTAATTAAATTAAATGTTTATTTATTGTATTTGTACCTTGGGAGATAAGGTTAATTATATTCATAAAATGTTGACCACTTTTCTGACATAAAAACTCTTTGCTAAGATTTAAAAAAGTACCTACCGTCCGTTTTAGACGGAGCATCTTTATAAACCGTGCGTTTTACATTACAATAACGCACAAGTACGTAATGAGATACATTACGATATTGAAATTAGTGAAATAAGAGACCCTTTACGAGCAAATTAATGTGTTACAAAATAATTATTATAATTCCACTCTATTCATTTATTTTGTTCTCACGCAATATGAATGAGCAATGAAACATTATCTTCGCAGCCTCATTGATAGTGTCAGGATTGTTAGGTCTTTAATATTGTAGCTCTTAATGATGATATGTCTCCAATGTATGTAAGTAGGTATACTGATCGATATTAAAATATATTTTGTTATTTAGCCGCATGGACTGTATCAAGTATTTTGTGCTAAATACAGTAGGCATACTAAGTTAGATAGGATATGCTATATTTTGAGTAATCCTGACTACATAAGTAGGTAGGTTAAATTGTATCCACCAATAGTTGTATTTCCAGCAGTGGTATGTCGTTCACACTTGTGCTTGTCGAGTACCTATAGCCGACGTTGGCGTTCAAATAGTCAAAACTTTTTTTATACTAATGTATCTATGTAATTGCGGTTAATTGTGATATATTTTTTCTGGTCACACCGGTTTCTATGTGCGACTGGCGTGGTGGCCATTTTGTTAAGAACTTGTACCTATATCTCTATATAGGCCAGTCAATGACTGATTTTGGAGGGAAATGTCGAAAGCAGAAACTTTGACTTAGGAACTTTGTTTGAACTATAATAAAAAGTGTGAATGCCAAAGTTGTAGAAAATTTAAAACAAAATATCGTACGACGCACTGTTTTCGAGATGTAAGCAAAAAACCAAAAAAAGGGATCTTCTTTGTGCTTCCCCCCCTCGGGCTCACCTCGGGGCGGTAAGGACTTTTAGTATGTTTATCTCTTAACTAGTCCAAACAAAGTTCCTAAGTCAGAGTTTCTGCTTTCGACATTTCCCTCCACAGTACCTACCTACTACCTATTTCGAGCACTCATTTACTAGCCTAATAGTAATATGATCGAGGATCGCCATTTCGTCATTGACGTCAGTAGGTACCTAGTCGTCAAATCGAAAGCTGATAATATTTTAAATTATGATTTATTTTATTTTGCCAGTCACGGTGACGTTATCGGCCAAAATGTTAATCATTATGTCTTACTAACTGTTTAAGGAGAAACTCCCAAATGTCCAACGTTAAACAAAATATGTGTTTTTTTCCTTAGCATGACGCAGCTGTCTTTCTTTCATTAAGATAGTATTGTAATAAACGTAGCGTCAAAATTTTCATGGTACCTAAATAATTGCTTGCGCGGTTTGTTTTGTATAAGGATAGGCGCAAACGGGCAACCGACCACAGCCACCGGTGTTCGGAAGCCGCCACACTTTATAACCCGCTATACATGACTAAATGAAGCCGTATACATGTTTACAGCTTTATAGCTGAAATTCCGAGCTGTCGTCGATGGCCCGTTTGCACCCTTATTTTTATTTTTTTAAGTGGGGAATAGCCCGTTTTCATCTAGCCTATTCTTGGGTGTACATTATTTTTATGAAATTGTTTATTACACATTACAATAATTAGTATTGTAAAATGACTAATCATTGAAAGCAGATCGTTAAGCACAAACAGAAAAACAATATTTAGGTATTAAGTCTTGCCATTGTCGCGCAATTATACTAAATACTTATTTAGATGGTTATAATATTTGTGAACTTTTTTATTAAAACAATAAATATATAAAAATCTAGTTTTATTCACAGTAATTAATGATACATTTCCATTAATAATAATCGCACAAATGCTATCTTATTGGCCATAAATAGATCAAGTGCAACACATAGATAGTTTAATTATGTATCTACAATTATAGTTAATAATATATGGTTATATAAGGTTAATAAAGAACATTAAATTTTTTAATCTTATTTTATCCCACATGAATTTCAGATAACTTTAGCCCAAGTACACAAAGATTATTTGTAACGACATTGATAGACATATTCTCAAATAAATGCATAGTAATCATGCCTACTCTACTACAGTCGAAAATTATATTTTATTCCTCTTCGAACTGTTCACCTCATTACAATATAACTACAACACCAACAGAAGATCACACAGAAATACGACATAAGATTTAACATTTTATAACAACGTACTTAAACATTTAACTAGTGTTTACTATTCTAAATTGATATTTCAGATAGATAAATATTTGTTTGCAAACCTAATAGACTTATGGAGATAAAATTTAAGATCAAACTTAACAATCATATTTTATCATCTTTAAAATAATGTTGTCAAAATTACAAATATTCTTGTGGATTTTCCAATTGTTTCCCTAAATAAAATCTTGTCCTAACAAACAAAAGAAAATATTCATAAGTCCATATCATATCCGGCTAATGATTTTTTTCCTTCCTCATAGAATGTACACCACTAAAATAAGCAATACATTCAAAATGTACACAACGCTTTGGGTCCGCTGTAATATCTTCTAATTGTCTTCATACATCACAAATTTGATCGTCAATAAGTGTATTTAAAATAATAATTAGACCGCTTTTAATCTGTCTACTAAAAATCGTAATTTGTAGTTGCAACCGTGATAAAATTGTTTTTTCCACCGTGTGTGGTAAAATGTAACGACTATTACTAAGTACTTTATAATTTCATTCTTTATATCTACTGACACATAGAAATTGTATAATAACTATATCATTCATTAAAAATATGATATACATATTAAATTTAAGTACTAATAATTGTGACAAATAAAAGTTATGTGTCATCATCATACTCTACGTAGACTTGAGAACACAATTAAAAAAATAGGTATTCCTGAACTCCATGAAAATAAACAAATATGGTGATCAAGTTTTCTAAAACAAAAATAAACATGTGATGCTTATCAGTCAATTTTGTTCATAGGCCTTAATACATATGCAAATCAATCAGCCAATAAAATATAATAAGCATTACATAATAATTCATAAGAACTGATGGTAGATATGTATGTAGGACACTTCAAACCTTATTAAAAGGAACATAGTAGACAATAAAGTTACAAGCAATAGTTCAATTGATTTCGAATGTAAATAAAAAAAATACAAATTGCTGTCATAAGTAAAATAATTGAACATAATTTATTTTATTCAATTTAGGCTACTCTGTTGAAAAACAATGTCCTCAGAAAGCCTCTGTAAGTCTCTGTAAAGTAGTTTTTATTTACACAAAATACATAATTATAACAAGAATGAATAAAATCTCAGCTATATTCGAATTGATAAGAATATCAAGTAAATCACAAAATAAATTCTTCAGTCCATATTATTCACCAATCAGTATACATTCGATGTCGTGCAAGTAACTTACGTATCATACTTTTGATGATCGAATGTATCTGGTAATTGCTAGTCAACCACTGCAAGGGTACTGCTACTGCTGTATGACATTGTGGGCCTCTTCCAACGGGCCAGAACAATATCATCCGGTGATGGAGTTGCGAAATCGAATACTTTGATTTTATTGGGGACGTGTACCTTGAAGTATGGGGCAGCAACAGGCTTGTAGCGCGCACATAATACTTTTCCGAATGGAGAACACTTTCCTATTTTGTGCTTGAGCATGTAGCTCATATCTTGTGTAATTGGCTTTGGCGACACTGGCCGATCCTCTATATCCAACACTGTAGACTCTTGCAGTTCTTCATCAACACTGTCTGTAGTGTCCGGCATGACTACAGACTCCATTGAACTGCCACTACTCATTATAGCCACATCCTGAGGTCGCATTTGCCCAGGTTGCTGAACAGCTGGCATAAGATCTATCAAGCAACTTGACTCTTCAAGTTTCATTCTCAGTAAGTTTTCTTTTGTTTTTTTCAGTTCTTCTTGTCTTAGCTTTTCTTCTCTTTCTTTTGCAACTCTGGCTCTAAACATGTTTCTTAGCTGTATAGCTAAAACGTCATTGATTGGAGAATCGCTCATACTCATGGTAGGTGGTCCGATGGCATCGTTACTGTCTGTGTCATAACTATGTAACACATCGCTCAGTTGGTTAGCGAGTGTGTCATTGATAGGGTGTTCACTCGCACTCAAGCTAGGTATAGGGCATCTTGCAGATGGTGATGTGAGTCCAGTGTCAGAGAGGCCCCGTTGTGCGTTTAAACTAGGCATCCTGAATGAACCCATCCCACTGGTGCTCGGCTGACAATCATCCTGTATGTTCGATTTAGAAAGGTGGTTGTCTACTAGGGCGAATAGAGAAGAAAAAGACCCTGAATCCTCCATCCTGGTTTTCTTTGCTGTAACAATATTTTATAGAATATTAGGGTCTTCAGGGCACACCCACATAAAAATTTTCTAAAACCTATTTTTAAACAGGACTTCGAAAAAATTAACGCCTAATCACGTATTCGGTATCTGGTGAGATGAGTTACAGGGTGTCGAACATCAGATAGCATATGCGCATTTAGTGACCTTGATGTTTGTGATGGTCACCTTGACCTAATATGAACATAAAATCAATTATTGATAGCCTATGGACCATATTCAAGTTACATAACACCGGTTAGGAAAAAATCTTGAAGTGCTTTGTCATAATTTTTAATTTATCAATGGGTCCTAAAATAGTATAATCAATATTTTATACAGGCAAGAATATTATGATAAAACTTACAACGTTATTGACACAAAACGCTTCTTCTACCAAGTTGGCAGTAGCCCAGAACTTAAAAAATAAAATTCATTCTTAAATAGCGTTGAACCACTGTATAGGCAATTTCCATTATGAACCCCTATCGATTTCTGATTAAAATTTCACTGACTGGTCTAATTATACCGCTTGTAAACTATACGCAATGTATGAACTCTAACTATTGACTATATGTTTCCATTAGTTCAAAAGCGCAGATTTTTTTTACTTCATTTTTCTCATTTTTGTTTACTAACTTTAAACACTAAACAGAGAAAACGCAATAAAAGTCAAAATTATAACACCATAGAGAATATTAATATCATAGAGTATTTAATCCACAGAATACAGACTATGAAAGTTCTTTCAAATTTCATAGACACTAAAAAGGTTTCTCACTTACTTCGTAATTTACTATTTTGCATTTCAATTATTATTAATATGTCTTTTTGAAAAACCTGCCTAATAATTAATTAATTTAGTTTGCTCATTCATAATTCTTCAATATTAACGAATAATTTTACAGATGAATTTATAATTTACTATGCGATTAGAATAAGTATGGGATTGCACGTGGTACTATTTGCCGCTAACTTCAGTCGAATGTGTGCATTTTTGTACAGCTAGCAGAAACAAAATAGGCAAAAAAATTATAACTTGTAAATTAATTAATTTATGTTCTATTCTATTCTATTTTGATTATGTACATTTTCCTTGCACGTTTGAAGAATTAGGAAGAATTAGGTTGGAAGAATTAGGACCTGACTAGATTTGCATTATATTTGCCTATTTGTTATAAAATTTAAGTTTGTTTTTTGTTTGGTTGAATGCTAGGATCCCAGGAACTAGGTACTGGTTGAATTTTAAAAATTATTTTAGTGTTATAGGCTATATAACATCACGCTACGGCCAATAGGAGCAGAGCAGTAGCCAAATAAAAAAACGACGGGAGTGAAGCACCGCGTGACTTCTAGATAAAAAATGCACAACAACCAACAAACACTAATTTCATATTCAATACTCACACATAATTTATTTAAATACTATTAATAAAATCATGCATACCTATATAGCTATGCCAGTTACCTACTATGTTCATGTAAAATTAGTTTAGTGAACTATGTACCTAAATGTTCTTTCAGATAATAAAGATCTTACAACCGAAAAAGTATGTAGGTATGTACCTAATTGTAATGTGTTTCGTTTTTTCCTTTTTTCTTTGTACACCCTACTTGTAAGGTATGAAGTTGTCTTCAAATGGAAAACAAAATGGCGTCTTGATTTGACAGGCCCATACTTATTCTAATCGCATAGTACTGTTAGTCCCTTGCCTTGTTGTCCACTTGTCAAGTTTTTTTTTCAAAAACAACATTTTGATAACAAACCAACGTAAACGACGAAGTCTGTGGTTGTGGTTATCGAGCACAGAGTACATTATCGAGACAGCGAGCGACGCGACGGCTGTAGATGGGCTTGAAATTCTGACTACTATACTTCAGAGTTGTCGGCGTATATTTGTAATTAGTCCCATCATTTTGGAACTTGTTTAAAATTCACACGAACGAAATCATAGCTGATATGCAACATAGTGAATTTCAAAAAGCAGTTTCATCGTCCTGCGCTAGCCATGCCAGGCGCAAAATATGAACAGCTGTCGTTGAAGTCTGATGCTGATGAAGACGTGTTTACATCGAAACCAAAGACGAAATGGTCTGATGTGTGCGTTCAGAAGAGTATCCTGTCCCTGGGGCTGATATTGTTGTACTTCTCTCTGTCGATTGGACTAACTTTCTACCAGAGATGGCTCCTAACGGTAAGACGTTATTAACTGCTATCAGTAATGTTTGTTTTACAGCTTGTCTACACCTTATTTTAATTTAATGACCCTTTTTTTAATTGATTTATTTTTGCATTACTGTGTTCTAAGTTTTGTATTAAGGAGGATGAATATATTACCATCTGGTTTTTTGTCTCATATTCTGTGTATTTTTTGTGTGCTTCGTTAAATCTGTTTTTAACTATGGCTTTACAATGAAGCCTATACACAGGGTGCCCTCCGTCCGGGTTTCCCCGGATTTGTCCTAACTTAGAGGGCATCCGGGGAGCGTCCGGGCAGGGCTTCACTTGTATTCCGGATTTAAAAATTTAAAGTCGTTCATTCTCCCATTTTCAAAAAAAACCTGTTGACATGATAGGGTTCTGGACTCAAAAATCTGGGGTTTTACCGCATCTTGTCCTGGTTGCCAAATTTTAGAGATGGCAATCCTACCCGTACATAACTAAAAAGTTTACAATTTTATTAATGCGTGGCCTCTCATAGCAATGTTACTCGAGCTATTTGAATATGACACACAGATAACACAGCAATTGTGGTATCAGGCCTAATTGGCATACTGTGAATGAAAAACCGGAATATTCCCTTGACAAAATCATGCATAGGCTAAACATTTACTTACACTGAACCCGTTGAAACTACCTACATACCTTTTTTTGTTATCAAAAATCTTATCAATTAAGCCCATTGTTGCAATACTCGGCACAACTATATCTGCCGGGAGCTTACGCACATAGAGAATATAATATTTGGGTGTACAAATAAATAGTGGACTGAGATGGAAGGGTTTAGTAGAACTAATGACCACATGTACAAGATGACTGATACACATATTCAAAACACTTTAAAGTAGGTATTGCTCCTATAGAAAAGTAAAACTTGTATATCAAGCCCTTTGTAAATCCATAGCATAAAACTACCTTTGGTAGACAGCAATTCAACAGCCTTAGCTAAAAACTGTACAATAGTGCACATAAAAACCTTAAAATATCAGGGCTGAGTCCTGAAACAGTAACCTCATGGGTGCATCAATTGGATTATCACAAAACAGAACCTTCAAACATTAATTGCATAGAATTTTCTAATTGGAATATTTTCCATACTTATTCCCTCTCTTTTTTTATTTCTCTCTCACACACACCCACTAATATTAATAAACAAACGTACCAGTAATTAACAAAACAAAAATGCTTACTATTAACAATTATAAAGATTTGTTGTCCACTGCACGGTATCCACCAACACGCACAGATTGTTATGAGTTACGTTCCACAACTGAACATTGCTTCCTGTAATACAGGCACTAGCCTAGTTAGAGAAACAGCTCCAGTACCTATAGTAAAATTTCTCTGTACCGTCTAGCACTAAGCACAAATGTATACTGAATCATAAGAGAGAAATAAAGTATTATTGTTATTTCTCTCATTACTATTATAATATAAACAGTAAACGTGTATGTATTGAAACTTTAAAGCCCATGACTTCAATATGTCATGTTGACACAATATGTAAAAATAAATTACATATTTATTTATTAAAATAGAATTCCTGAATTATGCCATGACGCATGTCCTCAGTAGGTTTAAATAAAATCATACAATTTAAAGGCACAAGCATAATCACTCTCAGACTGCTATTTGTTAAGGTGTGTTGAAATGTACATGATATGTTTCAGCACACTTTACATCCCCAAAAAGGGAGGTTCAATCAGTAAAATTCCAATCAACCAGTTTTCAAACAAGTTTCTATGTTTGTGGGATGAAAGTTAAAGTCTATTTAACATAAATGAGTTGGCAATAATGTGTTCAATCGTCTGATTCCGAAAAAAGCAACCATTTGCAGATTATATAAATATTTGTTCCGACCCCGGGATCGAACTCTGACCTCAAACCGCAACCGTATACACACTGCGCCACTGAGGCAGTCATGAATGTTATAAATATAAAACTAAACATTTAGGTACACCAGCCAAAAATACTCTGGTGGTTATCATGAACCATCCATTAAAATAACTGGAAACTGGTCTCCCCTCACAATAAAATAAGAAACAAAATATGCAACTGAGAAATTTTGTACATTATGCTCTTAGTCATAAGATATAAATTGCCGGACAGACCATTCCCAATTTACTTCTGGTTATAAATTGGCAGTGCAATACACTAGTAGTTGTAGCACAATAGTCACTCATTGGCAAACAACTTAATATACATATAAATATTGTATGAAATAGTCATGAATCATTCAACAAAACGTATGGGAGATGTTAAAAACATTCTCACAAATAGTTTGAGTGTGTCTGTTCTTTGTGTCCTTTAAATAATGTATGTTTGTAAAGTAGGTACGTCAGCACATGACTTTGTGTAGGACAATGTTAACATAAAATAACCATTAAGTTTGTCTCACACATTCCTACTGAGCTACAGTATTACTAGTAGTAATTCATTTTTTTGTTGTAACTGTCTCTGTGGTTCAGGAGGAAGTGTATACGACTGTTGCGAGGGGTTTAGTGTTACCATCCCTGGGTTTTCCTTCCTTGAAATTGCCAGCCCGGGAGTCTTAAAATTTGCCTGGTTTATAGCAGTAGGCTCGCTTTCTATCATAATAATATAATAATAATGTTTTAACACTGAATGTGTGCATATGTGTTCACATTCTGTGTTGTCCGTCTGTCTATCTGTCTGTTTTTTTTTTCTCAAGAACGCGTGGAGGTATGAATCTGAAATTAATATCATATAATCTGGTCTGCAAACCCTCGACGTAAAAAATAAACAAAATTCTATGTTAACGCAATCAAAAGATACAGCCGTTTATACTCCATTAGGTTCGCCTGTAAAAAAAATTGTCGATTATCTTGACCATCAAAAAAATCAAAATCTATAGGGTAATTCCCGTTGACCTAGAATCATGAAATTTGGCAAGAAGCAATATCAAGTTGCACAAGTAAAGGAAAAAATCCGAAAAACGATCTTGTGTAGTTATATCACTGAATATTAGTAGGTATTTATTTATTTAAAAAACTTTATTGCACAAAATACAAAGTAAATGTACAAAAGGAGGGCTTAATGCTAAAAGCATTCTCTACCAGCCAACCTTTGGGTGATGCAGAGATGGGTTTGACGCATACCGTCCCATTCGCATTTCGTCACGAATTTAAAAATAGTCCTATTCGCATTCGGTTCCATTCGCGTTCGGTCCCATTCGCATTCGGTCCCATTTGAATTCGGTCCTATTCACATTCGGTCCCATTCGCATTTTGTCCCATTCGCAAAATGGTCACACTCAAATAAAAGTTGTTTAACATTATCAACCTACAAGTTGAACTATTGTTTCAAAAATTTAGGCTTGAAAATAAAAACATAGGTTTAAGTTTACGAGGAGGAAATCTGCGCAAACGGCTAGAGCAGTCGGGCACCGGCGACCAATGTGCGATAGCTAAACTTTAACACCCCTGATTTAGAGCAGTCCGACTCGGACTGGTTAGGTTAGGGTTATTTTTTTCTTCAAACCACCCAGAAGTAGGAGCCCCGCGAAGTGAGGCTCCGGCGACCTAAGTGCGATAGCTAAACTTAACACCCCCCGATTCAGAGCAATCTAACTCGGAGTGACTCGGACTGGTTAGGTTAGGGTTTTCTTTTTTCAAACCACCCAGAAGTAGGAGCCCCGTGAAGTGGGTCCCCGGCGGCCTATGTTACAACCAAGCTATTATTATTTTAATTATTCGCTATTTTGAAAAAAAAATTATGTGTCATTTTTGCTGCACCCCCTTTGGTACCTTGACTTATCCCGTTACCTACTCATTA
The DNA here is from genome assembly GCA_905147015.1 of Laspeyria flexula. Taxonomy (NCBI): domain Eukaryota; kingdom Metazoa; phylum Arthropoda; class Insecta; order Lepidoptera; family Erebidae; genus Laspeyria; species Laspeyria flexula. The sequence continues at coordinate 3,491,803 of LR989949.1, read as the reverse complement.
TTTACATTTTAATCCAATAAAAAAATATATAAAAAAGAATTGCATAATCGTCCGGAACCCTCGGTGCGCGAGTCCGACTTCCACTTGACAGTTTTTTTTTTGTAAATACATACATCATTATCATCATCATATCAGCCCAATGATGTCCACAGCTGGACATCTTGGCTTTACCTAATTTCTGCCACTTGTGCACCCCGACATCCGACCTAGTAAAGGTTGCGGCTGGCTGTCGGATGCGGGCGGCACAAATACATAGGTACATATTATATATTGAACCACATAAATCTGCATCATTTAGAGGAAGCTTCCTTTACGCAGCGTCCAAAATTTGGAACAACATACCGCCACCATTAAGAGCCATTAATTCCGTAATGACAATCAAAAAACAATTATGGCAGTATCTTTTGGATGCGCAACGGAAGCTGGTTAGTGTAAATATACTAAATATCAATTTATCAATTATATGAATTTAATTTATTTGACATAATTATTAATAATTTATTAACAATTAACATAAATATATATAATATTTAATATATTTCACACATACATACACACAAACACACACACACACACACACACACAAAATAATTGAATTTATTACCTACAAAATTTTGTTGGCGTGCGTGCGCCACTACTGGGTTCCAGTTGAAAATCAGCGCCAGGTTGCCACCTTGCACCGAATAAATGTATCTTTCTTTCTTTCTTTCTTCTATATAGGTAAACCACATTCGGGGTGACGTGATCGAAACGACTAGCAACTAAATACCTACCTAGGGCACAGATTAGATAATAGTTACTACGTCCTAGGGCATGATTGATTGTATTTCCGTTTTATAATTCAAATAGTTAACAAATGTCCTAAGTCCATATATATTTTTGTGTCCATGCTGTTAAATAAAGTACTTACCCCTTTTTTATTAGCGTTATGTGAATACTAGTTTTATTAAATTAACAGCTCGCCGTAGCTAATCTACAACAGTTGTGCATATTCCTTATCTTTATATTAAATTTACTTATAGTTATAAATATATATAACTATTTATTACATGTTTATTATTATAACTGATAGTATAACTTTATCTGTTCACTGTGTGTTGATTTACGGCAAATGGTCCGGGATCGTGACGAGCCGGGCCTGTCTCTTTAATTTGCCAGGAGAGTTGCAAAAAAATGTTCTTATTTTAAAGCTCACAAAATTCAAAATTATCTACTACTTTATATTATTATGTGTATTTTTAATATACAAGTATATTCTCATAGTGCACAAGTTTATAGTTATAGTTCGGGCATGACGGCAATCTATAGGACTACCATCAAATCATGAGGCTTGAAAACCAAAATATTATTCTTTTTATATGAAAATTTCAATTTAAATGCTATCAAGGATTGATAATATCCAACGCCGAAGTTTATTCATATTATTATTATTATTAGTGAGACAGCTGCCCACCACTTCATTTCTTGAACGACGATATTATAATATCCACGAGAATATCATCAAAACCTTGTCCTGACAACCACTGACCACCAACCAACATAAACAAAATCTTTTATGCAACGCGGCATTTGATTTTTATTTATATACAGTTATTGCAATCGAAAAAGAAAATACTTGAGGAAACTTGAATATAAAAAGTATTATTAGTCGACGTATCTTGTGACCTCCACTTATAGTTGTATTTTCACGGGTAATAGTATGAAACAAATAGGGATTTGAAATTTATAATATTATCTATGTTTTGTGTGCATGTATTGGTAGTTTTGTCACGTTTAAAATGAAACTGCTGAAAACAGGTTTTGTATGTTAAACGAGTGATACCTTACCATACATGTTTGGGCCTAAATGTAAAAAGACGAAAATTATGTTAGGACATAATACCCCTTATTACAAAATATGGACTAAGTATTAAACCAGGTTTAAATTCACATAAGCCATTGTGTTAGTGTCAAAGTTGTCAATTTAAACCTGGTTTAATGCTTAGTCCGTGTTTTGTAATATAAGGGGGTATTTATTTAGTTGTGAAGGTCGAGTTCGGATTCTTTTTGATTACTTGTTACATTCTTAACTTATGACTTTTATAAAGACTTTCTTTGTAATCTAGATGAATATATATGAGATTTAATTTCATATTCTAACATAAATCTTCTTTACAGGACTTCAAATTCCCGCTAACAGTGGTGATGTACCATCTGATAGTGAAGTGGATCCTCTCCGTGGTGGTGAGAACGGTCCTCCACCTAGTGACGGGCACCCCGCAGCTGATGTTGCCCTGCATCACCTGCCTGAGGTCTGTGGGGCCTACAGGCCTGGCCAGCGGCATTGACGTCGGCTTCTCCAACTGGGGTCTGGAACTGGTCACGATATCCCTCTACACGATGACGAAATCGACCACAATAATCTTCATCCTGGGATTCGCGATTTTATTGGGGTTGGAGAAAAAGGTAATTGTTCATTTTGTTTTATTTTTAAGAGGCCGTTCAAAGTTTTACCGGCTATGTGAGTATGTGGCTATGTGACGTCAACAAAAAACCAATACGGCGGATGTAAACTTTCAAAACAGACGTTTCTTTAGTGCTATCGCAATATGACTTTCAGAAGAAAGCTAATAAATAGGCTTATTCAATTATATATTTTGAAGTGCAAGTTGTTGTTATATTCGTATTCATCACCGAATCTCGTATTTCTAAACCTATAGGCCTTTAACCAGTGTATTCTTCGAATTCAATGCTTTTAGTTGACTGTCGAAGGTTACCTTTAGGCAGTCGGGTTTTTTGGTTTTTTAAATTAATGCTTATTATTCTAAGAAACAGGAGAAAGGATAACCTATCTATATCGCAATTCGGGACATGATGTAATGATACAACAGCATGACAACGTGATGACAACACTTATGTTATGCTCTCATTGTTTTAATAAGAGGTTGTATTTTCGTTTGCCTGCCATGGCTGATGGTGATTGGTACTTAATAAATTCTCTATATCGTTCGAATGGGATGAATTTGCTGAATTTTTTGTGTGAGTTTATGCTGTTATTGGATGGATTTGGATTAGGTTGAACTCTGTAGGATTAGGTACTTGGATAGGGCAAAATGATGTGTTTCTGAACCGCTAGTATACCTAGAGATACTCGTAAGTACTATATTGCCACGTTTATGTACCGAAGTGATTTTCATTTGCTCGGGTTTTCTGACTTCTGACGTGACGTAACATATTAGAGTATTAAACCTAATCGTGTTTTAATTGTTACCCAACCAAATATACGAATTACTTAATAATAGCTTGTAATAATTATATAATCAATAAAAAATGGGTACGCCCTAACCGTATTATGCTTTGTAGGTACTTTCATTTGTCTGGGTTACCACAAGGGAGTGTTTTAGGTCTGTTATAACACTTTATTTTTCTCTTTTCATCTCGTATATTTGAATTTATATTGAATTCGTAGTTTTAGAACTTTTGAGTTTATAACTTACTAGAGATTTCATACGAAAGTGCCATTCGAGTTAATGACTTTTCGATGTTCGATTGAAACTATATTATTTTATACCGTACCCCTGTTGTTTCTTGACAGTCTTTTCCTACATTCTTGCCGGTTTAGGGTACTCCTGGCCTGTCCTTTCTTTAAAACGTTATCGATTTGATCATGGAACGTAACTTGTTTAATTTTATTTTGCTATTTTTATATGATCTAATGTATCTTTTGTTGTCAACATTCTTTGAATACAATGTTACCAGACAATAGAGAATTTATTGTGTAATAATATACGTATTTATACCTAAATAAAAGTCTTTCGTGAACGTCCACGGCTTTGTCTTAAACAAAGATGTATATTATTGACAGCACATTAAGGGATGAAGGTTTCGTGATACAGTGACGTCAGAACCTCTGAAAGACGTCTTTGCTATTATATACACTGAATAGTGAATGGTTTTAAAAACAACTTGTGACGGTTTTAATAATGTGTGGATCATTGTCCTTTGAACTCGTAAATTTCTAAGTCTTATATTGGAATGATAATTTGATTATAACAAAGGTCTTTATCGCCTAAAAATTAATCACTTTCGCATAATGTCACTTTCGCAAACTTTTGTTTGTTATACGTCATTTTTTTTTTATATTTTTTATTAATTACTTCACTGATTTTGTAGTATTAGGTCTCTCCTGAAAAAAAATCGCTTCAATGACACTCTGCGAAAAGCGTTTTGCGAAAGTGACCAAATTATTTAGAATAACGTTCTACGTCAAGAACGTTTTGTTCAGTGTAGTTACAACGGTCTTCCGCAACATGTAGAGGATAAAAGCCTTGAGTGCAACCTTGCAGGTTTACCCACCGTGTAAACAGATTCAAAGGTATCGACAACCGCTAGGCTACGCTCTGCTGCGTTCAGCTGCTAATAACTATCAATCGGACGTAATTTTTTACTATTTTCCTTAAAAAATAATTAATGAAAGAATAAAACGCATCATCGAATCATTGTCTGATAGGAATAACATCTTAACGTGTTAGTAATAAAGTTTAATATGGCTAACTTGTTGAATATCTCCGAAATGAGAAATAGTGTCGTATTTTTGTGATTTTATTGAGTTAAAGGCTCCGGAAATATTGATACTTTTGTTTCTTGTATTCAATGTGTCAATATTTTCAGTGAAATTAGAATTTTAAAAAGCATTTGCCGACGAGAATTCTCTTACAAAACGAACTTTGCATCAAAAGCCTTTGTTATGAATCGTACCTTAGTTATTATACATACCTAGCAAGGATCAAGGGGCAAAAAATACAGATGAATAAAGTATTGTTTTCTTAATTGCTTATAGCTACCATAAGCAAAAAGTCATAAAAAATGCGGCTTAATGGCCATTATTTCTGTTTGCTAATTGCGTTCCGATAAAGTAGGTACACTAAATTACTCTATCAATATATTTACCAGACTTTTCTTCCATTACTTTCGGTCGGCTCAAATTTATGCTTCGTCGACTGTCCCACTGAAATAGGAGAGGAGTACATAATATGCATTTAATCCCGCGGAAGGACAGCATCCACGGTGCACTTGGTGCTTCGCTGGGGGTGACGCTGGCGACCGATGGGGTCGAAAAGTTCTCGAATGGAGACCACGCTCCGACAAGCGCAGCGTAGGACGTCCACCCACAAGGTGGACAGATGATCTAATTCGAACACCAGGATTGCGTTGGATGCGCACACACAACTGGCCCTATTGGAAATCTCTTGAGGAGGCCTATGTCCAGCAGTTGACTTCCTACGGCTGCTATAATGATGATGATGACTAGAAGTAGAGCAGGGCTTCGCTCCCGTCATTCTTTATTTGGCCACTGTTCAGCTCCCATTCGCCGTAGCGTGATGTTCTATAATCTATAAACTTCGTTCATAAATGGGCTATCCCTAATATATATTTGTTCAATTTGGACTAGTAGTTCCTAAGATCGTCCTAAGATCGATTGTTTATTTGATTGAACGCTAGTCAATCAAATAAACAAACTCCTCTGCTTTACAATATTAGTATAGATTATATATTTTTAATTAAATAAAGAATACGTCAAAAAAATACGTCTATGAACCAACCTTGCTCAAAATTGCTTAACCTATATCTTCATTCCAGTCATGGTCCCTAGTCGGCATAGTCATGATGATCGCGGCTGGTCTGATCATGTTCACATACAAGGCGACTCAATTCAACCTCCTCGGGTTCAACTTCCTGCTGATAGCATCCTTCGCAGCTGGTCTGCGGTGGACCTTCGCTCAGCTGCTGATGCAGAAGTCAAAGCTGGGACTGCACAATCCCGTGGATATGGTGTTTCATGTGCAACCATGGATGTTTGTGTCGCTGCTGCCTTTTGCGATAATGTTTGAAGGTAAGTCTTTATTTTACTTACTTGTTGCGAGTTTCTTGTCAGTTCTTCTCATAGCTCCACCCTGTCAGTGAACTGGTCGTAGTCAAATTTGCTGACACAATTTTTCGGATAACCTGTTACATTCTTAACTTGTGACTTTCTTATGAGCTACTTTGTAATCTAGACGGATAAACGTGATTTTATTTCATTGGACAATCTCTACTTCATACCTTCTACTTCATACCTTCTACTTCATCACCTACTTCTTCAAGCCTGGATTAACCTTTGCTAACACCGAGATATGACGCTCGGGAGTCTCAGGGAAAGCTTTGCCCCAACCTCAGCTAGGTTGGGGCTATTAGCCAATCTAACGGACGGAGGAATCTATACTAAGATTATAAAGCTGAAGAATTTGTTTGTTTGGTTGAATAGTGGATCTCAGGAACAGGATTTCAAAAAATATTTTAGTGATTTATAGCATTTATCGAGGAAGGTAATAACATCACGCTACGGCTAACAGAAGTTGAGCAGTGACCAAATAAAGAACGACGGGAGCGAAGTCCCAAGCGACTCCAAGTAAATAATAAATCTATCGTTTGATTGAAATTGAAGCAGCCAAAAGAATAGAAACTATGAAGACATTCCTTTCTATTTCCAGGGTTCACCTGTTTCGACTTCCTTCAGAAGCTGACCGTCGACGAGCTCATGCCCACTATTCTGAAGGTGACGGTCGGCGCCACCATTGCCTTCGCCATGGAGATCAGCGAGTTCCTTGTCGTCACGTACACTTCTAGTCTAACGCTGTCCATCTCCGGTATATTTAAGGTACGTAATACTTTTCACGACTGGATGCGATTTTTTTTTTGCTTTGTAAAGTGCAGAGAAAGCTCTGTACGTAAAATATTACAATCTAGCGTAATGATCTAATAAGTAATTTTATGTTAACCTATGGATGCGATTGAGTTTTATTTGTTAAGACATCGCCCGCACTATGAAAGATTTACTACGAGGGGGACAAAAAGTACCCCCAAACTTGAAACAAATATCTATGAATCACACAAATATTTGTTCTGTGTGGGAAACGTGTCCACGTCACTCGATACGGCGATATTAGTGGCGAGCTGACCCCTTCACCTTTACGCCATGGTGACAGTCAGGTCACGGTCAGTCATCGATTATGTCTAGTATGTATTCGGTATAAACGCGTGCGTGCCCACATATTTCATTTTTCAGAAACTAAGTAAGGTCTGGCGGCCTTGGTGTGGTCTGGCGTCCATTTTCTAGGTAGTACTTACACAGACGTGCGGGCCCTTTAGGCACTACTACCTTAAAAAGCCTTGTGTATTTTAAGTCTATCAATACAGAAGCATGCTTTTTAATTTAACTGCAGCGGTATACGACTCCTGATTCGATCCGATTCGATTACCGAGTCAGGCATAAACTGTGTTGGGGTTTTCTACAATGAAATCCTTAGTAGCAATCTGAGTTTAGAAATGAGTCACTTATTTTTTTTTATACCACGAAGCGACGTTGCCAAACAGACGTGCGCCCGCCTGTACTTATATAAAAATGGGACCAAACATATGTAGCATAATGTGGATTTAATGCACCTCTGCCTACCCCATAGAGGGATCTATCGGTTTCCACTGTCCCCTCCAGTGGGCGCTAGGCAAGAGTAGAGGTAGAGTACATCCGGCTATATGGGGAAGGGCGTGGGGCCCGTAAAATCAGTCTTCTTCTTCTTTTATATTCATGTTGGGCAGTAAATATTATGTATAAATAGTTGTAAGGGCGAAGGGCCCGTTAATGAAATGCGTTAAAATTATAGTCACTGACTGTTATAAATTTATAAAATTTATTAGATAAAAATATTAAAAATAATAACAATAAGTGCGCGCGGCACTAGAATTACTATGGTAATGAGCCTCGAGCCTTCGGCGGTTGCGAAGACTCGGTTAGAATTTAGGAATTAGGATTTTGAATTTTAAATTATTAAAAGTAAATTAAAAAGAAATCAAAAGAGATCCAAAAGGTGGTAAAAAGAGTTGCATTCGTGAAGGACGTAGCCTGCAACGGGTACAACCGTTACAAAAAAAAACAAAAGGCGTAATGCTATATAACGTATTTTTTACTATTTCCAGGAAATGTGCATACTAGTCCTTGCAGTGGAAGTTAGCGGCGACGTCCTATCCGTGGTCAACGTTATAGGGCTGGCAGTCTGTTTACTAGGCATTATAGGCCACATCATACATAAGGTGCTCTTCATCAAGTCTGTCGCTGGCACGGTCCACGCTATAGACTCGGATGACTTCGATCAGATCAGACCTCGCAAGGTGAAAGGTGAATTGGATGAGCCTTTACTAGACGAGCAAACCTGGCCACCGAGTGAGGAAAGTGATTTCGACAGTAACGTGGTGCTTTTTGAAATACTACAAAGAAGAGATGGCAGATAGATTGTTCAACAAGGAGTTCCGTTTCAGATTGGTTCGTGGGAGAAAATTTTAATAGTAGAATTCGGTAGTTTACGGTAGAAATATTGACGTAATTTTTTGGAAGTTAGTTATAAGTAAGTCAATTCAAACTTAATGGCGTCTCGGATATTAGCTGCTGCGGCGTGAAGCGTAGCTAGTCATGACGTGCGCGTGTGTAAAACGTAACTTCTCTCACACAGACCCGCGCGGCGCTTGTCATACTCCCGCTGATACCCAATTTTGTGTTCTGCGCATCCTCTCGCGCGATCTTCCGAGCCGACGCATTAAGTTTGAACTGTACTTTTGTGAACGTATAAAGTTACGTTGTTCCTTATTATAATCGCGAATACAAACGAAAACAGTGAAAATTTCTAAGAAAACATAACATATTTTAGATACTTTAAGGTAATTGACTCTTAAGTAACACAGAGACGGTATGAAACTTGCCTAGTGTAAATGCGCTCAAACTTTTATAGGCTTGTATGTAGTTGACAACATTCATTGTGGAAACGGTGCTTAAAAATATTATTGTTTACATACAAAAATAGCTGTTATTCAAACGCTATTTTGGTTGTTAAATGTAAAAACTCGTTGCGTTATGAATTTAAACCAAATAGACAATGATAGTGATTTAAAATTTTAATAATAAGAAGCAATTTTAATGTCATTATCACCTCTATTTTGGCTTCGGCAGACGATAGGTTAAATGTTCCGACCCCAAACTCACACGCTGATAAAATTATTATATGTAGGTATATTACGAAACACGAAACCGCACTTTATTACCGAATTTTATAACCATTGACATAAAGTTTATATTACCCTGTAGATTTTGCTGTCAGATTTAGAACGTTTACACGTCGTTTATACATTTTAATCTAGTCTTAAGTATATCCGCATTTAAATTTGAGTAGGTAACTATTTATTTACTTTTGATAGAACTTTGACGCCGAATCTGTCGTCGGAAAAATTTGATCAACAAATTTCGCAAAACAACAAGTCTATGCTCTGATAGCACTGATAACCTTTTCAGCAGGCGGGCTGAATTTGTAAAGATAAATGTTACATCGGCTGCAATATCGCGACATAAACTGATGATACAGATGAATCATCATATCAGTCCAACGACGTCCACTGTTGAACATACGCCTCACCTAATTGCCGCCACAGCGAGCGATTCAGTAGTAATTAATTCAACTCAGCTCAATGAAATATATCAACGACGGATGATGGGTCATTGTTTTGGTGATTTAATAAATTAAGTAAATTTACTATTGTTTAAAATAAGTTCAGAATCCGTGGGCTGCAAGTCGGCCGTCGGAAGACGTTTTGTTGTTTTAAATGTCGGTAAAAATAGAACATGACCTAGTTCCTACACGTTTGGTGAAATTTGAACCTTGTAATAACAGGCATAAGATAAAAATTGCCAGGTTGGCAAACTCTCAACTTGTATCTATTTCACATTGTCTGCGAACATTATTGAATCCGAGACCTGTATTTATACCATCTTGCTGCAGGGGCAGTAGATAGAAGCAATAGCAAGACTATATCTACTTAATAAGTACATAATATCTTCTTTTTAACCTGACCTTTCTTTGTTCGGTGATAGCAAAGGTACTCCACAGTTTTCTTTTTTTTGTTTAATGACTGTAACATCAATCTTATGAAAGATGTAACCGAAATTTTGTTCTGATTTATTTTTATATTTAGCGCCTGTTTCACTACTGGCAAATAATATAATATATATAATTTTTGACGTATTTTTCATATAAAATCTCTCAAAAAGGTCTCAGGTAGTTTATTAGACACTTATTTGACTTTTTCTTTTCTACTTTTGACATCGAATCACTTCTAACCGATAATATTACCGGTAACTGTCAGTTATTTGTCAGTTTTTACTGACAGAATTCGATTTCTATTATTTTCTTCTATTCAATGTAACGTATATTATTGACACTATCCGTTAGTAGAACTTTACTTACGTAATGTTTTTCTAATGTATTCTACTAAATATCCACAATATTAACTTATTAACAACGAACTATGGCACTCGAGACTCAAGAATGACAAATTTCGGTGTTGCCAAGGATTTTCATAGTTTAGGTTAATGACGTTCTGCGTCAAGCCCTTAATATAGTCACTTCTTTATCATAATGAATGTGGTTGACAAAGAAATGAATGCCATAACTGGCAACACTCGTAGCACAAGTGACGCCTAGAAATTTCTGCCGCGTTCATTTTGATCCTGGGGTATCCACACACGCACACAAAATGCCTTTATTAAACAAAACTAAGCAATCAAAAACTTTAATATATATAGAGTAACTTAAAAGTGAGATTAACATTAAGAAATTATATGAAATAATATATAAATATACAGCATAATATTGCTATAAGAACGAATGAATTTTACGAAGTCATTTATAAATATATAGATTTTTAGAGCATTGTACAATGCAGGTAATAAAACAGTAAAGATATGTAATTACACCGAAACTTATATTTTTATATATCTACTATTCACTGGTCTCTGAAGTAATATACAAAATCGTTAAACAACGATATGTGTCTATAGAATAGATTCAGTGTGGTTAGCAAAAAAAGCACTAACTATCGATTAATGGGCATGCATGCATATGAAACATACTAAACATTCTGAAAGCATGTCATAGCATAGAGCCCGCATGCGATAATCGTTTTTATTATCGGCCTATGAATATTATTCGTTGTTAGGCTCCCTGCGGGATCACCTGTGTGGTGTATATCGACAGATATCGACGACACACTTTCATTAGTAAAATACGAGTATCACATGCGATGATTCCAGCATGCGTTATAACGACAGAGTTAACATGCAATCAAAATTTGCTCTAAGTTTGACATGTATTGTATGTATATACGAAGCGATTGCTACTTGTTATAGGAGGAATTCAATGCTAATAATAATACGAGTGAGACAGAAATAGGTTCAATAACATAGCAGTCCTAGAACCATAACAGAACTAAACGGAACTCCTTGGAACATAAACGATTTATAATAATGAATTACTTAGTACTTGTAATATGCAACATAGGGTTTGTAATATATTGATATTTTTATACTAAGTAGATTTAGATTAAGTTTCCTAAATTTATTTGTTATTGTTGTTACTTTTTTTTCTTTTAATATGAAGCGGACACCATGCACGTTTTTGCGAACGAAACAAGGTTTTTGAATGAATGTTATCTAGTGAACGCACACGGTGTGCGTTCGCACCGTTATAAACATAGCATTTAAAAACGCATGTATTTGATTAGGCATGTGCATTTATTCCTTATTTCCCCAATGTGCATTCGTGTTTCAAAATACACGTGTTTTTAAATTATAAAGTTTAATAGGTATATGGAAGCGCCGAACAACGTGTTATGTAACAGGTGACTTTTAAATGGACTATAGATTGTTGAATTACCAGACAACATTTTTGTAAAATATTGCCCATTTTTTTTTATACTTACTTAACACGAAATCTTTTATATAAATTTACACGACTTGCATTATGACCAAAGTTTATTTATAAACACTTAAATTTCATTCTGAATCAAATCTTTATGATAAAAATAATCCAATCATTTGATATTATTGTAAATAACATTCCAATAAGTCTTGATACGTTGTATAAAGTTATACAGACAGTCGTCGCATTAGATCCAATGCCATTTGTTCCTATTTTATCATTATTAGAATCAAAATGAAACCATTTAAACGCGAACTGGACCTACCACAAAATTGCTTCACATAAAATTTGAGAGTGTAAATTTTGATATATTTATGAATCACCCAAATAAAAACTGTAAGTTTGCCAAAATCAAATCAAATGGTTCTGAAATCAAATTTATTTATTTATAACACATAATATTAGTAGGATTCTAAATTGCTTTACACATTTATTGTTATTAAATTTTATAAGTATCTTAGATCGTAATTGGTAAAACGTTATCGTAATTTGTAACTTAGAATATTGAGTGAAAGGAGAACCATCTTGAAAACGAAAACTGGTAAAAGTGCTAGTGTTGCTGTTAAAAAAATTATTTGCTCTCACAGTTCTGGTTTACAATATTAAGAAATAGCCCCAGAAAGTTTTAAAAACACTTCTGTTGGGGATATTTAACGTGTAGTAAAGTAAAAGTAATTTTCTAAATAATTCTGACCCATCAAGTTTAAACATAATAATGATATTAATATTCTTGTTAGCAGCATTAACGAAATAAAATAAAATCAGCTGGATTATGATTTGGACTATGAATGCTGTTCACTTCCTGTACTGTAGGTAAGCGTCCTCGCGTTCGGTGATCTTTTGATAATATTCTCCATTCACTCATTATAATATCCATGTTCTCTATATTGTCTACTTAATCAAAAAATATTCTAGACTTTTAAATTATTAGACCTAAATGTTTCGCCGTATTAACCTGCTTCCATAAATATAACATTCCTAATTAATATATTTGTTGTGTAATATTTAGCCTCTGTTTAACCACTTGAAGATAAGTGTCTAATCACCTATAAATTCAAGTAGCAGGTTAGGTGTCCATAGACTACGGTAACCACCTGTTTGCCTCCGTCGTAGTACAAAAACGAGTTTTGTTTTTTATTTCTCGACGAGGCAGTTGAGCATGTCACCCACCTGATGGTAAGTGGTGAGCCCCTGTGTTCTTTTAGCATTGGTTGCGAAGAAAACACAATTTAACCGGTGCCTCCCTAAAAGAAAAAGTAAAATATGGAGGAAATGGGAAAATATTTGGAGCAAGAATTGGGCCGCCATATTGGAATATTTTTCATATAAAATCCGTGACTTAAGTTACGGATAATTTACCAGACACTTATCAGGCGAGGGTTAAGCAGAGTACCAAAGCAGAGAGATGTGTTTCAACTATCAATAACTACAAAACTGTGAGTGGCGCTAAATGATATTGTCAATAATAAAATTGTAATTGCGCTTGATGCAAGCTGCAAACAACCGATCCTATTAGAAAACTCTTGGCCTATGTCCAGAGAATGTCCTATGTCTGATATGATGATGATTGAAACACATCACTCGTCTTTGATTTGGTTGAGTCTAGGCTTTAAAGGCCCCACTTATTAACATGCTATGAAAAAAGGCGCAGTACATTACATGAGCTACGGGAAAAGCTGACGTATAGTAACTACCTTTAGATAATATTTCCCATGCGCATGACATATAGTTATGCCGTTATTTTTTGGTTAGACAGATCAGTGTTGGTTAAAACAGACAAACGCAAGAGTGACCTATTGCGTTTAATTGACAGACTGATGTCTTCCGGTGAACTGTTAATCTTTGGGTCCCTTTAGACTCCAGGCTTTGAGTCAATGTCTTGTTAATTATAGTTTATATTAATTATATTATGTAAAATACCCTATGCGCTACCAACATTGGTGACGAATATTGGTATGTTTAACTACCATTCCCTATACAACGTTCGTTGATCCACTATGTACACATCACTATTTTCAAACTATTTCTTAGCAAATCCTTGTTTTTTTAATACATTTTCTATTTAGTCGTCTAAAATCATAATTATTCTGTCATTCTTCTGTAACAGTAACACCGATTTTTACCTTTGAGTGTAAGGAAAAGTCGATTTAGTAATGTTGCTAATTAGGCGAATTTCTTTATATATCAGTCGAATAAAAAAGTGTAATTAAAGAATATTCCTTGGCGGTAATAAGTAAATATTAATATTTGGACCCCTAAAAAGTGAGTTACTTACTTTTATTATAACTTTACAAATACAGAGTGTAATATTAAGATTAGTCAGTTTGAAACTACAAGACAGACACACACTATACATTTACACACATTTTAGATATCATGTTTCATAGTAGATAACATTTACCACTTATGACCTGCAATCGATATCCAAATAGAAATGATTCAAGTTTTATTTTTCAATAAGTTCGCGTTCCATTCCAGAACTGAGTAGCTACACGATTTTTTTTTAAATGTATGAATACAGTTTTTTTTTTCACTAAAATCGATGACATGGTTCTTATGAACAGATATTGAGAGAGACTTAGACTTGCTCATACTGACCAATCTAAATGTTACATTCTGTATATTAACTTTATTCAAAATTATTATTTATATATAAAAAGATTAGATCAAATAAATTTCAAGTCTACATAAGCATTTAAGAGTTTATATTTTTTACCGATTCGTTTCTGTCATATTTCAATTATTTTATCGGCTCTTAAACTGTATAATCATACAGTTTTCTTGTGTAAACCCTTTCTCTTACCCTTCAATCATGCTAGGTTGCCAGTTACATAACTGAGTTGCCAGCTGCGATACAGAGACTGAAAAAGAGAATAATTGTCTGTTACATTCAAAGCATTTCTCCCAAAATCTATTTGTATAAGTAATTTTTTATTTGTAAATAACTTTTATTTGTACCATAGGCATTAATGTTATAAATATTTTATGCCGGCACCTCACTTAGCGTGCACATGTATTCGCAAACAATCCCGTTTGCTTGAATGCATATGATGTAATCATGATCCTGTGTCTAAGCCGTTGGAAAGTTTTCGACGGGCAATGGCAGTTTATAATCCAATATTAAAACTAACGTGAGATGTAGACATATTTTTATATTATAGAGATTACGAGTCACGCACGCACGTAACAATGTCGGAATGTGTTGTAAAGTTACGCACTCGCCCTGAGAATGATTCCCTAACGGAAATAAAACCCGGTCGGCAGTCTCGGTTTCTTTACGTGAGTGACCATTACCTAATCTATATAATATAAAAATAAATCCAATATTACTCAATTTTATTATACAGTAACCTATTTTCTACCAATAAATAACCTAAGAAATAGACTTCCTTCTAAGGTTGGATAAAGCTAATGATATGGTAACATTCTGACGGCTCATAATCAGGGCCTATGTCGCCCATCAAATCCATAGAAATAATTGATTTTGAATACAATTACTTGTATATAAAATTTTGTTAGTATTCTTTGTGAATATTGTCTAATAATACTAAACAGTCCGGATTAACTATTTTGTGAAAATAATACAACGGCTAGTCATAAAATTAAATATAGTGTCTTAAGTGAAATTTATAATGACAATTTTTAAAATTGTCCAATTCTTGTCAATTTGTCAGAAACAGTTACTGTTCGGGTGTTTTACGGTTGTGTCGTTAATGTTCGTGAATAATGAAATTATGTTTAAAAAGACCCTAATATTAAGCTAACACGCCTTGTGTGGTGCAGGCATTATAATAGTTACAACCAACTGCGCTGTATTCATTGTTGATACCGATCGATCATTGTCATAAGTTTTTCAAAACAAGAGAAAATGTATTTTACTGCAAGATCTATGAAAAAAATGTATATTTGAAGAAAAAATGTAAAATAAAACGGCTCGTTTAATTTTTTTGTTTTATTCTTATAATTTGCTTGTATGTTTATGCTGTCCCACAAAATGAAGAGGAGTGCTCTGAAGAGTGGGTATCGGGACAAAAGGGCTCGTTTTGGCTGTGAACTCACAAACTTGGGATTTCTTGGCATTGAACTAGACCAGGTTACTGGATCCACATTTGGAAATCCCCTTGCATTATTTTATATCTCAAAAACTAGGGTACATCTAGCGAAGATCTATTTTCTCACAAATTTAGCGCTAAGGGGAATATAGAATATATAATAGGAAATAGCGGTTCGTTGCGGTTAGATATGGCACAACCCCCGATCACAAGCATTCAAATAAAACTCGTAATGAATTATCACAAAAGTTTAATACTACTATTACTCGGGTTCGTTACATTTTTGAGCGTTACTGGTATACATCATTAACAATATATTCATTAAAATGCGTTCTTGACATTCAGACATAATCGCAATTAATATTGTTAACATACATAATATTTACATAAATAATAACTAATTTACTCATAAAATCAAATAAATTAAAACAATAAAAATCTGTGATCATCCCACTCAAGCCTGCCTGTGTAATGGCACATTATATATTTTCCGTTAGCACCGATAGATGTCCACTTGTACTCATTTTAGCTTCCACTTTACATTACTTTGTACCATACTAGAAGATTTTGTTTTGAAAAGATTATTTTATGGAAATGGCCCTTCTAAACCTAAAACTACATACGTCTAAGATTGATTGAAACCTTAATATTGAATAATATAAAGAAATATTAAGAGTAAAAGAGAGAAAATAAAGAAAGTACGACGAAAGTTTAATCAGAGGTCCTTTTGAAATCCGCTACAAATTAAAAACTGTCCTACTCACGGTTAAAAATTCACAGTTCCTTAACTAATTAATTTATACACAAAATTAATACAACTAGACAGGAAAGTTAGAGCAGTATACCAATGATTATCTTCAATCTAATCTTATGTACTTACTCGCTAACGTAGTTATTTATGTACAATTTATTACTGCTTAAAAACTAAATTATCAATCAAAAATACAATATATGTGTTTAATATTAAGAAAAGATCAAGGTAATCATAGTTCAAGCATGCAAGAGTTAATAAATATAGAATGTATAGAATATTGTTAGTCATTACGTTCAAAGTTTAGAGTTAAATATAAAATTCGTTGTGGAGTTAGCCTCCGTGAGCTTAATTTATACATTAGCGACTTGTGATTATTTAGAAAGTTCATTACAACGTGCCAGTAAATTTAGTAAATTGCCTAAATCACCCACTGTGTAAACCGGTTCAGGGCAACACTAATTTAACGATTTGTCAATGTGTGAAAATCTTAAATCAGTGATTACCTACAAAATAAATGTATGTGATGGTTTTACATTGACTGAATTTATTATATCGCTAATGTATACATTTATATATTGGTGAACACATGAATATTAATATACTATTATTATAGGGTTAACTATTTGGTACATTTTCTATAATCGACTGCTAATAGGTACATTTCATTCCACATACTAACTAAAACATAAAAATAAAGTATCTATATCAAATAAAAAATATTGAATGCTAAATATAAATTGTGGTTTCAAACCGCACATTCCAATTCAGTTAAATTACTCACATTTGATCATATTTCGATACAACACAGAATAACAGTCTTGTTTAATACCTAGGCTTATGATTATGGTGGGGGCGATGGGGGGAGTGCCAGTCGGGATGTCTGGGCTCGCGGTGATGATGGTGGTGGTGATGACGCCGTTTGTCTCTTGCGTGAGGAGCTGGGTATACGTCAGAGACTACGAGCTCTGAGCCGTCTTTCGGAGCTTCCCTGTCATGTCTTCTGTGGCCGTGTTTAGCCCCCGCAGCTTCGTGGAGCTCTTCCCAAGCTTGGCGATAGTATCTGTTTAGTCCACTTCTGGATTCTGACGAGGAGGAATCCAGAGAGCCGACGGTGTTGCAGTCTGGAGACACGTGGTGCCTGTAGCGCTTACCGTCATTGTGCTTCCTGCTGAAGTTAATTTATCACATTAATTTATAGAACACTAGATGGCGAGATTTTAAAGAGACCAAATAACCTAAGAATCGTAATTGTGTAAAAGATAAAAAGATTTTTATTGCAGTAGGTAATTAGTTAGACAGCATAAATTATAAAGATTTTCTCTATTTTTGTTGTATTTTACTCTGAAACCCTTTAACGTTATGCCTAAACTTTATCTTAGTATAAAATAAATCTTTGTTTGTAATTTCGTAGCTTAGAAATGGGTGATCCAATTTTACAGTAGGTATTTAGGCTTTTTTAACATGATAATACTTAGGTAGGTAAGTAAATATTTAGAATAACATTTTTTATGTACAACATCTGTGCATGGTGCACTTTGTGAAAAAGATTTTGTAGAAAATTGTTTTGTAGGCGTTGAAGTGCGAGTTACTGAAGACGGATACCTATGTGTCGGGTGATCGAGTGATGCTATAAATTAATTTTGTATAACGAAAGCTGTGTAAGTCGTGGTTTTGATAGCCAGTGAATATTTCTATAATGTGTTTGTGTTGTTTATATTTTTCTTATAATTGGCGTGCGTTTCCAATACCTGTGCGCATAGCGATGACATGGTGGTTGGTTAAATACATACATAGCTATAGGTAGGTACATGTAAATAAATAATATGTTAATATAATCGTATTATGAGATATCGTGTTTCATCTGTTTAAAATAAATCGATAAGGTATAATCGATTGCCACTCATGGACCTCTACGATATTATAGAGACTACAATACTAAATAAAGTCAACCCTGTAATCGTCAGACTAAATTGTGTCGAGTTTTTGTAACCTGTAATTTCAAAAAACTTTTAAATTACGCGGGTGGTCAACCACCATGTCAACGTAGTACCTTAAACAAAACGCACTGGCTATAATGGGTTGGAGAAGTGTCCAGCACGATGCGTGTGGCGATGCGCTCTGGCGAACTCACGCCTGCCGACTTGCTGGTCAGGGAATGGTAGCGCCAGGAGGGTGTACCACCGCGAGGGCAGCTCGCGGACCGCCGGGGGCGGCCGCTTTGGACCCCCACTGGCGTATCAATTGATATTGTAGTGTTTAACTAAATTTAATGTTTTGGGAACTAGTACTGGTGGAGACGTTGGCATCTTCGCGTTTCTAGACATGTATTTTGTATAATCAGTGTTAAATTTCGCGCCTCATTTTGCATTAAGAAGTTAATAATTAAATAGGTAGGTGCCTACTCTATTTTATCAACGTAATTGATTGTGTTATTTATGTACTATTTACCTAGTTTTCTGTTAACTGATAAGATAGGTATTTTTCCAGTCTGTTCTTAAATTGGTTTGTATTTTCAGCTGAGATTACATATTCCGGGAGCTTGTTCGACCCCGAAGAAAGAAAATCATTAACATCATCCTAAGATTTCACACTATATTTTCAAAGTTTGAACTTCATAAAGGTAAGTATAAATATATTTTTGGGTAAAAACTTTAAGCTACCTACTTATAAAAACTAGCATATATTAGACACTCACCTTCGAACAAGTATGACGATGGTGGTGATGATGGCTATGAGGAAGACGAGGCCGCCGAAGACACCAAGGGCGACCACAGCTCCGATGTTCAGCCGCGCACCAACTGGGTCCCGACGTTCACCGTCCACTGACTGCGGCACGTTCACTCTGGGAGTCTGTTCTGCTCTAATGTTATTGCCACTGCCGAGGATCTACAGAAAAGAAAAGGACTTAGTTTTGTTGTCGACAAGTTAAGAGTTTCCTAGGTTATAGTAAAACGAGAAGTATCGAATGATTATCCAAGCGATGTATGAATCATAAGTATGATGAATCATAGCGATGGTGGCCGAATGGATAAGAGACTGGCGTGCTAAACACGCGGTTCGAGTTCGATTGCGACCAGCAGTACCAATGTGGATATTACTTTGTGGAATTTATATGTACTAGTCATGTGATTTACCATCTGCTAACGGTGAAGGAAAACATTGTGAGGAAACCCACATACCCTAGAAGAAATTAACCCGCATTAGGCCAGCGTGTATGAATTATGGCCTAAAAACCCTCTCAGCTCTCTAGATAGAGGAGAGGAGACCCGAGCCCAGCAGCGGGACATTAGTGTGTTGCTGATGATTATCCAAATACAATCTGTGACGGATGACTGTGTTGAAAATTATTTTTTATTTTTTAGAAAGGCACTGAAGATCCTATGGGTCCTAGGTCCTGGTCCTATGGTCTATGGTATAGCATATGGTCCTAGACCCCCTAATTTACCTTCCAATTGAAAAATATCGGTTGTTGGTAAATGATAAACAATGAACTACATAGAAACATTATTATGCCTAAATCTTACTAATAGTAGGTATTATTAAAAATGCCAAAGTTGGGATGGATGGATGGATCGTTGTTACTCAACCACTCGAACGGCAGAAAGGATCTATACCTAATATGTAATTTGGCACACAGATTTACATTATATTCTGGAATAGTACACGCTATTATGTACCATCTTAACACGCAAGTGGAAGCTAGTCATTTATTTATTATCACGTTAGGAACCACGCGGGTAAAATTACGGGGAGGAGCTAGTACCAAATATTTAGGCTAACACTGACCTCAAAAAATAGCACATTTAGGTATAACTTAGTAGTATAGACATTAAGATTAAAACAAATTTTGAAATTGGCTTGAGTTTTTAAATCATTTTTGTTAACTAATATTTATTTTTTTAACCAAGCCGACAGACTTGGCCGTCAAAGCTATCGACTAACTACTAAGAACAGATTCAATTGGATAATAAAAATGTTTTAAGCTTTCACTATTTCACTTACAGGTAGGTTCCCTACCTCGGAGCTAAAATAATATTTAAAAATAATGTATTAACCTAATTAGTCCAGCCGTTTTCAAGTTTAGGGCTTAACAACACATTTTATACATGACTAAATAATTAAAAAAATACAATAACCCGACTGCAAAAAATTAACAGCTGATAAGCAATGCACTAAAAAGACCGAAAAATGGTTGTAATTCCTGATTAAATTTAAATACGTAACATATATGTAGGTATATATTTGTAATCTCCATTTGATTGCCTTTATTTTGATAGGTAGGTACCCTCGATCGGTTAAAAAAAATTTAACTACTTATAATTTGGCGCCAAAAGTCCGCCGTTTTGTTTTATTTTATTAATACCTATCTAAGGACACTTTGGTTTTTAAGAAGAATCTGATGATACCTTAATTGTCGAAAAAATTTTCCTTACTGTTAGCTGTTAGCAAGAAATATGCGAAGAAAGAAATTTACAAACATACAAGATACGCGCGAAAAACAATACCCTTCCTGGCAGTCAGGTAAATTGACTATGAAATATCTATTGAAATGAAATGAAATCTCGTTTATTCATCTAGGTTACAAAGTAACACTTATGAAAGTCACATTAGACCGGTAATAATCATTAAAGTACAAAAACAAACTATATAAAGTTATAGAGATCATGTATCATACACGTTTAAAGTTGATACCACCACTCGATAGATGGCGTTGTACCGTTCGGCTGAATCGCGATATGGTTTCGTTCACAACGGGAGTATATAAGGGAAGGCCATCAATTTCATATTTGTATAAGTGTGAGGCAGATATAACTGCTTGTTAATTTTTGAAAAGTCTTCGGTTAATAGCCGAGGACTTGAATACGCTATCTATAAATTTATTTATTAAGGACAACTAATGATTACACTACGGTTGCATAATCTTTTAAAGTTGCAACAACAAATATATATTTTATGACTTCGGAAGATAATTATATTATTTTTACATCTGAAGAAAGATAGAAATTATTTAACCTTTTGACTGCTTATTTAATTGCAAAAAAAATTAATTACAATGAGATTAAAACGACCTATACAGAGTGTATACGACGATACGATAGGTCGTGTGTGTAGGGTACCGTAGTGTAATCATTAGTTGTCCATAATAAATAAATTTATAGATAGCGTATTCAAGTCCTTGGCTATTAACCGAAGACTTTTCAAAAATTAACAAGCAGTTATATCTGCCTCACACTTATACAAATATGAAATTGATGGCCTTCCCTTATATACTCCCGTTGTGAACGAAACCATATCGCGATTCAGCCGAACGGTACAACGCCATCTATCGAGTGGTGGTATCAACTTTAAACGTGTATGATACATGGTCTCTATAAAAACTATATCTTTCAGCAGATTTATCTCCATTGCACTAAAGTTGGTGCACTAATATTGTCATTTTTTTTTATAGTGTTTTACGGCACTACCATTATGGAAGTCAAAATCTCTGTTCTTCAATGACCTTGCTATACAGGTTGAGGATGACTAGAAAGCCAATTTCCAGCTTACCTGGTTTTCCCTCGGATGACTGGCGACAATAATATGTGGAATGTGGCTTGTAGGACTTTCGTGGTTGTCAGGCACAGTCACCTTCCTTTCAGGCGGTCGTTCATAGATCTTTGTGGTCGGCCTTTCCGTCGTAGTCTTCGAATTCGGTCTTCGCGGAGGTTCGGCCGTGACAAACGGCGTAGGGGATGATGGAGGCCGCGGCGATGTGCGTGGCTTTGTTGGACCAGCGATGGTGGGACGAGACGTGGTCGGCGATACGAACAATGGTGCTATGGTGGGCGGTGTGAACGTGGTAGATGTTGTTGATATAGTCGTTGCCCGTTCTTCCACTAAAAAGTTATGGATATTAGTTTTTATGCCTAGTATCCACAGCACACTAATTATTTATTAATAAATCGTTTAGATATAGGTATGTATTTATGAGAGTATTAATTTATTTTTAATTGGATAACGCATGCGTTTTAGTGGCAAGGAAGCTAAGACAGATACTAGACTATACAAACATAAAACAGCATGGCTTTTTTGTGTGTGAACGTGCTTGATCTTTTATCAAAAGGGAACCTTGGAACTGTTAGGTAGGTAATTATTACGTATGTACCAGTGGCGTAACTATAGGGAGGCAGTGCTGGCAAAATGCCCGGCCTGAGAAGCCCCGATCTCAGAAGTAAATTTCTAACAATGTACGGAATGTACCTGAGTAATTAAATAAAAATAATGTTACTTCAAAAATATATTTTTAATTTTTTTAAGTATCCGCTTAAAATCTATTAAAGTGAGACAACTATAGACCACAATACAAATTCAAGTTAATTATTAAGGATTTTAACACATCTTAAGTAGATTATTTAAGAATTTGTCACGGGCCCCAGATGGTATAGCCACGCCAGACAGTAGATAGCAGATCTACTGTCTAAAATCGCCGTCAGAAATACCAGAACCATGTGAATGCTACTATAGCTTCCTTGATTTAATAATACATCATTATAAACTTACGTTGACAAAGTGGCGCCGGCTTGTCCCACATACCAGTAGCAAGACAAGAGATTCTCCTGGGTCCGTGCATGCTGTACCCTCTCAAACAAGAGTATTCAGCGACTGCACCGAACACTGAGGCGTTCTGACTCAGAGTAACTAGCGCATTTTGCACTTGAGGAGGATCTTCACATTGTACCACTGTAAAGATTTTAAAGGGTTAAATTGCAATAGGCTGAAATGATGATGATGAAATTTTAAATTTAAACACTGTAAATATTAAAAAGTAACCCTCTATATTTGTTATCCATTCAAACGATCTTTAGGAAATATAAAGATAGTTACACTCCTTTTTACTGACACACCCCCTATTTACAAGCTACGGGAAGTACTCGTATAGTTTCTTGCTTCCGAGCTATACTCAGGCCGAAATCGATCTAGAGTAGGTAATAAAAACATTTGACTACCTTAAAATGTTTATTTTTGTAAAACCAACCAATTTTAATAATAAAAACAACTTTTGTATTGTTTTAAAATGCTTTAACAAGAAGATTTGCAAAAGAAAATATGTAACAATATTTTAAATTAAATCTTAAAATCCAATTCTACTATATAATTATAGTACTCTGTTCATTCTAAATACATTGATTTAGGGTCGAGTATAGTCAATCTTTACATCTATACAAATAAATAAATTTGGAGTGTCTGTTTGTAATATTAAAATAACCGCTTTTTACCACATGCATATGAATGTATACTTATACGGTACATACTCGTATACCAAAATATTTTTTTTTACAATTTTTGTCTGTCTGTCTATCTGTCTGTCTGTCTATCTGTCTGTCTGTCTGTCTGTCTATCTGTCTGTCTGTTTGTTCCGGCTTATCTCTGGAATGGCTGGACGGATTTTGACGGGACTCACTAGCAGATAGCTGATGTTATAAGGAGTAACTTAGGCTACTTTGAAAAAAGTAATATTGCTTTTGTTAAACTCCACGTGGACGAAGCCGCGGGCACAGCTAGTTTATAATATAAAACAAAGTCATAGACAAAGTTTAGACCTTAGGTACGTATAATGGTATAACATTCGAGAACCACAGAAGTTCATTATGATACGTTTTAAAGTAATAGCAATGTGTATTACTTACATAGGATAAGAAGAGAGAAGCTGGTATCTAAAACCTATGTTTATTATACGTTTATTGTCTGTATAACAAAAAAAACCCGCATCAATATCGGCTCATTCGTTTAAGAGCTACAATGGCACAGACAGACATAGATACACAGACATACAAACGACAAACTTACGAGTTTAACACCCGTCTTTTTTGCGTCGGGTGTTAAAATACATCTCTCTTCATTGCTTCTGCGGAGACCTTATAATTTTTTTAAATTAAATTTCCTTACATTTGACAGCGACATCAAAACCGACCAATCGAATGTCGAAATTCAGAGTAAACCCCCTGTTCATCCATCATTAGCCGTCATATTACGTACGAACATCAGTATAAGTACATACATACTGCTTCCTATCTACCGCAGTTGCGACGAGCGACCTACTTGACGATCACGAGATACCTATTATAGAAAGTAACGCTACGCCTACTTGTGAAATATCCATATCACTGAAGTACAGGCAATCACTCAATATCTTACAGTGTTAATATTATTATGAGAAGCAATGATATTGTATGTTGAAAAAGGTGTAGATAGGTTATAAGCGCTCGAAAAGTGGCACACTAAAAATAGTCTTATTAGCAAACTTCATCTCAATGTCCCGTTGACGGCGAAGGTATTTTGGCATTGCATTATTACGATATCTATGTGTGCGTTTGTGTGTCATTTCCAAAAATCCAACGCTATGTAGGTAACCTATCTACACCTTTTTTAACATACAATATCATTGATGAGAAGCGTTTTTATTAGGCATTTGCCTATTTCTGTTTTAAATAGGTACTAAGTACTGTTATTTTTTTTTGGTTGGGTCCAATAACATTATTACACACTTTATTATAGATTAATGCTTAGTAATGATGTAATTTCTGTAGACATCGCGAGGATCATAAACATTTGTTGAATAAAAAATTGTAAATCATTCTATACTTCGATCGTATTTTAGAACGGTTTCAGACGCTTGTAGTATTAGATAAATAAATTCCCTAGATAGATAGTAATAACCATATATTAACTCATTTATATCTATCGTAACGCATAGACGCGGACTGACAAGAGCTGTCAAATTCTATAGATTAGTTTTTAATTTGTCTGAAATATAAACGCAGTTTTAGTTACACTTTTGTTGACGGATGTACGTTCCCATCACAATCAAGAGATGCGACGTATAATTGCGAATAATTGTCGTTGCGATGCGATAAAATTGTGACGGCTGTAAATTGTTTGTTTAGCTCGGGCCCAGCTGTTAACTTTAAATGAGTGTCATTAAATACGTGCCTACTATATTCTATATCGTGTAGTGACGGATTAAGAATACAAAATATCACTACCCCATCTCAATCCGTGGCTGTCGTAAAAGGTGACTAAGGGAGTACCTTATGCAGACAAGAGCACTGCGAGAAAAGAAAAATTCGATGCAAACCCTATACCAACCCGTCTGGCCAGCGTGGTATAGTAGGCTAAATTCCTTCCACATTCTTTGGAGGAGACCCGTGACGTTTGCGGGTTGAAATGATGATGATGATATATACCTCGATGCCGCTTCGGGAGTGCATAGTATTGTAATTTTGCGCCCCTACGCAAGTTTGCCTAAAGGATAATCCACAACTAGATAGACATGATAGCTCTCATACATACATAGCATCGCGCCTTTTTCCTCGAAGGGGTAGGCAGAGGTGTTTCACACCCACATTTCGCCAGCTATGTTTGGTCCCATGAAATAGGGGGCGAGCCTATTGTCATCAACCGGGAACATTTGTTTACCAAACTCCGGGAATCCTAATACTGGAATTTCATGACAGAAAAACCCAATACCATTTTCACCCGACCCGGGAATCGAACCCGGGACCTCTTGCACAGCAGTCGTACCTATACACTTCCCGCTGCGCCACCGATAGTGCCCTGTTACATGTTGATAACTATAAAGATTAAAGTAAGTTAGTTTTAAATATTTCTTTGAACTTCCAACAACCATAGAATCTCTTGTTCCATTTCAATGGCTGCATTGATTTCGGTTAACCAGACAGATACGACGGCGCCAGTTTGTCTTTGGCTTCTCCACTAATCTGACATAAAGTTTTTGGTACGTACCATCACACCGCGGCGGAGGTCCGTTCCACCTCTCATCGATGTCACAGACAAGCCTGGACCGGCCCACCATCTCGTAGCCAGCCTTGCACGCGTACTGCACGTGAGACAAGTAAGAAACCGTGCCGTTGATCAACTCATACGTGCCGTTAGGAATCTCCGCTGGGTTGCCGCACACTATCCCTGGAACATTCATTTAAGTCATTAGCATTTCATAATTTTTAACTATGTATAAAGGTACTTACTTTAAGGTCATTTGGCTGGGTTATTGTCTTCCGGAGCTATTGATTGCTTAGAAAACTTGCATGATTTTCTATCTTTTATTTCCTGTAGCACCGTAATTACTTATAAATACATGTGCTAGGATACCCTTTCTCGCTTCTATAACAGATGTTTTTACAGGTTCCGAAGTTTAACAAAGCAAAATGATTTACAAAAATTAAAAGTAAAAATGGTAAAGATGATAAAAAGCACAATATATTTAAAGTAACTATTGATAGTTTACGACCGCTCATAGTGGCGTAAATTAGGTGAGGCCTATGTTCAGCAGTGGACGTCGTTGGGCTGATATGATGATTGATAGTTTATCAGAATCCCTCTTGTAAAGGTACTTATTAACGATCGATATATATTATCGACTTTGTATGACGTTCATTATTGTCATGTATGTGATTTGAATGAAATAAAAGTATTGACTATACATAGTTCTTGTCATTGTCAACTCACTTTTACAAACTGGCGGGAATTCATCGTAGAAGCCAGTATCCAAACATGTCCGCACAGTAGGTCCCACAAGAAGATGTCCTTCGTCGCAGTTGTACACTACAGCAGCCCCAACTTCGAAGTTCTCAGCGAATATGGTGGAGTTAGGAGGCTGCTCTGGACGACCACATGCTTTCGGCTCTGAAAAAAACAAATTGGTTAGAAGCAAGAAATTTGTGTAAGAAAAACAATCGCGATTGCTAGTACCGTGGCTTATACAATATATAGGCTATAAGTGCTAAGCGCACTCTTTCGATATTAATTGATATGTATTTATCATAAGATTCTAAGAATATTTTAGGGGGGAATAATAATAATAATTGAATTATTTCATACTCAGGCTGTAAAAAATCTATTTACGTAAATCACTTTCTAAAGACTTCTTCTTCATCATGCATCTTTTTATATTTTAACTACTTTCTGACCCAAGTCTTATTAGAGTAGTCTACTGCAAAATAAAATGGTTTCGATTTCAAACAAAGATCCACGGAGCGTAGCAACAGCTAGTTTTTTTTTTAGTAAGTTTTTAAAAGACTGTCGCTAAGGACTTCACAAACATTTAATTTTAACAGACACTAAGCACAACTACACCTAAATATTTTTTTCTAAGTTGTCAAGTACTTTTTAATTTTATAAATTGTTCTCTGTATTTACCTATTTATCTGTGTTATAAAATAATTTCAATAGTCTCACTCAGTGAATGTTACCAGTTTTGTCTTTATTTTATATTGTTATAGTAGGACGAGTTAATAATATTAATATGGGTCTGAAAATGTGTGCATCTTCAAGTCAGCTCAGTTTTTTTTTGTGTTAAAAAAAGAGGGACTCTAAAAACGTTATCTATATTATATGTTCCAAATATCTGTCAATATTTTGCATATTTGTGTAAAATCGCTATAGCATCGCATCGCAACTATTCGCGCCGCAAAAAAAATAACAAACGCATTGGCTATAATCAAAATTCAACTTACGGTGTTGACATATATAGTTTAATCTTGATTGACAATCCGTGTTGGCCCATAGCCAGCCTTTGCTGCCATCGAATAGTGCGCAGCCATCTCCTCCCCCCGGAACGTTCCAGAAGGACACTGTGACGTCATTCCCGTTGACCCATTTCCAGTTGCCAGGGGCCTGACGATCGTGAGCTGCTCCCAACCAGTATTGGCTACTGCTGTCGCTCCTGTAGAACAAAGCAAATGTCAGGGAAGACAGAATATAAAAATTTCTATCCATGAATATAAAACGCGCCACGAGTTATGAGCGCTGCGGATTTCTGCGTGAAACGCATTTTTAGTTCTGTTTGGTAACAGGGGGTAGGGTAGGGAAGCACGCGCCGATACAGCTCTTGCACGCGATTGGATAATCAGTCGCAGCTAAACTCCCACGTGTGTCCCCACCACTAAAACAGAGCGCTCATAACTAGTGGCGTTTATATTAAATACCTAGGTATCTACCTACTCGTACTCTATTCATAATAAATTATATTATTTACCATTTTCGATTCATCATAATCATCCTTTCAACCCAGTCACACTGCTAAGATTAATTTATTGTTATTCTAGATCTATCGCCCATGTACAACACATAATTTTAATATAGGTAAACATAGTTCTACTCGAAATTAATCTTTAATATTTAATATTATTATTGTTATACTAGAAACTTGAAACCGGATCGTGTAAATTTTAATGTTATAAATAAACAGTAATTAAATAGAAAGAAATTACAAAAAGCTTTCATTCAATCATTTCTAAAAAACATAAGAGAATTTTAACACAAACGGTATTTTTTATTTACAGTTATTTATAGATAAAACACATAACGCATTGGCAACACATATGCAAATTTAATAAATAATGTAAATGGGTGGAAATGCAAGCAAGTTGTGTATAAACGTAACAAAAATATTTCGCAAATATCGGTAGGTAAGTAAGTAGGTATTTTCGCAGAGCTTTTATTATAACAGACGTGGAAAAGATTTCATTGTAATGATATAGTAAAAACCATAAAATTTTAAAAACTAAGCTTAGTTTGTGGATCATTGATATGATGACTGAACATTTCTTTCGATTAATAAATTTATTAACAGTGCCATAACCACTCAAGCGTCCAAGCCACGCGGCGATTCTCGCCCCACCTGTCCGCGCATGAAATGTCACTTTCTTTTTTACGACCGCGCGAGACCCTCTCAAGAAAAACAATTACTACTGAAAAACTGCTATAGGTACATTCAAATAAAAAATACTCACGGAAAGCTCAAAGAATCCAGAATTTAATTTGATTAAAATTAAATTACTCTAATTATTAATAAAGGATGAAAATAAAGTATAAAGTTGGGGAAATCAAAAAAATCATTATATTTTTTTTTTTTTTAGAGTTTTACAAGAAAAATATAATAGTTACTGGCAACAATTATTTTTTATTATAATAGTACATGATATACCCTTTAAAATGACACCAATATCTCAATATAAATATTTAGTTGTCTGTCATGAAAAAATAAACAAAGCCAAGTACTTCTCAAGAGGTCCCAACAACACCAACACTAAAATCATGAATAACGAGTTGCATTTTAATCATTTCTAGACCCCATCTCAATGTAATTCGTTTGAAAATGGCTATTAATATAACGTGATAGTAATAGTGAAGAATTAGCTTATATTTAGCATTTATTTAACACAAACAACCAATTAGAATACAATATAGAATCATCAAACGATCATATAACTTTTCCAGCTAAATTATTCTATGTAACCGCATTGAAATTGGCGAAGTAATGCATATTTCGTAAAGAAAATATCTTCACGTTTAATTTGATGTACAATAACAATAGAAATAAGGTATAAAAACAGAAAAATTACAACATTTTTCTTGGAGCTCCACACACAATAATAGTTTGTTGACAAGAAAGACGAACTGTCACTTTAATTTTTTTTTTCTAAATATTATGTTGCCATTAAACAGATAAAATTTACTCTCACGGATGACAAATTTCATATAGCGCCATCTACTAATTTTCTACTGTACGACTATCACATGACTTTAGCGCTGAACACGTTTAAACAGAACGATGTCGTTTGGTGACTATACTCCCCATGGACGGTTTAGGCAAGAATTTTTTTGGGGACTGTAGTCACCGTGGACGCATACGGTGTCGGAACCGTTAGCACTATCTGTAGTTAGCACGGTAAATGAGGAACCGCCCTATAATTGTCAACCACTGTTACGTTCGGTCATTTGGTTGAATGAAGTATTTAGACCGGGGTATGTATTAAAACTGCCTCGTTGGCGTAACGGGAATGTATACGTAGGAACGTAAGAGGTACTGGGTAAATTCTACGGTCCGATAAAAACGGTATTCGGTTTTTTTTATCGTCAATTTCTCAGTGTCACGCGCAGTTTGAGAATGTAGCAAGTTACATGGGACCTAATATCACTACATAGTATGTCTGTCCGTCCCTATGTCCTTAGATCTTTTAAACTACGCATCGGATTTTGAATCGGTTTTTTTTAATAGATAGAGTGATTCAAGAGAAAGGTTTATAGGTATAAAATACATACCACGCGGGCAAAGCAGCGGGCGGAAATTAGTAGTGAATATTACATTGCTACTACTACGACTACTAATTACAAAATGTAATACTTATTCTATTTATCCAAATATAAAAATCAAAGTATCTTTGATTATTTATACTTTTTGACAATTTAATTAAGGCTCTATGATATATTAATACTAATTTCGACTGGCCTGTTGGTCTACTGGTTAGTGACCCTGACTGCTAAGCCGGAGGTCGTGGGTTCGATCCCCACCCAGGACAAATTTTTGTGTGATGAGCATGATTATTTGTTCTGTGTCTGGGTGTAATTTATCTATAATGTATTTCGGATATTAATTATTTTTGAGACGGTTTTCACCTTAGAAATGAAGCAAGAGACCTCTTACATCATCAAATTTCTCCTTAAATCGATACAAATATACTGTGAAATTACCTATCAACGTTTAAGGAAGTATTATGGCTTCAGAATGACTGATACTCAGACACTGACTAATGGCACTACATATAAGGCGATACCGTTTCTGATGACGGCACAATTATTTGTATAGTGGGCAAAAAAGGAACTAAATAAATAAAATTTTGAATATTGACTGGTCTGTTACGTTGATAGTGGCGCCATTACCTAAACTTATTTGTGACTGTTAGCTGGTGATGTATTATGCCGACTATCGTAACGTTTGTCAATAGAAATAAAGTTAAAATAATTCGATTATATAACCACATATAACAAAACGTTTGTATTATAAAGGTCCATCTAAGTCTAAGCATGTAAATTTTGCAATGCAAGTCTCTCTCAGTTTTTCTCAACGAGTAAGATAAAACGACGACAAATGAACTAGTAGGTACAGGCTGATGATAATGATGAAAATTTAAATGTAATCATACGTATATTTTAAAACATCTCTAATTAAATTTAACGGACAAAGCTGTAAATTTAAAAAAATACTTACATAATGACACACTACATTTTTAAACCACCATCAATAAAATTAAATATTCAAATGATGCCCTAGTCGCGTTAAAACCTACGCAACATGGCATGTCGGCTAACGGTTGATGATCAAGGTTTGCAACGGCTCGGGTCCCGTACGGCATACGTCAGTGGGTTCGATCAGAGAAACTAGCCATGTCGAACATTGTGTGATACGGTTTAACTCGTGTTATGACCAATTTACCGCAACCACCACTATGTGGGACTACCTCATCGTTATACGAGATATGTTTCTGGTGAAGTTTGATATTGTTGTCGGTATTTTTTATTTCTTTTATTTTTTGCTTTTCTTTTTTTTTTTCTTTGTATTACCGTTTTTTTTTATTCTTAAGTACTATTGTTCCTACTTATGTCACATAAATGTGGAGAATAAATGTATTTTCTTTCTTTCTATATTATATTGGTGATTTTGTAGTGTATAGGTAGAATTACTTCTAGTTTAGTGTAGATGTTTATAGTAAGTGTTTCAATCCATGGTAGGTATTGTCATTTTATTGTTATATTGAAAAGCTTCTGATAACTTGTAAAATACTCGAAGTTATTTTAATTTTACTTGTTGTTGTTGTTGTTTTAGTTGTTTTTTTTTACGATCTTATCTAATTTTGTTACACCTAATAATATATTTTCTCATTATTTACAGATTAGAAAATTTTTATTTGCAAAATTATGTAGGTCAATTTATTTTAGCTAAAACGTGCCCTCGCTCAAATTTTGATCAATTTCTGACCAGGCTAAATAATTACAAAAGTTTAAGTATATATAATTTGAAATGGATAAGATTGTTTGGAAGTTTTTACAGGTGTAACTTTTTAGCTACCTATATAAAATGTATGGATAGTAAAGTCTCTCTACCATAATAATTAAACAAAAATAAGAAACAGTCGCCAAACAAAAGTTCGCAAGCGATAAAAGTGACACTCACCTGTGTCGTCGCCAAAGTTCCCAGCTTATGAACCCTTGCAGAGCAGGGTTGCTCTCATCCACCAGGGTGCCTCCTCTTGACCGGCAGAATTCCAACGCATTGTTGAACGTAGTCGGCTGACGATCATAGAAGATATAGCACTTCCCATTGTAGGTCGCCGTGCTGCCTGGCGGCTGATCTCTGAATTGCGGACATCTTTCAATAGGTAATGCTTGATCGGTGTATACGAAAGCTTCGCAAATCGATAGCTGGCTTGATGTTGAAGCTTCAAGGTGAACGCTAACGAAGGCTCCCGGCATGGGAGGGTTGCAGGGAAGGAAGAGAGGCTGGCCTTCCTCTATGTAGCCGATGAATCGATTGCATATCGGATTGGTACCGAGATCTGGGCGGTTGTTACCGACGCGGACCACAATAACTGCGGGATTGTCTTCACCTAGAAAAGTGTTAAGTTTTATTATTGATTTTAATTATATTATTTTGATTGATGACGCTTGTACTACGGTTCAAAATCTGGTATTGTTGAGGACTTTATAACCATACAATAACAAATATAAACATACTCAGACTTAAAAAACCATACAAACATATTGGGCGCGATTTAACTAGGCAATAAGACAATGTGAATATTATCTATCATTTTTTTCATATCACTAATAAATAACATATGACGGTATATATATATTGCTTAATGGGATCTTAGACCATATGTGGTACCTAAGTGAAAAACTTTTCTTAATCAATGGGCCTTGTTGTATACGTAATGAAAATAGATCTTGAAAAAGCCGGCTATACTTTTTTGTACGTTAGTATTTTTTGAACTAAGAAATGGATCGATTGTTCTAGATCATATTGAATCATGACTAGAAACACAATAGGCTATTAAAACTATTACATTTAAATAATAGAAAAAACCTTGATTATTTTACGCTTATCAATAGCATTGACAATGAATGTATTTATAAATAATCAAAACGTGCAAAGGTCACCACGCTTCGATTGCAACAAGTAATCAATCGAAATGTTTATCAAGATGCGTTGGTATCGCATCAGAGTGCCTAAACCTATCATAATGTAGCGTACCTACTTTATAGTTCGCAATAGCTGGATAGGGTACAGTGGGTAACCCCCGCTAAAACTAAATTACAGTTGTGAGTGGCAGAAAGGATAGAAGGGGCCAGATAGTAATAATTTGTTTTATTTTCATCAAACATTTTTACTATTATGCTCAGTGATCGAAGTCCCCTGCTATGCAAAAAAATTGCCAGTGATAGGTGAAAGCCAGTGCGGCTAGAATTGGTCCTACACTAAGCAATCCACCTGTGGAAATGCCTGCGCCTTATAGAAGATCGCAGTCATTATAACGCTGTCTTGGTAGTATTGTGTTCCTGCTATTGAGTATTGGAAATCAGAGCTTATTAGGAAGGGGAGGGGTTTTAAAGTTCATGGTGTTGCAGGCGTCTACAGACTACGGTAATCGTTTACCATCAGGCGTTATTTTTGTAGAAAAGTAAATACATAATTATATTGCAGTATCAAGGTAGTATAGTAGCAGAATACAAATACCATAGACCTAGGATCCGCGCGCCATTTTTATGTATTCGCGCCATTTATTTTCGGTCTAAAATTTGACATTTGACAGTGAATTATCATTGTATGTATTTATGGTCGCTAAAGTCATAAACTAATAAAAATAAAACAATTGTGGATATTGTAAAATATGAAATAAAGTAAAATATGAAATAAAATATTTTTCGTAGAAAAGTAAATACCTACATTGCAGTATCAAGGTAGAGAATACAAATACCATAGACCTAGGATCCGCGCGCTTTTTTTTATAACGATTTTTTTTATTTATGGCGGTACGTAGTACGCCGGGTCAGCTAGTACTTACATAAAACTATACCTTGTATGTTTATTATTAGTTCCAGTCTTGATAGCTCTTTTTATTTTACTAACTGTTTTAATAACCCTCTTTCTGGCGTAGTCGGGTAAAAATGTCTACTATATATATATATATTATACATATATATAAAAACTACCAGTCCCACATATACAAATAGGTTAATAACATTAATTAATATGTAAAATGGTTATCATACAACCTTCTTAAATTTTTAAATGACTAATTAAAAATAATTGCCAGGACTGTTTACAACATAAGACACGTGTGGATAACAGACTATACCAAATAAAAAAAAAATACAAAATCAACCCTCTTGCCGAAAAAATTCGCTAACCCTGAATTTGACGTAATCTACTATTAGTTCTACAAACAAAAAAGCTTTCTCTTTTAAAATTTAATATGTATTTAGATTCCAAAAATCAAGAACACTAAATTTTATAGATAGTTGTGTATCAAATATTACTTGTCGCTAACTTTCTCACAATTTGACGAAGCCACTTTCACTGCAAACTAGCTATTTGCACGCGGCGATGCTTGTCGTTGTCAAACCGAAGTAATTGCACTACCAAGGGTCGTTAAATTAAGTTATTATTAGAAAGTTTATAATATTAGATATTCAGGGATTACGTTGTGCTGTACATAGATAATATTGTCTGAGAATATATAGTTATCGTTGTTTGTTTGGTGGAATAATATAAATATGTTTTCTAAGCTAATTTTATAAAATTAGGATTGAAGGAGAACGGCTGAAAGTAAGTAAGTAGTTGTATGAAATTTGTCACGCAGATAGATGGTCTGGAATAACACTTGGCTACTTTTTACGAAAATAACACGCAGACAGAGCTGCGGCCAGAATTAATAGCCCTGTGCGGTGACGAAAAAAAATTAAAAAAATCTATTATTATATTACTTAATTCGGTTTTTTCTGTATAATATTGGGTTCTTAATTAATAAACTACCTCTCGGGGCCGAATTACCCCCGAGGGGACAACAAAAAAACATAAATTCTCAGTATCAATCCTCCAGTCTGAAAATGTGGTCGGCTTGGTAAATAGGCGTGGGATCCTTGGGATATAACTGGGAATGTAACCCTTCGACGCATTAAAAGCGTGTGGTTGGGTTTCCTAAATTAAAGATTTCTCTATAGCGCAAGAATAATAATCTCACTACTCTCTAGTCTATTCTTATGTGTCCTAACGCTCCCACCTATTTAGCCTCCCAGTTCCAATACCTCTACACTGTTCATGAACGTAAACTGCGTTCCTCCAACAATCTTCTTCTAGTCTGTCCTACTCACTCTACTGATTTCATTCATTCCTCCTTTTTCGTACAATCTATACTTCTGTGGAATGCCCTCCCTCTTGAGATCAGAAAGTCTACTAGCCGTGACGTGTTCAAGAGGAGAATCCGTGCTCTATTACTGGAAAAAATTGCAGAATCATCACAGCAATAGTATGTATAATATTATTTTATATATTTATTTATTGGTATGTATACTGTATCTATATATGTATATTATATATAATTTATGTATTTGTGTATATTAACATATTTATATATATGTATATATGTATTATACATGTACATGTATTTAAGTGTTGATATTCTCATTTAATCTATAACTATCTCTTTTTTTATGCACCTACTTCGACCCTTCTCTTCATCACCCTTTAGGTTGACTGGTAGAGAATGCCTCTGGCATTAAGTCCGCCTTTGTACATTTCTGTGTATATTAAGTGTTAATAAATAAATAATATTTCTCGTGCAAAATGCCTAAAACCTAAGCGGTATTCGGTCTGTTCCGCAGAAAACCGAGTCGGTAATCGTTAAAATTCTTGTATTAAGCTTATGAGCAGAACTTTTATACGGATCAAAAATGTATTCATGTGAAAACCTCTAACGCGCTTGATTAAACCCTGATTGGTTTTGTCCTTTGGTTTGGTGGTGACATGACATGACCGTGACAGAATGAATTGAAGCGTCGAACGCTATTATTTATTACAATCGTTGTAGTTTGTATGACCTTAGGTGAATCCCAAACCTGAATATTCTTTGTTCAGAGCTGACCTCGAATAGAATAGACAATAAAATATTTTTAATATTGCCCAAACCATGTTATATGTATTTCGTCAAAGTTTAAAAAGAAATACCGTTTTCCAATATATACCTAAGTGTTGCTTGCTCGCGGTGCTGAGCAATGGCAAAACAAAGAACAACCGGAGCGTTTATCTATACTAATATTTATAAAGCTTAAGAGTTTGTTCGTTTGAACGCGCTAATCTCAGGAACTACTGATCGATTTGAAAAATTCTTTTAGTGTTGGATAGCCCATTTATCGAGAAAGGTTATAGGCTATATATCATCACGCTACGGCCAATAGCCAATAGCTCAGCAATGGCTAAATAAAGAACGACAGGAGCGAAACCCGCTCCACTTCTAGTAGTTTGTTTTGTTTGTACACTAGGATCTCAGGAACTACTGGTCCGATTTGAAAAATTATTTTATTGTTGGATAGCCCATTTATTGAGTCAGGGAAAAACACGCTACGGCCAATAGGAACTGAGCAGTGGCCAAATAAAGATAGGAGTGAAGCCTCGCGTGACTTCTAGTTATAATAATAATAAACAATAATAATATATCGTTTATTGCCAATGTTGTACAGAACATTATTAAGATTACATTGGTCCCTTAACTAGGCTGGGCCTGAATCCTGTATATAGTATGTAATAAATCTAAAAAATAAGAATTAATTATGTAAATCACGTAATAAATTATCCATAATATCTTTGTACGTGATAAGTCCATACAATCAACATGTTATATCACATGTTTTTGAGGAAATTCAGCTTACTATACAATACTACGAACAATACACTTCCGATTTCTCACGGAAACACGGCTGGGCCTGAGGACGTATGGTTGCTTTGATGCCACGTTTATAAACAAAGCTTATGGCCTTGTATACAAGTTGACTGGTAATCAAGCACTGTCTAAGCAGCTAAAGGGATTCGTTTAACCTAATTCAGGTTTTTGATCGAAAAAAGGGTAATATTAAAATAGATTGAACCCAACCAATACGTGGTTTTAAAAAAAAAAATTAAGTTCTTCTGAACGGTTAGATTGATTTCGACGAGACTTTCACTGGCGGATAGTTTATGTCACAAGAAGTAACTTAGGCTACTTGGGTTTAAAAAAATATCCGGGTTTCGTAAAAAAAATTAAAACTCCATGAATGCCGGATAAGTTGTCCTCGCGAACGAAGTCGCGGGCACAGCTAGGTAGCTAAAAAAAATAAATTACCATACAGCCAAGCTATGCCAAAAAGATTGCAAAACAAGAAAACTCGTGAAGCAGTACCTAACACAAAAGGTACATCAATAAAACCTGGTGCCCTACACTCACAGACTTATAGGTACTTCGTCATTCACACCACAGCACACACATTTGCTCTCACACAACTACTCATCAACTACGGATACCACAAACATAATACTACAAACATCACCAATATTATCAATACACTAATACTCACGCACACACACAATCACACACACACACACACCCAGTCGCACACACATGTGACACACAACTGTACATACCTACCTACCACTTAGAATATGCCAATAAGTATTACCACCAGAATAATACCTCTCTGTATCAAATAGCAGATTGATAAACAATAAACTCTCAGGTGGATTTAGATTACACCTTGAGGGAAAATTTAATTTTTTTAACCATTTCTTTGCGTAAATGATCACCAAGTATAATATAGTCGGCGTGAAGAAGTCGGTGTTGTATATGTATAGTAAGTTTATACTTATATACATATTATGTTTAGCACCATGGTGCGGTCTACTGAGCAACCAGGGCAGCCGTCTAGTTAAACATCGAGTTTGTCTCTCATCGAATAACTATTCCTAAGTAATATTACTGTACTGTTATTATATATTGTGGTAGAAACTGATGTTATTATACCAGCGATTATATCATATCGATATGTGAAATGTCAAAGTTATTGTTATGCTCACTAAACTGTCATTGCTCGTGGTGTCGTATTGGCCGGGTCATTCTCTTCCCTCAAATATGGTTGAAGAGAATGATGGCTGGTCTGTGCGTCATGCCCGTGAACGGGTGCTACTGGGGGTGACTGGTCAGTCGTCGTATGCTGTGCTTGCGCTCCTAAATTATTCAATTCCTTTTTTTTTAAGCTTATATTGCTAAACAATGTGTTCACAAAATGTTTTTATCGTTTTCAAATACATAGTTGGTACCAAGTGATGATCCCACATACCCTTCTTGACGAAAACAAATTAAAGTTTGATTGCTTATTTATTTTTTCTTATATACAAATTTAATTGACTTTGATTTATTTATGGTGTTTTGGTTCTGTACCTTTCTGTGATATTTCAAATTGTAACCAATTAAAATTGTAACTATTATGGCGATTAAAAAGAGTGGCCCTAGTTTCTTGGCAAGTTCTTCTCAGAGCTCAACCTTGTCAGTGAACTCGTCGGTAGAAGGCAAATTTGCTAACACCGTTTTTTTGCCTTTGTATGACGTTCATAAGTATCATGTATGTGATCAAAATGAAATAAAAATATTTGACTTTGACTATTTGACTTTATTTATGGCATTTCTAATATCGATAACCTATAATTTATAAATTATTTTATTTGTTGGTATATCCTTATAGTTCGATCACCGCATAGGACAATTACATATTTTTTAGGAATGTTCAAATATTTAACTAGTTCTGAGTTGGTTGTATTTTTTGTATGTTTGTAAAGTCTTCTATGATGTAAGGTTGCGTTAAAAACTATGAATTAAAAAAGCACAAGGTTTTGTTTTCTCTCTCGTTCTTTATTATATAGTTCTACCAGATGCCGTTATTTAATCAAGGATCAAAAGCAAAACAAGGCTACTCTATCACCATACAGAGATATTACATAAAAATCTTCCACTCACCACAACACGGCTTCCCGAAGTCCAACCTGACGAGCTGCACCATATAAGGCTCGAGCAGGTTGACGTACCACCAGGGAACTCGTTCTGTCTTCGTCATGGTGCAGGTGTCAGGGTTGAAGCTAGCCGACGTGCTGCCGTCCAGGGCTCTCTGAGGAACTCCACCGTCTTCTGTCGACGCCTGCATTGGTGCCTTGCCTGCAGCTACGTTGAGCACTGGAAATAAATGGAACCGTATTAATGGTTTTTATATTACGAAATGGGGCTCTTCAAAAAAGTGAATAGGAACATTGCAAAGGAAATGTTACAAGGATTATCCTCAAGCTGTATTATCCCCCATTTTATATTTTCTTCATCACTACGTACGTACGCAACGAAGTCATTTGCCGCGTATGTACGCGATAAAACCCTTTTCGATCGGTTTGTTTTAGAGACGGCCTACATTTCATTCTACAGTCAGCCGGTGATTAAAACTGTCTGTAAATTACTCGCCTATTCATGATTGATTCGTCCATCGTTTTAACTACCGACGCACCTGTATATTGAGTGAGAGAGAGAAAGAAGAATGTTCTTATTTAGGAAATATTAAAACCAGTACCAATATAATGGCGAAAACATATCACAAAAACAACCCGAGTATTCAAAATTCAAAATTCCTCAAATATTTTATTGAATAAATAAGATTAATATACTATTTTTAATAAATAAAATTGAAGTGTATGTTTCTAATATCAGTAGTATCAGTATCAGTAGTAATAATAGCTTTTTAGAGTAGGTATATGAAAGTATGTACGTTAAAAACATTTTGTAAAATTTTTGTCTGTTTGTTTGAGGTAACTCCGAAACTACTTAACCGATTTCTACGGGACTTTGACTACTGACGCAAGAAGTAACTTAGGCACCTTTGATTTTTGAAAAAAATATCGAAGTTTTCTTTACCAATAGTGTTTTCTTCAACCACAAAGGTCATTCAATTTAATATTACGTAGTGCCGTACGCACGACAAATAACGGGACAAGTGATGTACCAAACGTATTAACACGTCTACTAGTGATGTCGCATGAGTAACAGTCGATAATTGTTCAAATTTAGCACTCACGGTGTAACGGGGACTTTTCTGCTATTTTAATAATTTTATTACAATTATGAGGACATCAAAAATTGGACTGGATGGCGCCAGTGTACGTACATGACGATGTAAAATCAACATTTGGTAAGAAAATGATCCTATATACCATTTAACGTTAATTTAAATTAGCGGGTACTACGAAACAAGACGCAAGCGGCTACGACATTCCCAAGTGATAACATCGTGAGAAGTCTCACACGTTTAAATTCGCATTATATATGTTAGTATGACGAAATTAAGATAGGAGAGACTTCGAGAAAAGAGATGTGTTGTAAACAGCAAATATATTTCAATGTTTCATCATCGTTATCACAAATCAGAGATAGATTTTTAGAGGACATTATCATCATCATCGTTATCATCAAATCAGCCGTAGGATGTCCATTGTAGACGTAGGTAAGCCTCGCTGAGAGATTTTCAATTAAAAAAATATTATAGTGTTTGAAGGCATACAACACGCTACAGTCCATAGGAGCTGAGTAGTTGCCGAACAGAGAGCTACGGGTGCGAAGCCCCGCGCGACTGCTAGTAAATTATATGAAATATTAGATGTATGTTATCTTTTCTTGTAAAAACTACTGAATGAATGGGTTTTGTTTTCTGATGAAATTCGGCACAAAGATAGTCGAAGTATCCTGGATTAACACGTTTTACAATTTAGCTGTTTAAGCCATAACTGCTATTCTATTCATAGGATATTCCTATAAATTAAATATCTGACGACACTGATAAATTATGCTCAATTGATTAAGTACCTACATTTATAAAAGTAGAATAAAAAATATTTGATAAAGTTGGTGTTATTTTGTGGTTTTCGGTGTTATAAGACTTGGTTTTCCTCGCTATGTGTGGCAGTGGGCCAGAGGCATAAGTCCCAAACGCATTCGAGATGGAAAGTGCGCAACCGAGCGGAACGCGCGGTAAAACTAACAATGACCTCTCACACCACTAAGTTGTCACATTTTACTAAATATCTTCTATTTTACAAGCTTTTTACTTATTTTTTAAATTATATAAGTACTGTCTCGGTGGCGCAGCAGTTTATTATATGACTGCTATGCAACAGGTTCTGTGTTCAATTTTTGGATCGGGCAAAAACGGGTTGGATTGGGCATAAACGGTAGTATCGGCTTTTTCAGTCACATTCTCAGCATCCGTCCCAGTCAGTACAGCTTTACAGTTAAATGCAATGAAATATGATCACAGTTTTGGTAATTCTATTGACTGATAAATAACAGGGATAAAAAAAATGATCAGGCCATGACATTAAGTATTAAGCAATTTCCTTTGCTTTGCGGCATTTATATAAAACTAAAATATTTTCAACATAATAAAATAAAATATTATTTGAAATATAGGTATATACAGCTAAACCTAAATAATTTAAAAAAAAACGTTCCCACAATCATGCACATTCATGGAACACAATAAGAACTAAATCGCACAAACTAGGTAAATAAGAATCGTTTTCGCAATTTATTTCGCGTTAGTGGATAATGATCGAGTTTACGTAGTCTACCTGTTGTGACGGCGCCGGCGACTGATTTTAACTTTAATTTTTTACAGCTTATTTTCTAACTGCAACCACGGTTTAAAAAAAATAGCCTACGTGTTTATACAGGGTGAAAGCTACTAATTTTATAACAAATTTTATCATAATTAGTCCAGCCGTTTGATCGTGAAAAAGTAACAAAGCTCAAATTAGGATGTCCACACATAAGGTGGACAAATGATCTGTTACAAATAGCATACAACCGGTCCTATTGGAAATCTCTTCAGGAAGCCCATGTCCAAGTGGACGTCCTACGGCTGATATGATGATGATGATGATGATGATGACACTGAATGGGATTTAGACATTATCTCGAATTTACCTTTATATATACCTAACACAAAATTGCGATGTGACGACGCATCGTAAAAAATTACGAAGCTCTCGCATGCGCATCGCAAGAAATTGCGAATTGATTCACATTGTTACTGGATAACGGTCGTTGAAAGAATAGTCGCCTGAACCATGGAAGGGGTCTCCCTTGCAGCACGAAGCAATTTGCATTGCAGATTAGGCTAAATTTCCATCCGCATTTTTTTTGTGGTCCTCTAAAAAACCTATCTCTGTTCTGTGCCCGTGCCCAACAGTGGGATATTTATGGGTTCTAGTGATGATCATGTCGATTCACAGTTTTATGTTCAAGCTCTTATGTTTTCTCTAGGATTTGTCTTTATTATTTCAAATATCTATATAAATATTTTTTTCTCTAATTCATTAAAAGCTATTACGACGAATTTTAAAAGCTATCAAATAATCTGCAAAGCATAAATAGATTACACATCCAGTAATTTATGTTGTTGTAGTTTATTAACCTTTAATATGCTAATTCCTCCAATTGTCTATATAACAACATAGCACGTCGCCGTCATTGGTTTCAAAGCGTGATAAAATTCAAGGAACTTATATCTCCTAAGGACATATAAGTTCCTTGGATAAAACGTTAATTAAGTGAGTAGTCGGTGTGCACAACGTGACGTACGTACGTAACAGCATTCAGGCTAATGTCGTTTAAATTGGACCTTTTATCGAAAGGAAGAGTTGTCAAATATCTAGACTTTACTTTCGACGTGTTACGGTCGTGGTTATGGGGGTTATCAACTAATATGCACCCGTCAAATTACTTTATAGCAAACTTTTTGATACTTCATCGCCCCTTTTCACAATGGTCATTATCTTCTATTTTTTTTTTATTCTTCGGCGGCGGCGCACAGACGGACGGCCCGCTTGATGGTAAGCGGTTACCGTAGCGTATGGACGGGTGCAACACTATCACGAGCGTGTTGCCGTTAATATAGTATAGTTAGATTAGCAATCAAACATTTTGGCAGCTCAATTTAGCCCTATTCAATGAGCTATAATCACAGCACAGAATTAGGGGGTTATCAACGAATTCTCAATAAAATTTTAAATAAAAAAAACTCTTCAACTTTATAATATTAGTATGAATTACTAACTCCCGTCCGCAGCTTCGCCTGCATGTTAATTGTCTAAAAATCCTATGTGCAATTCGAT
The DNA here is from genome assembly GCA_905147015.1 of Laspeyria flexula. Taxonomy (NCBI): domain Eukaryota; kingdom Metazoa; phylum Arthropoda; class Insecta; order Lepidoptera; family Erebidae; genus Laspeyria; species Laspeyria flexula. The sequence continues at coordinate 3,448,111 of LR989949.1, read as the reverse complement.
ACTAATTAATTAATCTGTGTGCCAAATTTCATAGAAATCCTTTTAGCCGTTTGGGCGTTATTACGTAACAAACATCGTTCCATACATCGAGCACATATCGGTACACCACGATAACATTCACATTAACAATTATGTTGGATTCTACTTAGTACAGGGTGACAAAGCTATTTTTATCAACGGTTCAATAATAAGGCCACGTTTAGATATTAATAATAACTATAATAACTATTATAATGGATAAGAAGTTTCGAATAGCTGTCATGTGAATAGACTGACATCGATAGGTGTAGTCAAGTGTGAGTTGCGGATGTAAAGTGGCACGGTGGGTAAGCACAACTCATTCACAACAGTCCGTAGACTTCGTAGTAAACACGCCGCGCGCTGGTGGTGGCGCCCGCGCATGTATATCATGATACGATTGGTAGGGTTCACAAGTAAGTAATTCAGCTGCAATGTTTATAAATTTAATTTGGGAGATTTAAGAATTTTTTTGATACATTTTAATGGCATCATATTATTTATTAAAAAAATCTGAAAAATATATTATTTCAAATAAATGAATATAGATATAGATTGTTAGAAATTTTACCAGTAAAGTAGCTGAATTAAAAAAATACTGATTTCCCTTTTGTTCGTTATTGACAATAGAGAGGATTTGTATTAAAATAATTAGGTTACATCTACTACTTTTTGTAGTAAAAACGTTGCAAAATAGCTTAAATATAATATGTAACTATTATAACTGTCATTCATATACAGGGTGTATACGACGATACGACATGAAATGAAACCACGTGTAGCATGTGATGTTAGAAGACTATACCAAAAAAATTTAACAGAAATTTGCAATAGTTTAGACGCAAATGTACTTTCTTTATGTCACAGTTGTTCACAGTTTTAAACAACCTGTAGGTATTTACGTTGATCGTATGTTGTCATTACGTCATTCAATTCATTTAAATATCCCTGACTCTTTCATATTATCTTATCTCTTACTCTGTTCCGCACTGTTGTCATCGTCATGTCGAAAACGTCATGATAGAAAAATAATGTGTGGTTGTATATTCTTAAATTTTTCGACTTTAAATAATTTGTAAGTACCTTTTTTTTTTTTTTTTTTAAATAATTTATATTAGAATATGTTTATAAGGGTTAACACTGGCTGCCTTGTCATTTAATGTCGTATCGTCGTATACACCCCGACAATAATAATAATAAACCCGCCATTATTTCCACTTCAAATCATCTTTCCTTTTAAATCATGGGGGAGACCTATTCCAAGCAAAGTGGGACGAAGTGGGCTAATAGTAAACATTTACCTCGTAATAAATTATACTCGCCTATAAAATATTAACAGTAGGTATTTGAATTTTTAAAACTGGATTAGATGGCAGCCCTGAAACTAACGGCTCGCAGAAGTGTGCCGGTACTTGTCGCTAACGGTGACGCGGTGCGCATGCGCCGGACCAGTCGCGTCGGCACACGCGTCACTGTGCCACCTGCCTTACTTAAGGATCAATCAACTAATAAAATACTGGTTTCAAACTCAAACATTTATTTGATGTTAAATGTTACAAGGTCTTAATTAGGTACCTACAAGTTCACAACTGTGCACCTTTTACAGGCATTGCAAAAATGAGGGCTCTAATCTAATCTACATAATATTAGGTATAGGAACAATATTATTATAATTCTATTCTAGGCACTACTGTATGTTTTGTTAAACCAGTGGTCTGAGTTTCTTGCCAACTCTTCTCGAGGCTCAATCTTGTCAGTTAACTGGTATGATGTTCATAAGTAGCATGTATTTGTATTAATTAAATAAGGGACTTGACTATTGACAACTACGTGAATAAAAAAACTAGTTAATCAATCAATCCCGAATCAATTACCGAATGTATAAATGTACGCGCATCACTTGAGAGCTCAGCCACAGGCTCAACCAATTTGACTACGGGACAGTCCCACCCTCATGCCTACGACTGTATCTCCTGTGAGCAAGGATTAACAGCGATGACACTTGTGAACACTGAGTTTTGACACGCGGGAGTCCTAGCCTACTGTCCCGATTTGACTAATTTCTTTTTTTTTTATTTATATTTTGGTAATCGTAATTGTCTGAACTAGGCTTGCAAAAAAATCTTGGCAAAAGTCTGTAATTCTAATGTATTTTTATATTTATAATTTTACTAGTGTTTTTTCGTATGAAATTTTTAATAAATAAGATTCGCAAGGACCGCTCGCAGTTGCGTAAATTGCACGCAGTTGCGTAAATTAGGTGACAGTAAAGGTGGCGAAATTAGGTGGCCTATATTCAGCAGTGGACGTCGTTGGGATGATTTATTATGATGATGATGATGAAGACAAGCCGTTCTCCATCTATTGGCTCTGTATTGTAATAATATCTCTTTTCCCTTTGTTGTCTATTACTTATTTTATTGTTTTCTATATCCTATCCTCTCTGCCTCCTTTTTGATGGACACAAGATAGGAGAGTAAATACAGGTCCAAATACTTGCATACCGCACCACCACTTCTATCTCACAAATAATTATTACTACTGTATATAGAAAGAATTGCGGGTGGCCGTTGGATGCGGGCGGCACAAAATCCCTCGTTGTGGCGGAAATTAGGTAAGGCCTATGTTCAACAGTGGACGTCATTGGGCTGATATGATGATGATGATGATAGAAAGAATTCACACGGCTTAGCATACGTCATTACACGCAATGACAATATTTCACAATTTAATTTAAGAACGTTACCGGTCGGACAATAGCTATCAATCGACCAGTTCGGTCACAATACTGTTCATTCAATGGTGATGACAAGCCTTAGATGGCGTAAGTCTTTTGTGTGACAATCAAATTGAATGGATAATAGTCCTCGTGTTAGAGTCATATAATATTATATAATGATTCAATCACTCTTGGTGACAAAACATTCGTGAACACATAAATGGTTGTTTTGGTTGTGAAATTTATTGATTGGATATGAATACGATTCTTTCTTCTGTTTATTTTTTTTATAAAGACATCTAATTTCAACTGTACTGGCTTAAATTTAAAAAGCTGTTAGTGTTGGATAGCCCATTTGTCGAGGAAGGCTAGGAAGGTTATATAACATCACGCTACGAGCCAAAGGAGCTGAGTAGTTCTCGTCGCTGTCGTTTCGCACCTAAATAATAATTGGATGGGTGCGAAACGACATATAAAAATATATTTATTTTTAATTTGGTCGTTTCGCACACTTGGTGCCGATGAAAGATGTGCAAATCGACGTAAGTATAGGCTAGGTATATATTTTCGTTATGAGGTGTCTTCTATTGAAATTATTTAAACATTTTAGGTAACTTTTTTAGATTAAGTTATTGTCTTTATTTCAAATATCCTAAAGTTTCTGTTACGGTTGTGGACATAATAACAACCAAGCCCAATAACATCCTCGGTTTCTAGTTAGAAGAAAAAAGACATGCCGCATATTATTGTGTCGAAATGCTAGTAGTATTATAATTTCATACATGCCAAGCAGTGGGATAATATTGGACAAGATTCCATATTCCATCTTGGCAACTAAAATATTTTCGGGCTGTTCAATGCGAAGGCTATCTTCTCGTTTATATATAACTTTAAACATACGCATATCTTGTCACGCGTAAACTTGAATTAAAATTCCTCCCATCTCATCTATGCTTTGGTGGATGTCGAGCCTTATCGTCACAGTCTCTACGTTACTGCTGTATAATAGTAAAACATGGCACATGTCTAACAATAATTATATATAATATGTCTCTCGAGTGACATATTCACAATGAGATGGACGTACAGTACTTGCTAGACACACAATGGTGAAAGTTCAATTTTCCTGTTTTCCTTTTGAAGTAAACGTAATTATAATTATCATATGAACGGGTGTGTATCACAGAAGAACTTTAAGAATAAAAACTTGACACCGTGAGATTTAGGAAATTATTTAGTGCTAGCTTCGGTAGGTACTGTTGGAAAATGTCTTGGAGAGGCCAATTCTAAGAGTAGGAGTCTTACACTGATTATGTCGAAGTGGCTAGTGAAGATAAAGTCTCACATTTAGGCAGTTCTGGTCGCTACAAGAAATATTAAAAGGCAACTATGGCCTACATAATTATGAAAAAAACTGTGATGGGCATCTGTATAACGCCGTAGCTTAAATATGGTTGTCAAACCTGGGTATTCACAAAAAATACATGCACTAACATAAAATGGAAATGGGCTGGGCACATCGCATGCGTATATTATGGATAATAGAGACCACCGTATGGAATGGATCATCGGGGCAAACAAAAGCCGGCAGACCAAACCAGTGGTGGGCAGACGGCATCATGCAAACTGTGGGGAGAGATTGGATCGACCAGGGCAAGGCTAGGGAAAAGTGGAAAAGGTTGGGGGAGGACTTTATCCAAAAAAGGGTCCAAGAAGATTTAACATAATTACTTTTAGTAGAATACTTCTATACAAACTACTATTATCAACATTTAAAATGTAAAGATGAAGAGTTAATTATATATGTATTGTGAATTTTGTTTACCTTACGACATAACGATAAAAGATAGACTGTCATTAATTAATTTAATAGTGCCGTCGCCATGGAAAATTTTGACATTTTTGTTTGTGCAGTGGAAACGTCAAACGTTATATTTTATTGTGTTTTGTGTTTTTATCCCTTTGTTTTATTGTAAATATTTTGTAAATACTATATGCTAAAAGACCAGCATGGGCAGCGTGGAGGTAGCGATGCGGAGGTAAGTGCCAGTCAACCTTCTTCATCGCTGGATGGCCTAGTGCGATGCTCTCTTTGTTCCCAGCCTCGCTTTTTTAAGGGTTTGCGGGGTCTGAAAGTGCACTGTGGTAAAGTACACAAATCCCAAGGTGCACTTTCTTGCCCCACAACATTTTCATTAACAAGCGAGGCAGTCTGTGATGAAATTCCCTTTTGGCAACAACTTTCAAAGTTAAAAAATTCAGTTCCGATCCTTAAAAGAGTTCCCCGCGGCGCAAGACCCACTGTGGCCCAAAGTTTGGCACGCTGTGTCAATCTTGTTGTCCGGGAGAACTCTACTTCAGCTTGGGAACAACTACTCACCTTCCCTTTTCGTATTCTACATGTGTCCAAAGTCCAGGCCCCCCAAAAATCCTTAACTTGTCAAATTAAACATAATTGCCATAATGCAATTCCTTTAAACACTTCAGATTTTTCATTAGGTCGCCAAAATTCAATCTTTCAATATGTGGAATCCAAATTGAGTGAAGGTGATATACGAGGAGCATCGCGTATTCTATTTAGCAGTGATGTAGTGGCGCCTTGCTCTCCAGACACAGTTGCCGGTCTACAGAGCAAGCATCCTGCGCCTAAGGATGACCTCTCTTTCCCCGATCCACCTGACTCTAACTTTGATTGTTTCAGTGTGGCAGCTAAGAACGTTTTTGATGCCGTTTGCTCCTTCAAGAAGGGATCTGCTGGCGGCCTCGACGGCTTAACACCTCAGCACCTGAAAGATCTCTTGTGTTCAGGCGCCGGGGAAGCCGGAGATGCACTTCTGAGGGAGCTTACGGCACTAATGAATCTTATGCTCTCTGGCAATGTGGACGAGTGCATCATCGACATTCTTTATGGTGCTAACCTCTGCGCCCTAAAGAAAAAAGATGGTGGCATTCGTCCCATTGCCATTGGGTGTACTTACAGACGTATGGCAGCCAAACTTTGCTGCAACCTGTATAGCCATGAGCTATCACAAAAGTTTCAACCCCTCCAATTGGGTTTTGGTTCAAAGGGGGGTTGCGAGGCTGCCGTACATGCGCTGCAAACGTTTCTTGGCTGTGGTGAAGGTGAGGTCATCCTTAAGGTTGACTTGAAGAACGCTTTTAACTCGGTGAATAGGGACACCTTGTTGACTCAAGCTAAATTAGAAACCCCTCAAATATTCAAATTTCTTTGGCAGTGCTATAGACACCCTTCCAAATTATTGTACAAAGAACACCTTTTAGAATCTGCCGTAGGCTGCCAACAAGGTGACCCTCTTGGGCCGGTCATTTTCAGTCTAGCAATACACCCCATCATTAAAAAAATTAATTCAAAATTTAACGTTTGGTATTTGGATGATGGGACCTTGGGAGGTGAAGTTAGTACAGTATTGCAAGATTTGGCTTTATTAAAACAAGAATTTTCTTCAATCGGTCTGGAACTGAATACCAGCAAATGCGAAATTTATTTTTGTGACCAAATTAATGACCATGATAAAATATCGGCTATTTCCCAATTTCTTTGTTTGGCACCTCGTATAAAAATTTTAGAAAAATCGTCCCTTCGCCTTCTTGGGTCCCCAATTTTGGATGACGCTTTTAATTCTTTTATAGACGAAAAAATTCAAAATTTTTATGATGTTTCAGATCGTTTAAACAAAATAAACATTCAATCGGCTTTTACCATTATTCGTCATTGCCTTTTTGTACCTAAATTCACACATGCCATTAGATCATCCCCTTTTTTCAAACATTTATCACTTTTAGATAAAATTGACCAAATTATTCATGATACTATCAGCAAAATTCTTAATGTGGCCTTGAACGATCGAGCCTGGCTCCAAGCATCTTTACCAGTTCGCTTTGGTGGGCTCGGCGTTCGCAAAATTTCTGACGTCAGTATACCAGCATTTTTGTCTTCAGTCCACGGTTCGGAAGAATTAACAAGGAAAATTCTAGTATCTACACTAGTTAATTCTGAAGTGCCGTGTAAGACTGACGCCTTAAATGCTTGGAAAATGACCGTACCCAACGCCGTTTTACCTACTGACCTTTCCTCTCAGAGACAGTGGGACGAGCCGCTATGCAGACAGGTTAGGGACAATCTTCTTGCTTCGTCCCCTAATCCTGCTGATCGTGCTCGTTTGCTGGCTGTGGGGGAATGGGAATCGGGACTGTGGCTTCAGGCGCTTCCATCGTCCACTGTAGGCACTTTTATTGACGATACGAGTTTCCGCCTCGCTACCTGCTTACGCTTAGGAGCACCATCTGTCTCTCCGCACCGTTGCTGCTGTGGAGAAAGTGTCGGGAGCCTTGGACACCATGGCCTCTCATGCAGTAGAAGTGCTGGCCGAATCTCGCGGCATGCTAACCTCAATGACATACTTCGTCGGGCTCTTGCCACCGCTGGAGTGCCAGCCGTTTTAGAACCAAATGGCCTGGCACGTGACGATGGTAAGAGACCTGATGGTATGTCATTATTGCCTTGGAAGATGGGTAGGCCATTGGTGTGGGACGCGACTTGCGTCGATACCCTTGCGCCATCTCATCTTCCAAATACAACAGTTTCCGCCGGCGCTGCTGCTGCATCTGCTGAAACTTCCAAGCGGCGCAAATATACCAACCTCGCTGGAGATTATCTATTTGTGCCGTTTGGAGTCGAAACACTTGGGCCGTGGGGTTCAGGTGCTCGCACTCTATTTAAAGAACTCTCAAAGCGATTGTCCGACGCTTCCCGTGACCGGCAGGCTGGCTATTTTCTTGCACAAAGAATAAGCATTGCCATCCAGCGTGGCAATGCTGCCAGTCTGTTGGGCACTTTTCCCACAGACAATGGCAGCGATGCGGAGGAATTTTATGATGCCGTATTTTAATTTGTAATTTCCTCCCCCTTTTTTATTTTAATGATACATTTAGTTAGTTTTTATTTGTAAATATTATTTTTAAATTTAGTTTAAATACTAAGTGTATAATAAATTAAATAATTAGAATGTCATACTACATATTTAAATATCATATATGAACCCATCTAATACAACAAAAAGAGATAATAATTTGATCAAACAAAGAAATAGGTATGTAGGTATATGTTACCGGAAATGTATGAAATCTAGGAATTGTATACAAATCCTAGGAAATGTATACAATTCCGAAGCTATCTAGGATATGTATAAAATATTGTTTCAAAAACTACTTATTTAATACGTAGATATCCTGGGAAATGGGTACATTTCCTAGTAATTGTATATAATTCCAATATTGTATTAGGATATGTATAAAAATAATGCTTTCTGTAATAAAACACGTTGTTAAAATTTGAAAAATGTTTTTTATTAAAGCTTTTGTTGAGACAATCATACCTTCATACCATACATTTTTTTTACTTGGGGAAATGCCTGACGCATACCCCTCGGTCTTGGGGAAAGAACCGAGGGGTTATGTGGGGCTCGCACCCACTAAAACCCCAAGGTGTTCCTCTCGTCGCGCTCTGCTGTGGTCACGGGAGCGCAGGAACATTCGTCCGCGACCTCTTCAAAATAACCCTAACCTAACCAGTCCGAAGTCGAATTGCTCTGAATCGGGGGGGAGGGTGTTAAGTTTAATACCCTTCCATAGCCCTGCTATCCCCGCGTACCCATTGATATCTCAAATGTTTTACATATCCGATTGCTATTTAGGAAATGTATACATATCCTAGGAAATGTGTCTAATATAATTTATTTCACACATTTCCGTGCGATTTTAGGACTTACATACATTTCCTAGGAATTGTATACAATGACGGATTACATACATTTCCGTTAACATATACATTGATTATTATTATTTAAAGAGCAGGAAAATGCCACGATCCAAACTGCGACAGTATCCCAATAAGTATCGTTTATCGTTTAATTTGCATTCAGTCGGCGAATACACCTCGCTGCTGACCCCCTTACCTTGTTATGAGGTGTTTGACACACAAACAAACATACATTAATACGTTAGGTGTGGCAGCATAAAAAAATATAGTCTAAGCATGTTTTAATGAGTTGCGATGATGAATAATTAAGTTGTGGGCAGAATTATTAATGTACAGACCTAGTTTTAGGGCAATCACATGTGTTTTTGGACTTGACCTTAGCTTTATATGACTTACAGCCTTTGTATGTTTAAAACTACGGCCTCTCTCTCGTGTCACGATATTAAAACAGCAAGATAATCTACCTACAGTATTATTTTCGTCAATTAGGTAGAAGATGTCTCTATCATCCGCCTGTTTGTTCAATCTTCGATTTTAGCATTTCTTAAATTGCGTAGATTGATAGCTTCCATAGTAAACTTTTTTTATATACCTCGATGTTGGCAAACAGACGTACGACTCGCCTGATTTATTAGACTAAAAATATAGGAGTGGATCTAGATATATAGCTAACGATATAGGGTAGTTATCAACATAAATTTTATTATTTGGGAATCGCATTATTATTTCTAAAATCCCATTCATAATAAAACTGGAATCGCGTAGACAACCAATCTAATCAATCTATAAGTGCTAATTCCAGAGCCTGTTTAAATTATTCCTCTTGCATTTTAGCATTAAAGCTGTGCTACATGGTTGGAAACCTTCATTCTGCAGAGGTGCCCTTGGTAGATTCTTACCGTGTAGCCGGCTGTTTTAAACCAAGTTTCATACAAACTACGCGGATGGCAACCAAGCTCCCACCAAGGTCACTCTGTTGGGAGGTAAGTTTATAACTGTGTAGAACAGAACACCTATTAGATGGCCATAGTCAATAAAGTAATGGGAATTAGCTAAAGTTCTTCTCTGGTTGTTCTCCATAACGTCAAGAATCATACCGGGGACTTTTTCACGATAGTAGCACATTTTAAACCCCCTCAGGGGCACTGCTAGTACATAGTAAGTATAATAGGTGTTAGTGAACGTAATCAAGTAGATAGGTTTGTAACGGTATATCGTAAACATCGAAGTGGTCTCGGCTATCGTAACTGTATCATAACTGCTGTCTCCATAGAATACCGTAGATTAACTTCGGCTTGAGTTAACCGACTGTGAATAAAAGGTATGCTGTATGACATACATATTTATTTACTTTGCCCAGGGTTTTACTCGCGAGACTCTTTGTTTGGCCATTAATTAGCTCCTATTGGTCGAAGTGTGATGTTATATAGCCTAGCCTTCCTCGATATTTTTTTCAATACGGACATTAGGTCCTGAGAAATGCGCGTCCAACCAAACAAACTCTTCAGCTTTTACTGTATGTGAAGTTCTATCATAATTATTCGAAGGCTTCGTCCGAAGGTATTAAATAATACTTACTGCCTAGTGCGTCTCCATTCACGCACTTTATTTGAGGGTAGATAATAAAAAAAGAAACTGTCTTGGAGATTTACTTCTTCGTGTCATTTAGTTTAAAATATATAATATGTGTAGCTAGCATTAACGGGTGGTGACATCTCCGATGAGAAACACGCAATTATCATACATCATCATTTCAGCCTATTGCAGTCCACTGGTCTCGTAACGTAGGCCTCTCCACTATCCACTATCCAACACTATCCACTATCCTGCTTGTACTATACTGTTCACAAAAACTAATAAACGGGTAGTGACATTCCCGTTGAGAAGCTTGCAAACTCAGCAGATAATACCTCACGTATATAATTGGTATATGCTTAATTGATATTATCTTATTTATTTTTCCACTGCTAGAACAATTTTAGAAATAATAAAATTCAATAACTAAAGTTAATCCATCACATACTTTTCGGTGAACCCATTTTGTTTAGCTGTTTGCGAGAACCAAGCCGCGAACTTACCTAGCTTAACACGGGTGCTATTTAATATTAATTAAAATGCACCCAGAAAAATAAAAGTGCAATAATAAAATGTATTTTTTTAAAATAAATACATGCTTGCCACCGTCGTGGTATAAAAAACGGTTAAAAACTTGTCAGACCATGCTCAGTGTAGGGTTCCGTAGCAAAAGAACGTATCTGAAGATACGTTCTTTTTCGCTTTCGTGCTTTTGTTGCGAAGCGCAGTTTTTCGGCAATAACTCAATAACGGTTCATCCGATCATGTTCAAAATAATTTTAATTGGAAGTATTATAACGTGGCACAGACGAAACATCGCAAATTCTATAGAAAAAAATATTATTATGTCTGAAACGCCACGTTTCCTGTCTGTGGACAGTCTGAATCACAACCACTAGATTTTGTAACCGATACCGTTCCATTTCACGCAGTATAGCGAGTGACCCATTTTTCATTGCAGTTATAAACTGTTTTAATTGATATAGAGTGAAATGTGCTTACTGTGAGGCAGAAAAAAGTGAGTGTAACATCTCAAGCTTGTGCTAGGGTTGAACCAATCGAATAATACGAATAACTACATTGTAACACTAGCAATTTTACACACCCATAATAATTTTTATAAATTAGAGTTTATATTTAAAATATATTTTTTATCAATAACAACTAAGTTTGTTATTAAATTGTATTTGTGGCCACGGTAACACATCATAAAAATCAAACGGTATACTAAATTATAACATAATCAATCTGAATATAGTAGTTATATCAAAATGTATTCATTTTTTGTGTCCAAGAATAACTAACAAATAAATATAAGACAATCTTTTGCGTTTTTAACAGTACATACTTGAATAATGTGCTCATTTCAGTACCGTTTATTATACAGATGGACACCTGTTCCATATTTTTTATATACGTGAATTATTAAATACATAATTATCTAACACTTATATTTCACAAGTTCAGCAACCCTGTTCTCTGACGTATGTCTTGCCTGTCTACTATGCACCACTAGGGCTGTCAGTCATCACAGTTTTATAATTATTCAATATAATTGTGAACATCGTTATCGTCACTAAGTACATGCGAATGTTGATTTTTTTGTCCATTTTATTTGTAATGACATGAGTTTTAACTTAAAATTTATACTTACTGATAAATAGGCGACTGTAGATCACACGGGCTAGCTCGGGGATCGTAGCTATTACACATTATTAAGTAAAGTATTTAATAATTATATTAACTTCCTCGCTTCTATTCGTGGGTCTACAGAGAGACATTGTCAGCGTATCGGTTATTATTAAATTGAGTGACAAGGGTTTATTAAGTTCATAAGAGGATACTTTGTAACCGAGAAAATAAATGTAAATAAATGTACTTACATTTTTTTTTCTGACTAGTAATTTATGTGATTCGTACAAGCCAAATCTTCACCTAATAAAAACAATACAAAGTGAATAGGCACATGCCAAAACATAAACCAGGCTTGATTGCACTTTCCACACAACAAACTAATAAAATAAAATGATAAAAAAATAAAAATAAAGCAATTTTAAAATAAAATAAAACGGCGGTGCGGCAACCTTAGCCTCTGTGACCCACTTTTACTTTCTTTGTGAAAACGCTTCACATGCGCACAAGTTGAATGCCGTCTAAAAAGCGGAAGAGCAATTGTGACGAGATCCCACAGCTCTCGCTAGGAAAGTGCGCCCTTGTGGCATTGTGGCTTTACTGAACATTCCTGACTCATCACTCCACACCTCTGCCATATACCATATCCGTACCGGGTGAAGGTGAATAAAGTACTAATTCATTACTAACACTAGTCGGTACCATATATATTACATAAATATACGCATTTTCGACTGGTTCATCTTTGATTTTGCATAGAAGCATCATAGAATATTTGGTTAATCGTCCTGAGATCAGAATACCTACGGGCTTACTTTTACCTGTGTAATTAATTGTCGTACGACAGAAAACGTTTGAAAAATCCATGGAAAAGTCCCAAATTAAAAGAATCACCGGTAAGTACTAGTGCATAGTGAATGGAATCGTGATACACAATCAGACAGAAATGAAAAACTAGCGACTGTATTATATATTGCACGAATAAACTTTGTTTCAAACAGAATTTGTGCGTCTTGTCTTCGCCAAACGAGTTAATTATAATTAACTCGTTTTTTTTAAAACTAATATTTAATAATTATTAGTTTTTGATTGTGGAATCGTGATATCGAATGGAATACTCTACAAATAGCGTCTAATGATTGTTTTGTCCACCAATTAGGTCGCACGGATACACATTATCTTGTCAAGTCACTGTGGAAATTTATATAAGTTTGTTAATAGAATGCTATAATATAAGTGTGCTCTCACTCGGTATGAATGTTTTCTTTCCTCCGCTAGCACAATAAATGCAAATTTTGAGAGGGATGGGAGTATAAATGGATGTTTGTTATTCAATCACGCATGTGATTATGCGTTATTAAATAACGAATTACGCCAGAACGGATTAAAGGATCTGTAAGCAATTTGGTACACCAATAGATAGTACTCGTACTTCCAGGATAGCACTAAGGTTACTTTTTCATATGTATAATAAACACTGTAACTGTATAGCGTAAAGAAACATTCATCATTACAACCCATAAACGACCCACTGCTGGGCACGGGTTTCCTCCAAATTTGGGAAGGCATTTGCCTACTATACCACGCTGACCAGATGGGTTGGTATAGGGTTTTGTATCGAATTTTCCTTTTGTCGCAGTGCTCTTGTCTTCTTAAGGATTACCTTAGTCGCCCTTTACGACACCCACGGGTTGAAATGGGGTAGTGACATTATGTATTCTTAATCCGCCACTACAAGAAACATTTGATAAATGTTTTTTTTTTTGGATAATGGGTCAAGAGTACCTGCACTAATAGTTTGAGCAGGCAATTTAAATTCCAATTAATTAATTATAGATCAAAGTGCTATATTAATAAATACCTTTATTTGCAATTGTATTAAAAATTGATCGAAGTGTTGGTTAATATGGTTAAGTTTTGAAATACATACATACTATTTATTTTATTTTACGATAAATTATGATGGACACATTATATACCTACATTAAAACATTATTGCCCCATATAACTGGACAAAATCGAAATCAAATCGCTCGCTGTGGGGAAAATTAGGTGAGGCCTATGTTCAACAGTGGACGTCATTGGGCTGATATGATGATGATGATATATATCAATCTGAATCGTTAACCTTCAATCCATGAAAATAAAGTAAGTACAAAATCGCAAAGCAATACTCACCACAGAAGGGTATGCCTTCTGGCGTCCATTGTCCGTCACTGCCGCAGACTCTCCTGGTGGGTCCGAGCAGTTCGAAACCTCGCTCACACTCGTAGGAAGCCACGGTGCCTTGTGTCACAGTCTCTTCGGAGAAAGTTACCCTGGAGTGAGCAGGAGCTCCAGGAAAACGGCATCCTGATGCGGCTACACCTGGGGGCAAAAGAGAACCATAATTATAGTACTTGCTTCTTATTAATGCTGTGTGAATATTATGAGGTAACAAAAGAAAAATACAATTAATATGCCTGACATTAGTGCTACCCTTTACGTGTTGGACGCTGAAGACGCTTGTCGCTGATCTCCCAAAAGGACCGGGTATACTTCTCAATTATAATTTTTATTTAGAATTATTATATCCGTTATAAAAAGTAAATAACATGTGGTGGCATTAAATAATTACCCGTAGCCCCACTGCATTGTGGTTGGACCCACCAGTGGGGCGTAGCGGTGACCTGGTACCACGGATAAAAGTTGCTATTTTTATTTTTATATCCATATAATATGAGATGAATCTATTGCAATGATTATGAGTAATCTTGTAATCTGAAATACAATCCCTAAAAGAAAACTTTCTTGTTGCAAAGACAAGAAGCATTAACATCATAAAATTATACGTACTATAATAACTATTTCTTTATTTCCTGTAATTGGTTTATTATCCGTTGGCGTGAAGTAAATAAATAATAATAAATAAATAATAACCGTACACGTATATATAAATCAAAGCCGCGCTACCGCCAATCATAACAATACCTACTTGGTGTTAGCATAGAGTTATGATTATTTTTCAGTCATGTCATATTTGACAAACTACAATCATGTCAATGGTGGCCAATAGAATCTCTCTTATATGTAACATGTATATGTATATTTCAATGTTTCACGAGTAAGTATACAAGTATGTATCTAGCTTCTGTAATATTCTTAGCTAATCAAAGCATGACTTTTACTTAGAATACGTAATAGAGAAGTGACGTCCGTCAACTGGTAAGCAATTCATCATTTCAACCCACAAAGGTCCTGCTGCTGGGCATGGGTTTCCTCCAAAGAATGTGGAGGGAATTTAGCCTACTAAACCACGCTGGCCAGACGGATTGGTATAGGGTTTGATTGGAATTTTCCTTTTCTAGCAGTGCTTTTGTCTATATAAGGTTAGTCCCTTAGTCGCCTTTTACGACACCCACGGGTTGAGATGGGATAGCGACATTACCTATGTATTCTTAATCCGTCACTACACGGAAATGTAAACAATTATTGCGAAAGATTTAAATACTTATTGTTAGATAAATACATGGGAATAAGCAACGGGGAACAACCCTACGCGCGCAATCCGCACCGCACTTACGACACCAAACTATTCTCATTTGCCATTAACATATTAAGTATATGTGGCGGAATATCGTTTGAGATAGAATGATGACTGGAGGTCACAACCTTCAGCTGAAATCGCCTTGCGGAAGACCTCAGCTCATCGATTTCAATAATAATTTATCGGTGGCAATCAGGTATACGGACCGCCTGATGACAGTAGCCTATATAGACGCCAACAAAGAGTAGAATTAGATCCATTGATGAATCAGGTTAATGGGTTAGAGTGGAATAGGGGTTGTAACACTAGGGACATCCCCAGCACGTTGCCGATGATCCTTCAAATCCCTTGCTTGGCAACCCTAGAACTATTGTTATGTTAAAACCCTCAATAATCATTTGTTTTTTTTTTTGTAATCAGAACATCCAAGCATCACACCTTTTATTCCCCAAGGTTAAGCAGAGGAGCTGTGATAGGTTGTATGTTATAGGCGACAAGCCTATTGGCATTAAGCGAACACCTTTTCAAACTCCTGGGTGATACTGAGAACTTTGTGTAAGAAAAACCCATAGCTTAAATTGTTCCACTGAGAAAGCCCTCCTTCATAACGTCCTATAAGTTCCCCCATAGCCAATTTCATAGGAAGAAATTAAAACAATAATATTTACAGAATCTGGCAATAAGGACAAATATTTCAGAAAGTGATTAAACAATTCCATATAAAATGAATTCGACAACAGTTGGGCATATTGGCTCTAAGCCTGTTATTAAGTTGGACGACAAAATGTTATTCAAGCAAGCCTTTGGAAGCTTCAGGGTATAAATATTTATTTATTTTCTTTAGCACATTATTGCAATGGCGTATCCCTATATATTAATATTATCAACTGATGGGCAAGGGAAGGAGACCTTTGCCCATCAGTGGAATAGACTGGTATCATCATACATCGGTTGATAATAATTGTACCTAGAGCAGAGAAGGTTTAGCCCATAATCCATACACGCTGACCTGACCTGGATCTTACATACTCTTAGAATGACTTGTACGGTATATAGGGTACCTCATGATGTTTTCCTTTACCGTTGGCAGATAGTAGGTACCTAAATCACTTGCTAGTGTCATATTTCTTCTCCCAGTTAAGCCTAACATAATAACATTGCCGCTATGTAACTTTCGATTTTGTAACGTTACTTAAAGTGTAACTCCGCATTACTTTTCATACATAATCGATTTAAAATGCAAATAAAATATTTTTATTTACTTAATCATAATATAACTTACATAAAGAAAGTTGTTAATGGCGGTAATTTAGACGAGTTGTTATGATTTCCCCACGTGTGCCTTGTTAGATGCTACCAGTACAAGTTGTGTTAGCATCGTTGTCGATTAAATTCTGGTCAACTATGATTTAGAATTCTCATGGGTAACAAATAGGGTTAAAAATTTATTAAAACAATTTTTTTTAAGGAAATTATAATCATATTTAATCTTATTTTCTTTTAACCAAAATTAATAAGAGCATAATGCTACAGCTTCTTACTATGTAAGGCTTTGTTAGCTTTTGGTGAATATTTCGAATTATTAATTAAGCAATATTTTCTTTATCAGACAATTGAGTTAGAGAAGTGCAACGATACGGAACGAGCGATATTTTTGACGTTACGTATCATAACATTAATTATACTGATTATACTTCTGATGTTGCATATGAAATACATGAGAGTATTTCGATGGGAACAGTCGGTGACCGGCGGCGTTCTGATCACGTACCTAATAGCTATACTAGGACTCATATATTGTACGGGAACTAATCGGAATACGGCATTACAGGTAACCTTTATAGCATTTCTTGTAATTTGAAATAAGTGAGGCGCTCCTAGCATTGTGATACTGGGATGTTACGATCATCGAGGTTAAGCAAACCTCGGCAAGGTCAGTCCATGATGGGTGACCGTTTGTGGCAATTTCATTTTCGAGCATCTCCGTGCTTCGGAAGGCATTTAAAGCCGTTGATTCCGGTTACCACTTAATGTGGTAGTGGTTAAGTCAAGTCGGAGACCTTTTGGGCAACTTGATATATTCCAAAAAGGAAGAAGAATTAAAAGAAGAGGAAGAAAAGGCACAGCAACGTTCAACATTTCTCTTTCTAACTAATGCAGTAGAGCGATGGTGGAAGTTTTTCTTCGCTACAAACTTCCGTATAAATAATAACACTAACTCAGTAATCTCTAGTGGTGGTTTTTAGTTGCAGATAAAAAAAAATAATTAAGATAGGTATACAAGGGCATCCCCAAGAGATTTCCAATGATATCGATCGTTTGTCCCTTGGATCCAGTGCGATCATGTGGTTCAGATTTCATCATCTGTCCACTGAAATAGCAAGTTACAGTGGCAGTGGCAGTGGGCACAGCACATAATACTATATTGGTTAATTAAAAGCTATTGTTTGTTATAGGCGTATCTAATAAGTACAGGTGCGACTTTGCTGGTCGCCAACGCCGCAGGTTTATACCGTCGCTGGCACGAGTCTACAGTGTTCACTCGAGCTGTAGCCGAGTTGCTCTTCATATTAGGTGTTCCTGTACGCAGAGTTATCTTGTCGAAGGTGATCCTCAGCGGATTAGCTGGCTTAATTCTACTCATAGACCTTTGTCTCTTACCTATACTAGCATTCATGAAATATACTACGAGTACGAAACCGAATCCTTGAAAGGAGTTGGCTGTTTTATTTTATGATTTTTCTGTGGACCTTCGCCTTCTAGAAATCTCAACATTTCACTAACTTGATTACGATATCGTTAAAATATTAACAAATTATTTTTTCGATATCGCAAAAGAAAAGAATAGGATAGCGACCATATTAAAATTTTTAAACATTTTGAGAGCACCATAATCGACTTAGTCAAATGTTCAGAGTAAAACAACTAATCAGAAGGGCTTCTGCTAACTGGGCACTGGTATCTCCTGACAAAGGCTGAAAGATATAAGCCTACCGACAATAGTTTGGCAAGATGGTTTTGTTCCACGTTTTATTTCCAGTGCTTACTTAACTTGCATATAAAATAATATTTTACTACATTCACACAGCGCTATCTAGTCCCAAATTAAGCAATTATATTTACTTGTGTTATTGGTACTAAACAACTGATATGATATACTTCTTTAGTTACTTTTTTGCTGTTTCTTTAATTAATATACGGCTACCATAAATTGTTACAATATTATATAGTTATTGATAATTAAATAAAATTATAATGCGTGTTCAGTGATTGCTACAAAAGAATCATTTCTTTTGTAGCAATCTGTTCAGAGGCTACTTAGTTCATAAATGTATATATGCTTCTTGTGAATAGTGTCGATTAACTGTACTATAAAACGTTATATTTTAAAAATGCAGATTTGGTTTGTTTAAATACGTAGAAGAAACCTAGCTCGTCAACACAGTTTGCCGACACACACTCGTGTGTATCAAACATTTATTGCAGTATGGTATGGGCGAGTTAAAATTGACTAATTCAATTATAATTTTTGCAACTGCCTTGCTGGTGTTGCAGGAGTGAAATGATAGCTCCGCTAAAGTAAAACCGAGGATCGGTTTAATTCCACGGCTGGCAAAACTAATTAAACACAAAACAAAACGAGTTTAAAACTAATTCAATAAATAAAAAGCCCCAATTTTATTTGTTTAGCTGGCAGTGTCTATTTTGGAAAGCTCCAAGATGGCGGATGTGACGAATTGCCAGATGTAGTGTCGTGTGATGCAAATGAAGGCGAAAGTGGACTAATCGGATCACGTACCGAAACTTGGGACATAAATAAACAAAGTTTGTGGTTTGTACACAAGTTGACACGCGGATCAACTACGTTAGGTATATATGCGTCATGCGATGTGGTAACGAAGAATAGAATCCTTTTCACACGTTACGACGAAGATTGGTTTGATAAATCCTAGAAGATATATTAGAAATGCGAAAGTCAGGATGCATGCTTGGAATGATATGTCAGATGTATGTTTGGAAGGATTGTTGTCACTCAATCAAGCCAAAACGGCTGGGAGGATCATAACATCACGCTGCAACCAATAGGAGCTGAGTAATGACCAAACAAACATCCACGGGAACGAAGCCAGCACAACAGATATATCTCTAAAATACTCTAAAATATCTATTCAAAGAGGTTGTTGAAGCAAGTTTGTATTAAATACAATCGTTCGTAAATATTAAAGCATATGTGTGAAGCGTGTAACAGAGAGTTAGGAAGTGGAAAATTAACAATATGACAGAAACGGTCTCAAAACTATTAGTTAGGTTAAGAAAGCATGACCTGTCAAACACTGTGTCACAAGAAAATTATATAAATGCTTTTGTTGCGATCACTCACGAGTTGAATAGTTTACGTTGCTTTCTGCCGCTATTACTATTCATAAAAATATCTACTTAACCATTTATTCTCGAATCAGTAGAAAGGTGCATTACATACATTTGCATACACCCACATTCCTCAGCTATACTACTTAGGTCCATTTTAATATGCCACTGTATAGTGTAAGTTAGATCGCATGGTAAAATATTGGCTTCTTAAGAATTCTTGTACATATAATTACTGTTCTATAAAATATATAAACTAGAAATCGCGTGGCGCTTCGCTCCCTTCATTCTTTATTTGGCTACTTATCAATTCCTATTGGTCGGAACGAGATGTTATATTGCCTATAACCTTCCTCGATAAATGGGCTATCCAACACAAAAAGAATATTTCAAATCGGACCAGAAGTTCCTGAGATCCTAGCGTTCTACCAAACGAACAAACAAACTACAGTTTTATAATATTAAAAAATATAGATATGATCCAGCATGACTTGACTCTTCTTTTCCCATCTTGACTTTGTTACATTAATTTAAAAAATAAAATTTCTATTTTTTTTTATCTTGAATTCAAAATCGTTTACTGTGGCAGAAATTAGTTAGCCCTATGTCCAGCAGTGGACAACATTCGGCTGATAGGTACGATGATAATTTAAAAATACTTTTTACTACATTAAATATTTAACTCGCAAACTACAACTTGAAATATACAATAAAACTCAACTCATAATCTTAAATCGTATACAGGGTTAAGGTGAAACAGAAAGGTCTAAAAAACAGGTATGATCTAACTATGAGTCACAAGTTCATTGCCCCCACCTGCGTGACCCAGTGACTCCTATAGACACCGGTGTTCGCCTGAGGTGCTTGCAGGGTAGAAAGTATGAGAAAGGCGACTATGACCTTGGCTTGACTTGAAATTATTTTATATGGAATGTTAATTCTGGGTACGATCCTCTGTTGACATCGTTCGAACGGCATTATTATGTTAATTTTAATATCAGTATTTATTTAAAACCTATAAATTATGTATAACGGACTGGGGCGGACCGTGACTATGTGGGGCCCTGGGCTGATACTATACGGGAACCCCTAGGGAGCTTGTCTAAATTATCAATTAATTGCCACTAAAAAAACCGGCCAAGTGTAAAATTTTAGTTTTAATAAAAATTTTATAATCTTAACTTTAAGACTGATTTTTTGTAATTCACAAAGTTTTCAATTGGGACTGGGGGCCCTTATAGCCTGGGCCCTCGGGCTGCAGCACCTGTAGCCACTACATAGATCCGCCCCTGATAACGGAGCATAACTAGGGAACGGCTCAAATGGTTTTCATACTAAGTAATTTTGGGATATTTGGATAAAAAAGTTTTTTTTTTGGAAAATTATGAGAAAACACAGATATCGTAAGTTATATTTAAAAAACCACTGTCGCAAAGTTCGTATAAAAACCAGCCATACGATAACAATGAAATTTTGTTAATCATTTGGATTGATAGCAGTTTGAAATATAGTAGATATAGTTTTGAACCTAATACGTGTTGTTCTCATTATGATAGTATTGTATTTATAACGCGCTATAACATAAACGCATCATTGTTTCATAAGACATCAAACATGATAGGTGAATGACCGATAGACACAGCTTGAGCTAGATAAAACTTCCTAATCGAGATAACTACTCTTAGAGCTTTTATATCAAATCGGTACAGATTAAGGCAGGGTAATGGATAAAATATTTTTTAAGACTTTTAATTGTCAACATGATTTATTTTGCGGTAGATTTTACTAACAGAAAAGCCATGTAGATAACTCAATTAATAAAGATAAAATTAATAGACTACACCTTAAACACCTGTTGTAGATTAGACACAAATAAGTGTTGAATACTCGAGCCAAATGGACTTTAAAATAAATTTTCCGTTCTTAAAAATATTTTGTAGTTAATTTTGTAAATGTTAAACCACATGAAACGCTATAATTATATATTTTCCATGAGAATTGAACTAAACACAACCATAATGAAATTAGAAATTACCAAATAAATTATTAATTTGCAAATTTTTTATAGATTTGATTTATAATTAAATTGTTGTATTTGATTTCGACTTTCTATTAGTTCAGTGTACAAAACACGTCTAATCAAAATCAGGAACATTTTCGAATCTTTACTTGCATACTTGTAAATTGACTGAGCCCTGTGTAATGAAAAAAATTACAAATCATACATTTTATGGACATAAAAATTGCCAGACTCTGAGCAGATAATGAGAATTTTAAGATAAAAAAAATCCAGTACCGTCTTAATCTGGCCCGGGGATTGATGCGCAGTAGTCGTAGACAATCCTGGTTTGCCACCGAGCAGACAATACGATTGAAAGCTATTATTTGTGACCCAAAATTTCGTGTTCACAATTTCGTAAACATGCTACAAACCCTACACTAATGAGGCAGTAATCCTTCTTTAATTAAACACGAGTGTTGCCAACGTCTGGTCTTTTTGTGTTCCTTATTATTTCTAACAGTCTTTTCGCACTAATTATATACAGACATAAAGTTAATGTGCGTGTAAATAGCAAATAAACGGCTTTCTATAATCACCAATAAACTACCAACAGTTGTCATAATATTACCAGCATCTTGTACAAGTCCACACATCCCCAATAACGACAGTTCTAACTTTATCTATAATCATTAGCATCATCAGTGGCATTTCTAAACGGCATTTCTCCAAGGTTACGACCCTGGCCAGCCCTGGCCCGGACCGGTTCATAACCCGGTTAGCAAACCGATAAATTAATATGCTTTTGGGTTGATTTAACTGTTAGTGGACACTGTTATACGAGTCTTTGGCTTGTTAAATATTTTATAAAAACTTCTCTGATAAGTGTTTAGAGGTTGAGACCGGTTCTGCCATCTATACTTATAGCTGAAGTGTCTGCTTGTTTGAACGAGCTAAACTTAGGAAGAGCCTGTCCGAAATAGAAAATATTTTTGAGTATAAGGTTTTTTCCCCTCCCCCACCAGATGGACCCACGACCTAGAAAAGTTTGCAAGCGTTGGTTGCAAGCACAAAAATGCTCGCTGTGGCGGAAATTAGGTAAGGCTAATATATAATACTGGATGTCATTGGACTCATATAATGATAATGATGAAAGCTTTATAAAACATCATCATGAAGTAAAATGAATCAGAAAGGAATATCGCAAGTGTGTTTCGTTCGCGTGACTATGCTTCTCAAAAGATATGTTTGTAACAACATAAAGCGAGAATGTACCACTGCACGAGAAGTTCCAGCGTTCGATTCTCGAATCGAGAAAAATCATATTGGGTTATCAGCCCGGCGTCTGAACATGCGCTTGGAAAATTTGGAAACAGTAAAGCTACAAACAACTGAATCGTGGCTGGTAATGAATAAAAAAATATGAATGGAAGATAACATTTTTTGTAGAGACTACAAAAATGTTATAAATATTTAGATACAAGTGAATATCACATAATGGTAGACTAACACTCATAATATAATAGTTATTGCCTGCCGTGTCTAGAAATAATATTCTTTAGAAAATATCATCTTTGAACGTCTAATATAGGTTTAAAAGAACCACAAAGTAAGCATAACCCTTTCTAAACGCGGGTAATTTCTAACTGAATGAATTCATTGGGAAAATCTGCCCATAATGCTTCGTAACTTAACGTTTTAAACGAATATCAACTTTATTGTTATAGCGATAAGGTCGGTGATACAATGCGATAAGTCATCAAGCTTTCACATTTCTCGATGGGATTGCGTCAAGATTACTCATAGGATGAAAGTTTTCTTAGAATTCACGCGGAAGTAGTACATAGTTTATGGTGTGGTCTCAGCTGGAAAAATACCATCATCACGCCCTATTATACACCCTCAAGGAGTAGGCAGAGGTCGTGGTCTCATGCCAAATGTCATCTACCAGGAACAATGCCAAACGTAGGACTCATAATGATAATTTCATGACTACAAATAACGTGAATATTCAGCTATGCCTTTATACCCATGCAATAATAAATTATAAATTCAAAAAGTAAATAGATTCGCCATTTGAATAATGCCAGTTGTACTGGAATAGGTTTTGGATCACTGAAATGAAATTTTGTGAACCAGGCATGAGTAAGTTTCCATACCTACAACATTTTATAAATAAAGAAATTGCCAGAAATTGGTAGCAAGCTCGACTTACTATGTATTATAATCATAAGGCGTTTAGTCATTAACAGATAATAAAAGTAGGTATACTAATCATTTAAATATATTTATAGAAACATTACAGGTCGTCCGTGTAGTGACGGATTAAGAATACGTAATGTCACTACCCCATTTCAACCCGTGGGTGTCGTAAAAGGTGAATAAGGGAGTAACCCTAAGCAGACAAGAGCACTGCAAGAAAAGGAAAATTCGAAACAATACCCTTTTTTTTTTTTTTAAACCAACCCGTCTGGCCAGCATGGTATAGAAGGCTAAATTCCCTCCACAATCTTTGGAGAAGTCCCGTACCTAGCTGTGGGACGTTTATGAGTTGTAATGATGGTATATTTGATCGAAAATGTAGAAGTAGAAGTCAAAGTTATGGCACATTGTGACCACATTACGATTTAGTTTTGAACTGTTGTGTGGTAATGTAAAGAATGAAAAAAAAATCATTGTTTTCGGCACAAGAACAACATGTATGTACACAAAAAGAAAAAATGTAAAATACCGGATGAGAGTAGCAGTAAATTGTTCTCAGTGGTGTGCAATTGGAGAGGGCTATGTCCAACAGTGGAGTAATACAGGTTGATGGTATGATGATGAAAATATGACCCGTTCATCAATAAAGTTTTGATATGTTGCTTCACGCCACCGTGGCGTAAAAGCAAGTCAACAAATACACTTTCACATTTATATGAATAAGTATTTCCTTCCCCATTTGTAGAATTAATGACTAATTGAAGTGAAAACAAAATGGACAATGTGTAATATCCATGCATAATATCCGTCTGTCCTTATTTATGTACACAAGAATGGTTAGATGTCTGAAATGGTTGACTCACTACATACCGCTATGGTTACACAACTTGACAAATGAATATTTAAAGTATTAAATATTTAGATAGGTGGTGGAAAGTGTCACCGAGTTATGTGTCATCAACACATCATCAAAAAATTCGCCGTCTCCCCCCTAGATGCACCATGACGTAGGTACCTACATACTCAAGTCACGCTCAAATCATCATTAGCAATCCATTAATGTCCCACTGCTGGGCTCGGGTCTCCTCTCCTCTATTTAGAGAACTGAGAGGAAGGGTTTAGGCCATAATCCACATACGCTGGCCCAGTGCGGGTTGGTGGATCAGACATACCCTTAGAATTTCTTTTAGGGTATGAGGGGTTTCCTGACGATGTTTTCCTTCACTGATAGTTGATGGTAAGTTACATGACTAGTACATATAAATTCCACAAATCCACATTGGTACTGCTGGTCGGATTCGAACTCGGACCGCGTGTTTAGCACGCCCGCGCCGGTCACTTATCCATTTAGTCGCAGATATACTGTCAAATATGTTGATATCTTATTTCATTAAGCAATAAAATTTAAAAAAATGCCTATAAAAACATTGCTTACCATAGTGAAATATACAAGCTAGGCAAATACGCTAACATAGTAAACATTTTTAGTTAAAAAAATACTAAACTTATTTTAACGGCTAGATGGCTTCTCTTTATCAAATAAAATATTTGAAATGAATATATCGCAGTCTAATCTTAATTTTTCTTTTGAGAAGTAGGGAAATTCTCAGTATTTCATTAATTTAAACACGACTAACACCTTTATATATATTAAGATGAGCCTAACAGTCCAGCAGAACATTTAAATAAATTCCGAATGCCGTATACTGTTGGCAAGCGGGCGGGGCCGCATTCTAGGCCCGTTATGAATGCAATGCGCAGTTAGTTCGCAAGTAATCGGGTCGGTCTCAAGCTCACGCACCGATGTACAACAGACAACTAGGAAATACCGGAGCGTGATTGAAGAATGTTGTGAATGTATAACAGGTTGTAGGAATCGAATACGACCGTTTTAGAAAGAAAGTATCAAATGCTTTAAACTATTCATCGTTTTGGCGGCGCGTGTTAGGAGAGGCCTACGTCCAGCAGTGGACTGCAATAGGCTGAAATGATGATGATTCATCGTTTTTGTGAGCTTCATCTATAGTTTCTGCAACACTTTCAGATGTTGTCATTGATGATGATCATTGAAAATTTGATGATATCTTTTTGGCTTTGTCTGACTTTGTTATGTATCTACACCTTATGCAGAAAGATATCAATATATTTGACAAATATTCGCTTCGCACCCGTCGTCTTTCGTTTGGCCGCTGCGCAGCTCCTATTGGTTGTAGCGTGATGTCAAACGCAACCAACACTAAAAGATTTTTTAAATCTCATCAGTAATTCCTGAGATCCTAGCGTTCAAACAAACAAACAAACTCTTTAGTTTATAATATTAGTATAGATTAAAAGTCTGCGACGTAAGTTTGTCTATCATCAACAACCTTATTAGGTAAGTATTATTATTATATTTAATAGCACCAGTCACCAGTCAACACTGATGCTATTTTAATAATAATTGTAATAAACATCAAGAACGGACTCAAATAGTTAAAATATTTCTACTATACCTATGTTCCGTATTTAACGTAAAGGAAATAATTAAGATAGCAACCTAACATTTACAAGTTATAAAATAGAAAGTTAATACTATAGAAATGGTGATTGTATCAATCAGGAACTGATCCTGTAATGACAAATCTATTGGCGGAACTAGTTAATCAATGTTGTCACTGAGTTGATGTTTAAGGAGTGGCGCAAAGTGCATAATATGAATGTAAAGCTGCCTTTTCCGTAAAGTGACTGTCACTGTGGCGTAGCGTTACTGTGATGGTCACGCCATTAACATCGTTAGATATTTGTTTTGGGTCTGGATGAACTTTGTGTCCATTGTTTGTAAATTCCGCGACACTGTTATACGAAAAAATATTTTTGCAGTAAAGTCTCCCGATTAAAAAACGTCAATAATAGCCGTGAGAACGGCTCGCTTTACGCTTAATCATCACTTCATACACTGCGAGTAACACTTTCATTATTTTTGTGCGTTACCTCTGCCTCAAAATATTCGGTGAACAATGAGTTTCTCATAACAACGGTAGATGGCGTCACGACAGTTACAAAATAATGGATAACTAAGCTTAATTAGCAAGTACTTTCACTTTGAGATACAAAAATTTACTTTTACTTGACGCGCCTTTAGGATTGTGAGAATTGTACGTTTATCCTCAATTAAACTGAGATAGTAATGCAACCTGATGTCTCTCGGCTTTTTTCCAGATTCGGAAACTTTTTTATAGACCACATTATCTATTGGCTGAACTAAGGTTCGGCAGATAAGTCTGTGATAACTACCTTCGTGAGTTTATACTTTGAATAATAAATTCGCAGATAAGAAATTAGATACACCTACATAAATTCAGGATTACAATCTGTATTATTGACCATTTTCTAAAAATAAAAAGACAGCTCTTAGTTTTAATGCTTTTGCATTTTGCATTCTTTTGTATTACAATGTTTATTGTAATAAGTTTCAATAAAAACAAATTTCGTATACCTAGTTATATTTCACGCATAGTCTGACACATGGTCCTTGAGGTACGCAACAGCGCCTTGGCCAAGCGATGTTATCGACGTTACTGTGTTCTTTCATCACTATAACGTTTTCTAAGGGAAGTTGCTTCAACGCGCCCAAACGCGCCCACCTCACACTTGATTATTTGTTGATTATATTCACGCTCTTATTGTGTTTTGGTGTAAGCTAATAGGGTAGGAACAACACCTTAGAGAATAGAGATGTGTTGCAATAACCATTAGACACGCATTAAATATATACATATAACTTATATCTAAACAAAATTAAATAAATAGCTCTGAAACAGAAAATATTTTATAAATTGTAAAATAATAATAAATATGAATAGAATAACTAGGTACCTAAGCATAAACTAGACCACGGCTAAACAGTGACAATTATGTCATCAAATAGAGTAGTGAGCCATCGATTCGCAAGATACGAGCTAGTTTCAGTTTGGTAATCAGTGTGTCACTTGATAATAATGCCTTTGTACTTTAGTCAAATATTTGTGTTTTGTTATTTGTTTGTACCTTTGAAACAAATTCATTATATTTATAAAAAAATATTATTATAAAAAAAAAGTTGTCCTCAGGCTTCGTTTGTAGGAACCCATGTTATAGAAGGAGGAAAGTCATATGAGCCGGCACTGCGTTCAACGTTTTGATAGTACGGCAGAGATACGAGTATGAGTTGCCGAACTTTTTAGTGTGAATTCGAAAATTATGTTTAGTTTTTCTGTTTTGAAATGTGGCTGGTTTATGACAACCGACCCCTATTACATGTGAGCTAACATAGCTGGAGAAATTTTGATGTACGGTCAGCATCATAGGTCATCTGAACAAAGTATCCATAATTTCTGAACGCATATATACCGTAGCATATATAAATTACTTAACATGACTAAATGCCAGGCTTGAATTTACGATGATAATTCAATTCTCGCACTACTCTTGATGATACGGTAATCAAGCGTTTTGAAATTATGGATGTGTTGAGTTATTTTTGATGCTGACTGTACCTATGACTATACCTTTGGAGAAAAAGGCTAATTCTATGTATATACGAGGGCGGATCCAGGGGGGGGGTCACGGGGTCATGACCCCCCCCTGAGCTGGTTCCAGGACTTAGGTGGACCACTAATTGAACATAATGATTTTATTTATATATTTTGTCACCATACAGATTTTATGTAACTACATACCTTCAATATTTAATTAATTTAATATAATATAATAATTTTGTATGATGGCAAACGTTTGGGAACGAACGCATCGAAAATTTGAATTTTACCGCGCCACACTTGCGCGCGCTTGTCGACTACGTAACGTCTAGCTAGACCTAACCTCAATCGGAATCGGAACGACTAAACTTCAACATAGTTGTAAGTTAAAAACTAAAATTTCTTTCTACCTATAATGTGTTTATAAGTGTACCTTTATAAGTATTCTTAAAAATTGTTGCTGCAAATTCATTAATTACAAGAAATGGTAAGTAATCAGTTTCTCATTATTCCAGTGCGTGTGTATTTTTAAATTAAATTAACTTAAATGTTATTGTTGTTAATGCATGACTTATGTACCTACTTATATTTTTTTTTGACGAGGGAGATTGAAGAGCATTAAGCTTACTGACCTAACCTAAAATCTTAGATAAATTCACACAATGAAATCAAGTGTATCGTCGTGACCACACTGATTTTAATGCTTTTTAAAAATAAAATAAGAGAGCAACCAACAAAATGAATAGGTATAGCATGCATAAACTTAAAAATAATCTTGAAATATATATTATAAATAAAAACAGGCATGCATTTACAACAAGTAAATAGTAATCTACCTACTTACTACCTACTTTTTACTTTATTTGTATATTACAGATTTTTAAAAACTATAAAATATTAGAGAACCTGAAAAGTTTTGCTTGTTTAACACTATACTTACCTAAAGTAAGTAGGTATCGTGTAGGGGCCTAAACTTAAGTAAGGTCTTTATGGAAAATGCAGTGGACTGTAAAACTATCTATATTATTATGTTTTTATGTACTTATAACTCATATGTTTACAAAAGTTTGTTGTCTGATGTGGGGTGTTAAATTTGCATGGTTTTGCTTTGTTTGTGAGGTAATGCGCCTGCGCCACCAGCCTGTACTATAGCGAATGTGGGTGTTTTTATGTATATATATTTAATATGTACTTGCAACAGTCTGTTGTCTGTTGTGGGGTGTGTAATTTGCATGGTGAAATTTGCATGGTTTTGCTTGCAGGGTGATTCTAAGGGAAAAGGAGATGGTAGTGGTGGATTGAAACGTTCATTAAAAAAAATAGATTCATTTTTCCCAAAGAAACCAAAGCTTGAGATTGCTCACTCGAAAAATTCACCTACAACAACTACAGATGAAAAAAATTGTATTGCCGATGCTTCTGCTTCTACAGCTACATTGCCTACATTAACCATAGATGAAGAAAAAACATGCTCTCCTGTTACTAACGATAGTCAGCCTATTTTGTGACTTTTTGTGATACCTACGATGCTCTTAGACGTGAGGACAAAAATTCAGGTGACATAGAGCTTCGATTGACAGGTGTAGCATTGGCGAAAATCGTTGAAAATCTGTGTACCAAATTTAACTTAGATTTATCTTGGTGTGTGGGTATTGGAACTGACAGCTGCTCGGTTATGGCATCAGATACAAAAGGTGCAGTGCAAGAATTGATGAAAATAGCCATTCATGCTAAACGTTGCCCGTGCAACAACCATGTGCTCAAAACTCATTGGCAAGATCATCCAAAGTAGTTTTCTGTCGCAATACATCTAGCACAATGAGAAAAGTTGTGGCATTTGCCAATGCATCCGCTAAGAGGCATGAAATTTTTAAAATAGAACTCGGAGCTGCCATGCAAGGTATTTGTGAGACACGTTGGGTAGAGAGGCATGATGGGCATCTTCAATTTCAAGGAGACAACTTAGTCAAAATTTGTAGCGCTCTGGAGAAGATTTCTGCTTGGCAAGACAATAAAACTGCCAATGATTCGCATTGCTTGCTGCAAACATTGCGCAGTTCTGACTTTATTATATCCTCCATCTGTTTAAGTGATGTATTAGGTGGGTACTTCCTTAAATTATTTTATTTCTTATTGTTTGGCAAATGAACTTATACGAGTATACTAAACCTATTTTAAAATTATGTTGTTGTTTTGTTAATATTTTATGCTATGAGTACATACCGTTTATATTAAGTTATAAATTCTTAATTTATGCACTACAGTCACAGTCACTTACTTTTTATTTTTCAGGTACTACTGTATCTTTAAGCAGAATACTGCAATCGAACTCAATTGATTTAAAAAAAGCTACGGACGCTATTAATGATACTTTAAGTGTTTTACAAAACAAAAGAGAAAATGTTGACGTAATCTACCGACAGCTTTTTGAAGAGGCTAAAGAAGTAGCTGAGCAGCTAGATGTAGAAATTAAATGCCCCAGAATAGTATCAAAACAAATACATAGGCCCAATAACCAACCTGCTCAATCTGCTGAAGAATATTTCCGCAGAGCTATATACATTCCTCTTCTAGATTCAATAATAAGTGATCTCCAGGACCGCCTGTCTCCTGATGTACTTAATTTGTTTCAGCTAAGCGTTTTCATGCCAAAAAGTGAATATAGTAATGAAGACATTGAAACTGTGAAACAACTAGCTACCGACTATACATTATTACTAGATAACACTCCAGTTTCTGTCATTGTAAATGAATATCGGTTGTGGATGGTGAAGTGGCAGCGGAACCAGGACATACCGCAGTCGATTTCTGATCTTATTTTAAATTGTGACATCGATATGTATCCTAATATAAGAAAATTGTTATGTATTATAGCTACACTACCTGTCAGTGTAGCGACAGCAGAAAGGTCTTTCTCTACGTTGCGCAGAATTAAATCGTGGCTAAGATCTTCAATGGTTGAAGATCGCCTAACCGGACTGGCACTTCTCCACGTTCATAAAAACATACCCATTGACGTAAATGACGTAATAACGCGTTTCGGGAGAAGACGTAAAAGAAAAATTGATTTTGTTATTTAAATATATGTATTTTATCTGTTTCTATTTTGTTTGTTGGAAACCCTTGTCGTGCCACCTCTTCACTTTTGCTGAGTTTTGCGTCATACCCCTCGACATACCTTTAGCTGTTAAGACAAATCATTCACCACGGTTATGGAATATAAATAGGCTGCCTCATTCCGTGCGTGATAGTGCTTCTCTGGATGTCTTCAAGAGAAGATGGCAATATGTACGTGTTATTATGTGTTAAGTTTTTCAAGTGTACAATAAAGAATAAATATTTTTAAGTACAGTACTTACGTACATTAATAAAATACCTACTTTTTACTTGTATCTATTGTTATCAAAATTAAATTATAAGTTCTTGACTTGATCACGACTATGTGACCCCCTCCTGGCGCCAAAGCTGGATCCGCCCTTGTGTATATATAGGAAAAACATAAGTTCTATTTATAAAGTAAATAATAAATTATAACTATAGCATTACAACATCCTAAGGGGTGGGATAAACGGAAAAGGTACAAGATGAGAATGCGTCGCAGACGGACAGAAAACCGGGGCAGTCTTTTCTGTCGCAACGCTTTTACACACTTTGTATGTATATTTATTGAAGGGGGCGCCACGTTTGCAACGCGTCTTCGTCATACGTCTTTTGTGTTTGTCCCGCCTAGCACTAACGCAACGTTATACCCACCAGCTTAATCTAAACAATAACACCTTGTAGTAACCTCGCAGACATGAATTTTATGGATAACAGTAAGAAAATATGACATCATAACATTATCTTGTCTGTACATCCGACTGCGATTTAAAACGATTGGTTTCGCTAGACGTAGGTATGAGGTATGCGACCAATCAAATATTATAGACATCACGATTATTTTCACATCATTACGTGTTACTACTTACAGCCAGTAACATAGCTGTAAAGCCGACTGATAAGGGTTCCCCAAAACAGAGAGAGAGAGAGAGTAGAAGATAGAGAAGAGCTACTTTGGCGATTAAAAAGAGTGGCCTGAGTTTCTTGCTAAGTTCTTCTCAGACCTCAACCTTGTTAGTGAACTTGTCGTAGGCAAACTTGTTGACACCTTTTTTTTGGCTTTGTATGACGCGATGACGTTCATAAGTATGTGATCTATATGAAATAAAAGATTTGAAGTTTGATGTTAGAGAAAGTAACTGAGTTCCTTGTGCATACGTCATTTAGTTCTGCAACCCAGTCAAAAAGGTACTTAGGTAAGAATGTGATGTAAAATATTTTTCCATAGACAGTAAGTACCTAAGTTTGTAAAAAGCCTTGTTTTAATTCATCATCATCATCATTTCAGCCGTAGGACATTGTTTTAGTTGCCATTTAAAATGGTATAGAGTAATAAAAACATAATTGCAGTTACTAACGACATTTTCTTAAAGAAATGCCGGCCAATTATTCGTGACTATGTTTTATTTAGAATTTCCGTTTCTTACCATAACAGAGCAAGCCATAAACCTAATGACCTCTGCACTACGAGTGCGTGCTTCTACCAACAGTTTCTGAGTTTACCTCAAACAGAGACAAAATAATTTTCAAAGTGTGTTTTTGTTATAAGTAACGTAGATACAATGTACTTTCATATGCCTACTCTAAAAAGCAGTTAATTTGATATTACAAACAGACACTTCAATTTAATTTATTTAATAGATGTATTTAGATTTTGATTGTTTTTAGTTAATTAATAATATTCGACCATATTCACACAGCGCCATCTAGTCCCAAAGTAAGCAAATATATTTGCTTGTGTTATGGGTACTAAACAACTGATATACTACTTATACACATTTTTTTTTGTAAATACATACATATTATAGATAAATGACAACCAGACACAGAACAAACCTTCATGCTCATCACACAAAGATTGTCCTGGGTGGGGATCGAACCCACGACCTCCGGCTTAACAGTCAGGGTCACTAACCACTAGACCAACAGGCCAGTCCAGTATCTTAATATGCTCCAGTAATTTAATATGCTTACTAATTTTAATATTTATATGAAACTGGTACAGCGGCGCAGCTGTCCTGAATGTCTCAGTATCATTCTGGGATTTAATAAAAATATGCCTTGATTATGGCAGTAGCCTCGCCTTTTATTACAAAGAGCTCAAATAATGTGGTTGTGCTACGCCTCTGCTTATTCCTTTGGAGACAAAAGGTGTTATGCTCTGCACGTGTATAAAAGTCCTCTATCACGATTTTTTTACAAGCCCAAATTAAAATAAGACATTCCTTTGGTTATCCTGGTAACGTCCGATCACACAGACGAAAGCACTCATTTATTTATATCATTGTGTTCCAATGACGCACACAGTACAGTTTAGAGGCAGGAGTAACTGCGGTACGCAGATATTCTTACTTAATATTATAAAACTAAAGATTTTGTTTTAGTTGAACGCGCTAATCTTAACTACTGGTCCGATTTGAAACGAATGAATGAATATATAACATCACGCTGCGTTCAAAGGAAGCTGAGTAGTAGCCAAAAACAAATAACAACAGGAGCGAATCTCTGTGCAACACCTAGTAAGTTCGTACGAACGAAATATTTAACTTTCACTACATTACAGGTCTCCGTGTGAACTTGAGAGGTCACTACCAGTCGTGCCAAGTGCATTTCACACTAAACAATGAATTATTATACTCTTTATTACTTAATTACGACGTCAATTTCGTAGTTGGTAAAATACTTCTAGTCTTAGTCGATTTCTCGACGCACAAACTGCAAGATTTAAGTTCTCGAGTCGGATGAAAAACAATTTTTTAGTATATTATTTTCAGCACGTATCTGTGGAAAGGTAAAATGGCGTGTTATGCACTCAATCGTCATTTTAGTGTTTCCCGGATTCACATTCTAGATTAATCAATTTTCTACTTTCTCAAGGAAGCAATTTTACTTTTGTTAGCAACATTGCGACAATATTTCTAATCAGACTAAGTTTTACTATATGACCCCTTATTGCCCACCTACTCGACCTAGATCGAAATATCGATTGTATTTTGAAGTATTCGTTAAGAAAAAAATGGTCGTAAAAACACGTTAAGTCGTCATGCGTATGTCGTTAACAGTCTTCCCATTTTGAAAATTGTGTCCCTAACCGGAAGTGCACGAAACCCCTCGCTTCCGCCAGCCACTGACCTCTGTGCAAGGTGCGTGACGATAGTAATAACAAATATACCGGGTTCGAGTCCTGTGTCAAAAAGTAATCGTTTTATAGTTAATAACTGAGTTCAAGTGCAGAATAGATGTTGAGGTATTTGTAATGTCCTGAGTTCTATTACCAAGCAGAACTTATATTTAAGCTACAGATTGTTGTTTTGTGTATGTAGATATCCTCACAATTATGTGTTAGAGGTCTGTCAAACTTGTAGTTCACTCTGAAGTTGCACCGAGCTGCTGTTTAATATAGTAAAAGAACATAGTTCAGGTGTGTGCGGGGGCTGGGAGCGGTGCCTCGTGTTACTCGCTGCCATCCCGCGATACAAACGGACCTCAACACGTCCGAACGAACTTCATTTACGATGTTAAACAGCAGCTCGGTGCAACTTCAGAGTGAACTACAAGTTTGACTAGACTAATACTAGCTGTTGCCCAGGGCTTCGACCTTGTGTGTTTTTGTTAAGCCACTACTCAGCTCCTATTGGTCGTGGCGTGATATTATATAGCCGGTAACCTTCCTCGATAAATAAGCTATGCTTTATTTTATAAGTAAAAGAATGTTTAAAATGCACCAGTTAGTTTCTGAGGTTGGCGTGTTTATACACATAAACAAACTCTTCAGCTTTAGATAAGCAAAGACAAGAGTCACTTCGATACTGTAATAGTAAAATAAATCCTTATTTATCTTCACGACATTTTTGTCTGATAGCGACAAATTTGTCACAGGTTGACAGCTTTACTCACATTTTGTCTAGACCCACATTTATCAATACATTTACGACAATGCCCAAACATACATTAAGATTAAAGTTACATTAAAAAAGGTAGAAAAAAGGTGTCGCTTTTAACCGAGGGATTGAATATACCAGTGGCTCTTAAACTTTTTTTTTACCACTTTTACCTAATTTAAAAATTACTAACTATAACAAACCGGTTTGCATAAATAATGTTAATTAAACAGGTAATGGAATTAATAAAAAAAAAAGAAAAATTTAAACCCACAACGGCATTTGAACCTGCGACCCTGGCATTCCGTGGCCAGTGCTCTTGCAACTTTAAAATATAAAATGTTAAACCAATGGAAAGAAAATTGCTTAATAATTGATGTAAATACTCGAAACTACATGTATACCTTTTAAAAAAATAATTATAAATTTAGCCGAAGGAAAAGGAGGTGTTTTTAATATTCTTATTAGTTTGACGGACCCTCTACGGCTTGTGTCAATAAAGTCTTCTTTTTTATATATATTTTTTTAATTTCCTGACATATGAAGAAAGTTGTATAAACATGCTATTTTAGTATCTATTTATTCTCTTACACGCTGCACTACAATATCTTCAATTATACTTTATGAGACAATGTCCAAACGGTGCAATCGGAATCATTACTAGAATAAAACTATTTAAGTCCTTTTAAATAGGGAATGACTGTAAATTAAAGTATCTAACTGATTTCCATTTTGTCTACGACCCGAATACCCCAATATACCTACTTACCTACTCGTATTATGATTTTAGGACCCCAATGCAACATGCATTCGAAAACTTTGAGATAGACTGGATTATCAACCTGGCGTGTCCAAGAATGCGTTTTTTTGTATTCCCGGACACCATTTTGTATGATGAACACAAAAAATGAAGACTTATGTTGGGTATTCCGTTTCCTTTATATCGTATAATTTTGTTTTGTAACTTATTCATCACTGTCTTTGTGAGAAAGTGTAGCATTATTACATTGTTTCGTTGGTCTGGTCAATTGAAGCACAGGCAAGTATAGTACCACAGACAAAAGTACCAAAATTGAATCATGAGAGTTATTTCATATTGATTGTAAGTGTAAAAAAGATTTTTATACTATTATCTACATCATAAGGATATATTTTGTATGACTCCTCGCATCTGCCGCGCTGAATATTTATTGTAATTTACAATAAGTGTGGAGCTCTCTGCGGCGGAATTAGGAGAGGCCTACGTTCAGCAGTGAACTACCTAGTACATACCGATGATGATATAAAAGTCGGCCAAAGTATTACCCACGTTTATATATCCAAATTACATTCCTTTATTATTCAATTTCATGTATATAAAAAATAGCTTCTAACCGGGAATCCTGACAAT
The DNA here is from genome assembly GCA_905147015.1 of Laspeyria flexula. NCBI lineage: Eukaryota > Metazoa > Arthropoda > Insecta > Lepidoptera > Erebidae > Laspeyria > Laspeyria flexula. The sequence continues at coordinate 3,411,427 of LR989949.1, read as the reverse complement.
ATGGATTTAAAGAAAAACTTTACTATACCTACTATATTCTTCACCTTCGGGGTTGAATGCGTGGGACTATGTATATGTATCATCAACCTCATATAGTTCCATAATGTCCACTGTAGGATATAGGCTTCGCCTAATTTCCGCTACAGCAAGCTATTGCTATATGTATATTAAATAGTACTTGTATACGTGCAAGTGAGTAATACAAGCAGTACGCTACAAAATTATTTAATTAATGAAATGAAATCTCGTTTTGTCATCTAGGTTACATGGTAACACTTATGAAAGTCATAAGTTAAGTTAAGGTTATCCAAAAAGTAGTGTCAGCAAATTTGCCTACGACCAGTTCGCTGACGGGGTGGACCTGTGAGAAGAACTGGCAAGAAACTAACGCCACTCTTTTTAAAAAAAAATGGATAGTAAAATCATATATTATTCATAATAATCATGTACGCATTGAGATGAACATATTGCTAATTATACAGCATGTCTGAAAACGTTTTGTTACGCTATGAAGTGCACAACAGACAGTCACTGTTCATTGAACGCACAATATTAATGTTATACTAGGTAACTGCATACCGCGACTTGAGCCGTAAAGACTTACAATTTAACTGAATTACTTTATTTTTATAATAATCACTGTGTTTCATAATCTCATACTATTACACTAAGGTGGCTAAGGTATTCATATGGTTTCCACTCATACTTATTTTCTATTCCGAACGGGTGTCACGATTTTAAATATGTAAAATTAATGTGCGAACATACAAAGTATTTTTGCTGACTGTACCTATAATATTTGAACTTGTTTTACTATTCGTTTGAATAATGGTAATCGTTCGCATTTTTTTTTTTTTTTTGATATCTTTCCAAAACATACTAATACCATGTGGTATTCGTTTGTATTTTTCGGAATAAAACGGTTTATTTTAATTATAAAAAAGTAAAATGAAAGAAATTGTTTGGGTCAAAATAACATAATTATTACTCTGAGTTTTATTTAAAAATACAACAATTGCTTTGTGTGGTAATACCCCTAAAATTTGGATTTGTTAACGTACTAGAATCAGGCACGGTAAGAATTTGCTACTAAAAATCTTCTATTTAAATGAGAGACCTAGCACAAATGCATCTCAGAGCATTTGTAACAAATAAATCGCATTTTCCTATGGAGATAGACTTGCAAATCTACATTTCATTATTGAAAAATGCTGCTATATCCAAAACGGATCTAAATAATGCTTTGGTTTTCAACCGTTTTGGATATAGTTGCGTATTAAAATATTTACGTAAAGTAAACCAGATTAATAGTATTTTATGTTTGCGATAAAGAAATCGAAATACAAGATTTAAACTAAACAATGTTAGTAATTTAAAGAGAGAAGCGAATGAATCTGACCTACATTGTTGATACGAGACGAAGAAAGCCAAACAATGCATCGATAGTTGCAATTATTTCTTGTTTCTTCTTTAATCACTTATAAGTTTTATAGTATGGTGCTGTTAAGTTGGATTACATCTCACGCAATATGTCGAGTTAAAATAGTAATAGCTAAACTTAGGCAATTAGGTACCAGAGAATGCACTCTGAATCTTAACAATCAAACAAGTTGGTTTCGATATTGCTGTCAAATTTATAATTAGCAACGTGACAAACAAGATTCCAGTCTGAAAAGATTGTTCAAAAACGACGGTGACCATATCTACACTAAGATCATATTATGAAGCTGAAGAGTTTGTTTTTTGGCTGAACGCTAGGATCTCACGAGCTACAGGTTCGAGTTGGATAGTCCATTTATCGAAGAAGGCTATAAGTTATATAACATCGCGCTATGGTCCAGAGCTGAGCAGTGGCCATATAAAGAACGATGGGAGCGAAGCCCCGCGAGACTTCTAGTTCAAATTTAACACTGACAGCGATAGTGGAGATTTCGAGCGGATTCGAGACTTTCAAACATATCTAATTTAACGGACACAGTATCCAGTTTAAAACAACTGTTTGTGGATCGTGATGTTTGTCATAAATGTCTCTTTAAAGACATTAGAGAAGACTTAAATATAATCTATATATCTATTAACATAAGCATATAGTACAAGATCCCATTAACCCTCATCTGTTATTTATTAGTGATATGAAATAAATGATAGATAATATTCACATTGACTTATAGCAAATAGGTTGCCTAGTTAAATCTAATTTAAGTTAAATTAAATCTAAAAATAGGCAACCTATTTGCAATAAGCCAATATGAATATTATCTATCATTTATTTCTTATCACTAATAAATAACAGATGAGGGTATATATTCCTTAATGGGATCTTAGACCAATAGCATTAGGTTTTTTATCCCCGAAAAGGTAAGTAGAGGAAGTCATTCCCCCATTTTGCCAGCAATCTTAGGTCCAGGTCACAGGGGTCGTGCCTGTTACCATTTCTCTCTTGTTGGTCCCTCATGGCTGAGGATCGTGGTCATCATTAATTTGATGTGGATGGGTTACCCCTATTTTGGACGATCTGCATACGCCGGTGTCTATCCATTGTGGTTCGCACAGCCTAGCAAAAGTTGGTAGTTATCATTTCATCATTTCAACCCATAAACGTGCCACTGCTGGGCACCAAAGAATGTGGAGGGAACCATTACCATTTACCAGGCATATATCCAAACTCTGGGCTGGTTCTGAGTATTTAATGACACAAAGACCCAATATCAATAGTCACCCCGATCGATAATGAAACTGTTGTTATTAGTGGCAATAATATAATTTGAAACGCTCGCTCTCTCCGAGACTTACAGATATAATATATCGTTGTTCCACAAATGGTGTAGAAGTAACAGTAAGAAAATATGATACTTGAAAACTTGAGTCTAGTACCGTAATCAAGAGGTTCATATCCCATGAACTACAAACCACACACAGTCACCTGTGACGGGATCTCATTGCGACCTCGATACCCAACAAATTACCCTACATACACCGACCGAGCGGCAAAACGAAAAAAAGAAAAAATACCACAAACCTTGTATAAAGGCGAGTACAAAACAAATATATATGACATCCATTTTATTTTTCACACTGTACTAAACACTCGCGGCGTTGTTATTAGGCGCGCGTTCATTGCGCGCGTTGCATACGCGGTGTGCGGACGGCAACTGACTGAGCGAGCTGTGCGAGGCAGGTGGGCAAGCGCAGGTACTTTCACCCCCCGTCCCTCCCCCGTCATATCCCTCCGGAGCTTTCGCGCGCTGAATAACTAATTTCTGTTGCTCCCTGCACCCTACGTGATTTGAAAACGTAAAATTAATAGGTCAGTAGGTAATGTATTTAGGTTTCATTCGGATTAGGTGATGTGTGTTAATATTGTATTGCTTATAATCCTTAATAATAATATATGGATAGGCGTATTTATTTGTTTGTCCTTCTTTCAGATTGTAACGGTGGCGACGGGCGGCGGCGCAACGGATGCTTGTTTTTTTTTTGTATCTACAGGGTTAGTTAGAGGGTCGAAAAAATTAAATAATTATATCCCTGTGATGCTTTCCTGTGAGTGAGTTACGGTGCTGCTAGTCTATATTATAAAGCTGAAGAGTTTGTTTGGTTGAACAATAGGAGCTCAGGAACAAGTGTTTCGATTTGAAAAAATATTTTGGTGTGGGATAACCCATTTATTGAGGAAGGCTACAACATCACGCTACAGTCAATAGAAGTCCCGCGTGACTTCTACTACAAAATATAGGTGTGAGGATGTAATGTTTACAACGATTGAAAAATATATTTGTCTCTCATAAATAGTGGGGTTTTTTAATTAATAATGTGTAAGAAAAATAGAAGAAGCGAGGGAATATTATTGGCTTCTCTGACTCTCTTTGTACAGATACTTTACTAACTTTGACAACTTGTCTTGTCAGGAAGTTAGCTAACATTGTATTTTAAAGGTCGATTCTAACAAGGAGGTAACTATAAATCATCATCATGTATTAATACATTAGGAACTAATTAACAAATTCACTGTATCATGTATGTGCTGACTTAAACACATTACCTAATATTTGTACAGTTGGAAGACGAAGAAAGTAGTTTTGTGAAAAAAATGTGCGCCATCGCAAAAGAGTTCAACGCGTTCAGAATTCGTTGTTGTTTTATTATTGACTTGCTTTACCCGACCGCGTGTTTCACAGTAACACATTACCGGGATGAAAACTAATTTATTTGTTAATTCTAAATTTTGTTTATCTGTGTGCTCAAAAAAATCGCATTTATAATAATCTATATTAATATTATAAAGCTAAAGTGTTTGTTTGTTTGAACGCTAGGATCTCAAGAACTACTGATCCGATTTGAAAAATTATTTTAGTGTCAGATAGCTCATTTATCAAGGAAGGTTATAGTCTATATAACATCACGCTACGGCTAATAGGAGCAGAGCAGTGGCCAACAAAAGCGATGGGAGCGAAGCCCCGCGCGTCTTCTAGTACGTTATACGTATAACTCTCTCAGTATAACTCTCGCTCACTTGTTTGATTGTTTAGTCCAAGCTAGGAATGCATTTGAAGCAATGTTTAGGATATTTCAAACGAACTTTATCGCTTTATAATGACATGGCGTCGCACTTTTTTCCCCAAATAATTCAAAGCCACATTTTACGAATTATTTTCGTTGGATCCCAGTTTTGAATCCTAGTTACGGTAAGATCCATGTACTTATAGATCCACAATACTGGCAAATACAGACTGGCCTGTTGGTCTAGTCGTTAGTGACCCTGACTGCTAAACCGGAGATCGTGGGTTCGATCCCCACCCAGGACAAATCTTTGTGTGATGAGCATAAAGGTTTGTTCTGTGTCTGGGTGTAATTTATCTATAATATGTATGTATTTACAAAAAAAAATGTATTCAAGTAGTATATCAGTTGTTTAGTACCCATAACACAAGCAAATATAATTGCTTAATTTGGGACTAGATGGCGCTGTGTAAATGTGGTAGAATATTATTATTAATATTTCCAAAACTCGAACCCGTTATCCTTCACGCAAACAAAATACCTTTAAATGTGAGTAATGTGACAGATTTATCTAATTAACCTCAAAATTGTAGCAAACGAAAATTTCTTTAAAATAGAAACCAATTTTATAGTGAAATAGTTATTAACTCACTTTCTAGACACAATTGATTCGATCGACTTGCGTAACTGTAGTGGAGATTGTCCGCTGTTCATAACGCTCTGATCTGTTGCCGCTAAATGGTCCATCATCACGCTAAAGCCCTTGGATGATCGGCAGAATTTTAGTTTATGTTATCAAACTTTGCGTTTTCTATATTTTATTATTATCTATGATTATCTATGTTAGTTTTAATTATCTATGCTCTCTCTTCTTTGAATTTCATGTACGGCGAAAATATCTAAGACTTGTGTAAAGTTTAATAACTACAATCATCATTATCATCATCAGAAACTCACCCCACTGCTGGGCTCGGGTATCTTCTCCTCTAACTAGAGAGCTTAAAGGGCCATAATCCACTCACGCTGGCCTAGTTGGTGGATCAGACATACTCATAGAATTTCACTAAATAGATTATTCATAATAAATTTCTCACGATTTTCACGTTCGCTCAAGGCACTCACAACTCACGGCACCTTAACTGCTGACACGTCGATTTATTTTTCTCCTATGCCGCCTGCCCTACCTTAAATCCGTATCTGCAGATAGTGAAAAATACACTCGTACTAAAGAAATAAAATAAAGCTATTAACGATAAGACCGACCACTGTCACTACCTTTTTGTTTTAAGTTAAGTTCTTGTACCATCATTTCAACCCATAAACGTCCCACTGCTGGGTATCAGTATCCTCCAATGAATGTGGAAGGAATTTAGCCATTTATACCACGGTAGCCTAGCCAGACGAGTTGGTATAGGGTTTGTTTCGAATTTTCCTTTTCTCACAGTGCTCTTGTTGTCTTGTCCGTTGAGAATCTCAACCTCACCTCACCAACGCTATGTACCAAACTGTCTGGCCAGCGTGGTATAGAAGGCTAAATTCCCGCCACATTCACATCTCAACTTGAGATGGGATGAGACTTATTTAACGGACTATGTAACTTAGGTATACATTAAAATTTGTCGTGTGCGAGAGTATTCTGTTTATAGCTATCTATATATTGTGAGAGACAACGCGCTTTTCCTGGTTTTTCTTACTTATCAAACAGACAATCGAATACTGTAATCTCGTACCTATTTGTATTCTACATGAACGAACACTGTTTAAAATAATTCATTCAGTAATCTCCAATCTACATTATGGATTTTGTTATACAAGATCTCTTGTCTAAAAAGTGATTGCTGTTTTGTCTGTTGAAGAAATTAAGTTTTGGTCTGTGTGTATTGGAATATTTTCGATATACATTTTTACATTTCGATATTGCATAGTTGAAAATTAACTATTAATGCGAAACTGCCTTGGGTCTGTTCTGTGCCTGGAACTCTAATCCCCGTTATTATAAAATATGGACTGAATATTAAACCAGGTTTAAATTGACAAAAGCCATTGTTTTAATGTCAAAGTTGTCAATTTAAACTTGGTTTAATGCTTAGTCCGCATTTTGTAATAAGGGGTAAGAATATATTGCTCTTCTGCCCATCCTTGCGACTCATACTTACATTGCATAACCTGAATAACTTCTATGTCTACACTCTGTACCAACATGATCATGATCAACAAACAACCTACAAACTCCTTGCCATAAAAGGCGTTGGAAATCGCGCTTGGATGATATCCAAGAATTTCCATATCGCATTGTTGGTGACATACTTACTGTATGAACAGCTATAGGTGTGGCTCAAGACTCAGAAGGTACCTACTGACAATAGGAGGCCTTGAATGTACTTCTATTCTAATTTTATTGTCCATGTAGTCCCAGGGAATGCTTAACCTACTGTCTTGGAACCCGCAACAAAATTAATCAGAAGAAAATGAGTTTTCCATGTAGTGACTTTTTAAGAATACATATTGTCACTGTTAGGTCCGCGAGAATGTGAGGCACTCACTTGTAAATAAAAGAACTTCCTTTTAAAAGCACTACCCCATCTAAAGCCATAGATGTCGTAAAAGGCGACTAAGGGAGTAACCTTATGCAGACAGGAACACTGAGAAAAAAGAAAAATCGAAACATACCCCATATCAACCCCGTTTATGGGTTGAAATGATGAAATGGAAGAGTTGTAAAGAAATAAATAATTCACTTCCCTCCATAGCAAAGCAGGAGAAAAAGGTAATCTGTATAAGATCTAATCCTATTATATAGAAAGCACCGCAGTAAAAATGTAAAAATTAGGGGGCCTATTTTGCGTCTGATTCCAGTAATAAGTAGGGCAAAACGCTTTAACGCACAGTTATTGATCCGGGTCGACAAAGATCCCCATAGCACATAGTAAGTAAGTATTGTCAGAATTAACATAACATCAAGTCTTCTACCTCAAGGGCGTAGGCACGATTGGTGAGTATGTAACATCAAAAGGTAGTTCAACTTGAGTGATGACTACTCTATACATTATTATATCTGAATACTTTCAGAAATTATATTAAAAACATAGTCAAAATTCGAGGAATAATTTCATTAAAATCGTTTGCTGTCTGCTAAACAAACAAGTTCACTTTAGAAAAAAACATATAATATATATATATATACATAGTAATTGATATATTTTTTCTTCCACAAAGGTGCCTTAAATCTATGAATACATAAATTTAGTTTGACTGGGAAACGTACCTACTGGCAAAACCTGTACACGGATTACCAGACACCCAAATATTAAGTATATAAGATTAAATATTATATGAAGCCCTTTATACTAGAATACAATACAACAGTATGTATTAAGTACCTAATGCATTAAAAATATTGGATGCATTAACACACACTTTTATGGAATACTGTGAAATTTCCAAGCGTGCGAAGACAAGATCGTCGCTTGCTTAATATAAGAGGGATTATATATTATTAATTGTTGAACAAATATTTGTGTAAACCGAATACTTGGCGCTAATATTTCTAGGGTGTAATGAGCATCCATTGTTTCCGAAATGCTTAGCGATAAAGATATTTATGATCATGAAATGGTGCTCTAACCTGGAGCTGAGCTGATGATGGAGCTCGAAGGTGGCCAAAGGAATTTTGTAATAAAACGACGCATTTCCATCAAATTTGGGTATGTATGATTCGTCTTGACGAGTACCTACTTTCTCTTTAAATGGCATCCAGGGTCAGATGCTGGAGTGGGAAGATGGCCATAGGATGTCCGTAATAAAACGACGTATTCGCATCGAGTTTGGGCTCGTTTGCTTTCTTTTGATAACTACCAAATTATTAAAAGGCTTGTTCGAAAAATTAATATTTTTCTAATTAAAATTAGTTTCGAGTATAAATTGAACACATACCTAGTCTGATAAACGCAGAAGCCGTTAAGCGCCTGATTGGAATTCTAATGTGTCAGCCATTTTGACATCACCGTAGGTAGGTAGCGGAGGCGCAGCACCTAAAGTAATAAGTAAAAGTAAGTAATACACTACTAAAAGGTTTTAGTAATGTGCAGCTTAGCCTACTTCGTAAATGGATGATTAAGTATGTAGAAATATTTGTGTTTGTTTGACAGTTTGACTGGCCTGTTGGTCTAGTGGTTAGTGACCCTGACTGCTAAACCGGAGGTCGTGGGTTCGATCCCCACCCAGGACAAATCTTTGTGTGATGAGCATAAAGGTTTGTTCTGTGTCTGGGTGTAATTTATCTATAATATGTATGTATTTACAAACAAAATGTATTTAAGTAGTATATCAGTTGTTTAGTACCCATAACACAAGCAAATGTAATTGCTTAATTTGGGACTAGATGGCGCTGTGTAAATGTGGTAGAATATTATATTATTATTATTATTATAGTGCAATTTAAACTAAAGATTTTATTTTTTTATTTTTAATAAATTAAGAAATGAGTTTTTAATATTTTAATTGCTTTTGCAGACCCACTTAGAGCTTTAAAGCAACTTCTCTAAGGGCTGGCTATACGCTCTAGTTCAGGAACATTCAGGAATGGTGATACTTTAACTTATTTTTTAATTTGAACAAAAATAACTGTTTGTAGAGTTTTATCTTGCTGTTTGCGCTTTCATTTTTACGTACTAAGTAGGTACCTACTATAGTTAACGAGTCGCAATTCTTCACAAATTAGTTATAGGTAGGTACCTACCTACATTATTATTTTTATATTTCTTTCATACTTTTGCAAGAGAATTAATTACAAGCAGAGCAACAAACACAAGGCTAACTATAACTACTAGGTATCTGTTAGGTTTTGATATAATATTATATACATAAATCTGTCTATACTTACTAGGTACGAGGGAAAAAAATCCTGGAGTATCTACAGGTGTTAAGCACTTTATATGATTCTTAATACAACTAAATAAAGCTTAAAATGGATGCCATCAAAGTGACTGGGTGAAAGGTGAAAAAATCAAAAAACCATGAAATCGCACGCGAACGATGATGGCGCGGGCGCAGCTAGTGAGTAGGTATATAAAATAACCCATACTGTTCTCAGTTTTCTGTTCTGAGAGGTATATTTTCTACCCCCTGATGAATTTATGTCTCTAATAAATGTATTTTCTTTCTTTCTTTCTAATCCCGTTTTACAGAACCATTTTTTTTCCCTGTAATACCTACTTATTTCGAATCACATTGCCCATCGGAACAGCAGCAAGTTAAAGTCCCAGTAGGTAAGCAGGGCACATGACATATCACGCAGAATGATGGCCAAAAAGCAGCGTAGGACCTTCCTACAAGAAGAACATCCCCCTGATTCTGAGCTGTCGGAATATTTTCGGCCAGAATTGAAGTCAAAAAACAATATGTTAAAAAAATAGATGGATGTATAAAAAGAATTTTCTATACGGTAAACCAATTTCTAACACTTATTAACTTAAGCTGTAAAAATACGTCGTTCTAAGATTCGAAAAAGTTTACGATCCGGGAGCAATCCGATGAGTCAGAACCAGGGCCCATAACTGATCTTGATTCGTAGGATCTCGCTAGATCCAAGCCACACACGAGGCAGCCTTATAGAAAATCTCTTGGGGAGGCCTATGTTCTCCGGCAGTGGACGCTTGACTTCGGAATAGTTCATTTCCGATTCAAACTTACCAGCCGAAGAAACATAATGACGAATAGAATTCACTCTTAATAAAATAAGTTAAGGTTTAGTTTCAAATCTATAGTCACTTTTGTATTTAGTTGCCTACCTATAAAACAAAGGAATGTAAGGTACGATTCAGACCAACCGGCTCGCGTCGCGCCGCATCGGAACGGAGCCGTACGCGTGCCGCGGTAGCCGATCGGCTGCCGCGGCATGCGTACGGCTGCCGCGGTAGCCGTACGGGTCCCGCGGCAGCCGACAGCGTCCGCTGGAATCCGTACGCACTGCAAGCGCCCAGAAGTGCCGCTCTTTTTGCGCCGCGTAGACGTAAAGTGAAATATTATTTAAAATATCGCTTGAAGAACACAACTTGAATGATTCGCTAGCTGTTGCTGCACCGTAATCTCCGTACAACACACGGCCGACCGGCTCCGAGCGGACCCGACGGCAGCCGGTCGGAGCCGGTCGGCCGTCGCGCGTCGCGGGGTGCCGACGGAGTTACTATGCGTAAGTTGCATGCAAATATGAACTGTAATTACTGTTGATACATTTCAATGTTCTTTAACGCATTGTAAAATGCCGCCCGGCGCGGGCCGATGCGAGCCGGTTGGTCTGAATCGTACCTAAGAAGCACTTTCCCTTCCCATTCTTATAAGGAGGTGTTTTTGTTTCATGGCACCCATAGAAGGATCAGTAGGGTTAGATACCCATAAAGTGTGATTTATGGAGACCTTTCTAATGACAATGGTTTAGGTATACCTATTACGCATTGGTAGGTATCTGTCTGTAGACATCATCATATTAGTCCAATGACATCCTAAATATTGTTAATAATTATGTAGGCATCAAATACATAAAACTGCAATACTTTCGTTAATTTCAAGTCAGGGTATGGCAGCCCCCGACGGATTTTTTTGGGATTGTTTTTACGCTACTTATTATCTTTTCGTCGGGGATTTAAAATGAAGTTATTTAAACCTTTTTATATGTTACGTTTCTTATTTTGTATAGATGTTATCGTCGTGGGTTTTTTCAAAATTTTTAATTTTGTTTTTTATACATTTAAACTGCAGTCAGTCTTCTTTGGTGTGCCGTGTACAATAATCTTTTAAGCCTCCAGTATATTTTAAAAGTTTGTTTTGTTATTGCATGCCGGTGTCCAAACCCCTATTCATACTGCAGCTGTAGAAAGCCATTGCCTGATTGCACATCCTATATCTTCTGAAAAGAATAATAGTTATGTTGTGTAAGTATATAAATAATTTCATTCAAAATAAAAGTAATCAGTTATAAGTATCCGCATCTGTTTGCATTAAAATAAAATGTGTATTGGGTTATATTAAGATAAGCTTTAAATTATTTTAAGGAAGGTATTTAATTTTCTTTCTTAACTATTTATTTATAAGATGGAGTACATTTACATATAATAGCTTAGGTCCAAGTAGGTATAAATAAACTTCTTAACTTTTTGTAGAATTTAATAAATAACTTTATACAATGTTAATTTTATTTCACTATGTAATTGTAATTAATCATACAAAATTCAAAAGATGTTTTCCAAAGTTAGAGATAGATTGTTCTCAATAAAATTGCAAATGATGAGTTATGTGTCCTTTTCCTTTATGATTATGTACATCTTGTAACTGGGGACATAAAACATCCACTTCATTTTAACTAAGTAAATGCTTGATTGACTTCAGCCGCCACATCATTATTACAAGCTATATTCGGTATTTTACCGTTAATTCAACGTTGTTGGACGTAACGTAAGTAATGCTTGTGCGATAGGTATGTTCAGCTTTTGAGAGATCTTCACTCAACGATTTCTTGTAAACTTAGTCGACATAATCTATTGTGAAATTCATAAATGGCTTTCACTCCTTTCTTCAAAGTAGTCCCTTAAGTTAACTCACTTATATATTAGTACCTACTATACTTTTCATTCATTTCTTGTAAAAAATGTCAGACTCGAGACTTAAAGAAGAGAAATAATATGTAGGTATGTAAGTAACTTCAATAATAATTTTAAAAAGGTACCGTGAACGTCAAGATAGGTCTGATAACACTACTCAACGACAAAAAAATATCTGGTTCAGCTTGTACTACATATTTCATAATCAGGATGACTAATAAAAAATATCACCATTAATAAAAACTTTCTTTCACATCTGAAAATAGAGAAATTTAATATTTTTAGTTTTCATCTCTTTATTATTTTTAGACTGAGGTTAGATCGAAATTATGACCGATTTGCTAACACAATCGTTACTATTTGTTAGATTGATAGCTATTCTTTATGATGTCACGCGTGTGTGTAAACAATCCAGATCTTTTCTGTTATATTTGCGGCGAGTTTACGCCAAAATCGCAGAAAAAACCACTTTCGGACTTAATTAAAAATTGTTACAAAGCTTATTTCGACCGGGAAGTTATAAATATCAATAAATCGTGGGTGCGTAATCAATTTGTGCAGATCTTAGTGGTTTCTTTCTTAACTGGATTGCAGTTGGGTTATACAAAATATTGCTGCTTTCTTTGTGAGTGGGATAGTCGAGCGCGATTAGAAAATTTTGTAAAAGAACATTGGCCATTACATCATTATTTTGTACCTGGACAAAAAAATGTTAAGAATGAGCCTTTAGTGGAAGCCTATAAAATCATTTTACCGCCGCTACACATAAAATTGGGACTCATTAAGAACATCGTGAAACGTTTAAATCACGAAAGCGTAGCTTTTCAGTTTCTTAAGCAAAAGTTTCCCAAGCTTAGTGAGGCAAAAGTAAAAGAAGGTCCGGACATAAAGAAAATGATTGAAGATCCATCTTTTATAATTATCTACTCTTACTCCAGTCGAAAAAGAAGCATGGAAAGCTTTTGTAGAAGTGACCAAAAATTTTCTTGGTAACAACAAATCTCCCGACTTTCGTGACAAAATAAAATTAATGTTGGACTATTACCATAAAATAGGATGCAATATGTCGCTCAAAATACATTTCCTTCACTCACATTTAAGCTTTTTTCCTGAAAATATGGGTTCAGTTAGCTATGAACAAGGTGAACATTTTCATCAAGATGTTGCAGCGATAGAAAAACGTTACCAAGGAAGATGGGAGCCCGCTATGCTAGCAGATTACTGCTGGGGCCTCATCCGAGATACCCCTGAATCGCACTACAAGAGAAAAGCCAGCCAGCCCCAAAAACATCGCCTTTCCGTACAAAATATTGATAAGATTAGTTCAGTCCCTACAAAAATTGTTATTTTTGACCTACCATTATATCTGAAAACTGAGATGTGACCGAAAACTTTTATTTATGCAATCCTGTCATATTTGGTGTAAGAAATAAGAAAAACATAGTTAGACCTCAGATAATTTTAAAAGTTTGAAATTTGTTGAGTAGTGTAATTTTTATTTTTTTACCACAGATCACTGACCGGTACCTAATACAGATCAGTGCCACAGATAAATAATTTGACAAGTAATAACGTTACGTTTAACGCTACGACGTAAATAATGTAAAAAATTAATAACTGCTCCATGTAGGTACCGAATATTGTTATTAGTTTTAACAGTTTTATGAATAAACTTGTAAATAATAAGTATATATGAAATTATAAATAAAATTCTGAAAAATGTTAAAAAGTCTGTTAGGTTTTTGTATACACATGATGAACTGAATGTATAGGCATATTTTGATCTTTATTTAACCAGCTCCCTGATTCTGAGCTGTCCGAAAATTTTCGGCCCGAAATGTCAGTGTAATTAAAGTTAAATAACATAATGTTAAAGAAATAAATGCTTGTAGGAAAAAATCTTAAATTAATCAGATTTTAATTTTCTATACGGTAGACTATTATCTAACATTAAATAACTTAAGCCGTAAAAATACGTGGTACTAAGATTCGTAAAAGTTTACGATCCGGGAGCAATCCGACGAGTCAGAATCAGGGGGCTGTACAAGCTTATGAGATTTTGTTTACCTTCGACATAAATGTCGAAAGTGCGCGAGAATAAGGTTTTGGTGTATCTACTTTCGACATTTTCTTGACATTTTTCTTTAGACTTTCATGATTCGACCTTATCTCTAATCAGCGAGAATAAGCTCACCTTTAGTAAGTTAAATACTTTTCTTTAAATTGTTTTCAATTTTATAAATAATAATATAAAAACGTAAGTTTAAAAATTTCATTAAAATTACACTCGCTCGACGTTTGTAGCCTTGTTTTTTCTGTTCCGTGTTTGTAGCAGATTGTGGTGCGGACGTTCCGAAACTCATGAAATTTTGCGCGCAATATAATAGTTAGTTTAATAGTTTCAGAACATATAGTGTATAATCCATAGATTTAGTATCGCGGATCCTAGGTCTATGGTATAATCTATGTTTCAGAACGTCTGCGCCCCGCATAGCTACAGCCAGCCAAGGTTGTCAAATTAAATCAATAGGTACCAGAATGTTCTGCAGAACTGTAGATCAATACTTTCCCGCTTCCCTCCTTCCTTCCCATCCCCTAAACTGCTCAGGGTTACAGTAGTCAACAAACGATAAAAATTTTGTTTGATACTAATATTGTGAATTTCCGCGCATATACTGCTCACACCTCCTCAGTATAGGTTCTTACATCTTAAAAAGTGTTCTACAATGGAAGTTATTTGTGTTAAGACACCGTTTTAGTACAAGATCCAAGAAGTATATACCCTCATCTGTTATTTATTAGTGATAAGAAATAAATGATAGATAATATTCACACTGACTTATTACAAATAGGTTGCCTAGTTAAATCGCGCCCGGATAATATTAATATAGTGCGCAATTTTTTTGTTGGAGAGACTTCCAGCATGGTGGAATGAGATTGGAGTCCATACCTTTTATTTTTTTCATAAAGTGCTCTTTGTCACTGTATGTAACTTAATTTACATACAAAATCTAGGATACCATGACTAGATCAACTTTCTAATAAGGCAACCTAATACAGTTAAATTAAGAATAAAATAGGCTTTCATTAGATTTTTTTTCGACTAAATAACTGATGAGAGCTCTATAAGAAAAAATAAAAGATATGTACTCCAATCTCATTCCACTATGCTGGAAGTCTCCAACAAAAAACTTTGCACACAATATTAATATTATCCGGGCACTTTTTAACTAGGCAACCTATTTGCAATAAGTCAATGTGAATATTGGTATGGTATGGTTTGGCGGGCTGTTGTCCGCAACTCCACGTCAAGGCGTGGTTTTTGCGTGAGGGTGGATAGCTCACTCGATCCACCCTAGCTCGCCGAAGAACGCCAGCAGTCTATTGACATTGCAGGTGATCTGTCGGAGTGTACCTGTGTTGTTGAAGTACTTAGCCCTGTATGTGACGGATTTAGGGCAGTGTAGGAGCACATGAGCTGCTGTTTCCTCCTCACTCATGCAGGCTCTGCAGAGAGGGCCTAGAACGAAAAGGTGTTTATTAAAGGAACCATGTCCTGTGATAGCAGCTGTGGCTGTGCGCAATTGCCGTTTGGACAGCTGTCTCAGGCGCCTAGTTAGTTTGTGGTCGAGCATAGGGAAGGCCTCCCTGGCCTGTCTACATTCTTCTAGGTTTGTCCAGATTCTGCCGTGTAGATCTCTTGTGCGTTTGTTCACGATCGTACAAAGGTGGGATGAAAGGATGAAGGATGGGTATAATGGGCTCAGGTCCCATCACACTCGTTTCTGATCCCCTTCTTGCGAGCTCATCCGCTGCATTATTACCTCTAGATCCGCTGTGTCCCTTGATCCATTGCAAGATTATGTTGTTGGTATGGCTTATCAGATTTAGGTTCTGATGGCATTCCAGTATTAGTCCTGAGTTCACTGTATGGCTGTTTAGAGCCTGTAGCACGGCCCTGCTGTCCGAGAGTATGCGAATCAAGTGACCTTCCACTCTTCTGGCCATGATCGCTGAGGTGGCCATATGGGACACTCGGCTTGGAAGACCGTGTTGTATATACCCAAGGGTTTTGAAATGTTGATATTAAGGTCCTCGGAGAAGATGCCAGCCCTGGTTCACATACCTGTTTTTGATCCGTCTGTGAAAACGCGTAGTTCCGCTAGGTTTTGGGATTCGTAGCGGTGATCTTCATAGAGTTGGATTTTGTAATTTTGTAATGTGAATATTATCTATCATTTATTTCATATCACTAATAAATAATAGATAGTATATAGTTCTTAATGGGATCATAGACTTTTTTAAAGACATCTGTTTCGGCATTTACTTAGACTACAAGTAATAATGCTAGTGTTCTACTTTTAGGTCTGTGCAAGAAATAATTAAAATGACGTCACCTATTTTTCTGCCCGAGGAGTGTTCCGAACAATGGGAACTAATTATGCTCCTTATATCTTCGGAAGAAAAAAAAATAGATAGGATCAGTGAAGGTGAAATAGAAACTATGGAGTATTTTCTAAATAACAATGGGATTCAGTAAGTACAAAGTATTATTTTATTTTAAATAAAACATTACACTAAGTAAGGTAGGCCCAGAACAGATTCTCGGGTGAATTCTTGTGTGGGTGATGTTATTATGTCCCATAAAATTTTCAGTAATATAGAAAAATTCTTCTTATAAGCCAATATACATGGATATATTTTGGTTCAATCCTGCTTTCAATTTCATTGCTTCAATGGCATTGAGACATCCAAATACATTTCATTACGATTCAATCTCATTGAAAGCTTCGTTTTAAATGAATGTTTACAATATAATGGTAACAATATTGCTCATTGTTCAATGTGGTTCAAATATGTATATGTTGCAGGTATATTGTAAAAGCTGTTTGATATAATTTTATTGAATTTATTTATTTGAGCTTGCCTGTCGCACATTGTACAGCCTCAGAATCATTAAATGTTGTGAAAACTGATTTAAATTCAGATTATTTACATAGTTGTAATTTTAAAGCTCAAATAAATAAATTCAATAAGTAGGTAAACATATAAATGTAAACGTTTCTGATGTTGGATGCTCTGTCACATTAGCACAAACAGAGTACTGAATTAGTTTTGATAGAACTGCAGTAATATTAGATAAAATATAAAATAACACATGCACATGATATTACGATGCTATGGCATTGTTGGGACCTCGATTGCTCGTTGGTAGTAATTAAAACTGCAGTGGACTGTATTATGAAATATATTACAACGATGTATTATTGAACCGTACAAATATGGTAAACTACAATGACGTGTGCGCGCTAATGAAGCGACTATTGGAGTGGCTTGTCGCGGCGTGACGGCGGCGCGGCGGCGCGGCGGCGGGGCGTGCGCTTACACCGCACCCGCGTCTCTCCCTTCGTCGTCATATGTCCATGCGTGGACAGGCATATACTATGTATTTTATATAATATAATGTTTATACTAGAAAAAAACATTGTGCAGGGAATTAAGCCTACTATACCACGCTGGCCAGATGGGTTGGTACAGGGTTTATTTCGAATTTGGATTCACAATGTTTGGAGGAGACCCGTGCCCAGCAGTGGGACGTTTATGGGTTGTAGTGATGATGATGATGATGACTAAAAAAAAAATATATTTACAACAACATACAACTTGTTATCAACTTTTTGATCATTACAGCTTGTTATTACACATACTTAAAATTTAAATCTTAACAATATAATATGATAATAATATTTAGATTGTTATAATTTTGAATAATATCTTAGGATAATAATATAGCTTAATTATCATTTAACCAGGCGTATCCTGAAGCAGTGGATGTGTCAAATGAAGGATGCCTATGCAAAGAAAATATCCGAATTTGACACGGCCCTTAAGTGCGACGAGGTCTCCCTCCGGTGGAGGCAGAAAGGCAACGAGAAGTATCGCGCCAAAATGTTTAATGAGGCATACCTATGCTACTATAAAAGTGTGTTGTATGCAAAGCAAGATGGGCCTATGTATCCACTTGCATTGGCAAATAGAGCTGCTGCTTTGCTCAAGCTCAAGCGCCATCAGGTACCTTATTATACTAAATAGTTAAATAAACTGACAAATTAATGTCTTTTTATCTTGGATATAAATCTCTATAATCTGAGAAGAATACCCTGTCCTTTTGGGAGGCTTACATAATACGCAAGGCCCTTAGATCAAATTAAATTTCAAAATGTATGATACACTTAGCACAGTGTCATGTCGTAGTTGCACTATTGTAGAGTAGCTAAGATTGTCATTAATATATTTTTTTCACCAGGAGTGCCTCGATGATGTGGCTATAGCCATATCGCAGTGCTACCCACTAGAGCAGATGCACAAGCTGCTTATGCGTCGAGCCGACTGCCTAATGGTGTTGGGTTCCAAGGCTGAGACCCAGGCCGCGTTAGATGCCGTCGTGCAATGCACCAGCTCTGTGCCATCGGACTATGCCCGTGGGTTTTACTATATTATAAGACATTGAGTAGCGGGAGTTGCGATTCGGGGTAGACAAAACAATAAATAAAAAAAGAAACAAATTATTACAAATTCAGTGGGGCATTAATGGGTTGCTGATGATGATGATGATGATGATGATGATAATGATGATGATATATATATATGCAGATTATTTATTTATTTATTTATTTTACACATCACATATTATAGTTTACATAAAGTACATAATTCTTTTGAGGGACTTACGATTTTATAACAAAATTGCCAAAGACATTATGATTATGATTACAATGACAATATGATTTACCCTTACACAAATTCAAAAGCATAGTTAACCATCTCATTCGTAAAGGGCATTATACAATGAAGGAGTTTTTAGATGATAAAATGTCTTGTTATTGTTTTAACGTCTCTGTGTAAAATGTCACTTGTAATGCAGGAGCATGTTGTGAATATTTATGATGTTAGTAATTATATTTATATTTAACTTAAAAAAAATATAAAATAGATTTTTAAACTTATCCCGTTGGTTTCGTTTTTTTTGCTTTAAAACGCTCTTTTGCGACTGCATAATTTTATATATGGACGCGAAATTACAATAGCGAACTCATTTTAATTTATCATTCCTTCAATTTTTTAACTTCAAATCCATTCATTTCAACCGTGTAATACTCATATAGTCAGATATTCTCGTTTATAATATTAGTATAAGGCATAGATCTTATATATTAATTCCAGACGAGTACAGCAAGAACATTCTAATTCTTAAACAGAAGCTGGAATCTAAGGAAGATCATTCCGTTCCAGCTTCTGTTTCAGAATCATCCTCCAAGAATGGCAATAAGAGGTTGTATCTACCGGAGTGCTACAAGGGGCAGAACGAAGACTTCGTTGCTGCCTCCAATGTCTTGGAGCTTCAGTAAGTTGATGTATACACTGGTAGTAAACACAAGCTTGAGAGAGGCAGCTCATAGCAGGTCTATCTTGCTCAAACTGAGCCGTCTGCCTAGGGAACTACCTCCGACCTACAGAAGACCATAGCCATAATAGCACTAGTATTGTGTTCGGGGTGTGCTGGTGAGTCGTGGTGCCCACAGTCATTGGCAGTGGAGGAGGTTTTAAAGGGTCGGCATGTGATGCTCCTGGTGTTGCAGGCGTCCACACGTTACGGTAACCGCTAACCATCAGGTGGTCTTTTAGGAAATGGTAAAGTTACAATAGATACTTTTTTCATTGACTATAAAGGTATGTTAATGCGAAGAGTTACTTATATAAAAACTAATACATTATTACACTTTTCAAGTGTGGCTCATTGACCCAAACAGTCAGCTGATTTTGTTGATGAGTTGCTAGTTCATGGCAAGACAAGTTATTTTCATTCCCGTAAAGAATTGCTAATTGTACGCGAAAAGTTTTATAAGAATAAGAACTGTATTATGTATGATGTGATTGTTGTTTTTGAATAATTTAATAATGATGAAGGTGATGACGAAGGCTTTGTGTTTGTAGACGAAGCGAAGTGGCGGGTCGCCATGTGGTCGTGAAGGAGGATACAAAACGCGGGGACGTGATGTTCTCTGAAGAGCCGTACGCGTGGGTGTCGCTGCCTTCCGAACATGAAGTGGTCTGTCACGGCTGCTGCCGCGGAAAAGTCAATGCTATCCCGTTAGTACATTATCTACTATCTAGTATACTTGCTACAATAAAAATTGCGCGAACTCTTGCCACACACGTTACCGTCGACTAGAACAAGTATGAGTTAGTGCAAGTCTACTTGAATGTAGGTGGAGGGCATAAATTTGGAATGGTTTTTTAAAAACGTTGCAAAAATATAAATTTCTTAATTTCTTTTAATTCTATTAGTTTTATTTTTACACAACTGTTTTCAATAACATTGTTAGCATCCAATATTTTTTTCTAAATGGTAAAAAAAATCTCGTATTAGTAATTTTTTTATATGTACACATTAATATTACATGCAATGATGAAAATTATTTGTAAGAATATGGTCATTGTATAAAAATTCTGTGAAAATAAGTTCATTGAGCAATTTGAATTTTCTATTAACTAAATTAAGGTTGATAATTGAGGTTAAACAAATCGTCTTACAACGTTAAATGAGTGGTAGACCTCACGTAAGTTATACTGCGTAGGTGCCCGGATTGTTCCCGCACCGTTTACTGCACCGAGAAGTGTCGGTTGTATGCAGTTGCCATCCATCGTTGGGAGTGCGTCGGAGCTAAGATACGGCTCTTCTCTACTGTCGGTATTGCCCATCTTGCTCTAAGGTAAGTATTAGGTTGGCAACACTAACAACTAAGTAAGAAATAATGTTAAAATAGTGAGTTTTGGTGGTTGACAAATGAGCAACCAATATACATATATAGTTGGGGTCGATGTATAGATAGTTTTTAGATACATGGTTATACTTACGAAGATTATAAATGACTGTCATACTTATTGATAAAATTGCATTCGGGTTATAATATCACACATCGCTATAGTCGAATATAAGGGAACCTAAATGTGTGACCAGTAGCTCCTGAGATTTGCGCATTCGAACAAACAAATATACAACTTGATTATATTAGTCTAGATATACAATTTTTAATAAAAAATATATATTTTTTATCCAGGGTTCTGCTGGTAACAGCTTACAACGGGTTCCCGAGGGTCCCAGAAGAGTGTGAAATCCCGACAACAGCGGCCGAGCTGCTCAAGGGCTATGGTAAAATGGATAACATAGAAATATACCACAAAGACACCCCTCCCTTCTACCGAATGTACAATTTGGTCACCAACTTTGACAAATCGAACAATGGTGATTACATACAATATGCTCTGGTAAGATTTTTTAAAGTAATATATATAATTATATTGATATTATAGATTATTTACATATCATAAGAAACTAAATAACAGAAAAAATATCTGTATAATAGATAATAAATATAAAATGTCTTTTCATGCTGTTCGTAGATGTTAATATCCGGAACTAGGTACTGAACTACTGAAACGATTTTGATGAAATTTTGTAAATCTATTTGGTGGGTTGTATGTAACTTCAAAGATATACTAATGTTGGCCCCGGCGGTGGGTGGCGATTTTCGTAAGACGACATCTGCCTACTAATTGTGGTTATTTTTTATTATTTTTACTTAACCGATCGTCATGTAATTTTGCATAGAGATAGACTTGGGAAACGACATAGGTATCTTTTTATCGATCGAAATACTACGCTAAACCAATGCCAAGAACTATTAAATATATATTTTTTTTTAAATATTAGGGACACTTTCTTTCACATGGCCATCAGCCCAAAGTAAGCTAATATCAGCTTGTGTTATGAAATCTAGGTAACCGATAAACGGACATATTATATAGTTCTAAATATGTAATATGTACGGTCTCCGCCTTCTCCTCGGGCCGCTAGGCCAACGAGTCAGGAGCATGGAGGCATGAGAACTTTTGACCGGGTAAGTGCGTGGAGGTCCGTAAATGAAAATAAATATAGAAACCACTAACTGTATATATTTGATTTAGGTAGGTAAAACAATGTGTGTGCACAGCGCCAGGAATTAGAATAGAATGAACGCCGAACCGACAACGGGGGATCCGTCAAAGCCCCGTTTTAAAATTTAAGAATATAATTTAGAATTTTGAATAAGTAATCGAAAGAGGTAGAAAGGTAAATAAAAAAGTTGCTATTGTGCAGGATATAGTCTGCAAACGATGCAACCGTTACAATTACATAGCTACGTAAATACATAGAAAAACATCGAAACTCCGAAACAAACATTTACAGATCATACAAATGTTAGTTCCGACCCCGGGATCGAACCGGAAACCTCAGAAACCACAACCGTATACAACACCGCTGTGCTACTGAGGCAGTCAAACAATATCTATAATATTTCAGACGGCCATACAATTGATTTTATACTTGGAGACGTACACTACGTTCTTCGATTATCTACCATCACGGATTCCATACGAGCTGTCAGCGAAAGAGCTGCGCCTGTTTTCTGCTACCCTCTTGCTGCACACCATTGGTCAGCTGGTGTGCAATGGGCATGCCACCATGAGCCTCTGCACCTTGAACGAGGAGCCTAGTTTTAGTAAGTCTTTAAACACTTTCAACAATTTAGTCAATATTATTATTTCTTGCATTACTACACAAGTTTAACATTATACATAGTTGTTCGGTATGTCCAGCGTGTAATAATGACGGTGAATCAGTTATATCTGACTGGATGCGGAAGGCGGAGGGCCGAGTGTTATGGCGCGTGTAAGGAGAGGCAGGTCCAGCAGTGGACTGCAATAGGCTGAGATGATGACGATGACGATGATGAAATTAGTTCTACATTCATTTACATCACATTCATGATACTTTGAACGTCATACAAAGCCAAAGCCATTAGTCGCAAGTGGTCCAATTCGCGTTTGCTCTAATTGTCATAAATCGCGGTTGGTTCAATTCTATGATATTTTCTATGGTTACCAATGACCATTGTAACTATTTTTTTGTCCATTAAAACAATGACCCGAGTTTCTTGTCAGCTTTTCTCGAGGCTCAAACTTGTGAGCGAACTGGCCTTAGGAAAATTTGTTGACAAGTCGCGGTTGCCCCAATTCGCGGTTCGTGTATTTCGCGGTTCGTGCAATTCGCGGTTGGTCCAATTCGCGGTTCGTGCAATTCGCTGTTAGTCCAATTCGCGGTTCGTGTAATTCGCGGTTATTACAATTTGTGTTTGGTCTTTTACAGACTTTTATAATTAAATGATACCATTTAAACCAAGCAACCAAATTGGACGAACCGCTAATATAATTTCAGACTTACATTACATATTTCTAAGACGACTAACGAATAATGATGTGTCTACTTCCAGAGCATACCACGTCAGAAAAGGAATATCGTCGGGCTACAGCTATTTATCCCTCTGCCGCAATGATGAATCACTCATGCGACCCCAACATCGTAAATATGTTAGTGCCTTTTATACAGACATTTTGTTTATCTACTTTGTACCGGATGTTTACACAAATAGGACATGTATCTGATTGAATATAACTTAATGTAACGTCAGTACATTTTATTTTTCAAGTCTTTTTTTTTATTTTTTATTTAATCTTCTGTTATTTTAATAATTTGCAACTAAAACGTGAAAAGTAAAACATTTCAATTTAAATTCTTTTATTTTTACACGTATGAGTGTGAGGCCGCACTTGCGTTTACCCGTGAACGGTAAAATCGCTGCACCACGAAATCACTCGAAATGCAGGCGCAGTGCCCGCATTTCGAGGCCGCGATTAAAAACCGCAAGTGCGGCCTCTTGTATTGGTTTACCTGAGTTACAAAAAAACGGTTAAAAAAGCTGCGGTTTCACCGTAGTGCGGCCGCACACTAAAATGCGAAACAAGCCAAATTGTGGTAAAATTCTAGAACTTTAGGTAATTATAATTTATCAACGGATAGATATTTTTCAAAAAATCTTATTAAATAGTTTTGTAAAATTTTTACTTGTACCTTTTTTGTGTCCCACTTGTACCCCCTCTTCCCTACTAGAGAAGTGCGTTGCCGGTCCATAAGAAACATTATATTATGAAGACGTATTCAAACTCCAAGCTGATATTGAGAATCTCGTGAAAGATTTCAGTTTTCACATTATCGTTTTTAATAATAAGATTTTTTATTTTCATAACCAGGCTAATCTTAATACTATCTCTCACCCACAGATTTCACAACAAACGTTTAATTGTGCGTTGTTCCCGCGAGCTGTCCGCGGGGGCGGAGCTTGTTAACTGCTACGGGCCGCACCGAGCCCGCGAGCCGACCCTACATCGTCGGAAACTGCTGAAGGAGCAGTACTTCTTTAACTGCAAATGCAGCGCTTGCACTAACAATGAAATGGGGAATTTTATCGTGAGTAAAAAGTTTTTAATATATAATTGTTATCACTTCATTTATCGTTTTACTTCAAAAACACACACACACAATTTCACACAACACTAAAATAATTATCCTTTTCCAAACCACATTTCTCGTCCTCTCCCAAAATTCGTCTCTCGCCATTTCCTGTTTCATCTTCCATCTTTCTCTTAAACACTACAAATATTCCCACCGTTTACCTCACACAATCACATTTCGTTCCTTCACCATTCTAACGTTTGGTTTTGTCATCCTAAATAATAGTCATTGCTTTTTATAGATAAAAAATAATAGCTTATCTGGTGGGATAACTATCCGTTACAGTTAAATAGATAGTCGCGACAAGAAAAAAAGAAAGCGGGGTCGTGCGACTAGCGCGAGCCGCACGCACGTGCGCATGCGTATTGACCAATAGCAACGAAGAATTCGTTCAGTGACAAGATCCGACATGTTTGTTATTGCTTATAATTTTTTTGTCGTAAATCACTCGTAATGTGTAACGCAACTAGCGTGTATTGTATAAAAGTATAAAAAAATCAATTTACGACTTTTTGAGTGTTACCTACTGTTGAAAAAAATGAATTTCTATACAATTTGTCTCGGAAAAACAGGTTTCTATGAAATTGTTAGCGTAGGATGTGAGCCTTCAAATATCCTACGAGCAAATTTTTCAAATCGGGCCAGAAATTCCTGAGATCCAAGCGTTCAACCAAACGAACTCCTTAGCTTTGTAATAATAGTATAGATTAGACCGATTAGAGCGTAATTTGTATTCTGCCAAGTATTTTGAAGAGTAGGTTTAAAAAAAGCTTGTTTATTTTCCAACAGCTCTTATTCACGGCGTACTCTTGCCAGACGTGCAAGGGCCCTGTACTGCGCTCCAAACGCAAGCCACATTGCTCACAATGCCAGACTGACTTCGACATAGAGAAGGCGCGGAATCTCATCGAGAAAGCTGATGAATTGTTCGCCCAAGGTAAGCTATCGACATGTCTCGTGGTCACACATCCCAAAATAAATGATTATAAATTATTATTGTTATCACTCTTTAAAAATACATTTGTAAATATTATAATTATTAAATAATGATGTCGATGGGAACAGCCGAACGTTCGACTGTAACAGAGGAGCGCTTTGAGAAGGCGATTACGGCGATGCGTCTGAAGCAGCAAGTGTGGCACCGGCACAACATCTCGCTGCGTGACGCCGCCGATCGTCTCGCAAGGATCTATTGTGAAGTTGGTATGTATTATTTATTATTATATTAAATCATCTCCTCTTTATATAAATATTCACTAAAAAATTACATTTTTAAATATAAAACCAGTTAGGAGCATGTCGAACCTTGCTCAATATAGGGTTCCGCAGGAAAAGGGTGTATCTTCATAGCGCATACGCCCTTTTTTTAGAAGCGCAGTTTTTTGGCAATAACTCAATAACGGTTTATTCAATCATGTTCAAAATAATTTTTGGTAAAGTATGTATTAAGCGTAATTTTATTGATTTTTTTTAATATTTTTAGTTTTTACGGTTTAGAAGATAGAGGTGGAAAATATTTTTTAAACTTGTTTAGAAACCCTAAAATGTCTTTAAAAGATCGGCCAAAGTATGTGAATTCGTAGATGATTTGATTTAGGTTCGATAGAGGTCGTGAGGTACCATCATTCGGAAGACAAATTGTTTTGGCATTAGCACATATTAACACGCTTTCTATATATTTTTGTAGATAGAGATTAGCGTTTTTAAACGAACTCTATTAAACTTTACTTTACATTAGTAGGTTTTCAAGATATATATATATATTATGTAGTGCGTTTTCCTGAAAGGTTGGCCTTTACTCAAGTTGCCCCCTCAGTAAATGCAAATATGACTAAAAAATCTACATTAGTGGTAGTTAAGGTATTTTTAGTTGGTATACCGGCTATAATCCGATAGAGATTATGTTATGTGTTGTGTTTGGTATAATCATGTATAATTTCATGTTTCAGGGGATTTCGGCAAAAGCGTGGAACTGATAAAGCAGAATGTCCAAAGCTTGGAGTATCAGTTTGGATCATTCAGCATTGAGGTAATTAAACTATAGCATAACCTTTAAATCACCGCAACAACCTGAAAAAGACAGACATAAAATGCACTCTATTTTCATTTAAAATAGAGTGCATTTTTAACTGAAGGTTTGTCATTAAGCATTTTTTATGATAACTATGTTAAAATTTCATCTTTTCAAAGTTTATGTCATCTGTTGAAAATCCTTTCTTGGTCTATCTTGTTCTCGCAATAACTAAGTTCAATATTTTATAAACTGTTATGGTGAAGTAGGTCTTGTAGTTTTTATGTACCAATGTAATTTCTTTTTATATATAAGACTGAATAAATAAATGAGTTTGAGTAACTTTGTAAAAGTATAAAAAGCAGTTTTGTTTCATAATTAAAGCTTTTTTTTTTTACATAAGGTGCATGTTCCTACGCCTCCATACATTTTACTCGCGCTATTGTCTCTGAATATAGACACTGCAATTCATTTTATCACGTTTCTACAATAATATAACTTTTATGAATAGGTTGCTCACGAGCTCCGAAAGCTATCGGACGTGATGCTGGAAAGGATCCTCGGTGCAACGTCAACAATGGAATATAAGTGAGTATTTTATGTACTTAGAAACAAATATTTACGTAGCAAAGTAACTCTTAGGAAAGTCACAAGTTAAGAATATAATATAATCTGAAAACTAGTGTCAACCAATTTGCCAACAACCACTTCGCTGACAGGGTGGAGCTTTAAGAAGAAGTTGTAAGAAATTCACGTCACTCATTTTAATCACGGGATACTATAGTTATAACTATAAACATATATCGTACACAGGGTGCAATAACTTCATAAATGCTTAAATTGGTAAAAAGACTTCGATCAAAAATTATGTCACTTTGCCTCTTCACCTTGTCCTTCAACCTTCCTTCACCTCCAATATCATAAACGTGACCCACTGAGATGAGATGACGTAAATGTCGTTGTGGTTTTGGACAGTTTTTGTAAACGCTAGTGCAAGAACATCCTTATTGGTCAATTGTTTGCGGCTACCAGCAGTAAGTGTTTGTGTGTATAGAGCAACAATGGTATAAAGGAATTATTCAATTTTGGAATGATATTGACATAGTGTTAGATGACTTCTTTTTTCTGTTTCTGAAAAAGCTATTATAACAAATGATAGAAGAAGAATTTAGCATTCTTCTTCTATCATTTGTATAAACTTGTAACTTACTACACTTTCTGCGCATCTATTTTTATTTTTGAAACTTACTCGATTTTAAAATATAGAAAGAAGAAACAATAATTTGACCATCGATGCATAATAGAATAATAAAAATACATTTCACTTTATTACAACGAGAACTTTTTAATCGATCTCTTGAAAATAACGTAATTTGTTACATAAAACGTTGTTGCACATTGTGTACCTTATACACTGATAAACCACAAGGCTGGCGTTGTGTAATGTAAACAATGTAACTATAAATAAACAATAAACATTAATATATATATATATATATATATATATATATATATATATATATATTATATATATTTATATATTATATACAAGGGGGTGCTAAAAAATTCTGTTGAGTGATTATTTTATGCAAAAACGAATTCTAATAATATTAATTTATTATTAGTATGTGTGATACGTTTTTTAAAATACCCCACAACGAGCTATTTAAATTTAAATAAATAGTAATTAATATGGTATTTAAATATACGTGACAAAAATTGCACCATCTCTTAATTAACAATGCTAAATCGTATTCGTTCTGACCAGGGACTGGTGCGTGGAAGCTCACAAGGTAATAAAAAAGGCAGTTCAACTGATGGATCTGAACTACGGTTCTTGGACGCTTCTGGTGAAGCGTCTCCGTGCCCAGGAGGAATTCATCGCGGCCATAGTGGCTGAGAACCAGGAGCACGACTCTGTCGAGAGCGTCCAGCGCGATCTGCAGCGCCTTCTGAAGATATGAGCCCGGCTTGCCAACACGCACCGCTCTTTCGGACGCGCGTTGAGGAAACTCGGGGGCCTAAAAGTGTTCTTGATGTGTTATACCTCTGAAGAAGACTCTGAAGGGTGTGATTAAACGACTTCTATTTAGTGTTCATTCTAACAAATTGGTCAAAATATGCTGTTAACCCTAAGACCGCGTAAGTGAAGTGGTACTGATCGTCATATTAAATTTTCTTACTTTTATTAAGTACATAAACAGATATTAATGCCAGTATGGACGTATGGTATACAGCTATGGGGTTGTAGCTATGCCGTCTAAAATTACTCACCACGTCAAACAAAAATGTGATCTATTTAATAAAGTAAGATCACATTTTCTACTGATGATTTGTTGGCTTTTACAATAAATCGAATATTCAATTCAATTCTTTATTCAATAACAATTTTTACATTGTGACGGAAGTAAATACTTAATAAATAATAAATTAACAATTTAATTAATCGTACTAACTCGTATTACTTGCACGTGCAATATTATATGCACTCGATACCGAGTGCTCAATATATTTTAAATCACATATATTATCTGTAAGATAATAATGAAATGTTATTCGCATACTTAATTAAACGTGTTGGATATTTTGTGTCGATATTTTAGGGTCAGTACCTGTATTCGATTTTCATTGCCTACTTTGATCAATTTACAAGTGAATGACACGATCAATCAAAATATTATAATCATCATCATCATCATCATATATTTTAGTGTCATTTATAGCGAAAATATTTATATTTGTACTCTGTATTTATGTCTCCAATTAATTAACCTTTGAACCGCCACTGTCTAATATATCAGACAAATTTGAATTTGAAAGAATGCTTGGCGCTTAGATATTATGGCGCATTTTCTTTTGCCGGCAGTTTTGGCGGTTAATGGGTTAATTGTGTATGTTTTTAGGCTTATTATATACTTATTTATTAAATATTTTAGTTTAATATAATTTTACTACGAAAAACTAGCATTAGATTTAAGTGATTGTATGAATATGCCACCGTTATTGCGAAACCGTTTATTTGTTCGCCTTCGTTTCGTTCGTTCGTTCTATTATAAACTTTTTTTGTAAATGTTTAGGGCCTAAATATAGTTAGTAAGAATTTACTAAGTGTCAATATTAAAACTCTCTCATTATCTTATTATGCCATCTCTCTGGTGACTTGAAACAATTATAATCACCTAGTTATAAAATATAGTTACTATTTGATCACTAAAATGCGTTGAAAATTAACTTGTCTATCAATTTTTAAACTATCGACTATACATATCTACTATAGAGTTGTGTATCGTACATGTCGTTAATTGATAATAAGGCATTTCTGATATTGGTGTTATATTTAAACTCACCAAATAAAATGGAGACCTATGTTTGTAATGATAAGAGTATATTTCCTCTGACGTCTTTTGATGTTCGTTGGGTTCATTGGTTAATGAACACTCTTTATTGATGTTAGATATAATATATGTGTTTGTTGCAACAGAACTGTATTCTGGTGAATTTTGCTTATAGTTGTAAAGCCGATGAGTTGTGTAGCCTGTTGTTTATTGCCACGCGTGTGGAGCCGAGGAAAGAAGCTAGTTTTAATAATTGTCTATTCTTATAACCAATTAGTAAATGTTCTAAATGTAACGAGTTATATAAGTTAGAAGACTTACCAATATGGTGGTTTTTATTTCCGATAACCGATGCGATGCTGTACAAGTCAGCTGCTTTTTATCACACTTACTTTATGATATACTGAAACTACTCGTTGTTTCATTAGTTTTGATGATATAACCTTAACATGATATAACCTCAAGTTAAAAAAGAAAAAAAAATCATAATAACACAAAATAAAAATACAAAAACATAAAAATTTATATAAATACAAAAAAAGATCTCGGTGTTTTTAAAATATTTAATTATAATATGATAATCAAAATAATAAATAAGTATCAATATTCCACTCCTTATATATTAGTAACAATAATTGTTTTCTAAACGTATTAGTAAAAAATAAAAAAAAACGACCATATTATTATTCTATTTTACTCTATCACCTCATTTCGGCTAATAAATTGTTGCCAAAAAAGAACTTAAAATATCGTAAACTTTTCGCGATACAGGTGAATATATTCTTAAAGATTTGTTTATTTTTGACGTAAAATTTCAACAAATATAACAGAAATAGAAGCATACGACATTTATGTTTCGTAAATTGTTAATTAACAAGTGATGACAAAAGCTTTTTGGATGGAACGATTTTGGTTAGCAATTAGCATATTTATATTGTTGAACAAGTTTAGTCCTACTTCGACTTTTTCTTCAATTATTATTTACAAAATTTAAAATTTGTGTATAATTTAGATATGGCGTTCGGGAAACCTAGCTTTATTTAAGATTAGTGAACTAATAAACATGTTTTATGTCCTCAGTTGTATTATAAGAGATTTATTCAATATTATGTAATATATAAAGGAGGACAGGAGCGGGGTTGAGTTTGTTGTGGGGGGTGAGGTTACTTAACGGTCGGCAACGCGCTCGTGATGCCCCTGGTGTTGCAGGCGCCCATAGGCTACGGTAACCGCTTACCATCAGGCGGACCGTACGTCTGTTTGCCACCGTCGTGATATAAAAAAAAATAGTTAGAGAATGATGAAAAAAAAACATGGAAGGGAACAATTAAACAAGCTAGACAAGTGTTCATTGTGAATGAATACGGCGACGGTATAACATCAAGTAAAATATATCACAATACGAACTAACATTAGGTCATCTGGATTATTCCTGGTGTCCACCACCAATTTGTCCACCACTGGTCAGACTGGACAGAGAGACAAATTATGAAATTACACTGTCCACCAGTGGTGGACAGTGTCACTATTAATACGAAAACGTTATCTTTGTCAACTCCTGGCGTACGGGTTCTGACACTGTCCTAGTGGACAGTGTCAGAACTTTTCAAAATATGTTCCTATGTCCACCACTGGTGGACAATGTCAGAACTTTTCAAAATAAGCCACTTAATTTCATAATTTGTCTCTCTGTCCACCAGTGGTGGACAAATTGGTGGTGGACACCGGGAATAATCCGGTCATCTTAACAATGCGACCGACTTTGATACAGCTTCTAAAGCGTAGACAAAAGATTAACCCCCGTACGAAGTCGGATCTAGTCACTAGTATTGTAATATATTCACTTAAATGTTGTACTGTTATGCTTAGGCTGGCTTTTACACTTGTACGAAGGAAAGTCAGCCTTATATAAACCTAAAAAAGTGAGGCTGGATTATACGTAATGAATTGTTTACATATATATATAGGTATATTATATACATGTTATAATGCACGAGTCTAATTATATGACCATATCTATTGTAAGTATTCGGGCCCCACTAGGACAGTTGTTATTTTAAGCGCACTGCTCTCAATAAAAATCTCATAAAAGTGACAACCGTAATAACATTGTGGTGACAGAATAATTTTGTGGTCATTATGAAACTATTTGTGACTCAGCGAATAGTCCTTGCATTAATCTATCATCAAAATAAATGAATGATTTTTATTAAATTACCACTTTACATAAATATACTCAATTTTCTACATAAATAAGCTTACTGGTGTGTTATTTTCAAGTGTGCGTTTGTCAATTGAACTATGTATTTTATCTCGCACTAATTTATTTTAAATCAAATGTCTTTTTTATTAGCTATGCACAAAAGCTTGAGATTCTATTCAATTGACTCATTTCATTGTTATAGGAAAGCATTAACCGAAAACGCGAAAAAGCATAACATCATTTAATACCGTCGAGATAGTCACTCGTTGTGGGTTGAGCAAAAACCTTTGTGAAATAGAAATTATAAAAAAATATATATCTTGTTTATCAATTACACTCTGTAACATTGACAATCATTAATATTAGTCAATAAATTAGGCAAATAATAAATTTATATTTTCATATCCAAAAACAGTACATACATAATATATTCTCATATTCAAAAACAATACATATATTTTCATATTCAAAAACAATACATATATTTTCATATTCAAAAACAAAACATATATTTTCATATTCAAAAACAATACTTACATATATTTTCATATTCCATAACAATACAATATTCAGTTGGTGCCGACCACTAACGACAAGGAATCAATTGTAAACCGCTTGTAATTATCTAGATAAGTTAATCTTACAGTCAACTTGTTACTAACAATTACCCTTTGACTGGAAAAAAAATTTTTTTCGGGCATGTTTTAAAATTTAAAAAAATCATTATTAAATTGGTTTTTCTAATCATAATTAATAATTATTTTGGATGGTGCCGTGTTGCGTTAAATAAATTCAAGTTAATCATTATTCGAATATAAAAATATTGTTTCAGTACAATTTATTTTCCGGTCAAAGAGTAATCGTGGAAAAACTTCATAAAATATTGTTTTGTCTCCACTCTGTAGTGCAGTGCTATTTGCAACGCATTGTACATAATAGTAAACAAAAAAAAAACATTCAGTAGGTAGTAAATTACACTCTGTATCTAATAAAAACAATTGTAGATTTCTGTCGTAAATTAATGTTTTTTTTAAATCAGTGTTTTATTAATATCTCTCACTATTCCTATAATCACTATTTCTAGTTATTTTATCGTCCCTCTTATATATTAAATTATTATGCAACAGGTCTACGTCACGAATACGTTGCTGCGCATCACCACCGGTCCCCATACATATTCTATATAAGGCTTATATTATGAGAAGTCATTTCGAACTCGGCAGCAGTGCTGCCGCAGCAAACCAGTGACTCGTCAGTGAAATTGACTTTACATTGCCGTCTAATTAAAAATGACATTTTTTTCAAATATATTTATTTTTATTTAGATAGGTATCGCATACCAAATTTAAAAAAAAAAAAAATTAAAGTGTTATATTACTTCTTGTGATTAGGTATCCTTTCATCTAAGTAGTAAGTACGGATTATCCGTGTAGTGTAACAAAGTACTAGGCTAGCATAAGCTTGTAGGAGGTTGTTATAAAAGTATATACATAATTTTATAAATCTCTTGCACGCTTCTGTTATCCTAGTTATATCGCGGGCTTCGTCGATACATAATATAATACAGTACTTACTAGGATAAGAGAAGCGTGCAAGAGATTTCTCGCTCGATCGCGGGCTTATTATCATATGAACGTGGATATCCGATATAATATAGTACTAGGATAACAGAAGCGTGCAAGAGATTTCTCGCTTGATGGCGGGCTTATTGACATATGACAATAACCACCACAGGACGTAGATCCGTTGCATAATAATTTTATATGTGTACAAGCCTCGAAAGTTTAAAAGAGTTTGTCTCTCTTTTATGCAAATGTGTGCACTGTGCAGTTACATGTAGCGTTGTGAGGTTCACGACACGAGTGGACTTGTGTAATAGTAGGTACATAATGATATAAGTGCGGTGTTGATACGGGACTCGACATAAAGGGAGTAAATCATCTATTAGCCGAGGCGATATTGCTACAAGAAAGCAGAGGCTGTAATTTTCAAAGCACACGTATGTCGTACGGCGTTTTATAACATATTTGCGAAGAAATAAATAAAACTCGGGCTTTCTTAGAAAAAACAATACAGCGAAAAGAAAGAGCGCGCGGAATTATTTTTACTTGTCACATGCGCGCGCATCAGCGCTTTTTTTTAAGGCAAAGGCACAAAATCTGCCAGTAGTACTAATAAAGTAAATTAATATTTTTGTGTTTTATTACAGATAAATGGTTGTAATTTATGGTCTAAATTAATTAAATGTTTATTTTATATATATAATAATTATTTTATCTCCCAAAGTTAATTTTATTCATAAAATGTTGACCACTTTTCTGCCATAAAAACTCTTTACTAAGATTTAAAAAAGTACGTTCGTTTTAGACGTAGCATCTTGATTATTATTCTGCGATCTTGATAAACCGTGCGTTTTACATTACATTACCGCACAAGTGCGTAATGAGATACATTACGACACTGAAATTGGTGAAATAAGAACCTTTACGAGCAAATGTGTTATAAAACTAGTTTTTAAAATCGATTACGCGCGCCTAAATGGTGGTCGTCCAACCCATAGAGGACATGAAATAAAATATCAGAATGATATATTACTTTTTTATTAGTTTGTCATATTAACTACGCATACAAAAGGAGGTACATTGCTTTGTGTTCAATCCTTGCATTGGATATAATCTCAACTTCATAACCTATTTAACAATATTTAGAGATAGACCTAATACCACAGCACGAGCTATGTCACAAAACACGACACAAAATATGATCACTCATGATTTGAATATGACATGTCAAGTTGTTTTCTCACATACGCCAGTGAACGGCACATGGTGTTTGTATAACTATCCGTTATCAAGGCAACTGCTATTCCTATTAATAAAATATAAATTATTTCAACTTGCTACTGAAGAACTATAGCGGCACTTTATTTTTTATATTTTTTTTTATTTTTACGTTTGTAAGGTGACTGAATTACAGAATAGATAACTAAGATTAATTTAGAGAGTAGGTTACGCTGCAAGGCAATAAACTAGTGTCAAGATGTCACATTCGATTTTTCAAAAAAGTTTACGAAAAATTATCTAAAACAAATTTAACCCGTTGGTGGTTGGAGGCGTTAGCGGACAAAATCCGCTAACGCCACCATAGCTCGCTAATGAAAATCAGCTTTATTGTTAAAATAATATGAACCCATTTTCAATTGACGATTGGTTATAAAAATAATTGAAGACTGTCTGTGTTAAAGCATAGGTACCCTTGCAGCCTACACCAACTCAAATAAATTAAAAAAACGGTATATATATGCAAGTGCAGTTATAGCAACAATATAATAAAAATTAAAGCTTTAAAATAGCGAACACAGTTCATAATTATACAAGATTCTTATTCAAGATTATTTAAAATAATTATATTTCTATTCAAGTAGTAAAAGTGTACAAATAAGAAAATATTAGACCATTATTCTTATTAAAACCATTGTCCCATTAAGCTCCAGTTCTAGGCCTCCAAATTAGTAAAGAGCTCAAATGCATATATTTAAGATACAGTTTACAAAATGATAACCGCACCTATTGACCATGGTGGTGTGTTCAACCAAAAATATTGTTCAGTACATTGGGCAACATGACAGTATGTGATTTAGATCGGTTTATTCCCATCCAGTCATACCCAAACCTGTAACACCGTTACTCGTTGGGAAAAAGAATTCCCAACATGTCACACTGTTACTCAATGTTCCCATCATGTCACACTGTTACTGAATGCAATTTTTCTCCCAGCCAGTAAGTAACACTGGCACTTACTGGATGGGACAAAATTTCATCGAGTGACACTGTGTCTCTTTGGGAAAAGAAAACATTTTATATTTTTATCGAGCTACACTATTTTATTTTATTAGGTATATTATTAATATATTATTATTAGTGATTGATATTTTTACCCGACTGTCAGGACGGGTATTGTTTATAGAGAGTTGTTACGGTTGAACGCAAAATATTTTCATAAAATGTATCTCAAATATATGTATGTGAGCTTAAATCCATTTTGGTCTGCAATGGCCGAACTCAAGAATTTTTAAGAAAACTATTGCTATTTGCTTATGTAGGCATATATAGTTCAATTCAAACTTAATGGCGGCTCGGATATTAGCTGCTGCGGCGTGAAGCGTTGTACTCTCTCACACAGACCCGCGCGGCGCTTGTCATACTAATGCTGATACCCAATTTTGTGTTCTACGCATCCTCTCGCGCGATTATCCGAGCCGCCATTAAGTTTGAATCATACTGTACCAATTAAGACCATTGCACGTCAAAGAAAAGTGTTTCCTGACAATACAGTCTTTAAAACTATTATTGTTAATATCATTAAAATGTTGGTGTTGAAGACATGAATTATTAATTAAATTACTCGTGAAATTTTATGACAATTAACCTTTTAGCCACCAAAGCAAGCAAACGAAATAAGAGCACATGTTGTTTAGAAAGTTTGTCTAGTTACTAATAGCGGCCAAAAGGTAAATTTTAAAACTGCATATGCTAATGAAAATAAAGATACTGGTCAAACTTTTTACTATTGTACTAATATTCCAAATGGACGAAGACGTTTGACATATTATTATATTTATGCATGTCGCACCAAAGAATACCGAAGCTCGCTTATAATATTAATATGATATGAATATACAACAAAATGCGTTTATTTAGTCCTGCGAATGTTATACCCGACTGAATAAAAAAGTTATGTGGTCAGGTAATATCGTCAGCAGGACTAAAAAACCCACGAGAATTTATTTAATAATATTTTAGCGAAGCTTTCACGTACCAACTGGCACAGATTTATATAACATGAGCATTCCAACGCCATGTCGACTTGGTGATAATTTAACTATATTACCTTAAATTCAAATATTTAGGAAGACTAATTCACAAAGAGCCAAATTCTTGCAGAATAACTTTGAATATTTGACTGTCAGAACAAAATTTAAGACTGCCACGACCGTCATTTTGTCATGCAATAACGCCGCATTCAGTTTCATGTAAATTCTCATTTTGTGCCACGCCGGCGCAAAATTAGTTGTCAAAAGCCCGTGCGTGGCGTGTATCTATAAAAATAAAGGCAATACTCGGTGTCTATAAAATAAATAACTAATATACAAAAAGTAATAATCTATAAGAAAAAGTTGTTATATAGGATTACATTTCTAAAAGTATGTAAGACAATGAAAATTACAAAAATGGACCAAGCCGACGCCTTCACTTTATACAGTCTTCGTATAAAAACTTTTAGCAACTGTATTTGAAATCTTTAACAAAGCGGTTGTGGGATTTCCCTTAACCACAACTAAATCGATAAAAACTCGCGCACTTAACTCAA
Source organism: Laspeyria flexula (assembly GCA_905147015.1). NCBI lineage: Eukaryota > Metazoa > Arthropoda > Insecta > Lepidoptera > Erebidae > Laspeyria > Laspeyria flexula. Next base: position 3,373,959 of record LR989949.1, on the reverse strand, counting down.
CCTCATAAGGTTAGATAAGTTCATAAGGTTCATACTTGGTCACTGCGACTACTGATATTTCTCCTGAGTGCCTAGTGCTAGTGGCAATCGCGATCTGGACAACATAAAGTTTTTTTTTATATGGAGAAATTGTATATCTCAATAATGTCACAGATGGCGTCTAAAAATATATTTTCTGTGGAACACCCAGGTGGACAACGGGAAAAAACAAATTCCCGTAGTCCACCTAGATGAACTAGGCAGATGGACCACAGGCAATAGAGGATTCTTACTTCATATAAATTGTATTTTACGTTGTCACGGTCGAACGCGTTTGGCCTCTCGCAAGAACTCGTACTAGGCTATGTTCATTTTTATCTAGTGAGCGAGATTCCTAGTAACTCACACAGTACATTAGCTACGAAATAATCACACACAACCGGTAGTGGCCGCCCTAGACGAACATACACTTACGTATATGTGATATATTAAAAAGGACTTAGTTTATAGCTCTTATGACACTCCTGATATGTCTGGATCAAACTTTAAGTGTTCATCTACCTCCTATTCACAACATTTGACGTTTGTATACCCATCGATAAAATCTAGAAACAGTAATAGAGTTGCTATAAGTTTTTACACTAACCCTTACACGATAACATACCCTTTGCATACAAAAATATATATCGAAATGTACACATATTATATCTATGCTAAAATTTACACATATAGGTACTAATATTGCTTCTGTTTTGTTTAAGGCAAATTTGCAAGCAAAGTCGGGTTGAGAAACAAATTATATATGGATATAAATATTCTCTGTATTCAGATACAAAGTTTCCGAACCTCAGAACTACTATCTATATCGGATAGAAATTAGATACTTTATAATAAAAGTCAAGATGACTCATACTAGTTACAAGTATACAGAACGGAGAACAAGGCGTGAAATATGTTATCCATAGATTGCTTTACCGGGTTTGGGTATAGTTATCTGTGGTACGTCAAATCGAGTTGAAACGCTTTGAACAGAGGATTGCATTGGCAGCTGGCAGGATATCAAAGTGTCCCGTCAACTCGCAATACCATACTGGCCCGCAAGGTGTTTCTTCATGCTTCGCTTGAAGGATCCCATATTGTAGGAAGAAGGAAAGACATGTGCCGGCAGCACGTTCCAATTCTGATCGTACGGCATACCTAGATAAGATTTTTCTATATTTATAAAATATAGGTTCGTGTTACTTGGGACCTCACATAATTGGCGAATTGTAGATTGGACACCCTATGGAGATTAAAAGCGTGACTCAATCAATCGTGTGTATCAATCTATATATAATTTGTTTACCCTTCCGAATAAACTATGTGTATCATAGTCACAACCATAGAAACAATGTGTTTTTAAAATATTTGGCAGTTGTACAAATCACAATGTTCTATGATATATAACTGTATAACACCCGGTTTCTGAACCATCAAATAAAAAACAATAGAACTAGTTTATTCAACAACTGTCATTTTTAATTTGTTTAAGTTATATTTTATTCTAAATTTATCTTTTATTTGACTGTTCAGAAACCGGACATTGATAAGTACTGTTGCATTTATCATACTCTTGGGGTCGCCCGCGACTTTGTTCTTAGCTGACGTTATTTACTTATAAACTATGGTCAGCACCAAATCTATTTAATGAAAGTGTTAACACTCTTTTCAGGTAAAAATTACTACGCAGTCACTCAATTAAATATTTAGTACGTCACACTAAACGACTTATGTAACGTATTTACAGATATTCAGAATTTTTTCCCTGGTATAACATTTCAATTAATATCCTTTCATTAACGCCATTTGAACGCCACGTCTATACACGTAAAATGAAAATGTGCTCACCACGCCAATGACGGCATGGCACGTCAAAAAATACAGTACTATTTTAAAAGCTTGGCGCACAGGGCACGGCGATACCGATTTGACGTGGCGCTCAAAAAGGTTAAATGTTTTTGAAAATAATTTATAAATTACAGCTTTATAAGTCTAGTAGGCTTTTGTTTAGTCAGTAAGTGAATGAATTTGTATCGCGTATATACGAAATTATTATACGCAATTAAGGTATTCCTTAAATATATTAAACTATATCTATAATCTATTCAACATCAAAACTGTAAGAAATTAATACATTAAAATGCGTTATGTATTTACAAAATCATATTTTATTGGTTATTTCTAGTGTAGGTATATTTATTTTCTATGTCACGATACGGCGTGATAAATGCAACAGAATGTGCTAAGCGAAAAAACTATCTCGCTCTGTTTAAATATATTAACTTTGTAGTCAATTTTGGACAAATTGTAGACAAATGTTCGTGAAGTGATAATATTATGGATTGATAAAACAAATTATTCATTTATTTATTTAGGATCTTTTATAGAAAATACACTTTATCAACATTAATCGCCAAACTCACCACAAAAATGAAAATGCTTTAGTCAAAACAAAAAGATTATAATTTCATATTTCCATTAATCAGATGTTTTCGACGGAAGCGGTCAAAAGGTTATCTTCAAAATCACGCACAAAAATAAAATTATGCTTTTCTGCCCATATTGTATTATTTATTTCCTTTTGTGTAAAATGTATAAAGAAAATATTTATTTATTTCATTGTAAATCTGCGAATTGCATAATTACGCAGCTGTTTTCTAAATCATAACTTGGATCATGGACGTAAAAAAAAAGGCGGACGCCGTCTCATTAAACAATAGCTGAAGCACCCAATAGTAAGTCAGCGTGCTTATACAGACAAGCCAGCACGCACACATTCACACCATAGTAAGTCTACCATCGGCCATTACGCTCCGAACAACGCCCGCGTCGTGTTTTCTGTCGACTTTGATTATAACAATTTAAGGATGCCGTCATGTGTGGTGAAAAGTTGCCAAAACCATAGTGGTTCAATAAAAAAAGTCAGGGAATCACTTTTCATAGGTAAGTGTGTACATCAATATATCAATTCTTGCTTATTTCTCGATTTTACGTTAATTAATATAATAAATCACGAAACCAAACAGTGTTGCCAGTATTTCAATTCGCAAATTACTTTAAATGTGGGAGATTTCTATTTTTTATGTTACTATTTAACGTTATTATGTATTATTTCACATTTTACAGATTTCCCTCAGCAAATGATTCATGGAAAAATGATTGGATAAAAATAATACGGGAGTGTAGAAATGAACATAATTGGAATCCATCGAAGAGTACTGCAATCTGCAGTAAACATTTTGAAGAGAATGATTTGTACACAACTAGCCGAAAAATACCTAAACATTCGCTTTCACCACATATTTAAATTGGAAGGGATTAATAGATGTGTTGATAGTAAAAGACAAGTCTATAAAAATTTGAACCAACAAAAGGGATTGTCAGACTAACGTAACATTATAAGCTGTATATTCATTTTTTTTTATATATAAATTACATTTTTAAATGATATAAAAAAATAAAAATATTTAATGTGTTTTATTTATGATACCTTTACTTAAATGATATACGTCACAAAAACATAATAAGACATGCATGATCTTATTGAAATATTCTTTAAAAATTGGGTAATTTTCCTTCATCTTCCATCCCTTTACATACGCACACAAGAGTTACGCTGCCGCCATTGTGGTGCTTCAATTGTTTCCCAGTGAAGTTCCGTCCGCCTTTTTTTTTACGTCCATGACTTGGATGTCATTAATAGCATATTGGGGCTTTGTAATAATGTGGTGAGACTTTTATAGTCTGTATCACTTTTGTATCTGTTTATGGTAATAAGCACTATGATTCTGTTCTATGGCAAAAAATATGGAGGAAAAAGTAGTGAATATGTAAGTCTAGTGATTGTAAGATATAAATGAAGATTGAAGAGATATGTGGGACTTTTACTCTGCTACATAATATCCTAAAAGGTTATGAGCATTCACACGTAGTCCCGTATTAAAAAAGAAACTGTTCAATATCACAGAAAAATATGGCGTCATCTGCAGAAAGTATTCCCATATTCAAACCACTAAACCAGAGGCATTTAACACGTGGTTGTTCAGAATAAAATGCATATTAGATGAAAAAGGACTTCAAGAATTATTAGATATAGATGAAAAATCCCTAAATAGTGACGCGACACACATTATTATTAAGAAAAGATTTTTTAAGAGATTTTTTAAGAAGATTTATTAAGAGGCGATTATTATTAAGAAAAGATGCAAAGGCTAAATGCGTCATTGTACAATGCCTAGATGACAAATATATTAATATGGTGAAAGACGCGAAGATTGCAAGACAAATGATAGAAATTCTTCAAAACCAGTATCAAAGAAAAAGTATCATAACCAAAATAAATTTATGAAGAAAATTAATTTCCATAAAATGCACAGAAAGTGAAAAACTTGAAGATTACGTTTTAAATTTCGATAATATTATAACAGACCTAGAATGCGCTGAATGTAAAATCGAGAACATTGACAAAATTTGTTATCTAATGACTGGTTTACCTCAAAAATATGATTCAGTGATAACAGCAATAGAAACTTTACAAGGTGATTGTACACTTGATTATGTATAATCTCGATTACTAGATGAAGATATATAATTATTGGCCAAAAATGGTGAAGTTCCTCAAGAATCAGCATTCAAAATAATTTGTTATAATTGTAAAAAAGAAGGTCATAAAGCGAAGCAGTGCAGAAATAATAATTTTCATAACGATGGTCGAGGTTAACAAACAAGAGGAAATTATAGAAACAGAGGTCAATGTAGAAAAAATCACAAAGAGAGTGAAAGACCAGAATCATTCATTGCTTTAAATGCAATAGAAGACAGCAACTACAATCAATTCATATTAGATTCAGGTGCTTCTGAACACTATGTAAGAGAAGAATTAGAAGAATACATGTATACCGTTGAAAAATTAAACAGAGATGTGAAAATATATATAGCAAATAATGACATGTTAGTGGCAAAAAAAGAGAGGAATTTTAAAAGTCAAATACCAAGAACATATTATAGAAATTCCAGCTTTAATAGTTAAAGGTATAAAACATAACCTATTATCTTTAAAGAAATTAACCGAGAAATACTATTCTATTTTTATAAATAAACAGAAATTCCAAATAAAAAATGCATGAATGACTCTAACAGCTCAAGAACAAAATAATTTATACATGTTGAAATTAATTATTATAAAAATAGTGAAGAAAAAGCATATATAACAGAAAAAGAAAAAGCAGAATTATGGCATAAAAGAATGAGACATTTAAATACAGGAGGAATGAGAATCTTAAAATTACCAATCAATAATGAACCATGTTCACAGTGTATTGAAAGCAAAGCGACAAGACCAACTTTTAATAGAAATGAAAGAAAAACTACAATGACCGGAGAATTAATACATACTGACTTGAACGGGCCGCATCAGCCTACTCGAGAAGGTTACAGGTATTTTCAGGTCATAATAGATGATTATTCTCATTTTACCATGGTTAAATTATTAAAATATAAAAATGAAAGTGAACAAAATTTAATAGAATACATAAAAGAACTATATACACAGCATAATAATAAAACAAAAAGAATTCGATTAGATAATGGAGGTGAATTTACATCCAACAGATTTAAAAATTGGTGCAAAAATAAAGGTATACAATTGGAATATTCACAGCCAGAACAAAATTTGCTGACACAAATCTTCCCAAACAGTTATGGAGACATGCAGTACTAGCATCAGCATATGAATTAAATAGTAGTCCTATAGTGGCACTAAATGGTAACATACCAGCAAAAATTTGGTATGGGTACTTAGATTTGAAAAAGTTGAATGTTTTTGGGATGTCAAGCAATTATACATACCAAAATTAAATAAACTGAATCCAAGAGCCAAAGAAAAGATCTTTATTGGGTATGCTCAAAATGGCTATAAATTATGGGATGCCGAAACTGAAGAAGTAGAAATATCAAGAGATGTAATATTTAATGAAAAGAAATATAACTATGAACAAAACCGTCATATTTATAAAGGTGAACAACAAAAAGAAAATATGAAAATATACTATGATAAAGAAAGTGAGAATATTGACGAAATAAATACTGAAACTATTGAACAAAGGAAAGAAAAAGATACAAAAGAGGAAATTAATGAGGGAAAGTTGATATATACAGATGCAGAAGAAGAAGAAGATACTACAAATATACAAGATGATGTAAAAACTTCAATATATGGAAGAAAGATAAAAAAACCCTCATGTATGAAAGATTATGATACATCTATAAACACAGAATTTAATAATATTGCTTATTGTATGCTAATGCAACCAGAAGAATCGCTATCATATGAAGAGGTAATCCAAGACTAAGATTGGCAAATAGCAATTAAAAAAGAAATAAATGCTCTAGAGAAGATGAACACATGGACACTAACAGAACTCCCTAATAACAAGAAAGCTATTGATACTAGATGGGTTTTCCAACTGCATTTTTAAATGGTAAATTGGACAGGGAAATATATATAAAAATTCCACAAGGTGTAAGAAAATAAATTAATAAAGTATTGAAATTACATAAGGGACTCTACGGACTGAAAGAAAGTCCAAAATGTTGGAACAGAAGATTTGATCAATTTGCTCAAAAGAAAGGCCTACAGAGATCATTAAACAATTTTTGTTTATATACTGGAAAAGATATATATATGATAGTGTTTGTGCACAATATACTTATTACAGGAAAAGAAAAAGAGTTGACAGGATTAACAGAAAAACTAAAGAAAGAATTTAATGCAAAAGACATGGGTGAAGTAAAAAAAAAGGAAGATATTGTAAAAATTACACAAGGAAATCAGATACATAAAATGTTGAATAAATTTAACATGCAAAGTGTAATACTTACACTTTTATAGTCTGTATCACTTTTATATCGTTTATGGTAATAAGCACTATGATTCTGTTCTATGGCAAAAAATATGGAGAAAAAGTAGTGAATATATAATGTCTAGTGATTGTAAGATATAAATGAAGATTGAAGAGATACATGGGACTTTACTCTGCTACATAATTATCATAACTTCCTGAAAATTTGCTCATTTTCATTTGTCGTCTGTCGGCAATCAAAATCTGTTTAACCTTGTGATCAATTATTTCTTGCAGTCTTTGTTTGCAATTTATCCAAAATTGGTAAATATAATATAAACTATTATCATTTATGTATTTAGGGTTTTCAACGTGTATTAACATCACCAATGCAAGACGGTTTCATTGTTTTTAAGTGATAATTAGAATCAAAGCCTTATAACCCAATAAATACCACTGGGATCTTAATAACTAACAAAAACAATTCCCATCTCGCTCTATACGAAGAATCTTTTCGACAGCTGTCAAATCTGGCAGCCCTGACAACGAGTGTCATTGTGTCAGGCAAGCGAGATAGCAAGCCGATTACTTTAATATTTCTTTATAAACGCATGACACTAACAACCAGACTAATAGAAAAATTTATATGTATATAACAATATTCGTAACGTCTACCTACACCAAGAAATTTCAATAAATATTTGCACAACTATATTTTTTTATAAAAAATTGCCATGACTATTTGTAGACAAACCATGCTAAGTAAAAACGACGCACACGCATAAATCGCGGCACAAACACATGTAATTCTTCAAACATAAGATGCATTTTCCCTGAGTTTGCCATGCAGTTGCATCGTTACTTCTTAGCACAGCAGAATATTGAATATTTATATATGAACTGTATATTTTTGTCACTACAGAATGTCGACTCGTATCAATTTCATCTTCATGTTGTCTAAAACTTTACACAATGTATCCATTAAATTCATCGTATCAGCTCAGACAACTTTGGAAACAAAAGTGCCCGTTGACGATAAAAGGCTTAACATAGCTGGCGAAATGTGGGTGTAACCTACCTCTGCCTACCCCTTTGGGGAATATCAGAAAATGAAACGATTTAGCTCCTTCCTGTAGTACTAAACTCAGAATTATACAATTTATATAAAACATTCGATATATGTATTATAAATCTCAAATAGCGTTTATAAATGCTTTAACTATACCTAAGGGTAAGAGACTATACAATAAAAAAATATTTCCATGTAACTCATTTGGCATATCTAGCACATATTGAGGCCCAACGGTGTGGGTGTTAACTATGTGACCAATCGCCACGTACATAGGTACCAGACAGGTAAAAAAAGATCAATTAATAATAAAGCTTTCCCATAGAGGCTTAATATGTGTTAATTATTTAAAGAAAGAAACTGTACCAATTTATATTTTTAACCAATTGACCACTAAACTTAACATTGTTGGACAATGAAAATGTTAACTATTATGCAATAAAATCACATTTTCCCCATTATCTAATTTAGAATTGTCCGTAATTATGACAGAAGCGGCCAAAAGGTTAAATTTGTGTTTCGAATCAGGATTATACTTCTGAATAATTTTGTATCCTTTTTTTTAATATCTTACAATAAATATATCAAAATATATATTTATTTTATTTTATAAAAATGTTTTTGTGGCCTTAACCCTCTGAGCTCTAAGGATACTACTATTATATATATTTTACCGGTACAGTTCCTCACTTGCATGAATACAGTAAAAAAAAAATTTTACAGACTGTATTAGTGATACTAAATTGAAACTAAACTTAATAAAATTATATCTAAAAATAGCAGCAAAGTCCAGTCGACGTCAAGTTTGTTCTAAATAAAATTAAAAAAAATTAACTATATACTGGTTGTGACGTAATTTGCCGCGACAGGAATAGAAGCCTTTTGACAAAGACACCTAGCCCTTATTTACACAAATGTTATATGTATTTAACAATACGTAGGCAAAATATCGTCACACGAAACCTTACCGTGTATGAAGAAACACGAAGAGGAAACTAACCACATTTTATAGATGGTAACGTATATAAAGCTTGGAAAGGAAATGCTGCCTAAAGAAAAGTATATTTCTATAATAAACATAAAAAATCGCATACAATAAAATTTACTAAAACGCTATGGATATTGTGACAACTATGAGTATACTATGTATACACGTCTGGAAAATCAGAAAACAAAATCGTAACATAGACCTTAGCTAAATAAATACAACATGATTTTCTAATAAAATTTTCGAACATGCTAAACAGAGCTATTTTGATGTGTGGCTCTATAGACCTCGTGTTTCATACACACGTATATATAAAACTATTACGCGAGTTTGAGACCGGCTTGGTTCAGAGTTTCCATAGACGCTTTAATCGCCGACACTGCCACCGGCACTTCGCCTCCTGGAATACATTATAAATAGAAATTAACCCTTTGACCATTACACTACAGAATTAACTTTACTCTTTAGAAGTTATAGCATAGATTGCATTTTTTAGTAACGCATCTATTTTGCTCATGACTATGCGGTCAGGTCAACCTTTTGCCCACTAAGATTACTGAACACATCTCATAATAGCAAATTTGTATTTGTGAGCTAATAATAATAATATGATATCATATTTTTCACATATTCACATAGTGCCATCTAGTCCCAAATTAAGCAATTGTTAATTTTATAACTACGGCTACTTATCAACTGATATCCTACTTAAATACATTTTACTTTGCAAATACATACATATCATAGATAAATTACACCCAGACACAGAACAAACAATCACATGCTCACCACACAAGGATTTGTCCTGGGTGTGATTAAGTGGGAAAAAGCCCACGACTTCCGGCTTAGCAGTCAGTCAGTCTTAGTTAGTTCTTAATGTCCGTGATGTGCCCTTTTAAACGTTATGAATTCATAAGGTTTATCAAAAGATACTAAAAGATTAATATCTAATAAATAAATGTAATAAATAATCCATGGTTTTTTTAAACTAATCCATTTTTTCTATTCATAAGAACCTTCCTCGGACTTTAGCGAATATTATTTAGTGAATTTGGTGGAGCTGTTTTTGAATCTAGCGGTTAGTACCACATACAGTAATGTTAATGTTTAATTATATAGACAGTGTCCCTATGTTTCGATAGTATATTCTTTAGCTTTGAATGTATATCTACCTATCAGCAGCCATGAGCGCCTGGTGCGCGTCCCGTTGTGCCGAGACTTGCACTAATTCCGCCACTGTAGCCGCTTGTTGCTCCGCTATAACAAACAATATTAATCTTTAGAATACTAAATATTTAAATTACAAATCTGAAAATTTTAAACCTTCCCTTATTTAAATAACAATAGGTCACATTTTCATTTCAGTGACGTCAATTCACATTCACTTTGGCGATCGAAATGTTATCAAAATTACTTAAAATTATACAATTCCCAGGATTTATTTTGAGTCTCTTATGTGTCCAACCTACAATACAATTAAAATTGAAACGGTTGATATATTTCTGTTTAGTTTGTAATGAGTGTAATCGTATGGTACTAGAATTATTATGATCATATATTCGTAGATACACGTCTTTTAAGTGAAGTGAGATATGCATAGTATTTTAGTTATAATTGTTTTTTTTATAAGTTTTCGGCGCCCGACATGGCGATTAAAAACATGTGGTAAAAGTGAGTATACGTATATCTAAGAACAATATGTAATGATGCAACAAAAAAGGCTAGCAATGGAGCAATGGAATGCAGTGAACGTATTACTGATGCGTTTTACCAGACAGTGGCCTTGTTAATCTCCGTTCCAGCCTTGCTAGACGTCTTGCGGCTGGTTCATCCCGCGGCTCTTCTCTTGCCCGACGCTGTGCGACAAGCCTCGCCCAGCGAGCTTCGAACCATAGCTGCATAGCGTCTCTCTCGTCGACATCAATGGCCCCAGCACTTGGACCTGTTAGTTGGTTTATGTGTGGGTATGTTATGATGTTATTCATGTAATGAAATAACGGTAATGTTACGTATAACGTTATGGTATTATTTTACGGATGTTAATTTCTCCGTTAATTTAACTACATGATTGTACTAAGATAAGTTTGTCGACTGTCTGCTAACGCTGGAGTTTCTATTTACTGTAAAGGTTTGACGGAAAGCAGTAGTCACAATGTTATCTTATTGTAAATAGCCGCATGCTTAGTAAAGCTCTATTAATGATAGTTGAATGTAATGAAAGGTTTTTGGTAACGTTGAAAGTAGTTGCTATTTGTTTCAACCATCGCATGCATATTTCGGGGGACAACATTGCATAAAAAAAAACAAGTAATGTTTGCAATGTTCCATTATATTTTTTGATGGGCTGCTGTTCGATGCAGTTGGTGTAGTATGTTTGTTCATATTAAATATCAAAGCATTTCTGTAGTGCAATGCGGCGCCTTTAGACTTTCTGACGTTGTTGTAGCTTCTCTAACCTAATGCATACATTTACATTGGTATGGATGGATCCACAATGTATAAAAATCTTATTATATTTAGATAAACAGAGTGGACGAAAGCGATCTATGAACTAACTACCAAGCATGTAGGCAAATGGAATCGAATGTATGTTTCTAATTAAAATTGTTTCAAGTTAAATTTCATACTGTCTCATCTTTCGTATAAGAGCTAGTATGAAATTTGCTTTGTATGTGAACTTATTGGGTTGAGCCTAGTACAAGTTAATGCTAGCTTAAATAATATGATATGATTGTTGTTATTGTATCAGAGTTGTGTAATTTGTAGTGTATTATTACCTACATGTTTTTAAAAATTTAACGATGCTATTACATATGAAAACCTAAGCTTTTCGTTGCTACGATTCGAAAGCACGACTAGGACATCGGATTAGATTTAATATAAGGTGACAACACCAAATTTGTAACCATTAATGTCCCACTACTGTGCTCGGGTCTCCTCTCCACTCCACACACGCTGGCCTAGTGCGGGTTGGTGGATCAGACATACCCTAAGAATTTCTTCTAGGGATTGTGGGTTACCTCACGATGATTTCCTTCACCTTTAGCAGATGGTAAGTCACTCGCCTAGTACATATAAAGTCCACAAAGTGAAATCCACATTGGTACTGCCACTCGGAATCGAATGATTTGCCTGCATTTATCCATTCGGCCACTATCAATTATATATCATTATCAGCTTAATACAAAGTCTACATTAACTCACCTGGTACTCTATGATGTGATCGATGTTCCACTGGGGGACGATAGCTGGCAGGTGGTGGGGGAACTGGAGGAGCCTCTTGTAAGGCCCCTGTTGACTTGTGCGCGTTTGTTAAAGGCTGCTGAGGCTCCTGTGAAATGAGAACCTCAGTCAGCTGTAATTTAGTGCCATATAAGTGATCGTTTTACCCAGAGAAGATACGACACTTATTAAGAATTAAACTTTTAATAAAATTACATAGTCGAAGTTATTATGTACAGTAGAATACAATCATAAAAATATTATCTAAGAAAGTAATATACGAATTAGAAAGTACAGTGAAAATTGATCTTTACTGACAGACTTTTAGAGGATAATTTATCTTCTACATAATAGCTTTATAGCAAAATTCTTTAGCTTAAGGGACATAAACGTAGGATTTCTATGGAGGTTGACGATCTTAGCAGAAGAAATTTTGAACTTTTTTTACATACAGCATAGCCATTCATACAAGCGGCTCAGTTATAAGGCGCATTATAATTTTTAACGTTCGTATATAATATTAAATTTTGGAAAAGTAAAGGTTGTATATAGAATAAATTCTGTTATTTCTATTTTTTCTCTAGGCTAACCCAGAGAAAAAAAAAGGAATAAAATATTGATGTTTGGGTCCTCCAGACCTAAATATTCACGGGAGCCTTTTTAAAAAGTTATACAATTTGAATAAAATATAATAATACGCCTAATAAATATTGCGAAGCGCCAATCATGCACATTCATTTATATACATACGAATCTGTATCTCGCCAATTGTTGAAACCAAAGACGGTATTGATGATGCCACAATGATTAGGTCAAAAAATACAAGTAACGTTATACCGAACAAACTATTTCGTTACAAATGACTGATTGATTGATTTAAAGTTTTAACGATATCTTCTTCTTATATAATGGCTTAAAGCACATCCTTATGTTGGAATTTATCAAGTCGCCTTAAAGGCTGCCAACGATATAAGTTAGATAATCTTGCTTTGGCTTGTAGTTTTTGATAAATGTAAAACAGTTTTCGGTACATATTTGACACTGTTAGGGGCTTTCAATTTAACTCTTGCAGCCGAAATGACACTATTTTGCATTTGCAAAATATTTAACCCATTTGTATCGTTAAATAATTATAATTTTTCGTAATAATTATGTCAAACTAACACACACGTATATTATAAGCTCAGATATTTGTATAAATTTACTCTGATCATTGTAGCAAAACACCCGTCGCCGCTTCGCGCAGAAGTAGAGCGTAAAGTAGGAAGCCCACAGACAACAATTCTTACAAAAAAGACCAGACAGATGATGCACAGAACGAATGGTTGACGTTGGATCAACAGAAAATATATAAAAATAAGAACTGTACATCTGAAACAGTTTTTTAACGTTATTAGCTATATGTAACGGTAGCTCACTAGTCATCCACTGAGGAGGAATTTAATTAAGTATGTTATTTTGTTATCAATCGAGATCAAATCTAAAAAGACCGCTACATAGAAAATATTCTTCTCTTCATTTCACTATAATGACAGATTTGTTTTACCAGTTAACGAAATAATTTTCAAGTAATTGGAATCTGCATATCTTATAAGTTATAAAGATTACTGGTTACTAGTAACCAGTAATCTTTATCATAATTGTAAATTTGGTAAACAATTTTCTTTCCTTCATGATATCTCATTACTCAAATAAATAAAGCATAACGAAATATTAAAGAAACCCCCTTTAACCGCATGCAAGCTAATTCAAAATATATACAACGAGAGATCCAACGTCAGTCGAAATAAGAACAACAGAGTGAAAATCTGGTGCACTATCAGTAACGGTACTATATTTCAATATTAACTTAGCTATTGTGTATCCTGGGTCAATAAGTTAACAAGTATCTATCTTTGTATTTATAACTCACAAAAAAGTTAATAGATAAGATAGATGTAAAGCATCCAAATTTATCAAGCTTTATTAAAAAACAATAATTACAAAAATATAGCTATATAATCTCAAACTCCAAGCAGATATGATAATATCACGATCCTACCTAGAACTATTTCCACACATCGCAATAACGTTATTAAAAACTAACCAAATAAAGTACCGTTATAACCGAAAAGAGACCAGATTAACACAACAATGACAGTGCACAAAGACGAAACATGCGACTCACATACGAGTTACGACATACAATACGGTATGCTTACGTGGCACTGCAGGGCCGGCTCCGAGACCCACTGAAATCACAACTGGTGTTAGTCTACTCAGGGTGCCCAGCTATCTAAATTTATATAGACTTGTTCTGTGGCGGGTTAAGTGGCGTATTCGTATAAGTGCGAAGAAATTAAGAAAATATATCAAGAGGTGATCTGTGTCCAACAGTGAACGTTCTACAGCTGATAAGATGATGATCATAGTTCTTATGAAAACAGTGTGAAATTATTAAAAAATCTTATATATTCATAACAATTTGGGTGTTACAAATTGTTACATACTTAATTATTACCATCGAAATCGTGTTAAAAATGATAAAGAACATGATGTGTGGTTCAGTTTGTGACACTTCACAAAGTGATATTAATGAACGCATTTAAGCACCGCAGTGACTGAACGACACAATTTCAATTTACAAATAGTGAGCGTTAAATTAATTTTATCTTATAATTAATATTTCGTTCATTCATCAATTTAATTAACAATCGGGATAGAATATTATGTCGGGATAGAACAGTAACTAGAGTCATATATGCCATGGCGTTCTGTAAGCCAAGATTTAATGCTTGTATGAAGATGAAAATTATCATGTATGTGAACTAAATGAAAATAAACTATTGAAGTAAAGAAAGAATAGTAGCCACTTAACCCGGCACTAAGCAAGTGCCAAAAAGTTAATTCCTCATCCGTGGTTGAACGCCAAATTGTGGACACCCTCTAATGTTATGACCAACCCTTGTTTTAATTCTACTTATTTTTTACAATATACACACGTATGGGCATGATTTATGAATGATTTGTTCAATAATAATAGCATTATCAATTTTGAACCATGGAGTAACGTCAATAAAGATTATTTTGGAATACTTCTTTGTAAAAATAACTAATTAGATATAAAATACTTTAATAAAACTTAGACTATAGTTGAAATGTGTGGAAGACCATGTATTTTAAACATAACAGTTAACACTCCTTTGCACACAAATTCATGTCGTTTTTGGCCGGTATTTTCTTATTATCATCTCCCATTGTACAAAGCACACAGTTAAATAATATTTATAAGACGCATTACAAAATTTGGCTCAAAACGTTAATGCTCTAATGAAATCTGTTTTAGATACAAATGTTTGTGGGGTGCTTCATGTTTATAAGAAGTACTGAGTCATTCTCATGACATGTATGTATGTATTGATTAAACGAGTATATTTCAATTGCTTTTGTGAACTAGTGTCAATAGATGAATGATATTGTAGCCACTGTTAGATGCTACTAATTTGTTACTTTACTCTAGGTAAGGCGGTTTTTTATACTAAACGTTAATCATAGAATAGCATTCATGCGAAAGTAACTATGTCTGTTTGTAGTAATTGCTTTTCGAAAATGTTTATGTTGTCGATCTGAATGGAAGCCCAATTTTTCTTTTTTAATCAGTAAAATATGTTTTATTAAACATTTCAGTGATTTTGCAAGTATTATTATGTAATTTATTTTTAAGTCATCGTCCAGTGGCCGCAACATAAAATGACAGTATTTAATTAAATAATCGACGAGTTAACATAACGCAGCAGTAAGCGTCTTACCTTATGTCTAGGGCCCAGGCGTCTATTGAGGTAATTGGAAATACTCTTCATAATACTCTTGCGTCGCGTCTCCCGCGCGAGCTCAGGGTCTGAGAAGGAGGAGGTAACCGGTAGAGGCATAAGCGGAGGTGCGGGGCGAGGCGGGGGCGGCGGGGCAGGCAGCGTCGGCGGTGGGGGCACGGGCGGAGGCACCGAGGGAGAAACCCGCGACCGTCGCGCGGATTTCCGCCCCGTGCGAGGGCCGCTCCCTAGCCTTTCTAATACCAGTCTTCGAACTACCTCAGTCTGCTCCTCCCTTTCACGTTTGATTTCCTGAACCTTGTCCATCGTGTTGTGCGCGTGCGTCGGCACAGGGCTCACGGGCGACAGTGAACCCGAGCTCAGGTTGATCGAGACGGACAACTCGAAACTGCGCGTCGGCGAGTCCGTGCTGCGTGACGTCGACCTGTTGAACGTCTCACTCGCCGACCGACAGATGGCAGGCGAGTACAACCTCAACGTACAGGGCCCCGAAAATGTTATCGTGGTTGGAAATTTACTCTTAGGCGTATCAGGTATCAATGGAGGTGAAACTTCGGAGTTTTCTGTTGTTTCTACAAATTTATCCTTTTCTAAAGGAGGCGAAATTTCTGATAAGCTCAAGGATTCTATTTTAGTTTCTATATTCGGTTGTGTGACTTCCTCTGGCTTTGGGCTCTCGATCTTTGGACTATCACTCTTGGGTATGCTCTCAGTGGTTGACTTGCTATCACTTGCAGTATTAGTATCGTTTTCAATATACTTCAAAAGCTGCGGAGCTTTTAAGTCACATGGTTCTGAATCTGCGTCTATATCTTCGATAGAATCCAAGTTAACCAGATTTGTGACGACACTGGTCTCCTGACTGACTGGTTTAAATACTGTTTCTGAAAAGCTTCTCTCTATGAAATTCATGGAGCGATCATTGCTAGGGGAGTAAGGATCGTAATCATTCTCCACTAGCTCCATATACCCTTCGTTTCTCGGTGTCGCGGGACTTTCTAGTGAAGGATCCTGGTCACCTTCATCCGCAAACTCGAAATGTTCTAACGCATTAGAATATACGACTGGTTCACTAGGGCTAGTACGACCGCATACATGTGAAGCGACCGCGGCTAAATTCTTAGCGTCATGCACCAACTTAGGGCCACTCAATGTTCTAGGATTCTTACTTCGTTTCCTTTCTTCCTTGTCGTCGAAGCCGCAGTCATCTAAAACGGCGCTTTCTGCTGCCCAATCTGAGAGCTCAGTTTCTGTGAGGGCAAGGGTAGTGGCATCTCTACATGACTCTGAGGATTCTGACTCAGCAGCCGCCATTATTGTGGTACCGGTAGCAGTTCCTGATGCCTTCTCATCTTCCGTACTATTAATCAACATTAAGCTATCTAATTGTATGAGTTCTCCTCCTTCGTCGTGTACCTCTACCCTTGGCACTGATTGATTAGGAGCAGTCTCCGTATGCGAAGAATCGTCGGATAAGGAATCTGATTCCAGGTCCGGTTCTTTCTCCTCTTTAGGCGGTTCTGTTCTCCAATTCTTGCATAAAGGAGAATCGCCTTTAGTTAATAGATCGACTGGTGCATCACTGCAAAGGTTCTTAATGATATCAGGCATTGGTTGAGTTTTCTTCTCTTCAGTGGCTAATTGGAAGGTGACAATCGGTTTCTGTGGTTGCGGCTGTTGGGAAGTGACCGCTGGATGTAACATCTTCTGGAACTCTGTTATAGTAGATCTGAAGGCTTCAAATTTGGTGTCGATTTGGGAGGTGGAGTCCGACTTTCTGACTGCAGGGGGTGACGGCTCGCCTAGAAGGTATCTCCGCTTCAATTCTAGGGCTCGCTTGGTCGCTAATCCTCCCGCTGATCGTGTTCTGCTGAGCGGATACTCTTGTGGCGGCGGTGGTGCGGGAGGTGTGGCCTCAGTAACAAGTATGGCAGGCGGGCAAGGTGCTGGGATGATTTCCTCCCGCGCAAATTCACTGTCGGTCGATACCTCGGTAGCAGAAGATACTTCTTCGTCACTCGACTCACTCTCCTCTTCTGATTCCACCTGTATTAAAGCTTAGTTATACATACCTAACAAAACGGTGTTCTGTAAAGCTCTAGAGTCCTCAACCACAAGCAAGACGTGTTTATACTCTAGAAAGGTGCGATTATCCACACTAACTTACCGTCCAATGGCGGAATATCGCGGTACTATATTTTATTATACATAATTATATACATAAATTCAACCTTTTGTGGCCGACTAGCCGTAAGTTGAAAAGCACTCTTATTAAATTATATATAAATAGCTTTTTTATTTGCCGGCTATGGGGGTCAAAAGGCTAAAATAGGAGTATGTCTCACTTTAAGGCATAATACGAGTATCATGATTATGTTCAAACTTGCTATATGATCAGCTCCTCTAAAGACCAAAGCTTCATGTCTAGTTTTCTTTCACTATTTTTCTAGTCACTAGTCTAATAATTTTCATTTATTGGCCATTTAATCCATTTCTAATCTAGAATTGTGAATCGCAATATTAAGCAATTCTTTCATATAATATTTATACACTTCTATCTCAAAAATGGCTCATATGAATTTAAAGAAAACTTGCACTTTGATAAAGTATTTATTTTCAAGTATGTAGCCCCATAACGCATCTTTTACAAAACAATGATAAAAAATCTCTAGTAGCGCCATCTTGCACAATTTATAGAAATTTAAACCCGATATTATAACTTAATATGAGACAAAGATTTAAATATCTAAATATAAATATCAAAAACAAATCACAAACATAAAGCCATTATTTACATATAAATATATATGTACATATATAGTGTGATATAATACATAAGTAATAAAATTAAATAAGCAAGTTAATAATAAATACATAATATAATTATATTTTGTCCTTTAGAAAATACCAGTTTAGAATGATCCCTTGGTACTGAGACATTCTTACTAGTGAGGGTTCAAACTATTCTTCAGTTTTACTTTTGATAAATTTAAGTGCCTTTAGCCCTGTAGCACTGGCAGATAAGTGTATGATAAAGGTTGGACCACATCTAGCCGCAACGAACCGCACTTTCTTATCACTAGTATATTAATCTGTTTCTTATACTTATTTTTAGGCTGGCAACTTTGAAAGTCGGTTGTCGAAAATTGTGCTAGCGCTAAAATATCTAATTTTATTATAATTCATAAGTTTTTCTTTTTAAACCAGTACAAAGTAGTATCTAGTAGTAGTATAATATAGTGGACCAAGATCAAGACCAAGATCCATCCATGAGTAACGTCTGTGAGCTCTGGGATCTCACTCTATAAGCATAGTGACATTAATTCCGTTCAATACTAGCTATAAACATAAGTTAGTAGGCACATATCATCGTTAACATAAAGTACATATGGACCATCTCATTCGAAATGAGTTTTTAAAAATAGTTTCATCTGAACAATACTAGTTAAATGAAGCGATTCTACCGGTTCATACCTCGCTAAGAATCCTAGCACAATTCTGGTCAAAGTTGGTTAAATTGATAGTTTCAGATAAGGTTACCAGACATTTATAAGCCTATAGTGAAATATGGCCTATATATACCAAAATTATTTATTGGCTATACTAGAAGGTAAGATCTCTCGGAAGCGAAAACTGGGGATAGTGATTCTTAGCACAGTGCGCAAGATCACCGGCTTGTCACCAGCTGTAGGCGCGGCAAGTAGTGTCATTGTCACGAAACAGCTGATTTACTTAAGATTTCTCTGGTTCTATTCATACGTACTAGAACATCACAACGTAGCGACAAAATGCGGTTACATTGTGGTTACGTGTGAATAGTGTCGCTGTGGCTTTTTGTGGTAGCGCACGACCACGTGGTTGCGATGTTATTGCGTTGTGGTTGAGAGTGGTTGGTTGGTCTATCCATCTATCCATCCTATGAAAAATAAGTCAAAATGACTTGCATGGTATCAAATTATCACCCGCACTAAACCCTGTTTTCGGTAGTGAGAGCACTTCAGCATAGCCGGTATATACTCAGAAGTTACGTTAGTAAATAATAATTTTGCTTTTATATAGATAATATAAATATAGATAACACATAAAAAAAAACAAAAGCGCCATCGAATCAGACAAAGAACTTACTGTTTCATTTTATCGCGAAAATAGCGTATAAAAATGTGTACTCTGTAAAATAATTGTCCCTTACACATAGTTTAATGTATTGTTATATTGTGAATATGTGAACTAAATCTATATGATCCATAATTCAAGACAGCATCAAAAAACCGAACCATACAATTTTTTTAATGAATGTTATCGATTTTTCTGTAGTTATTGGTAAGAAGATTGATGGAATGGAAGCAAGGGCGAATTGGCGTTTACACCGGCGAATCGGAGTTTACACCACCAACAAATTAACTCTAAAATTAAGATAGAGCGTATTAAATTTATAATTTTATCATTATTTAAGACAAAGAGAAAACAAATATTCATTTTCAACCTTATAAGTATCAAAACTGCATCGTTGGCAAATCTTTATGAAATCTTATTTATGGATCATTTAGACTAGTTTTCTATGAAAGAACACAATCCTTCTTTAGCTAGGTCTGAGTTTTTAAATATAAAACAGTAAGTTGTAAACGCAAGTTAGTGTGGGCAAAACACTCTTACCGCGCCTCGCCACCGCCCATTGTTACGCTAGCGTGATGATATGACGCATGCGCATTATGATTGTCGTATCCAGTATTTCATATTTTAATATTAGTCTCGTTGTTCAGAGTTCTAGAAGGTTCAGCTTTTATGTTTTGTTCTTTGAACCGTGTTTTGATTATCTCGATGTTCAGAGAGTTTTTGAGAAGACCTTTAGTTCTTTGAATTAAAAAGAATTGCATTTTAAAAACACATTTTCAATAGTCGGTTATTTGTTTTACACAACTGTTGAAAGAGATGATGAAGTTTCATTGGCGTTGTATACTATAGTCTTATACGTATGGTGTATACACGCTAAACATAAAAGAACTTGTAAGAGCAAACAAACTTTACTGATTATGACAGGCCTTTTCGACAGGTTTATTTGACGAAGGCAATAACAAATTGTGTGTCATCCTTGTATAAAAGTTTAAAATATGATGTCTCATTGTATAGCACTGTAATACCTATCTGTATCAAGCAGTGAGCTAAATTCTAATGAAAATGAACAATATTTTAGTACTAGCTACAACATCAAACTAGCATCAAATGTTTGAGTATTTAATAGAAAAACTGAGCATGATTTGGGCGGCGGTGCGTGCGGGCGCGGCATGGTCGCACCTCCCTACGTGTCGCACGACTGACGACTGGTCGCACGACTTGTCGCGAGATATGTGCTAGGCGACGCAGCAGCGCGGTACCTCGCTGCTGTCCGTCGGGGGTCGGGCGTCAGCTGGTACTTCGCGGCGACGCGCCTCGCGAGCGGCACGCATGCGGGAACAGGACTCATTGCCGGATGATTCAGCACCTGGAATATTCGCGAAAGGCACTATCAACACCAACTCCAACTATTTTGCTGCTCCGATCATTTGCTCTGTTTATCTCTCCCAAAATCGAATTAATGAGAAATAACTTTTCTTCATAGAACAGCAGGCTTTTGGACCTGAAAAAATCTCGAACCATTTAATTTACACAAATTTTCTGTGTCACGTGATAATAATTCAAGACGTTAATGGGCACTGAGATAATCTGCTGTTAAAACTAAGTCACAAACTCGAATTATCACTCAATTTCGAAACGTCTGAAAATAACTGAAGCTACCTCACCTCAACCCTAAGTTTATATATGTATTCATAAAATTAAGACCATGATTCATCATAGACCTTTTTTACTCTTTACGTTTTTGACGTTTGTGTCCCAACGCTATCTGGCGTCTTGTTCAAAGGCCAAGTATGCGGACTGGTTGAGGCGCGCGGCCTCTCTGCCCGGCATTGCATTGATATACCAGTGGCGATTGTGGCCGTCAACGAATAACTTGGCGTTAGGGATGAATAATTCCATCCCCTGAAGCACCATTTCCGTGATGCAGTCAAAACAAACGTCAGGATCGTATGCAAAGCGGCCCCCATGGGTAGGACGAGAATTCGTGAAGCCCATCCCAGTCTGCTGACTCATAACCCCAGACTCTGCGAAACCTTTCGCGCGCGGGCGATAGGGTCTCACAATAAGGGCTCTCGTACGGACAAGGCAGGGGTCAGAAGACCCCAAAGAGGCATCAACCATCATCGGTGTGGATGAGTGGGCAGCAGAAGGTCTTGCAAAGGGTTAAGGCTCTCGATATCTGGCATGCGGTGGCCGTGTACATATTGAAAACAGTTCGACCTGGGAGGTCACTGGTGCCAGACTTCAACCACTCTTTGTGATGAAAATATAAATAAAATCTGTCACTCAAGTGAAGTATATTGTCAAATAGCCTCATCTTCTTTTCGTCGAACAAAAGTATTACTCACCGTCATCAGAATAATCGTCGTAGCCAAAAGAATCGTCGGAGAAGTACAGGTCAGAGTGTTGCGGGCGCGGCGCGCTGAGCTGCGGCGGCGGGGTGGCGGCCGCCTCGTTGTCACTGTCACCCGCATCCGTGTACTCGTCCGAACTTGAATCTTCCTCGTCACTGTAATATATAGCCTCACTAAAATACATATGCAGTTAGTTTATAACTGACGTCATGCTGGGCACTAGGACCATACAATAGAAATACTTACTTACTTATAATTTAAAGAGAATTGTAATTTTAGACTGTCATAATGTCAAATAAATAAAAATTAAGTTCAAAAACTAAAAATCACGCTCTAAAAATTATAAAACAAGGATTTCCATCGGAGTCGGGGGAGTTGCGCTCAGTGGAATACTTTATTGTATAAGAAGTCTATTTTTTCAATAAAATATTTATGTTACATCATATCTTTAATAATATATACACAAATAACCTATTAAAAACAAAAATAAACAGATACTATTCACAGGAATTTTCCATAAATACAATATCTGATTGAGGTTGGACTTCTGAGGAAACGTACCCGTTTTTAGGCGCTTCCAGAAACGTATCCCAATCACCGTAAGTTTCCGTATATAAGCCCGTATACGCTACATAAAGAACGGGCAGGTACGCACGTAAAGCACTTATAAACACAACATCAATAGATACTCTAATCTAATCCCAACTTGTCATCAGCTTGCTACAATACTACACACCTAGTAAAGGTTCTTACTAACCACACGCAAAGAGGAAGTGGAATCAACTGCATCAATATTTCTCTTCACTCCGCGGCACGCGTTTGGACGTGCCCTTATAAATAGGAAAAAGAAATTGCTAGTAAAGTAAAGTTAAGTGCTCTAATGTAAAAGCAGTGATTCTGTGTCCAACCGTTTCGCAAATCAAAAATCATAATGGTTTTTTTAGGCTGAGTCTAGATATAACAATGCTATTCCAAAAAGGCCAAACTATTGTCCTCTTTTTAATTAAAAATGGTGAGGAGACGTGCTAGTGGTTCACGTATGGCCATAGAGAAGACACTGTCAAGCCACTATCTATCTTAAAACAAAATTAGCTGGTTCAGTTTCCTAAAACAGCTAAGATACAGTACCTGAGTCCACCTGCCCCTGAAGTTTCCGATGCGAGGAAGTTCCGATCGGTCCACTCGTCTTCATCGATCTCTCTAGCGCCGCTATCAGAGAGCTCGATACTGATTCGTTCTGGTGTAGGCGGCGGCGGTGTGGCGATCGCTACCGCGTCTGGTACGCTAACGCCAGAGTGACGTAGGCAGACTAAACGGCTGCCGTAGCGCTCCATTGTGTAGTTACTGTATCGAAAGATAGGACATATATCATTATTTCATTTCCTAAATATGTCGCTTTTTCTTTTGATAGCTGAATGTTCGGCGCCAGTCTGCACCCCTAGCTGCGCTCCATGGTATTGCTCTGATACCCGAGAGCTACGGCCCATGTCGGTTGTGTAAGGGGCCCATCTAGTGTGTTTCACCCCATTTTAAATTAAAATTCTCTAAGGGCCCCTGCTTGTTGGACCTGTGTCCCTGCGTAAGCCTCCCAAAAAGACCGTGTAAACTTCTTTGAGAGAGAAGTATACCGGTGCAGAGATATAATATCTATCCTCCTTCCTATATTTGCTGTGCCCGACAGGGTCCATAATGAAGCCTGTAATTATTATACCATCTAATTGACATTGTGGAATGTAAATAAAATATTGAGTATTGAGTGATGAGTATTAATAATAAATAATTGTGATTACCCAGGGCGCAGCACAGCCTTGCAGACAGCACACCTGAAGCAGGCACGGTGCAGATGCAAGCCGTCAGCGGTGACGCCTTCTGCGGCAAACACTCTTGTACCACATGCGGCGCACTGCATGCCCGTGAACGCAGGACCACGCCAACTCGGCTTCTTAGCCTGTAACTGTTAATATTTTTCATTAACCATTTGGACACACTTTTTTTATACCACGATGATGGCAAACCAGCTAAATTGTTAATTTTTTTTATAGAAACTGGTCGAGAAGGAATTTCTCCGATTGTACTTGCCCACACAGGCGGCTCAGTTTATTGTACACTATCTCTCGGCGACTTTCTTGGCGTGCCCTTAATGTTTTCGACAAACTTAATAAATATATTTGGTCCACCTCAGAGGAAATGAATTTGGCATCTTAAAACTGAACAGGCCCACTTAACGCCTCGCCAGAGCGTGATATAACATATAGAGCACGTCTTTCATAGTAATTGACACGACAAAAACTTGCGATCTTAATCCAACGTAAACATTACTCCGAACCAAGTCCTGTATATGACAATGGTTTAAGTAGCCACTAGATCAACAAGACAGTCATATTAACAATTGCAGTCGGGGTTTTGATAATGATGAAGTTTGTAACATACCTCTTCCTTCACTTCCTTAAGTTCTTTGGAAGTCTTTGATTGTTCGGGCTCTTGTTTGACAAATTTGTTCGCTAAATTCGCAACCTGCAAGATATAAAACATCAAATTTAGCGATGCGAAAATATGGTTGGTTACCAAACGAAGTAATATGACCACCAAAGCCATCATGGCCATCAAATAAAAATGAAATCTATTGTTAATACAATAAAAGCTTATTTGCAAGTGTCAATTTGTCGGCTATTGACGTCCGTGGTCAGTCACACAGCAGTTACCTTCTTAGTGCCCTGGTCAGGTCTGCCAGAGTCCTTTAGTTTCTGGTCGAGTTTATGTAGAGTTTCGTCTATCTCCACCCATTTCTCTTCGTTACCATCCCCTTGTTTCAGTCTTCGTTGTCGGCCCAAGAACTGTGGGAAAAGGAAACAGTATGTTTGAATACAAATTTTATATGGAGAGGAAGTTTAGAAAACTTAAAACAATCGCGATGCACTAGCGGTCAGTGAATCTGCCAGGCAATGTTTAAACTGTTACATATAATACGAATATGAAGCGATGATGGCTGAATAGATAAGTGACCGGCGTGCTAAACACGCGATCCGAGTTCGAATCCAACCAGCAGTACCAATGTGGATTTCACTTTGTGGAATTTATATATACTAGTCATGTGACTTACCATCTGCTAACGGAACTGCTGCTGTGGAAACCCACATCATCATCATCATCATATCAGCCCAATGACGTCCACTGTTGAACATAGGCCTCACCTAATTTCCGCCACAGCGAGCGATAACCAAACCAGAAACCCACATACCTTAGAAAAAATTATATGTGTATGTCTGATCCACCAACTCGCATTAGGCCAGCGTGGATTATGGCCTAAAAACCTTCTCAGCTCTCTGGATAAAAGAAAGGAGACCCGAGCCCAGCAGTGGGTTGCTGATGACGATGATGATATATATGGTTTGTTTCGAATTTTCCTTATCTGGCAGTGCTCTTATTGCTTAAGCTAAGTCCGTTAGTCGCCTTGTACGACACCCACAGGTTGAAATGGGGTAGTAACATTATTTATTCTTAATCCGTCACTACACGGACTTGTATATAATTACGTAATTGGTTTAACCGTGTCTTTAAATTAAATCATACCAAGTAAAGTATAAAAGTGGGATAGTAACTGAGACTGACCTGTTCCCGATCCCACTTAGGAACTCGTTCGGCAGTCTTTGGCTCGGGCCGGCCGAGTCTGTTCTCCATAATTTTTCGTTCTATCTCCTTCATGTTCCAGTCGTCCCTTTCGATCTTGCCGACGGACCTCATAAGGTCCTTAGGTTTAGAAGGCCGAGGGGACGACGCGCTGGTCGTAGTTCCACTTAGCTCGGCAGCCAGGCGGGCCACACGGGCACCCCCGCCCGCGGTTCGGCCACCACCACCGACGATTCGACCTTCCTCCTATACAAAATAATATATTATAGACTTACATTTTAAACAGTACCTACATTATTCCTTAAAAAGAAAAAGAAAACAGTAGGAAATTTTTCTCATTATTCACCGTGGAAAGCAATATTTTGAATTTATAATTTTAATATTGGATTAAACTTTTAAACGTGAACAGTAAATAAAACTATGACCCATTTTAAAATATTATGTCAACACTTGTTAAATTGACTGCGATGTTTCAAATGTGACAATCTCGGCAAGTTAACATACTTTAAACAAACTTATGCGTCATTAAACTTGCCATTTGACTGCGGTGTTTTGAAAACAACTTCCATACTGTCGTAGATGTTCAGCCTTCCTAAACAAGTGGCAAAGGCTAGATGTATTTTCTATTTTATTTTCTACATTTGATATCATTGCATTGATTATGTATATGTCAATAGTTAACGGCTGAACTAATTCGGCATATTTACTCTTCAATATCTGTAGTAGTCCGAGGAAGATTCTTATGAGAAAATTAAGTTTTTCGACAGCGTTCTACACATTGTTCGTCAAAAATAGAATGAAGGTGAGGCATTTGCGAGTCGTCTAGGGGAAAGATGTTTTGAGAAATGCCTAGCAACACTTAGTACAAAACACTTCAGTATTAAACAACACTTAAAGAAAAATTGTATGTTAGTTAAAACACAGTGAAAAATTAAATAAAAACAAGTGGTATTAATATTTCGTTTCATGCACACACAGAACGCAGGTTTATTATTTGGTTATCTTCTCGGTCGGTTCAAACGTGCGTGTTAACTCTTCAGAGCGATTAAGAAACTAATTCATTTTATTTTAACCTTTTGGCCGCTGATCAGAACAAAATGGATCATATTTAATTGGCTATTCGAATAGTATTCCACGTGTGTAGTTAACCTGTGGACCAACATAATTAACACAGCCGACAAATAAAAACGTAATCTTATTATTATTTATTTTAATAGATCACATTTTATATTATGCCACCGAACCGAATAAAGCATCCAAAAGGTAAATAATAGCCTTCTCAATAGCTCACAAGAATATTCAAAGACCGCTCCCTCAAATAAAACGGATCATTCCATGCTACACACACAGCCAGCCTCACATAGTGCTGCAATTTCTTCTCCAGTTTCTTGACTCGCTCGTCGAAGTCAGGAGCGGAAGCACGGTACTGCTGCAACCCGTAATCGTTCTCCAGGTCTGCTGAAGGCTGAATGTCAAGCCTCGGCTCCGCAGCCAACATTTGTAAACTCTTCTCAAATCGCTGCTTCATTATCTCCCTAGCTGCCTTTCTTCTACCACCTTTAGGACGCTTACATTCAATAGCTTTTCTCTGCACCAAATCAGACATTCTCTGCATTCTGAATGACATCTCATCGCTGTTCCTCCTTTGTGGTATCTCTGGCTGCTTTATCATCCGCTCCTGTCCCAACCCTTGTCCTTGTTTAAGTAAATCCACTACCCTCTGACGACGAATAGCCATTTCCGGGTTGCCTATTGACTCCAGTTTAGTTCTCTCCGGACTCGGAGTGTCACGTCTCTTCCCTTCGATAATATCCGCCATACGTTGCATGCGTAAAGCCATTTCTGGGTTAGTAGCAGAGCCTGATCGGACTGACCTGGACTCTGGGCTGGGCGTATGTCTCCGTTTGTGGCCTTCAAACAACTGGGCTATGCGTCTGGTGTTTGCCACTTCAGCCGATCCAATTGAGTTCGATCTTTTAGTTAGTTTAATTTCCGGGCTTTGAGAATGTCTCAATCTTTGGCTATCTATTACCTCAGATAGTCTCCGACCTTTTTGAGGCAACGGACTTTCGGAAGACCTTGTAAATTTATTGGAACTATCAATTGAAGAAGATCTAGCGAAGACATTTTTCGCTTCTATGGAAGGTGATCTGCTAAAACCTTTATCTACTTTACCGACAAGGGTAGCATCAGTGTCGGCAGATTCGTCGAAAATATCGGAGAAATCTGGCACCTTTATAGTGTTGAGAGCTAGGCCTTTCAACCTTCGAGGTGGTTTAACTGGCTTCTGGTTGTCTTGTTCGAAGAAGTTAGACAGCTTTTGGGGTTCTTTCACTTTTGTCCTCGTGGAGCCTTGTAGGAGATGTGCTAAGGATTGTCTCAAGACTTTGGGGTCCGGCGACTCATCAGGGTCTAATAATGCGAGTATTTGATCCTGTAGGTCTTTCTGTTTGTCTGTTTGTTTGTCGTCGTCGAGGGCATCGTGACCTTCGATAAGCCGCGCTAGCTGTGTAATATCATTAAGGTCGAGTTTCCCTATTTTCTTACGTATATATTCCGCCGGGTCATTACTTACTTGTTGTGGGCGCCCCGAGCGTCGCTTTTTTCTGTAGCTCGAGTGAGATTTGTCGATGTCGGCCGCATCTAAGGGACAAAAGATATTACAAGATATCAGTTTTTATACACCCCGCTTTACTAAGTATAACCCGAAGTATTACTTACTACAAACGACAAGATTTAAGATGATAACAAAATAACATAAATATGAACATTTACTAAATAACGTTCTTTCAACCATCAAATTTGAAATGCGTGCACATTATGTTGAAAGGAAGCGCTTGTCTACGGTCATAATGTCGTATACATACTTGCGTATAAAAACCAAGTGTAGAAACACTTTAATAAACTCACTTGAATATACGGAGACGGGATGTTCGACGTGCGACATACGAACGTGTTTCTCTTTCTGCATACTCTCTTTGATCTATAGACATAAAGCAAAACCATTAAAGTACTTATAAAAATTGTACAAAAAATGGTACCTGTATGTACAGTATATTATTGTTTGTGCATCACTTTTGAAACTCTGTCTTAATAAAGTATAAATCATTTTTAGAATTACGTGAAAGTGTTTTAAGAAGTAAGTATCCGTAATGCTATAAGTAGTAGTAGTTAGTAGTTATTTTACTATGAAAATGGAAGTTGCTAATGTATTATTTACATAATTATAAATAGAAAACTTCTAAAAAGTGTAGCAAACTTCATCATAGCCCAACGACGTCCAATGCTGAACATAGGCCTCACCTAATTAGAATAGCTCTATTGTCCTAACTATGATTACTAAAATCTTAACTTTTGGCAAGATCAAATTTGAAATGCTAATGCCTAGAAATTCAGATTTGTTTTGATATTTCCCTGGGATAGAGAACATGACAACTATTAACCGACTTCACGTGGGTGGAGTTGCAGGAGGAGGCTAGTTAGTTAATAGAAGAAAAATAAAATAAATAAGAAAGCTCATACTTGATCAAAGACATCTGTTTGGTGGTGTATATGCGGTACTTCTCCTTTGAACGCGTTGTAAACCCGAGACAAGTAGGAACGCAGCTTCGCATCCGGCACGTCTCGTAAAGTACCACCCGATGAGAATGGCACTATACCTGAAAAACAAATAACTACAATAAACCCACGTTTTTCCGCTGCAGTTGGACATAAGCCTCACCATGAGATTTCTTATAGGAGCGGTCGTATGCAACGTGTATCTAATGCAATCCTGCAGTTCAGGTCAGATCATCTGTCCACCATGTGTATGGACGTCCTACGGCTGATACGATGATGAAGATGATTCCACTGTTGGACAACGGCCTCCCTAATAACTTCCACTCGTCAGCCAATGCGTACATCAAAAAGAAACTACACATCATTCGGAACACCATCATACGTAAATAACCAGTAAGCTGACTGTTGAAAATACGCTCTTATTATTATTGTAATAATATGTCGTGTTTTCATTTGCCAGCCACATTGGCTTAAGTGATCAAAAGGTTAAAATACGTTGTTTACTGTATTTCACCGTTTGCATTTCATATTAATAAATGAAATACATAGAGTATAAGTATTTAAAAATTTGTTTTGTATGGGTACAGGTTTGGATGATTCGACTATTTTTGAAGACAACACCTGTTTATTTTTTTCTCTATCATAGATTGACTGTCATTGCATTTCTAAAGTCATCTCATTCCGCGCACGAGCGCTGTTGTATGGAACGCTGTGTCGCATGTCAGCAAAGGTAGAATACCCCGGATACCTGGGCCCATCCTCGTGAAGTATCACGTGATCAATTTTTTAAGATAAGGTTTTATTTTGATTTTATTATTTGCTTCAAGCATGTACGTACATAGTTACTTGCCTCTGCAGATTATATGATAATAAAAAAACCTTTAGTTCCGGACTTGATTGTCATGACTATAGGTGATTATTTCGAGGATTGTTCTTTTTTATACCACCACGGTGGCAAACAAACGTACGGCCAACCTCATGCTAAGCGGAACTTCTTCATTATTAGATATTTATATTATTATGCAAAGTCGTATCTGGGTTTGTTTTGTTAGTTATGGTATGACACACATCAAATTGTAATGGTTTTTTTTATAGACTTAGTCTATCGATAAATATTACAATCTAGCTTATTAGCCAATGAGTAATTTAATTTTAACCTAAATTGTATCATAATTCTAAGAATGCGTCCAATAACATTTTACTTAGTTTTTATTAAGGGGAAGTCACTTTGTTCTTGTGTTCTTTAAAATGCACTTATCACTACACATTATTGTAATAAATTGTTCACTACACTAACTGGTTTTGTCCGTTTAAGTCTTCGTACTAGATTTGTGTTGTCGAGCAAATTGGATAGCTTTGACGTTCACATGGTGCTGGAGCCTCAATCGATGGGCTGATGCATACTTCTGTACGACGGTACTTATGTGTGTTATAATTTCCATGGTAGTACAATTTTTTATCGACTTCGTTTTTATAGATTGTAAAGAAAATAAAAATTAAGACCGTGATGCATGGATGCGATCTGTCTGTTATTAATTACGGCTTAATTATAAAGCGCTATAAAACAAAGTGTCACGGCAGTAATTTTTATTTAATATCATAACGCTGTTTAAAGATTTAAAGGTTGCGAACTCGTGATAAAGTCGAGATCACTTCTGAATCTAATAGTATTTTACTTTTAGGACACAAACAATGAAAAACTTGATAAAATTTGACCTACTACCGTACGATTGTATCTATCATAACATGACAAAATAGAATAATGCGATTTTAAATAAGTTTTTATTTAATATAAAGCATAATTTGTATTACCGACCAAAAACTTGCGTGTCAGCGGTTTGGACGGGTTCGCACAAATTTGAATATGAAGTTATAGAAAACACACAATTTTTCTACAAGATATATGGAAGAATATTTCATTAGATTTAATAATAAAAATTGCCTTTTTCATTAATGGATTGACCAAAGACAGGTAAAAAATATAGAACTAAGACTTCATTACTCACATTATCAAGTAAAAACTAGTATAAATTACGTCTAAAATATTGTTGAACCTAACTTAATTTAAGAAATAATAACTAAATGTATAAAAATCATAAAATGAAGAATATAAAAACTTTTCAAGTATCAAGATTAGTTTTAACAATGCATTATTCGTGCGGTATACGTGTGATAGAGATATGTCGATGTAGAAGTCCGATTCGATAACTGCCATTTTTCCAAAAGGGCGATATTACACGGCGTTGTCAGCTAACGTTCTAATTTAACCAAAATTTAATGCCGAATTTCCAAGAATTTCAAGTACATGTAAAATTAAACGTAAATTTTATAATCATCTTAATTGGTATAATAGATATTTTTGTAATACAATCTATTGTTATACTTAACAGGTTTTTTTCTAACAATGACTTGGTACTTCACGGTACATCTAACACTTGCAACTTACTGTTTTGAAAACTTACAAAGATTAGATACTCTATTGTGTTAGGTTGCTTAGTCATTATGTTAATTAAACAAAGGATTGTTGAGATTCAAATAATCGATAGGGCGTTGTCACACTATCGCGTATCGCTTTGTTCCGTTCTTTCCGTTATAGCAAATATCTTATGTATAGGATAAAAAAATATCTTATTTTAAAAACAAGCATCATTCAGCTTAAGTTTTAGTTAAAACATAAATCATTTTTAAACAATTTCAACATAAATATTAACATAATAATAAAAAAAGCTGAGTTCGGAGTCCAATGCCGCGTTTCATGGGCAGTCATTGGATATTTTAGACATCAAAATTATAATAATATTTATAAACTTTCATTTAAATTTAATTAAAAATCAAATAGAGAAAGAAACAAAGACTATTTCCATAACTATGCTTAAATCTAAATAACAACGACAATATAATCGGACGCATACCTCTTGGCAACAGGCGGATACCAAGAGCAAAACAAACGAACATCGTACGTGAGGGGTTAGCAAAGTGATGTCAACGGTGAGGTGACCACTATACACCACGGTGTTTGTCAAATACCACATTTAAAGCTAAAACTTGTCAGCAATTAAGTTTCTTCCTTGAGAAGAACGTCACAGTTTACAACTTGACTTGAAATTAATTGTAAAACGTTTTGTAGCCGAACACTGTCCCTTAAGATACAGGTTACCCTAGTTTAAGGGACAGGGTCCATACAATGATATTGTATGTTAAAAAAGGTGTAGATAGGTTACCTACATAGCGTCCGATCTTTGGTAATGGCACACAAACGCACACATAGATATCGTAATAATGCAATGTCAAAATACCTTCGCCGTCAACGGGACATTGAGATGAAGTTTGCTAATAAGACTATTTTTAGTGTGCCACTTTTCGAGCGCTTATAACCTATCTACACCTTTTTTAACATACAATATCATTGGGTCCATATTAATATGTAAACAGATCCGAGTTGTCTTTAAGTATATTTTCCTCATATTTTTGTACCAACCTATTACAGCGAAAGTGAATCTTGTTCTTTTCACACATTGGCACTACAAATAACCGCTCGACTAGGACTAGTGTGATAAGGGCCTTATGCACAAAGGTATTCAATAATAAACATCATTGTGAAGTAAAGCCCTGATTATAATAATAATTATTCATACATACAGTGCAGTTCTTGTTTTACTATCAAGTGTACGTGTAGTCAATGTTGGATCTGCATTTGAAGGTACGTTTTAATCGGTATTTATTTTATTTTGTTTGGGAAAGAAACAGATACGTAATGGTTAATAATAAAGACACTTAAAATTAACATAAAGCAGTATAAAGTTAAAATGCTAATAGCAACTTCGTTATGTCTCTTAGCAACCACCTGTTTAGTAAAGCACAGACTAAACCACTGGTCCTAGAGACATGAAATTTGGCATGTGTGTTCTTTGAAAAGTGTAGGTATTTTCGAAATTCAATCCCAAAGGGGTAAAATCGAGAATCAAACCTTGAATGGAGGAATTGTATTGAACGATTGCTATACGGAACAAGCATTTGTTATAACTTTCGTTCTGGACTCAGTTTGACAAGCGCAAGCGCAGCGTAGAACGTTGATAGATGTTTCGATCTGAACAGCAGGATCGCGCTGCAAATCGCATACGATCGATAATATTGGCAATCTGTTGGGGAGGCCTATGTTCAACAGTGGACGTCATTGGGCGGATATGATGATGATGATGATGATGGGGAGGCCTATGTTCATCCAACAGTGTACATCCTTGTTGATATAATGATGACGATGACTCAGTCTGACTCATTCAATTTGACAGTTTTTCATCAGTACAACTGGCAGTAATGTGTCCTACATCAAATAACCTTACAATATAGTTCTGAACTTACCAAACTCTTGCTGAAGGATGTGGTAGACGGCCCGCGGCGCGGTGGTGGAAGGCAGCAGGTCGGGTCGGTACCGGCGCAGCAGTTCCGTCAGCGCTGGCGGGCTGGAGGCCGCCCTGATACCTGGCTCGGACCACGCCACCCAAGACACTAGAATTTCTTCCGATACCTCGGCCTCTGCAATTTATAGATAAGTTACTCTCTTTATGTTATTTTATTTATTTCAAAAACTAACAGCGATATAAAAAACTTACAACATGATAGGTATACAAGAATTATAATAGATTTTAACTTAATAATAATAATAATATTTTATTTTTGCAGAAAACACTGTTACATAGATGTTATAAAATATACATGTTTCAAGTGATTCTACCGTAAGGCATGCAAAATGTAACTTATGTTATTTTATTAGGTATTGTAATTAAAGTCGCAATTAGGATATGAATGAACGTGTATTAAATAATAGTGCACTGCTTCTATACATTATTTAGGTTCTCATGTGTTTAGTAGTTAAGCCGCAATATGACGTTATTGGCCAATCGTAGCGCGCGCCGTGCGAGAGCGCGACATATAAATACTCGGGCTCGCCGCGTGCGCACTTTTTTGACAGATTCGTAGCGCGTGGACGTATGATGTGCTGTCACATTGTTATAGCTACATAATACTTAGCTTTATGTTATATGAAACGTTAAGGTTTATTATTATTATTTGTTGGGCTAGAAGCCGTTAGCAACCTCTATGCTACCTCGACCAGACTTGATCTAATGTAGCACCCTTGTTATTTATAGTTCCCTGCTTTGTCCAATAGAGTCTAGTAACTTCCAGATTGTCTAAACAGAGAGAGACTGTATCTCATCTGGTTGCACCTGGTGCTGTCCTAAATGGATGCTTCTTTTGTGGCCCACATGAGTAGAGGACATGCATTTAAGCTTGTACCAATATGCAAATAACGTTCTTATTTCACACGATTTCTTTTTTATACTTTATCGATCTACATAAATTTACTGACGTGAATTCAAAAGTATTTAGTAGCAATAAGGCATGTATTCAAAAGTTCTATAAAAAACTGTCTCGGTGCAGCGGTATTGTACGATTTCTGGAGTCTCAGTCAGTATTAAGATTTTCCCGGAGTTTGGTAAACAAAATACTCCCGGTTGATGACAATAGGCTCGCCCCCTATTTCATGGGACCCAACATAGCTGGCGTAATATACACCTCTGCCTACCCCTTCGGGGAAAAAGGCGTGATGTTATGTGTTCCTGGCGTGATTGAGTAACAAACAAAGATCCATTCTAGTAGTACAAACCTCTACGTCGTTTCCTCTGCGTAGGCACCGCGTCCAGCGGTAACGGTTCATCGGAGTCATAGAACGAGGTCACCCTGTGCGGAGTGACCGCCGTACGGTTTAAATTGGGGTACCTCGTGCCCGGGTCTAAGGTATACGCGCCGAAGTCACGGTGGAGGTTCTCTGGAGTCGTTTGAGCTGTGGATAAGGTTGTGTGTTCATTTAATAATTCTATTTAACGAAATAAACACGTTTTTTAATTTTGTAAAGTTTCAAAAACGTTTCTGTTTTTGTTGCCTGTATGGAGTGCCCCTTTAAAAATATTAAATTTTATTATTTATCTACCAAACTTAGTAACCGCCTATAAAAGACACCTATTCTTCAAATTTGATCAATAAAAATTGAGGAATTTTCGAGTAAAACGCCTGTGACATAGGGACGGACGGAAGGACATGACGAAACTATAAGGGTGCCGTTTTTGCCATTTTGGCTACGATACCCTAAAATGTAAAAGTAAAATTTCTTACCCAAAAGCCTATAAATAGACTCTCTTTCAGCGATGACCTCAAGCGGATGTGGCGCGGGGCTCTGACCCCAGGCTCTGACGGCCCACGCAGCGTCCAAGGCGGAGAGGAAACCTCTGGCGCACCCTGAGCCCGTCGGCCAAAACGGTTCCAGTAGACTGTCACCCACCAACTGACAGAGGAGACGACGCCCGTGACGCTCATAAACCTATAAAAAGGTACGCAGAAATAATATAAGATTTTTTATTGTCCGACTTGACAGACGAGCATGCGAGAATGCAATGCAAAAAAGGAAAATAAAGGGAACTGGGAGGAGGAATTGGGCCTCCAGCGCTCTCACTCACCAGGCGTAATTCAAGATTCTAGACCCAGTGGTTTAGGCTGTGCGTAGATTTATCAGTCAGTCAGCATCTCCTTTTATGTATATAGATTTCTCATACTAGGTACAGTACCCACCATGCTAGCATTCTCCGCGGCATACATAGAGGTGAAGTCGAACAACGCCACGTCAGGCTCGCCGTAATGGTTGAGCGCGAAGTCCCGCAGCGGTAGGCGTCCGTCAGTAGAGAAGCGTGCCGCTTCTTGTGCGTACCTCATCAGTGCGGCACGGTCTACGTTCTCTACGCTTAGGAGGCGAGATACTTCTGCAAAGTCCTGTACAACAAAAATGGAAAAGTTTATGTATATACCTTATATGTTAAGAGTAAAGGTGGAGCGGGGATTCGATCCTGTCGTTCTTTTGTTTATATATTTAGTTTTCAGTGTAGTGACGGATTAAGAATACATAATATCTCTACACCATTTCTACCCTTAGATGTCGTAAAAGGCGACTAAGGGAGTAACCTTATGCAGACAAGAGCACTGCGAGAAATGGAAAATTTAAAACAAACCCTATACCAACCCGTCTAGCCAGCGTAGGCTAAATTCCCTCCACAATCTTTGGAGGAGACTCGTGCCGAGCAGTGGGACGTTTATGGGTTGAAATAATGATGAATGAATGTACTTTATTTGGCCACTGCTCACCTCATATTAGCCGTAGCATTATGTTATATAAGCCTTTAGCCTTCCTCGATAAATGAGCTTTCAAATACTAAAAGGATAAATAAAAGATCGGATTCGTAGTTCCTGAGATCACTCTTCAGCTTTATAAAATTAGTTTTTTTTTTATTCACCCTATTGTGTCCCTGTGCTGAGGAAAGGCCTCCCCATAGCCTTTCATTTCTGCCTGTGCATTGCTTTATTCTACAAGTCTTCTTGAAATGTGTTTAGATCGTCATTCCAGAGCTTTCTAGACATGCCTCGGCGCGAAATATTAAACAATATTGTTACAAAATAATTTAAAAACCGGCATAGTTCATATACCCATATCTTGTTCCGAATTTATTTTCCTTCGAAGAGGTAGCGGTCTATAACACCCACATTCCACCAGCTGTTTGCTCTCATGAAACAGGGGTCGAGCCTAATGTCATCCACCGGTAACATTTGTTTTCCAAACGCCGACATAATCTCAACACTGGAATTTCAAGATAGAAAACCCAATGGGTAGCATTTTCACTCGGCCCAGGATACACAGCATTCGTATACACTTCCCGCTGCGCCACCGAGGCATCTATCATCTATACATCTCATAATTACAAATTCATAAGTAACATGCACTTACATTAAGCAACACGCCCTTGTCCAACAGACTGTGTTTCTTGGCAGTCATCACGAAGTAATGCGTATCGTCCTTGTAATAGACAATGTTCTCCAGATCAATGCCAGTCACCTCATACAGCTCCTTGAAGAACTTCTGGTTGAATATAAAGGCCACACCGCTTATCTCAGGCACCTGCAATTTACAACTGATTCATTTTTCGACCGCAAACACATTCGACACTGTACTGCGAAGGTCGCAGTGACAGA
Organism: Laspeyria flexula; assembly: GCA_905147015.1. NCBI lineage: Eukaryota > Metazoa > Arthropoda > Insecta > Lepidoptera > Erebidae > Laspeyria > Laspeyria flexula. The sequence goes on along the minus strand of LR989949.1, from coordinate 3,336,289 downwards.
TTAGTCCACATTAAGCTTATGACCGTGCTTGTCGTAAATTTTATTACATTGAAATATGAAAATTCGATATTGTTGCATTGATAATACGACGCAATACGATTTGTCGGTTATTAGAGATGGGATGGACTAGGTAAATTAGGGACTAGGTAAATTAGGGACTAGGTAAATTAGGGACTAGGTAAATTAGGGACTAGGTAAATTAGGGACTAGGTAAATTAGGGACTAGATAAATTAGGGACTAGATAAATTAGGGACTAGGTAAATTAGGGACTAGATAAATTAGGGACTAGATAAATTAGGGACTAGGTAAATTAGGGACTAGATAAATTAGGGACTAGATAAATTAGGGACTAGGTGTGCCTTGTCTTAGTCTAAAGTAGATTTAATACCGAGCTTTTATAAATAAATTGAATTTTACAAATTTTGCACTCTGCCTTATTTTGTAACCTCTACCTTTAAACGTCATCAGTAAAGTTTTAAAACAAACAGTTCGTAATAACTTGATAAATAATCACAGATGCTTCTCTACCGTAATAACAAACACGTAATCTGTAAGTACTTGGGATCACGAGACTAGACTGCACAGTACTCGATATCGTAGGCGGTCTCAGTTCACAATAAAATACCGCGTAACGTCAAATCTTGTTTATGTCGTCTCGCTCTCATATGACGTACGTGAGCAAGATAGCAAAACACAGTTTCAATATGAGTAAGGAAAACAGAAACACTGCAGTGAATGCTTAGAGTATATACGGACTTCATAGGACTTAGTCCTATGGAAATTGGAATAGGTGCCACCTACCCCTGATTCTGACTCGTCGGATTGCTTCCGGATCGTAAAATTTTTTGAATCTTAGTACTACGTATTTTTACGGCTTAAGTTATTAAATGTTATAAAATTGTTTACCGTATCGAAAATTAAATACTTATTAATATAAGATTTTTTCCTACAACCATCTATTTCTTTAACATTGTTTTTTAATTTTATTTAAACTGACATTTCCAGCGGAAAATATTCCGACAGCTCAGAATCAGAGGGCTGGTCTTGTAAAATACCTCGTCTTCGGATCTGTTCTAGTATATACGCCTCACATCTACCGGCTATCATGGGTTTGATCGTTTTTATGCAAGTATTTAATGAAATTTTATAAATGTAGGTAGCTGACGCCCGCGGCTTCGCCAATGTGGTACGTAGGTAGAGGTAGTACAATTATATACTAAAACCTTCCTCATAAATCACTCTATCTATTGGTGAAAACCGCAACAAAATCCGTTGCTTAGTTTAGAATATTTAAGCGTGCATACAAATGGAAGAGTCTTTATTTTATATTATGTAAAGATTAGAACTAACCGAAGCCTCCTGTTCCGAATGTCTATTAATAAAGTTAGCTGTGATGGCCATGGCGAGTTTCCCTCTGAACTCCTTCCTCTTGAAGCCGTGGAGCGTGTTCCTCTTGCCGTCTGCCCCAACCAGGGCATCGAACTCGTACTGAGACACTGGGTGGTCGGACGGTGTAACCCGCGCTCGCCAACCTAGTGCTGAACAAACAAGAGAGTATTTTTCGCACATTTCTTTATACCACGACGCAGACGGTAGCAAACAGTCGTACAGACCACCTGATGGTAAGCCATTACCGTAGCCTATGGACGCCTGCAAGCTGAAGGCATCACGAGCGCGTTTCCGATCCATAAAAAGCTAATCACTCCTTTTTACACGACTGCCCAAAAAAAGGAGTATTATGTTTTCAGAATTAATGTATGTATGTGCGTCACTTCTTCTTCTTCTTCTTATCGTGTTGTCAGCAAATCGTTTTAACTGTATCGGACTGTCAATATACTGCATTGTCATTGCGTCTCTTTATTTCATTATAACTTCTAAACGCCTGAACCAATTTAGATGTTTAATTACAATCCTTGCATACTTCAGAGCAAAATAGGCTAATAAATAAGACTTGCCACTAAAAGGTACAACACAAATAAATAATTCAAAAACCTGACTGCCATGAATTGTTTTTTGTCTTTTAGTTTTTTGTCATGGAAGTCGTGTTTCTGTAAAATAAATTATTCAGTTTTCTCTATAGCATTGAACGGGGAATCCAATTTAAGCATAATATTATTATTTTCACCCGACTGCCAAGGAAGGGTTTTGTTAATTGTTGTATCGAAATTATCTACTTATATGTAATGTATTTTCATTAACATGTCTAGTTTCATTGATTTATTTAGTTAATCTAAGTTTGGATGAAAAAAAAAGAGATGGAGATTTTGTTCTTTTAAACTACATTTCTGCTTTTCAGTCAGACTTATCCGTCCCACTGGCGAGTAATACACGTTCCCAACCCTACCATGTTTCAGTTAGGAGACTATCCCACTCACATATGCACCCGAATTTAAGATATTCATTTGATAAACTTACTTTCTGAATTTTCGCTAACTGTGGGCTCGATTAGTTCTTCAAAACTGACTCCCTCGTGGAATTCAACACCGAGAAGTAATGCCACCTGAACGAAAAGCATTTATATTTTATATTAGTCATCGTTAATGAGAGTTGTCAGTCACACCACCGGCGTAAATTGTGCTGTTTAGTACACAGTAATCATCATCATCATCATCATATCAGCCCAAGACGTCTACTGTTGAACATAGGCCTCACCTAATTCCCGCCACAGCGAGCGATTTTGTGCCGCCCGCATCCAACGGCCACCCGCAATCTTTACTAGATCGTCGGTCCATCTGGCGGGGGGCCGCCCCACGCTGCGCTTTCACAATAATACTAATAGTTTATTGGAGGGCAAATTTAGAAAAGAAAAATCTTCATTCAAATTGAATCTTTCCAATGAAATGGAAATCTCCTTTATCAATAATATTGACAATATTATTCCTTATGTATATAACATAATACACATGAGGAATAATATTGATCATGGTTACAAAATAGTTATAGATGGCTAATTTGCAATATTTCGAATGAAACGCAAAATAACTGTCCGTCTGTCATGCTTTTACTTTCTTTAGAAACTTTAACATTAATTAATATCGTAATTCTTAGCTTCTATCATTGTTAACTCTCGAACGCCTGTGATACAGTAATATCCTAGTACAGGCACGGAAATAGATAAAGCCCTATAAATTAGTTTATAACCTCAAAATATTAACATTTGTACATTTAAAATTTAAATAAATTATTTGATTTTACGGCACTGACACGAGAGATCTTCTTATCTTAGCATCGACATCTTCTTATCTTAGCATCGACATAGACTAAGAGCTGTAGGACATTTTCACACATTCTTTTTTATCAACAGACGGCACAAGTGAAGCCGTGAACAGCAGCTTGTAATATTAGTAGAGAGATAGATCATCTAACCTTCATCAATATACACTGTAGCTGCCTGATACTGATGTGGTCTATAGAGCCTGCGCAGAACTTGCCGAAGAACTTCTTGGCGCCGAGAGCTCGCAAGTCTTGGATCACAAAGGGCCATAAGTGCAGCACGTTGTTCCTTGACATACGGTCGCGTTTCTCTATAACCACCTGGAAGCATTGAAATATGTAAAATTATTTCTTTACTTAGTACAAAGATGAGAATTTTACTGCTACTAATTTAGTTTGAGTAACAAGTTCATCATTTCAAACCGTATACGTCAAACTGCTGGGCGCGGTCCTCCAAAGAATGTGGAGAGATTTTAGCCTACTATACCGCGCTGGCCAGACGGGTTGGTATAGGGTTTGTTTCGAGTTTTCCCTTTTTCGCAGTCTTGTTTGCTTATTCTTAATCCATCACTACACGGATAAGACAACAAGTCTCGTGCCATTACTTATATTAGTAGTGTATAATTATTAGTATTATGTATGTATTTACAAAAATCATATTTATTAAAGTAGTAAATCCGTTTTTTAGTACCCATAGCACAAGTAAAGATTATTGCCTAATTTGGGACTAGATGACGCCGTGTGAATGTGTGGACATATTATTATTATATCAACCGTAGTACGCACCCTAAAATATTCCCTTATGTGAATCTACATAATATGTATATAATAATCTCCCTGCGGCACATAAGTATCGGTCAATAGGACCCCTTTTGGAGCTTTGCCAACAGGGGCCAAGATCAAAGGTAAAAAATCGAAACAGCAATTTACATCATGAATTTATTGCATTAGAGTTGATAATTGCGAAGTGAAATAAATCATTGCCACCGGTCTTCCCCTTGGCGTAACTAGGGTGACAGAGCAGAGGGTTGCCGGGCCGCGAAAACAAGTATAATCTACATACTCAGAGCTCAATTTTAAAAAGGTAAAAGTTATTACGTGATTCTTTAAATGAAACGAGATAAAGCGTCATGCTTTTTTACGGGAAGCTCGATGATTGGTTGAGGTTGGGTATATGTTTCTTACCACTTTAGCACCAAGCAGCTGACACTCAATCGCCGCCCTTACGCCGCAAGGTCCAGCACCAATAATGAGGACTTTGCTGGAGGCACTCACTCGTCCCTTGCTGTACACCTTGTGGTTCGCTCGAGCGTCGAATTTCTTGAACAGAGCCTGTGCTTTCCATGAACTTGATAATTTTGCCTGGAACAAACATTAAATTTAATTAGTTGATATATAATTTCATATACATTATCATCACGCTTTTTCTTCGGGTGTCCAAATAAATGGGACCCCTTCTTAAATGGATACATGAATAGAATATTCCTATGCTTAATCTTCAATATTTTTTTGTAAATTATTAATTTATACTGTCATTAGTTATGACTACCTATCTGGAGATTGATAAATCAACATAATTTAGCTAATTTTAGTAATAAGCTAATAAGACGACACTTTCAGTAGGCTCGTGACGAAAACGGAGATGTAATTATTAAATATGTATTCGGGCAATAGACTTGCCTCTCGTGGGACCTATAGCTGGCGAAATATGGGTATGATGTACCTCTGCTTACCCCCTCGACGATAAAAGGTGTGAGGCTATGTTAATGTTAATTAATAACAAATTAACTTGCGTTTAGCGACAGGCGCATAGCATATTGTAAACATAACTGTTTTATTTTAGGGTTCCGTGACTCAAAAGGAAAAAAACGGAACCCTAATAGAATCACTCCGTTATCCGTCGGTTAAGAATATTTTTCTCAAGAACGCATTGATGTATCAAGCTTAAATTAATATCAATCCCTCGGGTCTGTTCAATCCCTTGGCGCAATACAAATCAAAGTTCTAAGTAAATTGGTAAATAAACGCGTTATACGATATTTCCTTTTAAAAGCAAATCATTGTTCGCGCCCCTTATACATACGGCAGGTAGGTATATTATTAATTTTTTATTCAGAACCCCAAACCTAGACTCGAACAACTGGTAAAACCACCATAATTCTGGGATTTTTCAACGGAAACTTCCCCTTTGATGATATAATTATGTACGACAATTATTGGGCAGCGCTAACAACGGGTTGTATGAATAACTGATGCGTGAATCAACTGCATTTTGCAGTGTATAATAATATGAATACTTATAACCAGAAACTTTTAAAGTTTCAATTTAATTCCTAGTTCCAAACTATGACGTTGGTAAAAAACATAAATAATTGTATCAATTTCAGAGCGAATCCTGTCAATGTCATCAAAAAATTTCTTAATACTATTAACGATATAATAGTATTAAGAAAATTTCTTCATCATCATTTCAGCCTATTGCAGAAAAAAAAAAGTTTATTTAATTTTTGTAATTTAAAGATTTATTTTAATTTAGCGGCTATAATGATTCCTGACTCCGGAATGATACAAAAAACTGAATACTTATTGACTGGCCTGTTAGTAGAGTGGTTAGTAACTCTGACTGCTAAGCCGGAGGTCGTGTGTTCGATCCTCACCCAGTACAAATCTTTGTGTGATGAGCATAAATGTTTGTTCTGTGTCTGGGTGTAATTTATCTATAATATGTATGCTTTTACCAAAAATAAAATGTATTTAAGTTGTTTAGTACTCATAACACAAGCAAATATAATTGCTTAATTTGGGACTAGATGGCGCTGTGTGAATGTGGTAGAATATTATATTATTATATTATATTACTTAGTGCTTCCTCGAGCCCGATTGATTCCAGACCCTAAGCTTGACAGATGTGCAAACTACCACTGCGCAGCTGCGCCACTGCGGCGCCAATTTTGTAACGAAGTTCGTTTAAAAAAAGTTTTGGATAAATAAAAATGTAATGACTGCTATATTGACGTAGTGGGAATGTGTGTGTATACGATTGTTCGATTGTTGCGCAACAAAAAAGATGGTCTCCTTTAACTGGAGGACATTTTTGTAATCTTTATTTGATTGTAACCACGTACTTGCAGTGTATTTTCTTTGTCGGGGAGATTCTACATATATATATATATATATATATAGAGAATAAATAAAATAAATAGCTCCTTCGTTTCCCAGCTCGAGAAATATTTACTGTCATGATATTTTAGAAATGTAACCGGACACATTTCAATAGGCAATCATAGCAATAGGGCTATATCTAGCCATCATAGCTCTAATAAATAGGGACCTAAACTGGGGAAATATGAGTTTGATGCATACCATGCATAGTTATTTTATTAGTGGGATAATATTTTTAACACGTATTTTTCAAGCTATTAAAAAAGTATCTACGGATAGCCAATAAGAAGATACCCTGAAAATTGTAGCGGAGTTCAACCTGCGACCATATTAATATAATTATGGAGCAAGTACCTGGATAGCCTCAATTGGCAGAGTGCTAGATCATCATATTAGAATCGAAAATTTTCAGTGTATCTTCTTATTGGCTATCCATAGATACTTGTTTACGTACGTAGATACTCTTGACATAATAATTTATGTACAAATATTCTATCAAATTTAATAGAACACCGATGCATAAATATAAATGCTCACAAAAGAAACATGATTTTAATAACGAAGAAGGCGACATTGAAGATTGTAATGAATTAAATTCATAGAAAATTGAGATATCGGAGATTACCAACAACATTTTATCAAGTTTTTCAAGTGGCATTGATAACCCTGCTACTGTATTCTGTGTAAAACTAATCATTATGACGTTTCAGTTTCATGAATCATCAACAAAGATCTCGAGCTCTTAAATAATTCACCCAGAACGTGCCAAATGAATTTGGTACCTACTTGTATATAAAGAATAAGACATATTTTTCAATAAAATCTCCAAAACTTATTCCTGCACCTGGATGACCAAAGTAGAGATGATACAAACATTTGTTGCTTACAATAACTATAAATACAAAATCTATTGTCGAATGTATTGTATACGCAGCAATTAGGCATTTCTTTATTCAATTCACAATTCCTTAAGTTTGTATGGATGATTTTTATTAAATCCGCTGTCAAACATGTCTTCTTTCATCATATCGCTGCTTTAGTGAAGTTGAAATCTTAAGCCGAAGGTTTTCATTTGAAAGTGTGTATTTAAAACTACCTATACCCTGTAATTAACTAAAGCGTGTATTTAAAACGAATGCTAGCTATACCCTGTTATTAACTAAGGCGGTTTGTTTGAGACTATTCTCACAAATCTAATACAAAAACTGTAAGGACGAATTAAAGTCGCTTAGCCAAAAATAAAACATATTAAAAGAACAACGAGAAAAAACACACATATTAACATTGATCGGTACATAGGCAACATTACACAGAGGTAAACATTCGGCTTGTATAACTAATTAAACAGGCATTAAACTTGTTTATTTGTAATTTGTTTATTTAAGATAGAAGTGAGTCAACAACATTGACCGGGCACAAAAAAACGCACGCATTGAAACAGTGACTCGCAAACAACAAAATATATAAAATCATCGTTTGTCCTAACTGACCTATCGACGCTCAGCTAAAAAGTAATTAGTATAGAAAGCATAAGTGTTTGCTAAGATATGATTTCTGGAATGTTTAACTTTTGCAAAAGATTACGCTACGGCCAATAGGAGGTGAGCAGTGGCCAAATAAAGAACGAAGGCACGAAGCTCCGGACAATAGCTGGTAGGTTATAAGCAAGGTAGATATGGACCATATTCAGAAACCTTTCAAATAAATATTTTTATAATTTTATAATTAATTGATATTACAAATATCAATTTCATCTAAATACCTTTACATCTCATGACTCGATAGCATTTATCATCATCATCATCATATCAGCCCTATGGTCGCAGGCGGCACAAAAGATGTTAGCAATATACATAACTGGCAAATTACATTACATTTATCGACTAAGGAATCGAACCTACAATCTCGATATTACACCACTCAGCCAAAGAAAGTATCTTGAAACGTTGTAAAGTAGGTATTAATCATTCATAAACAAAGAATATAGTCATAATTTATGCCTCCATTTATGGCAAATCAAGGCGTTATCTCGGCCATAGCTATCTCCCAGATAACTACTAATTATAGATAACAAACAATAAAATTTGCTCACGTGAAATTCATCAAGTGATTAGAGATAAATATAATCGCTAATGCGCATATTTTAATTTATGATTTAGAGTTATTTAGAGGATACGTTAGTACATATCCTATATGGCCCGGTAACATGTCGATAAAATCACATAGCAATAGCATCACGCCATTATCCCCGAAGGGGGTGACAGAGGTGCACCACACCCGTTATCGCCAGCTACATTTGGTTTCCCTAGACATTTTTAAAATAAACTATTTTTTCAGGTGCCGGCAGACAAGCCCAATATCATTTCATACGCGACCCGGGTATCGTACTAGAAACCTTTTGCACGGCAGTTGTAGGTCTTCTCACTGCGCCACCTAGGCAATTTACTATTATGACAGTCAAATGTTCATCATTCTCAAAGAAAACCGTTATTGAATCCACTATTGAATACAACATATCCCCTAACTGTCAGCAACACAGGACTTATACTGTCTTTGCTACATCCAACAATGGCAAATGATATTATTAAGTAAATCCTCTCTTTACAAAGCAAGAGGGAATATAATTCCATACAACTAAGCATGTTCGGAGTCATTCAATAACTTGAATCCCAACGGTTGATATTTCAATACTGACTGTCACCGTGGCGCAGTGGTTAAGGTGGTCGCCTCGCCACTACATCGCCGTGCTGGGTGACGTGGGTTCGATTCCCACACGAGACAAATATTTGTGTGATTCATAGATATTTGTTTCTAGTCTGGGTGTACTTTGTGTCCGTTACTTTCATGTTTGTAAAGCTCCCTGCGACACAGGGCTTGTTCCCTAGTGCGGGCGATGTCTTTTAAAAAAAAAATAAAAAAACCAAAATTCTTTTATTCTGCGATTAGTAACAGTTCGCAGATTCAACTCCTTCACACGTGAACAAATAATGAGAAAAAGCGTATTTTATGTTAAACCAGAATTTACTCTGTTAGTTTTATGTGAATATCTTAACCCAGCTGCTTCCTTGTCCATTATTTATCAAAAAAAGCTTATCTGCATCACCGGATCCCGAACTTTGTGCCAAATTATACAAAGATCGGTCTATTATAAGCTATGAATGCGTATCAACATAAGTACTTTCTCGTTGAATGAAATAAAATATCTCGTTACAATTTTTTATTGTGCAACTAGCTTCTGGCGGCGGCTACACGTGCGTTCCCTCGGGAACAGATTATTGAGATAAAAAGAATTAAACGTCAAACCAGAATTATATACTTGTATGGTTTCATTCAAATGAATTCAACTATTGTATCATGATTGAAGGACAAACATTAATAATACTAGCTTCTACCGGCTGCTTGTCTTTTATTTTTCATTTGCCAAAAGAAACCTTTATCAGATCTAAAATTATTTTAGACGTTGGTATCTGACAAGAAATATTTATTAACTTAGCATATTAAAATCCATGAGATAGACCGACGACCCGGTAAGGGTTGCGGGAGGTAGTTGCATGCAGGCGGCACAAAGTCGCTCGCTGTGGCGGAAGTTAGGTGAGGCCTATGTCCAGCAGTGGACTTCATTGGGTATCGGACCAATCAAAACCAAATAAAATATACAGGGTGGAATTTTGTGATGCCACCTTGAGGGAAAGTACTTGAATTACTGGAGAAAGATCATTTTACTCAAAGGAAACATTCCTTTATTTTAAGTAAGAAACAAAGCTTCATTTGCTAAAATAATTTGTCATAAAATATTGATGACAGAAAAACAGTTATCGCACAGTCGTCGTACATGGTCAGCTCTGCTGACAGCTAGAGGCGGTCGCTGTTGGGCGATCTTCAGCTTCAATACAAAATTAACATTCGCCGGACTGCTTGAAGCTATTCGCTACGACTGCTCGCCGCTTTCTCTGGGGGGAAGCAGTCGGTTTCGACTGTTCTAAGCTGCCCGTGTATGGCGGCTCTATGTATAAAAGTTCGATTAAGGAGAACATTAACATACAAGGATTCGCTATTAAGGCACAAAATTATTTGAATATAATGCAGTGACGCAAGCATCCGTGTGTGTTTTTAAGGTCTATAATTCGCTAGCACATCCACAGTAAACTAACAATATTAGTAACATTGTAAAATGAAAACACTATAAAACTATAGTGAAGCTATGACAATCTATATTAAAAGGTAATGAAATTTTATTTTATTTTTTATGTTTTGCAATTGGACTGAAGTTCTTTAATAAAAAAAGATTTAACAAGGCCTATTCGTTTGTGATGATTTACTATAGTAACATTACGTTCATTCTCATTAATTTTCTTAATGCCAACATTTTTGCGTGTATGGTTACGAATACGATAGTAAATCGACCGCAACATTTGATTTACTTTCAGATAAGATAACACCGTGCTAATTATGCCCTTATATAGTATTGTAATATAAAACTCAATGAATTCACGTCGGTAACAAAGTTATTACTGCAATTACGATAACAAAAGCAAACCAACGATGACTAATTTTTACTCTACTGACGTTGGAACGTATTTTTTTTTGTTCGAAATCACTAAAGAACTTTATCGAGTACAATAGATTTTCTGCTCCTTCGGGGAAATGGCGAAATTCTATATTTTATATGTTAATGTTTTATTAGTTATTTATAACACGTCTCCTCTGTTATATTTTCACTTCAATATTCAATATGTAGTGCAAATAACATTAAATAATAACTGTTGTATCTAGAATATACTTCTTCAACACAATTATTGGCATGTACTATACTATATATTATATATATATATATATATATATATATATGTTTACGCCACGATATGAGTCAAAAAGTTTCGTCTTTGAACCCACGCACGGTCTGACGATAAATAGTTTGTTTTTATTTGTAATTTGTTTTGTACATTATAGTTTAGGTCGATTTTTATTATAATGAAAGGTCAATGTATCGTTCTATCGTGCCAAGTTATTAGAGTATGTATTTGTAGCGTGTTTTCCTTAATATTCTCCTCGGCAATATGTATCAAATAATAGTTTTCATCAGAAAAGAAGATATAAGATTTTAAGGCTCGGCCACGCGCTCTTGATGCCCTTGACGTTGCAGGCGTCTATAGGCTATGCCGCTATGGTAACCGCTTGTCATCAGACGGGCCGTACGAGTAGTATCAAAAAGAAAATTATACCATGAGGGTAGCAAACAATCTTACAGGGGCCCGATTCTGCTAAATTACACACGTCGATAGCATTAGACCGATTGACTAATATCGACCAATCACAGGCCGGCAATATGGCGCGATTGACTTAGTAAGCTAATCACAGCTGACGAATGAGACCATCGGTTTACCATTGTGTTAGCGGGATTGGGCCCCAGGCTGCCTGATGATATAAACCGTAACCAATACAATATGGACAGTGCATATGCGGCTCATTGTTATAATAACACATCTTTGCACTTTTCCTCTCGGCTCTTTTTGATGGGATTCAAGCCTTATGTTAGATATATTGTCAGATACCCCAATACGAGATTTATGTGTGTAGTTCTTCGATATGCTTCATATATATATAGTATTATATAACATATAAGCTGTTTCCGTTATTACAGACAATGAACATGCGTCATGTTTTTAGGGACCATAGAAGAACAGCTACGGCTATCTTATAAAAAAAACAGAAATTGTATCTCGCACTGGCTCCCTACAAGTAGGAACGGGGGCTACCAGAAGAGAGAGAGCATGTGTTTGTATCTATCTGGGTTGTGTTTTATTCCAACCTAGGACTTTTTGCGTAGCAGTCGTATATACTCCCGTTGCGCCACCGAAGTTTGAATTCACAGCTATGTTTAAAATGTATTCCGGGATATATTCCCGACTCAATCTGAGAATTCCAGTGCGGTTGTCACGTGACGAGGTGAAGCTGCATATATTTTGGCTGAGTGCCACACAACACGTTCTAGATAAAACTCTACGTACTTAGTGTTAAATCCGGTGCCACGTGGTATTCCGGTAACGTACGCGTTGTGTTCAATGATGGAGGAAATGAGAAATACCTTTCATCTGATTCTAGAATATTAGATTTTTCGCAGCTTTTTACACTACCCCATCTCCCCGGTAATACGTGGTAAGTTTTTGGACCCCCTCCCCCCTGCGCAATATCACGTGAATTTTTTTCACCTTTCAATACAGGCATAATTGAAATCGCGCGTTCAAAGAATAAATAAATACCCCACCCTAGTGATATTTCGTGATTTTTTCCGAACCCTCTTCCACCCCTTTCGAATCTCACGTGATTAATGGACGACCCCTTATTATCATTCATTCGTCAGTACTGGTTTGTGTGCCTCTTATGTCGATAAACAGCCTTTGTACTTCTCCTAAAATCTATTAAAGGACCCACCTGAAGTAGCATCCTAAAGCTGTCCCGATTACTGCGTGCTGATGGCACAATTACCAGCGTTTCGTAAGAACTTGACATTTTTACATTGGACGAATTCCAAAGAGTTACAACTACACAATGTTGTACTACATATTAGCTGTACTCGTATTGCATTGGGTTTATTTAGTATTAAGGGCGGGTTATGTCTTATGGTTTAGAAACCGGGCGTGTATTTTTACTGTCTCTTTGGCGAAGTGGGGATGTATGCGACTGCTGTGCAAGAGGTACTGTGTTCAATTCCTGGGTCGGGCAAAAACCGTATAAGGTTTTATTGTCAGGAAATTCTCGGGGTCAGCTCGGTTAATAGCAATAGGCTCGCTCCATATTAGATTAACCTTGCGAAATGTGGGTGTCATGTACCACTGCTTACCCCTTCAAGAAAAAAGGCCTACTAACACTATGTTATGTTTAAATAATATTATTGTAGATATAGAGCGATGGTGGCCGAATAGATAAGTGAGCGGCATCATTTTCATTCCAACGTGCGCGGCGCGGCAGTACCAACGTGGATTTCACTTTTTGGAATTTATATGTCAAGTGACTTAAATTACCATCTGCTGACAGTGAAGTAAAACATCGTGAGGAAACCCAAACAGCAAAGATGTGGATTATGGCCTAACCCGCTCAGTTCTCTAGATAGAGGAGAGGAGACCCGAGCCTAGCTGTGGGACATCAATAGCTTGCTAATGATTGGAGATATTAAGTGTAGAGTTTTGCATTAGATATTTGATAGAGATATATTATGTATAAATTTTTTTATTTAGAATTTTTGAGATCTTCAATTCTAGAAAAATATTTGCAAATCGTTTTACCAAGATCTTCTAACTAGACTAATTTAAAACAAACTTTCTATTAATAGTATTAGTATCACAAACACGAAATAAAACCCAGACTTTAATCAAAAACACAAACATAATGCTTCATGTGGGAATCGAAACCACTCCAAGGACAAAGTTAAAAGTAATCTAATTGCTTAATAATTAATTAAACATGACCTCCACTTTGTTTAATTGAAGTATATATCTACTTCACTATACGAACACTCTTTACGAATGTTATATTCTGCTCCTATTATATATTAAAACAATTTGTATTGCTTTAAGCCGATTGATTAACAAAGGGTTGTGAATTTAAACGTAACCTTATTTTGTTTCTACATATTTTTGGGTAAATTTTATTATTTATCGATGACCGGGGATTGGCTCCCGTGGATCTTTGTTAGACCACTGCTCAGCTCTTATTGGTCGTAGCGTGATGTTATATAGCCCTAGTCTTCCACGATAAATGGTCTATCCAAAACTAAAAGTTCTTTTCAAATCGGTTCCGTAGTTCCTAAGATTAACGCGTTTAACCAAACAAAGAAGTTCTACAACTTTATAATGTTAGAAGTATATAAGTATAGATTGATAATGTGTTTGTCCAAAGAGGTTCTATAGATATATTAATACCTAAGGTAATTTTTTCTTGAGATAATATGTGTAATTTTTTATATAAAGAGATATGGAGTTAGGAAGAGACGATAGAGATCGGTATAGTTCTTACTGTACCGATATTATTGTCGTTAGAAATGAAAGGTAGTATATGCCCCCCCAATACCAGCAACTACCGAATAATTTAAACCAACTACACGCTTTACAATCGTCTCGGTCTAAAAACTTTGGTCTACCATATTAATAAAATATCACTTTCTAAGTTAAAACTGCGAAACACGAATGTGAATGCAAGATTCAACCCAATCCCAATGTATTATGGTTGTAATTTGTTTGATAAGAAAAATATTTGCAAATCGATATCCCGAGGAAAAGCTATTCAGCTGTTTTATAAAAAAGTCGCACGGGGAAAAATGAGGGTTCCGTGAAAATGTTAGATTAGTTGTGCGAGCGAACGAAATCGCAAGCACAGCTAAAACACAAATAAAATAATAGCAATCCATTACACACTACTGTGAGTTTAGAGGGTTCACGCCGTAATTCACACAACCAGATAGTACAGACCAAAAATATTTTATAAGTAGCCCCCGATGAAAAAGATGTCGTTTTATAAGTTTGACGTGTGTATGTATCTGTCTGTGACATCTTATATCTTATACAAATGGGCCAATTTGAATGCATTTTTTTTTGTTTCAAAGCTAACATTATGATTTAAGACATTTTTTATCAAAATCAATGCAGCCGTTTCAATGTTATCCTCTATTTCTTATTAGGGGTTATCCCTTCGGCCGCCATGGTAACTGCGTTTTGTCACCAGTTACCTAAGAAGAAATTGTCTCGCACCTACGTAAAATATTAAATTTGCTTTTTTTTTCCAGAGACAGAATGGTGCTCTAAGACAGCAAGTAGTTCCACGGCATGTGGAAGTCATGGAGGAAGGTCCAGCAAAGAAATGACACAGGCTGTCTAACTGTAGTACTACAGTTAGAGCTAAATTATATGTAAAACTCACCTTTAACTTAGGATAGAAGTCTGGCAGCCTGTTAGGCTTCAAGTTGAGTGTGGTGCAGATCTCCCTGTGCAGAGCAAGGATCTGTTTCATAGTGCCAGCCGAACAGAAGTGGTCGAACATTTCGGCGGCCAGAGCGCACTCCGGTGGAGTGGGCTCTACACGCACACCCCGGTTCATTGTGAAGGGGCTGTAAAAGAAAAATATAATTTAGTCTAGTTTTAACGATTTACACTTGGATCGAAGAAATTAACACACTGCTGCTGTTGCTGCTGTTGTCTCTGCGTACCTTAACGGAAAGATATCTTTGATTTGATCTGATATCTTTGTATTATAACACATCTAGGGTTTTAATGCGTAATGACCATATCCTCTTGTACAAATCCAGTGACAACACAGCATGTACTACAAGATAGAAGACAGCAATACAACACGAAATACCAAAGGGCATTACAATTATTGTAGCAAAGATTGGCAAACTCCTTCAAAGGTGAATAAGCCCGAAATATCGGTTCACAAAACCTACCACAAAACACAATTCCTAATTCTCCAATGCAATCATACGAATCGTGTCGATATTAATTCCGAAGAATCACATACGAAACAACTATTATTTAACAATATGCCTTCTAGAAACTGAATATACTCAGCCTTACATACAGTCAAAAATGCGCGCGCAGGTCGGTAGTTTCAGTTTTTCTAATAACCAACAACTATAACTTAGCAGGACATTGGCACACAACATTAATATTCCTATCATAACAATATTAAATTATTATAAAAAGGGTAAAGTAAATACCGATCGTGGTCGGTGCAATTCAATCAAGACGTCGCGTCGGGCAAATAAATAAGGTATTTACTATCCCTTATTATATAACACGTGACCTAGACCTGTTTTATAATAATTTTATATGTGTACAAGTCGCAAGTTTAAATTTTTTATAGCATAACAAATACTGTCATATAAATATAATGATCACAAGCTATTTCAATGCTAACTGTCAACACTTCCAAACTATAAATACCAAATTATAAATAGAATAGACGAGTAAGAGGACCTTGCAGCTAAATCGGGACATATCAAACTCTTGACC
This sequence comes from Laspeyria flexula, assembly GCA_905147015.1. Taxonomy (NCBI): domain Eukaryota; kingdom Metazoa; phylum Arthropoda; class Insecta; order Lepidoptera; family Erebidae; genus Laspeyria; species Laspeyria flexula. Next base: position 3,319,909 of record LR989949.1, on the reverse strand, counting down.
ATTCACAGTATCAAAATAGGAGAGTATAAATAGCTAGGCGATGGGCACTGATTACTAATTAGTAATTATTACTTACTAAATGTTTTCTCGATCTATACCAGTTGCAGCCGGCTTCAGTGCAGTATTATTTGGACATGTGAAACTAGTTGACAGAAACAGGCATTGCATTGCAAATATCTATTTAAAAACTGTAAGCTATCAAAATGAAAAATCCACGTATATTTCCATTTTAACCTATTAACAGCCTAACTCATCAAAGATGCATGCTTTTATGCAAGCTATAAGGTCCTTTCAGTTTTTGTATCAGCGGATACTATTATGACAGAGATAATTATGTTTCGGGTTTCAGAAACTTTATTCTCATTAAGAATTACAATGTATCGAACGGTGTGATTATTAACTACTTGCTAAATGGTTATACTCGTAACACCCTAAAATGCTTATCAATATCGTTAGAGCCATTTTGTGGTCTACTCGACAAATAGACTACAATCTAAAATTTTATATACACTCATCAATGTAACATTTACTACTGGTGGCAATTAAACAAAACAGAAAAATTAGGGATCTGTCACACAGAACGCTTTCACGCGGTCATTCAAGCGACATAAAGATATTAAATATTAAATAATTACTTTTCTGTATTTTATAACTAAATATTAAAATCTGAATTTTATGGCTAGCCGCTCAGGGCACGGAGATGCCGATTTGACGTGGAAAATATCTTAGGGATCTGTCACACAGAACGCTTTCACGCGGCCATTCAAGCGGTCAGTTTTGCGATTATCATGTTCTTTTAGTTAATATTTGACATTAATCACCAATCGAAAAGCCTTTGTCCAGCAATTTAATGACGTATGTACCTACACATGCAGTATCCAACACTCGAAATAAATCAACAAAATGTAAGTGAAGCCAGGAACGATAGCTGATGTTTACGCAACGAGTAACAATGTTGGCGAGTTTTAACTATCTATAATTAGTGATTATATCGGGTGTGCAAAGTGCAGCGCTAACGATCAAGAACGTTCATTCACATATCAACGACCCAACTGGTATTTTTTTTAAAACAACGCCCGCACTTTTATCCTAAGCCTTGTGACGCGGGGGACTACATAAATACCCCGTTACACAAAGTACACACACACAGTGGTGTAACTAGGGGATCTTCCCCCTAGTTATACCACTGTGCATGTCCACCCCAGGTATAACACATCATGCTAGCTACGCCACTAGGTACACACACAGACTCTAAACAACAACTTGTGGTTGAAATGTTTGTTTTCGTTATTATTTTTCATATAATATTGTTTTTTTTTATACCATGACGGTGGCAAACAGACGCACGGTCCGCCTTATGGTAAGCGGTTACCGTAGCCTATGGGCGCCTACAACACCAGGGGCATCACGAGCGCGTTGCCGACCCTTAAGAAACCTATTCACTCCTTTTTTGAAGAACCCCATACTGTAGTCCCTTGGGAAAACCTCGTTAGGGAGTTCATTCCACAACCTGATAATTCTTGGGAGGTAATTCCTCTGGAACCGCGCGGTACGGTGTTTTAGGTTTAGCTTCTGAGTAAACTTGCGTCGCCTTTTGAAGATATAAAATTAAATGATTGTAGTCATAGTCATAATCTTTATTTCATTTAGATCAAATACATGATACTTATAAACGTCATACAAAGCCAAAAATAAGGTGTACGCAAATTTGCCTAAGGCCAGTTCACTGACAAGGTTGACCTGTAACCGGGACAGAAGATTAGCTAATCTAATCTCATAAATGAGTCGACCCAGTGAACTAACACAATAGATGTAATTGTTATACCTCTACTATATAAGCGTTTATGCCCGAATTACAGTAAAGAACTCGAGTTTTTCATTTTAACCGCTTTCAAAAAACAAATTCTGTTCGACCTGCAGGAATATATTTGTAATCAATTCAAATTTTAAATATTCATTTAGTAACATCATGTTACAAGAAGGTATTAAGAATAACAATAACTTTTATTGTAACTATTATTATTTTGCACTTTCATATAGAAACACTGTAAATGTAACTTAAATCACACTAAAGACTATAATATAATATTTATTGATATATTTAATGGATATATTTCATTGTGAATTTGAATAGTGACAATATAAATTACGTTGATCTCTTTTGTGTCAAAACTCTTCTGAACTAATAAACTTGTATCTCAGGAGAGAGGTTAAGGACTGTAACAAGCATTCCGATGAGATATCAACCAAATTGTCTACAATCATTGCTATTTATATTATTATATATTCCCAATTTTGTGTAGTAAGCTGAGTGACAGTCACAAAGTAACGTATGTACTTGAAGTGCTAGTAACAAATGTACGTCGTACATCAGTGTGACGCACAAACTGGCGATGACCCGTTTTAGTAGTGTCGAGTCGTCGACACCAACAACGGATGCAGTAATTTAAACAATACATCTAGAGCCCTTCCCTCTTCTACATTCATGAAGGCGTACGTTATCCCGGCTCCACACATTGGTCTAACATACGCCAATATCATCCACTGTATTTCCTCATTACAAAAATAATCTTACACAAATTTACAGTAGTCAATATACCTACACGCTTACGGCTCGCCGGATGGTAAACGGTTACCTACTAGCTGTGTAACGCCTGCAACACCACGACCATCGTATTGCCGACCCTTTAAAGCCCATTTCACTAGCAGTAGGAACATAAACACTGTTATTACTGTTGCGATCTTATGTAGGAAATTTTTAATTTATAATTGAAGTATCATCATTATCCTGTTTTAACCCATAAACGTCCCATAGCTGGACACGGGTCTCCTCCAATAATTATGGGGGGAATTTAGCCTATTATACCACGCTGGCAAGACGGGTTGGTATAGGGTTTGATTAGAATTTTCCTTTTCTTGCAGTGCTCTTGTCTGTATAGGGTTACTCCCTTAGTCGCCTTTTACGACACCTACGGGTTGAGATGGGGTAGTGATATTATGTATTCTTAATCCATCACTACACTTTTAAATTGAAGTATACTGTGGCTTACATTAGCTTATGTTGGCTCAAAGTGTGGAGCCGGCATAAAATCTGCATTTCAGTGCAACGAACTCGTTAACATGTAAGAAAAACAAGATCAGTTTTTATGTGAGAATCAACAGTTTTAAAAGCGATCTTTCATATTTCTGTTACACATTACAAAACAAAGGCGGATAGACTGTATTGAATGGAAAGGTAAAGCCTAAATAGCAAATACAAATTTTAAAGTTAATTGAGTTTGTAGTATGACCAGAGCCGATACGAATGTTTGCAATACAACTGAAACAAAGTACCTATAACCGGAATTAGAACTATTACCACACAAATATTTGCATTATTTTACGAGGGAATCCTCACATACCTACCCTGGTCTAGACCGTAATATACAAGCTTCAGTGCACTCAATGGCCATGGCAAGAATACCACACAATTATTTAGCGAAACTGTATTTGAGCTATATTCCAAACATTTGCCGAAGTTAAAATTGAATAGTTAAATTAATATGATTATGCAAAGGCGTTATCTGTACAATAATTATTAAGCGCGTAATGTGCGCCGACCGTTACGCTAGCCTTATTAAAATATGCTCAGTACTTTCAAATATAAATCTTACATCCATTACATTAAGTTATATTTTAGTTTGTCGAATGTATGTAACTCAATATGCTCTAGACGCTCAAAAACGGCTAATTAATGATTTTTCGGCCACAATTAACATGTACTCAATTGTACTCCTATTATTACGAAGTAAATTTTAAGAAAGTATATTCTTATAACCGAAATGTATGTAATTTTTTTTTTTATAAAATACAGTTTTGCATTCTAAAAAACAATAAACTGACATTCCGGCCGATAATTTTCCGACAGCTCGGAATCAGGGGGCTTATAAAGATTTATTTTATTTTTAATAAAAATACTATGTTCACTCGCAATCGGACATCAACATATTTAATTATTGTAGCGATGTTTAACTGATATACTATTACGTATGTTTGCGTTCATAACACACCAATTTACTAATCATATAAGTATTTATACTTCTATGAAACGAATGAATCACCGCCTGTCGGCATTAAAATTACTAGACATAAGGGTGCGGTTATGTCGGCAAGTTATTCATTGCTAGATAGTGTCATATAAATATACCGAAATCAAAAGAATAAACAATAACAACATTTGACTATCTTTTAATGTCTGTTTTTGTAAAATAATAAAAATAAGTGCTCATTACACAAAGATCTCGGGTGGGAAATGGGAATCGAACCCGCGACCTCCGGCTTAGCAGTCAGGGTCACTAGCCACTACGCCAATAGGCCAGTCATATAATTACAGCATAATTCGTTCCGGACGCGAGATGAGTCAGGTTCTTCGTGCCGTCTAAATATGGGGGTACTACTAAGTGCAGGTGGCGAGGAAGGAGAACATTGCATGCCAGCTAAGGTGCGAGGGGGCGTATGATACATACATACCTAAACAGTGTCATTCAATAATAGATGTAACATAATTATAGTCTTTCTGCTAATTTCAGTCTTCTATTGATTCTATAAAGATCAAAATTACCCAGAGGCATGACATATCTTACATCATTCACTATAAGTGCGATATGTATTGTAGTACTTGCATCATGAGCTTGAAACATATAATTAGTGTATATGAATATATAAAAATATAAAATGAAGCCGTATATTAGTTTGCAACTCTATAGCTGAAATTCCGTTCATCAGCAACCCATTAATGTCCCACTGCTGGGCTAGGGTCTCCTCTCCTCTATCTAGAGAGCTGAGAGGGTTAAGGCCATAATCCACACACGCTGGCCTAATGCGGATTGGTGGATCAGACATACACTTAGAATTACTTCTAGGGTATGTGGGTTTCCTCACGATGTTTTCCTTCACCGTTAGCAGATGGTAAATCACATGACTAGTACATATAAGTTCCACAAAGTGAAATCCACATCGGTACTGCTGGTCGGAATCGAACTCGGACCGCCTGTTTATCACGCCGGTCACTTATCCATTCAACCACCATCGCTTCGCATCGAAATTCCGTTGACCCCCCTTTATAGACTAATTTGACTGGGTTATTTAAGAACGCAGAAGCTAGCGGCTCTGTATGACATGGTCGCGTCGCGCCGGCGTCACGTCGCCGTCCAGCCCCGCTCGCTGTGTGCCCAATGCTTTCAGAAGAAATAATACACCCCAGCAACCGATACGGTGCTGAGAGGTATTACCTCTGACGGAAACTTTGCCGTACGGCACGTTGGAAGCTGTAACGTTGATAACAACGTGGTGGGGGAGTGCGCGACCGATACAGACATGCGCGGTAATACTCGTACCATATATAAATATAATAGGTAAATATATAACTTCAGAATAGTCGGACTGAGACGGTAATAATTAAGATATATTTAGTGCCTTTTTATATTTTATTACTGGCTAGCCGGGGAATTGACTAGTTATTGAGTAAAATGCCTATAACACACGGACGGACGCGACGGATGGACATGACGAAACTAAAAGGTTTCCATTTTGCCAGTTTGCCTACGGAACCCTAAGGTCTAGCTCTAGTTTTTGCACTTAGCAACACATTTAGGTATTCATTTAATTTATATGGATGGATAGATAAATATAGCCTATACTGATTAATGTCAACATAATAATATCATTGAAAAAATATCACACAATAACAAAGTTACTAAATCACTCGTATAATTACACGTTACGACAATCTTTCGGGAAAAAAATTGCCTTCAACAAAGAGAACTCTAGTTGTTAATGGGTACGACCTCAATTTAGTAATGATAATACTATCTATACTAATATTATAAAGCTAAAGAATTTGTTTGTTTGTTTGAACGCGCTATTCTCAGGAACTAAAGTTCCGATTTGAAAAATTATTTTATTGTTGGATAGCCCATTTTCCGAGGCGGGCTATATGCTGTATAATATCACGCCACGGCTAATAGGAGCTAAGCCGTGGTCAAACAAAGACCGACGAGAGCGAAGCGGGCGCGACAGCTAGTAAATTAATATGAATCATGCTGATTCACGTATGACGTAATTCACATTCGTCTTTTATTTACTAGCATTCATTGAAACACTACTTCCATGGCACAGCGGAAGTGCGCAAGGGGTCCTACTGAGTTTGATTCCAGGTTCGAACAAAATAGTATGGACTGTCTTTCATTAATTTTTTACAGTTAGCACGGAGTCTAGCAATGTTTCGAGTTAATGGCAATAGTTACATAACATACATGACTGGTGTGTGTATACCTCTGCCTACCCCTCCTAAGAGAAAAATAAGTTACGCTATGTTGTTATGATGAATTGAAGCAACTCCATAAGGTGTCATGAATTAATAAATAAGACTTTAAAAACGTATGTATGGATGTGAATATGATGTATGATGAAAATAGCCTCTATTTTGTCCACTTATATCACAAGTGACAAAATAGACGCTATTTTCATTAAAGCCTAAAGACGATCCATTTCAAATTGAAATAAGGACAAACATAAAAGAAATGACCACATTTTATCATTCATAATACGCGCGCCATACATTGCCGTAATCTTGTTCAATTCTAAAGGCTTGGTTCGGCGTTATCAACGCATAATGCTGCAGCACGCAGTCGGCGGCGTATGTTCTTCAAAGCTGAAGCGGACTGCGATGGAACAATAGACCATTCTAGACGTTTTTCATACGATTATGAGTCCGACATAGGGTTGCCACCCGTTCTATATTATATAGTATTGTGCTATATTTCAGTCCATTGTACTATATGTTATAGAAAAATAATATAATACGAAGAATACTTTATTTTCATCGGTAATTCAGTATTTTCACTTTTTTAATTAACTATGACGGGAAGGCACCCGGCATTGGAATTTCAGAACGAAACGCACTCAATTGCTCAGATTCCTATAATTATTTTAAATATAATAAGAGTTTGTTAAACAAAGCTAAGACTAATAACAAAATATACATGTGGAAAAAATTTCAATAATTACCAAAAATAAATGTGTATTATTATTATTATTGTGTGAATTTACAATATTTTTTGTAGTGTTTTGAAAAACATACTATTTTATCTTCAAACGAACGTGGCAACCCTAGTCCGACACCACATGCTGCATACTGAAAGCGTTGTGCGTTGATATCGCCGAACCAGGCCTAAAGTTAGACAAGTCCGCCGTAACGTGTGTTTAGCTGAGCATTAGTAAAGATTATACTATAATTAGTGTTCCTATCGATTTGCATAGAAAGTTTTTGCATCACAAAACGAAACGAACGAACGAAATTAACGAAAAACAAATAAATAAATTAGTATGATGATGAAATTTCGCGCCAGTCGTAATGCAATTATGACATATTCATTAATTAGAAAGTGTAAAATGTTTTTAGCCGTCTGCGCGCAACGAAAGAGAGTAACGTTCTTCAGTGATTATTCACACGTTTTATAATTAATATTTTTTTTTATATAAATATTGAATATACATACAGTTTTATAGCTAGTTCAATATTAACCATAGTAGGTTTTACCGCATACTGGTATTCGTTGTCAGAATACTTTACACTTTAGATCATATTAACAGTGTAATAACAAACAAATTTGATTCCACCTTACTTAGAATTTACTGCCAAGAAAAAAAATATGTTTATATATACATGGTTTCCCGAAACTCAACGTCAAGCGGCTACCGGGCAATGGTATAGGCTGTACCTGTTCTGAGAACAATATAAAAAAAAAATCCTAGTCATATCGTTCAGTCATAAAAATTTGTTTTTTGAAAATGATGAAAATCGACATCTCTGTAGACATTTTTAGGTACTGCTATGACATAGTTCCTAAATTATCCAAGATTTTTTTTTAAATAATCCTTATTTAGTACACTAGAGTTTGCAGTTACAAATTCAAAAGTTATTTGTATACATTTAGAAGAACAAAAATTATTTCATAGACTCATGGTAAAAAAAATGTGTAGTATTCAAATGTTTGAACCCGATTTACTTTAAAAATATGTATTACGCTAACCTAGGCAAGTTATTTAAAAAATAGTCCATTTAATCAAGAATTCATAATGGTACGCAACTTGGTACTTATTTCACTAAAAAAAGTAGTAATAATTCGTTGTTTGCAAAAGGGTCATGTGTAAAAAGAAGTTTTCCTGCATAATTCCTCTAAGTACATATATATTGGTTTTACCGTAGTGCAAATAATAAACTTTTATTTAATTTTTTATATTTTGATTATAGAATGATTGTAATCTGTAGTCAGAGCGATGTGTATACCTATAATTGATGTAAATATTTACTGGACCTTGAAGAATTAATACTGTTACTTTTCTATGATTTTATTTTAAATACGTAGTTGGTTTACATTATTACATAAATAAATGACGAATGAATAAACAACCAATAGACGTGCGGTGAGCGGCGAGCGCATTATTATATATCGGAAATTGGTTTCTGAAAGTGGCGGTTTCGTGCACGAGCTATGCCAATAAGAGTAACCAATGCCAATGTAAGGACATATTGGATACTCCTTATTCCCATAGCTCGCTCGTATGTTTATTTCGTGTTTACAGCTAAACTATTAAACAGTTCTTGTCATTAAGAACAGGAATAGGATAAGTAGAATTTCATAATTCTACTTATCCTACTACTCTACTATCCTAGCCACCGTGTTTCAATGGTTAGTGAACCCCAACTGCTGAGACAGAGTTCGTGGGTTAGATTCCCATCTACGACAAATCTACGTGTGATGAACACAAAAAAGTTATAAATTATATCAGTTGTCCAGTATCCATATTACAAGCATTAGCTTCGTTTGGGACTAGATGGTGTTGTGTGCGAATGTCCAAACATTACTATTATTATTATTAATATAAATTTGAAAGTGTGCATGTTTGTTACTCCGTCCATGGCAGAACGGCTGAAAGAAGCATCTGTATTAAATATGGCATATAGATTATAGTCTGGAGCAGCGTCTTAGCACATAGACTTTTTACCGACTTCCCACGCGGATGTATTCGTTGGTGGAAGCTAGATTGCCATAAACATAAAGATAGCATAGAATCTGAAAAAGGTTTCATTGAAATTCTAGTATATCTTTATGTTTAGTAACAATCTACCACGCTTACACATTTATAGTAGTAGAATAAATAGGATTTCCTTAAGAACTGTTCAATAGTTTAGCTGTTAAAGCAAAATAAAAATACATTCACATTTAACATATATATTAGGGGGATACTGAAGCAGGATACTGGAATTCTATTGGTGCTTCCATTTGGCGGAATACGGTCCTTAACCAATCGAAATGAGATTGATATTGTCTTACTATATCTGAGTTAAACATCCCGCGGCCGACGCTGCGTTATAATTGGATATAAAATATTTGTTTTCAAAATGATGTTGATACGAAACGTGTGAATCATTTGAGAATCATCGTGTGCGCCAACATGTCTATTTTAAAGATAGTGAAACACGGATATTTAAATATAAACCACCACAATTACTATAGTATCGTACATTCTGTGTGTTTGAAATGTGTGTGTCATGTAGATTTTATGGGAGGAGATCGTATAGAACAGTGGTTCTTAACTTGTGGTCCGCGGACCACTGGCTATCTATTAGGGGAAATAAAAGTGGTCCGCTAAGCGAACGCGCAGACTTGGAAGGCTTCTGGAGCCAATCACTAATTAAAATGTTTAGCGGTCCATGTCAAGACCGTATATTAGTTAAATGGTCACTCACTGCTGAAAGATTAAGAACCACTGGTATAGAACATGGGTGAGACAGCTTGATTAGGCTCAATATCAACTTTTACTAACCATACTGAGATCTAATACTCACATAGTTTTTCATTAACTAACATTAAATAAACTTAAGTATATTGTAATAAACTTAAGTGTATAAGTATATAGTGTGTGTGTGTGTTTATGGTGTAATGGCGCGTGTTGGGAGAGGCCTATGTCCAGCAGTGCACAGCAATAGACTGAGATGATGATATCCAGGAGACTGTCTGACCGTGGCAAGCTACTTCATAATTTTCTTCTTCATAATCTTAAATTAGGTATAATCTCTTTTTACCCGACTGCCAAAAAAGGAGGGTAATGTTTTTCGCGCGTATGTATGTATGTGGGCATTTCTGTTCCATTGTGACCTTCTGTAGCCTAAACGGCTTGGCTGATTATAAAGTGTGAGGTGTCATTAGATTTGTATTTTTCCCCCGAGTGTCATAGGGTATGTGACGTCAACAAAAACCTAATATGGCGGACGTAAACTGTCAAAACAGACGTTTTTTAGTGCTATCGCAATATGGATATCATATGAAAGCTAATTAAAAGCCTAATTCAATGATATATGCACTAACTATTGCCCGCGGCTCCAATTGTCTTTTGTAACCGAAATAGCTTGACCGATTTTGTGCAAGGTGTTATAATATTCGTATTCATCCCCGGACCCCGAATCTCTATCTCTATACTAAACTAATATTATAAAGCTGAAGAGTTGAGCTGACAAAGGCTTCTTTTTGGCAAGGCCAGGCAGTCGGGTTTTTTGGTTTTTTTAAATAAACACTTGTTGAATATATGTAATCTCCTTTTGAATCCCTTTATTTTGATACCCTACTCGATGCGTTTGGTTAAAAAAAAATTCTAACTTCTTACAATTAGGCGTCAAAAGTCCACCGTTTTGTCTTTTTTTTTATAATACCTATCTAAGGACACTTGGGTTTTTGAGTAGAATCTAACGATACATTAATTGTCCAAATCCATCCAGCCGTTTGGAAGAAACGTGGGAATAAAGAAATTTACAAACATACAAGATACGCGCGAAAAACAATACCCGTCCTGTCAATCGGGTAAAAAGGTCGTCGTAATTAAGTTCGAATTTTTGTTTGCTGTACTTTGGAACAATGGTTTTTAATATTCTCAAATGTTGTAACCTATCTGCCAAATACGTATGGTAAGTTCGTCCATACCTGCTGAACCCGTAGCTGACAACTGATGCTGCAAGGGCCAAATACAACATTCATAGTGTTTTATATGTATGGAAACTTATACTTTATTAAGTTGTTTACCTAGGACAGATCTTAATTTGTTGGACACAAAGACTTGTGCGGACTCCAACAAAGACGGCTATCAACTACTACTAACTCAATACACACAATCATTTATGTTGATCATCATTTTTTCATTTCAAATCATAATCGACCCACTGCTGGGCACGGGTCTCCTCCAAACATTGTGGAGGGAATTTTGCCTACTATACTACTCTGGTCAGTCGGGTTCGAATTTTCCTTTTCTTGCAGTGCTCTTGTCTGCATAGGTTACTTACTCCCTTAGTCGCCTTTTACGACACCCACGGGTTGAGATGGGGTAGTGAATAATTTATGTTGATCGACTACTTCCAATATAGGACAATTGGTGCAGAGCCGTGGCTAGTGATATAAACAGGAATGCTGGTGGGCTATGACAGATGGCGACTTTTGTTATGAGATGAGTGTATATTATACACTATTTGTTTTTCAAGCATTCATTATTATCAGGCCCATGTTTTAGGCCGATTTGCACATTCTATCGAACTATGTTGAAGATTACTGAGCTATATATGGGTTTTTATTTGCTACCAAAATACTTCTGTCATCTGCGAATTGATACACTGATCCTGAGTTTATGAAATGAGTCATGTCATTGACATAAAGAAGGTACTCCTTGGTACCAATTTATTGATCCCTGGGCAGTTACTTGAGTCGTTGGAAACTTAAGTCGAAATAAAAAAATGAGTTTAGTAATCATTTTTTATTTTGACTGTGGTATATCTGTTTGCATGATAAATTTGTGTGATAATAATCAATCCAACGTGTTCGGCGCAGTACAAGTAAATTTGCCGTGTTTTTACGTTACGCAAGCCTCTCGTGTTTTATACTGAGGAGTTATTAATTACACTTTGTTGCGAAACTTCCTATCGCGAGTATAGTACTTATAATTAGTTATTGCACGAATAATATTCAGGAACTCACTTTTTAGTCTTGATAATATCTTATATGTAATGTCCTTACTGATATCTATACTAATAGAGGTAAAGTTTGTCAGTTTGTATGTTACCTAAGATGTCAGAAACTACAGATCCGTTTTTAAAAAATATTTCACTAATAGGAAGCTACATTATCCCAGAGTACCATAATTAATATGTTTTTTTAATTTGATAAAGTATTATTTTCGGTAATAAATCACGGTATACGTCATTGAAGTCAGAAAAAAACCATATTATCAAGTGAATATCGGCGTGTACTGCCTAAACGGTTTGAAATAAAGATATAAAATGTAAGACAAAAATATTAAATTTTCTTATTTTAAAAAAAAAAATGTCCCCAATATTATCTAAGTTAAGGTACGGTAACCGCTTACCACCGCGGGCCAGCCGGGGCATAAGTTTGTTTGCCATCATCGTGGTTTAAAAAAGAAACGTTTACAGACGAATGAAGAATTCTAATGTAACCTGATAATTATTTGCGATCGCCTGAAGTCTAGGGCAGAATCTAGTAATAAATGCATTTGAAAACTGATAAACTTTAGTACCTCGTATAGTAAGGTTGATGTTTGAATGTATAACAAAAAGAAATTTCCATCTAGGTCAACACACAAAGACGAACGTGTTGGAACTCTAAACCCAAGGGCAATGAAAACCAAGATTATCAAACGGGACTAGAATAAAAATGAATTTCCGTAGTATAACACTTTCTTTGGTCACTGGAGCAATTGTTATTCAGTGTCCGTTACAGATTGAGACATGAATTGTAATTATATCAAGAAGGTACCTAATGGTACGTTTCTTTGGGTTTCATTGATTTGTCTTACGCTGAGCTGTCCAAAGCACACAAAAAATCATTAAAATCCACATAACTATGTTAAAAATGAGACATTGTTCGTACTCACGATAAAAAAACTCTTAACATTACTGTGTTATTAATATAAAACTTCTTTATAACAAAGACCACACAAGTTCACACGTTTTATCTATGAAACATAATATACAAAGAATGCACAAAGTACGCGAGGAAGGCAATAATCTAATCTAAAAATGTCCATATGCGTTTAATAAACTCAATACAGTAAACAAGCCTCTGTGGATGCATTCAAACAAGTTCTCAATACCGTTTAGCGGCTCTATGGCAAGTTGGAACTGGTCCAGAGCACTGGCCGACAGTACTGGCTTTCGAGACTACAAGAGAGTAAAATAATTAAATGTTAGTTAGATTATAGTACTACGTTGGTAAGGCAGCGGGAGTGTGTCTAAGACTGCTGAGTAAGAATTTCCAAGTTCGATCGCGATGCGTGCAAAAATGGTATTGTATTTTTGGTGGTGTTGGTTTTGTTTTGAAGTCTAGCAAGCCACACACACAAACAGGCGTATGGCCCGCTTGATGGTAAGGAATCACCATAGCTTACGGACGCCGGCAACACCAGAGGCATCACGAGCGCGTTACCGACTGTTAAGAAACCTATTCAGTCCCTTTTTAAAGAACCCCATACTGTAGTCACTTGTTGTAATTTAAGCAAAAATACGATCAAGGGGCTTTTTGTAGTCTGTGTAAACAACATTGCTGTGCATTATCCATAGATTAAGAACTCATTAAACACCACCAGGTTTGTGGTACGGTCTCTAATGAAACAAGTTTGAAAAGGATTAAGAGCATTAATTAAGAGCGTGTTTCAAAGCTGGATTAACAGCAACTAGTTAAATACATTTTTTTCCAAAAGTTTTACGACGAGATTACAAAAAGCTCAGTGATTCGCCTATAGTGTCAATTTCTGTGCAGTACCCTTTTTTGTGTACGGGAGCTCTTCACTTAATGATATCTCGAACAATACCGACAACAGTACTGTCATTGTTTCAGCAAAATGCTTAAGAAAATAAGCTGGTAAGTCATCTAGTCCATACGATTTATACGGAATAGTTGCTCTATCCGCCCTTATTGTGGTAAAATTATGGAACAAGAGTATAATAGCCACAACTAGACTCAATTCCAGCCATTTCTAATCACCTTATAGGGAGTAACGACTTAATTGCATACATTGATGAATAATTGTTCGAGATTATGTTGTAGGAGGAAAAAAACAAAAGACTGCATTTAACTAGAATCGTTTATTACCATCATACCTTTTTACTTGAATAGGTAGACAGAGGTGTATTAATCCTGGATTTGGCCAGCTATGTTAGATCCAATGTAAGCGGGTGATATACTGAGAAATTTAAGACAGAAAAATTCAATACCGTTTTACCGATATCGAACTACGACTTCTATAACGCTGTAGCTACGCCATAGAGACAGTTAAACCCAAATAAAGAAGGACAGACAAACACATTCTCATATATTGTCATATTAGTAAGGATGTGGCTTCCTTAACAGTTATTTTATAATCATCTTCACTATACATAGATCGTGTTTCGCTCTATACTTTAAAACCTAAACCGATTGATTGAGTTCAGTGTTTCTGTTTGTAAAAGTTCCCTATATAAACTGAGTACACACATAAATCCGACAACACACAGCTAATTCCGGATGCCTATAGTCGTATTTTCTCTACTGTGAGTGTGGGCACGGCTCAAGGTCAATGCTGTATACATAGGTTCGATACTTCAATATTGGAACCGTATTGACGCGAATTCATGAATTCTACTGAATGTTAAACAGCGTCTACAATAAAGAGCCTAATAAATGCCTAGACTAAGATTTAGGCTCTGTCTGATAAAGCACTTGTGACTGAAGTGAAATATTTGTGTATGAAAATGTCAGCGACGTTGCAGATACTACAAGCTCAATAAATAAGAAGACACATCTTATCGACCCTGGTGTTGTAATTTATCAAGTCGCCTAGAAGGCTTCCAGCTTGACTTAACGACTACGTTAAGAGTGGTATGTTGGATCAACGGCTTTACGTGTTTTCCGAAACATAGAAATAACAGACACCAAGCAGCAGTGAAGTATGGTTTTAGCTTCGACATTTAGGTACTGTACTTACACAAGTAAATGGAATTATACAAGATAGTTCTGAGAAAAAAATTACCTTTTAAGCATTTAAATCTTACAAGTTTTATAATTTTTGTTTTTATGAACTGCATAAAATGTTTAAATAATTATTTTTTTTACTCTTCATCTTTATTTTTACTTTTTAAATTACTCAAGGCAAGTCAAATGAGCCCAAATTCGACCTCGAGCTCGGGTTGCGGCTTCATTTAAAGACCGAGTTCCCGTTGTCACCTCGCGTTCCATCATCAGATCTACCCCAATTTTTAAAGTATTGCAATGCAACCGATTTATATAGGCATTCCAAATTTAATCTCAAATCGGATATCAATAAGTAAGTTAAATTTATATTGCAAGACTTAACATACATACATACACTATACAGCTGTCTGTGATTCACCTGTCCCGGTGGGACAGGTGAATCCAAACAATAATTAATAAAATGTTATTCATTATATTAATTATTGTTTGGATTCCCCTG
This sequence comes from Laspeyria flexula, assembly GCA_905147015.1. Classification (NCBI taxonomy): domain Eukaryota; kingdom Metazoa; phylum Arthropoda; class Insecta; order Lepidoptera; family Erebidae; genus Laspeyria; species Laspeyria flexula. The sequence continues at coordinate 3,304,357 of LR989949.1, read as the reverse complement.
TCCCGGTGGCTGTATAGTATAATGAATAATATTTTATTAATTATTGTTTGGATTCACCTGTCCCGGTGGCTGTATAGTGTATGTATGTATGTATGATGTTATTAATTATAATAAATCAATCAATAAACATTAAACAATGCAAATCATTTATAAGCATGGATTTATTTTTTATTATTTATTTATAATTTGGAAAAGTGTACAGTACCTGGTTTTAGACAATTTGATAAGCTTTCGTTAAGTAGAAGGATTTTTTCTCCTAGAACGTACCGTTTTTGAGTTATAAGATAAAACTCAAAAAAATTGTACTTTTACCCCCTCCCCCACTCCGGCTTACCTCCGAAACGTCAGGACTTTTAGTATGTTCACTTTCTAAGCATCCTTAACAAATTTTCGAAGAAATCGCTTAGGTTTCTTTTCACGCACTCTACAACCCCTTTGTTGGCTGAACTAATAATATTGATGACATTTGGACAATAGGTGACTTGTGTGGGCCGCTACTACGTTTGGTAGATAGTTAAATAATAACAATTAAATACCTATAATTAAAAAAAAATTACACACACGGAAAAAAAACACCGTAAAAATATTGTAATATTATTATACCTGATTAAATTTAAATACATAACATATGTATATATTGGTAATCTCCATTTGATTCCTTTTATTTTGATATTCTACTCGATAGGTTTGGTTAAAAAAATAATAGAACTACTTACAATTTGGAACCATTCAATTAAGTATAATCTTTTTTTGAATATAATATGTAATCTCCTTGTGATTCTCTTTATTTTGATACCCAGCTCGATAGGCTTGGTTAAAAAAAAATTACTTCTTACAATTTGGCGTCAAAAGCCCGCCGTTTAAAGAAGGGAATAAAGAAATTTACAAACATACAAGATACGCGCGAAAAACAATACCTACCAGTCCTGACAGTCGGGTAAAAAAAAATTTTTTAAGGAGCACAATCCATACCTACATGTTTAGTAAAAGAAGCTCAATATATTTTTTTCAGCAATCATTTACGAATGGCACATACTTCGACAGATCTGTAAAAAACACTGTTTCAGAAAAAAAAAAATTGATTATGTGAATACTTTCGGAAATACACGCTCCGATAGTTGCATAAATCTGAAATAATTAAACCGCACATTCGGATTGCGAAGTGCGCATTCTTAATTCAAATTTACTTGTGACATTTCACTTATATATCCACGCGGAAAATCAAAATACTAGAAATAGATGGCTTATTTACTAAGGAAGGTTTTATGCTAGAAAACATCACGCTATGATCAATAGAGTCAACGTAATAAGCATAAATATTAACAAATATATCAAAATAAAATAAATGATAGCATAACCGCAAGGCAGAGCTAAGTATTTTAGTACAGACAGTCTGGAAACCTAAAACCGTTGAACGTAAGTAACTAAATACGTCCCAAAGTTATCAGATTTTGTCATTAATATATCAACTAAACAGTGCTTCGTGTATCTGTCTGTATGTTAAGGTTACTTCTATATAAGATTCTAGTTGTATACAAGACAAGGTCAATCATCAAGAGACCTTTTAAATAATGTTTTTTTGGCTTATTAATAGAATAGTCTGAATATGATCAAATGGCAGGTCGATACAGGTAACATCGATTGTGGAAATCGATCAATCGGAAACGATATATTATATTATCATTATGATCGATTGTGTTTGATTAGACCCAATCTGGTTACTCTGTAAGGCGAGGACCACACTGGAAACGAAGCGAAACGAAGCTAAGTCTAAGCATATGTCTATTTACACACAGCTTTTTATGTATATTGTTTTAAAATGAAATCTTATCTGTTTGCTTTCCAAATAAATAAAATTGTTACTGTTGTGGCGTCAATTTAGAGTTCCGTACTAACACACGAAAGAAAGACAGCACAAAAGGTTACTTTCATGAAATTTGTAGTATTTTTTTAAAAACTACATCTGCACTATGTATCTCAGATATCATGATATCTATCACAGAAGAGTTAAAAAGCAAATAACAGCCGCAATGTTTACCCAGACACAAAACAAGTCATAATATACGAATATTATTTGTCTTATTGATCGAAACAACAGCCTGGTGTTTGCAGTCGCATAATACAACATCCACTAGATGACTAGACCAAAGAAGAAGTCAAACGATTCACATTTTTAGTGCTGCCTCAACAAAGCCTCAACTCGAAATTAAAAAGAGAGCCAAAACACATTTGAAAAAGAGCTAATTTACTAAAGCTAGAACACACCATCATTTAATGACGGTGTGATCCAACCTCCTCTGTTCCTCTAGTAGTTTAATTTAAAACGTAATAGATGCCTTATAAAGTTCCACATTAAAAATACTAGGAACGGACGGAACGGATTAATTGTAGAGGAAGCGAAAGATGTTTATGAATGGGAACAATTAACGCACTATTTAGCCAACTCCAGAGGAAGATAGGCGTAATGATAATATAGTAAAGCACAGCTATGCAGCTATTAAACTTGCGCTAGCTTTCGCCCACACCTTCACCCATGTAACCCACGTAAACGTACCTAATACCGGAATAATTTATAGCCAGTGAATTATTGCGATGTGATTATTTTGTATTATTGTAATAACTGCTGGTGAATCTTTAAAGTAAATATAGTTTCTGTAAAATTAATTCAGTAGTTTTGCGTGCAAGAGTAACAAACATCCTCACAAATTATGAAATATTGAATTGATTGAGAACAACACATTTGGTTCACACTCTGGTTCCGTCTCCGTCTGTGGAGCATGACCCTTTTCACCATTTGAATGTGAGGTGTGCAAAAATACCAGCTGTATTGCTCTGCAGTAAATATATCTAGAGCTAATTTAGTAACAATCAATTGGAAACAGATCAGTTGTTTGGCAACCTCGATAGGTGCACCAACCTACTTGATCGTTACAGGACTATCCTATATCATTTAACATTTTATATCGCTAACGAGGATAGTGGTAAAGTAAATAACCTAATGAACTATCGGTACGATCTAGAAAGTTCTAGATTATACTGGGATAAGAAAGGTTCAAAGGAAGTTATCAAGCTTTATAATTTAATGTAAATTTGTTTACAGAAAGAGATAAAACACTTGAAAAGGAAATGTGTTGTAAACATCCAATAGAATTTCATCTATACTAATAAATCTAAAGAGTTTGTTAATTTGTTTGTTTGAACGCTAGGATCTCAGGAACTACTGATCCGATTTCAAAAATTCTTTTAGTGTCAGAAAGCCCATTTATCGAGGAAGGTTATATATAACATCACGCTACGGCTAATAGGAGCTGAGCAATGGCCAAACAAAAGCGACGGGAGGGAAGCCCCGAGCGGACTTCTATTATTTATATAAGGACGCTGCCTGGACGCTGCTCACCGCACGTCTATTGCTTCTTTATTAAGGCGTAACTAGTCGCCAATGACCTTGAGAGTATGGGTGGAGCTTAGCTTATTTCACTGCATATCCCCGCTCCTTTGCCAACTCGCGCACACTATAATACAATGGTCACAGAATAAGCGTAAACGCAGACATGCGCTTCTACCTCGGCATTTTTACCTACGATTCCGGAATAACAGTTTTAAAATTGGTATTTTATTTTGTATAGAGAGTTTAAAGGACTCGTGTACACAATTATTTGTTTGCCAATATTTTTATGTATTGAGATTTTTTTAATTTCAATGTTTTGCTTTCGGTATTTATGTAAGTACTTACATAGTTTTATTGGTACTTATTTATTATTAGTATCGAAGATAATTATTTTATTTTGTAAATTATAATTAAATAAATAACTATTTTAACTTACTTTTGTATTAAAAAAAATATTTACCTATTTTCATTGATGAATTTAATGTTTTGTTTACAACACTTACTTTGTAATTACGTTATAAACTACTATTATAAATTGTAAACCATTTTATTGGATCATTTGAAATATTTTGTTTGAGAATATAGCTCGCTAATGGCCGATAATAAAACTAATGGCCGATGGGGCAAAAAGATTACTCCTTCTAAACGGTTAGGAGGAGTAGTCGTCAGAAAATTCAAAAAAAAAAATTAAAGTTCATAAATATTTGCACAAAAGGTTTCGGCACACAGCGAGAAAGACGTGACGGCTCTGCGTGACACCTTAGATTTATTTACTCGTCCCGCCGCGCTCGCTGTTTGTGTGTATATTATACCTGTAAGCACTATATTCAGTCGATAGTAAAAATGGAGCAACGAGCGACACAGCCTTCCCGTCTGAAGGCTAACGCCTGTCTGCCGCCCGCGCCCGCGCAGAGCACCTTTGAATTTCTAACGTACAGAAATCGTATTATGGCCTATTTTCTTAAGAAAATATAGATCGATTTACATATGCTATGTTCAGATTAAAGTAAATTTTACCACCAATTTATCAGTGTAAAAATAATTTCAAACTATAAAGCCGTTTTAAAGTTTTAGGGATTTTAAGATAAAATATATCTCAACTTAAAATATTTTTTGAGGCAAAAGTATTAGTCGTACGAAAATTTCATATGTTGAAAATGTAGTAGATAAATCAATTATCAAAATATATTTTTTTCAAATTTTTCGAACAAGTCGTTTAGGAGGAGTAGGCTTCAGAAAAAAGCCGTTTTTGGTGCAAAACCGAGGGAAGGCCCTTAACAGACAACGACGCAGCTTCGCCTGCGTGGTATCTCGATAAAAGGTAGCCATAATATGTCATATATCATAATATATGTATTGTGCTATTCCAGAATATTATCTATCCGTGTACCAAATTTCATACAGATACTTTCAGCTCTTCTGGTGTGATTGAGTAACAAAAATACATTCATACATCCACTCATTGAACCCAACTTTCGCATTTATTATATTAGTAGAAGTAGGAAATCCTACATTTATCACTTCAGTGGAGTTAGAGCCTATACAAAACAAACAATATTTTCGCTCGAGTCGCGCTGGGACGCAACAGAATGGGGCAACAGTTTATTTGTATGTCACGCATCACGTAATTTAGGTGAAACCTGTCGTAGGCGAGGTCCATACGGTTTAAACATCCATGTGGGCTACACGATGCAATGATTTGACATCTTGAAGGACTAATGAATGAAGCGGGAATGACGAATGATGTTGCTCTAAGACTAAGTAGTAGCTGAATTATTTTTTGGATTCTTCAGACTTAAATAAATACTCAAAATGTAATAACCGTACCCAAATGTTGAAAACAAAATAAATATAATTTTATTTATAAATTTAATCTTGTGATCAAATCCACAACCGTGGATTGCAATCCTATCACAAGACAAACTAAGGATACAGGTCATTAATGTTCCAATGTATTTTAACCCCCGACGCAAAAAGAGGACTGTTATTTATTAAATAGTACAAAGAAGCTACCATCCGGCGTCTTTGGCAACTTATCTCAACTATACAACATAATTTAATAAGGTTGCCACTGTTATTTTAAAAATGGAATACAAACGATTATTGTCCTAAAAACGGGTGGTCCTTGTCAAAATAGCGGGAGTAAAGAAAGCAAAAACAAAACTATTTTCCATACCTTCTTTCGGCGAACCACATAAGAAAAATAATCCTATAATACAACTAACACTGTTAACAATAACAACTGTCCGACATTCCAGAGCACAACTATACTTAATGACTGATTCACATTGACTCAGTTCGACGTCGGTATCGAGCACTAACGTACACTGCGTACACAAAGTCACACCGTAGTAGTTGGTTCAGAGGTTCAGAAGCTATCGCGACACCACACGACACACATCAATTTATAAAACTACAACAATCCTACTATGAAACAAATTCCTGAGATCTTAAAGAGAATTCGGATCATTTTGAAATAAGATCATATGAATTTATTTCAGCGTTTGTGGGTTAAAAATATTGGTACTTTAAGGTTAAACTCGATTTCGATTCAAACCCCGGATATTTTTATAGATTAAAAATTGAGTAATGACATATCTTTCAATGTAAACATTCCATGTCAAAACTATATTATCAATTTAGAAACAAAAATATTTCATACGATAGGTATAACAAAACTTACTGCTCTATGAAGTAGATGAGATAAGGCCTACGTCCAGCAGTGGACATAAAAAAATTAAAATGATGATTAAATAGAACCTTTTAAAATTGTCTTGTTTATTTACAGCACAGCTTTAATTCGGCTTTTTTATTCCATGGGGGATTCCGGGCCTGTATGAAAATAGGCCTTAGTTATGCGAGCCTAATCGTAAATCGTTTTTTAGAATTTTAGTCTTTCTGATAAGAGAGGTAGAGCATAGCGGCTAGCACCCGTTCAAACTGAGCCGCCCGTCTAAGAAACTATCACCGCCCTACAGCAGAAGGCAGCCATAGTAACATTATTGTGTTCTGTTGGTGAGTCGTGGTATCCAAAGCTTATTGAAGAGGGAAAGTGTTTAAAGGGGTTGGCAATTTCTATGTCATGTTCTTTGTGTTCCGGGCGACCACAGACTACAGTAACCGCTTCGTGGTATAAAAACGTGTCTGATTAAACAAATATAGCTTCGTTCCAGGTACGGCCTGCACTTAAAGGTAACATAAGACGTGTCGCTCTAAGCCCCATTGTCCTTGGTCCATGCGAAAGATAAAACAATAGCGGTTCTCCAAAGTGCTATGTTGACACAAAGATCTGTTTTCATCAGTTCATTGGAATGTAAACCGTAGCATCATTTACCGCAAGTGCATGCCCAAAGATCGCTCAAGAAGCTATACTTCTCACGGTGATAGTTCAATTTAATCTTACTAATATCCCGAATGATAATTTGTGAGGATGGTTTTTTTTTCGGTAAAGTCAGTCCATGATGGGTGACCGTTTGTGACAATTTCATTCTCGAGCGTCTTCGTGCTTCGGAAAGCACTTGAAGCCGTTGGATCCGTTTATCACTTCATGCGGTAGTCGTTAAGTTGGAAGCCTTTTGGCGACTTGATAAATTCCAACACTAGGGTGTGCCTCATTTTTTATTTTGATAAGAAGATGGCGTTGTGAAAAAAAATGACCGAAATATTTATTAAAAATCTACCTGTGTGCCACGTTTCACACAGATCCTTTCAACCATTCTGGCGTGGTTGAGTATCAAACATCCATCCATCCTAACTTTCGCATTTATAATTTTAGTAGGATTACAGCATTTATTTGTTTTAAGACATCTCTTAACTCCTCTTTAGTAGAGTCTAATCCTCACAGTCAATTACGGAGTGAGCTGATGAGATCAACACAGCTAGTGGAATAAAAGTGCAAAACTTATTTATTTTTTAAATGATCTAAAATAGTGGAGATCCTTAAAAAAATTGTGTGCAACGGCTACAAGTGGATGAGAAAGTGTTGGCAACCAGCCAGCACTCAACAGGGTATTGAGAACAAACATACACAGAATATAATATCATATATATCTTCTACTATTAAATTAGCAATTCTTGTATAAATATTACAGATATATCTATAATATTTATATTAAAATAAGTGCCAAAATATCTTGAAATCATTATTACCACATACCACACCTAATTATAAATAAAGATTTTAAGAGTTTTTGTCTTTTAGCTATTAAGTTAAGATACTGCACAAAAGATTTCAATAAATTATCGGTTTTATTTTAATATGTTGAAAAGATATTAAGCAATCAACTCATATCCGAAAATGTTGGATCTAGAAACATGAAATTATACACAAACGTTTCTTAAGAGGTAACGCGGTCTGCGAAGAATTCGCAGAAATTATTGCCGTCGTGTACGTCCTTACAAGTCTGCAACTTTATAGTGTGATAGAGACAACTGTTGCTCAGACAAACAATAAGATAATAAAAATTTCAAGGTTGACGTTTCATATTCCCCTTTTCAACCCCGAAAATTGAGCTGATTTAACTATTATTTTTTACATCAAAATTTTCAGAACGAGTATGGTTTGGTTTCTATAATTGTAACCCGACTGTCAGGACGGGTATTGTTTTTCATTTATGTAAACTAAGCTCTTTGAATTTGTATGGTCTTTTAATTACGGCAGTAACAAGTGTTTATTTAAAAAAAACCGAAAGATCCAATGCCTTGCCTTGCCAAAAAGTAGTCTTCGTCAGTCAATATTATTAATTATTATTATTATATTTAATGTTAATGTACTTTGTGAATTTCGATAGTGCTATCAAAATCGTTAAACTATTTCACTTAACTGAGCAGTGGCTAAATAAAGAAAGATGGCAGCGAAACCTCGCACGCCTTAGCATGATGTTATATAGCCTACAAACAAATACACTTTTCAGCTTTATAATATTAGTATAGATATAAGGATTCGGGGATGAATACGAATATTATAACAACACCTTGCACTTCCAAATCGGTCAAGCTATTTAGGTTACAAGAGACAATTGGAGCCGCGGGGATAGTTAGTGCATATATAATTGAATTAGGCTATTAATTAGCTTTCATCTGGTAGGTACCCATATTACGATAGCACTGAAATAACGACTGTTTTGACAGTTTACGTCCGTCATATTGGTTTTTTCTTGACGTCACATAGCCTATGACACTCGGGGGAAAATTACGAATCTAATGACACCTCACACTTTATAATCAGCCAAGCCGTTTAGGCTACAGAAGGTCACAATGAAACAGAAATGCCCACATACATACTTACGCTTGAAAAACATTACCCTCCTTTTTGGCACTCGGGTAAAAATAGGGCAAATTTGTTTGCAATATTTGGCGGGTCATATTTATTGTACTACTTAATTAGTTCTTTTTTTTAAGTAAATGACTAGGACGAGTCTACAGATTTTATGAAAAAAAAGGTTGCTGTGTTCCCTCTTAAATCACGCAAAGAGAGAACTAAGAAATCAATTTTTTAAAATTTAAGAATGTCTAAACAACAGCTAAACAAGTATTATTACTGATATAACTATTAAATTCATCTTTTCTAGAAAGCTTCTTCATATTTAAGTCTTATAATTGAAAAAGCATTTATATTATAAGATCTAGCCACATCTGATTAGGATTAGAGCCATAATAGTTGAGGCAGAGTTCAGGCCAAAACTAACTATGCAATCTTACTAATAATATAAATGCGGAAGTTTAGATAGATGAATGGACATTCGTTTTTAAATGAAACAAATGGTTGAAGGAAATCAGTGTGAATGTGATGCAGATAGATTATGGTCTAACTTTGAGATCATTAAGAAAACACCACCAAGAAGGAAACATGCTCAAAATCGATAAACAACTGGTTTACAAGTCATAGGAATAGGAAAAGAGGTAGACATAATTTGAAAGATAGGTGGACGACATTAAAGAGGTATGTGGATGAGAGCTGCTAAAGATAGGCCTGTTGGTCTAGTGGTTAGTGACCCTGACTGCTAAGCCGGAGGCCGTGGGTTCGATCCCCACCTAGGACAAATCTTTGTGTGATGAGCATCAAGGTTTAAACAAAAACAACTTACGGATTATTTCATACGGTTTATAATAAGGTATTGATTAAGAAAATATCATCATCATCATCATTTTAGACATGAGAAAATATATTAATATAAATTAAATCATAATACAATTTAACAGCATTTTGACAGTGATTTGTTTATAAACATTCTACATATTATTATATTTCAGCCCCAGTTTAGTTATTGTAACTGTCTTTTTAGAGTTAAGACATGTGCTATGCCTTAATTCCAAACGGGCAATTAATTCCCTTTTAAAAAGATATTGCAAGGGAATTATTTTAGAGGGACATATAAAAATATGTATTTCATTTTTTAATAATATCAATCTTGTATAATTATATTGACACACAACTTCTTGGTTATGATAGGTAAATTACTATCAATAATATTAATATATTATATTACTTTCAGAGATATTAAAACTAATTCTTTTGTTGTCTGTAAAGTCAGGGTATTGCCTATAATATTATGCCCTTCTAGCTGAATCAGATTAACAAATAGTCTATAATTCCTTTTATAAAAGTATTCAACTAGGAAGCCACAATAGGTATTTACTAACCCATCCAACAGTGGGCATTAATAAATTGATAATAGACATGTCACACGTCAAGAAATGAAGTTTTCTAAATTATTTGTGATGATTTGATATTATTTTTTATTTTAAGTCAAGGATAGAATCACTAGCTATTGTCTTGTTTTGAATTCAGACATAGCTTTGTATTTCAGTTCAGTTGATATCAGAGAAGCAACAACCGCGTATCGTGAAAGTAAATAATTACCCATGATCACATAACTGAGAGCAAGATCGTTATGCATCAAACAAATCACAATGATCACCTTAAATAGATATCACTTGCCCAAACAAGTGTATCCATGAAAAGGTAATCACATAAGTATCTAAATTCGTATTCAGGACAACACAAACTCACCAGAAAGTAGTATGAACTCGGGTGAACGTACGCACAGAGTAAAATTAGAAAAAATAAAAACGTAGAGCACTAAACCGCTTATGCTAACCACATTTGACAGAATAATCATCTCCCACCCACATCGCAATTTAATGAAAACTTCCTTACCTCGATTATAAGGTTCGCGTATGAGTACCCAATTCGTTTTTGACACTGTATTTCGAAAAAATAACCCGACCGTAAATAAATAAATATTCACCGACTATCGATACAAAATCATCGTAATCTTAACACTTCGTGATTGTGGTGCACACTTATTTTATTCTTAAAATAACAAACGATTTTTTACAAACTGTGAGTTAATAAAACTATTACTGACCTGAAAATCACTTTAGAAATTAAAAACACTCGTCTTCTATCCAGACCATTGCTACTAACGTTCAGTTTTTTTTAGCTCCAGTGTTGCCACTTTGAGAAATAAAAGCACTAGTATTATCTTATCTCTAATAAAATAGCACTAAATTTGACGTAAAAGCTGCTACTTGGCCAGTTGGCACCAGTGATGGGTTTACGCCCGGGCATTTAAGGCGGAAAAAATAAGCACCCGATATCCGCCCATTTCCGACCAATAAACGCCCTATGACAGGGCATTTACTTTTCTTTATAAAATTATACATTTTTATATTTTTTGTAACAAAATAACATAAGAATAAGTACCTGTTTACTTTAAAAACCCTATTTTTATTTATTTATGATAATTCGTAATTAAAATAATAAATGTATCCTTCAGTTGTATGCAAATTTCTTATAGAAATACTCTATAAACTTCATTTAAATAACTTCCAACAAGATTTATATGAAAACTGACTAGGATAGAGATGTAAAATGACTGATAATGGTCACTATTGGTAAAAAAGGATAAATTACCGGTCATATGTCAAATTCAGTCAAATTGACTAAATGTTTTTTATTTATTAATTTTAAATTTTATTACTAGATCCATAAAAAAATTACGAATTTTTATATTTATTTAGGTACCTAATTAATACGTGACTTAGATCGCTATTACAAGCAGGTACTATTGTTTACCTTATTTCTGAATGCCTGTAATCTTAAATTTTGCCGTTTTTGAGCCGATTATCTCCAAAATCGATATTGGAATATCGCTACTTATTCTTTTTTTCTTTTACATTTGACTTTCTAATGTCATAATTGACAACAGAACTATGCTAAGTGGTCAAAGAGATCGTCAGATATTGATTTTGGAGTCAATCATTCCATAAACCAAATTGTTCAAGATGGCGGGCATATTTGCAACTTTAACTACAAAACTAAGTCAAATAGTCAAAGGGATCGTCTAATTTCGATTTTGGAGCCGATCAGATTAAAATCGGCAAACTTCAAGATGGCGGGTAGTTTTGCAAAATTGACTTCAGAACTATGTCAATTAGTCAAAGGGGTTCTCAAATGCTGATTTTGAAGCAGGGCCCTGATTCTAAGCTGTCGGAAAATTTCGGCCCGAAATGTCAGTGTAATTAATGTTAAAAAACATAATGTCAAAGAAATAAATGGTTGTAGGAAAAAACCTTAAATTAATCAGATTTTAATTTTCAATATGGTAGACTATTTTCTAACATTAAATAACTTAAGCCGTAAAAATACGTCGTACTAAAATTCGTAAAAGTCTACGATCCGGGAGTAATCCGACGAGTCAGAATCAGGGGGCAGATCGGCTCAAAATTCAAGATGATCATCACATCAGCCCAACGACGTCCACCGCTGAACATTACACATCTAATTTATGCCACCACGAACGGTCCTGTGCCGCCTGCAACCAACGGCCGCCCGCTACCCTGACCAGCTCATCGGTCCATCTGGTGAAGGGGCCGTGCCACGCTGCGCCTTCCAATACGTGACCGCCACTCGAGAACCTTTTTCCCCCATCGGCCATCAGTTCTACGAGCTATGTGCCCTGCCCACTGCCACTTTAGCGATGCAATTCGGTGAGCTATGTCGACAACCTTAGTTCTCCTGCGGATCTCCTCATTTCTGATTCGATCACACAGGGAAACTCCGAGCATAGCTCTTTCCATGGCTCGCTGAGCGACAGTGAGCTTTCTAATAAGGCTAATAGTTAGAGGCCATGTCTCAGTACCGTAAGTCATCACTGGCAACACATATTGGTTGAAGACCTTTGTCTTCAAACACTGGGGTATTGTGGACGAGAAAACAGTGCGTAACTTCCCGAACGCTGCCAGCCGCGTAGGATTCGGGGGTTAACCTCTTTCTCGAAGTTGGACCTACCTAACCGGACCGTTGGTCCTAGGTATATACAGGGTGTATACGACGATACGACATTAAATGAAACCACGTGTAGCATGTGATGCTAGAAGACTATACCAAAAAAATTTAACAGAAATTTGCAATAGTTTAGACGCAAATGTACTTTCTTTATGTCACAGTTGTTCACAGTTTTAAACAACCTGTAGGTATTTACGTTGATCGTATGTTGTCATTACGTCATTCAATTCATTTAAATATCTCTGACTCTATCATATTATCTTATCTCTTACTCTGTTCCGCACTGTTGTCATCGTCATGTCGAAAACGTCATGATAGAAAAATAATGTGTGGTTGTATATTCTCAAATTTTTCGACTTTAAATAATGTGTAAGTAGCTTTTTTTTTTTTTTTTTTTTTTTTTTTTCCTTTTTTTTTTAATAATTAATATTAGAATATGTTTATAAGGGTTAACACTGGCTGCCTTGTCATTTAATGTCGTATCGTCGTATACACCCTGTATATTCTTCAACAATTTCGAGATTAGAGCTCCCCACATTAATAGGGGTGGTGGGTTAATGGCGATTAGACATAACTTTCGTCTTGTCCATGTTCATTTTAAGGCTACTGACACAGTCCTAAAACAACAAAATTAAAGATTTGGCTTTGTTGTAACTTTGATTTCAGAACTACTTATGACTTATTCATTTGATAAATTTGCAGAAAAATTATACCCATTGATTATTACTAAAAAAATTCACGGACGCCATCTCGGATCCCGAAATACTCTTCATATTCGTAATTACTGCCGTCGAAAAACCACGAAAACGATGTACCCGTATTGATATATGTTTATGTTGTTGTTTTTTACAAAAAGATAAAAAAAAGATAAAAGATATTATTGAAAAATTTGCAGGCAATATCCTGGATCCCAAAATAGACATCATATTCGTAATCACCCCCCCCCCCCCCCGAAAACGATACCCAAATTGAATCTATGTATATGAATACGAAATCGTATCAAGTATATCTGTATTTTTTACCAATTTCATTTTATTTTGAACAATTAAATCACAAAAACTCTAAAACAACACTAACGTATCAGTAAAACTAAAATACATATGTTTTATTTATTAATAAATATTTTTTCGAGTATTTCTACTTTAAACACATAATAAAATGTTACGCCCAGCAATTGGGCGCTTATTCGGACGTAAATTAGTTTTTGCCCAATTTGTCCACTTTATGCTATATATGCCTTTTCGCCTTTTTGCCCTCGCCCATCACTAGTTGGCACTAATGTTGAAAATGACCTAAGTGTTTTCTGGTTATTTTCGGTTAAATTGGGTGTCAAATACGGTCAAAAACAATAAAAACCCGTCATATTAAGTCATTTTGATTTAGTGATACGTTAGTGTTGTTTTAAGGTTTTCTTAGTTTTCGTGATTTCTTAAAGTTTAAAATAAAATCAGAAAAAATACAGATGAATTTGAAATAATAATAAATAATATAGTTTAATGCTTCAAACATGGCAGGTTAGAGATGTTACAGAAAATCTGGTTTCACATATTTGGCCGTAATACAGCATGCAACAATAATGTACCAAGTAAACCCTTAACATAAAATTTAAGTACATATTTTACTATTAATAATGTAATTAATAAAATAATAATTTATTTTGAAACTAAAAATATAACTATACAGGATGGAATTTTGTAATGCCACCTGGAGGGAAAGTACTTTAAATACTGAAGATAGATCATTTTATTCAAAAGAGACCAGTCTTTATTTTAAACAAAAAACAGAACTGCGTTTATACCCAGGAATCGGACCACCTAAAATTCCAAAAAATAACACCGTGGCGTAACAATATGGCGTTCACCGATAGGGTCAATCATAAGGATCGAATCTCTCTAATAAACGTGATAAAATAAATAAAAACAAAACTTTGTATAGTTGACAATAAAATTGCTTTACCACCCTCAGACTAAATGTCGTTTGCATATCAAAAAACAATAACGTCTATTTGTGCTTGCAAGTGACATCAGTACTGGGATAGTTGTCATCAATGCGCGACGTCAAAATTAATAATGTGCCTTATTGACTTAATTTCTAAAACATATTACTTTAAAAACAATCGTTTGACAAAATACAGGTTTCGCAAATGTTTTACTTCGCAAATATTCCACTTGTTATTATGTATTACAAAATACACAGAAGATAACTTATTAGTAAACAATTTTCATCTTAGACAGATTATTTATGGGCAAGTAATAATTTTGGACTAATACTAATTCCATAGTAACTTAGTCAATTTAAATAAAATACACACTGCCTTAACTAAGCGAAATAAGTAGAATTCGGTTGTGGCAGTTTGTTCTGGCTAACTTAACCTAGCCATTTCGATTCAGTTAATAACCTATTGACCCTATATATATATTTTTTTTTTTTTTATTGCCTATAGTGGCAGACGAGCAAGCGGCCCACCTGATGGTAAGTGGTTACCGCCGCTCATGGACGTTAGCAATACTAGGGGCACAGCCAGGCCGCTACCTACCTTGAGAGGATAGCTCTCTTTAAACCTCGTTTGAAGAAGGACATGTCATAGCGCTCAGGAAAAACCGCTGTAGGAAGTTCACCCCAGAAGAGCCTGCACGTACGTGGGAAAAATGATCGCTGGAACCTTACCGAAGCCTACAGCGGCATCGAGTAGTGCGTATCATATTATATGATTTCGTGCTGAAAATAAATAAAGGATTTGAAACAATAAATGTTATTTATGCTATACGTTGTTTAGCTGACTACAAGTTTAAAAAATAATCCATTATATGAAATGAAGTTTTGACATAACAAAATTTTGTCTAGTAAATAATTGGTCAAAGGAGTAATTTGTTAAAGAATAGTTTGTAAAATGATAAATTTATCAAGTATAATTTTGTCAAACGTTGTTTTATAAATGAAAATTTGTCATTTGTTTTTTGTCAAATTTATTAGACACCAAATATTTTATCAACTTAATTATAGGTATGATTTTTTTAATTCACTATGGTTTCTATTGGGACTGGGGGCCCCTTATATCCGGGGCCCTCGAGCTGCAGCCCCTACATAGATCCGCCCCTGCTCGTAGGTTGCGTATTAAGATGTGTAAATATTAGGAAGAGGTTTTGTCAAACTTCTAGGTCACTCTGATGTTGCAACCTGCTGCTTTTTCATGACATCATCATCATTTCAACCCATAAATGCCTTTTAACATTAGTAAATGAACTTCGTTGGGGTGAGTACAGTGAATGGTAGTGGTGCTTGTGTGCTGTGCTGTTCGAACCGCCGCCGCCGTCCCGCGATATGAACGGTCCACAACGAAATTGACGAGACCTTCTACCTAAATAATTATTTATTATAATTGTGGCTTTAAATTAATAAAAAAATCATTTTTTATAGTTTTATTATTTTGTTAATTAGCAATAAAAGTTACATTTAATATTTAAAATTGTTTAAATCAATTTGACTGAATTTGACAATAAATAACCAGTCAGTTATCTTTTTAATAATTGTGACCGGCCATATTCAATCATTTTACATCTCTACTTGACACGGTGGCTGAAGTGAAATGATGATGGGCGGGGGGAAGGGAGTTCTGAGTTAGGTAAATACTTAGTTTTTTTATGATAATTTAATGCTGCTTCTTTTTATTTTTTACAAAATATAAATAGTCTAGATTCATCGTTCTTACATTAGCTATCCGTCAGAGAAAGCCCCATCGAAATCCGTGCAGTTATTTCGGAGTTTACTTCCAACAAACCGACACTGACACTGAAAGTATACAAAATTATTTGTTTTTAAGGTTGGCAAAAATGGAACCGTTATAGTTTCGTCATATCCATCCGTTTATCCATCTTGTGTGGGCCACTTAGCATAGTAAATAAATAATTACAAAAAAATATTTTTAGGGTGGCACACATGTAACAGAAGGTGAAAATTGTTATTTTCAGCAAACCGAGTGACGAAGACGACGAAGATCAGTCGACGTATATGCATACGTCGACTGATCTTTCAGACACTAAGTAAGGTTTCTAAGCAAGTTTTTTAATTACGTGAATATTTTCAGAAATGTTCGTCCCGAAAGTAGCAAAAGTTGTGTCCCTACCCCGTCTATATTCTAAACCGTAAGACCGTAACGTAAAAATTTGGAAGAAATCACAAAGATCAAAAAAAAATCAAAGAAATCAAAAATGTGATTTAAAAAGCTGTTATTTTGATATTACAGGCACTGCAATTTTGTTTATTTCTACCTGTCTACGTTACCCTGAAATTCCATTAAATTGCACAAGATATTTTTTAGTGTTTTGATGTGAATGAAAATGCACTAAAGACCCCTAGAAATGCACTAGATCTAGTGCCGAAAGCACTAAAACAGCAACATTGAATAAGCTCTTCGACAATCGACAGTCAACTAGTCATAGAGTTGATAGAGTCATAGAATGTGGAATGGAAACATACTATCAACACGCGATCCCACGCCACGCCACCCGACACGTGTCAGTTGCAGATACAAATAGACAACACGCCACGTGATCACATGCAATCCCACGCGGTAACGTCCATAGACCTAGGATCCGCGCGCTAAACGTCGATCTCGATCGACGTATTGCCGGGAGAGGGGGAACCATAGACTTAGGATCCGCGCGCTATACTATATCTATGGGGGAACTATAGATTTAGTAAGCGCGCGGAGGTCTATGGGGGGAACACACGCCACCCGACACGCCTCGAACGCAGTGTGTTTCTCGATGCCACGCGTCCGGCGTCAGATGAGAACATTCTTACCATAGATATTTTTGTTTGTTTTCATCTCAGACCAACAAAAGTTTCCATTTAAAATGTCGGATGAATAATTGATAGAATTAATTTTAAAATAAAGCAAAAAAAAACCTTCACGTAGCTGTGATATTTTCGAAACGTGTTGTAGCATCGCGTGGCGTGTTGATAATTATGTGCACAGTTCGCACGGGGTGTCGACACGTCGCGTCGCGTCGGGTGTTATTAGTATATTTCCACCTTATGCAGTAAAAAGAAGTTTAGTGCTCAGTAGTTCAGTCAGTGAAAATGAACCTTCGAGCGATATCTTCGAAAACTTATTAAAAGTGCATAAAACTTCCTACGGTTGGGATTTTAGAAAAAAGTGTACAGCACTAGACAATTCAGCGTAGACAATTTAATAAGCTTTCCTTACGCAGAAGGATTTTTTTCCTAGAACACTCAAAAACTCAAAACTGGTACCTTTACCCCCCACCCTCCTTTTAGTAGGTAGAGTAGTAGACTTTTAGGCTGAGATCTATAGAGCGTACTTGCCCCCTGATTCTGAGCTGTCGGATTATCGGCCAGAACTGTCAGTTTATTTAAAGTTAAAAAACAAAATGTTAAAAAAAGAAATAGATTTAGAAAAAAATCCTATATTAATCAGTTGTCAATTTTCTATACGGTAAACTAATTTCTAACACTTAATAACTTAAGCTGTAAAAAAACGTCATTCTAAGATTCGAAAAAGTTTACGATCCGGGATCAATCCGATGAGTCAGAATCAGGGCCTTGGACTTTGCTCAGACTTCACTCCAACAAAACTTTGCTCAGCCTAATCTGAGCCAAAGCATTGATTTGGAATCTATAGACAATGTCATTGCTTAGCCCGCGTACGAGTAGATGTTTCATTTCATGCATCATCTTCTGCTGAATTCTTTGTAAAATAAAAGATAAAACAAATGATACAATACTTTTTGTAATTTATAATAGTCCAAAAACTCCGTTTTCTTAAAATTACTAGATTATTTTTAAATTTTGTTGTCTAAAATTGGTTAAATGTAATGAATATTAAGTTATGAAAATATTGCGTAAAGTATCGCTAGTGACAGTGTTCAATGTTCAAAGAATGTTATGCGACAAAGTTCAATAGTCATTTTAAAATTATGACATTTGTACACCATTATTTTTTACAGTATAATAGCCAATGATTTTCGTAAGTCGTCGATTTTGAGAACTTTGACTTTGCTTAGCTTGGGCTTGAACAAAGTCAAAGTTTAAGTTTACACTATAAATACCGATTTTGTCTTATCTCGAAAGTTTAGTTAGAGCAAAGTCCAAGTACCCTCTATAGATCTCAGCCTTAGTATGTGCACTTCCTTCGCTAAGCACCCTTAACAAGTTTTCTACATCCCCTTTTAGAGCATTCATCGACTGAACTATTACATTATACAAGTTTACACACAATACTGTCAGTATTATGGCTAAGTCATTTAAAAAAACTAAAGCGCCATTTACATGGCGAATGCATGGAGAGAGTTTCTCGCAAGCTTCAAGCGAGAAACTCGTATGATATTAACTTAGGCGATACTCACCTTCACACGTTTACGTGGAACCACGGAACAGAAAAAGAGTACTACGAGTATGTCATACGAAACTCGTAAGGAGATTATCGCCAGGCGTTTTATCTACTCGACGACATAATTGACAGGAGATATTCGCCTACGATTTTCCGCCTCGTGTAAACATAGTCTCGTTCATGCTGTCATGCAAGTATTGTATCAGTTTGAACTTTGAACCAATTTGAATGCGAGTTTCGCCATATCCGATTTGAACTCGAAGCACGACTCTCGCTTGCAAGGTTTACACGGTTTCGTCCAATGTTCAATGACATTGACAATACCATTGACTTTTAAAGAACAAGACGAGTAGGTATCGCCCTGTCATGTGCGAATATACGATCGTATGTTTAGTTTACATGATCATAATATTTTTTCTCGCATACGATAATCGTACGTTCGAGGCGAGAAACTCGGTCCGTGTAAATGGCGTTAATTGATATTCAAAAAATATGTGTAGGTACAGTGTAATTATAATCTCACTAACCTGTATTATTACCACTGGACAGGTAAACTTTCTAGATTTAACACGTACCTATCGATAGATTTCATTTTAAGATTTGATATAAAAATATTCTGAAAAACGGAAAGCAATTTTTAATAATCCGTTATGTTAATTTAGTAACTGTGTGAACGGCCTCTCCGTTCCACCGGTGGGGTAGGGCAGTGCAGAGCGGGGCGGCTCACTCGCACCATAGCGTCATGCCACACAATCTTCGTAATCAAAATCCGCTCTACCCAGCTCCGCTCCGCTCCACCTAGCTCCGCCCCACTCCGCTCCACCCCACTCCGCTTCAGTGGAAACACCTACCTCTTTTCACAGCTCAGCTCCGCTCCGCTCTGCTCCGCTCCGCCTCAGTGGAACCGCACCTTAACCAACGCCGTCGGTGTGGAATTTGACTATGCTGTAACTTTGACTGGAGTCGATGCAGTAATAGAATGATTTTTCAAGTAAACTGCTATATTTTTTGGAAGAAACTTTTTATTTTTTATCACGAGTTCACGACACGGTGGTAAACAGTCGTTCTGTATCAGATGTAAAATCGGAAGATTCCAAACAAGATCTAGGTAATCATTATCATCATTATCATATCAGCCGCAGGAAGTCCACTGCTGGATTTAGGCCTCCTCAAGAGATTTCCAATAGGGCCGGTTGTATACGGCCTGCATCCAAATAGGTGATAAATGACATTAAACCTAAGACATGACCTCGCTGCAAGGAACTTATATCTCCCAAGCCCTCAGTCATAGAAGTCATAGACCTAGGATTAATAATTATACATATTTTTATACGTTGACTTTTATAAGTATTTTTAATCTGTGAACGACATTTTCTTTTTGTTTTCTATATATTACGTTCAGGTCAGTGTTTTTGGTCCAGAGGGCGCGGCCGCGGCCGCGGGCGGCGGCGGCGGCGCGCGGCGCGGCGCGGCGTTGTCGGTAAAACGTAGTGGTTATATTATACTCTGTGCGCGGCAGGCGTCACATCGTCGCGATCAATAATCATTCCGCAGTCGTTCGGCGCGTGCGTAGTATCCCTTATTAGTCTGTGGTTCGGCGGCGTTCGGCTTGGCTTGGCGTCGTCCGCGTCTGGTCCGCGTCGTCTGCATTTGTATCCCCAGGGTATAAAGTGTTCTTTGATTTGTAG
The DNA here is from genome assembly GCA_905147015.1 of Laspeyria flexula. Classification (NCBI taxonomy): domain Eukaryota; kingdom Metazoa; phylum Arthropoda; class Insecta; order Lepidoptera; family Erebidae; genus Laspeyria; species Laspeyria flexula. Next base: position 3,283,637 of record LR989949.1, on the reverse strand, counting down.
TAAATACGTTTCAAGAACTACTTCACATGCACATGAAGAAAAGAATACGTCATGGGACCGTGAGTATTCTATTTAACTATTTAGCTTATTAATTTGTAAAAGCTGTTTCGAAGATGATTGCAGGTAGGTATCGTACTTATACAAACTTACATACTTGCGTTATTTTATTACTGATATTACGGTGTAAATCATTTATTTCTCAAAGATTACACGAAAATCACATACCTAACGGGAAACAAAGTAGGTACAATCATAAAAAAATCATAGGTTCGTAGTAGGTACATGTGTTGGTAGCAACATATTATGTTATTTTTCCGATTTATTCAGTAGCTAAACTGTTAAAATATTCACAAGCATTGAGTCGCTGCATAAACCATCCTTAAAATTTATTTCATGAATGATATTTTTAGATATTCCAATGATAAGATATAGTAGAAGAACAAAGAAACTTACCCTACGCGTTCTGGCATCTTTTGTTCCCGAGATGCGTTTTATATAAGGAGATTTTTCTTCATTATTGACTTCATGGACCATTAGTCCTTCCAGGTGTCTATTTCTTGTTTTTCTAGGGTTTGAAAAATGTAGGGCTACTTGAGGTGACTGGTCAATGTCACATGGGCCTTAGCTCTCCTAAATTTTTGATTTCTTTTTTATGCTTAGGTACATTGCAAAACAATATATTCACAAATGCTCTTACCTTTTTCTAATACATAGTTGGTACCAAGTTTTGGTTCTGTACGTTCTTAAGTATCATGTATGTAATCTAAATGAAGTAAAGATTTTGACTATTGACTAAGTCGGGGCCATCCCATCTTACACTTTCTTCTTCGATGGTCGTAGGCAAATTTGCTGACACTACTTTTCGGATAACCTGTTACATTCTTGTGACTTTCATAAGTGTTACCTTGTAACCTAGATGAATAAACGAGATTTCATTTCATTTCATTTCGATCTTTAAGAAATAAAAGATTTTATGTTTTTTTAATTACCTATGTTTAATGCTATGAAATGCCTTTGTTTAATCTATGAATGCTAGGTAAAATGGTTTTTTGTTTTGGTATGTTTTTCTATTATTTGGTTAAGTGTTTGTAGGTGGGTTGTAGATCAAAATTTGAGGGCTTCCGTCTTAATGCCATCATCACCAGGACTCTAGCAGGAATATCTTGATGGCAGCTATTTTCAGGTTCATTTTTGTTCTTTGTCATCCATATAAAGGATTGTGTAGAAATCTGTGCAAATAAGTTAAAATGTTGTCCTGATGGTGCTGTTTTTTTCCATTTTTGTCTGTCAAATTTGTAATCCATTTTAAAATATAAGAATATTTTAATGTCAAACAAAATATTACCATATTATTTGAAATATATTATATTTAAGATAGGTGTTCAACATGAAGTATATATGTTACAGTCAGAGCTCTTTTTCAGTCAAAACTTCTTTTTACTGAATAAATCAGCAAAAACTACTTTTAACCAAAGACTTGATAATAAATACATTTTTATAAAATAAAAACAAAATAAAATAAGCCTTTATTACTGTACTTTTACATGAGTATGAATAATACATAAAATCTAAATAAAAGTTATTTTCAAATTATTATTTTTAAATTAACATTTCGAATAAAGTATTTATTATTTTCTTTAAATTTAAAATTAAATAATTACTCTAGGATTTTGATCGGTAACCGGTTTCTCAAATACAGCTTGTCCATCGACATAGGCCTCCTCTAAGGCTTTCCATTTTCCTCTCGCTTTTGCTACGCGTCTCCATTCTGGACCGGCCGTCTTCTTTATGTCGTCCTCCCAACGTTTGATCTGTCTTTCTTTGTTTCTTTTGCTCTCTCGTGGGTACCATTCTGTTACTTGTCTTGTCCATTTTTCTTTTTCCTCTCTTATCATATATATAACTACTAATATATAACTGCCTCGGTGGCGCAGCGGGAAGTGTTTAATAATATGACTGCTGTGCAAGAGGTCCCGGGTTAGGTGAAAATGGTATTGGGTTTTTCTATCATGAAATTCCAGTATTAAGATTTTCCCGGAGTTTGGTAAACAAATGTTCCCGGTTGATGACAATAGGCTCGCCCCCTATTTCATGGACCAAACATAGCTGGCGAAATGTGGGTGTGAAACACCTCTATTTTCAATTGAGCATAAACAGCTATCTAACGGGTATCTTTTGATTGCGTTAACATTTTTTTACACCCAGTGGTTGCGGACCTCAGTATATGATATTAATTTCAGCTTTATACCTCTATGGGTTCTTGAGAAAAAAATTCTTGACAGACAACGGAGTGATTCTATAAGGGTTCCGTTTTTTACTTTTGAGGTACGGAACCCTAAAAACAAGTGTGTATCCATAAAATATTTTTTAATTTTAATTAATAATCTACTTCATAACTACAAATTCACAAAACATTTATGGAATGAGTGGAAATTTCAAAACAAAATTAGGGAAAGTCAAATAAATTTAACAGTGAGTACTAATACGAAAATGATAATGGAATTAAAAACAAACAAATACAAGACAGATCTTTATTAATACATAAAAACAGCAAGAATTTTGGTTTTGTTACATTTTCGAATTTTACAATACTATCAATAGTATCTATCCAAGAAATTGAGCAATACTATCAATAAATCAATAAGTGCAATACTATCGATTGTATCAATACTATTGTACAGGGTGGAATATTGCAAAGCAATGAAGGGAAAGTACTCTAAATAATGGAAAGAGTTTTTTACAAAGAAAACATTTCTTTATTTTTAAAAAGAAACAAAACTGCATTCATAGATTTTTGGAATAACGCTTGCAGCACACGGCAATCGAACCAGCTAAAATCCAAAAAAATAACACCCTGGCATCAATCACTTCAAGCACTTTTACTCAATGGTCCGTCGGATTACTTTAATTATGTTAGTTAGTAATAATTATTTTTGACGTAATTTAGAGTACTTTCTCTCCAGATGGCATTATAAAATTCCACCCTGTATAATATTGATACTAAAATTTTTTTGGTGTGTTTTAATACAACTACTCAATTTATGTTTATAAAAAATAAGAAATAGTTTTATTTTTTAATTTAAAACTGGGTATTTCTATTTAAAGAAAACAAAGATTTTTCTTGATAAAGTTCAATTAAAAAAATTATATGAGCATATGCTAGTGACCGCAAACTTTTTTGATGTGTGTATCTCTATATAGAGATTATATCACTATTACGCCAGAATGAGGCCCCTTGGCAGAGAATTAGGATTTCCCTATAAGTACCTACCTAATTATCTTATCCGGATTTAAAAAAAACATTGGTGCCTCATTTACTAAATGTAGTCTTGTCTCGAGGTAGTTCTTTCTACAGTAGGTTCTATATAAAACCCTAAAATAATGATTCACATTCGTCGTTCAAATAATATTCAATTACAATGGGAGATTAATATAAATCATAATTTGTTTGCTTCTCAGTTCTGTTACATATTCTTCAAATAAATCATTACATCTTTCTATCACAATTGCGTTGATTAATGACAAAACTATATATGTATAGATGGTATTATGGCGTGATGAGAAATTGTGTTACAAAAAAGATTGGTTATCGTCAGACGAATAGATGACAATTTACTGATTGCTTCATTCAACATTAATTTTATTCTTATAATAAATCGCGTAATTACAGTTAATAGTTCCTTTGATAAACAAGTAAATATAATTAAAAAAATTTAATAACCCGACGGCAAAAAATCAACAGAGAGCAACGCACTAAAAAGACCGTAAAATACCTGATTAAATTTAAATACATAACATATGTTATATTTGTAATCTCCATTTGATTCCATTTAATTTGATAATCTACTAGATAGGTTTAGTTAACAAAAAAATAGAACTACTTACAATTTGGAACCATTCAATTATGTATAATCTCTTTTTGAATATATGTGATATCCTTTTGATTCTCTTTATGTTGATATCCAACTCGATAGGTATGGTTAAAAAAAAAATTTTACTTCTTACAATTTGGCGTCAAAAGCCCGCCGTTTAAGTCTTTTTATTCTTAAAATCTATCTAAGGACACTTGGGTTTTCTAGACGAATCTAAAGATACCCTAATTGTCAAAATCCATTCAGCCGTTTGGAAGATTCGTGGGAATAAAGAAATTTACAAACATACAAGAAGGCAAACGGCTTTATGTGCTTTTCTTGTCATTGAAGGTGCTTTTGATAATACACCTACAGAAACCATACTTAATGGATTGGCAGCTAAAGGTGTGGACGCTACAACAACCCGATGGGTAGAAAATATGCTCTCAAGTAGATGTGCTACGGCCACACTAAATGAGTGTACACATACTTTCTACACCAACAGGACAGGCTGTCCACAAGGAGGGGTCCTCTCACCCCTACTCTGGACACTTGCAGTTGACCTGCTACTTGTAACCATGGCAGATCTCGACTACGACACGCAAGGCTACGCGGATGACCTGGTTGTCATAGTTAGGAGTCTCTGCCTTAACACCATCTCCACCCGGTTACAGGGGGCTCTCAACACCATAAATAAATGGTGTAAAGAAAACCAACTGTCAATAAATGCGGACAAGACTGTGGTAGTTCCTTTCACCAGGAAAAGGAAACTAGAAAGACTGATCGGACCCAGTCTAAATGGCAAAACACTCAGTCTATCAAATGAGGTGAAATATCTTGGGGTCACAATAGACCAAAAGCTAACCTGGAACACTCACCTAAACAACATCATTCAAAAAGCCAAAATAGCCCTTTGGATATGTTGTCGCATGGCTGGCGCCAAATGGGGTCTAAAACCTGAAATGGCTCTTTGGTTATATACGGCCGTCGTAAGACCGATAATCACCTACGCCTGCGCAGTATGGTCCCATAAAACCAACCAAAAGACAACTATCGAAAAGCTTAGCGGCTTACAACGTACTGCCTGTGTCATGATAACAGGAGCATTCAACTCCACACCAGGTGATGCTCTAAATGCACTGCTTAACCTAGCTCCACTCTACCTCCACGTGCAAAAAGAAGCAAGCACCTGCGCATACAGACTACACACACAAGCAAACCCTAAGTGGGGATCTCAAACACTGACTAAACTAAAGGAGTCGGTATTTACACACAATATTCTGAAAATGCCAGCAGACGGCATGCACACAGAAACAAACTTCATAAAACATTTCCAAATTGAAATACCCGAATGTAGGACTGGCTTAATAACCAATTACACCATAAAAAGGGAAGTCATAATTGGTTTACAGACGGCTCCAAAATAGGACCTGATGTAGGCTGTGGCATCTTCGGTCTAAGGCCCAAACACAACCTTAGCGTTAGCATGGGCAAAGAAGCCTCAATTTTTCAGGCGGAAGTCTATGCCATAACTAAATGTGCTGAGATCAGCCTAGAACGAAGACTAAAAACCAAACAATCTACATCAACTCTGATAGCCAAGCAGCACTACTGGCTCTAAACTCTTTCGAATTCAACTCAAAACTAGTTAAAGATTGCGTGAGGATCTTAAATGTCCTACGGGAATCTAACAGAGTCATAATTCGATGGGTCCCGAGACACACGGGAATAGAGGGGAATGAAAAGGCGGATGCACTGGCCAGAAACGGGGCTAACAACCCAATGAGTGGACCAGAACCTTTCTGTGGAATTCCCAAACAAAGGGTCCAGACCCTCCTTAACGACCTATGCCAAAATAAAGCACAAAGAGCGTGGCAATCTGCCCCAGGACAGAACCACTCTAAAGCACTTATCAAAGGCCATAACAATAAAAGTACCAAAGAGCTGTTGCAACTCAGCAGGTACAAACCGTCGGCAGTGACAAGAATACTCACCGGTCACTGTAAATTAAACTACCATATGTTTAAACTAAACCTAAGCCAATCCAAAATTACAGATTCTGCCAAGAGTCAGATGAGACAGCAATGCATGTCCTATGCTCATGTGGGCCACTTATGCACAAAAGGAGCATCCTTTTAGGACTGCACCAGGTGCAACCAGATGAGATACAGTCTTTCTCTGCTCAGACAATCTGGAAGTTCCTAGCCTCTATAGGATTAAGCAGAGAACTATAAAACAAAAAGGGGCGCTACAATAGATCAACTCTGGTCGAGGTAGCAGGGAGGCCACTTGTGGCTTCCGGCCCAAATAACCGTAATAATAATAATAATAACATACACGCGTGAAAAACAATACCCGTCCTGTCAGTCGGGTAAAAAACCGGTCAAGTGCGAGTCGGTCTCGCGCACCGAGGGCTCTGGACGTCAATCGGCAATTTTTTTATATATTTTATTGTGATTAAAATTAAGAAATCAGTAGGTAACGGGATACCAAACGGACAAGGTGTACCAAAGGGGATGCACTAAAAGTTGCACATATTTTTCTCTCTCAAAATAACGAATAAGTATTTTAATATTTAAAAAAAAGACACACGTTTAAAAGTTTTTTTTTGGTACGGAATTTGTATGGAGCTTCGACTATATATATATATATATATGTATTTTTTATTTTTTGTTGACTTGTGTCCTCAGCCGTCGCACATAGGTCGCCGGAGTATTACTAGGTGGTTTGATAAAAAAAAATAACCCTAACTCTCTTAAGTACTCTTGTCTGCATAAGGTACTCTCATAATCGCCTTTTACGACACCCATGGGTTAAGATGGGATAGTGACATTATATATTATACTATACTTTATTTTAATTATTATAATGTGGACGCCGCTCGCGTAAGGCACGGGTATCTCTCTAAGATGTAAAGTATACCCGGTCCTTTTGGAAGGCTTACGCGGGGTCAAAGGTCGAACACGCAGAGGCCCTTAAAGAATTTTTACCCTTAGAGAAGCTCCACGCGATATAAATATTGTTTTACATTGTATACATTTATGTACCTAGCCTTATCCTAACTTATGAACTTTGAGCGATGCTCTCTGTGCTGTGCGAAGCTGTGTGTATCTTCTGCTATTTACCCAACTGCCAAGGAAGGGTATTGTTTTTCGCGCGTATCTTGTACGATTGTAAATTTCTTTATTGTCACGTATCTTCCAAACGGCTGGATGAATTTCGGCAATTAAGGTATCTTTAAAATTGTTTCAAAAACCCAAATGTCTTAAAACAGGTATATTTACAGAAATAGTGGCGTATTTCTTTTGAATTTTGAAGAACTTTTTGTGTCTTGTGTACTATATAGTATATATACCGCTACGTACACAACATTGTTTACCTTTGTTTTGTAACGTTGATATGATGCATTATAAATAGTAAGTATATCAATTGTACTTTGATATACCATGGTTCGCTACAGTTTATAGTTGCGGCAGCGCAACTCAGTGAGATAGCACGTCTCGCATCTTTCCTGCTATATTAAACAAAGAGAAGCCTAATGCGAAGAGCTGGTTTTGTTCGTTTATTATTAGGAGCGAATTTACTACAGAAAGCCAAATTTATTATACAGCACAGCGCACCATTGCTCAATGTTGATAAGTCATCTTAAGTTTGGATATACATCTTTAGTTTTATATTTTGGTCTTCGTTATATTTTTTGCTCGTGTGGTATGTTTATAAAAATATGTGCTTCTCGAGTTTTTCATCTCTATGTATATTGTTTACAATGGTATTTTTTGTTTATTCTAAAGTTGAAACACCCCAAACGTCTTTTCATTTGCAAAATCATAATCATCATATCAGCCCAACGACGTCCACTAAAGGGTGCGATACCGAAAAATCAAAATCAAGATAAAAAATCTAAATTTAAAAAGCATCGAACCTTACGAAGTTATTTTTATGCAGTTTTCATGCTTATCGCTGCCGCGCGTCTGCCGAATATTGCCGAATATCCTATTTAGTTTAGTACTTATTTATTTATCGCTGCGAGTAGACGGTGCGGCATAAAGCGTTAAGGCGCTTTCATAAATAAGCCAATGATAAGGTAATTCAGGGGGTGAAGCAGGGTTTCAGCTTCCCTGCTGTGCACGTGCGCTCCCCGCGCCCCTCAACAATTCATCGCAATGAACAAACTCGCATTTGCGTCAACGAGCGGCCTTATTCTCGCGCCGTCCGTATTCTATTCGAACAAAATATTAGGTACGGTAAAATATTTCCAATATTTTCTATTTTTAAACCAAAAATACTTAGTTTCTTTCTTTACCCGACTGCCAAAAAGGAGGGTAATGTTTTTCACGCGTATGTGTGTATATAAGGGCATGTCTGTTCCAGTGTGAGGTGTCATTAGGTTCGTATTTTTTCCCCGAGTGTCATAGCCTATGTGACGTCAACATAAAACTAATATGGCGGAGGGAAACTGTCTAAACAAACGTTTTTTTAGTGCTATCGCAATATGGGTATCAGATGAAAGCTAATTAATATTCTAATTCAATTATACATATATAAGTTAACGGAAATGTATGTAATCCGTCATTGTATACAATTCCTAGGAAATGTATGTGACTTACATACATTTCCTAAAATCGCACGGAAATGTGTGAAATAAATTATATTACACACATAGGTCTATACATTTCCTAAATAGCAATCGGAAATGATATTAATGGGAACACGGGGATAGCGGGGCGAGGGGAGGCTGGTAAACTTAACACCCCCCGATTCAGAGCAATCCGACTCGGGCTGGTTAGGTTAGGGTTATTTTTTTTTTCAAACCACACAGAATTAGGAGCCCCGCGAAGCGAGGCTCCGGCGACCTATGCGCGATAACCAAACTACCACTCCCCGATTCAGAGCAATCCGACTCTGACTGGTTAGGTTAGGGTTATTTTGAAGATATTATATTCAACGGTATGTTGTTTATAGCTTTAATAAAAATTATTATTCTCATTTTAACAACGTGTTTTATTACAGAAAGATACATTATTTTTATACATTTCCTAATACGATATTGGAATTATATACAATTCCTAGGAAATGTACACATTTCCCAGGATATCTATGTATTAAATAGTTTTTGAAAGAATATTTTATACATTTCCTAAATAGCTTCGGAATTGTATACATTGCCTAGGATTTGTATACAATTCCTAGATTTCATATATTTCTGGTAACATATACACTATTGCCGGCGGCTCCACTTGTCTCTTGTAACCCAAATAGCTTGACCGATTTTGAAGGATAGGGTGGTGTTTTTATATTCGTATTCATCTCCGAATCTCAAATCAGTTTTTTTTTATACCACGACGGTGGCAATCAGACGTACGGTCCGCCTGGTGGTAAGCGGTTACCGTAGCCTATGGGCGCCTGCAACACCAGGGGCATCACGAGCGCGTTGCGACCCTTAAGAAGTCTGGAACTATGGATTAAAACATAGTTTAGTTATCTTTGGTATGGATAGATTGACATTATATTCTATTACCGCTCGGCCTTATTGTAAATGGAAGATTTTGTGTGAAGCGGAGGCGGACATTAATAATTATAAAACAGGTATTTCAGGATTTTCGAAAATAATCATGAAACATAAAATATAGCGGTACGAAGTTCGCCAGATCAGCTAGTAATAAATAAAAATAGCATTGTTGTGTTTTGTTTGAAAGGTATCCTTCCAATAAAAAACATATAAAATGAGGGTGACCCCAACTCGTGGTTATGTGTTATTTATAAAGTTTCTAGATGATCTTATTAAATATGCGATACGAAACTCTAGAATTTCTAGTAGGTATAATTAATTCAAAACGTGATCAACAGCTCGTCTTGTAAGAGGACATCACTAATGGTATACAACTGAATGTCAATAAGTGTTATCATGTTAAGTTCACCCGTAAAAAACCGGCCAAGTGCGAGTAGGTCTCGCACTTTGAGGGTTCCGTAAACTTTTTTTTTGTGATTGAAATGTAAGGTATTAGTAGAGCAAGAAAAAGCTATTAAGTTAGAATAAATATTAAGGAAATGGTAGATAGGTGCACAATTTTTAAGGAACGTCAGTCCGGATTAAACTCACTTTTAATTCAAAAAATTTAAGCTTGTCATTGTATACCCGTTTCAATGTAGTAGTATTAATACAGTGTTGTAACTAACAGTACGAGTGTGGTTTTCGGATTTCTTTCTTCACTTGTTCAACTTGATATTGTTTCTTGCCAAATTTCATAATTCCAGGTCAACGGAAAGTACCCTTCAGAATTCCCTCAGAAGGTTTCGACTTATTTGATCGTCAAGATAAGCGACAAAAAGCATAAACGGATGTATCTTTTGATTATGTCTACCCAGAACTGTGATTGTTTATTGCGTCAGAGGATTGCAGATCCGAGTATATGATATTAATTTCAGCTTGATACATCTACGCGTTCTTGAGAAAAATATTCTTGAGAGACAGAACGGAAAGATCCTATAAGGGTTCCGTTTTTTTCTGTTGGGGTACGGAACCCTAAAAATGTAAATCACCAATAAGATACGTATATTTCGTTGATGATTGTGTGTGGTGACTCGAAGGACCCTGCATCGTAATGCAGGGTCAAGATTTGAACTGTGTTACCGAGATTAGAGATTTGGGCGTGCTGATTGATTCTGAGTTGCGGTTTGTGCAGATAGATAACATACAATGATGCTCATTATAATAACAGACACTGGCAGCATATTGAAATAACTAAGCTATCCTCTGTACTTATATTTTTTATTAGACTACCCTTGGATCTTGCTACACAATTAAAAATATTTGGAATGGTATTGTGTATTATCGTAACATAATATTGACAAAAAAACTTGCCTGATATGATATGATCAGGCAGGCAGGCGGAAAGCAACAGTATTTAAGAAGTTCTATAGTGTACGATCTGCTTTACAATTAGGCTGCGTTTCCACCAGAGATGCGCGAGGACCCGATGTTTATTATGAACCAATATAATCGCTTCATTTACTTGACGTTTACCTGACGTCATTGTCATACTGTGCAATTATTTGGTGTCCACCTTCCTGAACAATATTCAACGCATCAAAAACATACAGAACCGGTTCGTAAAGATACTTTCTTCATTGTTGGTATTAAGCCAATATAATTAAATATTTTGAAAGAAAGAAAGAAAGAAAGAAAATCGTTTTATTTTCAGACTTAATTTGCTTATTAGGTACAACACAAACATAAAGTATAAATAAGACCTTTGTGAGTCTGAAAAACGGCCCTGTCTCAGCATAATGCTACAACATAAATCACACAAGTTTTAAGTTTTTGATGCCAGATTAAAAAATGAAATGAAATAATTTAATGTTTTCATTGGCGCACAGACCTCCTGGGTCTGATTTTTCTATTTAAAACTTTGTGGCAAGATGTAGACTGTCGGCAATTAGTTTGTCAAAATAGTTTTTAATTTTTTTTTTGTGGAACAAATTAACCCTTTGAACGCCAGAGACGTCTATACACGTAAAATAAAAATGTGCTCACCACGCCAATGACGGCATGGCACGTCAAAAATGTACTGTATTTTAAAAGCTTGGCGCACAAGGCACGGCGATACCGATTTGACGTGGCGGTCAAAAGGTTAATAACAACAACTTATCAAATTGTCTATAACTTAGTGCTGTATACTTTTCCAAATTCCCAACCGTTTTTGAGATTGATCCCCTTATTACAAAATATGGACTAAGTATTAAACAGGTTTAAATTGACATAAGCCATTGTTTTAGTGTCAAAGTTGTCAATTTTAATACATAAGGGGGTATGAGTTTAAGAATTTAATTAAATACATTTTAAGCATTTCAATCTTACAAGTCTCATAATATTTTTTGTTTTTATAAACTGTATTAAAAAGCATGTTTAAAAAATATATTTTTGTTTACTCTACAACTTTTTTTTAACTTTTTTAAATTACTCGTCAAATGAGCCCAAACTCGATGGGGTTACGTCATTTGAAGACCCGAGTTCCCGTAGTCACCGCGGTCCAACATCAGATCTACTCCAATTTATTAAAATATTGAAATGCATCCGATTTATATAGGCATCGCAAACTTAATCTGAAATCGGACATCACTAAGTAAGTTAAATTTATATTGCTAGACTTGTTTTTGCTGTTTGTCAGCGGGACAGGCGGATCCAAACAAAAAATAATAAAATGTTATTAATTATAATAAATCAATCAATAAACAATGCAAATTAATTATAAGCATGAATTTATTACTTTTTAGCAACTTTTTAGGATGGATTATTTACCGAGATACAAGGTTCGTGCTCTATGCGCCATATCTCATAAACGGTTGGGAATTTGGAAAAGTGTACAGCACTAAGTTGTAAAAAATTTCATAGGCTTTCGTTAAGTAGAAGGATTTTTTGGCCTAGAACGTATCGTTTTTGAGTTATATTATGAGACAAAAACAAAAAAATGGAACCTTAACCCCCCTTCCCCTACTCCGGCTAACCTCCGAAACGTCAGGTCTTTTAGTATGTTCACTTTCTAAGCATCCTTAACAAGTGTTCGAAGAATTCGCTTAGGTTCCTTTTCACGCACTCTAAAACCCCTTTGTTGACTTAACTAGTCCTTTAATAAGCGCTTTGGAGTGGCTTTGTACTGGAGTGATTGCCATACTCTTTGCGCTTTTGTTTGGCACAGTTCGTTAAAAAGGGTCAGCAGGGCCCTCTATTTAGAGATATTTAGAGCACAGAATGGTTCTGGCTCTTTCATCAAATACCATTTCTGGCCAGTGCGTACACCATTTCATTTTCTTCTATTCCCGAGTTCCCCCCCACCCATCGAATTATAACTCTGTTTGATTCCCCCAGGAAATTTAAGTTCCTTACACAATCTTTTTAAGAGGTTGGTAAGGAATTTTGAAAAAAATAAGTTAAAGTATAATAAGTAATCTGAATAACTTAGCTATCTGGCAATGAGTTCTGTCAAAATCGGAAAGAAGCGGCAACAAAATGATAAACAGTCTTTATGTCAAAATTACTATATAAAATCGCATATAAATAATGTCAAAAAGCACATGACAAACAGACACTACAATTTATTATATTTATTTGATTTCAAAGATTGACTGCCTTGCTAGCGGTTGAAGTAAGTGCCATGCGAACACAAAGTTTTGGATTTGACGCTTGATCATATAGTCCAAGAGCTCGTGAACCCTCCGAGTAACGGTCATCATGTACCTAAGTGTTGTCAAGAACCGCCTGTCATTGTACGCAATTTTTCTAAATCACTTACTCAAAGATATATATCAATTTCAACTTTACAGAACAAAGTATATTTTACCTTCTAAATTCGATTCACCTGGCAGGTACTTTTGCTCACTAAAATCGTCTGTCTATTTTTTTTATACTTTCCAGTGAATAAACTAAATCATATTAAAATTTCAAGCTTACAGGAACACATTTATTTTTTAATTTATTTTACACTTTCAAAAATATAAGAGCTGATGATGTGCAGGGCTGATGCCTGCCAATGTCATGATTATCGTTCTTAGTGTGCTATGACTCATCATTATACAGGAATGTTTGTAATTCGATGTATTCTGGGCATGACGAGGTAGGGCAGTTCAAATGTAACAAATTTAGGCCCCCCAATGTATGGCCGAAAATTAATAATTTTTAAGATTTTGTAGAAATAGCATTTTTTAGGAAAATACCCAATTTTACCTGTTTCTGGCTAAATAAAAAAAATTGGCAAATAGGATGTCGTTCAAGTGGTTTTTTATTTGTAGATAAACCCGAAACATATCTTGAGAAACATGAAAATAACTAAAAACATTTGAAATTTGTTTGCTAGAGCTATTAATGTATTTTATTTTATTGAAAAATTTTAAATTATACGACAGTAAAAGTCACATGACACTACACGTACAAATTACTACAAAAATTAGTAGGTTTCATCATAAGCTATCCAAAAAGGTATAATAATTGATATTTGAGCGAGAAAACACAATCAAAATTTAATTTTACTCGGCTTGGGTAAAGTGTATTTTTAATGAGAGCTTAAGTTTGTTTTCGGATATTAAATGAAACAAATGCATAAAACAATTTCTTTTATTATAATTTTCTTAAACATCTTGCTCGATATAAGCCCCGCAGTTAACAGAAGTCAGGAAACGTATCCGAGCTTGTTTTCGACAAGCACGGATACGTTTCCTCACTTCTGTTCGTGTGACTCGTGTAGTGATGTTGTCTTCATTTGACGAGCTGTGTCCATAATTCTCTATTTGAGTTCATTTTCATTACCAATTGCAGTCGCATAAACTAAGTTCTTCATGTACCCCCAGACATACCTGGGCTGCCCTACCTTGTCATGCCCGGAATACATCGAATTACTAACAACCCTGTATACATTTCTAGCCTTACAGGAAGGCCGTCACTCGAAGGGTTCGTGAGCTCTCCAGCTAATAATATATATTTGTGAGAGATCGACAAATATTGCTTCCGGGTGAATTTTGGCCCGTTATTGTATTTTTGTAAACTCCACTGGGATGCAGTCTATTATAAACTACTTACGTTGTACTAGGGTGTCTAATGAATTCGTGAGTTACTTTAAACGTCAAAAATGATTATTATATTTTTTTATAAGGCGCCTCACGCCCTTTTCGTAATAAAAAATCAATAAATAAGTCTGACACTAATTGCATTCGCCCCGCGTTTCTCGATGGAAGGATGATTTCCTTTCCCCTCCCCTGACACGTTGTTGACGGATAATTATATCCAAGTATTATAGCTTTGCCGATTAGTCATCCGATACATAGGGAAACATTTTACTAATTAGGGGCGAGTGATTGTTGCTTAGCAACGTTAATTCGTGGGTAGTTCAGTCTGGAAAGAGTCCCCGATGTTATACGATTATATACGATTGGCCGTCTGAAATTCGTGCCATCGATAGAGCGTTCCCTCTACCCCGCGGAAGCTCCACCCTAACCAGCCACCCCTCTGGAACAGGGTTGAGAGGGGAAGGGGAAGACCGAGGGGGTGATCTAGACGCTTTACTACCCCCCGACCGAAGGTTCATTCCGCGTTCGGCTGTACAGTGAAGTACACGAATCCATGTGAAGGGTTGAATAGACAAATGTATAAATACAGTGTTAGTATTTAGACATTTTGTTAATTGATTCCTTTATTTGGTGACGGTGGAATGAAAAGCTTTCGTTTATTAGAGCAGTCGCGAATCGTAATCGTGGCTGGCGAGCAGTCCTTCCAAGATGGACAAGCGGTAAGATCTAATCAATATTCCATTTATTATTTTCATTTTTCTTTAGTCTTTTTCTCTTTGTTTATTGATATTTTTTATTGTTCTTTGTTTATATAATTTGTTTTGAGTTGTTTTAGTTGGTTTTTAACTTATTTGTATTTTATTTTTCAAATAATGGTATCAATAATTATATATTTTATTTAAAACAAGAACTAATTTAAACTTTCTATTGAATACGATTTTATAGTCTGGTTTACGTATTTTTATTGTTTTACAATATTGCACTAATATTGTGATATTTTTGCTGGAATCTTCTACCTTTTACATCTATAGGGGAAGCGGGGAGGGGCTCTAACGCGGCCCCTAGGTACAGATGCAATTCCGATCGATGCAGGCTGCCCGGGCCTAGATGCACTTTGCGCATGTACAATGTACATCCCGATGACCTCCCCAAACCCCGAATAGCACTAGACCACCCCAAATGGGTGGTATTCTAGAACGCACTATCAGTAATTACATGGAATCTTTTGTTTCAAGTTTCGGTGATTACGGATCGTAAAGCTTAGTAAAATTATGAATACTTTGATTTGATTAAATAATTTGTTTATATCAAAGTCAAATCTTTTTAAATTTCATTTAGATCACATACATGATACTTATGAACGTTATACAAAGCCATAAAAAAAGGGTGTCAGTAAATTTGCCTACGGCCAGTTCACTGACAAGCTGGAGCTTTGCCACTTTTTTTAATCACCTTAGTTGATACAATTTTAATTGGTTACAGTTTGAAATATCACAGAAAGGTACAGAACCAAAACACCATACTAAATCAAATTCAATAAAATTTGGATTATTATGTTTATTGAGAAATAATTCTAATTCCTTGCTGGATAGGCCTTGAATATTCTGATGACCTATGTTCAGACTGTGTTGTGTCTGCCTATCCGTTGTCTCGCCTAACAGTTTAAATTATTAGATATGTCAATTGCCTTACTATTAATACTTATATCTACCAAATTCTTTAATATCCTAGGAGTACCTGTGTCAGTTAATAAGATATAATTGCTAATAATTTAGCAATGGAAATTTATAGATTGTTTCTAGTTTATAATTGGTCTTCACAAAAGAAAACTGTAGATATATCTGATGTAAACTTTGAGTCTCGACACGCTAACTGTAACCACCGCTTTCGACGTTTTGGACATTTACGAACTTATATTATATAAACAGTTTGTCAGGATTTTTGATAGTTGTACTTTACACATTGGCACGGCATACGTTCTATACGTAGTCATTTTCACTATTATAATGAAAAAACTAAATAATTTTTAAATATCTCAGAATAAGCTCAGTGCGTATTGTTTGACGTAACAGCACAAAATGACGGATCCCAGATAGTCCAATCATTTAAGCTTAAATTAGGTAAGAATCTCGGAATTCGAGATACTCAGCTGTAAGTCTGTAAATACTTGTATATTGACACCCTAAAAGTTGTCTCAAAACCTACATATGGTAGGGTGTACGCAACTATTAAATTGCAAGGTCAAAGTTCACAAAATCAATGATCAATTTTTCAATTTTTATTAATTATTATATTATATTTTATCATTTTCTTCATGCATTAAATCTATATCTATTCAATAATACTGATAACCGTTACCTAAAATTAATAAAATTGAAGATTTGCTAAGTACAATTTTCTGCAACTGCAAGAGTGGTTGTGGTTCGCTTTCTCTTTAGCTTGTGGCCAATGTAAGGGGTTAAGGGATATTAGTTGGGCTGCTGATAAAAAACTATCTTTCCTGCGCACGTATTTTAATGTTTTAAATTTTATCTTTGTCTATTATTACGGGTACGTGGAAAAACGAGACCAAAATCCTCACAACAAAAAAATCTAAAAACTTACCAAAGAAAATTTTCTGTGAAAGAGTGTTTGGCGCATGGACCGATACACACACATATATATATATATATATAATTATATATATATATATCTCCATTTATGAAATAGAAATCAACCAACCCAACCAACAACCCCAGCTTTCCCGGTCTAAATACTAGGAGTGTTCGTAACGGCTATATATTAAAAACGCGTTCTAGCTATATGCTATTTTTTTTAAACCTGTTATTTTTACAGCTATAATATATTTATTTTGAGGCCAACGCTTTTCAACGATGCTGTGCTATTCGTTTTAACGTAACGCATACTGTTGTGTTATGGATTTATTTTAATAACAATTTATTCTAATGATTCGTAAATGATGTATACCTACCGTGAGTTTGTTGTGAGATTTGTAAGTGATTATTAGCGAATATTAGAGATCATTTAAAAGCGATTAGGTAAAACGGATCTATAATTAAAATAAACTCAATGAAATTTACTTCTAATATATAATAGGTACTTATACACATTTATTTACAGTTTTAACGTATTAAACCTATCACCTAATTAATTATAGACCTATACTGACTAAACTTATTATAACAACGCAAAATAAAAACTAACTGAAAGCTAAGAAAACGCAAACAAGAAACTCGCTCACGTCTGGCATAAAAATTGCATCCGCACTATTCAAATAATGCGTTCGTACTGATTTCAAATTTCATTAAAATATAACCGAATAAAATATTACCTACCTACCTAAAATTTTGAAAAATAATCGTTCAAACGTAGGTCGCCGAGTGCCGCAAAGAGGCGCAAGGTGGGAGCGAAGCTCCCGCCTTAGCCTTCTGACCTAACCTATCCAAGTCGGGATGAACTAAAAAGTAATTTCGTCATATCTCAGAAACGGTACATCTGAGCGTAAAATTAATCGAAAATTTTACAATTTCAGTTTCCATACAAACTCGATCAAAATTATTCTAAGTCTCAACTCCATATAAAAAGTGACGAAATTTTTCTAAGTGTCGAGACCCTCTTTGAAACACCCAAACCCAAACGTTTGTTTGATTCGATTAATCAATCTAGTATCCAGTTACCTTACGATAAAGCATAATTTCGCATACCTAAAATGCGTCCAACAATTTTCGAAACTAATATTTTTAGGTACAGTTGGAATTTTAACCTTATGGTCTTTATTTTAGAGCATAACTTGGCATGTAATAAAAATAATTAATTCAATAAACCGTTGCCGAAAAAATATTAGTATTCAATTGAAATGAATATGTTATTTAATTGGATTAAGCAATGTAGTTCGTATGCATTCAGGTTAAAGCTTAATTTCGCATAAAAAAAAAAATAACGAACAACTCGAAACTAATATTTTTAGGTACAATTGGAATTTTAACCTTATGGTCTTCATTTTAGAGCATAACTTGGCATGTAATAGAAAAAATAAATCATTACGATTTGTTTCAATAAAACGTTGCCGAAAAAATATTAGTATTCAATTGAAATGAATATGTTATTTAATTGGATTAAGCAATGTAGTTCTTATGCAGTCAGATTAAAGCTTAATTTCGCATAAAAAAAAAATAACGAACAACTGGAAACTAATATTTTTAGGTACAATTGGAATTTTAACCTTATTGCATTAAAAATAGAGCATAATTTGGCTTGTGACTTGAAATATTAAATATCGTTTGTCTTTCATTCATCGGTCGGTCGGTGGGATCAGGATGAGTTCGAAATATGACCTCGAGTGACCTTAACACGGCGTTCGTTCAGTGTTTGTTCGCAAAAATAATAGGATGACGTAAATAGCTATATTAGTTTTTGTATTTAATAAATAATAGGTAATATGAATATATTTTTTTATTATGTTAATTATTCCGCTATAAAATATAACGAACACTCTTACTAAATACTCTTAACGACGCGGATGAATGTTTAAATCTATCTGTTTGTATATGAATGTCTGGATGGGGACCCGATGCTGTAAGTATAACTACAGAATACTGAATTCACCTCATCATAGGGGAACTGTCTGACAAATTATTTCGCTGAAACAAGTAGATTTTTTATTTTTTATTATTTATTGAGGTAAACAAACAATCATAATGCCACAATACAATATATACCTTATAAGTAATAGCTTAACTATTTTAAACAATTGTGGCACCAGCGACATTTACCACATGTAGATGTCATGTTCATGTGAATGTTCCATTGTGACCTTCTCTAGCCTAAATGGCTTGGCTGATTTTAAAGTGTGAGGTGTCATTAGATTTTATCTTCCCCCCGAGTGTCATAGGCTATGTAACGTTAACAAAAAACCAATATGGCGGCCGTAAACTGTCAAAACAGACGTTTTTTTAGTGCTATCGCAATATGGGTATCGGAACAAAGCTAATTAATAGCCTAATTCATTTATACATGCACTAACTATTGCCCGCGGCTCCACTTGTCTCTTGTAACCTAAATAGCTTCCCCTATTTTGAAGTGCAAGGTGTTATAATATTCGTATTCATCCCTGAATCTCTATATCTATACTAATATGAAGCTAAAGAGTGTATTTGTTTGTAAGCTATACAACATTATGCTACGGCGTGCGGGGTTTCACTATCAAAATTCACGAAGTTATAATATACATAATGTATATAATTAATAATATTGACTGACAAAGGGTACTTTTTGGCAAGGCAAAGCAGTCGGGTTTTTTGTTTTTTTAAATAAACACTTGTTCCAAGTTGCCTAGCTGCACGCTATTTCAAAGAGGATTTAAACAAATGCTTTTTAATGGTACATTTTGCACAAACATATACAAGAAAAAATATTAGATAACAGATTTTTCCCTATAGTGTTATTTTTCATGGAATCATGTAGTAAGTTAGGGTTATAAATAGAAAGCACACCTGGTTAATGTTTCCCAAGCTTTTCTGGCACATACGCACTATTTTCTCCAATGCAATTACGGCCTGAGATATTTCTGGGTCGTAAACTAAACTCACTTTGGTGGATTGGCCTCTAAACCATGTTCCGTTTTTAAAGTCAAAGGTTTAGACTAACAAGCCCACACTTATCCATGTCGTAATGGGGAAAATTCGACATTGCACCTCCAGTGAACCAAAATTCAAATGCAAAAATTGCAAAATGGTAATGAATGTTTCGACAAAATGGTGTGTAGGCCACTAAAGCCTTGGCGGCATTAGTTTAATATGCTATTCCATAGAAAACCCTATCCTGTATACTCTATGATACCATAAAAAAATACAATACAATTAATAAAATCTGTATTTTCTATTAACTTTCCATCATGCGTGTTTTTGTAAATGCCAAGAGCTTTTTTAAAGCAAAATTTTCGAAAATAAAAATCTTAAATTTTATTCTATAAACTTTCTATAACATAATATACCGACCTAAAAATACCTACAAAGTTCAAACATTATTTGAAGTTTTCATGTTATAAAGTTAACGTTCTACGATGTCGATGTTTTGACAAAAAACTTACATTTCGATCACAAAAAAAACATTGCATATTCGTACAGAACCATCAGTCGCGAGTTCGACTCGCACTTGACTCGTTAATCATAAAAATCAATTATATTAAGATTTTTGCCTTTCATCAAAAATATTGTGAGGTTGTCTAGGATAAATTAAAGTACAAATAACAGTTTAACATTAAGATTTCTTTGATACAATATTGATAGACTCGCGCACTACCTTTATAGACATATATAATATATTTGAGGGTAGAATCCGAATCAATGGAACTTCAACCTTATTCTTTAGTTTATACAAGACACGTGAGACGCTCTAATGTTTGACAAATACCTCAATAACATCGTATAACGGTTGTCTAGACAAGAGGGTACGACCCTCCATATCCCTTTGAAGAGCGTAAATATGAAAGCTGACTAAATGAGTGCTCGAAATGGTACTGTGGAGGGAATTGTCGAAAGCAGAAACTTTGACCTAGGAACTTTGTTTAGACTAGTTAGGAGATAAACATACTAAAAGTCCTTACCCCCCGAGGTGAGCCCGAGGGAGGGGGGGAGCACAAAGAAGGTCCCGTTTTTTGGTTTTCTGCTTACATCTCGAAAACAGTGCGTCGTACGATATTTCATTGTATTACATTATGAAAGCTGATAAAATTCTCTACAATTTAACACTTTTTATCCAACTACGGCGAAGCCAAAAGGAAGGGTAATGTTTTTGGCAGTCTATGCATATTTGTATCTATGTTTATTTCTATGTTTCACCGTAGCGCCTAAACTAATGAACCGATTTTAATGAATGAGGTGTCAATAGATTCGTAATAATAAAAAAAGGACTTTAGTAGGTTTAGGACTTTTAGTATGTTTATCTCCTAACTAGTCCAAACAAAGTTCTTAAGTCAAAGTTTTGCTTTCGACATTTCTCTCCAAAATCATTAATTGACTGGCCTATATACCTATTAGTACATGTTACTGTGAAGTCCGTCTGTATAGGGGATTGAATTTAATACAAACCTATAATTTTCATTCTACGATTCAAACGTTCAAACATCCACCCTTACACAACTTTCTCATTTATACCTATTAATTTGTCAGTACCCATGTCTAGACGTGGGGGCAGTTTTATTAAATTTCGATCACAGACTTAAATTCTCCCATCCCAACCCCTCTTCGCTCTCTGTAGACTACAGACAGGTTAATTACACCCCCCCCCCCCCGTTATGGAGTTACATGCACTCATACATACGTCTCGCCGTCATGGCCTCCAATCGATCGAGGGTCCCGGGCCTGTATATAAGCCTTTGATTGCAATACCTAGTCTACGGAAGGGAGGCTGCGTCCCCCTTATGCGCATATGATGCGCTAGGTACGAATTTGTCTGCTAGTATTGATTTATGGCTACTGCAACCCTCTTTGTTTCAACACTTTAAAACAAATTTAGTTGCAGTTTTCATTCGCGATAGTATATTTGATTATAGAATATACAACGGGTCGACGTTGCGTATATTTTAAAGGTAGCTAAATTGACTTATTTATTTACCCTTAGAACGAATGAAGTGAACTTTGAGCACTTCTAAAATATTACTCTAGTTACTTAGTTATCAGATTCGGAGAAAGATAAACGAAAAGAATCAAACTTCCGTTCGCTTGTGCCAATGCAAGGTATACTCCCTTAGTCGCCTAGTAGGACACCCACGAGTTGAAATGGGGTAGTGACATTATGTATGCTCAATCCGTCATTACACGGAAAGTGTGTAAGTATTACGATTATATCCATCGAAATGGATTTATACAAAGAGGGTGTCCGCAGTCCGCTGACTGACTGACTGACTTCTTTTCATACAGTGATTGATTGATTGATTTTGTAAGTTCTTTATTAACAGAAAGAAAAAGTGTACAAACATAATTTCACAGCGTTTTTTGTAGACTAAATGCGTCTTTATAAAACATTTGGCATAAGCATAAGTAATTGTGTCACTGTGTATAACCTGTTTCAGACCGAACAATAATAAATAAGCACTTCCAAATGATTTCACCATCACTATTGGGATATACATTTAGTTTTTAATATTAGCTATTTGCGCTAGGTTCCCACACATTAAAACCAATGTTTAGCTTATGTAGGAACAAAGCGCATAATTTATTAAACCTAATACTAGTAAAAAAAACAAATTAAAATGTAAATGAGGGTAAATATACAAGGTTCATAATCCAAAGGATAGTAATTAAATAAACTTGTCGCGTGGACGGCGGCAGTAGCACTAGCGGCGGCCCGGCCGGTCAGGAGGTAGGGAGGCCTACGTCATCTGTATTCGAGAAAGTAGTGATGTGGCAGTCGGTATCGACAATAAGTATCGGCATAGTGTAAGTTTTGTAAACGAGACTTGCCAATGTTGGAAATTAATTCATTTTGGTGTTTAGGGTTTTTTATAATGTAGAATTTTTTTGACATTTTTAAAATATAGTCTTTAATATAGGGGTAGTGCAGATGTAGATGTAGTTTTTGTAAATTTGTGCGGTAAGCAGTATTAAATGAAATTTTTAACGCTTTATTTTGTACTAATTGTAATTTTGTGTAATTGGAGTCGCGAGTGCTACTCCAAACTGGGGCCGCGTACGTAATACAAGGTCTCACTAGTGTAGAATAAATGCGCAATTTGGTGTGTGAACTGAGTATAGTTTTTCTATTCAGAATGGGGCTCAAAGCATTAATGGCTTTAATACCTTTCATGTGCAAGGTCATGGTGTTTGTACTCCAATTAAGTTTAGCGTCGAGGACAACGCCAAGGTATTTGACATTTTTGCGCCATGGAATAGTTTGACCATCGCTGGTTTTGAGTGTTCTAGTAGGTGTAGATCGGTGCCTAGAAAACATAATGGCTTCGGTTTTGCTCATATTTAATTTGAGTTTCCATGTTGTAAAGAAACTATTAAGGGCATCTAATGACCATTGAAGGCGAGAGATGATAATGTCTATGTCATATGAGGTAGTGAAGCTGGCAGTGTCGTCGGCAAAACTAGCCAGATGCGTAAAAGGCTGTTTGGTTATGTCGTTGATGTAAACTAGGAACAAATGTGGACCCAAAATTGATCCTTGGGGGACGTCAGCTGGTATTGGTCGTGATTCAGAGGAATGGCCATTCACGTGGACGACAAAGGACCTGTTAGTCAAATAGGACTGGATCAATTTAACGAGTCGTATTGGTACTTCGTTTGTAAGAAGTTTATGAAGAAGCCCATCATGCCATACGGTATCGAAAGCTTTTTCTAAGTCTAGAAGAATCATACCGGTAGACAGTTTGGAATTTAGATTGTGAGAAATGTGTTCCGCAACTCTAGCTAGTTGTTGGACGGTTGAGTAGTTTTGACGGAAGCCAAATTGTTCGGGTATAAATTTGTCTTTAAGAGTTGCCAATAGTTCTCTGGCTATAATGGATTCAAATAGTTTACCTAGGGCTGGCAGGAGGCTTATAGGCCTATAATTTTGGGGCATGCTATCGTCTTTACCTGGTTTTTTAAAT
This sequence comes from Laspeyria flexula, assembly GCA_905147015.1. Taxonomy (NCBI): domain Eukaryota; kingdom Metazoa; phylum Arthropoda; class Insecta; order Lepidoptera; family Erebidae; genus Laspeyria; species Laspeyria flexula. Next base: position 3,259,634 of record LR989949.1, on the reverse strand, counting down.
GTTATAATTTTAGCCCTTTTCCAGTTATTTGGGAAGTAACATAGCTCGAGGCAACTATTGAAAATGTTTGTGAGCAGAACAATCGCTTTCTGTGGAATATATTTTAAAAGGATATTATTAATGTCATCTATCCCAGGAGATACACGATTTTTTAATTTTAATAAGGCCGTGTGGACTACTTTAGGTGTGATAAAACAAGTATTGGATGGAGCATTGTCGATTATGTTGAGGATATTTAAACTATCAATTGACCCATTGACCTTAGTGACTGTATTCAAATCACTATTCCAGTCATGAGTGAGTAACATGTTTTCGAGAAAAGCATCTGCAAACACTTCGCATTGCTCCTGACAATTGACTGTTAGGTTACCATTTGGTCGTTTAAGGGGTGGGACAGTAGTTGGTTTGGTTTTTAAGGATTTGACTACACGCCATAGATCCGCACTAGGGTTGTCAACTTTGGATAGTCTGGAGTTCCACAAATGATCATTGTGCTGTTTTGTTGCATTTCTCACTGCGGCTTGAAGCCAATTAACCTGCGCAAACATTATTCTGCGTATAAGTCGATCAGTTTCGCGTATAGCCCGTTTACGAAGCAGGTTTTTATTCTTAATCATATTTGTGATGTAAGTTGGTAATTTAGGTGGTCCTCCTGTATAAGGCCCATGAGGAATGAACAGGTCACGTGATTTTTTTAGGATATCCGTGAAATGAATAATTGAGTTATCTATTTCATTACAGTTTTTGAATCTAATTCGGTTTAGAGTTAAATTTTTATTCAAGTAATCTTTGTATCCTGGCCAGTCGGCTTGCGAATATCTGTATTGAATATACTGTTTGCGTATAACTTTGCCATCAATGGTAGCTAGAATTGGTAAATGATTTGAGGATAAACGATCAAGTGTACACAGCTCGGAAGTATTAAAACAGTTTTTAGCCAGAAGTACGTCAGGGTTTGATGGAATGAATTCGCTACAGTAGTGTATTAATGTTGGATTAGGTGGAGAAATTACATCATAATCGTTGTTAATCATGTGGTCGTAAAGAGCTAACCCACGATAATTAGCAGAATTGCAACCCCAGTAATAATGTTTAGTATTTAGGTCTCCCATGATGAGTGCCGCTGTTTTAAGCCCAACCAATATATCGAGATCACCTTGGGAAAGGGGCTGGTTAGGGGAATTGTAAGCTGAGACTAGAGCGGTAACTTTGCCAGATATAGTGACACAGATACCGATGCATTCGATGTACTCTGTTTGAGCAATACTAAGCCGAGAATGTGGAATGTTAGATTTGATTAGTAGGGCTACTCCCTGACCGATGCCATTAGGTCTTTTATCCTGTCTGTAACAAGTATATCCTCGAATCGTGAGAGGGTATTTAGAGGTTAATTTAGTCTCGCAAAGTGCGACGATGTCAATGGAAAATTTAAATAATAGATCTGAAAATTCTGTTAGTTTAGTACGAATGCCATCAGCATTCCAAAATAAAATACGAAGATTATTATTAGTGTTATACACAGTGACCAAGGTGAGTGAGTATTAGAATGATCTTATCAATCTGAGAATGACAGGATAGAAACCGGTGTTTAAGAGCCTTGATGGTGGACAGAATTTCGAGCATTTCAGCAGTAGTGTTGTCTGGTTGTCGTAGCGGTGCATCGGAGTTTGCTGGAGCTAATAGCGTATCTTCCAGTTCCGAGGGTTGAGTTTTGGACTTATTTTCTGCCACTGTAGACCAGGTGCGACCATCTAGGGCGGTACTACGAGGTAGGCGTTTGGCTGACTGAATGAGTTTCTGTTCTTCTCTTTTAACTTCGAGGGACTTTAGGTAATTCTTCCGTTTTTCGCAATTTCTGTAGTTAGCAGGATGTGGTTCCTTGCAATTGCAACACTGGGCAGGCGTATTACGGTCCTTTTTGGGACAGTCTGTTGTCGCGTGTGGATCCGTGCATTTCACACATCGCGGTGGCAGGTTACAATGTCTAGACGAGTGACCAAACGCTTGGCATCGAAAGCATTGAGTACCAAGGTGGGTCTTGGCTTTAAATTTGCGTATTTGAATAGCACAGCTGCTAAGAAATTTGAGTTTTAGGAAGGCAGCTGTATCTGACTCAGGCGAAAGTTGGACGAGGAATGGCGGACAAGTAGCCGAACTGTTGTTCGAGTTCTGCAATTTTTTTATGTTAGCTTTAGGAAAACCCAGAGTCGCCAGTTCGTTATGTAGATTTTCGTCTGCATAGTCTGGTAAGCCAAATATAACAAATTTGTATGCTCGTTCGTCTTTTCTAGAAAAGGTGAAAAAAGGTACTTTTTCTGACCGCAAACCCTCTTGGAGAGCCTTGTGTCCTTCATTGGAGTAACAGTATACCGCTATATTATTGCCACCTTGATATTTTAGGTGGAAACCATTGGTATAGCGAGATATCAAAGTCCATTGCTGAATTATTTGAAGATGGATTGGTGGAATCTTACTTGATTTTCTTCTAGAAGAAGTCGCCTCCCGCAGCTGTGGATTAGTTATAGAAGTCCATTCTTCGCTGGGAAGATTGCTGTACTTGTTAAATGTCTTCACAGGTTGGTTAGGTTTGAGATTAGTACTAGGTACTACGCGTTTGGGAATCGTCCATGCTATTTCCTGATCACCTGGCCTCTTATTGCGCGAGGCATTAAGAGATGGGTTAGAGTTGGATCTAATAAGGTATTTATCCATTATACTTGATAGCTACACTATATCGATAACTCACAATAATCGTTCCCGTCACTATATCAATGCGGACGTAAGCGAGGACTAAGTTAAGAATGCGTGTGACAGTTACGGGAGCCTGCACGCGAGTGTGACTTTTCATACAGTGTGCAATGGCTACCTGGAACCGTTACGGCTTTTTAAATCATTCAAATCAAAATCATTTAAATTAGAAAAATAAAGCATTTTATCTAGGAACCGATTAGTATGCACGATTTCTATGGGTTTTGATAATAAAATAGTTAATTTTGGCGTATAAAGTTGGAGAGACGCAACTTTAATTATTAGAAAGGGACGGAGGTTCCTTACGTAGGGTTGCCAACTTTTTTTACTAGAAATAAATTATATTCATGTCTGAGAAGAAAAATAAACATTATTTTAGAAAAATGAACATTAAACGTATTTTATTTATGTAATGTTTTAAAATACACATTTATAGAGCTTCTCGCACAACTTATAAATTTATTTGCTTGTGACTGTGCTACCGCGCTGCACTGAGTGCCCTCTGCCTAAAAACAAAATTGTGTGAGCAAGTAAATAATAATAATAATGTAAGTCTAACTCTTATAGTGTTAATTAAGCATTTTGATGATGAAAACAGATTTTTTTAGTATTCTTTACTTTTCTTTAACATGTAGTGAAAAAACAGTATAATACTGTTTTTACAGTATAGTTGGCAACCCTATCCTTACTGTTGGCTAGCCTATCCATAATTATACATTATAAAACAAATATTTGACAGACAAAAGCAGTTCTCCACCGTATTTTTATTTTCAATGTTTTCGCAGAACGCTCTACAGGAACTGCCATGAACAAACTTGCAACTTGGACTCGCGAAATTAGCTTGTCTCTTAATTCACATTTAAGAATCAACCCCAGGACAGTTATGGGTTGACATTAAATAAAACTAGTAATGTGAGTATCACTATAGTCTGGCGGCTTGCTTACTGCGATAGATCATGGTTCTAACATTGTATCACTGCGTTTGACTCGTTGCTATTTTCAAAAGAACTAACAAATAATAACCGATTTCTTTATATATTATATTGTAGTCATAGTCATAATTATCTATTCAGATGAAACAAACCCTTGTCATATAAAAGGTTTGCCAATGTCAAAAATAATAGGTCTTTACCTATGAAATTGCCGGTCTTCAGTACTGGTCATTTAAACAAAAAAAAACTTTTGAATGGCTTAGAATTCTAAATTCAAATTAATTTCGTTTTCTCTCTCTCTCTCGTCGGTCCCTCATGGCTGAGGCTCGTGGTCATCATCTGATGTGGATGGTTTGCCCCTATTTTGGACGATCTGCCTCCACCGGCGTCTATCCATGGCGGTTCGGACAGCTGAGCAGAAGTTGTTTGTTGGTGAGCGTACAATTTCATCGCTCCATCTGGAAGGTGAACGTCCCCTGGCTCGTTTACCCTCTGTGTTTCCAACAATGGACCAGTTTCTCGAGGCTCTCATCCCCTCTTCTCATTATGTGGCCAAAGTATGTTAGTATTCGCTGCTGGCAGATCGTGGAAAGGCGGGTTTGGACGCGAAGCTGCGAAAGAATCGACGCATTGGTGCGCATGGCGGTCCAGGGTACCGTGAGCATGCGCCTCCAGCACCACATCTCAAATGCGTAAAATTTAAAAATTTCGTTTTAATAACATGAAATTCTTTTTACAAAGTCAGTCTTTTGTTTGTTGATTAGCGTTGTATTTTCATTACATTTGAACATTTTTCGTCATAATGGACACTTTAAAAATTCATGTAGTTATGGATGGATATGAGTTCCGTCGTGGCACCAACGCGGCACAAATGGCACGTAACATCAACAACGGTTACGGAGAGAACCTTACAAACGAACACACAACCCGTTATTGGTTTAACCGGTTACGTTCTGGAAATTTTGACTTAAAAATGAACCCCGTGGTCGGCCGGATACTTTGGTCAACAATGATGAATTAAGGGCGATTTTGGAAGCTGATGAGACTCAATCTACAGATGAGCTAACAGCAGCTTTTGATGTTAGCATCAAAACAATATTGATCCATTTGCGACAAATTGGCAAGGTTAAAAAGCTTCATATATGGGTGCCCCACGAACTTAACGATCGCCAACGCAACGTACGCGTCGAGACCTGCCTCGTGCTGCAAAACAGGCACAGAAATGAAGGAATTCTGAACCGTATTGCTGTGCGACGAAAAATGGATTCTGTTCGACAATCGAAAGCGCTCAGCAAGTTGGTTAGATCCTGGTTCAGCACCAAAGCAATGCCCTAAACGAAAAATTTCTCCTAGAAAGGTAATGGTGATTGTTTGGGGGTCTAGTGCGGATGGGATTTATCACAGCTTTTTACAAAACGTCATGAGCATTACTGCAGATGTGTACTGTGAAGAACTGAAGACAATGATGGAGAAGCTTGCGCATCTCCAACCAGCTTTGGTCAATCGGTCGTCCCTGCTGCTTCTACACGATAACGCTCGACCCCATACTGCACAACAGACAGTCTCCAAGTTGCAAGAGTTGGGGTTGGAAGCTCTCCCTCATCCACCATACTCACCAGACCTTGCACCTACCGATTATTACTTTTTCCAAAATTTGGACAACTTTTTAGCGGTGAAAAAATTCAACTCCCGAGCGGCCAAAACAAAATGCCTTTGAAGAGTTTGTTGTCTCCCGTCCAGCTGATTTTTACAAAAAGGGCATCAAAAAACTACAAATGCGTTAGCAAAGATGCATCGATTGCAGAGGTGATTACTTTGAATAACAGAAATAAAAAAGTTTGAAAAAAAAAAGTGCTTTAACTTATTTAATACAAAACGGCAATTTCATAGGTAAAGACCATAATATATACAGGCTGTCCCGAAACTCAACGTCAACCGGCTACCGGGCGATGGTATAGGCTAACCTATTCTGAAAAAGATAGACCCGTTATGACATTTTTACGTACTGCTATGACATAGTGCCAGATTTTGCCAAGGTTTAATTTACTTATTCGGTATTCCTCATTAAGTATAGGTACTATAGTTTGCTCACAAATCCAAAAGTTATTAGCGTAAATTTTGAAGAAACAGCATGATCCTTTTGCGAACAACACAACAAACAATTATTACTTTTTCTTATGACATAAGTACCAACTCGCGTACTATTATAAATTCTTGATTAAATGGGCCTTTTTTAAAATAACTTGCCTAGGCTAGCGTAATAAATATTTTTAAAGAAAATAGAGCTCTATGAAAACATTTGAAACTACACTTTTCTTACCATGACTCTATGAAACAGTTTTTTTCTTGTAAATTTAAACTAATAACTTTGGATTTGTAACAGCAAACTATTCTGGAATAATATGTATCTATAAAAAAAGATTCTGGCACAATGTCATGCAGTACCTAAAAATGTCATCAGGGTTACCGATTTTCATAATTAAAAAAAAGACATAGATTTTTTTAAATATTGATTTTTTTCAGAACCGGCACAGCCTATACCATCGCCGCTTGATGTTGAGTTTTACGACATCCTGTTTATAGCCGCTGTGCGTTTTAATATGCACCCAACTTCTGTTATGGTAACGTAACAGAAGTTGGTACATATTGAAGGTTTTGTTTTGCTTGCGAAATTTCTATTGTGATTTTTTTTTTACCTTTTGTTATCCACTGTAATAGATACTATGTATAGGTTGCTATGTTTGTTGCGGCGGAATCCTACACTGAGCATGGTCCGACATGTTCTTAACCGGTTTTTTGTTAATCAATTTTATACAATTTGCACGTACAAATGTTACATTGTACTTAAAAGATCTCTCTTAAATAATAATAGGGCTCCAATTTAAATCTCGGCAATACGAGAGGGCTGGTATTAATAATAATATTACTTCACAGTGGACAATGGAGGGTTGCTAGGGAGTTAAAGTAATAATATAAAGGTCTATTTATATATATTATATCGAGATTATGCTTAAACTTTTCGAGTTTAATCAAACTGAATGGTCAGAGCAGATATGAGAAAAATCTCCCTCGCGTTTTGTCCACGTGAATACATAATTGCTGAATCCCACCCTCCGGTGTCAAAAACCGAAGAGCATAATTATCAAGTGTGACGGCCATGTCAGTCTGTGATGGACCGAATCTGAGCTCCTCATGAAAAAATACGAATAATAATAGTTAGTTACAATTATTTTGTTGCTAGGCTTTATAGTGTCCCAAAATTTTGAAAATTAACATAAGATTTAAAGTTAATCGAAACACAGTTTTTTCTTCATATTGTTATTTTTTTATTAGTATACAAGATAGGATTTTTTTATGTTCACACCGGTCTCCAAGCTTTCTGGCACATACTTAATATTTTCTCAAACATCAAATTACGACACTACATGATCAAAATTCAACCACATATATTCAAATGTTTCGACAAAAGAGCACCTACGTCAGCAAAACCTAAGCCCGTTATGCTAGCTAAGGTGATGGAGCAAGTCGGAGTCGTCAATACACGACTCTTACAGTAACCCGAGGAGCACCAGCTTATTAGCGACCGAGAGTACAGTTTTCGTCACAGTCGCTCAGCTGGTGATCTTCTTGTGTACTTCACACATCGATGGGAAAAAGCCTTAGATAGCGGGGGAGAGGCTTTCGCTGTAAGCCTTGACATCGCGTAGGTGTTTGATAGGACCTAGCATAGAGCACTTCTATCGAAGCTACCATCTTACGGAATCCTCGAGAAACTCTGCAAGTGGATCGCCAGCTTTTTAATTGGGCGGACCTTGTTGGTCGTTGTTGTGTATTACGAGAAAGCCTTCGACTCCATCGAAACCGTTCTGGATGCTCTGCAGCGATGTCGTGTCGATTGGAGCTATATCGAGGTGTTGACAGGACCAAAAGACCAACCCTATCGAGTTGCGTAAAGGGGTGAGACAGGGGCTTGTAATATCCCCCAAGCTCTTCACCAACGTGCTCGACGATGTCTTCAAGACGCTGGACTGGACGGAGCATTAACGTCAATGGCGAATACATCTCACACCTTCGGTTTGCCGATGATATCGTCATCGTGGCAGAGTCACTGGAACAGTTGAGCGGAATGCTGCACAGCCTAGATGGAGCCTCTTGGCGTGTCGGTCTCGGTATGAACTTGGATAAAACCAAGATTTATGTTGACGGATCGGTTCTCGAAATTGTTCAAGAGTATGTCTACCTTGGACAAGTTATCCAGCTCGGTAGAAACAACTTCGAGAAAGAAAACGACCGCAGGATCCTACTGGGTTGGGCAGCATTTCGCTACGTTGGGTTTTCTCCTTGCCACTGCCGCAATGCCTGAAGACCAAAGTCTTCAATAAATGCGTCCTACCTGTTATGACATACGGTGCCGAGACGTGGACACTCACTGTAGCACTAGCCAACAAACACAAAAAAAAACTAACTAAATGTTAAGCTTATAGGCTATAGCTAGAGGATAAAATTCGCAACAAAGTAATCCGACGAAGAACCAAAACTACCGAAATAGCTCGTCGAATAAACAAGCTGAAGTGGCAGTGGGCTGGTCACATCTGCAGAAGGACCCATGGACGATGGAGCAAACGTGTCCTAGAGTGGAGACCGCGACTCGGCAAACGTAGAGTCGGACACTCTCCAGCTAAGTGGACCGACGACCTGAAAAAGATCGCCGGGTCTGATTGAATGCGGAAGGCGGAGGACCGAGCGTTATGGCGCGTGTTAAGAGAGGCCTGTGTCCAGCAGTGGACTGCATTAGGCTGAGATGATGACAACTGAATTTCATGGCCAGGCATTCAGAACAGGGATATGCCATTACGGCGTGGTCGTAAAAATGTATTAATTTATTTCTTACAAATACCTCAAACTATTTTTATTACTTATTATGTGTTAAATGACGCATTTTTTTGCCGGGCAGCGACATATTAACTGCACATAAGCTATACTAACACCAGCCTACATCTAGCGAAGCTTGCATATTCATCATAGTAATGTTGGGTTTTTAGCTTTACTAGTTCAATAAACAGCTCTTTATTCACAGCTATAATGTCAGACTCCATAGTGGAGACGAGACGAAAAGATGTGTTATAAATACCCAATAGACGTATGGTGAGCGACATATGCATTATAATATACTAGCTTCCTCTAGTCAACTCTAGTGGCTCCGCTCGTGTGGCATGTCAGTAAAAAGTAGTTAATGTGACATTCCAGACAATAATCTGTGTGTTAAATAAATTTCATGCAGATCCTTCTAGCCGTTCTGGCGTCAGTAACAATCATCCATTCATTCTAACTTTACCATTTACAATTTGTAATTTTGAAAATGTGGCATTGTGCGCCTAATCCTTAAATTATATTGGTACTTTATGACATCTTTTCGTGCTAGACACAGATATATAGTGTCAGCTGTGCGTTAATCAAATCTGATGTCTATGTTCTTGCTCTTCAAATTTATTTCTGTTATCCAGGACGACTAGAAGAGTCATGGCCCAGCGCAAGTTTGCGCAGGGTGCGTACGTACCACCCGTTGCCAACGCGTCGGCAAACCCTGTCGCGAGCACATCAGGCACCGCTCCGTCAGAGCGCAGGGAACTAACCTCTCACGAACTACTGACTAATGTGTTTCTTAATAAGATACAAGCTCGAAACATTTTAGACTTTGTTTGTTTCCGGGACAAGGCAATATGTAAGTAATTTTCAACTATTCTTTCTAGAATAAAATATCACTATCATACTACATAATATAAAACAAAGTCCTTCGCCGCGATATACTCAAAAACTACTGTATGCCATTTATCGAGAAAGGTTATAAACATTACGCTACCGCCACAGATATATCCAGTAACAGTTTTTAACTTGACTCGGATTGCTGTTCAAGATTTTCGGGGTTGATTAACCCATCCCGCTGCGGCACGGGGACGTTTCTATAAAATATTATGGAAAAGGAAAGGAGTATTATGTTTTTTAAAACTTTTTATTTATTTCCAGTTGATTATGCACACTTTGAACCTGTCGTCCTGGTAGAAAGACTTCGTGAAAAGCGAAGGCAGAGCCAAGACCTAGAACGAGACATAAATGGTGATAATTCACTGTTAAGGGTCAGACACATTGCCAAGCCGGTGCCTGTGGCTCGCCGGAGCAAGCAGAGGTGTCATAAAATGATATTAAGGACGAGAGAACAACGCTTCTCTCTGAAACGCTATCAGCCAGGCGTCTATGACAAACCGAGAAAAGTGTTTAAAGGGACAAAACGTTTACCACCTGGCAAGAAATATAGACACCTAGAGCCAAAAAGAATATATGCTCCATCCCACAGGAATTCTGTTTCTACAGATTTCTCATTGGATGACAATAGGCCCTTGAATTACTTTGTCAATTTGCATAAAAGGCCGATGACGAAATTCCCTGAAAACAGGTCACAAGCTAAGAAAGGCAATATGGCGTTTAAATCTCAAACTAAAAACTATAGTGCATTGAGACTGCCCGTAACGCAAATTAATGAGTGGAAAATCATGCCCATAGACTATAGGAGCAGCCGCGAATCGTCAATAGTGGATGTTGAGACCGTTATGGGTCCACCGATGTTAATACCGCGACCGATGCAGCCGCCGCCGAGGCCGCCACAGCCGCCGCCGACGCCGCCACAGCCACAGGAGTTTATCCGAGAAGACTCTATCCACTTGGACAATTTAAGCACTAAAGACGAAATTATATCCATAGTGTCTACCTCGGGCAAATATTCTTCAGACATCATAAAGCTGGGTACTTACAATGCTTTTATTTATAATATCGACGCTATCTACATACCTATTTATAAATCAAATAGAAATAAATGTATTAAATAAATTTCTTTAATTTCAGATAGAGTACCGAACGTTATGCACAAAATAGTTGATGGTCAGTCTATAACAATCACGCAAAGTGCGATAGATGGTAAGATTAATTTAATAATACTGGGTGTCCAATCTAATGGAACACATTTTACATTTTATGCGTGTGTAAAAAGATTTTATAATCAACAATCTTCCATTTAAAATGCTTATCTTTACACAAATCAGTTAAAAAAAGAAATCAAAATCTTAAAATTTAAACACTATCCCCCATATTACAAAATACGGACTAAGCATTAAACCAGGTTTAAATTGACAACTTTGACACTAAAACAATGGCTTATGTCAATTTAAACCTGGTTTAATACTTAGTCCATATTTAGTAATAAGGGGGTATGTTAAACACAAAAGAAATATGTCCCATTTATCTGGACACCAAATATATACTTATTTACAGCCATTTCTAGTTGTAGCATTCTTACTTAAAAATATTATGTATTTTATAGCGGCTCTTGCTAGTAGGGCAAACGAGATGCCCAGGCTACAGTACGTATCTGAACCGTCGAAATCTGAATCGTCCGGTTTTAAAGTCGAAACAATCAAGCCCGAACCAACAGCACCAACCTACTATACCGTGCAGGCCATCAACCGGTGGATGGACGGGTCCTTGCAAGATGATGCTAGTATCATCATGCGCCCGGATCTGCCGAAGTCGACGAAGTCAAAGAAGTCGACCGGAGTACAGTCTCAACATGGAGAAATTCATGTCATTGATTCAAGTGACGATGAGGAACCGCAGTCTGGTTGTCCCGCATCCAAGTGGAAAACGGTTGAGGATGTGACCTCTGCACGGCCAGGTCTTTATAAATCAAGATGCACACTGTGCCCTGATTGTGTGAGAATCGGTAAAGTTGAAAAACTCTCCCGGCTTCTGGTAGAAAATGCGGGAAATGTAGTTCACCAGCCGATATCAAACAAAGCGCGGACGAAATATTTTCATTTTTATGAGGAGCCTGACTGGGCGATAACTGATCCTGGCGCCGAAGACATATACATCGAACTTTTGCCACGCCACGATATACTAGTCATGAAAGTAACAAAGAAAAAGGTTTTTGGGAAAGAAGTATTTTCAGCTTGTCTGATACCTAAAGAACAAGCAAAACCTAGAAACAAGTTTTTACTAATCGAACATGAAAATTTATTAGACGAATTGATTGAAGCGTTCAGTATCAGTAAACATACTCATAATGCAGGCAGAGCAACAGGCCGCAAGATAGAACGGACAACAGCGTCGAGGGGTTCCAGACGATGTCGCAGCTTAGACTCCTATTGCGGGCCCAACAAATTCCGGTCAAAATTTGAGTCTATTCAACGTCCCCGACATGAAGACGTTTGTCGTGTTTTACAAGCTCCGACTTACTGGTTAACTCCGAAATATTATAATGTAAGTATCCACCAACCAGAAATTGAAAACATGTCTACGTAGATGTGGTAAGAACATAAACATGAGCGCTCAATGAATAGATTAATATGTAGACTAACATTGTTTTCAGAATCCGATGGGTTTTCTTGATGTTGTATGTGATAAGGCTAAAGATTACGGTATATGCAAGATAGTTCTGCCCCCTAACTTCTTATCAGAGTGCAATGCTAGAGACGACATACGATTTGAAGTCACTAACCAATACATCTCTCGACTATTCAAGCGTTGGGGGCCGGGTTCAAGGGAGATATGTGCTATAAAATCGGTTCTCAAACAACAAAAGATCATATTCCAGAGAGCTCCTAAGGTAAGTACTAAGAGGGTCTTCTGAAATACTTTCTGTAGTGTATGCACCTACATAGTAGATGCTGTGCATCATCTCAAATCACGCATGCAGCCTGGTTGGGTAATGACAGAGGCATCAGTCATGTATTAATACTGACATCAGTTGTCAGTGTGCGTTCTCGGAGCTTGGTATGTAGGTGAGCCAGTGATGGTATAAGCGAGGATATACCAGGACACTACACTTTGAATTTGCGAATGAAATAGGTAAATTATACATCAGAATCATCACCATATCAGCCGACTGACGTCCACTGCTGGATATAGAATACTTGAATTATTTTCTAAACTTCTTCTCTAGATCACTTTATAATATGCAATCGCCCACTCGTTTGTCTTAATTTGAGATCAAAAGTCTTCTAGGTGTATATTAAGTAACTTATGTATGAAGGTTGGGACTGCCGACCAAGTTTCACTTTCGTAAGGCATTTATCTGGATGCGTTCACTAGGTAAAAAAACTGCGTAATTTGTGCTAGGTATAGTTTAAGTAAGCTCCCCGCGACTCTGGTAACTCTGGTAAAACTGACTCTGGTACGTAAAAACTGTTTTATACGTGAAAATATTAAATTTCTTTTTTTTATAGGTTGATGGTGTGGAAATAAATCTTCCAAAGTTGTACCATGTGGTGCAGCGTCATGGCGGTCTGGAAATAGTAATGGAAAAGAAGAGGTGGAATAGGGTAGCCAATGATATGGGATATATGGCGAACCCCATCAATGAACGAAGATTGGATCAATTATACTTAAAATATGTACTTCCGTACGACGTCTTGACAAGCAGTAAGTATTTATATTATATTTAAACTTATCATATTTTTGCTGTGTTTTGGATAGTGAAAACCGAGTGGCAAAGCCAATCTCACATCTTTCAATGGTTGCAACCCATAAACGTTCAACACGCCAATCTTTATCACTACATAATTATAAAACAAAGTCCTCCGCCGCGTTTGTCTGTTCGCGATGAACTCAAAAACTAAAAAAACTACTGCACCGATTTGAATTTTTGTGTTGGATAGCCCATTTATCGACGAAGGTTATACGCTAATAAAAACATTATGCTATGGCCAATAGAAACAAATAAAGAACAATGGGAGCGATTTACCCATACAAACTGTGACTTTTAAAATCTAAATTTTATAATTCAAAAAAGGAAGTATCAACATTTCAATATAAAATTAAGAAGAATACACATTAATAATATAATAGCTGTCAGACAAATCTCTTAAAAAATATAGAAAATTATTTTGACATGCAGTTCTGAGGCCTTATTCTCCCTGATTAGAGATTATCTCTAGTTCAGAGATTATGTCGAAACATGAATGTCTAAAGAAAAATGTCAAGAAAATGTCGAAAGTACACCAAAACCGTATTCTCGCGCACTTTCGACATTCATGTCGAAGGTGAACAAAATCTCATAAGCCTGCACAGATTAAATAAAGACGATGGACTGATTTGACGTGGCGGTCAAAAGGTTAATAGTTTGTTTAATATTTATCAAAAGGAAAAGTGTCTTTTTTGACAGTTATAATAGTGTCACTATGTCGGTTTTCACTAACCATAGCAAATCTTTTTACTTTTTGCTACGGGAAATGATCTTGCTAACAGGATCTGCTCCCTGATTCTAAGCCATCCGAAAGTTTTACGATCGGAAACTGATACACAAGGCAGGAACTCGATCCGACGGAAACAAAAATGCTATTCATAGATCCGAACGGATACTCCTCGGAAGGGATGTGCTTAACGATAACGTTACAAAATGGTAGAAAATTTACTAAAGTAGTAGAAAGCTAAAATCAAATAAAAAATATATATTTATTTCTTTTTAGAAATAAATGTAATGGCTATGACCTAATAAGAGCAAAACGTTAATTAGTATTTACTATTGTTTTAATATAAAACATTTATTTTTCTTAGACTAATTGTTAACTTTGTAAACACTGCTTCGCAAACGTCAACGAAGTAAATATTTGGTGCTTACTTAGTTTTGAAATTAAAAACAAAAATCAAAGTTAGAAATCTGTTTGAAAAGTGACTTTTACTTATTCAAAAACCTTTTATTAATTCAAAAGAATAATTATGACTGTAAGTACTGTAATATATTTCTTTTTTTTAATGTTTCATGTTGTTTTTATCGGGATTGATGTAAATTTTAAAAGTACTATTTCGTTTCATGCAGGTTCATGAAGACCTTGCATAAGGGCTACTCATAAGCCCTTTATTACCCGACTGTCAGAACGGGTATTGTTTTTCGCGCGTATCTTGTATGTTTGTAAATTTCTTTATTCCCACGAATCTTCAAAACGGCTGGATGGATTTTGACAATTAGGGTATCGTTAGATTCGTCTAGAAAACCCAAATATTCTTAGATAGGTTTTAAGAATAAAAAAACTTAAACGGCGGGCTTTTGACGCCAAATTGTAAGAAGTCAAATTTTTTTTTTTAACCAAACCTATCGAATTGGGTATAAAAATAAAGAGAATCAAAAGGAGATTACATATATTCAAAAAGAGATTAAACATAATTGAATGGTTCCAAATAGTAAGTAGTTTTATTATTTTTTTTAACTAAACCTATCGAGTAGACTATCAACATAAAGGGAATCAAATGGAGATAACAAATATATGCATATGTTATGTATTTAAGAAAGAAAGAAAGAAAGAAATTATGTTTACTTGTTAAAATACTTAAATGACATAAATGCATTTTTTGTGAACCACGTCTTTATTTCAAGTCCTACACAAAATTTTTATAAAAGTAATGGAAATATTAGGGGAAAGTTTATAGTGTAGCCTATTTTTTAGTTACACAAAGATATAAAGCAGCCCTGAAGATATTCATAAACGATGTGGTTCTTGCGGAGCTACAGCTTTATTTTGTGTGTCCAATTAAAGCTGCAGTACTAATGGGACCACATTGTTTTTAAGGCAATCTGAATATGTGTAACAAAAATCTTCCACAAATTAACCTAGTTGGACATGTCACTCTTTTTCTTTGCATAATGTCTGCTACACACGTAACTATATAAATACATAATAGCGATTATTCGTTTGTTTGTTTTTGTAAATATATGTACCACTAACCTAATTATTATATATTATTATTATATTATATTATTCACACAACTATCGGTACGATGACTGCTGAGTCCACATCCCACATGTCGACAATCTCGTGAGCTAAATCAAGATATTTGGTTTGTTTATCTTTTTCAGCCTTCACGAGATTCTCATCATGAGGGACCGTGATATCAACAATCACTGCAAGACGCTTTGATCGGTCCAATACCACAATATCGGGCTTGTTAGCTATTATTATATTATATTATTATATCATCATCTCAGCCTATTGCATTCCATTGCTGGATATAGGCCTGTCCTAACACGCGCCATAGCACAAAAAATAAAAATTACTCAACAATAAAATACTATACCTAGTATTTACTTTTATAATAAAACGTGAGGTTAGGGCTCTTTCAAACGAAACGCCACATTTTCTGTCGATAATTTTGTAAAATAAAATTAAGCAAATGGCCTACTTTTACAAGAAAAAAATTCATTTAAATGAATGACCAACCTGACTGAATTCTGAAAAAGTATTAGTTGAGTCATTATCCAGTGATGATTTCTTTTATTACGTGGCATGGTTTTTTTTTTATAAAAACATGGATTTTTTTAGAGGTGTAAAGGTTAGTTTATACACACTTAATAACTCCGTGCTGATCACTTTTATGATATGTCGTTACGTGTGTAAAGGCGTTACTGACATTTTGTGCGTGTGTGCGGTAAACTGTTAAGTGAACCTAATAGAAAAGTTTGGCTGTATCTTACATTTCTTAATTTTATCAGCATTCAGGACATTTTTAATGCCCGGTTTCTGAACCATCAAATTGTTATTCATATGTTTTACATTTAGTAAAACAATAGACCTAGTTTATTTATAAAACTGTCGTTTTTAATTCGTTTATGATATATTTTATCCTATCAATAACATTTATTTGATGGCTCAAAAACAGGGATGGATTTTATTGGTGGTCTAGGGGTTAACTAATATATTATATACGCACACTGTCCCTTACACAGGTTGATGGACCCCTAAATGTGAACATGCCATTGTTACACCGGTCTATTTCATCATGTGATAACCAGGAGCTTCGTGGTCACCCAGATTAACTACTTTCTGTCGTCATATCGTAGGCCTGATGGTGGTCAGGTCAAACAATCGTTTGGCAACTCGAAGTGGTTAGTCTGTATAGGCCAATGCACCGAATGACTGATACGTCGATATAGTTTAGAAATTGTATTGTAATGGTGCTCCCATACATAGGTTAAAAAAGGGGTAACCAATATCGTTTGCTTTAATAGTTATTTTGGGGTGGTAGTATAGTCATTTAGTGGGCATAAATGATTCATGTATTCTTCCCAATAAATATTCTAATTTGGCACATAAGCACGGTTATAATTTAGAAAATATGTAACCTTGGTGTGGGTGTACCGGGACTGACAATGTTCTTACCGTTGTTTCTTTGTTTACCTTAATTAATTGAAATTGCTCGGCGTTATTTCGAAAAGAAGTCGAAAATCAAAGTTATACATACTTTAAGTTTCGCTTACACGATAAGTTGTCATGTTTTTTTTTTATCATAAAAGCAGCAACTATTTTTAGAAAACTGACATAGAAATGATGGTGAGAACAGCTTTTATTTGCGGTTTCTATGGTGATGGGTTTTTGCATTAATCACGTATTTTATAGTAGCCGGTTTGAAGCTAGCGATTCCGGTTTTTATCATTAATCCGCCCCGGCCTGTCCGGGTGTTCAGTGTAATTGTGACGTTACCGTTCGCTCACTGCGACGCTTTTGTTCCATGATCTATCCGACTTTATAAAGTGCGTGATGTTTCTAATGCATGACACTGTTTTTTACCAATGGGCTTTTCAGCATTCTCAACGGTTGCTACCCCGCGATCATCAAAAGAGTACTGAGTTCCGTTCTTCAGGACGGTTCTAGACGTCAGAACCCTGTACTCCTTTGGTAATTGCTGAGTGGTCTTGTCATCTGGGCTATCAAGAACTTTTCAAGCAATATATTGTGGAAGATTACGTACTAACTTTTTACATGTATTCAAATAAAGATCTAAGGCACACTTTTGTTAACCTATTGTACGAGTATGTCACACCTATTGATAATCTGTTAATTGAAAATGCGTTCATACGGTTTGGGCCCGGGGGCGGAACAGCGACGAGACACCGGCGCGACGTGAGCAAATTGTAATGTAATGAAATACATTGAAGGTGTCATACGTAGTCGTCGCATTCAATTGGGTGTAATTTATCTATAATATGTATGTATTTAGAAAAAAAAAATGTATTTAAGTAGTATATCAGTTGTTTAGTACCCATAACACAATCAAATATAATTGCTTACTTTGGGACTAGATGGCGCTGTGTGAATGTGGTAGAATATTATTATTATTATTATTCGGGGCGCAGCTGGCGTCTGCATTCACACGTTCGTCGCGCCGGCCTCACGTTGCCATACTACCCCTTACGCTGTGTGCCCAAAACTTTAGTCACATTTTCATTGGCCCTTTTGTCTGCGGTCAAAAGGTTAAATAATAAAATTTGTTATGTTAATAGAATTTATTTTCTTGCAGTCGAGCGAACTCGGGTATTGCGTAAAGTAGAGCGTTCTTGGTTGATGAAAACTAAGTCGATGTTGAAACGTACGCGCAACCCTTTGCATAAGAAGAAGCGCTTGTTGGGTGAATCTGACACCTCGGCGTCGGACACTGGCGAAGACGAGACTGAGGATATTGAGGACTGCATCAGGCCGGGCATTAACATGACCCTGGACAAGTTTAAGAAGGTAATTATTTTATCCATATCGTTATCAATAAATAGCGCAACATGTCACGGGCCATCTATAAGAGCTCCAACTTTTGCAGTAATCCACTGGACCGCGACAGTTATTTTTTTAATCGTGACTTTTAACCCTGCCGCACAGGCGTTATATTCTAGTGCTGTTTAAAAAGTTACTTTAAAAAATCATTTGCGACTATTAAATATTCCAGAGATTGGAAGACACTAGCCACTAAACGAAAAGTGGGGAAATCATATGCACGTGTTAGTCAAGAGGGGGATGTCATGGGCCAGCATTAGCACTAATTTTAGCTATACAAGGAGAATGAGAATATACAAATGAGAAAAGCGTAATGTGCCAACGGGACAGAAATATATTTAAATAATTTGTTTTCAGATAGCGAACAATACAAAGACCCAGTTATTTGGTAAAGGACCTGTACCAAGTAATAGAATTGAGCAAGCATACTGGGAGACAGTGCTCACTGGTAAAGACCATGTGTGCGTCAACAGCGCATCCATAGATACTAAAGAGCAGGATATCGGCTTTCCTACGCTGGAAAGAACTCCGGTCTGTAAACACCCTTGGAACTTTAAGGTAAGTGTTGCTGCTACTGTCTACACTAGACGCCGTGTAAGATGGGATGGCCCCCGACTAGGTCAATAGTCAAAGTCTTTGTTTTATAGATGACATACATGAACGTAATACAAAGCCAAAGAGGACAGCAAATTAGCCTAAGGCCAGTTCACTGAGAAGAACTTCGCAACAAACTCAGGCCACTCTTTTTAATCGCCAAAGTATACAATTTAAATTGCTTACAGTTTGAAATTTAAATTTTGAATGGTACGGACACGGAGCCAAAACAATATTTAAAAAAAAAAATGATTATTTAAAAAAATTCCCGAGTTCGATCCCGACGGGCAGTACCAATGTGGATTCCACTTTGTGGAATTTATATGTACTAGTCCATACCATCTGCTAACGGTGAAGGAAAACATCTTGAGGAAACCCACATACCCTAGAAGAAATTCTATGAGTATGTCTGATCCACCAACCCGCACTAGGCCAGCGTGAGTGGATTATGGCCTAAACCCTGTCAGCTCTCTAGATAGAAGAGAGGAGACCCGAGCCCAGCAGTGGGACTTAATGGGTTGCTGATGTATTCTCCAAATTTCATCGATTTATTTATCAATTTAATTTCAGATTTATTGACATTATATTATATTTATTTATATCTTTTTTCTGATAATTTTAACATTATTATTAACTTACATATTAAATTTTTTTGATGAGTTAATTAATTAATATAAAATTTTGCATGTCTAGTAGGTAGGACAAAGATGGACTATACCTATTGTACCTGTAACACCACTGTGATCATTATGTATACCTTTGTTCAGCAAATAAATAAAGTTTGAAGTGAACTTTGAAGTTTATACATCTAGTAGTTTTCGAGTAAAATGCCTGTGACATACGGACGGATGGACGGACATGAAACTATAAGGGTTCCGTTTTTGCCATTTTGGCTGCGGAACCTTAAAAATTACATGAGATCATAATTTTGCAATGTTTTATTATAAATGTAAATTTATTACTTACGTGTGAACAATCCAATAAACGATTGTCTTCATAGCGCGTTGCTTAAAAGCTGCAGCTTTACAGTTTCAATGCAATGAACTATGGAATCGTGGAATATCATTTGAAAGGCAAATTTATAGCTTATAACTGACTAGCTGAACCGGCGAACTTCGTACCGCCATATATTAAAAAAAATCAATATAAAATCATGATGATTTTTTACAATGATAATTCACTGTCAAATGTCAAATGATAGACCGAAAATAAATGGCGCGCGGATCCTAGGTCTATGGTATTTGTATTCTGCTACTATACTACCTTGATACTGCAATGTATTTACTTTTCTACGAAAAATATTTTATTTCATATTTTACTTTATTTCATAATTTTACTACACAATTTTCATAATATATTCTTTGAATTTACTGATGAATGATTAGTAATATATTCAAGTGATGAGGTTGTATAGTAAGCAAAAAAAAAATAGAGATCTTTGATTTCTTTTTAATCTGACATACTGAATTGTCATTAGGGCTGACGTTGATAAATATAGTAATATATACACACAAAGTTGAAAGGATGAATGTTTGTTTGGATGTTTGATAATTTTAACCAAAAAGACACGGGATGGATGTTTCACAAAGATAAGTACTATTCTAATCAATCACGTAATATTGGTTATGTTTAATCTGAAGTAATATCTGTGCTTAGAAAAAATTGGCCAAAATTTCCCCTCTAAAAGTGAAAAGTTGCTGTGGTCACAGGAACAAAATAACAGGTAAGCGAAGTCACGGGTGACATACAGTATTATTATAAGATTTTTGGGATTATATACATTTCATTTAATATCGTAATAACTTTTAAACTATTTGTCGAAATAACTTAGTGTAAACGACAAAATTTAATTTATCTACATTAAATGACAAAAGTGATAAAGGTATTTACATTCCTAGGAATTAGTTTAATACCATGAAATTTTTCACTTTAAATGCAGTATCCGATTTAAATGTATTTCTGGCTCACTATTCTCTCTATATCGACTTCCACATAAAAGATAGGCATATGCTGTCGCGGACTTTTTTTATAACTATTTAAGAGTAACAATTCCTCCATACATTGTTCTCATGTAAAACTAACGGTTTAGGTAGAGGAAGCAGAAATAGCTATAAGATGGCAGATTTTTCTCCGACTTACTTTACATTTGTTCTCATGGTTTAGCCAATTTACGCGATATCTGTATAAAATATAGCCTATATGTTATTCTGATGTATAAGGTACATTACTGCAAAGCTTCATTGAAATCTATTCAGTGGTTTTTTCGTTTACTGGTAACAAACAGAGATGTACAAAATGGTTTTAAAAAAGCATTTAAATACAAAATGCAAAATACTTTTCAGATTTACTATTTCAAATGCAAAATACCAAATAGTTTTACGTTTTGTATTTCAAATGCTAAATGCAAAATAGGTATTTTATAAATACTTTTTCAAAATAAAATACCTTTTGGCCAAATCTCAGATATTTTTATTTATTTTAGGTATTTATCATGAGATAAATATCTAAAATAAATCAAATAGAGACACAATGCCGAGCCGAACAAAAACGTCTAACTAATAACATGACATGACACCTTATGCATGACATTTTGGTCATATTTATCAGTACGCGTATCAATAAATTCTGTTATGTTATTAATAATAATAATACTCACTTAAAATAATGTAATAATGTAAAACTAGATTAATGAAAAGAGAGCCATGGCTCTATTTTGTGAATTGTGTGGCCAATTATTTCGGTTGATTGTGCATGTCATTCTTATTTTTATTATTATTACACTTTTCTTTTATTAATAACTACTGGACTGGTATTGTTAAAAAGTGAAATAATTTATAATAAACATCAGAAAAAAAGGGCGCGCATGGTTAGCGCAGGCGCCTCTATCGGTCAAATTCGGCAATACAAGCGTCATTCGTTCATTTCATTTTGTTTGACTGGTAATGTTGGCTAAACTTAATCACAAAGTATTTTGCATTTTGAAATGAATATTAAAAATGCTAAATACATCTCGAAAGGTATTTCAAATAAAATACAAAATGGTTTTCACTAAAAGGCATTTAAATGCAAAATACAAAATAGATATTTTGCTTTTTGTATTTGCATTTTAAATAGAAGTATTTCAAATAAATCGCATCTCTGGTAACAAACATCCAAACATTCTTACAAACTTTCGCATTTATAATATTAGTAGGATACCAAATAGAAACAATATTTATTTAATTTCTACATTCTGGATGTTTAATGCAATAGGAAGTAATATGAAAAGATTTTTTTATTAAAAATTTATGATATTTACCCCTCATTATGTTTGCATGATTTTTTAGTAAGTTTGCATTTTTAGAGTGACCTGTTAATGCAAACGGACGATATATTAATCGATTTGTCGGATATAAACACAGATAGAGAGAGAGGCGGTAAATAAATAATTATTTTGTTTTAGAATTTGGGATTAAATCCAAGCAACATAGTGAGTTTGCTGGGATCAGTAATGGGCGTCACTGTGCCTACGCTTCACCTGGGGATGGTGTTTTCAACCAGCTGCTGGCACAGGGACCCACACGCTTTATGCTGGTGCGAGTTTAGTCACCAGGGGGAGCCAGTAATTTGGTAAGTACTATACCGCTTACAATATGTTGACGGACTAGGAATAAATTATAAAAAGGAAAAAATATTCGGAGAACGCTGCAGCAACTTGATATAATCAACAGAAAAAATATGCCTTAATATTTAACACTAATACTAGACTATTTTATGCCGAATTTCATTAAGGCCCAACGTTTAGAACAAGAAAGCGTCATAAAAATAATTTAATATTCATTAGAATTAATGAAATTGACAAATGCATATTATATATCATAATGCAATAAGTTGAATTAATTCTTTGTTAACTGTTTAGTATAATCAAGTTAATAATTTAATTATGCTTCAGGTACGGCATACCAGAGGAAGGCGGAGAGAGCTTCCGCGCTGCTATAGAGACGCTGTGTCCGACCACAGCTCAAAACAAATCATTGTGGCTGTCTTCTGACATAATAATGGTACCACCGGGATTGCTCGAAGCGAACAAAGTCACGGTGTATAGAGTTGAACAGAAACCGGGGGAAATCGTAATAGTCTTGCCCAGGGCCTACTCTTGCTCAATTAACACCGGCTTTACGATGTCCGAGAGTGTATACTTCGCCAATGAATCCTGGCTAGATCAACTCAGAGATGTTTTCGCTGTAAGTCTCTTTTAGTGACCATGATATATATGTCTTTTAGACAACATGATAGTACAAGATTCCATTAAGAAATATATACCCACATCTGTTATTTATTAGTGATAAGAAATAAATGATAGATAATATTCACATTGACTTATTGCAAATAGGTTGCCTAGTTAAATCGCGCCCAGATAATATTAATATCGTGCGCAATTTTTTTTTGTTGGAGAGTCTTCCAGCATAGTGGAATGAAATTGGAGTCCATTACTGTATGTTACTCGCATTTAAAATTTACATAATTACATAATCTAGGATACCATGACTACCATATCAACTTTTAATAAGGCAACCTAACACAGTTAAATTAAGAATAAAATAGGCTTTCATTTGATATTTTTTTCGACTAAATAACTGATGAGAGCACTTTATGAAAAAAATAAAAGGAAACAGAAATATTTATTTGTCAATGTAGGTAGATTAAATTTACAGATCTTGCGTTATTACAAAAGTGAGCGCTACATTGTACCCATAGGCATACAAATATTATTTTAGGATAAAAAAAAAATTAATTACAGTTAATAATACTACAAACAAATAACAAACGTAAGGTTTTGTCTCCTCTCTCGACCGACACTTAAGCTGGCCTGTTGGTCTAGTGGTTAGTGATTCTGACTGCTATCGTCGTGGGTTCGATCCCCACCCAGGACAAATCTTTGTGTGATGAGCATGAAGGTTTGTTCTGTGTCTGGGTGTATTTTATCTATAATATGTACGTATTTACAAAAAAAAAATATTTTAGTAGTACCCATAACACAAGCAAACATAATTGCTTAATTTGAGACTATATGGCGCTGTGTGATTGTGGTAGAATATTATTATTATTACTTACATAGTCCAATGAGGCAGTCGTAAATATCTATTTTATAATTTTACAGGAGACCCTCGAGTCGTGTGAACCTACAATGTTCGCGTTGGAACAAATTCTCAAGGGCGTTGCAGAGGACCCGAGCTCTAATACACGTATGCTATCCAAGATTCATTCTCTGTTGGAAGCGACCTTCTTAAGAGAAATTAATAATAGAGAACGGTTAATCGAAATTGGAATCTCAATAGACGTAAGTACATCCTACTGTTAATATATGGTGTGAAAATGTGGATATCTCTCTTTTTTAATGATGATGGTATTATGTGTACTTATGTGTGATCTGTTTCTCAGAATAAACCAAAAATTTCGTCATATAAAGGCAAGAAAGGCAAGCCGTCAACTGCCTCTTATCCAACTGAGTGGAACTATGCCGATGGAGATGAATGTGAAGTTTGTCGCCGCTCACTGTACTTATCTAAGGTAAGTTTGTCATATGATATTCTACAAATATTTATTTGTTTAAACTTTTGCACAATAAAGTACAAAAGTGGCCTTAATGCCAAAGGCATTGTACCAGCCAACCTTAGGGTGATGCAGAGAAGAGCTATTAGGTGCAAGTAGAAGAGTAGTTTAAAGAAGCTAGGTTGAGGTTAATATAATCTATACCTATCAAATATTAAATGATATTAGGATAGTTAGATAGGACTATTACTCAATTAAGATTTGGACAATTGAATTTTGCCACACAGATAAATAATAATAGTTTTGACTAGCTATGTGCTTCTACACTTTTTAGAATTACGAGAAAGTTTATTAAAAAGTAAGTATCCACAATAATGCTAACAGTTATTTTACTATGAAAATAACGCCTGCAAGTTTCCAACGTGTTACTTGCATATAATTAGTACTGTAAACGCACCTTTTACACACTTTTCATTCAATTCTAAAAAATGTTAAACATATTTTTTTAAATATAGCTCCGATTAAGTAAAATAAAGAAAGAAATATGACACTAAGTTGTGACAATGCCACTCTGTTTGTTAATACGCTCTTAAGATAATAGTGAATCAACGTTGTCACTTAACTTAGCCACGCCCCTTGACTAATTAGATCTTAGTAAACTAGAAAGCCATGTTCAACACACCATTTGAAGTTAACCCTTCGAATAGTACGTACGCGTCTTTTGTTTAAATTAGTATGGGCCCAAATAAGAATGTATCGCTGCCCATAATGCAACATTTAAACTAAAATGACGCAATAGGCAACAATAGTTTCCACCAATTGGACGAAACGCTGCGACCACGTGCTTAGTGAAGAAAAACACACGTGGTAATTAAAAGATGTTTTGAAATACTGTAAAAAGCTAACTTTAATATTCTTAATTTTGCACCCCAGCATGAGCATAATACGCCTTTACTATAAAGTTGCACTATTTTCTTAACGCGAATAGACTATAGCTGACAAAACATACATTGTCCTAAGTAGGCATGATAAACATGATGTGGGCATTATACACAAGACTTTCGCAGCAGTTTTATACACTACCGCTGCCTCATCCAGGCAGACATTACTCATTCCACTAAACTTCAAATCACTAATTTGACCACAGAATATAATTTTTCTTATTGAAATTGGTTTGAGAAACATCCGTCATTTTCGTACACTAAAAACCACATTTAACGCAGGCCAATGTCATCAGTCGATAACAAACACTGTTTTTCAAGTGGATAAACTTGATCAAAATTTGTGGTACTATAGTACAACAAAACATTTAAGTGCCATACTACCCGTAGCTTGACTCGCACGGTATCTATACTAATATTATAAGCTGTAGAGATTGTTTGTTTGGTTGAATACGCTAATCTCACGAAATACTGGTCCGATTTAAAAAAATATTTTTGTGTTGGATAGCCCAATTATCGAGAAACGGTACAGGTTAAAATAACATGAAAAAAAATTGTGGTACTTTAGTGCCACAGACGGACCGACAGAGCGTGACCATAAAGATTCCTTTTGTACCTTTTTTAGGTACGGAACTCTAAAATTATTTTAAAAAGTAGTCAGTTCAGTGGTAAAGTCGTATAAGCGTAACAAACGTTATATTAATTGGGATTATGATGTACCAGCATTAATGTGATGTTCTCTTACAGGTCAAAAATTTACCCCATATGAATGCCATGGTTTGTTTGAGTCACGCCCTGGAACTACTAGCTAAGGATAAAACCTTCTCGATAGATACCAACACGCTGGAACTGCACTTTCGATTTAGCACCGAAGAGTTATTTAAAACTATTAAAATCATCAAGGATCGTTTAATTTTCGAAGTAGACGAAGACGACGATACTGCCGAGGGCGATAATGATACTGAAGAAATGAATGGTGCAGTTCCTCACACCATCAAAGTCGATTAAACGTTCCAAGTTACTGACGAATAACGTTACTTTTGTACCTGTTTTGAATGATTGGCTGGTTACAAGGTATTTTTATTTTTCTACGAGTATTTTATTTTATAGTAATGTAACGTCTGTTTATTATTTCAACTCAATTTAATGCGACTAAATCGCCTTAAATTGAGTTCAATGTATTTGGTATGGTTTTCAATTTTCTTTTCAGGCTTTTTATTCGGCGCGAATCTTCCAACTTAATACTAAAGCAGGTCAACCGATTGAGATTAAATTTTACAAGGTTTTTCTTGACTGGCAATATTTGGAAGGGGGCAAATATTGCTTTTCAAAGGGCCATTGTATAATTGAAATTTGAACAAATTTTATTTAATTTTATAGTGCAAAGAAACCGACCAAGTGAAAGTGACTGTCACCGTGGCACAGTGGGTAAGGTCTAGGAGCTGAGGCGACGACCTTAACCACTGCATGGCTATGCTGGGTGACGTGGGTTCGATTCCCACACGAGACAAATATTTGTGTGATTCATAGATATTTGTTTCGAGTCTGGGTTTACTTTGTGTCCGTTAGTTGTATGTTTGTAAAGCTCCCAGCGACACAGAGCTTGTTCCTTAGTGCGGGGGTTGTCTTTATTGAAAAAAAATAAAAAACGTGTCAAGTTGAATAACGCCATGAAATTGCCATTATTGTTATTTTATGCGAACTTAAAAGTTATTCGCATTCCATGGAAATTGAAATACCTAATCTTTTGTTTAGGAAATGTCACTTTATATCCTACTAATATTATAAATGCGAAAGTTTGTAAGAATGTTTGGATGTTTAGATGTTTGGATGTTTCTTACCAGTAAACGAAAAAACCACTGAATAGATTTCAATGAAACTTTGCAGTAATGTTATACATCAGAATAACATATAGGCTATATTTTATACAGATATCGCGTAAATTGGCTAAATCAGGAGAACAAATGTAAAGTAAGTCGGAGAAAAATCTGCCATCTTATAGCTATTTCTGCTTCCTCTACCTAAACCGTTAGTTTTACATGAGAACAATGTATGGAGGAATTGTTACTCTTAAATAGTTATAAAAAAAAGTCCGCGACAGCATAAGCCTATCTTTTATGTAGAAGTCGATATAGAGAGAATAGTGAGCCGGAATCGGAATCGGATACTGCATTTAAAGTGAAAAAATTCATGGTATTAAACTAATTCCTAGGAATGTAAATACTTTTATCAGTTTTGTCATTTAATGTAGATAAATTTTGTCGTTTACACTAAGTTATTTCAACAAATAGTTTAAAAGTTTTTACGATATTAAATGAAATGTATATAATCCGTGACTTCGCTTACCGTTATTTTGTTCCTGTGACCACAGCAACTTTCCACTTTTAGAGGGGAAATTTTGGCCAATGTTTTCTAAGCACAGATATTACTTCAGATTAAACATAACCAATATTACGTGATTGATTAGAATAGTACTTATCGTTGTGAAACATCCATCCCGTGTCTTTTTGGTTAAAATTATCAAACATCCAAACAAACATTCATCCTTTCAACTTTGTGTGTGTATATTACTATATTTATCAACGTCAGCCCTAATGACAATTCAGTATGTCAGATTAAAAAGAAATCAAAGATATCTATTTTCTTTTTGCTTACTATACAACCTCATCACTTGAATATATTATGACAATTGTGTAGTAAAATTATGAAATAAAATATTTTTAAAGTAAATATATTACAGTATCAAGGTAGTATAGTTGCAGAATACAAATACCATAGACCTAGGATCCGCGCGCCATTTATTTTCGGTCTATCATTTGACAGTGAATTATCATTCACAAAACAACAGGGATGGTTTTTACGTTTTTTTTTATTACGATGTTTTTTTTATATATAAAAAAAAAGAAATCTTACATCATTGAAGAAAAGCTGTCTTACATCCAGTGCATTTAAGCAACTCACTTATGTCTATTTTTTGGTTACACACGAAACAGTTCATCTTAAATCAAAAATGTATGCTCATTGCGTGGCTTCACTGTGCGAGCAAGACGGGGCGAGCCCGTTAGCGCTAGAGAGAAACAGCGCGGTGCCCGGCTCGATCGTTCGCGTATTCGCGCCAATTTGCCGCGCCGCACTCTGTTTATTGTCACTTTATCACACTATTTACTTGCACAAGTAAGTTTTAAAATGTAATTATCTCAATACTTTATGACTGTTCTCCACACTCCATCGAAGTATTGACACTCAAGTTCCATTTTAGACACATTTTTATGACTATACAACTCTAATAAATCAATTTTAAGAATTAATTACCGGGAGCTATCCATAAGCAAACCGCAGCGCGCCGAATGTTTTTAAATTATAAAATCTATTTAATTGGCAACACTACAGATTGTATATTACATAGACTTTTTTCAACCCAGACATTTTGCTTACACAGATGTTTTTAAATTCAGACCATACGAACCTAACCCGTTTTTATTTATGACAATAAAAAAAAGACCTAATCAGCATAAACCATTAAACGCACAGACGTTCATCCAGATGAACTATAAATTTTATTAAAAAAAAAACAAGTCGGATGTCACCAATGTTACTTTAAAACCGTTCTACAATTACCTACTACGTTTTAAAATTAAAAGATTCCATCGTGACATTAATTTATTATTATGTTTATGTTTTCTAAATACACATATAAAGGCTGTAAGCATAGTCATCTCGGTCCTGGAGTATGGGCGTAGTTTAATGATTCTTAACACAATAGCCTAGCTCATAATTGGTTGCAGTATTTACTGGCTTTTTTTTGAATTAAATTAAAACACTTACCTACTGTTTATTTTATAGCAAAGAACTGAGTTCAAAATCAGGACACTATCTACTCTAGATCTATGAATACTGCAACCAATTGGGGGTGGGCGGGTGGGTAATTGGTTGCAGTGTTCACTGGCTTTTATTTGTATTAAATTTGAACAAATTTTTCGAATTGTTTATTTTATAGCAAGAAACTGAGTTCAAAATCAGGCACTATCTACCCATGGTCTATGAATACTGCAACCAATTGGGGGTGAGTGGGTGGGTAATTGGTTGCAGTGTTTGAATTTGTTCAAATTTTGTAATTCAAATTTGTTCAAATTTAATTTAAATTAAAACCACTGGCTTTAATTTGAATTAAATTTGAACAAATTTGAATTACAAGTGTTTATTTTTTAGTAAACGAACTGAGTTCGAAATCAGGACGCTATCTACTCTAGATCTATGAATACTGCAACCAATTGGGGGTGGGCGGGTGGGTAATTGGTTGCAGTGTTCACTGGCTTTTATTTGTATTAAATTTGAACAAATTTTTCGAATTGTTTATTTTATAGCAAGAAACTGAGTTCAAAATCAGGCACTATCTACCCATGGTCTATGAATACTGCAACCAATTGGGGGTGAGTGGGTGGGTAATTGGTTGCAGTGTTTGAATTTGTTCAAATTTTGTAATTCAAATTTGTTCAAATTTAATTTAAATTAAAACCACTGGCTTTAATTTGAATTAAATTTGAACAAATTTGAATTACAAGTGTTTATTTTTTAGTAAACGAACTGAGTTCGAAATCAGGACGCTATCTACTCTAGGTCTATGAATACTGCAACCAGTTAGGGGTTGGTGGGTTTTTTAATTGATTGCTGCATTTACTTGCTTTTATTTGAATTAAATTAGAACAAATTTGAATTACCAGTGTTTATTTTTTAGTAAACGAACTGAGTTCGAAATCAGGACGCTATCTACTCTAGGTCTATGAATACTGCAACCAATTGGGGGTTGGTGGGTTTTTAATTGATTGCTGCATTTACTTGCTTTTATTTGAATTAAATTAGAACAAATTTTACGAATGTAAATTTGAACAAATTTGAATTACCAGTGTTTATTTTTTAGTAAACGAACTGAGTTCGAAATCAGGACGCTATCTACTCTAGGTCTATGAATACTGCAACCAATTGGGGGTGGGCGGGTGGGTAATTGGTTGCAGTGTTCACTGGCTTTTATTTGTATTAAATTTGAACAAATTTTTCGAATTGTTTATTTTATAGCAAGAAACTGAGTTCAAAATCAGGCACTATCTACCCATGGTCTATGAATACTGCAACCAATTGGGGGTGGGTGGGTGGGTAATTGGTTGCAGTGTTTGAATTTGTTCAAATTTGGTAATTCAAATTTGTTCAAATTTAATTTAAATTAAAACCACTGGCTTTAATTTGAATTAAATTTGAACAAATTTGAATTACCAGTGTTTATTTTTTAGTAAACGAACTGAGTTCGAAATCAGGACGCTATCTACTCTAGGTCTATGAATACTGCAACCAGTTAGGGATTGGTGGGTTTTTAATTGATTGCTGCGTTTACTTGCTTTTATTTGAATTAAATTAGAACAAATTTTACGAATGTTTATTTTATAGCAAAGAAACAAGTTCAAAATCAGACGCTATCTACCCATGGTCTATGGATACTGCAATCAATTGTTTGCAAGATTCACTGGCTTTTATTTTAACAAAATTTGAACAAATTTTATGAATAATTTATTTTATAGTGCAAAGAAACTGACCAAGTGAAACGTTTCGAGACCAATTAACGCATCCGATGCGCCTTGAAATTCTTATTATTATTTCGCATTCCATGAAAATTGAAATAGTGTTTTGTTTAGGAAATTTCACTTTATATTTGTTTTTACGTTTTTCAAATACACACTAAAGAATAATACAGGCGTTATCTTCTAAAAAAAATAAGCGGTTTTAAAACCATATATGAAAGGTGTAATGAATCTGACTGGGATTTATTCTTTGCGGGATTTCGCAACGAATCGACAACAACAAAATAATTAAATAAAATCTATTTGATAGGCAGCACTACGGTTATTAAGGTTTTATTTAAGACATTAATTACCTGTTGAGAGACACAGAATTTCATCCGGGTCTACACATCCTCCTAGTTCAGTACTTCGATAAAACAAATGCTTACGACGTGATGCATTCCTCCCTAACAGAACGTGAGTGAATAGGTTTTTTAAGGGGCTCGTGATGGCCCTGTTGTTGCTGAACGGTGCCCACGTTTAGTCGCATAATGCCTAATTCGCGAAATGGCACCCGAGTCTGGAAAGGACTAATTCGCGTATGGACTAATTCTTAAAAAGACTAATTCGCGTTATGGCTAATTATGAAAAGGACTAATTCGTGAAATGGCTAATTCTTAAAAAGACTAATTCGCGAAATGGCTAATTCGTCAAAGGGCTAATTCTTAAAAAGACTTATTCGCGAAATAGCCAACTCTTAACAACGTATGACAGCACAAGTCTGGAAACAAAGATCAGGATTCTATCGTTCAAAGTTGTTGAAATTAAGACAGTGACAGTTATAGACTTAACTTAAGAATATATTTATATTTAAAAATATTAATATATTCTGTTTGGCTTAATGAAATATTTGATTTAGTACTTTTTTCTTTATAACTATTTTTGCTGGCTGACATAATAAATGATTTGATATGAAACTTATTTTGGTCATATATAGTAATTGTAGCTGTCTGACTTAATAAAATATTTTGGTTTAAGACATCGTCCACAATAATAATAATCTGTGATTTTTAATAAAAATATTTTTTCAGTTATTGTTTGTATTTCATTCGTAATAATAATATCCTTGAACCTAATCGCGCATCGCTCTCTAGTCCCGTTTAAATGTCTGGTTTGTGCTGTCATACGTTGTTAAGAGTTGGCCATTTCGCAATTTAGTCTTTTTAAGAATTAGCCCTTTGACGAGTTAGTCCTTTTCAGAATTAGCCATTTCGCGAATTAGTCTTTTTAAGAATTAGCCATTTCACGAATTAGTCCTTTTCAGAATTAGCCATTTCGCGAATTAATCTTTTTAAGAATTAGTCCGTTCGCGAATTAGTCCTTTCCAGACTCGGGTGCCATTTCGTAAATTAGGCATTATGCGACTAAACGGGCGCCCATCGACTACGGTAACCGCTTACCATCAGACGGGCCGTATGTCAGTTTACTAACAGTCGCGCGTCGTGTATAAAATAAAAAGGTCGAGTGATCCGGATGATTTTTTTAAAGTAAATACTCTATTCTGATTCCGCCCTAAGAAGTAAATTAGTGAATAAACATTCCCAAAAGATTTTTTTTAGTTTCATAAGTACAAGCCTGCATGCGTTGTTAAAAGCGCCAGAAATGTCTAAGATATTTCTCAGTGTAGGTACATTGACAGATTCATATGATAATAGTTTCGCAAACTGATGATAACAGCGTCTAGACACAGATTATTTATTTTAGTTTAATTACAAATTTTATTTATACGTAGGATTATGATTAATTTCTAAGTAGACATTTCAAAGTAAAATTTGGACGCTCGAGTGCAATATTTTTTTTAAGTTTGAACTGTGAGCTTCTTTATTACAATAATCACGGAATGCTCTTCTTTCTATTGATTTAGTATTAATATTTATTTAATTATTTTGTATAAACCGCAACTCGAATGATTCAAAATTAAATAATACTTTTCTGAAGTTGTTATATTTATTTTGTAGTTTCTCTTATTTATGACATCTTTGGTATTAAAATAAATTACGATAAGAATAGGTAAGTATAGGTAAATAAAAATTTGATTTGAATTGTTACAATACTTACGTTTCTACTTTACATAATGGCACCCATATCTCTCTAATATGAATAGATTTGTAGATATTTATATATCTTTGTAAGTTAGACTGTAATTTAGATTTTTTTATAAGTTTTAGGGTATTTGGGATTGTGCTCCGGTGAGTCATGATCCCATGTGCGCAGGAAATAAGTATTAATTAAATTAATTGTAACACTTGCAGTTTAACAAGCATTAGTTATGTATTAGCATTGTAATATTATGATTGAAATCATAGAACTAGTTTATTGTCTAATTCGGTTATATTATTTGATTATTGAATTTCTTTCGAAATCGATTGGGGCAGGTTGAGGTGCTCACGGCCCCTAGATTACCCTTTTGGCCCGTCCTCTTAATTAGTCCATATAAACAGAATTATTTCTAGGAAAAATAAATAAATAAAAACGGAATTTCACGGGCTTACTTTATTAAATTGGTTTTATTCTCACCACACAACAATAAGTCAACAACCTTACCATTAAGTCAACAAAAACGTATTATTCTGTTTTTTTTTGTTCTTGTTAAACTGCAGTGTTTAGAAGCAAATTATAGAAATGTCACAATCTCATAACAAAGGGTGGACGTAAATATGGTTCTGGTAGTTCAATGGCACAGTTGTAGTTCAATTGATTTGACAATACCAGGCCTCACGCCCATCCACACAGCCCACCGCTGGACAGGTCACATAAAATTTTAAGATAACCATACTTAAATTCCGTTTTTATTACCATTTATCGTCGACAGTAAGATAGATAGTTAGAAATTTTAGAGAATGTCTGTAAAGCAGCGGTTCTCAAAGTTTTTTTTATATGGCTCGGAACCCAGTTTGAGTATAGCTGCTGTATAGAAACTAAGTTAAGGGGCTTAAAACCAGCAATAGCCATAAACACTGCCTCTGCTGTCCAGCTGTGGGCTAATTTTGTTACTTGACTAAAGCGCGCGCTACATAAAGGAAATGCGCACCACACCGCTGCGTCGTACCTGCCACATTGGTTTTTATTATCTTTGTTTAATAGTCTTACAATAGAAAATAAGTATTATTTCGACTATATATGTGGATGAGTGAGATGAGATGTGAACTTTGTTGCGCGTAGTGTTAATGTATGTTAGGTTAACAAAGTGTTAGGCTATTATTAGACTTATGAAATTCTAGGTACTTATAGGTGTTAATATAATAATAATATAACAAAAGTATAAAATTACAAAAATAAACAAAAAAAGGATAAAAAGTTAAAAAAAGAAAAAAATGATAAAAAGTTGAAAAAAAAAATATAAAAGAAAAAAAAAATAAAATGAAAAAAGAAAAAAAAAAAAAATGAAAAAAAGAAAAAAAAAGAAAAAAATTGAAAACCCAAAAATAAACTTAAATTTAAGCATGTTAAAAAAAATTGAAATGAAATTTTTGTCTATAATGGTTTAAATACCGTCGTTGATCTGTTCTTGTTGAGATCTTCCCATACTTTTATGACTGGTATTTTGATGAAAAACGGTCTTACTGGACCTGAAGCATTTCGAATCCAATACGACCGCGCGCTTTCTTAATCTTTAAAAATTCTAATATTATTATCATCGAGTTACACCGTTCTTAATAATTAACAATTAAATTAATAAAATAAAATTAAAACAACCTTATTTCTAGTATTTGCTGGAACCTATTTTTTTTAAATAAAATGACTAGGTTCAATAAAAATAAGGTTGTAATACCAGTCTACTTGTCCGTGCTGACTACCATTTTGTCTTTAATTTGTCGTCGCATCCCCTCTCCTTATGAAGTCTTACTTTCGCATTATAATATTCTTAATAAATTTGTCATAAGGCATTTAGATTTTAATAATCAATTACTACAATTTCAAATTGTTTTTCTACACTATTGTGTGCGTACATCACAGAGGTTGAGTTCAATTTAAGTCGAAGTTTTTATAAATACGTTTTTTTTTATTATTAATCTTCTTATAAGTGATATAAAAAGTAAATATTCAACGAGATAAAACATTGGAAATATCTGTGGAAGGGTTGCATAATATCATATAGTATCTGATTAAGTGGCAATTTCAAACGAAAGTGTTTGTTTACTGTTTTGTTCCAAGATTTGGCATCGACTATACATATTGTTCCTTTCAATCGTGATCTAATATTGTTACAAATAAAATTAATTTGTTATTGTCCACCGACGCAAAATTTCATATATACTTCTCACGCACAGATGATATTTGGTCAGTGACTGTCTGGTCACTGCAAATTAATGTTCAGAGAAGCTGTGTAATAACTATATATTTTGCGGACTTAAAGCCAGAGAGGCGAACAAGTAAATTCCCCCCCACATTTCCAGGAGCCAAAGATATTAACCTAATAATGTATGTAATGTTTTAATATGCAAAGTGTTTTATGAATTTAAAATTGTTGTAGTAAAAAAAAATTAAAAAAAAATTGAGTTATTTTCCATAAAAGTTATAAAAAATTAGAAAAACTATACGTATACTTTTTAAACGGTCCTTAGCTAACCCGCGATGTCAAGATAATTTTCTATGCAAATTTAAAGTATATAATCCGTCGCGTCGAGTGGATATAGTTTAATTATGACGACAATATTCACTACGTGCTATTCGATTATGATTGAAATTTAAAGTTAGTTTTATATAACATTGTATTAGGTGCATAAATATAGTGGTAATTGGTCTAAATCGACAGATACCTGAAAGGAGATGTAGATATAAATAATAATTATATTTCAAATTCTGAGGGGTGTAAAAAGCTGCTAAAAAAATCACGTTTTGATTAACCGTTTACCATCAGGCGGACCGTATGTTTGTTTGCCACCGTCGTGTTATAAAAAAAAACGGCCCCTTACTTTCCATTTCTTTTTCTCGTGTTGTTTGTCACGGTAAAATTGTAAACACCATTAGATTATAATCTATCTCGCGAAATTGTAAATTGTCGAAAGATTGTGAACAGTGAGATACTGCTTACAATTTAACGCATTATTTTTCGGTAGATTATAATCTATCGAAGTGAAACTGTTAAATCACAATCTGGCGCATGTAAAATTGTCAATTGTCCGAAAGCTGTCCTGATTGGTCGGTCTTACAGTAGGCCGTTCTGTGTCCATAGAGTTAGGAATGAAACATAGGTGTCAGTCAAATAAAATAAATGATCTTCAAGAATTCAAATATTTATTTATTATTTAGGAGGTAATCAATAATTCTGACATCATACGGTAATAAAAAATTGTAACAAAAAAAAAATTAAACGTACCCATAATAATAATTATGTTCTCCTATTTGAAAAAATAATAAATATTTCCTTTTAAAAAACATCACAAAATAAAACCAAATACATATTAACGTTTTCTCTCAAAAAAAATTAAACTCGAACTAAAATTATTTTTTATTATCTTTAAGTAATTATGTATCATCATTATCAATAATACCTATTACATCCCACAGTTGGGATTATCAAATATCAAAATCAATCGCTATGAAATCTTCAAGATTTTGTTGTTATTTATGTTAAACTACTAATATAAACATATAAAGATAAAAATAGGATTAAAATTCACTGCGTAAGGTATAGGAGTAACACCAAATTAGCATTAAGAGGGGACGCGGTCTGTGAGAAATTTGAAAAGTAGGTATTTGAAGTAGCTATTGCCTTCGCGCTGAGCCCCAACAACTGAGATTTAAATGTGTGAGTGAATTATGGTCCACGTGTGTAGTAATGCAAGAATGCTAAGTTAAATTAACCTTTTGATTGCTACGGGTGTTAACTGTCATTATGACCGGAAATCGAAAATAAGACCCTTTTTTCTTTTTTTTTCTTCTGTCATTATGACCGGAAATCGAAAATAAGACCCCTACCCTAACCCTTCTAAGCAGCACGCTGCGCCGCACCACCGGTGCCCATACATTCATATGAGATGTCATTCGGAGCTCGGCAGCAGTGCCGCCGCAACAGATCAGTAGTGAGGCGTCGCGCATGCGTCGACCGCCACTAGTGATAGGTTACTCGTCAATCAAATTGACGCTAACATTGCCCTCTATTTAAAAATGACATTTTTATCAATTATCATTTTTTTTTTTTAGTTAGGTATCGCATACATAATTTATACGCAAGTTAAAAAGCAACTAATTGTTTATCTTAGCTAATTAAAATAATCCAAAATAGTTTCCGGATATGTATTTATTTTTTATTATTACTGAATACTAGCTGTACCCGCGACTTCGTTCATCATCATCATCTCAGCCTATTGCAGTCCACTGCTGGACATAGGCCTCTCCTAACACGCGCCAAAACACTCGGTCCTCCGCCATCCGCGACTTCGTTGGCGTGCTATTTAATAAAAACTATTAAATAGCACGCGCAAATATTTTTCACGGAATCCTGATATTTTTTTCCCAAAATCAAAGTAGCCTAAGTTACTCCTTGTAGCATTCGCTATCAGCCAGTAATCCTTCGAAATCGGTTCAGTAGTTTACCTCAAACAAATAGAAAGACAGACAAAAATGTTACGTTTTTGTTATAAGTAACGTACACACTTTCATAATATGCCTACTCTAAAAAGCTGTTATTTTGATATTAAAACAGACAGTTAAATTTTATTTATTTTAAACAAAAAAACTAATCAAAGTGTTTTATTACTTTATGGTATCCTTTCATAGGATAACACTTAGCGTGTATCAATCGACATCTTGTCAATTCTAAAACCACTGAATAAAATATATACAACGGCGCAACACCACGAGCCACGCAGCACTGCTGCCTAGATCGGAATCACCGCCTCAAACAACATTGCTGCCGAGATCGGAAGGGTACCTTTAAAACCGATAAGAGAACTTTCTTGACATTGACGTCCGTATTCAAAAGGTTAATCAAAAGTTTTGTAAAAGAGAAAGTATATGTGTCTTCAACATTCAAACAAAAATTTAAAATTTCGCTCAGTGAGTGCCTTAATATTTTTGGCAACAAAATTATCTAAATCAAATTGACAGCCGTCTAGCTCAATTTCACATCTATCAACTGGCTTCTTAATCGTTCACTTAAGGTTTAACCTTTTGACCACTACCTTTTGGCAAATTGAAATATTTTTTTAGGTATTACATTTATAATTGACCGTTTTTTCGTTTGCCAGATTATGGTAGTCAATATCTTAAACACGTCAATGTGGATCAATAATCTCTCATCATATTTAATCATTCACCGATAGTGTTCAGGATAAAATCCGGCGTAGTGGATTGACGCCCTCATCGCCCACTGTTGGGATAATTGCAGTGAGGCATTGGGAATGAATTTACATTATTTTTGATTTGGTACTTCTTCTAGGCAATATCTTAGAAAACATAAATTTTTTGTTGAAATACCGTGAGTCGTGGCCTATGTAAAATAGATTTATCGTACCTTGAATCATGCATACATACGTCACTTGTTTAGACCACGACCCACTTAAATTCAGCGCAATATTTAGAAAATGTGTAAGCTGTTTTAATTTTTGGATTGTCGTAAGAGCTCTGCAGATATTCCGACAGCGCAATCAGTCCGCACCTCGACAAGGTTATAGTGCTGATGCACTTTACCAGCCCCTCTAGACAAGAGACAAACACTTCGCGTGTATTTCGACATGAAACATCTTTTTTTTCGAGCATGTGATGACTTATGTCAGTCACGTATTCAAAAAGTCGATCTTAACGTCATAGTTAGTCCCATAAGAGGGAGATATATATATATATATCTTTTACATCGTCAGAGGTGCAATCTCGATCGTTCAGCTTGGCTTCCATGAAAAATGCACGTTATGCAGCTAGGACTGTAGGGTTTTGATAATGAATCTACAGGCCTAGGCCCCGGACGGACTTCGTGTGTACTCTCGTTGATCAAACGGTTGATGATCGGGGAAAATGGAGTTTAGCGGGGAAGCGTTTTTAGTAAACGGTGACATTTCATAGATTGTCAGAAATGCGATTACATAAAAAATGTTTTACGTCATCGTTTGTTTTATATTAACTTCATCTTCTCACAACACGTATTATATTTTAGTTTATTATATTTCTTCCCTAGATAAATGTTAAACGCTATACTTTCTACGTGACACATTAAAACATTGATGTGGCATGTAGAATTTTATTAGAAAATCGTCTTTTTACCCGTCTTTTTAGAATTGATTTTTTGTGGAAAGTATTTAAAGTGCTAAACTGCATGATTTACTATTTTTTGTTTCGCTGTACCTCTCTCCGCGTCGTACTTGCAATGTATGGCTAATTTGGGAAATGTCACCGATATACTTGTAATTTTATATTGTTAAATATTTGAATAAATAGAATATTTTAGGCCTGTTAATTGTTTGGCATTCGGTTATAATTTTAGTTATATTGATTCATTTATTTTTTATCACTTTTAAGGCGCCTGTGACGTTTACCAAGTGTATTATTAGGCATTTCTTGGGCAGTATACTTAGACTTAATATAATTTGGGCAAAACCAAATTCGAGAAGTGCTATCTAGGTAATGCCAACTTTGTACGTCACAACAAAAAGCAGTTAAAATTATATTAGTTTAGTTTTTTTACTTTTAAGCTTAGATACGTTTTAGGCTAAAGTGATATAAGTAAAAATATCTCAGTTAACTGATATCGGCTTAGTAAAACGCACATTATTTGACCCACGATTCAAATAATCGTATAGGTTAATTAAAGATATTTTTTGATTATATATCACTATTCGCCATTTTGACCGCTTGTTGCAGTTATTCGTAGCACTGCCTACCAAAAATACTTAGATATCTTTTAGGATTTTTTTTAAAGTTACGGCACTGCGTGTCCCCTCGCTTAATCTGAGCCGCACTGTGGCCGCGTATCATCCGTGGGGGCCATGTGTTGCCAAAATATAGCGTTAATAAACAATAACCTACCTACATTCAAATACTGACAGCATACATTTTTGGTTTTATTTTTTTATGAGAGCGCTATGACATTATACCAGTATGTGCCTTACTTCATAGATGTGACATTGCTTTTAAGCTTTGACACCTATATAATTTTTTTTTATCATTTTAACAACAAATTTATTTGTCTTTTAAATTTGGATATTTAAAATATTTCTAAATTTATTTCATAAGTTATGCTATGGCAGTATTTTAAATGTTGGTACATTGTTGTTTGTTAACTTCATAACCTCTATCATTAATTATCATTCATCATTCATCACTTTTCATTAATAAACCGGTATCTTAGTCATCATCATCATATATCATATACCACATTTCATTGTCATATACTTGGTGTAAGGACAGACCTTTCGGTACCCAAAATTTCATACCTACAATATCCAAGCGTGTAAAGTTCAGTTCAATGACCTTTTAACTCGCAAACCAGAATTAGAGAGAAAAAAAGAACCAGCTTTTTTACAGAATTCTTAATGCTAATATAAAGCACAATATTTATATAATTATTTTATGTTTTCACATGCTTTGACAGAATTTTTCAAATAATTAAAAACATTAAAATAAAAATTAAATAGGTAGCACAATCATCAGTTTTCAGTCTTGAGAGGGATCCACTTAAACATGATCATCATCATCAGAGCTCTCTTGTCTCACAGAATTCTTTGTACAAATTGAACATATTTCACTCATTTTATTCAAATTTATATTCCAATATCAAATACCAAAATAAAGAGAGCTATCCTCTCAAGGT
Organism: Laspeyria flexula; assembly: GCA_905147015.1. Classification (NCBI taxonomy): domain Eukaryota; kingdom Metazoa; phylum Arthropoda; class Insecta; order Lepidoptera; family Erebidae; genus Laspeyria; species Laspeyria flexula. The sequence continues at coordinate 3,218,944 of LR989949.1, read as the reverse complement.
AGGCAGCGGCCTGGCTGTGCCCCTGGTATTGCCAACGTCCATGAGCGGCGGTAACCACTTACCATCAGGTGGGCCGCTTGCTCGTCTGCCACTACAGGCAATAAAAAAAAAATTAAATCATCTTTTGAAAGTTGATACTTATTATAATTTTTTTGTTAAAATTTGAAATCTATTATAACTTTACAAAAAACTTGACTCATTTCCGTTCTAAAATGTGTCTGTTACCTTTTTTGTCATTCTTCCTTATCATCTCTGCGCATTTCGATCTTTCGATATAACTTTCTTAATGTTTCTTCAAAAATAATAAAATTGATTTCAAGTTTTCATAACAAACTTTAGAACAATCGTTAGCTCCCTTGCTTTGGAGCAAATCTCCAATTCAAGCCGACTACTTCACTTCTTCCACATTCATCATCTTCTGTATCGTCTGCTTCAACTTATTTTGGCATAAATAGGATAATTTAAAGTCCACTCAAATTTACAAATAAAACATCTACACTGGCTATTTGTATAAGGGGCCTTTTCTAAATAATGTCACATGAATATTCATGACACGTCAACCTTCTTGACCATTTCACTTCCCTTTATTTCACCCGATGATAAATCCTTTGTAGTAAATTCCATTTCACATGTTCTTTGTCTGGTTTCATCCATTTCTTAACGTCTGGCATAATTTATAGAAGACCCCTAAGCTGCTTGTAACCTATCAATTTAACATTCCAGGTTAATGTTTTACTTGTAGATTAGTGCAGTACTGCTAATATATAAATGTGAAACATCTTAAAATTTTCTAAATTGTATGCCTCTTTAGCAAAATATCATCTGATCATCAAAGAGCGGTTTAGTTTAATCGTGCTGGCCACGTATAAACTCGATGGCTCTTACCGCCTTCTCTATAAGGAACATAACGAGCGGTTACATGAGATACGCGCATGAGAAAGCTCTACTTCTTAATACCTATTTTAATGTTTTTTAAGGTTTATTTATATTTTATTTCGCGCACACAGACACAAATGTCGAACATTTTATTTTTCACTAATTATATTATCATCAGCCTTTACGTATCAATTTTCAATTATTGGCATTTTAAATGTTTAAATGTGTGTGGGAAGCTTCCCACACACATTTAAACATTTAAAATGCCAACAAAACAAAATAACATTTTAAGAAATAGGTCAGAGCGAAATGTGTCCCCCAAACTGGACAATTCGATTAGGAAAATATTTAAACAGAAGAACTCAACTAAAATATAAACTAAAATTCCAACACATGTCTTTCTACGTTTTTCCACATTATAATGTATGGACGTTAGTTACGGAGTTAAAATTAAGTTAGCGGGATTCATATTGTAATTGTCTAAGGCTCTGTTGCTACGAACAACCTGTATCAAGCGGTCTCGCCATTCGACAAGCCAATTGGGCATCTGATTTTTGTTAAGTAATCTGTACCTGTGATGTGTCCAATTACTGCACGGTTATATATTTAATCACCGTTTCTAATAGTAAATAAAATTTGTCTCGTAAAAACCACTACAAACGGCCGTAGTCAATAGTCACTATTAAACTCTATAGGTTAACCTATTAACCACGGCAGTATAATACCGACAGTTAATTAAATTGTGCTCTTGTTGCATTAACAATAGGGGTGCGTTTCAGTTACCAGTTATGCCATTTTGGTGGTCATAAGGTTATTATTCCAAATTAATCCCTGATTAATATCTAAAGCTGCGCAGTATTTGGACACGCCATAATATACTTCTTAAGGACATCAAAAGATAAATATAATATCGCCGTTATGTTTTAGGTATACTTACGTGATCCTGTTCATGGTTCGATCGGTTTTTTTAAATAACGGTGCTTGATACTCCCAAAGCGATATAAATGAAATAATAGGTATTACTCAAAATTTAACACTTATGTACAGTACCTTTTCTCTACTATTAGGTATATTTCGATTGTTGGAAATATTGCGATGTTAAAAATTTATTAATTCTGACTCATAGTTTAAAATAGTCCTTATAGAATGTAATTGTTGTTGTTAAATGTAAATTTTTAGGCTACAAATTTGCTCATTAAACCGCATGATTATTATTATTGTATAATTCTTTAATATATTTTGGATATACTTGATTGAAAACAAAGACAACTCCAAAATATATTCGTCGATTATGTTATCATCAGTTTACCGAAATGAAAAGCTTGTTCTAAAACTCAATTACGTTACGAAACAAATCAATAATTCATTTTTTTTTCTCTTTTCATGAAGGAATCTAAAATCCAAGTACCCTACATTTATTTTGATAAATTTGTTATTTGGATTAACTACCGCCGTACAAGGCGACTAAGGGACTAACTTAAGTTACGGGAGCACTTCGAGAAAAAATATCGAAAAAAAAAACCCTTTACCAACCCGTCTACCCAGCTTGGTATATTAGGCCAAATTCCCTTAAAATGTTTGGAGGAGAGGAGAGTATTACGAAGCAAAAAAAAAACTGCGTCTGTCCGCATGTGACGACAAATGCCCGCGCCGTCGCGTACCTAGCGGGTACTGGCGGCGTGGTTTTATGGACCACTGTGCGTTGGCGGTATACCATTGCCTTTCTTCTACGGTTCACGTGTTGAAATAGTCCAACACAGCATGCGCCATCGTTTGCGTAGCGCGTTGATAAATTATTGGTCAGTTTCTTATTAATCTGGATATATTTTTAAAACGTTTTTGTAATAGTAAAATTAGTAACTAGTTTTATATAATTTTGTATTATTACGAGTAAATTCTGAATTTTGAGGAGAGAATACTGGGGAAGTAATAGTAATATACGTCGATACGTTTGGGTTCAATTGTCATATAAACCATTTTGGCCAAATTGAGTTGTATCCATCATTCTGTTCAGATTTTTTTTCTCTATCGGTCTGTATATTCGAAATTCCCGATATCGCAAATAAAGTGTTAAAACGACCCAAAAAATATGAGTCATCATGTCTCAAAAATGATAAATTGCTAATGTAAGGACCGAATGTTTATTTTTTTTTAGTTTTGTTAAGATGTAACGAAATTTTTTATCAACCCAGGGCATAAGTTTTGCGTTAATTGGGGTGTAATAACCATAAATTGACTTTTTTCATGACGTAAATCCCAACTAACTTTTAAACAAAAGAAGATAAATATGTTTGATAATTTAGCCTTCTTCATTTCCACATAATTCTTAGAATCTTTGATTTTGGTCATTATATTTATCTTCTAAAATAAAAAAGGTATGATTTAAAAAATAAAATAAAATCGTTTTTTTGCTCTCCTAAAAAGTCGTGTTTTGGTTTATACGACAAATGAACAAAGGTAACGACGTGATAGGTAATTGTGAATGATATTCCAACAGAAAGAACATTGATGACACTTTAAAAAACCTTAACGTACTTGTGTGAGATATTACAGGTGTATACACCTATGTAGTGTTACCAACTATGGAATAAATAGGTGTCTCCTTGAGAGTCAATCTCTCGACTATTTTTATTTCTACCTTATCAATTCGATTACATTTCAAAGTCGTCATCTGAAAGCCAAATTAGTCTTTATCATTTCCAGTTTTTTTGAAATTACATATTTCGAAACTAAAAAGACTGATTATATAACCCGTTTAGATAATTAAATATCCCTTTTTAATTCGATAAAATCATATCTTCAGGCTTAGGCCTTCTTTTACACATTACAGTTTTTTTTTGCACATCATCATCATCATCATATCAACCGTAGGACGCCCACTGCTGGACATAGGCCTCCACAAGTGACTTCCAATAGGACCGGTTGTATGCGGCCTGCATCCAGCGCAATCCTGCTGTTCGGATCAGGTCATCTGTCCACCTTGTGGGTGGACGTCCTACGTGTTTTTTTGCACAATGAATGGAAATCTTGATTGATCACGCGGGGCCCTACATGTAAAGAGTACGGAGATAACTCCGTTATAGCGAATGCTTAGTTTTTAGCTCCTTTATGTCTTTATATATAATTACTAGAAGTCTGCCGCACTAACAGACGACAACGTGACCGCTTAAGTTTTGGGATAAGGTCCCTTAGCTTCTTAAGTAACATTCACCCGTACTTCGCTGAATGTAGTTGCGTTATTCATCTTTAGCACGGCAGCAGTATTATTAAGTGGTACATTTGTAAGTGGTATATCATATTATACATTTAATTAGATTGCGTTAAAGACCGTCATTTTGTGTTAAGTACAATTTACATACATGATCGACTCACGCCAAAGAAATTAATTATATTATATTTTAAGAATTGTGATATGCTTCGTTGCAAAATTTGCATTTCTAATTTTGTCTTTATTTTTTTTTATTTGTATTGGCGGTCGGTATATTTTATTGAATTGAGAGATGAGTTTTTTTTAGATTTAAGTCAATAATGTATTCTGTGTCATGCGTGCGATGGCTGAATTTAGCTTATCTCATGAACATTAACATTTTGACCATCAATGTGTCACTATTAGTTTTATCATTCATGCTAGCCTACTTCGCTCATGATGTCAAATATGTTAGAAATAGCCAAACTTTTCTTTTTTACAAAATGATAAATGGTTAATTTAGTTTTTTTTACATTGTATGCAGGTGCATTCGTAACTTGTTGGCATTGTCGGCAATGAATTTACGAATATTGTTAGAGACTGTCATATGGTAAATTTTATATGAAGCATACTTGGTGGTCAAAAGGTTAACATGTACTTGTAATTACAATCAATTTAAGAGGAACAATGGTTTGTTTACCTTTACGTATCTTTATAGTGTAACTCAATATGTATTAATGTAGAATTATTACCTAATAATATGTTCATACATACGTAACAACGCAACTAACTCGCAGCTCAAATTTAACGAAATCTCTCGTTTCGATAAAAAGTAAAGTCCATTCGTCACGTGACGCCGTCGGTAACTAATTAAACGTCTGCAGTGCTGTTGTTGTATTTTACGACTTTTTTCGACCCACCTACCTCTTTTTCGGCCTCACGTGGTTCATGGACAATCTTATGTGTAATACATGGAGATCCCAAGCCTATACCCTTCTCCAGATCACTAGCCTATCCCAATGTTGAATAACAAGATTCTTTCCGAGGTTCTATTATGAAAACGGTTTTGTTAGTATGGATATACGGTAAAATAACTACCTAAATATTAGTTGCACAAAATGCACAATGCGAATAGGCAACAGTTATGTATGTTTGTACCTTATAGTAGCTCTTTCTAGGTACGTGACATGCGCCTATAGGTGGCGTTATTGTACGTGTCGTAGAAAGATCGTAGTTTTATAAGTGTGCGGCCATCACCGACGTTGCCTTTTCTTATCATTCTTATAACAATTATTTGATTAATACGTACTTATTTTATGTGATGTGTATGATCTTTTCTTAATATTTTAGTTTAAGGATATTATTATTCAAACTGATTGTGTTTGTACCCTATATTTAGTTTTTCAGCCATCGCAATTAGGTTAAGCTAAGCGACATGAATTCAACCCACCATTGAGGTATGATTCTGTCGATAAATGTTGTGTGTCAATGTTTAATCTATAAGTCAAATCTCAACTTTTGATTTTAATTACTATTTTAGTTAGTTCATAACACCAAATTCGCCATTTCTAGGCCTAAAGTTTCTGTCGAATTATTTATATTTAGTTTATACCTTCTAATTAAAAGTAAGACAGCGTTCAACAAACAATATCTCTCCGCCATGTTGGACGCTGTATCTCAGGGTAAATTTATATTAAATTTCTAAAAACTATGTACTGATAAGTTAAGATGTATTTACTTTTTTGAAAAGATGTTTTACGTGCGGCTGACACTGGCTTGGCCACCATCGTGATTTTTATAATGGAATTGGTCACAAAATTTTATAGTAGGTACCAAGTGTACCAACTTATGTACAGTCGAGTTCATTAATATGTTGGCGCTTCCAGGCTTCAGAAATATATGATCGTTAAAAACGTTCATAATATTGTGAGTGCTTTTTCTCAGAAACATGTATACAGCCAAAAGGCACATTATTATATGAACAACTTTATGGGCGTTTATACTAAGTCGCATTTTTATGTCATATTTCGATTTTCAATTTTACTATCCTGGGTCGGAATCGAACACATGACCTCCGCTTAGCAGTCAGGACCACTAACCACTACGCCAACAGACCAGTCAAATATTACTTGAACAGTGTTGGATTCATAAATATGTATGCACACATGAATATAATATTATCTATAAAAGTAAATGTAATTTAAGTTGAACCTTATTACTACATCATAAAGATGATTCTACTAGCAAATTGCACGGTCAAGGAGTTTGCAACATTATTTATTACTGGCTAAATTAACCTTCAATGACGTCATCTACATGCATGGGAAAAAAGAAGAAGCCTAGCCTGCTCAGATATTATTGAAACCAATTCAATTTAGATATTTTTGTTGAAAAGAGTGATCACAATTTATTACCTAATGCACAGCATATATTATTAAACTGTTCACTTGAGGACATATATTTGATCCATAATATGTTCTATAGTATTTATATCTTTATTTTGAATCCTTAACTGCGCCAATATATGAACTCGACTGTATAATAATAAATAATTTTATATTTCGAACCGGAAGTTTTTTATTCTATCCTTACTTTAGAGCAAGAGTTCCCAACCAGGAGGGCACGCCCCCCATGAGGGGCGTAGAAAAATGTCAGGGGGGCGGTAATAGGTACGTTTACATTTCCGAAAACGTTATATATCGTATCTGTAGGTATTGTACCTAATTGAAATTCAAATAAAAAAATGTGTTTCTTAATTTTGTTATAACTTAAGGGGGCAGGAAATTATTATTTTGGATTTGGGGAGGCTCAGCGAAGTGAGGGTTGGGAAACCCTACTTTAGAGCCTAACGTTATAAATAATTAGGTAAAAACTCTTTGAACTAGCTCCTAGACTATACCTTAAAAATTCAACTCCTTATATCTAATTCTGGGAGAAAACAGATCTTCGCTAGGTGTCCTAGTTTTTGAGATATAAATGTGGACAAGCTGGGGAGACTATCCAGATTGGCCAACTAAAAACGGTTATAACTATGGAACCATTGACAGACCAATTCTAATATTTGACGACTAATTTCGACCAATTAGCGACAAATTTTTTGCATTATCAAAATCAAAATCCACGATGGTGGCCAAACCAGTGTCAGCCACACATGTTTTACCTAGAGTTAACAACAAAAATAATTTTCTGTAAATAAAATAAAACAAAATAAAATAAGTTTTATTTCGGACTTAAAAATCCATACCTATTTTGTTAGTAACAATGCACTTAAAACTATGTTAGTAGGTACACATCAACAAAAATACACAAAAACATTTACTTACACAACCCTTGTGTTCGTAATACATCTACGAATACAGTGCACTATGATAGAGGAGTCATAGTGTCCCGCTATCACCCTCAGAATGGAGTTGGAGCTAGCCCTTAATCTGCAGAGCAAAGAGGCTGGCTTTTTTTAGCATAATAGCAAGAAAATCATCCACATGGGCAAATCTAAATCGGGGCAGCGTTATTATACTGGACACGCAGCGCACCGATATGGCCCGATTGCGCCCTGCGTTCCCTCTCGATGTCTACTTGATCCTTAAGGTTGTCGGTTACAAAGCTTCCGAGATATGTATATTGTCTTACCAGCTTAAGTTCTGTACCATTGAGCTTAATAGTGGGTACAGAAGATGGACACTTCCCTCCCATGGCCTTAAAAGCCAAGTACTCCGTTTTCTTAACATTGTAAATAGTAAATAAGGCCATGCGTGTGTACGTACCTTTCGCACACCTGAAGTAATTCCCTTAGCGCTCTGACCATTGGACTCAGCAGCACCACATCGTCCGCATAACTGATATTATTGACGTAACTTCTACGCGACAACCAATCCTCATGCCGCTGAGTTCAACGATCAGGTAATTTATATATAAATAAAAGTGGCGACGTCAAGCCACCTTGTCTCACCCCACACTCCAACTCATACGAATCTGAGTAACTATCACCCCACTTTATTAGATTTGTTTGGTTGTGGTACAAAAACTGGAAGATGCGCAACAGCTCTGCTGGCACTCTCCTGTCCTGAAGCTCATTCTACAGCACATCGTACGCAACAAGAACAAAAGCGCGGGAGAGATCTAAAAAGCATGCTTATACAGGTGTTAACCGGCCTGTATGGACCGGAAGATTGTGCACTCTCAGTGGAAAGTCCGGACCGAAAGCCAAATTGTGCGTCGTGCAAATGTAAATAATCCCCGAGACAGGCGTCCAGCAAGGCCATCGAGCACCCTCGCTGCAATCGTAGCTAGAGGTGGCGACCTAACTCCTATAGTTACCCTTATCCGTTATATTATCCTGTTTTGTTTTTAGGGATAGGGTCAATAATTGTGTGCAGGTCACCAGGAAGATAGGAATGGCACATACACAGCGAATAAAACTGACTGGCCTGTTGGTCTAGTTGTTAGTGACCCTGACTGCTAACTAGGAGGTCGTGGGTTCGATCCCCACCCAGAACAAATCTTTGTGTGATGAGCATAAAGGTTTGTTCTGTGTCTGGGTGTAATTTATCTATAATATGTATTTACAACAAAAAAAAAAAGTATTTAAGTAGTATATCACAGTTGTTCATTACCTACCCATAACACAAGCAAATATATTTGCTTACTTTGGGCCTAGATGGCGCTGTGTGAATGTGGTAGAATATTAATATTATTATTATAAAACATTGACAAGACTCATCTTAGCAGGTGAGGTTCAGCGTGCTGAAAGTGCTCGATTTTTTGAAAATTTCTATATGACAGGATACTGTGTTGGGAAAATGGTCAGACCAAAACACGTCAGACACTACATTCACATTCTCAACAATATTGAAAGCGGATTGAGTGACAACACACAGGGGCCCAACCACCTTCGACACCCATGCGAATCACTTGTGAAAGTGAAACAACCCGACTGAGGGTCAAGAAACTTCGCATCCGCACACAACCACCTATGTTCAGAACAGAATTGCATGAGTTCATTCCAAAATGACTTACCCGGGTGCGCATTATACTCACCGAACATAAAAACTGTCTCACAATCACTATTTAGAATCTGTAAATTCGCTAAGATTGTGATCGCTGTCCGTCGGCATATTAATACCAAACACTATTATCGCCCTGTTACGTATTTCCACTTTTATAGCCGTAAGACGCGCATTCTATAACACTGACTGACTCGAAAATCCCCTTACCTACGCCAGAGAATTGCTAAACCGCCATAAGGTCTTCCTTTTAGTGGGCCCTTGGAAGCATCAACTGTTGACTTGCCAGTATAATTGAAATCGTTGTGTATTTGGCCAAACAACGGTATATCCTCAGGGAGAAGTACTTTTCGGATAACCTATTAAATTTTTAAATTAGAAAATGCACTAGATTTTTAATTATTTGGTTAAAACAGTTCTGCCTGGGTAAGGTCAACGTCACGTAGCCAGAACTGTTTTGTTAATAATGGAAATGTAAATATTTTGAAATAAATTAGTAAGTCTACTTCTACTACCTATCTACTTATTTAGAAATTATGAAAATTAAATGATGAATAAACGACCTTTTATTTTTTTTTGTATTTGCTGTGGTTGCGAAGATATTCAAAATCCTGCTGGAGTAACGTTTGCCCGATTGCTGGATCTCTGAAATGGTAATGTGTATTTATATAATTTAATTTTTCTACATGTCTTCTTATGAAATATAAATAAAATGATATAGTGTAGTAAATGAGTGCTCGAAATGGTACTGTGGAGGGAAATGTCGTAAGCAGAAATTTTGACTTAGGAACTTTGTTTGGACTAGTTAGGAGATACTAAAACTCCTTCCTCACCCTGGAGTGGGGGGGCCCACTCCAGGGTGAGCCCGAGGTTGTCAAATCTGAGAAAATCTGAGGTTTAAATTCCGTTATACTGCCAAAAACATTACCCTTCCTTTTGGCTTCGCCGTAGTTGGGTACAAAGTGTTAAGCCGAAGTTGCAAAAAAACGGGACCTTTGTGCTCCCCTTCTCGGGAGGACTTTTTCCACACAAAGTACCTAAGTCAAAGTTTCTGTTTTCGACATTTCCCGCCAAAATCATTAATTGACTGGTCTAACAAGCAATAAAAACCATGACTTTTGAAGTTATTTTGGTTACTAGAAATATGCTTTAATTGAACCTAGCACTTCGATTAAGTACCTACTCCAAAGACTGCTGAGTCTTACGACTAAGCTGAGTCTTAAGACCACCGATTAACCGAGTTTGTTATGACCAGTGATCGGAATTGGTAGAGCTAATTTGCCTAAAGTTCAAAGAAAGAAAAAGAAAAACAATTATAAAGAGCGACTAAATCTGGGAGAAAACAGATCTTCACCAGGTGTCCTAGTTTTTAGATATCAATGTGGTCAAGCTGAGAAGACTCCCAAGATCGTGTCCCTTCGTCCAGCATACTCACCATGGAATCCTGATATTTCATGAATGTCAAAAAACTGTTCTGAAATAGTGCTAAATAGTGCCCAAAGGAAAAAAATAGTGCTCTTGTACTTGCGAAGTTATAGCCATAGTTCGATGAGTATGCTGGACGAAGGTTTCGCCCAGCATACTCACCTCCGTCCGGAGAATCTGTATACGCTTCAAACATAATTCATACTTCAAAAAATAGTTCCCAAATAGTGCCAAACGGTGCCCAAAAAGAAAAAACAGTGCTCGAATAACTTCGGAGTTATAGGCTTCGTTCAGTGAGTATGCTGGGCGTAGGTTCTACGCCCAGCATACTCACCTCAGTGCGCGAATATCGAACGAGCTATAGGTACAATTTACGTCTCAAAAAATTGTGCTTGAAATAGTGCCCAATATCAGTCCAATTTTTGCTTGACTTTTGACCTAGAAAACCATTAAATTTGATTGTAAACTTCTACATACATTACATTGAGTACAGTCGAATACAATATTATTAACTTTCTTTCTAACAATTTTTGTCTTGTGTAAATTATTAATTGTCTATGTAAGGGAGTATTTACTTTAGAATCGCAATATTATTAATTACACATTATTTTAATAATACTTTATAATAATATGATTAAGCCTTCGCGCGTCGCATGGGACCCCGGTAGCTAGGAACAATGATTTTATATATTTTGTCTAGATCACGGCGCTTGAAGGATTAAGATATCAAATGAAGTAAATCATGCATGAAAAATAAAGTTGCTGTTATTAATGCTTACATTACAACTGACAAAATTATTCAAAATAATCATTTTCCGGATCAAGGACGGTACCACAACGTTTACGGAATTGACCTGTATTCCTCATGTGATAAAGTTCAATATAGTGTGGCAGTAATGGATGCACGTACGGTCAATAGGTACGCAAATGAATATGTTTATGTTTAAATACTAGATGGCGCTGCCCTAACATCTTACGATTATTAGACAAGACTGATCTGTATTTTGAAGGTGATAAGGGTCCATTTTGTGTCACAAAGCAATCGAAACGAACAAGCGCTTCTCAGTTTCTTTGTTTGTTTACTTCGTCGCACATCATTATAATAACGCCGGCTTTTGAGTTTGACTACATAGTGGGTTGCAAAACCAAACAATGTGTTGGTGATGTCATTATTTACCTATATAAAATTGTGTATCTAGTACGTAATCAATATAGGAGCTGCACCCAAATCAGTAAGTATATTTCAATTTATAATAGTGGCATTTAATTATAATTATTGGAAATTTATAATAATTAAATTATAATAAATAATTATTGGAAAGAGTTTTAAAAATTTGTATAACTATGTCACAGTACTAGTTTTGACTGGTTATAAGTTTTGCCTGCAACATATATACAAAAAGAAATTGTATAATTTCCTTTTTACAATTTTTCAAGATATTAATTTTATTGGCTGCAAATGACTGTTTTTATTCAGACAAACACACAATGCAATGAAGTAATAGACTTCATTTACGCTTAAAGTTTCATTCATTTATTATTATTTATAAAATATATAATAATGCATTTAATCGAAAGTTTTTGACATGTGAGAAAATACCATAATTATTTCCAATAACATGAAGTCTACAATTAGAAAGTTTAATATTTTTGTCCAAAAACATGTGTCGACGACTGTACCCCATTTTACGTTAGTATGTAGAAGTTTACATTAAAATTTAATGGTTTTCTAAGTCAAAAGTCAAGCAAAAATTGGACTGATATTGGGCACTATTTCAAGCACAATTTTTTGAGACGTAAATTGTACCTATAGCTCGTTCGATATTCGCGCACTGAGGTGAGTATGCTGGGCGTAGAACCTACGCCCAGCATACTCACTGAACGAAGCCTATAACTCCGAAGTTATTCGAGCACTGTTTTTTCTTTTTGGGCACCGTTTGGCACTATTTGGGAACTATTTTTTGAAGTATGAATTATGTTTGAAGCGTATACAGATTCTCCGGACGGAGGTGAGTATGCTGGGCGAAACCTTCGTCCAGCATACTCATCGAACTATGGCTATAACTTCGCAAGTACAAGAGCACTATTTTTTTCCTTTGGGCACTATTTAGCACTATTTCAGAACAGTTTTTTGACATTCATGAAATATCAGGATTCCATGGTGAGTATGCTGGACGAAGGGACACCCAAGATCGGCCAACTAGAAACGCTTTAACTTTTCAACCATTGACCCATTAATTCTATATTTGGCGAGTTTATCGCCAAATATAGAATTTGTGTTATCAAAAACCCCGATGGGGGCCAAGCCAGTGTCAGCCACACTAAAAATCGTCCACACTAGAATACGAAAACAAACAAAAACACAATTACGTGTCATATTGGCTGGGTCACTATTAGGGATTTTAATTGGGCAGTTATCATCATCATCTCATGGGCAAAACCAGCGCCCATTTCCTAACAACAATTTTATTAATATAATTCAGAGTTACCGATTAAAGTATTAATTTAATAATTGATAACTCAGCGACTAGGTAATGTTACTCAGATCAGATTACTAGTATTATTGTTAGTCAGCTAGGTACTATAAATTTAATTATAGGGTTTTGTGCTGACGTCATATCTCTCTGTACTAATATTATAAAGTTGAGTATTATAAAGAGTTTGTTGTGAGTTTGTAGGCTATAGGTATAAAATCATGCTACGGCTAACAGGAACTGCGCAGTGGCTAAATAACTTACGATGGGAGAGAAACCCCGCACGCTGTAGCATGATCTTATAGCCTACAAACAAATACCTACACTATTCAGCTTTATAATAGTAGGTAGTTTAGATAAAGAGATTCAGGGATGAATACGAATATAACAATAACTTGCACTTCAAAATCGGTGAAGCTCACGCGACTGATTACACCTCACACTAAAAAGGTTACAATAGACAATTGGAGCCACGGGCAATACTGCCGTGCCATGACAAAACACTGTATCTAAAAACTTATCAGTTTTCAGAAATCGCGATTTTCTGTTTTTTTGGAAAATTGGCCATAAAATCCTTAATATTAGTCCGATTCCTTTGAATTTCAGATATGTTAATCTTCGAATCAGCTTCTAGTTAGCCATCTAAAAAAAATCTGGTTTTAAAATAATTCTGTATGTTTACGCCCACAAACGTGTTCTGTCAAAACCTATAAATTAATGTAAAGAGAACATTGTGATTACAGAACACTGTAATTATAATTACAGTGTTATGTCATAACAAACTATGATTGAAACTAAAAGAAATTTTAAATGTAACATCAATATACTACGCACCAACGAGCAATACAAAATTTTAATTACTTTTATGTTCTTGAATTGTGAGCAAGATCTTAATACAAAGCCCATAAACCTAACTAGCCTTCTTGGCTATGTGATCGATATGATGTCCACCTGTTGTAACTCTTGTCCCTTTAGAAAATATTTAGAATCTATTTTATTTTTCTTGCGAGTGAAAACTATATGATTACATTTATTAACGTTTAAATCTAATCGGATAAGTGTACAAATATTGGTCAAATCTATCTAAGTCATTTTCAAGAAACTGAACGTCTGTAATATTGGTAATCTTTTTGAAAATTTTCATGTCATCTGAATATTATTTTAAATATTTGATTGAATGACTAATGTCATTAATAAAAATATTAAAAAGAAGAGGTCTAAGCAAAGAGCCCTGAGGTACCCCAGAAGGAACACTGCACCAGACAGAACAGAACCCACTTAACACTATTGCTTGAGACCGATTCTCTATATAAGAGACAAACCACCTGTAAACATTACCATGAATACCCGCCAGAAGGAGTTTTTGCAAAAGTAACTGGTAATCAATTCGGTCGAATGCTTTACTGAAGTCAGTGAAAACAGCGTCAACATGTCCACCATCATCCATGTTTGCAGATGTAAAGTCAGTGAACGAGAGCAAGTTAGATAAGGTGGAGCGTTTCTTAAGAAAACCATGTTGATCTACAATCAGACTACAAGATACTGTATGAGTGTAAACAATTTTCAGGTTTATGATGTCTTGGCAAAAATACAAAGCTTTGATATGGGCCTATAATTTTGCACGTCATTTCTGTTGCCATTCTTATATATGGGTGTGATGAATGCGGATTTCCAAATCTTGGGCACAAGTCCGTTCGAAATTGACCTTTTGTAAATAATAGCAAGAGGTTCAGCCAAGCAAGTAGCACAAGTGACAATGAATGAAGGGACTATTCGGTCAGGTCCGGCACCTTTTGCCAAGTCCAGGGATTTCAACAGTTTCAGAACGGATTTAATATTGATTTCGATATCACCTGCCGTAGTTGCAGCCGACTCATAAGTAGTTCAGCACAGACTGAGTCGATGAGGACAAAAAATTTGATTGAAAGTAAGCTGCAAAAATACTACAAATATCATCACCGTTGTCGGCCGATTGATCATCATAGTTGAGTGTGGAAGGTATTGAACTCTGGCTACACTTATTTAATTTTACGTAAGACCAAAAAGATTTAGGGCATTTAGTGATCGAATCCTCTGAATGTTTTAAATATTTAGTATAACATTTACGTTCAACTTGTTTAGCGCGTTCACGAAGAAGACAGAAAGTATCATGATCAGAAGAATTAATATAAGTTAATAATGACTGTATTTCAAATATTGTATGTGCATCCAACTGAAATCACAACTTCCAAACATCCAACATACAATAGACCAATTAAAATGAATAATTGTACATTAGAACAAGTGAGCAGTTTTAAATATCTTTGAAACATCATATATGAAACTGCTCGTTTCAAAGCCAAAGAAGCATTTATCAGAAAAAAACAGATATTCAAGTGTAAACACATTTCGTTAGAAATCAGGAAAAGGTTCCTCCAATCATACATTTGGAGATTGCAATCTATGGAAGCGAAACCTGGACTATGACACAAAAAGACAGAGAAAGATGGGAAGCTTTTGAAATGTGGTGTTGGCGAAGAATGGAGGGTATAAGCTGGACAGAAATGATTACCAACGAAAAAGTACTGGAACGTGTACAAAAGAGAAGAACTATGATAGAAACCATTGAGAACAGAAGAGGAAAAATGATTGGACACCTAATACGACACGATCCGTTTATAAATAACATCATAGAAGGCAAGAGAGGAAGAGGTAGACAAAGGAGGACATTTATTAAACAGATCAAAGAGAAGGTACGGGTGGTGTCGTATTAGGAGGTGAGAGAAATGGCAGGAAGAAGAGAGAATTAGAAACTACTCCACCGACAAGAGCGCAGCTCTTCAATAAAGAGAGATCAACTGAAATCGATTAGTCAAATAAACAAATCACGATATTAAACCTTAGCCTGAGTGCACGCGGAATTCTTATGACAAAACACTGTATCTATAGATAACGGGCTACTAAGTGTAAGCTGTGTTTTGACATAACACTGTACTTAATATTACAGTGTTTTGTCAAAACTAATCCTTATAATATTTGAAATACAGTCATTATTACCTTTGATTTTCTCAGTATTTATAAGACTTTTTAGAAAAAAATTGATGCCACCCTATGTAAACGTGTGCAGAAAAGCGATTTATTCGTATTACGACAAAACACTGTATCTGCAGATACAGTGTTTTGTCATGGCACGGCAGAATAGTTTGTGCATGTGCATATCGTGATCAATTGATCGATCGATTAACTAAAAACATTCAAATTTGGTAAATCCAAATCTGAAATACCAAACCCTATAAATTCATGTTAGTTTTGTAATTACTCAGCGATTGAGAATATGCAACCTTTTTACAAACATCCACGTGGATAAAGCCGCGAGCAGAAGCTAGGCCATTATAAAAATATGTCTTCTAGTCCGTATAATATCGTCCATTAATCACTACTGTGCCTTTAATTAACATAGAATGAACATAAATATTATGTTATCGGTAAACTTAGGTTGTGATCTTCTATAAGAAGGTAGTCAATGCATACAAAAACATAGATATATTAAATAAGTTATTTTAATATCGGTAATTTAAAAACTAATTATAAAAATGTTACAATGTAGGCTTGTGACATTTTTATACTTTGCGTTACAAAAAGCACCACTAAGATAAAAATAGATTAAAACCCTTTTGTCGATAATGTCGATTATTACAGATACATCACTAATGCTATACATATAAATAAATGTGTTTCTATAGTACAATTGGTGACAATAGGTATAAAAGAGGTAAGCGAGAGCGAGTATATTTGTCTCTGTTTCTCTTAGGACGTTTTCCGTATGTAGAGTGAGAGGTCTATATGTTTTTTGTGTATGCTTAATATGTCGGATCCATAGATAGTACATCCATGCCTATGACACTCGGGGAGAAAATACAAAAATGACACGCTCATACTTTAAAATCAGCCAAGCTTTTAAAGTGTGAGCTATTATTTTTCTCCTAAAGTGTAACTGCTCGCTGCTGAAGTGAAAAGTTATGTGTGTTACACGAGAGCAAAGTTTTTTTGCATCTCGTGCCTTTGAATCTCTCGCCACTCTCAGGATTCAACTTTAGAATCACTCGCTAAGATCGTGATTCAATCTTTGAATCCTTCGCTTGCTCAGGATTCAAAATCAGCACTCGTAGCAAAAAACGACTTTGCTCTCTTGTTGCACAAATAACTAATTAATACTAGAGATAGATAATTAAACAGTAATAGTAGTAGTAGTATGTAGTGTCATTGAATTTATAAGTTAAAATTTTATGGATTTATTTTTATTTAATTTACCATCTTTGTTAGAGAGATTCGATTATATTATTATGATTTACCCTATTGGTGAACGCCAAAAAGTACAGGGTGTTATTTTCTGAATTTTAACTGGTTCGATTTTTGGGTATGGGCAAGCGAATTTCCGGAAATAGTTAAATGCAGTTCTGTTTCTTTTGAATAAAATGATCTAAATAGTATTAGTATTTAAAGTATTTTCACTCCAGGCAGCATTATAATATTCCACCCTGTATAAGGCTTATTTATTTATATGTAGGTACATAAATCTATTATTACATTTAATATAATAAACTATATTATTATTATAAAACAGAAGAGTTTGTTTGTTTGGTTGAACGCTAAGATCTCAGGAACTACTGGTCCGATCTAAAAAATATTTTAGTGTTGGATAGCCCATTTAATGAGAAAGGGTAGGTACAGGCTATATATCATCACGCTACGGCCAATAAGCGCTGAGCAGTGGCCAAATAAAGAACAGCGGGAGCGAAGTCCCGCGCGACTTTTAGATTATCAAGGAACGCCTTGATAATCTAAAATTGACGCTCAAAAATCGCTATTTTTCCATTGACTTATCTATAGACATTGAATAACACCCGCTTCCAGATGATCTAGAAAGTTGAAATTTGGCGTCCAGCTGAACAATAAATTATTACGTTTAAAAAAACCAATTGCGCCTTGCTAAATTATATTAGCAATGAATTGTTACTTTCATCAGCAACCCATTAATGTCCCACTGCTGGGCTCGGGTCTCTTCTTCTCTATCTAGAGAGCTGAGAGGGTTTTTAGGCCATAATTCACACACTGGCCTAATGCGGGTTGGTGGATAATAATAATAATAATAATATAAGCCCCTCTGGGGCAGTCGTTATCTTCTCATAAGATTAACGCAAACTTGGAGGGCAGATTAGTGTGGCTCTTCAAACACTTGCCATATAAACTAAAAAATATAGGTACTGCAAGTTTAAATGAAGAGCCCACAACCCGCAGGGCAGCTAGTGACGAGCTGAATGTGAGTGGCTACACTGCGGTCCTGAATGCCCCTGAGAGTCGGTCTAGGCCTCGTCTCCAGCAGGTCTTTGTTGGCTGACTGGAGTGGATCTTCAAGAGCGACCACAGGACTCTCAACTCTGGCTTTTCTTAACCGGCTGACCAGAGAGGGGTCGCCAGAGCTATATGCTCGGGGGTGGAAGTGTCATTTTTCAATGGCATAATTACGAGGAAACCCGCTCCGGGTCTCCGCTTGGGACCCGCGATGGCGAAATCGGCGTCGCATCGCTCGACACCCCTAGCCGCGCACTACGGTGTTGCCCTGAGACCCGTAGACTTCGGCCCATGTCGGTTGTGGAAGGGGCCCATCTAGTGTAAGGCGAGTCACCGTCTGCCCAAATCCTCATTTAACATCATATATTCACCGCTGGAGGAGGCAAGCAGCCGACATTGATCCCGTATGCCAGATATCACCATTCCACCAAACACCCAAACCCATAGCCCAACTTTATTTACCTAACTCCATAATATCATGCAATAGCTCTACACCTACCGGTGACAGATCATAGCTGTACTACAATAGTGCAGCTGTGGGCCCTGATTCTGACTCATCGGATTGCTCCCGGATCGTAAACTTTTGCGAATTTTAGAACGATGTATTTTTACAGCTTAAGTTATTAAGTGTTAGAAATTAGAAAAAACTGACAGTTCTGGCCGAAAGTATTCCGACAGCTCAGAATCAGGGGGCTGCCTGATGTGGCGGCGGTAAGTGTCTCATCCCATTCTAAATTAAAATTCTTTAAGGGCCTCTGCGTGTTGGACCTGTGTCCCCACGTAAGCCTTCCAAAAGGACCGGGTATACTTCTCACCTTAGAGACAAGTATAACCGTGAGAAAAGAGACATAATAATTGTTACTTATCGTTTTAATAAACACTTTGAAAATGGACCTTATGACTTCAAAGTAGTTAGTTATTTAAAATATGTGAGGAAGAATTCATTATCATGTTATCAGTTGTAGCTGTATCATTTCGTGAAATAATAATATAAACATAAACGTAATCCTTCCTTATCTTTACATTCGTACCGTTTGTATCGTTACACCGTTTTTTACATTAATGTTATTGGTGGGATATAAAACACAAAACATCTTTGTTCGTTATAAACCATCCGACCGGTGCGCCCAAAACTTGTTTCACCTTTTGTACTCGTATAACCGAAATACGGATTATTTTTTTTCTGCGCAGCTGTTACTAACTGAATGTGGGTCTTTTATCTGCTCGTCAAAACTTGTATTGAAAATAATAAAAGCGTTACTCTATCTTGCTCTGGCCGATGCAAACTTTATAAAGATTAAACGAGATAGACATAAAACTCCACTCTTTGTTCAAGAGAACAATAAATAAGTACTTCACAAATCACATACAAAGGCGTGTTTTCTTCAGTGCGACTCTAGCTTCGGTTCGATCTAGATGTGGGACTAAAATTATTCAGTGTTGTGTTTGATGGGCCAGAAGGAAAAAAAAAGAGCATGTATGATAGGAGACAGTGTTCAGTTTGCGAGACCGAGATCTACAGAATGAAAATATCTACTATAAACCACTTTCTGCAGCTCGCAATATAGGGAAATAATAACAGTGTTATAGTTAAAGAAAAAACTCAAATAATATTAAATAAAGCTGATTGCCGGCAAGGTGAGTTCATAGATTGGTGATAGTTGTAATGTAGGTATTAAGGAATTATAATATAGGTATATTAGTTGTAAGATAAGTAATTGTAAACAAATGTGGGTAACGGTGAACGGTGCGCGATGGCCCGAGGCTCCCACCATATTGTATAAATTAATGTGTCAGTGCGGAATAAATGCATACTATACAAGGACGTTGTTTCTGTCAGCTCCCGCGGAACCTTCCAGAACACTACAATAGTTAAATATTTTTTGTCTTAATTCCTACGTCTCCGTGCTGCTGAAGGCACATAAAGCATATTGTAGTCGTTCAGTCAAGGTGGTAGTTTTCGGGGCAACATAATAAATTTAAAATTTATTGATTTTAAACGGAAATTCACGCGATTATGATTTAGATATTTACAAACCTTATGGGGCTTGACGTTTCGACCAGGTTACACCGGCCGTGGTCACAAGCTGACTCTGATTTATTTTACCTGTTTTTACTAGGAGCAAAATTAAACAAATTTAATGATGAATAGAAGTAATGATAATTAAGTGATTTTTGTTCTATTTCTTATTTTATATTCTTGTCTTATAATTTTATTTAAAGGTAGAAGGCAAACAGAGTTTGGTTGGTCATTTCGAAGGCAGATGGCGCTGAGCTCAAGTTTCAACAAGCGCTCTCTCCCTGAGGTTAGTTACGGTTGCTTTTACAATTTATTTATTCACCGATAGAGACCGATGCCAAGCCACGGCATGCCTCACCATTTTGAACCAGGAGGGGCTTGTTAGCGCATGCGCGTTTAGTCCAATATGTTATATATTCGAGTTTATTGATTCATATCCTTTGTTTATATCCTCCTTTACCATTTACGCAAAGTGTAATGTTAAGTGCGCTATACGCAAGTTCAAGTTTGTGTATTCTGTAAAATATTGCACTGAAACAATTAAGAACGTAATCACAAGTAGGTGAGTAGTGGTTGTGTTTTTTTTTAATTTAGGGGCAAATGAGCAATCGTGCACCTGATGGTATTTGACCTCTGGAACCCATGAGCATCTGCACCACTAGGGGATCATACATTTATATGCGTTGTTTTAAAAAATGAGTTTACTCGTTTTTACGGTCGGTTTAGACAATAAATAGACCGCCATCTATGAAGGTATGAGACAAAGTGGCTTTCATTTATTAATAGCCCGATATTTATGTTTCCAGGAAGATGGCGCCTGGCAAGTGGAGAAGGGGGAACGAGCCGCCAGCCTGGGAGAATACCTCTGCTCTACAGACCGCTACCTTAACAGCAATAGTATTGTGTTCCAGCAGGAACATCAGCAAGTGAGTAGTCGTGTCCAGGGCTCATTGGGGAGAGAAGGGATTTGAAGGGTCGCCAACATGCTCGTGATGCAGGCGTCTATAGGCTACGTTAGACGCTTACCATCAGGCGAGCAGTAAGCTTGTTTGCCACCATCATGATATAAAAAGGCGCTGACTATCACTGTAGCGTAGTGGTTCAGGTGGCAGCCTCACTACTAACATCGGCATACCAAGTGTCTCGGGTTCAATACGAGACCAATATTTGTGCGAGTCATAGCTTGTTTCAAGTTTAGGTGTAAGTACATTGTGTTTTTAAAGCAGTACGCGACGAGGTTCCCTTCATAGTGCGAGCATTGTCTTCTTATAAATGAAATGAGTGATAGTAGCAGACCTTAGTCTAGGAATAAGACTGAACTTGGTGTACCTACGTTCTTAAACTAGATGATTGTAACGAACATCTTAATTAGAACGCCTCTGTGATATAGTAATTATACTAGATTTGATACCTGACTGTCATACGAGTATTATAT
This sequence comes from Laspeyria flexula, assembly GCA_905147015.1. Lineage (NCBI taxonomy): Eukaryota > Metazoa > Arthropoda > Insecta > Lepidoptera > Erebidae > Laspeyria > Laspeyria flexula. Next base: position 3,197,193 of record LR989949.1, on the reverse strand, counting down.
TAACTACGAGTATTATATAACTATAGACTGGCCTGTTGGTCTAGTGGTTAGTGACCCTGACTGCTAAGCCGGAGGTCGTGGGTTCGATCCCCACCCAGGACAAATCTTTATGTGATGAGCATAAAGGTTTGTTCTGTGTCTGGGTGTAATTTATCTATAATATGTATGTATTTACAAAAAAAAAATGTATTTAAGTAGTATATCCGTTGTTTAGTACCCATAACACAAGCAAATATAATTGCTTACTTTGGGACTAGATGGCGCTGTGTGAATGTGGTAGAATATTATTATTATTCGACATTTTCGTCTTTGCGTGTTATATTATACTTGGGGAGACCCGTGTCTAGCAGTGGGACGTTTATGGGTTGAAATGATGTGTTATATTATAAGGTTAAAAATAGATTTTTAATTATTTTTTTTCATTCACAGACTCTGGGCATCAGTTGGTTTGTAATATTTCTTTTTTTTAAATCAGGCATCAGACATACCTCCTTTTAAGTTATTCAACTTCCTGCAGAATTCCCTGGGATATCCAGGGAGTGCTCTTGGAGGAACATAAATGACTTGTTTGCTTCTTAGGGGTTCGGAACAGAGACGATAATCACAAGGTGCGATCTTCTACGAAAAAATAGGTAAAGTAAACGGGCTTTATTAAGTTATTTATATTATAAGTTAGGTGAGGTTAGGTTCCCCCACGGGTGGTTCCCGCCTTGTCGTGGCGTGGGGGCTCAGTAGCCGTGGATTCAGTTCCACGGGGAAGCCAAGAGGAACCCAAAATGTTAATAAATGTTCTGAAGTAAAGATAAGTAAAGTAAAGATAAATAATATCATTTATTTTAAATATTAAAAACACAAAAAAAATACAAAAACCGCAAGAAATAATACATAATTTAAAAACACAACACAATTTTAAAGCGCAATACAGAAAAATACAAAATAAAAAATTATATTACTATTTACTACTACTACTTAAAATTAAATAGAAATCTTTTTAAAATAAAAAAAATTATAAATTTAGAATTAAAATAAAATAGAAAAATTATAAATTTAGAATTAAATAAATAAATAAAAGTTTAAAAAATATTCAATTTAAAAATTATAAATAAAGTTCAAACCAAAAAAGTCGTTAAGTTCTTCTGACTTATTGTCACTTGATCTAATTGACCAATAGTAACAATGTCATACGCAAGAACAAACATTTGGTTTCATATAATTTTCTTCGCATGCATGCATCTGAATCAGATATTGTCTGATTATTATGTATCGAGTCTTTGTCATTGTGAATCTCACAAGATGTCATCATCATCATCATTTTAACCCTTAAATGTCCCACAGCTGGGCAGGTGTCCTCCAAACAATGTGGAGGGAATTTAGCCTCCTATACCACGCTCGCACTGTCTCGACGCGTTGGTATAGGGTTTGTTACGAATTTTCCTTTTCGTGCAGTGTCCTTTACTGTCTATATAAGGTAACTCCCTTAGTCACCTTTTACAACACCCACGGGTAGAAATGTGGTAGTGACATTATGTATTCTTAACCATACACTACACGGTACGGTACGGCAAGATGTGTCTGATATATATATCTATTTGTTTCCAGTCTGGGTGTACTTTGTGTCCGTTAATTATATTATAATGTTTGTAAAGGCACAAGGACTTGTTCCCCAGAACGGCCATTGTCTTCTTAAAAATAACAGTTATGATACTGCATTTTCTTACTTATATCAGGATCGTACATACGTTTAAATGTTTTCGTACTTTAAAAAAATTTGAACAAAGAGACAAAATAAAACAACCTCTTTAAAATAAAGTTAGTGGATTACCTAAAATAATGTATATATGATAAAGCCCTTTTTTAAAAATCTAATAAACAAAACCAAAATGTATTTATACTATCGAAATAATGACTTAGGAACATAATTATCTACCATACACAACCATTGCCTCAATTACAAAAATATGAGTCATCAAAATATATTATCCAATTTTTTAATGAGCTATAAAAGCTGAGATCACTTGTGAAATAAGTACTTACTAAAATTATTACAAATGCATGCATCATCAAAGTTGCGCATTGACTTAATGATACTGCCTTACTGATTTGATGTCACTGAATAAAGAACAGAATAATCTACCTGTTTTTGGGCTGAGTGATACCAAAATCGATATCTGACGATCCCATTGCTCACTGGGCATAGTTCTGAAGTCAAAATTATAAAAATACCTGCCATCTTAAACTTTGTTGTTTTTGGGCTGAGTGATACCAAAATCGATATCTGACGATCCCATTGCACACTGGGCATAGTTCTGAAGTCAAAATTATAAAAATAACCGCCATCTTGAACTTCGTTGTTTTTGGGCTGAGTGATACCAAAATCGATATCTGACGATCCCATTGAACACTGGGCATGCTTTTGAAGTCAAAATTATAAAAATACCCGCCATCTTGAACTTTGTTTTTTTTTGGGCTGAGTGATACCAAAATCGATATCTGACGATCTCATTGGTCACTGGACATAGTTCTGAAGTCAAAATTGTAAAAATGCCCGCCATCTTGAACTTTGTTGTTTTTGGGCTGAGTGACATCAAAATCGATATCTGACGATCCTATTGGTCACTGGACATAGTTCTGAAGTCAAAATTGTAAAAATGCCCGCTACCATGTACTTTGTTGTTTTTGGGCTGAGTGATACCAAAATCGATATCTGACGATCCCATTGATCACTGGGCATGCTTTTCAAGTCAAAATTGTGAAAATGCCCGCCATCTTAAACTTTGTTGTTTTTGGGCTGAGTGATACCAAAATCGATATCTGACGATCCCATTGCTCACTGCGCATAGTTCTGAAGTCAAAATTATAAAAATACCCGCCATCTTGAACTTTGTTATTTTTGGGCTGAGTGATACCAAAATCGATATCTGACGATCCCATTGCTCACTGGGCATAGTTCTCTGAAGTCAAAATTATAAAAATACCCGCCATCTTAAACTTTGTTTTTTTTTGGGCTGAGTGATACTAAAATCGATATCTGACGATCCCATTGGTCACTGGGCATAGTTCTGAAGTCAAAATTGTAAAAATACCCGCCATCTTGAACTTTGTTGTTTTTGGGCTGAGTGACATCAAAATCGATATCTGACGATCCCATTGCTCACTGGGCATAGTTCTCTGAAGTCAAAATTATAAAAATACCCGCCATCTCAAACTTTGTTTTTTTTTGGGCTGAGTGATACCAAAATCGATATCTGACGATCCCATTGCTCACTGGACATAGTTCTAAAGTCAAAATTGTAAAAATGCCCGCCATTTTGAACTATGTTGTTTTTTGGCTGAGTGATACCAAAATCGATATCTGACGATCCCATTGCTCACTGGGCATGCTTTTGGAGTCAAAATTGTAAAAATACCCGCCATCTTGAACTTTGTTGTTTTTTGGCTGAGTGATACTAAAATCGATATCTGACGATCCCATTGCTCACTGGGCATAGTTCTCTGAAGTCAAAATTATAAAAATGCCCGCCATCTTGAACTTTAATTTTTTTGGGCTGAGTGATACCGAAATCGATATCTGACGATCCCATTGTGTACGAGCCATTAATGCTCATACAGCAAATAACTTTACATATAAAATAGTAAACATAATCATAACGTGTTGTAGTCGCATTAACAATACTTATCGTTACACAACATCGACGAAGTTCGGCTCAAACTGTAAAACTCTTTACGTAAACAAATAAACGTATCTTAAAACTTCCTAAGTGGTTTGGTGTTACAACATACAACGACAACTGGGCGTCAAAGCCAACGGAGTGATAGCCCGAACATCTTTGTGGTCCTTCGAGTTATCGTCTTATCTGTTCGGCAGTCTACTTACAATAGCGGTTCCCAGTTGCGTTAGCAAATCGGTACATGCTGGCCTCCCACAAGCGGGTCTCACCAGCCGTATTGAGAAGTTGCACATAACGCAAAGGAGGGAATACGTCACTGAGTGTCGGCAGATAACTACAAACCAGCGAAGATAACGTCTACAGCTGAAAACAAAGAACAGTCGGCGGGGATAACGTCCACTGCGGTTACAACTACGTTCATTGTACATTTTTGTACAAGTATATACGACACTTAAGCACCAACCCCTGGAATTACAACAATGTCCAAGGAAGGCTACCAGCAATTTGTTGAACTTATCAACAAACAGCAGAGTAGTTACGAGAAGATCAAATCGCTTCAAACTAACTTCAAAAAGCATTCTATAAGTAGAAAAACTACGGACTACCTTAACAAGCGCCTGGAAGCGTTACGGTCTCTCTGGGATGAGTTTCAAGCGAATCACGACATCATGAAGAAGCATGAGGCCGACAATAGCGACCATGACTACTTCAAACAAAACATCTTTGGGATTACAAGAAGTATGTTCGACGAAACCATCCAAGCTATGACCCAACTAAAGAGAGAGTTATTAGAACAAACGGGATTTTCCGGGAAAACGCAGGATATAGTCGGAACACCACCGTTTGGTACAACTTCTCTACGTCAACAAACATATGATGATACGGATAAACGCCTGTCAACACTGTTACGCAATCAAATGTGTAACTACAACGCCTTGGAGCGAGCGGTTTCAAAAATTAACCTGGATGACTTGAAGGAGCGATATCAACTTCAAGATAAACTTAATATTTTGGAGTCTAAATGGGAATCTATCGATAAAATTCATTGGGAAATAAGTTATTTACTACAAGGCCAGGATGAAGACTACGAAGACAAGTACGCCCACTGGGAACAAGTCTACGATAGTTTAAAGGAAGATTTAAACAGAAAAATCTTTGAAACAGCTCATTATGAAAAATCAACCCCAAAATTGGAATTACCAGAGTTCAACGGAGCCTTTCATAACTGGATTTCCTTTAGAGATTTATTCTTTGAGATGATTCACAACAATCCAACATTAAATGACACACAAAAAATGAAATTTTTGAAGTCAAAATTGACTGGCGAGGCAGAGAAGTTAGTCAAGCATCTTTCTGTGTGTGCCAAGAATTACAAGTCATGCCTAGACATCCTACAGCATCACTACGATAACAAGCGATCGCTATTTAGTACCTACGTAGACACGCTTTTCAATCAATGCTCTATAGAAAAGCCGAAAGCGGTGAATTTTAAGAAATTGTACGATACTACAAACGAGTGTTTGAATGCTCTACAGAACATCAACGTCGACATTTCGATATGGGGCCCACTCATCGTGCACTTCCTGTCTCTCAAACTAGACGACGTCTCTTACGAGGAATATATCAAATGTCAGAAACTACCAAGAGAGCTACCAGACTTGGAAGAGTTTTTGGAGTTCCTGGAAATGAAGTTTATTGCATTGGAAACATCTCGCAACAAAAGGGGCTCGTCCAAACAAAATTATTCAACGAATAATAACAGTCAACAAAAAAACTATGCCAAGGCAAACTCTAATAATGCAGAAAAGTATACAAAGAGTTATCATGCATCAATACGGAAATGTCCACACTGCAAAAATGAACACGTACTTCGTCAATGCCCTACATTCTTAAATATGGATGTCACATTACGAAACCAAACAGTAAGCAAATTAAACTTATGCAAGAATTGCTATACAAGTCACGGCGGAAATAAATGCACCTCTACGCAAAGATGCCGCACGTGTAACCTAAAACATCATTCCCTACTCCATGATGAGAACATAAAGGATCGACAATCAACGTCATCTACTACAACAGGGAAAGAGAAGTCCTCTAATCACATCAACGGTGAACAAGAGGTCCTCTTAACGACTATTCAATTGAAAGTCAAAAACAAAGAAGGAGATTACGTTATCCTTCGGGCACTGCTTGATCAAGGTTCTCAAATAACCTTCATCATCATCATCATATCAGCCCAATGACGTCCACTGCTGAACATAGGCCTCACCTAATTTCCGCCACAGCGAGCGATTTTGTGCCGTACTGGAAAGCGCAGCGTGGGGCGGCCCCCCGCCAGATGGACCGACGATCTGGTAAAGATTGCGGGTGGCCGTTGGATGTGGGCGGCACAAATAACCTTAATTACAGAAAATGCTGCTCAACGATTAAACTTAACCCGAAACAAAATGAACGCCGCTATTACAGGCGTCGGATCTATTATGGGTACATCTAAAGGGATGATTCATCTGGAATGTAAATCTATCCATTCTGATTATACGTTCCATACCGAAGCATTGGTTATGCGAAAACTCATCAACAATCTACCTAACTCAACGTTCGACACGAAAAACTGGACGCACATACAGAATCTCAAGCTAGCGGATCCGAGCTTTAACATTTCGGATCCCGTAGATATACTCCTAGGAGCAGATATTTACTCCCATGTCATTCTGGAAGGAGTTCTCAAGCACAATACTAATTCGCTAGTTGCACAACAAACAAAGTTGGGCTGGATCCTGTGTGGCGCGACAAAGCAGTTTAACTGTCTAGTTACTCTAACAGAGCTGGATGATATGACGCAATTCTGGGAAACAGAAGAAATTCCTTCAGAACCCGAATCTATAAACGAATACTGCGAAAAATATTATTCAGAAACAACAGAACGATTGAGTAATGGTCGATATGTGGTTAAGATGCCAATGAGTTCTGATTCTGATTTTTCAAAGTAAACTAATATTTACTAAAACTTAAGATCCTAAAATCAATAATAATGGGAAAAGAGGTCGAACACAAACTGGATTCTGATGAAAACAATGGCCACCTCTTTCTAATACTTCATTATGTATTTATATTCTCCATTTTGACTGTCCTGTGCTAATTTAGTGCACTGAGTGCGAAGTGTTTTGTTTTAGTGTGTTGAGTGCCGTCGATGATATCTGCTGATCGCATTGGGTTTGACTAGAGATTTATCTTAGTCGCGGTAGATAGTTCAGGGCAGAGGCGTCCTACCCATAGACAATACACTATAAACCAGGCACCTACCCTTCGACGTAGGCATTCTTGTTTTCCTTCTCGATGTCACAGAATAAATGCTTAATTATATTAGCATTTGTCACATCCATAGTGTTCCTTGAACATTGGACAATTTTCGTTAATACTTCAAACACTTGTCTTAAACTGATGGTCATCGTGGTATTTATTTGTGTTTGTGAAGTACAACATGTTCTAATGTTATGTTCAAACGATGTATCTGTATTTACTATCCTGATACAGTGAGTTCATATTCACTGTCTCGATTGATCTATTAAATAATGTTAGTAAGGATATATTACCTATCTGTTATTCTTCTTTTAGGATCCTTTATAGATAGTTTACTGTAAACATTTCCAAAGCCATGTCATAGTTAATTCTGAAGTCATTTGGGTATCTGTATCACTTCATTGGACAAATTATAAATTTCAGTATACGTGTAATTTAATGGTGTATACTTAAATGCCATGTTTTACTTAGAGCGTGTGTTCACTCAAGTATTTACACCACAAAGAAGGTTTCCTGAGTGACCAGTGAGTGGCTGTGTCGGTAACTGACGTTTTTGTCTTTGTTTCTGATATTAGAGATTATTGTCAAGTGGTTGCGCATTGACTTAATGATACTGCCTTACTGTGTCAATATTTACTGACTCGATGTCACTGAATAAAGACATTATTAAATTAATAAATAATTAAATTTTAAAATATTGGTAGCGATATACTAATCGACGCAGTCGAATATCGAGATTTCAAGTAAAACAGAGGCTTGGGAAGAGACACAAAGGGCCGGGTTTCTCTTCACAAGGAAATAATATTAGCTTACAGCGACATCAGTGGACAAGAGTTGGTTGATGGTTTTGTTTCGAGTTTTCCTTCTCTTTGTAGATTTATAATATGAAAAATACATCAATATCATTGTGTCGCGAGTAAATACTAAACTATTCAATTTATGCGATTTCTCCAAAGATTTAAAATGGTCAAATCCATAAAAATATCTAATTTTACTTGTCTTTTAGTCATACGAACTTCGACGTAGGCATTCTTGTTTTCCTTCTCGATGTCACAGAATAAAATATGCTTAATTATATTAGCATTTGTCACATCCATAGTGTTCCTTGAACATTTTGTATATCATAACTTGATGGTCATCGTGGTACACGTGTTTATTTATTGTGTATTTAGAGCGTACGTTCACTCAAGTATTTTCATACATCATTTGTGTTTGTGAAGTACAACATGTTCTAATGTTATGTTCAAACGATGTATGCGTATTACTACCGTGCTACTATTGTTTGCTAATACTTAGTAAATGAAAGAGAGTACTGCAAAACTTATATTCTTCTTTTTGGGATCCTTTGTAGATCGTTTACTGTAAACATTGGGTTTGAATCACTTCCATTCACATTCACCTCACCCCTAGCTGGACTCAGCGATTTGTGGGCTCTTTTAAACATGAGGTAGGTACATTTTTTTGTTTATATAACAATTGTTTGAAAAGCCACACTAATCTGCCTTCCAAGTTTGTGTTAAACTTATGAGAAGAGAATGACTGTCCCAGAGGGGGTACCTATTTGTGAAACTAGACTCATGACATTTCTTTTTCGAATCGAATAAGAACTGAATCAAAACTAGTATATTCTATTGAATTTCTGAAAACATCACATCACCAGCTTTTAACGAGCGAATTTTAATGGGAAAAATCCAAAAAAAACCAACCTAAGCAGAGGTCGAACACGAACTGGATTCTGATGAAAACAATGGCTACCTCTTCCTAATACTTCATTATGTATTTATATTCTCCATTTTGACTTTCCTGTGCTGATTTAGTGCACTGAACTGTTTTGTTTTAGTGTTTTGAGGGCCGTCGATGATATCTGCTGAACTGACTAGAAATTTATCTTAGTCGCGGTAGATACTCACTCTCAGTGTTACCTTGATTAGTCTTAGGACAGTCAGCTGCTGAATGTCCAATAAGCCTACAGTTATTACACCGCAACCTAGGCTTATTACAACGATAAAACGTATGCCCATTTTCCTTACAATTATAACAGGTTACGTTATCAAACTTGTTATCTCTTTGCGAAGCATTGGTACTAGTTGAGCTAGAGTTAGGTACTACAGGTTTATTGCGTTTATCCTTATTATTAGTCGCTTCGGTTGATACCTTGTCCTGGCCGACTTTAACAGTTTTTAGAAAATTTAGTACTTGTTCAGGTTCTTTGAACTCGGCTGCTATAACATTTTCTCTACCTTATTCTTGTTGAATAGATATTGAAATTCGTTCGTCTCAGAACTGAAGCACCTCGTTGGCGGCGGCTCCTCAGGATCCATTAATTTGGAGGGATCATTTATAGAGGTCCAGTTCCTCTTGTGACATGTGGTGACTGACCCAGTTCCTTTGCTTGTACTTGGACCGGGGTCCATAAAATGGCTTCTTGGCCCTGTTGAATTTCCACCGACTAAACCACTACTAGTGCTTGGTCCGTAGTAATCATATACACCTTGATTCGATGACGGGAACATTTCCAGTGGTGGTATACTTAAGTCATACTTCAACGCATTATCCATTATTTTGCCGTTAGAACGACCAGCGCCCAGATGCATAGGTCGAACTTCTGGTGGTGGAGGTGGTGGTAGTGGGGGTGGAGGCGATAGTGGGAAATTAAAATTAGAAAGTGGGGGTGGGGGTTAAGAAATACGAGTGTTCAATTGATTACCGGTTTTCTGAACTGCTTTATCTGATGAAGGCATATGAGCCAAGGTATGTTTTGGTAAGAAACCTGTACGGTAATAATGCTGTTGTTCAAAGATTGATAGGTAATGGCCACCTCTTCCTAATACTTCATTATGTATTTATATTCTCCATTTTGACTTTCCTGTGCTGATTTAGTGCACTGAACTGTTTTGTTTTAGTGTGTTGAGGGCCGTCGATGATATCTGCTGAACTGACTAGAAATTTATCTTAGTCGCGGTAGATACTCACTCTCAGTGTTACCTTGATTAGTCTTAGGACAGTCAGCTGCTGAATGTCCAATAAGCCTACAGTTATTACACCGCAACCTAGGCTTATTACAACGATAAAACGTATGCCCCTTTTCCTTACAATTATAACAGGTTACGTTATCAAACTTGTTATCTCTTTGCGAAGCATTGGTACTAGTTAAGCTAGAGTTAGGTACTACAGGTTTATTGCGTTTATCCTTATTATTAGTCGCTTCGGTTGATACCTTGTCCTGGCCGACTTTAACAGTTTTTAGAAAATTTAGTACTTGTTCAGGTTCTTTGAACTCGGCTGCTATAACATTTTCTCTACCTTATTCTTGTTGAATAGATATTGAAATTCGTTCGTCTCAGAACTGGAGCACCTCGTTGGCGGTGGCTCCTCAGGATCCATTAATTTGGAGGGATCATTTATAGAGGTCCAGTTCCTCTTGTGACATGTGGTGACTGATCCAGTTCCTTTGCTTGTACTTGGACCGGGTTCCATAAAATGGCTTCTTGGCCCTGTTGAATTTCCACCGACTAAACCACTACTAGTGCTTGGTCCGTAGTAATCATATACACCTTGATTCGATGACGGGAACATTTCCAGTGGTGGTATACTTAAGTCATACTTCAACGCATTATCCATTATTTTGCCGTTAGAACGACCAGCGCCCAGATGCATAGGTCGAACTTCTGGTGGTGGAGGTGGTGGTAGTGGGGGTGGAGGCGATAGTGGGAAATTAAAATTAGAAAGTGGGGGTGGGGGTTAAGAAATACGAGTGTTCAATTGATTACCTGTTTTCTGAACTGCTTTATCTGATGAAGGCATATGAGCCAAGGTATGTTTTGGTAAGAAACCTGTACGGTAATAATGCTGTTGTTCAAAGATTGATAGGTAATGGCCACCTCTTCCTAATACTTCATTATGTATTTATATTCTCCATTTTGACTTTCCTGTGCTGATTTAGTGCACTGAACTGTTTTGTTTTAGTGTGTTGAGGGCCGTCGATGATATCTGCTGAACTGACTAGAAATTTATCTTAGTCGCGGTAGATACTCACTCTCAGTGTTACCTTGATTAGTCTTAGGACAGTCAGCTGCTGAATGTCCAATAAGCCTACAGTTATTACACCGCAACCTAGGCTTATTACAACGATAAAACGTATGCCCCTTTTCCTTACAATTATAACAGGTTACGTTATCAAACTTGTTATCTCTTTGCGAAGCATTGGTACTAGTTGAGCTAGAGTTAGGTACTACAGGTTTATTGCGTTTATCCTTATTATTAGTCGCTTCGGTTGATACCTTGTCCTGGCCGACTTTAACAGTTTTTAGAAAATTTAGTACTTGTTCAGGTTCTTTGAACTCGGCTGCTATAACATTTTCTTTACCTTATTCTTGTTGAATAGATATTGAAATTCGTTCGTCACAGAAATGGAGCACCTCGTTGGCAGCGGCTCCTCAGGATCCATTAATTTGGAGGGATCATTTATAGAGGTCCAGTTCCTCTTGTGGCATGTGGTGACTGACCCAGTTCCTTTGCTTGTACTTGGACCGGGGTCCATAAAATGGCTTCTTGGCCCTGTTGAATTTCCACCGACTAAACCACTACTAGTGCTTGGTCCGTAGTAATCATATACACCTTGATTCGATGACGGGAACATTTCCAGTGGTGGTATACTTAAGTCATACTTCAACGCATTATCCATTATTTTGCCGTTAGAATGACCAGCGCCCAGATGCATAGGTCGAACTTCTGGTGGTGGAGGTGGTGGTAGTGGGGGTGGAAGCGATAGTGGGAAATTAAAATTAGAAAGTGGGGGTGGGGGTTAAGAAATACGAGTGTTCAATTGATTACCTGTTTTCTGAACTGCTTTATCTGATGAAGGCATATGAGCCAAGGTATGTTTTGGTAAGAAACCTGTACGGAAATAATGCTATTGTTCAAAGATTGATAGTTAATGGCCACCTCTTCCTAATACTTCATTATGTATTTATATTCTCCGTTTTGACTTTCCTGTGCTGATTTAGTGCACTGAACTGTTTTGTTTTAGTGTGTTGAGGGCCGTCGATGATATCTGCTGATTGCATTGGCTTCGACTAGAGATTTATCTCAGTCGCGGTAGATAGTTCAGGGCAGAGGCGTCCTACCCATAGATACACTATAAACCAGGCACCTACCCTTCGACGTAGGCATTCTTGTTTTCCTTCTCGATGTCACAGAATTAATGCTTAATTATATTAGCATTTGTCACATCCCTAGTGTTCCTTGAACATTTAGTATATCATAACTTGATGGTCATCGTGGTACACGTGTTTATTTATTGTGTATTTAGAGCGTACGTTCACTCAAGTATTTTCATTCATCATTTGTGTTTGTGAAGTACAACATGTTCTAATGTTATGTTCAAACGATGTATGCGTATTACTACCGTGCTACTATTGTTTGCTAATACTTAGTAAATGAAAGAGAGTACTGCAAAACTTATATTCTTCTTTTTGGGATCCTTTGTAGATCGTTTACTGTAAACATTGGGTTTGAATCACTTCCATTCACATTCACCTCGTCCCTAGCTGGACTCAGCGATTTGTGGGCTCTTTTAAACATGAGGTAGGTACATTTTTTTGTTTATATAACAATTGTTTGAAAAGCCACACTAATCTGCCTTCCAAGTTTGTGTTAAACTTATGAGAAGAGAATGACTGTCCCAGAGGGGGTACCTATTTGTGAAACTAGACTCATGACATTTCTTTTTCGAATCGAATAAGAACTGAATCAAAACTAGTATATTCTATTGAATTTTTGAAAACATCACATCACCAGCTTTTAACGAGCGAATTTTAATGGGAAAAATCTAAACCAACCTAAGAAGAGGTCGAACACGAACTGGATTCTGATGAAAACAATGGCCACCTCTTCCTAATACTTCATTATGTATTTATATTCTCCATTTTGACTTTCCTGTGCTGATTTAGTGCACTGAACTGTTTTGTTTTAGTGTGTTGAGGGCCGTCGATGATATCTGCTGATCGCATTGGCTTCGACTAGAGATTTATCTTAGTCGCGGTAGATAGTTCAGGGCAGAGGAGTCCTACCCATAGATAATACACTATAAACCAGGCACCTACCGTTCGACGTAGGCATTCTTGTTTTCCTTCTCGATGGCACAGAATAAATGCTTAATTATATTAGCATTTGTCACATCCATAGTGTTCCTTGAACATTGGACAATTTTCGTTAAATACTTCAAACACTTGTCTTAAACTGATGGTCATCGTGGTACACGTGTTTATTTTTACATTATATGACCAAGGAACTTAAGTATAAATATCTTAGTTAACACAGATTGAATTTTTGGGAATCACATGACTACGTTTTGGTGAAAATTATTGGATTGTTGGTTTATTGACTAGACTGAAGATTCCTTGACGTAATTAGTTGCGCCAAGAGATTCTCAATATTTATATCAGTGCCCAGCAAGTTCACGAGTGGGTTATCTTCACCGATTACTGGTCTATTATTACTTGCAGCTAGTAATAAGTTGATGTTGTCCTTTCCATTCCCTGATTAACACCACCTGACTCAGTCCCAACAATCGGCAAGCTTCCTGATTGTTGCGATTGAGTAATAGTAACGAGCACAGTGTTAATTCGTTGGATTTTTACATCTAATTGTTCAATTTTCTTACTAAGGTCCTCATGGGCACATCATATTTTCTCTACCTTATTCTTGTTGAATAGATATTGAAATTCGTTCGTCTCACAACTGGAGCACCTCTTTGGCGGCGGCTCCTCAGGATCCATTAATTTGAAGGGATCATTTATAGAGGTCCAGTTCCTCTTGTGGCATGTGGTGACTGACCCAGTTCCTTTGCTTGTACTTGGACCGGGGTCCATAAAATGGCTTCTTGGCCCTGTTGAACTTCCACCGACTAAACCACTACTAGTGCTTGGTCCGTAGTAATCATATACACCTTTATTCGATGACGGGAACTTTTCCAGTGGTGGTATACTTAAGTCATACTTCAACGGATTATCCATTATTTTGCCGTTAGAATGACCAGCGCCCAGATGCATAGGTCGAACTTCTGATGGTGGAGGTGGTGGTAGTGGGGGTGGAGGCGGTGGTGAGAAATTTAAATTAGAAAGTGGGGGTGGGGGTGAAGAAATACGAGTGTTCAATTGATTACCTGTTTTCTGAAATGCTTTATCTGATGAAGGCATATGAGCCAAGGTATGTTTTGGTAGGAAACCTGTACGCTAATAATGCTGTTGTTCAAAGATTGATAGGTATTGGCCACCTCTTCCTAATACTTCATTATGTATTTATATTCTCCATTTTGACTTTCCTGTGCTGATTTAGTGCACTGAACTGTTTTGTTTTAGTGTGTTGAGGGCCTTCGATGATATCTGTGTTCGAAGTTAAAACCTTCTTGTTATAATTTGTACACCCTGGCCACTTTTATATATGAGTACTATCTATGGACGTAATAAAACTGTTATGTCGCGTTATTTTTCTGAATAGGTTATGGGCAATATTTAACGCTTCATATACATAAAAAATGGCTACATCAGCTGAAGGCCTACCCCTAGCGGAGGCAACCTACCGACATCCAGTCGTTACCAGCGGTGTCCCACAAATACCCAAGTTGGACGGGCGATCCAATTTTGCTACTTGGAGCTTTGGTATCAAAATGTACCTTATTGACTGTGGGTTGTGGAAGTGCGTCGAGTGCCCAGAAGAATTCGCAAAAGAGCGAAGCGACTTCAATAGAATGGATGAACAGGCAAGGGCAAAAATATGTCTATCTGTAGCGCCAAATGTTTACTCCGTCGTGAAGTCTGCCAAAACGGCAAAAGAAACATGGAACAAATTAAAAGCACAATATGCCGACAAAGGTTTGGACAGAAGGCTAAATCTACTTAGGCAACTTTTTAGCATAAAATTAGCAACATTTGGAGATATTGAGAGCTATATTAATGCCATAAGAGATATACAGGAGAAACTCCATGAAATCGAAGCTGGACTGGAAGATGAATTTATCGGAGTCATAATGCTAGCAGGTTTGACAGAAGAGTTCAAGCCTCTCATCATGGCACTGGAGCATTCAGGTGCAAAAATTACTTCAGACTCAGTAGCCACGAGGCTTCTCAGCGAAGATCACAAGACACCTGAAGAACTCTCCACGAACACTTTTTTTTCGGCCACAACTCCTAAATTACAGTGTAAATTTTGTAAGAAGTTTGGACATGTTATTTTAAATTGTAGAAAAAGGAAACAACACATGAAAACACTTTCTACACATAACAAAACAAATTTTATTACAGATGTTACACTTTTATCTTCTTTTAATTCAAATTTCTCAGGTCCCCAACTCAAACAAAACTGGATTCTGGATTCCGGAGCAACAGCACACATGTGCAAGGATAAGAATTCCTTTCAGGACTTAAAGTCGTTCAAATCCAGACCAATATATGTTGCCAACAACGATCTAATCCCTTGCTCAGGATCAGGTACCGTAGTTTTGCCTTTACCTAGAGGTAATTCGAGCACACTCGATAATGTGCTATATGTTCCAGACATAGCGTCGAACTTATTATCTATAAGTAGCCTTGTACGTGAAAATCATGTCGTTGTATTTTCCCAAAGTGGTGCTACAATTCTTCGTAGGGAAAACTGCAAAGTTTCCGGCGAAATAGTAGCAACTGCGTCGAATTATAAAAATCTTTATAAACTCGATATGGCACAACAAGTTTATTTGACAAATGAATGTTCACCAACAGCGTTGCTATGGCATCGACGTCTTGGACATCTCAATGACAAGGCCGTCAATATATTAAAAAATAAACAAATAGGCGTAAGTTTTTCAGACAGACTGCCAGATACTTGTGTGCCATGTATACAAGGTAAATTAGCAAAGAGGCCCTTTAAAATTTCTCAAAGAGAAACTAGTAATAGATTAGAGCTCATACACACAGACCTCTGTGGCCCAATGAGTACGCACTCATTTGGTGGTGCTCTATATTTATTAACATTTACGGACAACTTCTCTCGCAAAACTTTTGGCTATTTATTAAAGTCTAAGAGCGAGGTATATACGAAGTTTGTCGAATTTAAATGTATGGTGGAAAACCAGACAGGCCTTAAAATAAAAACCCTCCGCTCAGACGGCGGTGGTGAGTACGTAAACCGTCAGATGTCTGACTTCTTGAATGCAAATGGAATAGTTCATCAGACTTCTATTCCTTATAATCCACAACAGAATGGACTATCTGAACGCGTCAATCGTACTGTAGTTGAGAAAGCACGGTCAATGCTGCAAGATGCAGGTCTTCCCAGAGCCTATTGGGGCGAAGCTGTTAATACAGCAATTTATTTGAAAAATCATTCCCCCACCACAGCTCTGAAGAACGAAATCCCCGAGGAGAAATGGACTGGCAAGAAGGTAAACCTTGCACACCTTCGAGTTTTTGGATGTAATGCTCATGTGCTAATTCCTAAGGAAAAACGTAAGAAGCTTGATCCGAAAACCGAAGTTTGTGTATTCGTTGGCTACTCCGAACAACACAAAGGCTATCGCCTAATCAATCCTCGTAATCCGAGACGTATAATTGTTGCTCGAGATGTTGTGTTCCTAGAGAACAACCCCGCCGCGGTCACCTCTAGTCACTCTACTATTGAAGATTCTCCTGACCCTTCCTCAACACCCAACGAACCCTACGTGATCGACGTACATCTGCCTTCTATCTCTTCTTCACGCATACAACCGATCCTTTCGAGTCCTTCACCGGTTATGGAACCGTCTTTCACGTCTGAATCATCCGATACACAGCCTGATTCGGATGATGCTGTTCCGGAATCTCCTACTGAACCGGAACTAGAACCCGAGGTATTCAATGACGCTGAGTCAGAACCATCTCCAGAGTCAAGTTTAGAGTACCAAAGACGATATCCGACCAGAGAGCGACAACCTCCAACTCGTTTTCCAGAGAACGACAGGTCTACTCTCTGCTTAATCTCCTGCGACTCTGAACCTGAGACTTACGGAGAAGCTATGACAGACTCGAATAAAGACGAATGGGTGGAAGCTATGAGAGTCGAGTATAACTCTCTTATCAATCATGGTACTTGGACTTTAATTGACAGACCTGAAAACCGAAAGATTGTTAAAAATAAATGGGTCTATAAAATTAAAAAGGATACTAACGGAGAGATAGTGAAGTTCAAAGCTAGACTTGTAGCCAAAGGTTTTACACAAGTTTACGGCGTTGACTACGGAGAGACATTCTCACCGGTCACTCGGCTATCCACCATAAGACTTTTAATCGCTTTTGCAGCAAAAGATGGACTTTATCTTGAACATTTAGATGTCGAGACTGCATTTCTCAACGGTGATTTAGAAGAAGAAATCTTCATGGAGCAGCCAGAAGGTTTCGCTTTTGAACCTAAGAAAAAGGTATGTCTCCTTAAAAAATCACTGTATGGGCTTAAACAAGCTCCACGTCAATGGAACAAAAAAGTTTGTGAAGCCATGAACAAACTTTCATTGACTCAATGTTCGAAAGAGCACTGTCTTTATTATAAAAAGTCAGGCAAAAAGCTTCTTGTCGTCGCTATCTTTGTGGACGATTTCTTCCTCCTGTCAAATGATGACAGTATGAAAGATTCATTCAAACGAGGACTTAGAGAACTGTTCACTGTAAAAGATCTCGGTATTCTTAAAGATTGTTTGGGAATGAGAGTCACTCATTGTGAAAAAAGTATTACTCTCGACCAAACTAATTATATCGACGAACTGATTAATAAATTTGGCATGGAAGATGCTATTCCAGTATCCACACCAATGGAACTTGGACAAAAATTAATCCGGCCAAAAGATGGTGAGGAACGATTTAATTTGCCTTATCAGCAGCTTATTGGGTCACTAATGTATATTTCCATTGGCACAAGACCTGACATATCCTATGCTGTCTCCTATTTGAGCCAATTCAATACTCATTACGGGGAGGAACACTGGAAAGCTGCAAAACGTGTACTTAGGTACTTAAAGGCAACTAAAAATTTGAAACTAAACTACACCTACAATACTGATAGAAGTGTACCTATTGGTTATGCTGATGCTGATTACGGTAGTAGTGTTATTGACAGACGCTCATACACTGGTTACACCTTTTTGATGAGTGGCGCACCAACTTCGTGGGAGGCTCGCAAACAGAAAACGGTTGCCCTCTCGACTACAGAAGCCGAATATATGGCACTTTCTGAATCAAGTAAAGAAGCCATCTATATACGTTCCCTCATCAAAGAAATATTTTCAATAGACCAACCAATAGTAATATATTCAGATAACCAAAGTTCACTTAAACTCAGCACAAATGACACCTATCACGCTCGCACAAAACATATTGATATTCGTCATCACTTCATACGAGAGGCCTTAACAAATAATCAAATTCATGTTAAGTACATCTCAACCACACATCAGTTAGCAGACATACTAACCAAATCATTACCTAAACTAAGACACAGTAAGCTAACTACATTATTAGGTTTACTGTAAAGTTTTTATTTTTATAATGGTTTAATACATATTTGTTTCTATATTAAGTTTGCTATTTGATATTCTTATAAATTAATTCAAATATTTATAAATTAATTGTCATATTGTGTATTAGTAGTCACTTGTGTTTATCATCAGTTTATATCATGCATTGTACGTACAGGGTGATCTAATTACGGGGAGGTGTTCGAAGTTAAAACCTTCTTGTTATAATTTGTACACCCTGGCCACTTTTATATATATGAGTACTATCTATGGACGTAATAAAACTGTTATGTCGCGTTATTTTTCTGAATAATCTGCTGATCGCATTAGCTTCGACTAGAGATTTATCTTAGTCGCGGTAGATAGTTCAGGGCAGAGGCGTCCTACCCATAGATACACTATAAACCAGGCACCTACCCTTCCACGTAGGCATTCTTGTTTTCCTTCTCGATGTCACAGAATAATAATAATAATATTAGCATTTGTTGTTTAATACTTTCAGAACTTGTTACTTGTGCCCGAACATAATGTAGTGAAGTACCAGCAACTGTCGCTTTACATTTAATATGACGTGATGTAGTGCCAAGATAATCTTATCATTTTTTTTAAGGTTCCGTTGCCAAAATGGCACTACGGAACACAGTTTCGTCATGTCCATTCCTTCATGTGTCGAAGGCATTTTACTACAGAACCCTTAAAAGGTCACTGGGTCTGACACTGGATGCTTCAATCAATGGTTGTTGACTTCCTTTTGTCCTGTTGTCTTAACACCATTTTTTTCCTTTTGGATCCATTTTTTTTCCAAGACTGATTCCTCAAATTACTTTAGACAAATATAAAACTTATACAAAATACACACACAAACATAATATTTCTTATTAAACCACGAATGTATCTGTTTGTTTCCCAAATAAAGTAAAATAAAAAAAATTAAAATAAGTAATGGGAAAATCTAAACCAACATAAGAAGAGGACGAACACTAACTGGATTCTGATGAAAACGATGGCCACCTCTTTCTAATACTGAGTGACTACTCAAGCTTTAGTCTTTATTTTAGGTTAGATACTTATATATTATAACCTAAAATAAAAACTGAAAAAAAACTGCATACAATTTTCTGAATTGTCTATTTCTTCACAAAATCAGGGGCCGCCACTCATCCTATCGTGTTTAAAATTAATAACTTTATATAATATAATGTGTTGTGAGATCTACTATTTTAGGTTCGACTTATTATCGACACGATGACTTCAGCAATTCACCAAACACTTTATCATTACAACCCAGAAACGTCCCACTGCTGCAGCAGCAGCTGGGCACGCGTCTCTTCAAAGATTTTGGACGGAATTTAGTCTAATATACCACTATATACAAACACTTTACAGGAAAAAAAAATATTATAGGTAGAGACCCAATTTTTTTAATATTTATATTATTCTTGTGACGGCACACACTTTGTAAGCCATAATTGCAAGATTCATAATTATCATTTCAACCCACACTAGGCCCACTGCTAGGCACGGGTCTCCTCTAAAGAATGTGGAGGGAATTTAGCCTACTTTTTTTGTGTGTTTGTTCCTGTGTTCCTTTTCTTGCAGTGCTGTTGTCTGCATAAGGTCCTCTTAGACACCTTTTACGACACTCACAGGTTGAGATGGGGTAGTGGCATTATGTGTAGGCATTCTTAATCCGGCACTACACGGACAAGATTCTTAATATTTCAGTCAAACGAGTTGACACAAGGACCAGCACTTTGCAAATTAATGATCTCTCGTTTCTGTGCTGTGTTTGTGTTTGAGTGTCAAGCTCCAGGTGTGCAGCTGGTGGTCTTAACTAAAATAAAACTTCGATAGATTGCTGAACTGGTTTTACCGACATTTATTATGTGCGCTTAAGGCGAGTGTGAAGGAACGAGTGGGGGTCGGCGCCGACGTATGTGCCCGGCGCGACGATGTGACGTCAGTACAGTTTGTCTTTAGCGGTAGCAAGCGGATTCTAGGTCTGTGTAATAAACCGTAGGTACCTATGAGGTTTGTTTAGATTTACAAGAAGGGGTTATGGTATGTTAATCCAACATTAGCATCAGTATGCTATAAACAATTTTTTGTTCGAGATTAGGCGGTTTTCAAACAGATTTTTGACGCCTTTCAGACGTCTCTAAATTAACTTAGATTACAAAGATACAATGGAAGACTTTGATTTCATATACAGCGCGGAATTTCGCGCTTAACATCAGGTGCTCGTCTGGCACTTCAAGCATAAAAACAAGAAAAAAGAACCATAACCATTCATGGGTATGGTAAGCGAATGGCTCAAATTCTTTGAATGCAGTATTGTTTCATTTTAAAAATAAAATAATGATTAAGTAATTTGAGGAAAATTATCTATCTCCAGTATTTAAAGTACGTACGTATTGTATTGTTAAATGTTTGGTGATGATGTAGAGAAACCCAGTATGGAGTAGAATACGTATATTTAAGTTGTTTCCATTATTATAGTTGTTTAAAGAGAGATAAATACTAATTACATTGTCTTTTATATTAACCAATTCCGTGCGTCAGCATTATTCGTTTATGTTACTGTTAGATATAAAATGTAGCAATAAATAATGAATTAAGGCAATATGCCACATCTCCCCTGAAAAGTTGTACATTACACCCCCGAATTTTTAAGAGTAAAAATGGATGACACACCCAGTTGGTTTTTCATTTTTACTTCCTTAAATAAAATACAAAATACAATAAAAGAATATTCATAAAAATCAATTATAAAACAGTTTTGTATTATTTTTATAAAAATAATAATAATTTATTTATTTCAAGTATTACAACTCATATTTGTTAGTAAAACTTATTCTACGTGTTAGTAATCTTAAAAAGTAACTTAATTATATTATTTTAGATGCTCTGACCATTTATGTACAACATAAGGCTTCCATTATTATAGTTGTTTAAAGAGAGATAAATACTAATTACATTGTCTTTTATATTAACCAATTCCGTGCGTCAGCATTATTCGTTTATGTTACTGTTAGATATAAAATGTAGCAATAAATAATGAATTAAGGCAATATGCCACATCTCCCCTGAAAAGTTGTACATTACACCCCCGAATTTTTAAGAGTAAAAATGGATGACACACCCAGTTGGTTTTTCATTTTTACTTCCTTAAATAAAATACAAAATACAATAAAAGAATATTCATAAAAATCAATTATAAAACAGTTTTGTATTATTTTTATAATAATAATAATAATTTATTTATTTCAAGTATTACAACTCATATTTGTTAGTAAAACTTATTCTACGTGTTAGTAATCTTAAAAAGTAACTTAATTATATTATTTTAGATGCTCTGACCATTTATGTACAACATAAGGCTTTTTATTTTTTAATATTTCAACATTTGGAGATAAATCTCTTAAAACTTTATAAGGACCAATGGAATGCTGTTGTTCAAAGATTGATAGGTAATGGCCACCTCTTCCTAATACTTCATTATGTATTTATATTCTCCATTTTGACTTTCCTGTGCTGATTTAGTGCAGTGAACTGTTTTGTTTTAGTGTGTTGAGGGCCGTCGATGATATCTGCTGATCGCATTGGCTTCGACTAGAGATTTATCTTAGTCGCGGTAGATAGTTCAGGGCAGAGGCGTCCTACCCATAGATACACTATAAACCAGGCACCTACCCTTCGACGTAGGCATTCTTGTTTTCCTTCTCGATGTCACAGAATAAATGCTTAATTATATTAGCATTTGTCACATCCATAGTGTTCCTTGAACATTGGACAATTTTTGTTAATACTTCAAACACTTGTCTTAAACTGATGGTCATCGTGGTATTTATTTGTATTTGTGAAGTACAACATGTTCTAATGTTCAGAGTCCGTTGTTCGGACGAAGTGACAGGTGGGCTTTCGCGTCTTATCTTCATTAGCCTTAGGGTTTCCTCTGAAAATTTAGATTTCCTGCCCTTACGCTGTTTTTCGCAGAATCTGGTACCTTCTTCTCTGAGTATTCCGACCACATTTTCGAGGGTCTGGTGGAAATTAAAATTAGAAAGTGGGGGTGGGGGTGAAGAAATACGAGTGTTCAATTGATTACCTGTTTACTGAAATGCTTTATCTGATGAAGGCATATGAGCCAAGGTATGTTTTGGTAAGAAACATGTATGGTAATAATGCTGTTGTTCAATGATTGATGCGTGAACATACCTTCACTTCTCGTAGACACACACACTATTCTGGAAATCTTTGCAAAAGTTGTATACTCCTTTTAATTGCTCAATTATTAGCTCATGTACATATATACATGCAGGCCCTTTGAAACAAAATCCTCTCATTAAATTACGGCACATAATCCTTTCTCGTGTCGGCTGGGGTTTTATTTGTGCCTGTGCAAGGTTTACATTTGTTAAATATTGACTTGTGTGATAGCCATTCTTGTGCTTCTGCCCAACATCTTTATCTTCCATTAGCATTCTGTCTATACGTTTAGCTTCACCTTTTTGTTAAGACGAGGCGACCTTCTCTTCTGTTGCTGTGCTTCCCTTTATTTCCTTATTAACTGGTGTTGGTGGATCGTCGGAGTGCAGGACGGTGTGATGCCATCTTTTGCACTTCTTGCAGACAGGAGCTTTGCGATTCACTCTTGAGTGTTTGAATTTTAAGCACTTATAACATAATCTTGAGCGCTTAGTTAGGTCCCATTTCTCGTTAAGTTCAGCTTCTTTAAATTTCTTACATTCTAAAATGAAGTGTTCTTCTTCGCAGATAGGACATACTTTCTTGAACTTTCCCGTGGAAGCTTCCTGTATCGTATGTACGGGTTTTCTTAATACTTTCTTTTGCTCCGATGACACTTCAGGTGGAGCAAAGTCTCCGCACATATCGGCTTCAACTTGTAGAAACGCATCGATAAGGATAAGTTCTTGAACCTCTTCGTCTCGCCGACTTCTGTAGTACGTGTACCAACGAAACTTCATAGATGTCGGCATCTTTTCTATAAGGCTCTTCATGGTTTCGGGCGAACTGAGGTATTGCTGTTTTTTCAATGCCTTGATAGTTTCGACAGCATTCTTGACCTTACTTGCGAATATGCATATGTCTGTCGGGTTCTCGCCAATCTTTGACAAGTTTTTTAGCTTTTCCAATTCCGATAGTCAAGCTCCAGGTGTGCAGCTGGTGGTCTTAACTAAAATAAAACTTCGATAGATTGCTGAACTGGTTTTACCGGACATTTATTATGTGCGCTTAAGGCGAGTGTGAAGGAACGAGTGGGGGTCGGCGCCGACGTATGTGCCCGGCGCGGCGATGTGACGTCAGTACAGTTTGTCTTTAGCGGTAGCAAGCGGATTCTAGGTCTGTGTAATAAACCGTAGGTACCTATGAGGTTTGTTTAGATTTACAAGAAGGGGTTATGGTATGTTAATCCAACATTAGCATCAGTATGCTATAAACAATTTTTTGTTCGAGATTAGGCGGTTTTCAAACAGATTTTTGACGCCTTTCAGACGTCTCTAAATTAACTTAGATTACAAAGATACAATGGAAGACTTTGATTTCATATACAGCGCGGAATTTCGCGCTTAACATCAGGTGCTCGTCTGGCACTTCAAGCATAAAAACAAGAAAAAAGAACCATAACCATTCATGGGTATGGTAAGCGAATGGCTCAAATTCTTTGAATGCAGTATTGTTTCATTTTAAAAATAAAATAATGATTAAGTAATTTGAGGAAAATTATCTATCTCCAGTATTTAAAGTACGTACGTATTGTATTGTTAAATGTTTGGTGATGATGTAGAGAAACCCAGTATGGAGTAGAATACGTATATTTAAGTTGTTTCCATTATTATAGTTGTTTAAAGAGAGATAAATACTAATTACATTGTCTTTTATATTAACCAATTCCGTGCGTCAGCATTATTCGTTTATGTTACTGTTAGATATAAAATGTAGCAATAAATAATGAATTAAGGCAATATGCCACATCTCCCCTGAAAAGTTGTACATTACACCCCCGAATTTTTAAGAGTAAAAATGGATGACACACCCAGTTGGTTTTTCATTTTTACTTCCTTAAATAAAATACAAAATACAATAAAAGAATATTCATAAAAATCAATTATAAAACAGTTTTGTATTATTTTTATAATAATAATAATAAGTTATTTATTTCAAGTATTACAACTCATATTTGTTAGTAAAACTTATTCTACGTGTTAGTAATCTTAAAAAGTAACTTAATTATATTATTTTAGATGCTCTGACCATTTATGTACAACATAAGGCTTTTTATTTTTTAATATTTCAACATTTGGAGATAAATCTCTTAAAACTTTATAAGGACCAATGGAATGCTGTTGTTCAAAGATTGATAGGTAATGGCCACCTCTTCCTAATACTTCATTATGTATTTATATTCTCCATTTTGACTTTCCTGTGCTGATTTAGTGCAGTGAACTGTTTTGTTTTAGTGTGTTGAGGGCCGTCGATGATATCTGCTGATCGCATTGGCTTCGACTAGAGATATATCTTAGTCGCGGTAGATAGTTCAGGGCAGAGGCGTCCTACCCATAGATACACTATAAACCAGGCACCTACCCTTCGACGTAGGCATTCTTGTTTTCCTTCTCGATGTCACAGAATAAATGCTTAATTATATTAGCATTTGTCACATCAATAGTGTTCCTTGAACATTGGACAATTTTTGTTAATACTTCAAACACTTGTCTTAAACTGATGGTCATCGTGGTATTTATTTGTATTTGTGAAGTACAACATGTTCTAATGTTCAGAGTCCGTTGTTCGGACGAAGTGACAGGTGGGCTTTCGCGTCTTATCTTCATTAGCTTTAGGGTTTCCTCTGAAAATTTAGATTTCCTGCCCTTACGCTGTTTTTCGCAGAATCTGGTACCTTCTTCTCTGAGTATTCCGACCACATTTTCGAGGGTCTGGTGGAAATTAAAATTAGAAAGTGGGGGTGGGGGTGAAGAAATACGAGTGTTCAATTGATTACCTGTTTACTGAAATGCTTTATCTGATGAAGGCATATGAGCCAAGGTATGTTTTGGTAAGAAACATGTATGGTAATAATGCTGTTGTTCAATGATTGATGCGTGAACATACCTTCACTTCTCGTAGACACACACACTATTCTGGAAATCTTTGCAAAAGTTGTATACTCCTTTTAATTGCTCAATTATTAGCTCATGTACATATATACATGCAGGCCCTTTGAAACAAAATCCTCTTATTAAATTACGGCACATAATCCTTTCTCGTGTCGGCTGGGGTTTTATTTGTGCCTGTGCAAGGTTTACATTTGTTAAATATTGACTTGTGTGATAGCCATTCTTGTGCTTCTGCCCAACATCTTTATCTTCCATTAGCATTCTGTCTATCTATACGTTTAGCTTCACCTTTTTGTTAAGACGAGGCGACCTTCTCTTCTGTTGCTGTGCTTCCCTTTATTTCCTTATTAACTGGTGTTGGTGGATCGTCGGAGTGCAGGACGGTGTGATGCCATCTTTTGCACTTCTTGCAGACAGGAGCTTTGCGATTCACTCTTGAGTGTTTGAATTTTAAGCACTTATAACATAATCTTGAGCGCTTAGTTAGGTCCCATTTCTCGTTAAGTTCAGCTTCTTTAAATTTCTTACATTCTAAAATGAAGTGTTCTTCTTCGCAGATAGGACATACTTTCTTGAACTTTCCCGTGGAAGCTTCCTGTATCGTATGTACGGGTTTTCTTAATACTTTCTTTTGCTCCGATGACACTTCAGGTGGAGCAAAGTCTCCGCACATATCGGCTTCAACTTGTAGAAACGCATCGATAAGGATAAGTTCTTGAACCTCTTCGTCTCGCCGACTTCTGTAGTACGTGTACCAACGAAACTTCATAGATGTCGGCATCTTTTCTATAAGGCTCTTCATGGTTTCGGGCGAACTGAGGTATTGCTGTTTTTTCAATGCCTTGATAGTTTCGACAGCATTCTTGACCTTACTTGCGAATATGCATATGTCTGTCGGGTTCTCGCCAATCTTTGACAAGTTTTTTAGCTTTTCCAATTCCGATAGTCAAGCTCCAGGTGCGCAGCTGGTGGTCTTAACTAAAATAAAACTTCGATAGATTGCTGAACTGGTTTTACCGACATTTATTATGTGCGCTTAAGGCGAGTGTGAAGGAACGAGTGGGGGTCGGCGCCGACGTATGTGCCCGGCGCGGCGATGTGACGTCAGTACAGTTTGTCTTTAGCGGTAGCAAGCGGATTCTAGGTCTGTGTAATAAACCGTAGGTACCTATGAGGTTTGTTTAGATTTACAAGAAGGGGTTATGGTATGTTAATCCAACATTAGCATCAGTATGCTATAAACAATTTTTTGTTCGAGATTAGGCGGTTTTCAAACAGATTTTTGACGCCTTTCAGACGTCTCTAAATTAACTTAGATTACAAAGATACAATGGAAGACTTTGATTTCATATACAGCGCGGAATTTCGCGCTTAACATCAGGTGCTCGTCTGGCACTTCAAGCATAAAAACAAGAAAAAAGAACCATAACCATTCATGGGTATGGTAAGCGAATGGCTCAAATTCTTTGAATGCAGTATTGTTTCATTTTAAAAATAAAATAATGATTAAGTAATTTGAGGAAAATTATCTATCTCCAGTATTTAAAGTACGTACGTATTGTATTGTTAAATGTTTGGTGATGATGTAGAGAAACCCAGTATGGAGTAGAATACGTATATTTAAGTTGTTTCCATTATTATAGTTGTTTAAAGAGAGATAAATACTAATTACATTGTCTTTTATATTAACCAATTCCGTGCGTCAGCATTATTCGTTTATGTTACTGTTAGATATAAAATGTAGCAATAAATAATGAATTAAGGCAATATGCCACATCTCCCCTGAAAAGTTGTACATTACACCCCCGAATTTTTAAGAGTAAAAATGGATGACACACCCAGTTGGTTTTTCATTTTTACTTCCTTAAATAAAATACAAAATACAATAAAAGAATATTCATAAAAATCAATTATAAAACAGTTTTGTATTATTTTTATAATAATAATAATAATTTATTTATTTCAAGTATTACAACTCATATTTGTTAGTAAAACTTATTCTACGTGTTAGTAATCTTAAAAAGTAACTTAATTATATTATTTTAGATGCTCTGACCATTTATGTACAACATAAGGCTTTTTATTTTTTAATATTTCAACATTTGGAGATAAATCTCTTAAAACTTTATAAGGACCAATGGAATGCTGTTGTTCAAAGATTGATAGGTAATGGCCACCTCTTCCTAATACTTCATTATGTATTTATATTCTCCATTTTGACTTTCCTGTGCTGATTTAGTGCAGTGAACTGTTTTGTTTTAGTGTGTTGAGGGCCGTCGATGATATCTGCTGATCGCATTGGCTTCGACTAGAGATATATCTTAGTCGCGGTAGATAGTTCAGGGCAGAGGCGTCCTACCCATAGATACACTATAAACCAGGCACCTACCCTTCGACGTAGGCATTCTTGTTTTCCTTCTCGATGTCACAGAATAAATGCTTAATTATATTAGCATTTGTCACATCAATAGTGTTCCTTGAACATTGGACAATTTTTGTTAATACTTCAAACACTTGTCTTAAACTGATGGTCATCGTGGTATTTATTTGTATTTGTGAAGTACAACATGTTCTAATGTTCAGAGTCCGTTGTTCGGACGAAGTGACAGGTGGGCTTTCGCGTCTTATCTTCATTAGCTTTAGGGTTTCCTCTGAAAATTTAGATTTCCTGCCCTTACGCTGTTTTTCGCAGAATCTGGTACCTTCTTCTCTGAGTATTCCGACCACATTTTCGAGGGTCTGGTGGAAATTAAAATTAGAAAGTGGGGGTGGGGGTGAAGAAATACGAGTGTTCAATTGATTACCTGTTTACTGAAATGCTTTATCTGATGAAGGCATATGAGCCAAGGTATGTTTTGGTAAGAAACATGTATGGTAATAATGCTGTTGTTCAATGATTGATGCGTGAACATACCTTCACTTCTCGTAGACACACACACTATTCTGGAAATCTTTGCAAAAGTTGTATACTCCTTTTAATTGCTCAATTATTAGCTCATGTACATATATACATGCAGGCCCTTTGAAACAAAATCCTCTCATTAAATTACGGCACATAATCCTTTCTCGTGTCGGCTGGGGTTTTATTTGTGCCTGTGCAAGGTTTACATTTGTTAAATATTGACTTGTGTGATAGCCATTCTTGTGCTTCTGCCCAACATCTTTATCTTCCATTAGCATTCTGTCTATACGTTTAGCTTCACCTTTTTGTTAAGACGAGGCGACCTTCTCTTCTGTTGCTGTGCTTCCCTTTATTTCCTTATTAACTGGTGTTGGTGGATCGTCGGAGTGCAGGACGGTGTGATGCCATCTTTTGCACTTCTTGCAGACAGGAGCTTTGCGATTCACTCTTGAGTGTTTGAATTTTAAGCACTTATAACATAATCTTGAGCGCTTAGTTAGGTCCCATTTCTCGTTAAGTTCAGCTTCTTTAAATTTCTTACATTCTAAAATGAAGTGTTCTTCTTCGCAGATAGGACATACTTTCTTGAACTTTCCCGTGGAAGCTTCCTGTATCGTATGTACGGGTTTTGTAATACTTTCTTTTGCTCCGATGACACTTCAGGTGGAGCAAAGTCTCCGCACATATCGGCTTCAACTTGTAGAAACGCATCGATAAGGATAAGTTCTTGAACCTCTTCGTCTCGCCGACTTCTGTAGTACGTGTACCAACGAAACTTCATAGATGTCGGCATCTTTTCTATAAGGCTCTTCATGGTTTCGGGCGAACTGAGGTATTGCTGTTTTTTCAATGCCTTGATAGTTTCGACAGCATTCTTGACCTTACTTGCGAATATGCATATGTCTGTCGGGTTCTCGCCAATCTTTGACAAGTTTTTTAGCTTTTCCAATTCCGATAGTCAAGCTCCAGGTGTGCAGCTGGTGGTCTTAACTAAAATAAAACTTCGATAGATTGCTGAACTGGTTTTACCGACATTTATTATGTGCGCTTAAGGCGAGTGTGAAGGAACGAGTGGGGGTCGGCGCCGACGTATGTGCCCGGCGCGGCGATGTGACGTCAGTACAGTTTGTCTTTAGCGGTAGCAAGCGGATTCTAGGTCTGTGTAATAAACCGTAGGTACCTATGAGGTTTGTTTAGATTTACAAGAAGGGGTTATGGTATGTTAATCCAACATTAGCATCAGTATGCTATAAACAATTTTTTGTTCGAGATTAGGCGGTTTTCAAACAGATTTTTGACGCCTTTCAGACGTCTCTAAATTAACTTAGATTACAAAGATACAATGGAAGACTTTGATTTCATATACAGCGCGGAATTTCGCGCTTAACATCAGGTGCTCGTCTGGCACTTCAAGCATAAAAACAAGAAAAAAGAACCATAACCATTCATGGGTATGGTAAGCGAATGGCTCAAATTCTTTGAATGCAGTATTGTTTCATTTTAAAAATAAAATAATGATTAAGTAATTTGAGGAAAATTATCTATCTCCAGTATTTAAAGTACGTACGTATTGTATTGTTAAATGTTTGGTGATGATGTAGAGAAACCCAGTATGGAGTAGAATACGTATATTTAAGTTGTTTCCATTATTATAGTTGTTTAAAGAGAGATAAATACTAATTACATTGTCTTTTATATTAACCAATTCCGTGCGTCAGCATTATTCGTTTATGTTACTGTTAGATATAAAATGTAGCAATAAATAATGAATTAAGGCAATATGCCACATCTCCCCTGAAAAGTTGTACATTACACCCCCGAATTTTTAAGAGTAAAAATGGATGACACACCCAGTTGGTTTTTCATTTTTACTTCCTTAAATAAAATACAAAATACAATAAAAGAATATTCATAAAAATCAATTATAAAACAGTTTTGTATTATTTTTATAATAATAATAATAATTTATTTATTTCAAGTATTACAACTCATATTTGTTAGTAAAACTTATTCTACGTGTTAGTAATCTTAAAAAGTAACTTAATTATATTATTTTAGATGCTCTGACCATTTATGTACAACATAAGGCTTTTTATTTTTTAATATTTCAACATTTGGAGATAAATCTCTTAAAACTTTATAAGGACCAATGGAATGCTGTTGTTCAAAGATTGATAGGTAATGGCCACCTCTTCCTAATACTTCATTATGTATTTATATTCTCCATTTTGACTTTCCTGTGCTGATTTAGTGCAGTGAACTGTTTTGTTTTAGTGTGTTGAGGGCCGTCGATGATATCTGCTGATCGCATTGGCTTCGACTAGAGATATATCTTAGTCGCGGTAGATAGTTCAGGGCAGAGGCGTCCTACCCATAGATACACTATAAACCAGGCACCTACCCTTCGACGTAGGCATTCTTGTTTTCCTTCTCGATGTCACAGAATAAATGCTTAATTATATTAGCATTTGTCACATCCATAGTGTTCCTTGAACATTGGACAATTTTTGTTAATACTTCAAACACTTGTCTTAAACTGATGGTCATCGTGGTATTTATTTGTATTTGTGAAGTACAACATGTTCTAATGTTCAGAGTCCGTTGTTCGGACGAAGTGACAGGTGGGCTTTCGCGTCTTATCTTCATTAGCTTTAGGGTTTCCTCTGAAAATTTAGATTTCCTGCCCTTACGCTGTTTTTCGCAGAATCTGGTACCTTCTTCTCTGAGTATTCCGACCACATTTTCGAGGGTCTGGTGGAAATTAAAATTAGAAAGTGGGGGTGGGGGTGAAGAAATACGAGTGTTCAATTGATTACCTGTTTACTGAAATGCTTTATCTGATGAAGGCATATGAGCCAAGGTATGTTTTGGTAAGAAACATGTATGGTAATAATGCTGTTGTTCAATGATTGATGCGTGAACATACCTTCACTTCTCGTAGACACACACACTATTCTGGAAATCTTTGCAAAAGTTGTATACTCCTTTTAATTGCTCAATTATTAGCTCATGTACATATATACATGCAGGCCCTTTGAAACAAAATCCTCTCATTAAATTACGGCACATAATCCTTTCTCGTGTCGGCTGGGGTTTTATTTGTGCCTGTGCAAGGTTTACATTTGTTAAATATTGACTTGTGTGATAGCCATTCTTGTGCTTCTGCCCAACATCTTTATCTTCCATTAGCATTCTGTCTATACGTTTAGCTTCACCTTTTTGTTAAGACGAGGCGACCTTCTCTTCTGTTGCTGTGCTTCCCTTTATTTCCTTATTAACTGGTGTTGGTGGATCGTCGGAGTGCAGGACGGTGTGATGCCATCTTTTGCACTTCTTGCAGACAGGAGCTTTGCGATTCACTCTTGAGTGTTTGAATTTTAAGCACTTATAACATAATCTTGAGCGCTTAGTTAGGTCCCATTTCTCGTTAAGTTCAACTTCTTTAAATTTCTTACATTCTAAAATGAAGTGTTCTTCTTCGCAGATAGGACATACTTTCTTGAACTTTCCCTTGGACGCTTCCTGTATCGTATGTACGGGTTTTCTTAATACTTTCTTGTGCTCCGATGACACTTCAGGTGGAGCAAAGTCTCCGCACATATCGGCTTCAACTTGTAGAAACGCATCGATAAGGATAAGTTCTTGAACCTCTTCGTCTCGCCGACTTCTGTAGTACGTGTACCAACGAAACTTCATAGATGTCGGCATCTTTTCTATAAGGCTCTTCATGGTTTCGGGCGAACTGAGGTATTGCTGTTTTTTCAATGCCTTGATAGTTTCGACAGCATTCTTGACCTTACTTGCGAATATGCATATGTCTGTCGGGTTCTCGCCAATCTTTTTTTTAGCTTTTCCAATTCCGATAGTCAAGCTCCAGGTGTGCAGCTGGTGGTCTTAACTAAAATAAAACTTCGATAGATTGCTGAACTGGTTTTACCGACATTTATTATGTGCGCTTAAGGCGAGTGTGAAGGAACGAGTGGGGGTCGGCGCCGACGTATGTGCCCGGCGCGGCGATGTGACGTCAGTACAGTTTGTCTTTAGCGGTAGCAAGCGGATTCTAGGTCTGTGTAATAAACCGTAGGTACCTATGAGGTTTGTTTAGATTTACAAGAAGGGGTTATGGTATGTTAATCCAACATTAGCATCAGTATGCTATAAACAATTTTTTGTTCGAGATTAGGCGGTTTTCAAACAGATTTTTGACGCCTTTCAGACGTCTCTAAATTAACTTAGATTACAAAGATACAATGGAAGACTTTGATTTCATATACAGCGCGGAATTTCGCGCTTAACATCAGGTGCTCGTCTGGCACTTCAAGCATAAAAACAAGAAAAAAGAACCATAACCATTCATGGGTATGGTAAGCGAATGGCTCAAATTCTTTGAATGCAGTATTGTTTCATTTTAAAAATAAAATAATGATTAGGTAAGTAATTTGAGGAAAATTATCTATCTCCAGTATTTAAAGTACGTACGTATTGTATTGTTAAATGTTTGGTGATGATGTAGAGAAACGGGTGAATTTCAACAAATGCCATTTTTCTTATCATATCGGTGAACTTTTTCATTTATATATATTTTTTATTTTTTTCATGTTTAATGTAATATTTAGGATACTAAATACTCCCTTATTGGTAACCATCAACGTATCTTTTAAGACTATGGAGAAAATTCAGTTTGAATTCTGGTTTCCACCGATGTGACAATCCGGCACCGATTATCTTTTCTGTACACCGATATGATAAATTTATTCACCGATGTGATATACATATACAGCGATATGATAATCTATCCACCTTTGAACATCAAAAAAGAAATAGTAGGCTTATACATTTTTGAAGGAGTGACTAAGAACTGAATACCTGAACTAAGGGTATTATTTTCTTAGAATAAAAAATAATGTTTTTTTTTATTATCATTGTGTTTATTTAAAAGAAGTATAAAAAACAAAAATTTCTTGTACGTTATTGTACAATACACATTTATTAATGTGGCGATCAAGCTAATTGTTTTGCCATGTGTACACTTAAAACATTGTGGCGTTCTAGGTTCAACAATACTAAGAATAGAAACTTTATATAAGAAAACTTTATATACCTAATTAATCAGCCTTTTAAGTTTAACCTTAATCATAACAACACTACAATAATCACAGCTTTAATTATCACTTAATTTAATATTTTTAAAATCTTTGTTCTCAGTGCGTAAGTATCATAGATTACATAGAGATCGCTTATATCTTACATCTAGCAAATAATCTTTACCCTTAAAAAAAAACTTAAATTAAGTCTGTCAGTATAATTTGGTTATTATGTTAATCAGCCTTTAAGTTCAACATAAATCACTACAGAACTTGAACCGTCTTCGTACTCCACTTTTATTAAATTGCACCATAATTAGACTTTTAAGTCATAGAAGACTATGTAGTATACCTATAGTTAATCACAGCACTTAATTACGTACTTTTATAATTATTATCTGTTACAACAATTAAACCTTTTTTTTTCAATTAAAACTAAAAACAATAAAAATAAAAATTTTAAAAACAAATCAGCCCAGATCAAAATAAGTCATCATCAGTGTCACTGCAACCAAATATATAATTAAATCTCTGTTTGATGTCAGGAGTTGGTTTACGTGGCTCATTTTTTTCTTTTTTAAAGTTAATTTTAGATTTTATTCTAAATATTTCCTCATCGGTGTCACTGTCTTCCACGGTAGGACTTGAAAATCTATTAGATGCTTTTACCGTATCCTCTTTATTTACGAATTGAGTTGATTCCTCTAAACCAACTAAAATGTTCGTGTCAATTTTCTCTAAAAATGAACAGGCAGGAGTACTTTGATCAAGATCTACATAGTTCAATAGCAAATTTTCAGACATTTTTGTCGAAGAGGATGATCTGGGTGCCGCATTTTCCGAGATTTTTAATGTATTTGATGGTGTAAAATACTTTGAATGTGATGGCTGTGGGAACAAAATTAATTTGTCAGTTAACTTTACTGGTCGCATTTTAGTGATATCTATTTTGGATTTAGTTCTGGATTTTTTATTACTCGAAGTAGAAAGTTGAGGTTTAGACTTAATTTCGTGTTCGGTTGACAAATTGTGGAAGTCTAGATGTTTGCCATGTGGACATTTAACAACATATTTCATACATTCATCTTCTATACAAGAAAGTCGACGTAAAACTATACGATTTTTAGCTTCTTTAGTCCAAATGACTTGTTTGACTTGCAATGTTCCACGAAATGTGTTCAAATTTGTAGGGAGAAGCCAGTCCTTTTCTTCAACTTCATATTCTTCTACAGTACTAATTTTCACGCCTTGGACAGCAGATTTTAAATAGTTTACAAAAGAGTCTATATTATTCATATCACCATCGTGTGCAACAAATCGATCCGCCGTTCGCTTCAGTAGCCCACCTACTCCATCTGGCGCACCTTTTCCATGACCACATTCACTATAGTTCCATATTATGTTAGTCAGAGAAGAGCAGTAAATACTGAGTTGGGACATAATATAAAAAATTTTCTTATTCCGATACTGGCCTGATGGAGAATCAGAAATAATAATAAGATTGTGAACAATTGGAGCTTCCTGTTTAATTTCTTCTAATATTGGAACAAGGTGAGCCCAAACGGCGGCAGCATCATGGCGCAGTGAAGAACTAATAGTGCAGAAACATTGAGTTGTTATATTCTCTTCCTTATTTTTATAGTAAATTACAGCAGTGTGTAATGTGAATTGTTGACGACTGCCACCAAAGTGCATAGATTGTATTTCGGACCCGTACTTGGAGCTATAGTTCTCACTAAAGTCAATGTGAACGACACAATCCTTTTCAGTCATGTTTTGTTTGTAGTGCTTAAAAGCTTGACTTTGATTTCGTATATTACTACAATGTGTTAAGAACGGTTTCAGATTGTTTTCAAATATTTTGATTAGTTGTAATGGTTTAACGGTTATTTTTACTTTTTCTACATTAACGGCTATTTTATCGACTCCATTTTTTTTGTAATTCTTTTTTATCTTCTTCCAATTCCAATAAATAACATCTTTGGAGTTATCAAATTCTTGATAATTTAAATGACGATTCTTACAGACAGGACATGTTCTTTGCAGGCATTCTACCTTAAAAATATCACAGCAAATACTACTTAGAATTTCAGTCGTGGTGTTTTCTTTTATGATACGATTTCTTTTTAAAGATGATATAACAAGATCCATGTTCTCATGTTTCTCACATAGGCATGTATTTCTCAAGTTTAATTTTGGCTGCGTGACCCAAAACGGCCTCATTCTTGTAAAAGTGACGTAACTGATTGGAGGGTAGCCCGAAGTCAAATACTTTTTGTGTAAATTTTTAATTGTGTCTTTCATCAGCCTTTTCTGTTTTTTTACTCCATTTTGTGTGACAGTATCCTTTTTACCTGGGCAAAGATTTGAATTTTCATCATCCTCAAAAAACTGAACAACAATCTTACGGATACGTTTTTGCAGGTCTATATTTTTTGGCTTCGTTGGGATTCGTCTCACTTCTAAATTACTCTGTTTTAATTTCTTAAATTCTTGATGTAGTCTCATGTATCTCTTTTTGTACATTAGTTTCTCTTTATTAGCCTTTGCCAATTGTTTTCTTAAATCGTGTATTTGCTGAGTTTTAACGTTTTGATATTTACGAAATTTCATTTTAATGTCTTGTTTGAATTTAACAGTATTAAAGGATGTGTCTAAGTTAGGACTATTTGGGCGTAATGTTGATTCTTCTGAATTTATAGAACTAATACTTGGCGTTCGTAAAGGAGATGCTATTGATAAATCTAGGGGACTGCTTGTACGTAAATAGTGGGAACTACTCGCTACTATGGCATCAATACGCAAATTAGGACTATTACATCGAACATTCTGTCGCAATAGCCGTGGGCTATGAGGTCCTATTAGTTCTTGAGAAATACCGGGCTCATTATCTTGATTTTTCGGTAGCGATTCTGCGTCATTGGTCTCTGAAACACTTGTTGGGTTGTTGCGGGCACCATTTGCCTTATTTTTTTTCCGCTGATAATATGCACGGGCACTGATTCGGTTTTTCTTTTGTGCATTGCGACGTGCATGTGCAGTCATTTGGCTTCGGGTTAGGATAAGTCCAGCTGCCTTTCTTTTAGCTAAGCGTTCTCTGTCTTTTCTTAAATGCTGCTCTCTTAACACAGGATCACTTTTGATTTTAGCTTTTCTTATTCTTTCCATCAACCTCTTTCTCTCTTTTTTCTCCTCCTCGTTTAGTTTTGATTTCAGCATTCTTAAACAAAATTAATCTTAAACAAAATTACTCGAACGAATTGTGTGCGGCACGAGCTGCACACAAGTTAATATTTGAGTATTTCTCAAAATAAATGTACGTAACGAAATGGTAGTAACGAAATATTGTTACGAAATAGTCCTTAGATGTAACTAAATAGTAACCATAAGGCTGGTTACACATTGGCGAAATATTGTGAATGCTCTTCATTTATTCAATACGAAATATTTGTAAGTATGTACCCAAATACTTAAGGGGTTAGAAATAAAATAAGGGAGTAATCATTCATACTATTTTAATCAAATTATTTTTTTTTCCCAATCTTTTAAAAATGAAAACCTGACGTTATTTTAAACATAAAAAAACTTAATTAGAATCACTTTCCATTAGCGCTTTATAAATTTCTTCCTTATCTTTGTAATAATTGAATTCTTTCCGAAACACATTTGGTTTGACAATCCGTTTTTTAATCTTTGGATCACATCGCTTTGGCGCGTGAAGATAATTATTAAGCGATAGAGGTTTAAGTCCTTTATAAACCACTTTCTTTTTTGTGTGTATATTTTCCAGTATTTCGTCGTTAAGAATAGTCAGTCCACATGTTTCGCCTTTGACTTTGTGAGTGCCTTCAATTGGTACATTTTCATTATTTTCATATTCAGTGTTATTTTTTGTTGCATTATTATTTTGTATTATAACATCTACATTGTCCAAATCATTGAAATTAAACTCCGGTTCATTAAATGACATTGCATCACTCATATATTTTTCATCCGTAGTTACAGCTTCGTCACTTATTAAATCCTCGAGAATTATTGGCTTTGTATTGATATCAGTTGTTGATCCTTCTTCCTCATGACTTTTTATTTCTTTACTTGGTTTGTCTGTTTCACCTTTTTGTTTTAATACATTCATTATATCAATTGGATATTTGTCTTCTTCCATATCTTTTTGTTGCTTTGCTGTTTTCTTCCCTGTTCCTTTTCCTTTATTCTTAAAGTTTTCTTTGCCTTGTTGTGTTTCGTCTGCCTTGAGGCATTTTACTTCAGTATCATAGAAAGCATGGTTTGCAGACATAAATCTTGACGAAGATAACAATGTTACTTGTTCTGGGGGTTGCCGTTTAACATTTTCCTCCTTTGATGTGTCCTGAAAATTAAAAACATGACATCAAAGTGTATTTAAAAATATTTTTTTTTATGATTGATTTTGAAAGGTATTTATTAGTTTTTTATTTGTGTTTGACCCTAAAATACGTCAAAAATCATAAATAAATCTCTTTTATATTTGCTCTCAAATGGACATTCACCTCTAAGTCTTGATCACTCTCTCTGTCATCTATCCTGGGTAAATCATTGTCCTCACTCCAAAAATCCGCATCTATCAGATCTGAATCACTATGATAACTTATACTGACATCACTCTCCGTCGTAGTAGAACTATTTATTCTTTTGAATCTTTTCGCTGCTGGTTTTTGTTTTTTCAAGGCTTGCGGTTTGTTACTGCATGATGCTTTTGGTTCTGATAGGGTGTTGGATAGAAGTTCATGTTCTTTAGTGTAGTAGCAATCACAGCAGATGTTTTTCTGGCAATCAAAGCAGCTCAGCAATTTATATTTAATTGTCGTGTTGCCATCCGTTACAATCTGATGCAGCTTCATTGTTCCTTTTATGGGAATAATATTTTCAGGGATATTTTTGGTCATCTTCTGAATGTCGTTTTCATTAACATAAAACATTTTTACTTTACTGTTAACCATTAAATAGTCATATGCTTCTTTTGCGTTGGTTATGTCATTGCCATGTGAAATATGATTGTCAAGTTGGCGCTTTAATGCCCCACCAACCCCGTCAGCTGGCCCTTTGCCGTGAGAGGCTTCAAAAAAATTCCAAGTTGCATATTCAAATCCGTATTCTTTTATATTATGTTGGAACAAGAAAAAATTATGTTTTTGGCGGTACTGAGTTGTAGGGCTATCAGAAAATATATGAATCTTTTTAATGGTAAAGTGTTGGCACAGTTTCATTATTGGATCCAAATGGGCCCAGATTGCTCTAGGACCATGTTCATTATTTGGGGATATGGAGCATATCGATTGGGGTTTCACATTTTTTCTGTAAAGGACGCAAGTGTGCAATGTGACTTGATTTCTAGACCCTCCGAAGTGTATCGCCTGAATTTCTTCAGACTGCTTGCACGAAAAGTTTTCTGAAAAATCGCAAATCAATGCAGCTTCGTCTTCATCAAGGTTTTCAATACACTTTTTCCACGCCAAGTACTGATGTTGAACATTGTAGTAGTGAGTTTTAAATTTTTGAACATCATTTTGAAATTCTTTTATCAATGCATTCACTGTCCCTTTCACTACCTGTTTTGAATACTTTTTCGTCTGTTTTTCTACGCATTTCTTTTTGTCAATTTTAATATAAGTGTGTGTGCCTATTTTCCATTGAAGCCACTCCACAGGGCTGTCTTCATTTATTGTCAAATCAACAGCTAGTTTCTTATTTTTGCATTCAGAACACTCAGAGTACATGCATTTAAAACATTTACTGCAAGTGACATTTTTCATAAGTTCGTCAATGTCAGATGTCTGAAGCAAACCTAGCTTCTTCAACGATATTGCCTTGAAAGATAAATTACTATGCTTTATGCAAGCACAAGTATTCCTATCTTGAAGTCTTGGTTTCACAACGGAGAACGGTCGAAAACGATAAAAAGTTTGCAAAGACGCTTTACCACCCTCTAACCTGTATTTTCTATAGAGCTTGTATATTGGTTCCATTAAATATCTCTTTTGCACTTTTTCTTTGTTTCTCGTTATGCACTCGTTTTTTCCCGCACTAGGTCTACTTACATCTTCTCTTTCAAAGAAATCTTGTATATCTTTCATGAATTTCTTTTTCATTTCGTTTATTGATTTCGTCTTTCTTATTCTTCCTTTCAGACCAAGAACATTAGAAATAGCTGTTTTTAATTTGTATTTATTTGCAATATCGTTGGTAGCAACTTTTTTTAGTACTTTCTTCTCTTTGGTATCTGCTTTATTAAACTCTGTTTTTAAAGAATCTGTAATTGTGTTAAGCAAAATTAACTTCTTTTTTACCTTTTCTTTTTCCGTCACGGACACATTTGGTAAAGTTTCTTCTAAAAAACTATTCGATTTTGTTAACGGTGTGTCATCACACTGACGAGTTTCAATGGAAATAGCATCATTATCAGGCCTAATTTGTTGGGGTAGTCGTTTTTTCAGAATTTCCACTCGCTTTTTCATCCGATTGTAGGCCTGTCTTAAATTTTTATTTCGTCGTTTTAATTGAGTATTTTCTTCAGTAAGCTTTTGTAGTCTCTCCTTTAGGATATTTGTATTATTTTTAGCATTTTTTCTTACTTCCAATGTGTTGTTTTGTTTTGTCGTAGAGTAGGCCTTTTTTTTTCTTTCAGCTCTTATAGCATTGGCTTGTCTCCACTTTGCTCGTAGCTCTTGTTTTTCTTCTTCTGTAAGAATTTCTTTTTTCTTTTTGATATTTTCTTTAACTTTTTCCAAATGTTTGACACGGATTTCCTCATATTTATTTGGTTTATCCTTTTTGAGTCGTTCTCTGTAAGCTTTTTGCCTTTCGGCATTGGTTTTTGGCGGCATTCCTTAAAAAACAAAAGAAGTAATGCAGTTGTATATAAGCAGTTGTAAGTAATAACCAATTTGATAAGTCAAACCAACAAGTATAGTGGGCATCTCTACAGAAGTGTCATTAGCAAGAGTTAAGTATTTGTAACAATCGGTATAATTCTATTCTCAAGCGAATTGAAACAAAGCCGCGAGGTTTTTTAACCGACGAAAAGGAGGAAGTTCTCAATAGAACTTCATGTAAGTAATATCAGGGGTAAAAAGTTGTTAAATCACATAAAAACGTAATTTAAATTATTTCATTATTTTTTGCTGGTGGCACTTCTATATAGCAGATAATATCCAATCCTTTAGTTATTGACGCTCTATATATTTTTTTTTCATAAATTAAGTAGTGAATATTACTATGCTTAGTCAGGTTATAACAGTATACACTCAGCTTTATGTTGTACTTTTTCGTTACGTAACGAAATTCGTAAAAAACGTTACGAAATATTAGACAAATTGAGGTCAGAAAAAATATATTTATTGATAAAAGCTGTTACAGCAAATATAAAAGCTTATTAAATATTCGTACAACACGTATTACAAAAAATGGGTAAATGAAGACTTACCGTTCTATGAAAAATCGCTGATTTTACTTCCTGTCTCGAAAAAGTAACCCCACAAAACACACACGTTCTCACTGATTTTCACGATAGATGTAATGGCGGAGACGTCAAACCAATAGCCAATCAGAGTGAAGCTAGTGTTGTCCGTGTAAAAAAATTACGGAATCGTTCAGAAATCATGGGAAAGTAGAAATAAATCGTAACTAAAGAGTAATAACTAAATAGTAAATGAGAGCGACTCATTTTGTTTTTTTGCTTTAAATTGCCAATTCACTATGACACCCCATAGAAAATCAATTTGATACAGAAACTGCGATTACTGTAGAACGATGATACAAAGAAATTTACAATAATTTAGTTACGTATCGCATTTTATGAAACAAAAACACATGAAAAAGGTAGAGTGGCAAACAGGTTTTTGTATGAAAGGTAAAAAAAGCTATTTTTAAAATATCGAAATATTTGATAATAAGTATGATTATAGCTATAATTCTTCGTTATCTTAAAGATTAATATTCATCCTACAAAATTGAGTGTGTGTTTTTTTTGTGTGATGATTTATAAATATAAAACTTTTGAACTGTTTCAAAGCACACTTTTTTTTTCAAAGATGTACATGTATTTTGAGAAATACTCATTTATGAAAGTTAAAAAATATAATATGTGTATATGTATGTATATAATGTATGGTTGTAGGTATGCTCCATTGTTTTTTTGTTTACTTTAATGAAATGACACTATGTCTACCAATATGATAAAATTACACCGAGGTGATAATATGATCTACCGATGTGATAAAACAATCCACCGATGTGACAAAACTATGCGTCGATCATGAATCAAAACACCGATATGATATTTAAGACACCGATTGATTTTTCTTATCACATCGGTGTAAATTATCACATCGGTGGTAAAAAAGACCACCGATTACAGCGATATGAGAACAGCGACGTGAGAAATTATCGACTTTTTTGAAAATTATGAAAAATGTATAATATTTAGGCTAAATTCAAGTACCTATAATGATGCTAATTTACTTACTATGTCTGTTAGAACCAAACAATCGTAATAAAACTTCACATTACACTAGAAAAATGCAACCACCGATAATATAAAATAATTGCTTGGAAGTAACTGAAATGTCGTACTTACGTAATTGGCGGGAATATGCAGCGATTTGACACACGTCCGTCCTGACTGCGCACTAGCACACACTAACGAGGGAAATAAAATTGGGGTGGGGACACTGTCGGACTCATCGATGCAAAGTTAGGTTTAAATTACTTTTGTGCAGCGATATGACAAAATTTTGCGAGACAAGTACATTTATGCCTCTCAGTAATAAATATTATGAATTACGTAATAAAATATGCTACATATTAATAATAAAACTAATATTCTATGAAATAGAATAAGTTATATTCTTAAGTTACTTATTTTTATAACGATATAAGCGTTTTTGCTTGTAAAAAAAGTAGAGGGACAGCACCGATGTGACAAAAATAGAGGTTTATGTATTTATTTCTACCTTTGTAAATAGACTTAGACAAATAATATTTTATGCCACAACCCAATAAATACCTAATGAATACAAAAAAAAATAGTACAGAACAATATTCCTTTTTTCAAATACTAATTTCAATGAAGACAAAAAAAAAAGTCGTTTGGGAAATTCACCCAAACCCAGTATGGAGTAGAATACGTATATTTAAGTTGTTTCCATTATTATAGTTGTTTAAAGAGAGATAAATACTAATTACATTGTCTTTTATATTAACCAATTCCGTGCGTCAGCATTATTCGTTTATGTTACTGTTAGATATAAAATGTAGCAATAAATAATGAATTAAGGCAATATGCCACATCTCCCCTGAAAAGTTGTACATTACACCCCCGAATTTTTAAGAGTAAAAATGGATGACACACCCAGTTGGTTTTTCATTTTTACTTCCTTAAATAAAATACAAAATACAATAAAAGAATATTCATAAAAATCAATTATAAAACAGTTTTGTATTATTTTTATAATAATAATAATAATTTATTTATTTTAAGTATTACAACTCATATTTGTTAGTAAAACTTATTCTACGTGTTAGTAATCTTAAAAAGTAACTTAATTATATTATTTTAGATGCTCTGACCATTTATGTACAACATAAGGCTTTTTATTTTTTAATATTTCAACATTTGGAGATAAATCTCTTAAAACTTTATAAGGACCAATGGAATGCTGTTGTTCAAAGATTGATAGGTAATGGCCACCTCTTCCTAATACTTCATTATGTATTTATATTCTCCATTTTGACTTTCCTGTGCTGATTTAGTGCAGTGAACTGTTTTGTTTTAGTGTGTTGAGGGCCGTCGATGATATCTGCTGATCGCATTGGCTTCGACTAGAGATATATCTTAGTCGCGGTAGATAGTTCAGGGCAGAGGCGTCCTACCCATAGATACACTATAAACCAGGCACCTACCCTTCGACGTAGGCATTCTTGTTTTCCTTCTCGATGTCACAGAATAAATGCTTAATTATATTAGCATTTGTCACATCCATAGTGTTCCTTGAACATTGGACAATTTTTGTTAATACTTCAAACACTTGTCTTAAACTGATGGTCATCGTGGTATTTATTTGTATTTGTGAAGTACAACATGTTCTAATGTTCAGAGTCCGTTGTTCGGACGAAGTGACAGGTGGGCTTTCGCGTCTTATCTTCATTAGCCTTAGGGTTTCCTCTGAAA
The DNA here is from genome assembly GCA_905147015.1 of Laspeyria flexula. Taxonomy (NCBI): domain Eukaryota; kingdom Metazoa; phylum Arthropoda; class Insecta; order Lepidoptera; family Erebidae; genus Laspeyria; species Laspeyria flexula. Next base: position 3,153,372 of record LR989949.1, on the reverse strand, counting down.
ATTTAGATTTCCTGCCCTTACGCTGTTTTTCGCAGAATCTGGTACCTTCTTCTCTGAGTATTCCGACCACATTTTCGAGGGTCTGGTGGAAATTAAAATTAGAAAGTGGGGGTGGGGGTGAAGAAATACGAGTGTTCAATTGATTACCTGTTTACTGAAATGCTTTATCTGATGAAGGCATATGAGCCAAGGTATGTTTTGGTAAGAAACATGTATGGTAATAATGCTGTTGTTCAATGATTGATGCGTGAACATACCTTCACTTCTCGTAGACACACACACTATTCTGGAAATCTTTGCAAAAGTTGTATACTCCTTTTAATTGCTCAATTATTAGCTCATGTACATATATACATGCAGGCCCTTTGAAACAAAATCCTCTCATTAAATTACGGCACATAATCCTTTCTCGTGTCGGCTGGGGTTTTATTTGTGCCTGTGCAAGGTTTACATTTGTTAAATATTGACTTGTGTGATAGCCATTCTTGTGCTTCTGCCCAACATCTTTATCTTCCATTAGCATTCTGTCTATACGTTTAGCTTCACCTTTTTGTTAAGACGAGGCGACCTTCTCTTCTGTTGCTGTGCTTCCCTTTATTTCCTTATTAACTGGTGTTGGTGGATCGTCGGAGTGCAGGACGGTGTGATGCCATCTTTTGCACTTCTTGCAGACAGGAGCTTTGCGATTCACTCTTGAGTGTTTGAATTTTAAGCACTTATAACATAATCTTGAGCGCTTAGTTAGGTCCCATTTCTCGTTAAGTTCAGCTTCTTTAAATTTCTTACATTCTAAAATGAAGTGTTCTTCTTCGCAGATAGGACATACTTTCTTGAACTTTCCCGTGGAAGCTTCCTGTATCGTATGTACGGGTTTTCTTAATACTTTCTTTTGCTCCGATGACACTTCAGGTGGAGCAAAGTCTCCGCACATATCGGCTTCAACTTGTAGAAACGCATCGATAAGGATAAGTTCTTGAACCTCTTCGTCTCGCCGACTTCTGTAGTACGTGTACCAACGAAACTTCATAGATGTCGGCATCTTTTCTATAAGGCTCTTCATGGTTTCGGGCGAACTGAGGTATTGCTGTTTTTTCAATGCCTTGATAGTTTCGACAGCATTCTTGACCTTACTTGCGAATATGCATATGTCTGTCGGGTTCTCGCCAATCTTTGACAAGTTTTTTAGCTTTTCCAATTCCGATAGTCAAGCTCCAGGTGTGCAGCTGGTGGTCTTAACTAAAATAAAACTTCGATAGATTGCTGAACTGGTTTTACCGACATTTATTATGTGCGCTTAAGGCGAGTGTGAAGGAACGAGTGGGGGTCGGCGCCGACGTATGTGCCCGGCGCGGCGATGTGACGTCAGTACAGTTTGTCTTTAGCGGTAGCAAGCGGATTCTAGGTCTGTGTAATAAACCGTAGGTACCTATGAGGTTTGTTTAGATTTACAAGAAGGGGTTATGGTATGTTAATCCAACATTAGCATCAGTATGCTATAAACAATTTTTTGTTCGAGATTAGGCGGTTTTCAAACAGATTTTTGACGCCTTTCAGACGTCTCTAAATTAACTTAGATTACAAAGATACAATGGAAGACTTTGATTTCATATACAGCGCGGAATTTCGCGCTTAACATCAGGTGCTCGTCTGGCACTTCAAGCATAAAAACAAGAAAAAAGAACCATAACCATTCATGGGTATGGTAAGCGAATGGCTCAAATTCTTTGAATGCAGTATTGTTTCATTTTAAAAATAAAATAATGATTAAGTAATTTGAGGAAAATTATCTATCTCCAGTATTTAAAGTACGTACGTATTGTATTGTTAAATGTTTGGTGATGATGTAGAGAAACCCAGTATGGAGTAGAATACGTATATTTAAGTTGTTTCCATTATTATAGTTGTTTAAAGAGAGATAAATACTAATTACATTGTCTTTTATATTAACCAATTCCGTGCGTCAGCATTATTCGTTTATGTTACTGTTAGATATAAAATGTAGCAATAAATAATGAATTAAGGCAATATGCCACATCTCCCCTGAAAAGTTGTACATTACACCCCCTTATTTTTAAGAGTAAAAATGGATGACACACCCAGTTGGTTTTTCATTTTTACTTCCTTAAATAAAATACAAAATACAATAAAAGAATATTCATAAAAATCAATTATAAAACAGTTTTGTATTATTTTTATAATAATAATAATAATTTATTTATTTCAAGTATTACAACTCATATTTGTTAGTAAAACTTATTCTACGTGTTAGTAATCTTAAAAAGTAACTTAATTATATTATTTTAGATGCTCTGACCATTTATGTACAACATAAGGCTTTTTATTTTTTAATATTTCAACATTTGGAGATAAATCTCTTAAAACTTTATAAGGACCAATGGAATGCTGTTGTTCAAAGATTGATAGGTAATGGCCACCTCTTCCTAATACTTCATTATGTATTTATATTCTCCATTTTGACTTTCCTGTGCTGATTTAGTGCAGTGAACTGTTTTGTTTTAGTGTGTTGAGGGCCGTCGATGATATCTGCTGATCGCATTGGCTTCGACTAGAGATATATCTTAGTCGCGGTAGATAGTTCAGGGCAGAGGCGTCCTACCCATAGATACACTATAAACCAGGCACCTACCCTTCGACGTAGGCATTCTTGTTTTCCTTCTCGATGTCACAGAATAAATGCTTAATTATATTAGCATTTGTCACATCCATAGTGTTCCTTGAACATTAGACAATTTTTGTTAATACTTCAAACACTTGTCTTAAACTGATGGTCATCGTGGTATTTATTTGTATTTGTGAAGTACAACATGTTCTAATGTTCAGAGTCCGTTGTTCGGACGAAGTGACAGGTGGGCTTTCGCGTCTTATCTTCATTAGCTTTAGGGTTTCCTCTGAAAATTTAGATTTCCTGCCCTTACGCTGTTTTTCGCAGAATCTGGTACCTTCTTCTCTGAGTATTCCGACCACATTTTCGAGGGTCTGGTGGAAATTAAAATTAGAAAGTGGGGGTGGGGGTGAAGAAATACGAGTGTTCAATTGATTACCTGTTTACTGAAATGCTTTATCTGATGAAGGCATATGAGCCAAGGTATGTTTTGGTAAGAAACATGTATGGTAATAATGCTGTTGTTCAATGATTGATGCGTGAACATACCTTCACTTCTCGTAGACACACACACTATTCTGGAAATCTTTGCAAAAGTTGTATACTCCTTTTAATTGCTCAATTATTAGCTCATGTACATATATACATGCAGGCCCTTTGAAACAAAATCCTCTCATTAAATTACGGCACATAATCCTTTCTCGTGTCGGCTGGGGTTTTATTTGTGCCTGTGCAAGGTTTACATTTGTTAAATATTGACTTGTGTGATAGCCATTCTTGTGCTTCTGCCCAACATCTTTATCTTCCATTAGCATTCTGTCTATACGTTTAGCTTCACCTTTTTGTTAAGACGAGGCGACCTTCTCTTCTGTTGCTGTGCTTCCCTTTATTTCCTTATTAACTGGTGTTGGTGGATCGTCGGAGTGCAGGACGGTGTGATGCCATCTTTTGCACTTCTTGCAGACAGGAGCTTTGCGATTCACTCTTGAGTGTTTGAATTTTAAGCACTTATAACATAATCTTGAGCGCTTAGTTAGGTCCCATTTCTCGTTAAGTTCAACTTCTTTAAATTTCTTACATTCTAAAATGAAGTGTTCTTCTTCGCAGATAGGACATACTTTCTTGAACTTTCCCTTGGACGCTTCCTGTATCGTATGTACGGGTTTTCTTAATACTTTCTTGTGCTCCGATGACACTTCAGGTGGAGCAAAGTCTCCGCACATATCGGCTTCAACTTGTAGAAACGCATCGATAAGGATAAGTTCTTGAACCTCTTCGTCTCGCCGACTTCTGTAGTACGTGTACCAACGAAACTTCATAGATGTCGGCATCTTTTCTATAAGGCTCTTCATGGTTTCGGGCGAACTGAGGTATTGCTGTTTTTTCAATGCCTTGATAGTTTCGACAGCATTCTTGACCTTACTTGCGAATATGCATATGTCTGTCGGGTTCTCGCCAATCTTTGACAAGTTTTTTAGCTTTTCCAATTCCGATAGTCAAGCTCCAGGTGTGCAGCTGGTGGTCTTAACTAAAATAAAACTTCGATAGATTGCTGAACTGGTTTTACCGACATTTATTATGTGCGCTTAAGGCGAGTGTGAAGGAACGAGTGGGGGTCGGCGCCGACGTATGTGCCCGGCGCGGCGATGTGACGTCAGTACAGTTTGTCTTTAGCGGTAGCAAGCGGATTCTAGGTCTGTGTAATAAACCGTAGGTACCTATGAGGTTTGTTTAGATTTACAAGAAGGGGTTATGGTATGTTAATCCAACATTAGCATCAGTATGCTATAAACAATTTTTTGTTCGAGATTAGGCGGTTTTCAAACAGATTTTTGACGCCTTTCAGACGTCTCTAAATTAACTTAGATTACAAAGATACAATGGAAGACTTTGATTTCATATACAGCGCGGAATTTCGCGCTTAACATCAGGTGCTCGTCTGGCACTTCAAGCATAAAAACAAGAAAAAAGAACCATAACCATTCATGGGTATGGTAAGCGAATGGCTCAAATTCTTTGAATGCAGTATTGTTTCATTTTAAAAATAAAATAATGATTAAGTAATTTGAGGAAAATTATCTATCTCCAGTATTTAAAGTACGTACGTATTGTATTGTTAAATGTTTGGTGATGATGTAGAGAAACCCAGTATGGAGTAGAATACGTATATTTAAGTTGTTTCCATTATTATAGTTGTTTAAAGAGAGATAAATACTAATTACATTGTCTTTTATATTAACCAATTCCGTGCGTCAGCATTATTCGTTTATGTTACTGTTAGATATAAAATGTAGCAATAAATAATGAATTAAGGCAATATGCCACATCTCCCCTGAAAAGTTGTACATTACACCCCCGAATTTTTAAGAGTAAAAATGGATGACACACCCAGTTGGTTTTTCATTTTTACTTCCTTAAATAAAATACAAAATACAATAAAAGAATATTCATAAAAATCAATTATAAAACAGTTTTGTATTATTTTTATAATAATAATAATAATTTATTTATTTCAAGTATTACAACTCATATTTGTTAGTAAAACTTATTCTACGTGTTAGTAATCTTAAAAAGTAACTTAATTATATTATTTTAGATGCTCTGACCATTTATGTACAACATAAGGCTTTTTATTTTTTAATATTTCAACATTTGGAGATAAATCTCTTAAAACTTTATAAGGACCAATGGAATGCTGTTGTTCAAAGATTGATAGGTAATGGCCACCTCTTCCTAATACTTCATTATGTATTTATATTCTCCATTTTGACTTTCCTGTGCTGATTTAGTGCAGTGAACTGTTTTGTTTTAGTGTGTTGAGGGCCGTCGATGATATCTGCTGATCGCATTGGCTTCGACTAGAGATTTATCTTAGTCGCGGTAGATAGTTCAGGGCAGAGGCGTCCTACCCATAGATACACTATAAACCAGGCACCTACCCTTCAACGTAGGCATTCTTGTTTTCCTTCTCGATGTCACAGAATAAATGCTTAATTATATTAGCATTTGTCACATCCATAGTGTTCCTTGAACATTGGACAATTTTTGTTAATACTTCAAACACTTGTCTTAAACTGATGGTCATCGTGGTATTTATTTGTGTTTGTGAAGTACAACATGTTCTAATGTTATGTTCAAACGATGTATCTGTATTTACTATCCTGATACAGTGAGTTCATATTCACTGTCTCGATTGATCTATTAAATAATGTTAGTAAGTATATATTACCTATCTGTTATTCTTCTTTTAGGATCCTTTATAGATAGTTTACTGTAAACATTTCCAAAGCCATGTCAGAGTTAATTCTGAAGTAATTTGGGAATCTGTATCACTTCATTGGACAAATTATGAATTTCAGTATACGTGTAATTTAATGGTGTATGCGCATACTTAAATGCTATGTTTTACTTAGAGCGTGCGTTCACTCAAGTATATTCACCACAAAGAAGGTTTCCTGAGTGACAGGCACCTTGCTTTTTAACCAAAATGGTGGCAAACATTTTCCAATAAGCGTTATGACATCTCTGTTATGAGAATCCACTTCACTGTACGTCACGTTCAATTCGCCATAGTCCTATAATCTAAACCAGGCATCTACCCTTCGACGTAGGCATTCTTGTTTTCCTTCTCGATGTCACAGAATAAATGCTTAATTATATTAGCATTTGTCACATCCATAGTGTTCCTTGAACATTTTGTATATCATAACTTGATGGTCATCGTGGTACACGTGTTTATTTATTGTGTATTTAGAGCGTACGTTCACTCAAGTATTTTCATACATCATTTGTGTTTGTGAAGTACAACATGTTCTAATGTTATGTTCAAACGATGTATGCGTATTACTACCGTGCTACTATTGTTTGCTAATACTTAGTAAATGAAAGAGAGTACTGCAAAACTTATATTCTTCTTTTTGGGATCCTTTGTAGATCGTTTACTGTAAACATTGGGTTTGAATCACTTCCATTCACATTCACCTCGCCACTAGCTGGACTCAGCGATTTGTGGGCTCTTTTAAACATGAGGTAGGTACATTTTTTTGTTTATATAACAATTGTTTGAAAAGCCACACTAATCTGCCTTCCAAGTTTGTGTTAAACTTATGAGAAGAGAATGACTGTCCCAGAGGGGGTTCCTATTTGTGAAACTAGACTCATGACATTTCTTTTTTGAATCGAATAAGAACTGAATCAAAACTAGTATATTCTATTGAATTTCTGAAAACATCACATCACCAGCTTTTAACGAGCGAATTTTAATGGGAAAAATCTAAACCAACCTAAGAAGAGGTCGAACACGAACTGGATTCTGATGAAAACAATGGCCACCTCTTCCTAATACTTCATTATGTATTTATATTCTCCATTTTGACTTTCCTGTGCTGATTTAGTGCACTGAACTGTTTTGTTTTAGTGTGTTGAGGGCCGTCGATGATATCTGCTGATCGCATTGGCTTCGACTAGAGATTTATCTTAGTCGCGGTAGATAGTTCAGGGCAGAGGCGTCCTACCCATAGATAATACACTATAAACCAGGCACCTACCGTTCGACGTAGGCATTCTTGTTTTCCTTCTCGATGGCACAGAATAAATGCTTAATTATATTAGCATTTGTCACATCCATAGTGTTCCTTGAACATTGGACAATTTTCGTTAAATACTTCAAACACTTGTCTTAAACTGATGGTCATCGTGGTAAACGTGTTTATTTTTACATTATATGACCAAGGAACTTAAGTATAAATATCTTAGTTAACACAGATTGAATTTTTGGGAATCACATGACTACGTTTTGGTGAAAATTATTGGATTGTTGGTTCTTTGACTAGACTGAAGATTCCTTGACGTAATTAGTTGCGCCAAGAGATTCTCAATATTTATATCAGTGCCCAGCAAGTTCACGAGTGGGTTATCTTCACCGATTACTGGTCTATTATTACTTGCAGCTAGTAATAAGTTGATGTTGTCCTTTCCATTCCCTGATTAACACCACCTGACTCAGTCCCAACAATCGGCAAGCTTCTTGATTGTTGCGATTGAGTAATAGTAACGAGCACAGTGTTAATTCGTTGGATTTTTACATCTAATTGTTCCATTTTCTTACTAAGGTCCTCATGGGCACATAACATTTTCTCTACCTTATTCTTGTTGAATAGATATTGAAATTCGTTCGTCTCAGAACTGGAGCACCTCTTTGGCGGCGGCTCTTCAGGATCCATTAATTTGGAGGGATCATTTATAGAGGTCCAGTTCCTCTTGTGGCATGTGGTGACTGACCCAGTTCCTTTGCTTGTACTTGGACCGGGGTCCATAAAATGGCTTCTTGGCCCTGTTGAACTTCCACCGACTATACCACTACTAGTGCTTGGTCCGTAGTAATCATATACACCTTGACTCGATGACGGGAACATTTCCAGTGGTGGTATACTTAAGTCATACTTCAACAGATTATCCATTATTTTGCCGTTAGAATGACCAGCGCCCAGATGCATAGGTCGAACTTCTGGTGGTGGAGGTGGTGGTAGTGGGGGTGGAGGCGGTAGTGGGAAATTAAAATTAGAAAGTGGGGGTGGGGGTTAAGAAATACGAGTGTTCAATTGATTACCTGTTTTCTGAACTGCTTTATCTGATGAAGGCATATGAGCCAAGGTATGTTTTGGTAAGAAACCTGGGCCTCTAAACAAAGTTATCACGCAACGCATTTTTCGTTTTCCTGGAAAACGAAAAGTCACAAAAACGAGGCAAAATTCGGCCTCGCCCCTTTAAAACGTAAATTCTCTACTCTATGGCTTTTCTGAACGTCAAATGAATTGCCAAACTTAGTACAAACGCACCTGATTTATAAAATAATAATTAAATTAAATGCAAAGCGCCCAAATAAATTTATATTTTGTTTTCAATAATAAGAAAATTCACGACGCGCTGTACACTGTTTGGTGTAGGTGCAAAAAAGGTAATGCCGGCAGCGAATCAAGAAGAACTGCTGTGGTACTCCGGTGTACATTAATTCTCGCCTGCACTACACTGTAACGGCAAAGGACTTTGAGAAGTATGTGTACCATAAAGCCAAGTACATTATGAGAGTACTGCTGCTGGAGTCGCGTCGCAGAGTCACTCTTAAAGGTGTTTGTGGTGACTGTATTCAGTAGTACAGAAGTACCGACGTGCTTATTGCATCTTATTATGAACGAGAACTTTTGACCAAAGCGTATTGTGTTGTATTGTCGATTCCGAGAACAAATACTACCTGACCGTTGGTATAATTATTATGTGCAATGTGAAGTAGTTATTTTTATAATTATGTACGGTCGTTTATAAGACATTTATCTATGGGAAATTATAATCTTTGATAATAAAGAAAATATGTCTTTATTGATACCAAAATATGCCTTTCCTTATATCTTAAAAATATTCAAGCAGTTACCGAAACACAAAACTTAAAAGAAGTAATATTATCTGTAGATATTATTATTAGTAAGGTAATCATATTTTTTAATAATCAGCTGTGCCCGCGACGTACGCATAAGGCACAGAATAAGTAATAGTATTAACAAGAGGGCGTAATAATTGTTATAAACACATCCAAACAAACTGTATGACACAAGTAATCGTTTTATTGACAAAAAATCATTACATATTTAGTTTCGTCAGAAATACAAGATTCTTTTTCTTTGGCTCGGCACCTTTCTTTTCACGATATAATGTTATTATTTTAGGGTTCCGTACCGCAAAAGGTAAAAACAGAACCCTTATATTTTTACTATTCATGCTATGAAATCGTTGTTTTTAACCATGGCTTTTTTTCTGACATTCCTGCCTTCAACTGACTTTATTTCTTCTTCGTTTCGTATATCATCATCCCATAAAATAAATCTTGGGTCATTCAATTCTCGCCGCTGCGACTTGCAACTATTGATGTAAATAGGTATCCAAGGGTGCCCCCAGAAGTAGTTAAACCTGACATTTCTGAATCTTTAACACTTTCGAATTCTTTAATAATATTATTAAATTGAGTATTTTGATTCCCATTAATATTCTTGTATGTCTTGTTTGTTTGTTGTTATCAAAGAAAATATAATGCTTGTCATCTGGTTTATAAGTATTTATTTCTATTTATCCACAGACCTAATATGTAGTAGAACACTAGCGTTTATTTATCTAAACTTGTCATGACAATATTATTGTCACACTCTAACCACAGAATCTATAATGTACCTACTCTGTGCACAGAATATACACTGAAACAACCAAAAAGGTTGTATGTACCTATATTTTTCCGTTATGTTTAATTAAAATCTTTTGTAAGTGATTACTGTAATATTAAATACGTTTATAGGTTGAGATGATGATATGAATAAAATTTTAAGTTACGGTCTGCGGGTAGAAAAAGATACATTCACTTTTCGTAAATTTTTATTGTAACAAAATAAAAATTTGCAAACAATGTTAAACAACAGTATCGTAAAATGAAACGTTGTGTTTTCTTTTGCCTTATGCCAAAATACACCTTTGACATGCGTTAACGCTTTGCTTTTATCTAAGGAAATCAAAGCGGTTGTCGAGACCATAGACCATAGATTATACACTATACGGAGGGCCATAGACCTAGGATCCGCGATACTAAATCTATGGTCGAGACTCTGCAGAAAGAGAAGTAGTGATGACGCCATTTGCACCTAATGTCGACTTTAACACTGTCGTCATATGACGACATATCCTAGTTTGTATCGAGCCATACACTTCACCAATCACACTACTCAAATACACATACGTCATACATACACTACACCAATCACACTACTCAAATACATTTACGTCATACATCATACTCATCCAATCACACATTACCACATACATTCTGCCACACATTCTCTTCTTGCACACCACCGACACACAAACCTAAAACTTGTCAAGATTATCTAAATATAATTCTTTAAGAAGATCCAAAAATCTTTCCTTTTGTTCATCACGAACAAAAAGTGGCGACCGTGACAGGACTCTTGCTACTTGTTCTAAAGAGTCCTTGCAGATCCACGTTGTTCGCGGAGGAAGGACACTAAAAGTTCATCGCCACGTTGGGCACCGTTGGGCACTTCTCCGGCTCAGCATCGCCTGCCTGCCTATCTAATTGTGAGCCCGTTTCTATTATTTCCTAGTTATTTCCACTCAATTTGTGCTAATAGTGTCGCTAAATTCTTCGAACGCTAACTATCGCCTAGATTCGATGCGAAAGGCCTATTTCTGTCTATTTCTTCGCATATTTCTACTTCTAATTCTGATTAGCGCTTAATCTAAGCTAAAATTATTGAATATAAGCTATTCAAGTGTACTTACAGCTAAAATATAGTGGCATCCATTTGTGGAAGTCATGTTTCATACTACATGACATTACACCATCACGCTAAGCTCACTTATTAGTACACTGCAAATCCATGTTTCACAAAATCACTGCGCTTATCGAATTTATTTAATTAGTTTACAGTTTTAAACATTTAAATTGTACTTTGTACACAAGTTCACCACGTTTTTAACCCTAAATATAAACTACTTCAGTATCTTTTCAAATCTTTTTTCTAAACGTATACAGTGCCTCGCTGCTAATTAATAACTGTTGTTTACAAAGTATTTTTCATAGTTCTATATCAATTCCAGTTACCGGTGCGCGGCAGAGGACCTTTTTTGACGTCATCCTTTGTCTAAGCGGCTACCTGCGTTCATCGCGGCCGGCCCGCTGCCAACCTAAGAAGAGGTCGAACACGAACTGGATTCTGATGAAAACAATGTTATGGCCACCTCTTCCTAATACTTCATTATGTATTTATATTCTCCATTTTGACTTTCCTGTGCTGATTTAGTGCACTGAACTGTTTTGTTTTAGTGTGTTGAGGGCCGTCGATGATATCTGCTGATCGCATTGGCTTCGACTAGAGATTTATCTTAGTCGCGGTAGATAGTTCAGGGCAGAGGCGTCCTACCCATAGATAATACACTATAAACCAGGCACCTACCGTTCGACGTAGGCATTCTTGTTTTCCTTCTCGATGGCACAGAATAAATGCTTAATTATATTAGCATTTGTCACATCCATAGTGTTCCTTGAACATTGGACAATTTTCGTTAAATAATTCAAACACTTGTCTTAAACTGATGGTCATCGTGGTAAACGTGTTTATTTTTACATTATATGACCAAGGAACTTAAGTATAAATATCTTAGTTAACACAGATTGAATTTTTGGGAATCACATGACTACGTTTTGGTGAAAATTATTGGATTGTTGGTTCTTTGACTAGACTGAAGATTCCTTGACGTAATTAGTTGCGCCAAGAGATTCTCAATATTTATATCAGTGCCCAGCAAGTTCACGAGTGGGTTATCTTCACCGATTACTGGTCTATTATTACTTGCAGCTAGTAATAAGTTGATGTTGTCCTTTCCATTCCCTGATTAACACCACCTGACTCAGTCCCAACAATCGGCAAGCTTCTTGATTGTTGCGATTGAGTAATAGTAACGAGCACAGTGTTAATTCGTTGGATTTTTACATCTAATTGTTCCATTTTCTTACTAAGGTCCTCATGGGCACATAACATTTTCTCTACCTTATTCTTGTTGAATAGATATTGAAATTCGTTCGTCTCAGAACTGGAGCACCTCTTTGGCGGCGGCTCTTCAGGATCCATTAATTTGGAGGGATCATTTATAGAGGTCCAGTTCCTCTTGTGGCATGTGGTGACTGACCCAGTTCCTTTGCTTGTACTTGGACCGGGGTCCATAAAATGGCTTCTTGGCCCTGTTGAACTTCCACCGACTATACCACTACTAGTGCTTGGTCCGTAGTAATCATATACACCTTGACTCGATGACGGGAACATTTCCAGTGGTGGTATACTTAAGTCATACTTCAACAGATTATCCATTATTTTGCCGTTAGAATGACCAGCGCCCAGATGCATAGGTCGAACTTCTGGTGGTGGAGGTGGTGGTAGTGGGGGTGGAGGCGGTAGTGGGAAATTAAAATTAGAAAGTGGGGGTGGGGGTTAAGAAATACGAGTGTTCAATTGATTACCTGTTTTCTGAACTGCTTTATCTGATGAAGGCATATGAGCCAAGGTATGTTTTGGTAAGAAACCTGGGCCTCTAAACAAAGTTATCACGCAACGCATTTTTCGTTTTCCTGGAAAACGAAAAGTCACAAAAACGAGGCAAAATTCGGCCTCGCCCCTTTAAAACGTAAATTCTCTACTCTATGGCTTTTCTGAACGTCAAATGAATTGCCAAACTTAGTACAAACGCACCTGATTTATAAAATAATAATTAAATTAAATGCAACGCGCCCAAATAAATTTATATTTTGTTTTCAATAATAAGAAAATTCACGACGCGCTGTACACTGTTTGGTGTAGGTGCAAAAAAGGTAATGCCGGCAGCGAATCAAGAAGAACTGCTGTGGTACTCCGGTGTACATTAATTCTCGCCTGCACTACACTGTAACGGCAAAGGACTTTGAGAAGTATGTGTACCATAAAGCCAATTACATTATGAGAGTACTGCTGCTGGAGTCGCGTCGCAGAGTCACTCTTAAAGGTGTTTGTGGTGACTGTATTCAGTAGTACAGAAGTACCGACGTGCTTATTGCATCTTATTATGAACGAGAACTTTTGACCAAAGCGTATTGTGTTGTATTGTCGATTCCGAGAACAAATACTACCTGACCGTTGGTATAATTATTATGTGCAATGTGGTTATTTTTATAATTATGTACGGTCGTTTATAAGACATTTATCTATGGGAAATTATAATCTTTGATAATAAAGAAAATATGTCTTTATTGATACCAAAATATGCCTTTCCTTATATCTTAAAAATATTCAAGCAGTTACCGAAACACAAAACTTAAAAGAAGTAATATTATCTGTAGATATTATTATTAGTAAGGTAATCATATTTTTTAATAATCAGCTGTGCCCGCGACGTACGCATAAGGCACAGAATAAGTAATAGTATTAACAAGAGGGCGTAATAATTGTTATAAACACATCCAAACAAACTGTATGACACAAGTAATCGTTTTATTGACAAAAAATCATTACATATTTAGTTTCGTCAGAAATACAAGATTCTTTTTCTTTGGCTCGGCACCTTTCTTTTCACGATATAATGTTATTATTTTAGGGTTCCGTACCGCAAAAGGTAAAAACAGAACCCTTATATTTTTACTATTCATGCTATGAAATCGTTGTTTTTAACCATGGCTTTTTTTCTGACATTCCTGCCTTCAACTGACTTTATTTCTTCTTCGTTTCGTATATCATCATCCCATAAAATAAATCTTGGGTCATTCAATTCTCGCCGCTGCGACTTGCAACTATTGATGTAAATAGGTATCCAAGGGTGCCCCCAGAAGTAGTTAAACCTGACATTTCTGAATCTTTAACACTTTCGAATTCTTTAATAATATTATTAAATTGAGTATTTTGATTCCCATTAATATTCTTGTATGTCTTGTTTGTTTGTTGTTATCAAAGAAAATATAATGCTTGTCATCTGGTTTATAAGTATTTATTTCTATTTATCCACAGACCTAATATGTAGTAGAACACTAGCGTTTATTTATCTAAACTTGTCATGACAATATTATTGTCACACTCTAACCACAGAATCTATAATGTACCTACTCTGTGCACAGAATATACACTGAAACAACCAAAAAGGTTGTATGTACCTATATTTTTCCGTTATGTTTAATTAAAATCTTTTGTAAGTGATTACTGTAATATTAAATACGTTTATAGGTTGAGATGATGATATGAATAAAATTTTAAGTTACGGTCTGCGGGTAGAAAAAGATACATTCACTTTTCGTAAATTTTTATTGTAACAAAATAAAAATTTGCAAACAATGTTAAACAACAGTATCGTAAAATGAAACGTTGTGTTTTCTTTTGCCTTATGCCAAAATACACCTTTGACATGCGTTAACGCTTTGCTTTTATCTAAGGAAATCAAAGCGGTTGTCGAGACCATAGACCATAGATTATACACTATACGGAGGGCCATAGACCTAGGATCCGCGATACTAAATCTATGGTCGAGACTCTGCAGAAAGAGAAGTAGTGATGACGCCATTTGCACCTAATGTCGACTTTAACACTGTCGTCATATGACGACATATCCTAGTTTGTATCGAGCCATACACTTCACCAATCACACTACTCAAATACACATACGTCATACATACACTACACCAATCACACTACTCAAATACATTTACGTCATACATCATACTCATCCAATCACACATTACCACATACATTCTGCCACACATTCTCTTCTTGCACACCACCGACACACAAACCTAAAACTTGTCAAGATTATCTAAATATAATTCTTTAAGAAGATCCAAAAATCTTTCCTTTTGTTCATCACGAACAAAAAGTGGCGACCGTGACAGGACTCTTGCTACTTGTTCTAAAGAGTCCTTGCAGATCCACGTTGTTCGCGGAGGAAGGACACTAAAAGTTCATCGCCACGTTGGGCACCGTTGGGCACTTCTCCGGCTCAGCATCGCCTGCCTGCCTATCTAATTGTGAGCCCGTTTCTATTATTTCCTAGTTATTTCCACTCAATTTGTGCTAATAGTGTCGCTAAATTCTTCGAACGCTAACTATCGCCTAGATTCGATGCGAAAGGCCTATTTCTGTCTATTTCTTCGCATATTTCTACTTCTAATTCTGATTAGCGCTTAATCTAAGCTAAAATTATTGAATATAAGCTATTCAAGTGTACTTACAGCTAAAATATAGTGGCATCCATTTGTGGAAGTCATGTTTCATACTACATGACATTACACCATCACGCTAAGCTCACTTATTAGTACACTGCAAATCCATTTTTCACAAAATCACTGCGCTTATCGAATTTATTTAATTAGTTTACAGTTTTAAACATTTAAATTGTACTTTGTACACAAGTTCACCACGTTTTTAACCCTAAATATAAACTACTTCAGTATCTTTTCAAATCTTTTTTCTAAACGTATACAGTGCCTCGCTGCTAATTAATAACTGTTGTTTACAAAGTATTTAGCATAGTTCTATATCAATTCCAGTTACCGGTGCGCGGCAGAGGACCTTTTTTGACGTCATCCTTTGTCTAAGCGGCTACCTGCGTTCATCGCGGCCGGCCCGCTGCCCGTGCGTCGATCAGCTGATACAGCCGGTTATCGCGCCAGCTGTTTATCGAGATAACAACAGGCGAGGAGCGTACCGTATTGTTTATTAATTTATTTCTTTTCTTTAATTAACTAATTTAAACGTACTAGACTAGATATTTTCATCCAATGGCGTCTAATGACGAACAAGTTAAACTTCTAAGGGACCTATGTGCTAAACGTAGCAATATTAATGGTCGTTTAACAAGATTTAAAAATTATTTAGATGATTTACAAGGCCAAGACAGTTTGTCAAGTTTAGAGATACAAAAAATTGAGTTGATATTATCTAGATCTCAGGATTTATTCAAAGAGTTCGACGAGTTGCAGGCACAAATCGAGTCGTTACATATTCCCTCCATAGAATCCGAGTTAGCTTTATGTGCAGCTATCGAACAGGATTTTGATCATTATATTGCCCTAGCCAAAACTATATTAGCAAATCATTCGCTACCTACTCTCAACGAGTCTAATTATTCTAATGCAACTGACCACACTTCATGCTGTGGTGATGCTCAGGGTTTTATGGGATTTAAATTGCCTGTAATTAAAATATCGAATTTTAATGGTACATACTACAAATGGCTCGAGTTCAAGGAAACTTTTAATTTATTAATTCACAGTAATAATAAAATAAAAAATATTTACAAATTTCACTATCTTAATTCATACTTAGAGGGGGAAGCTGCTCGCGTTATTAGTAATTTAGAAGTTACAGATAAAAACTACCTTCAAGCCTGGAAACTCTTGTGCGAACGCTATGATAACAAGCGTCAACTAATCAATAACCATCTTAAATCTTTATTTAATTTTGAAAGCGTTCGAGAAACCGATAAGTCCTTGCGTTATATTATAGATCACGTCACTAAAAACTTACGGGCTCTCGACACGCTTGGATTACCTACTGACAAGTGGGACGTCTTGATTATATACATGGTCACAGCAAAATTAGATAGTAGTACTATTTACAAATGGGAAGAATATAAAAGTAATTCTTCGTCAGAAATTCCTACACTTAATGATTTTTTTACATTTTTGAAAAGTCGAGCGGATGTATTACAGACTGTTAACCGTAGCAAACAAGACAAATTATCTAACTGTAGTGATAATAATAAGAACGCAGCCTCTAGTGGTCGTTCAAGCAAAGCTCAAACTAAAGCTTTTCTATCAACTTCAGGTAACGATTCCAAAGGTAAGTACCAATGCCTAGTCTGCAAAGAAAATCATCGCATATTTGAATGTGCTACGTTTAAATCTAAGTCACCTGAAGACAGACAGCTTACTGTGTCATCGCTAGGTTTGTGCGTCAATTGTTTGACACCCGGTCACAATGTTGACACGTCATGTTCACTGCCAGGGCACTGTCGTTCTTGTAAACAGCGACACAATACTTTAATACATGTCGCCCATAAACAAGAAAATACATCTAATCAGTCACCAATTGTTATGTCTGCTTTGGCTGGTTCATCTCAAGTTCTGCTGTGTACCGCTAGTATCCTAGTATCGAACCCAATAACTAATAAACCTATACAGATTTGCGCTTTACTAGATAGTGGGAGTCAGTGTTCTTTTATCACTGAGTCACTAAAGCAGCGGCTCAACCTATCTACACATCCATCTGATGTCAATATATATGCTATTGGTAATACCCTACTTAACCTAAATACAAAACGTTGTATGATACGCCTACAGTCTCGTGATTGCCTATTTAGTGTCACAATGTTTTGCCTAATACTACCTAAAATCTCGGATAACATTCCGTCATCAACCTTTGACATAAAAGGACTAAATTTATCTAACTTTAATTTAGCAGATCCTAACTTCTATGAATCATCCCCTATTGATATGCTTATCGGTAGCGATCTATTTTGGGAAGTGATAGGTTCCCAACAGCATTCCCTTAGTGATAAGGGCCCTATACTCCGTAGCTCTAAACTAGGATGGCTCGTAGGAGGTTCTGTATTAATTAAAGCTAAGCAACCAAATATACCTAAGTCTTCTATTCGTGCCTGCCATGCTCACATAAAGGAAAGTGAACTTCCTAGCCTAGAGTATCAGGTAGCCCAATTTTGGGAATTAGAAAGTTTTCCCCAAGCTATACCCTACAGTAAGGAAGAAAAGCTTTGTGAGAAGCATTTCCTTAGCACTACTACCCGTCTAGATAATGGTCGTTTTTGTGTAGGTCTACCTCTTCGTGATGATAAAGAGTGCTTAGGTGACTCGTATCAACTAGCTAAGAACAGATTTTTGAACCTAGAATCACGCTTTAAAAAACACCCTAATTTAAAACAAGCCTACACCGAATTTATTCACGAATATGCTGCTCTCGGACATCTATCTGAAGCTCCAATCCAGAGGCCTACCTATGGCTATTTTCTACCTCATCATCCAGTGTTACGAGAACAAAGTGAGTCGACTAAGTTGCGCGTCGTCTTTGATGCGTCGGCTCGCACTACATCCGGAATTTCTGTCAACGATCTACAAATGGTAGGGCCTACTATACAGGATTCTTTATTTAATATCTTGTTGAGATTTCGTCTCTATAAATATATAGTTTCAGGCGACGTAGAGAAGATGTTTCGTCAGGTGACAATGAGAGAGGCTGATCGCGATCTGCAGTTAATTCTGTGGCGTGACAATGAAAATGAGCCCCTCCGTACTCTACGTATGAATACAGTCACATATGGATTTTCGTCTGCTACTTTTCTTACAACTAGGTGCATTTGGCAACTAGGTGAAGAATGCACCGACCCTAAAATAAAATCTATAATTCAGAATGACATATATTGTGACGATATTCTTACAGGAAGTGACTCACCACAAGAGTTGCGCTATATCCAACGTTCTGTGTCCGATGAGCTAGCTAAAGGTTGTTTCAACCTTAGAAAATATAGGTCTAATCTGCCTGATCTATTCCCACATATATCAATAAATCTGAAGAAGATAACTTAATAATCAGCCATTCCTCTAGCACCTTAGGTATTGGTTGGTGTCCTACTTCAGATGAACTACATTTTCCTTTTCAATCCCTTACAGATCCAATTGCTACTAAAAGATCAATTCTTTCTTCAATCAGTAAAGTTTTTGATCCACTAGGACTATTGTCACTTTACGTTATAAAATTTAAAATCATTTTATAACAGCTATGGATCCTAAAATTAGGCTGGGACGAACCTGTACCTAATGACATCCACAAATGTTGGCAATCTTTTTCTAATAATATTAATAATTTTTCACAATTTAGAATACCTAGACCAATTTTAATTGATAACAATATCCTAATTGAAATGCACTGTTTTTGTGACGCTTCGCAGCAAGCTTATGGGACTTGCATTTATCTAAGGTCTATTGATACTTGACAAATGGATCAATTCAAGTACGTTTATTATGTGCTAAGGCACGAGTAGCGCCCATAAAGGCTACTACAATACCAAGGCTGGAGTTAAGCGCAGCTGTACTAGGTGCACAATTAAGCTCGGCTGTATCCAAGGCCCTACGGCGTTCTATCAATCGTCATGTATATTGGACCGATTCGCGCGTAGTGTTAGGTTGGATTTACACGCCCAATAAAACTAAAACTTTTGTGGCTAATCGCATTGCAGCTATTTGTGACCTTACAGAATCTAAACAATGGCGGTACGTGCCAACTACTTTGAATCCAGCAGATCTCGCTTCACGAGGTGTAGATTTAAAGGAAATGTCTGCTGAACAACCATCCTTATGGTGGCACGGGCCTCCTTTTCTTTCAGAACTAGAATCTTCGTGGCCTTCGATGACCACGCCTAATCTATCTGACCTACCTGAACTAAAAACGAACTCCGTTTTGGTGGCGGAGGTTGTGCCTTCAGCACCCTTAATTGCTTTCACCCAATTTTCTAAATTTTATAAGTATCAAAGAATATATGCCATAGTTTTAAGATTTATTTATAATTGCCGTAATCGAGATAAGCGAGTAACTGGAACTCTACGAGCTGAAGAACTTGAACGTTCCTCTAAGTTACTTGCCAAATTCGCTCAACAGGATTCCTTTCCTGATGAAATAGACCGTCTGAAAGCTAAGAAAAGCCTACCAGCAAAGGCGGCTATAGTTTCTCTTAATCCATTCATAGATTCAGAAGGACTACTTAGAGTCGGAGGTCGTATACCTCACTCAGGCTACTCTTACGACAAAAGACACCCCATTCTACTCAAGTCTGATCACCCACTAACTAACCTAATATTTCAAGCAGAGCATAACCGTCTCCTTCATGCTGGGCCCCAGCAGTTACTTGCGTCTCTTAGGGATCGATACTGGCCTATTGGGGGCAGGCAGCTAGCTAGAAAGGTGTATCGTAATTGCTTTACATGTCGAAGATTTGGGGGTCAAACGCTATCAAATATTATGGGTAACTTACCTAATGATCGTGTAGAGGCTAATTTTCCTTTTGCTACTGTTGCTACTGATTTCGCTGGACCATTCTTAATCACAGACCGGAAAGGTAGAGGATGCAAAATTACCAAGTGTTATTTACTTATTTTTATATGCTTTCGGTACAAGTGCGTCCACCTAGAAGCAGTGAGTGAACTATCTAAGGATGCTTTCATTCTAACTTTTAAGAGGTTTATTGCTCGCAGAGGTATTCCTAAATTAATTTACTGTGACAACGGACGCAATTTTGTTGCCTCTGCCAAAGAAATTTCGAATTTTTTACAGTCGGAACGCGATTCGATTTGTGGATTTGCAGCTCATCGCGGTATAGATTTTAAATTCTCTCCCGTACGCGTGTACGCGTGTACGCTCCTCACCATAACGGGCTGGCCGAAAGTGCAGTAAAGTCGGCAAAATATCACGCTAAGCGTGTCTTAGGCAATTCGCATTTAACGTTCGAAGAGCTAGCGTCGTTGTTTGCACAAATTGAGGCTATCCTCAACAGCCGACCTCTTTGTCCTCTCAGTCCGTCCCCAAACGACCTACAGCCTCTCACCCCGGCTCACTTTTTAATCGGCAGGCCACTTATGTCGCTACCATCGCCAGACTTCGTGGACTGCAATACCAACCGGCTCGACCGTTTCCAGCGTCTAGAGCAAGCTAGGCAACATTTCTGGCAACGCTGGGCCAAGGAATACATTGGCGAGCTGCAGCAGCGCTCAAAATGGCGCACTAAATGCAGAGACATAGCGCTTAATGATCTCGTCCTAATAAAGGAGGACAACCTACCACCGCTATGCTGGCGCTTGGGCCGCATAGCCAAATTGTTTCCTGGCAACGACGGCGTTCCTCGAGTCGCCGATATCTCCACATCACAGGGAACAATAAGGAGAGCCCTAAACAAAATTTGTCTCCTACCTTACACAAGTTAAAAGTTTGAAGCTTTTAACGGCCGGGAGGATGTCGACGCCATTTGCACCTAATGTTGACTTTAACACTGTCGTCATATGACGACATATCCTA
This sequence comes from Laspeyria flexula, assembly GCA_905147015.1. Classification (NCBI taxonomy): domain Eukaryota; kingdom Metazoa; phylum Arthropoda; class Insecta; order Lepidoptera; family Erebidae; genus Laspeyria; species Laspeyria flexula. Next base: position 3,132,102 of record LR989949.1, on the reverse strand, counting down.
GTTTGTATCGAGCCATACACTTCACCAATCACACTACTCAAATACACATACGTCATACATCATACTCATTCAATCACACATTACCACATACATTCTGCCACACATTCTCTTCTTGCACACCACCGACACTACACAAACCTAAAACTTGTCAAGATTATCTAAATATAATTCTTTAAGAAGATCCAAAAATCTTTCATTTTGTTCATCACGAACAAGTGACTATTTTAATTTTGATAAATATTGCATGTTTTATGATATTACAATATTTTGACTCTATTTAAGCATGATTTAAGCAAACATTTTCGCTGAATGATGCAATGAGCTGCGTTGGAAAATCTCTTTGAGCTCTTTGAATTTATACATTGCGATAACATTCGTGCAGACTTGTGTAGTCACACATCAACATGAGGTTTATCGCGACAACTACATGAACTATTGCAGACCATACTTATAACATACATTAGATTTTAAACGGAAAAAATTAGGAACATACAACCTTTTGGGATTTACAGTGTCGTTTAATATATTCTGTACACAGAGTATACATTTTACATTCTGTGGTCAGAGTGTGACAATAATAATTGTCATGACAACAAACAAATACAAAGAGATTACGTTTCAATCAAAATAAATATAAACGCAAATAAAAATACTCAATTTTATTATATAGAATTCGAGAGTATATTATGTAATAGATACAAAAAATAGAATGTCAAGTTTCACTATTTGTATGATCGCCTACTAGTATAATATAATTATATTTACATCTATAGTTTCAAGTCACAACGCAAACTGACGTGCGAGAATTACATGAACCAAGATTTATTTTACAATGCATGAGGATGCGAAATGAAGGAGAAATAAAAGTCAATATTGAAGGCAGGAATGCTAGGAAAAATGCCAAAATTAAATAAAGTATTCAGAACTATAATACTATTAGAAACAAATGTTTCGTAGCAATCAATGGTTTCAGCAGTGAAAATTAAGAAATCAAGAACCTAACAACTCAACATTATAACTTGTAAAGAGAGATATGTTCAGCCAAAGAGAGAATAATCTTTTGTATTTCTGACGAAAATAAATTAATACTTTTATGTTAGACTAGCTGACCCGGCGTACTTCGTACCGCCATAAATAAAAAAAATCGTTATAAAAAAAAAGCGCGCGGATCCTAGGTCTATGGTATACTACCTTGATACCTACTGCAATGTATTTACTTTTCTACGAAAAATATTTTATTTCGTATTTTACAATATCCATTTATTTTTATTAGTTTATGACTTTTTTTTTTTTTTTTTTCATATATCGTATAAATTTATTAAATAAAATATTTACACATAACTTAAAAACATACACAGCTAACCTATTAAAAGAAAAAAGAACCAGATACTCTATTTACAGGGAATTCCTATAAATAGAATATCTGATTAAGATCAGATTCCTGAGGAAACGTACCCAAAAGGCTAGCCACATTACCGCGTTGGATAGCAAGGCTAATGCGTTGCCCCAGGTAGAGGCCAGCCCTTGGATCATGTGATACCTCAGAAACACGCTTACAAATTTCACGATAAAATTTGTGAGCGTTTGGCCCCCAAGGTCCAAGAGTTTCAACCCCAAAAGGCTCAAAAATGTAAGTCTCACCAAGACTTTCATATTTACGCCTCTTGAGGCACTCTGCAGAATTGGCAGCAGAACCCGCTTTAATACCAGTCCGTGAAAGATGAGATGCCGCCAGTGTGTCAACGCAAGTAGCATCCCACACCAAGGGCTTACCCATCTTCCACGGAACGAGAGTCATGCCGTCGGGTCGCTTACCATCGCTACGCACTAGGCCGTTAGGCTCCAAAACGGACGGTATACGCGCACTGACAAGCGCCCGGCGAATGACATCGTTTAAACTGGCATGCCGCGAAATTCTACCAGCGCTTCTGAAACAAGACAGACCGTGGTGACCAAGCTGATCAACGACCTTACCACAAGAACAAAGGTGAGTAATAAAATTAAAGGCTCCCAAGCGGAGACTTACGGCAATGCGGAAAGAAATGTTGTCAACGAAAGTTCCAAGGGCAGGAGAAGGTATCGCTTTCAACCAAAGACCTGATTCCCATTCAGCCGCAGCCAAAAGACGAGCACGATCCGCAGAGTTGGTAGTCGTTTCAAGTAAATTATTACGCACCACTCTACAGAGCGACTCGTCCCACAGCCGCTGCGCTGAAAGATTTTGAGGGAGATCGTGAAAGATTAAAAAAAAAGTCACTAAAGTTTATGACTTTAGCGACCATAAATACATACAATGATAATTCACTGTCAAATGTCAAATTTTAGACCGAAAATAAATGGCGCGAATACATAAAAATGGCGCGCGGATCCTAGGTCTATGGTATTTGTATTCTGCTACTATACTACCTTGATACTGCAATATAATTATTTATTTACTTTTCTACAAAAAATATTTTATTTCATATTTTACTTTATTTGATAATTTTACTACACAATTGTCATAATATATTCTTTGAATTTACTGGTGAATAATTAGTAATATATTCAAGTAATGAGGTTGTATAGTAAGCAAAAAGAAAAAAGAGATCTTTGATTTCTTTTTAATACTGAATTGTCATTAGGGCTGACGTTGATAAATATAGTAATATACATACACAAAGTTGAAAGGATGAATGTTTGTTTGTATATTTGATACTTAATTTTAACCAAAAAGACACGGGATGGATGTTTACAAAGATAAGTAATATTCTAACCAATCACGTAATATTGGTTATGTTTAATCTGAAGTAATTATCTGTGCTTAGAAAATATTGGCCGAAATTTCCCCTCTAAAAGTGAAAAGTTGCTGTGGTCACAGAAACAAAATAACAGGTAAGCGAAGTCACGGGTGACATACAGTATTATTATAAGATTTTTGGGATTATATAAATTTCATTTAATATCGTAATAACTTTTAAACTATTTGTCGAAATAACTTAGTGTAAACGACAAAAATTATCTACATTAAATGACAAAAGTGATAAAGGTATTTACATTCCTAGGAATTAGTTTAATACCATGAATTTTTTCACTTTAAATGCAGTATCCGATTTAAATGTATTTCTTGCTCACTATTCTCTCTATATCGACTTCCACATAAAAGATAGGCATATGCTGTCGCGGACTTTTTTTTATAACTATTTAAGAGTAACAATTCCTCCATACATTGTCCTTATCTAAAACTAACGGTTTACGTAGAGAAATCAGAAATAGCTATAAGATGGCAGATTTTTCTCCGACTTACTTTACATTTGTTCTCATGGTTTAGCCAATTTACGCGATATCTAGATAAAATATAGCCTAATAAGGTAAATTATTGCAACGTTTCTTTGAAATCTATTCAGTGGTTTTTTCGTTTACTGGTAACAAACATCCAAACATCCAAACATCTAAACATCCAAACATTCTTACAAACTTTCGCATTTATAATATTAGTAGTTTACGCGATATCTAGATAAAATATAGCCTATATGTTATTCTGATGTATAAGGTAAATTATTGCAACGTTTCATTGAAATCTATTCAGTGGTTTTTTCGTTTACTGGTAACAAACATCCAAACATCCAAACATCCAAACATCTAAACATCCAAACATTCTTACAAACTTTCGCATTTATAATATTAGTAGGATAATAAAACGATTACTTGGTGTGATACAGTATGTTTTAATATTGTGTTTAATTTAGCTAACAGTAAAGTTAATAACAAATAATACGCTTATCGTGTTCAACCAAAACAAACAGATCGGTCCGATTTGATAAAATGTTTTAGTATATATAATTGTAATTATAATCATCTGCCAACTATTACTTCTATTAGGTAAGTGTTCTGGTAACTTATTGATTATTTATTTTTATGTACCTAACTTAAATGTAAAAATAGGTAATGAACTAGTACATATGAGATTAGGGAAGGAAGGACATAATTATTTTGGTTTCAATAAATCTTTTCTTTATTCTCAGGATTACAATTTCTCATAAATAAATAATTATTAAAATAACGTACATACATAAAATAATAATTTATAAAACTTCTTCACATTGCACTTCAATGTGCCGTCAGGTGGTATTTATTCCCGGAAGCGATAGAACACAAAATGCTCGGGTCAAAAGTTCTCATCCATTATAAGATGCAAGAATTGAACTGTTTGTGGTGCCTGTACCGACGTACGGTACAAACACTGCGACGTGTCTCCAGAAGCTGCACCCAAATAATTGTACTTGGCTTTAAGGTACACATACTTCTCGGTGTCCTCTGGCATTGTGGTGTCGTGCAGGCCCGAAATCAATGTACACCGGAGTACTTGAAGCTGCTGCATTCAAAGTAAACTCAGCAACTGGAGAAGCCGTACCTACCGCAGCAGACCTTGTTGGTTAGCCGCAAGCGTTTCTTTCTTTCTACCATCACAAATCCATAAAGTTTTTCGGCGACACAGCTGGCGTAGGAACCAACGTGTCGAGACAGCAAGCACCTCGACGAGTGTTTACATTGTTACAGCGCACTGCCCGTTGTGAATTATCTTATAGTTATATTGTTTTAGATTAGTATATAACTATTACATAAAATAAGGCACGTATGTGCTGAGTTTGACAACTCATTTGACATCGGACTTCCAGGAAAAGCATAGAGAATTTACATTTCAAAGCAGTGAGGCAGAATAAAATTGACGTCTGCCTCGTTTTTGTAACATTGTCTACCAAGCGGCAAGCGTTAACGCCAAGTCGTTAACGCTTGTCGCCTAAATACTAAATATGTAATAATAATAATAATATGGGAGACCGTCAATGGTCTAACAGCAAAGTCTATTGTCTATGTTAGTTCTTTTTACTGGGACAACTTTTATAAAAATATCCGTAAGCGTATCTTCATAGCGCTTAAGTCCTTTTGTTGAGAAGAGCAATTACTCAAAAACTGTGCATTCGATTATGTTCAAAATAATTTTAGTTGTACTCGTATTATTAAGTAAGTATTTATTAAGTGTTATTTTTATGCAGATTTCTAGGTTTTAACGGTTTAGAAAATAGAGGGATACAATTTATGCTACTATGAGAGCCTTATATTATTATACATATAATCAAAACAGATGAGAGACGGACGGACGGACGGACGGACAGGACGAAACTATAAGGGTTCCGTTTTTGCCATTCTGGCTACGGAACCTTAAAAACGCTATGCTCCTAGACAAGAACAATGCAGACGGCGGCGAGGCGGTGCGGCGCGGGCAGCCATGGTCAGACTCTCTTTATTACCGCACCGTCGTTTGCTGCCACTGCTTACAGGCATGTGCCCAACCTAGTTCTCAAACATGGCATTACCACGATGTACTGGGATCGATCTGTCATCACAGATCTTAAAAATGTTATTAATTATATCAAAAGGTTACCTTCCGTTTTTAAAACCATTTTTATATCGAATATTTAAATGAAATCTATCGGCAAGCGTTAAGTTTAGAAAGATTCAAAGTTCAATGAGACACCGCCACTTACACTTTAAAGCGGCAAATGGTGAAAATCAAGGCACAACAACATATTGACAGTGGGCAGATGGGCGATATCAAAGCGTTAGCACATAATATGTCAAAAGTCTACATTTCATACAATTTTTAGTTTGAGGCAACAGAAAACGAAGCGTTGCGTTTTTTTTAACATTGTCTACCACATTTCGTTTCCTTAAACTGCACTGTTTTGTCTTTTCTCTCATAGACGTCAATCCCATACAATTTTATTGTTTCCTTCGGCGTTAACGAAAAATGCGTGTAACATTGTCTAGAGGCACAGTTGTCCACAATAATAAATGTAATGTGAGTACATCTTATTTTCTTTTTTCAGATTAATTTTATTAGCAGCTAAGACTTATATGTATATATAGTAAAATCTTTTTATACGGTCCGTTAATAGAAAGTGGCCGTAGGCATCATGCCTACGGCCACTTTCTATTCAAACAGTTCTTCGGAGCAAAACCCATTATACAGGCGGTAGAACAGACATACTTACTTTATGGCTCGATACCTGGAAGTATAGGAGAATTCTCACAGCGCCGAACTGAATCAAAAGGTCCAAATTGGTATCCAAGTGCTCCCGGGAGCCCACAGATGAAAAAGGCTATGAAACATACAATCTTTCAAAAACCGCAATAATTATAATAAGCCCCCTCTGGGGCAGTCGTTATCTTCTCTTAAGATTAACGCAAACTTGGAGGGCAGATCAGGGCTTTTCAAATACTTGCCATATAAACAAAAAAATGGGGTCGGCTGAGTGCTTCACCAATAAGTTTAAATGAAGAGCCCACAAACCGCAGGGCAGCTAGTAGCGAGCTGAATGTGAGTGGCGACACTGCGTTCCTGAATACCCCTGAGAGTCGGTCTAGGCCTCGTCTCCAGCACGTCTTTGTTGACTGAATGGAGTGAGCGACCACAGGACTCTCAACTCTGGCTTGCCTTAACCAGCTGACCAGAGGGGTCGCCAGAGCTTTATGCTCGGGGGTGGAAGTGTCATTTTTCAATGGCATTATTACGAGGAAAACCGCTCCGGGTCTCCACTTAAGACCTGCGATGGCGAAATCGTCGCCGCACCGCTCGACACCCCTAGCAGCGCACTTCGGTGTTGCCCTGAGACCCGTGGACTTCGGCCCATGTCGGTTGTGTAAGGGGCCCATCTAGTGTAAGGCGTGTCACCGTCTGCCCAAATCCTCATTTAACATCATATATTCACCGCTGGAGGAGGCAAGCAGGCGACGTTGTTCCAGTATGCCAAATATCACCATTCCACCGAACACCCAAACCCATAACGCAACTTTATAACTCCATAATATCATACAATACCTCTACCTACCCGTGAAAAATCATAGCTGTACTACAATAGTGCAGCTGTGATATAGCAACGGTAAGTATCTTATCCCATTCTAAATTAAAATTCTTTAAGGGCCTCTGCGTGTTGGACCTGTACGGCGTACGGTACCCCGTACGCCCTCCTCGGGTGTGCACCGACGTCACTGTAGGCTAATATTATTTATAACACATTTGCTCCTAAAGGCTCCTATTTCACCAATTTCAATATCGTAATTGCAATTTCAAAATCATTGCGTACTTGTGCGTTATTGTAATGTAAAATGCACAAGTACGTAATAATAATAATATATAATAATAATATTTTACCACATTCACACAGCGCCATCTAGTCCCAAATTAAGCAATTATACCTATTTGCTTGTGTTATGGGTACTAAACAACTGATATATTAATTAAATACATTTTTTATTTATAAATATGTACATACATATTATAGATAAATTACATCCAGACACAGAACAAACCTTTATGCTCATCACACAAAGATTTGTCCTGGATGGGGATCGAACCCACGACCTCTGGCGTAGCAGTCAGGGTCACTAACCACTAGACCAACAGACCAGTCGTAATCAAGGAACTTATATCTCCTAACTGGAATGCTTACGGTACGATATTAGAAAAATTAAAAGCTACTCTGTGACTTAGGCACGAAATAAGGTTGAAATTAGTTCGTTACAATAATGAGAGGAAAAAATTCCTATGAGAGCGAGATATGGATGGAATCTGTACATTTCTCGCAAATGACAGTAATTATAAAAAGCGGGACAATGATATGCAGTAGAGAGTGACAATATCCCTAGATTTTTTCGAAACGCTTTTGAGGTGTAGGTAAGCATTCCAGCTAGTTAGAGATATAAGTTCCTTGGTCGTAATGAGATACATTATCTTTACGTTATTACGTACGATTTTTTATTATATTTTAGCACAGAGTTTTTATGTCAGAAAAGTGGAAAAACTTTTTATGAATAAAGTTAACTTTTTAACTAAAACCTTTAAATTCTTAGTAATATAACATGTTCTAATATGATTTTGTTTATATAAATCTGTTTATGCTCTTCTTAATGTATAGATGTTATTTGTGTAGACGATTTTTTCCATAAGTATAATTTTATTAATTATTCATATCCGTATGGATTGAGGAATCAATTCAAATTTTTAAAAGGAAACTCGCCCCCTTATTTCTTAGGGAAGTAAATAATAATTTTGTAGGCCAAATTCTGAAGTTTGTAGAAAAATATATTCAAAGTTATATCAATATGAATATGGCTCCTCAATCTAAACATCTGAATTGAGAAGCCACCTGAAACACGGTAAGTATTTAATGTATATTTTTCAAAACGTTATATCTTTTAGTAGCAATTGTGTATACCTAGTGTCTACTAAAAATCTGAGTCCAGTACTGTTTATATACAAGAATATACAATACTTTTAATGTAGTTCCTCGATCTATACACAAGAGCGTAAATTGCCATAAAAGTAATTGGTCAATTTATATTCCACTCTAAAGACATTTAACGAACACACTTACCTACCTAGTACTTTATTGTATTTAGATTTTTATTAGACACTAACTATACACAATTGCTACTTAATTATACAAAATTTTGAAAAATATACATTAAATACTTTTCGTGTTTCAGATGGCTCCTCAATTCAAATGTTTAGACTGAGAATTTACTTCTCTACGAAATAAGGGCGCGAGTTTCCTTTTAAAATCTGAAGTAGCTCCTCAATCCATATGAACATAATTATTCATGTCTGGAATTATGTGTATGTTTGTGTTAATCTTATGAGGATATAACGACTGCACCAGAGGGGGTATTATTATTATTTAATAATAAAGCTGGTGATGAGTTGTTTTCAAAAATTCTATACAATATATGTTTTGACATAGTTCCAAGGAACTTATATATCTTAACTAAGATATATAAGTTTCTTGCATAGTGCTTAATCGATATCTAAATAAAATAAAATATAAGTAATTAAATATTAGTAGCGTCTGCTACAACTAGTAGGTGCACTATTGTTTATGTATGACGGTGTTCGAACCAAAACAATGTACATGTATGAGAATAAACGTATCTAAATCAACACCTCTTTATACTTCCTGCAATCCTTATGGTACCCTTCCGATCTCGGCAGCACGCAGCAGTGCAGCGGTATCATGACTATTCATGGATATTCCCCGAATCCCGGGATTTGCCTTATAAGTAGAAAAATAATAAAAAGCTATTTACGCCTTAGGGAGTAATGAAAGAACAGACTTCCTCTCCGACTGGTAAGTATAAGGACGGGTTTAAGGTAAGTATGGTTTGAAATCCACATCTCTTCTCCTCCATTCATAGGAAACAGCGTAGGCGGAGAGAAGCGGAATTGTATAAAATATCGGGAAAACAGGCTAGATTAGACTAGCGCTGAGAGAGGAGCGGCGCGGAGCGGAGAGGGTCGGGACGGGGCAGTGCGGAGTGGGGCAGCTCACGCGGATATTTATTCATTTTAGTTAGCGTCTTGACGTCATCAACAAAGCAAAGGAAAAGCAGCTCCGCTCTAACCAGCTCCGCTCCGCTCCACCCCGCTCCGTTTCAGTGGAAACACCTACCTCTTTTCACAGCTCAGCCCCGCTCCACTCCGCCTCAGTGGAACCGCACCCTTAAGGTATAATAAATAAGTAGAAGCTTGATTCATCAAATCACATATTTTTTTATGTAACAATTTCTTATATTTATCACTTACGTTGGTAACAAAACTGTGCTTTTATCCAATAAAGAAACGGAGAAATTAAAATATACTGTTGATCATATTTTGATTTTTAACGAGGAATAAATAATTCTTGTATAAATATAAGAAATTGTTACATAAAAATATATATGATTTAATGAATCAAGTTTCTATTTATTTATTATACTTACCTTAAACCCGTCCTTATACTTACCAATAGGAAAGGAAGTGTATTCTTTCATTACTCCCTTAGGCGTAAATAGCTTTTTATTATTTTTCTACTTATAAGGCAAATCCCCGGGATCCGGGGAATATCCATATTATTCACAATGCCAAATGTTAAAAGTACTATATATATTTACAATGCCAAATGTTAAAAGTACTAGTATTAATCTCAATTTAAACAATGAAACTCTCACCCTTGTTGACAAAACAGTTTTTTTGGGTATAACTTTAGATTGTAAACTTCAGTGGGGAGCCCATATATCGTGTCTCGCAGGTAAACTTAGCTCTGCGGCTTTTGCAGTCAGAAAAGTACGACAACTTACTGATGTGGAAACCGCGAGATTAGTTTATTTTAGTTATCTTCACAGCGTCATGTCCTATGGTATTTTGCTTTGGGGCAAGGCTGCTGATATTGAAACAATATTCATTCTTCAAAAACGAGCCATTCGCTCTATTTATAACTTAGGTTCACGAGTTTCCCTGAGAGAACGATTCAAAGAAATAGGTATTCTGACAACTGCGTCCCAATATTATATTTGCAAATATTATGCTTGTCAAACAAAATATTCATCTATATACCAAGAATAGTGATATTCATGGTGTTAACACTAGAAGTAAACATAAGTTAGGAGGCACATATCATCGTTTACATAAAGTTCATAATACTTTTGAGGGACTCGGTGTACAATTTTTTAACAAAATTCCCGAAGACATTATGAATTTACCCTTACTTAATTTCAAAACCGTTATTAAAGATCATCTTATTCGTAAGGGTTATTATACAATTAATGAGTTTTTAGATGATAAAATGTCTTGGGAATAATGTTATCTTTGATTTGATTTATCTTGTTTGTGTAGAATTACACTTGTGACATGGGGGCACGTTGTGAATATTTATGTCAGTTTTCTCTTGCATTTCCTTTATTTTTTTTGTATCATTTTTTTTTTAAGTTATGTTTTTACAAAATTAAAACCATATTTATTCACAGACTGTCCCTAATGGCTGCATAGCAATGTGTAAAATGATGCAACCACAGAGCCTTACTTTTTACTTTCTCTTAATATTTAGTTTGTAAACATTCATTATAATTCGCTCTGCTCTGCTGCATCACTTTACACGCTACCCAAATTGTAAACTACAAAAGATTATAACTATCCATTTTTTTTAAAAAGAGTGGCGTGAGTTTCTTGCCAGTTCTTCTCATAGCTCCACCCCGTCAGCGAACTGGTCGTAGGCAAATTTGCTGACACAACATTTTGGATAACCTGTTACATTCTTGTGACTTTCATAAGTGTTACCTTGTAACCTAGATGAATAAACGAGATTTCATTTAATTTCATTTCATTCTAACATATGGCAAGTACATAAAATAGCTCTACCTACTCCGATCTCTGGTAATGTCCAATACGATATGAGAAACCCCCGTACTATAACTGTGAAGGAGGCAAATGAAACTAATTAAGTGCCATTGACCACCGTGGTGGTAAACGCCACCGTAGTTAGTGCCACCCCGGGGGCAAGCCTAAAGGGGCAAATGGGAATAAAGGATCAAAACTAGGACACCTAGCGAAGATCTGTTTTCCTCCAGAATTCGCTAATAGGTCCGAATTAGTCATTATCAGATTTGGCCGGGTCTTAGTTTAAAAGAGATATGTAGTTAAATTTTTAAGGTATATTCTAGGAGCGTTATAAATAATTTGGCAGACTCCTTGATCTAGCTCCTTGCACATCCTTGTTTTTGTTATAAATGTGGTCAAACTGGGGAGACTCTCCGGCCAACTAAAAACTCTTATAACTGAACCATTAATATAATAACCAAGCCACACCGATGGTGGCTAAGCCAATGTTAGCCACACCGATCGTGGCCAAACCAGTGCCAACCACACAAATAAATTTTATAACGCTTAGGAAGCTAAAATTGCATTATAAGTAGTGAATATTATAAGAGCTAATAGGTATTTTATAATGCACATGGTCTCGTGTACATTAAATTTCTCGTTTGGTCTGGTCAACCTGACATACACTACTACACTAGGGTTAAAATACAAATAAAACTCACAAATACATTGAAAAGGAGTTTATTTATCAAATGTTACTACAGTTGGCAAGGTTATAATGACAAAAAAGTAATTTGTACCCGTAAGTTGTCCAGTCCGGTGAGATTGTTACCTCTGAAGAAAATATACTTTGCTTTAGCGATTATAAATAAATCAATAGAGATACGTAGAAGAACGATGACGTGAAATAACCTTGATCCTGACATTAAAGACATTATACTGACCTTAAAGAGTAGGTAGTGAGATGTTGAGAAAAGTTCAGTATAACCTCAATAACTAAGGCATTCAAGATTTGTTTGTTAAACTATGTTCAAGTAAATTTCAGTCTATAAGACACCTTTACCCCGGAAGAACGAAGAAATAAATTCAACGAAATAGGGGCTGGCAGAGGGAATGTTACACCGACATATACCTAATCCTAAATACACATAAGTAGGTACTTTAATATCTAAAACTTACAACTAGAAATGTTAAGTAGAAGATCTCAATGATTGAGACAATATTCTAAGAGTAGTTATGAGTTATATTAATCGTATACTAGAATGATCAGAGGTGGGCGAGAGCCGCGGGCGTTACCGAGAAAGTCGTGGCTGGGAAAGTATCGGCCCTGATGCTTCCTGATGGACACACAGATTACATTTCCATTAAACCCACTTGCTTGGAATTTTTTGGGCCACAGCACACACACTGCTTTTAGTCGCTTTTTAGAAGCTAATTGCAACTAAGTTTTAGAGATAATACGCGCGATTAATTTATCGCCAAAACATAATGCAGTCGCAAAATCAGCGATGCTAAAAGTAGCGTTATGACCCTAATACCAGGAGTAGGACATAGTCTAGATCATTTCGAGAAGTTCTTTGTGCATCAGAGCTTACAGTTTTGTATGATAGAACACTTATTATATTATCTAAGAGATGTAAAACACCGATTACGAGATAAACTTTCTCAGAAGCCCTCACAAATTTCGTGCGATTTAAGATATAGTTGCAATTATTTATTCGAGTTTTTTTTTACAGATCTATAGCATAATCATAGCGGTGTCAGTTCTCATCAGATTAGCTCACTGTTAACCACATCGAATTATAAAAGAAGGTACTTTTCGAAGAATAACTATCAGTGTTGTTGTCGAATCGAAGACTTTAGATTTAAGCGAAATATTTCGTGATTTAAGAGTGTGGCCACCCTTGTCTGAAGGGGTGGTATAGGATGTGCAATATTATTTGAAGAAATAATGCGCCCAACAATGAACTATCCGCTCGCTAGATTATACTACATTTTAGCAGTTGAAGTTAATTTATTTAATAAAATTTAAAATAAAGCAGCGGGAAGTGTATACGACTGCTGTGCAAGAGGTCCCGGGTTCGATTCCCGGGTCGGCTGAAAATGGTATTGGGTTTTTCTATCATGAAATTCCAGTATTAAGATTTTCCCGGCGTTTGGTAAACAAATGTTCCCGGTTGATGACAATAAACTCGCTCCCTTTTTCATAGGACCAAACATAGCTGGCGAAATATGGGTGTGAAACACTTGCCTACCCTACGGGGAAAAAAGCGTGATGCTATGCTATGTTATGTTTATTAATTAATTGTCTGTTAAGAGGGTTCATAGAGAGGAATGGCAACGTACAAATTTAATTTCGTAATTCTTGGTTTTAGATTTTTATTATTTAATGGGAGCTTTTTCTTTTGAAATGTTTTACATACACTTTTTAGAATACGGTAGAGAAATGTGTGTAAAAGGTACGAAACCATTGCGTTTACGGAGTGTTATTTGCATAGTAAACACTAGCTGCAACTAACAACAGCTAGCAGTTTTAGTTGCTGTTGCCTTATTCCTTTCTAGAAGTCGCGCGACGGTTCGTCTGTCGCGTCGTTCTTTGTTTGGCCACTGCTTATCTCTTACTGGACATAGCGTGATGTTATATAGCCTTCTTCAAGAATTGGCTATCGTAATTCCCGAGATTAGTTAGTTCTATAATATTTGTATAGATTTGTTTAGAAACTTAGAGAAGTTTAATATCATCGCACGAAATTTGTGTCAAGGCTCCACATCTAATAAACACTTATTAATCCTAAAACTACGTTTTGCGACAGCAAAATACTGAGCAAGCAGAAAATTATTAAAATACACACCTTATCTAAACTTACTATATACTTTGAACTTAAACATGTTGTAAGTACAAAAATTCAATGATTTGATTCATGTTGTGAACTAATTAATTTTCATGCAAATTATATAAAAAGTAAGTAAGTAAGTACGTTGTTTGTTAAATTATAAAGTGTGCTTACAAAATATTCATAAAAATAAAGTTATTACAAAAAAGCCGAGGTGTACCCGTCCCAAAGTACAGTAGGTATTTAACTATTGAACTTATAGGTACAATAGGCCTGCTATTGACGAAGTGGACTATACTACTCGATGCTGGTCTCTCAAATAATTGAAGGAAATAACAACGCCAGAATTAGTTAAATTATAGTAATGCAGTTCAGAGGTTCGGCTGTTTAGTGTAGCATTAGGCTCAAATGCCGACACAACCTCTAAGCTATGCCTGACCTCGCAATACTCTCTCGAAACCTGCAACATGTGTGATTGGAAGTTGCAGGAGCTAGAAAGTAGTTCGGACTATCGGCTTTTATGTCCCATCCAAAGCTAAATTACTATTGAACGTAGTACCAAAAACTGTCCGGTTAGATTCGAAATCAATCAGCGTCTTACCAGATGGTATCCAAATCTTTTGGATAATATTTTTCATGTAAGACATTCAATAGAGAAAAATCTCCCTAATGATACTGTTCGATCGAGCCGCGAACTAGCCCACAGATTTGTTTAATGGGACCTAAGAACCGCATGGAAAGATCAATTTTACCGTAACAAGATAACCAACACGAATAATATAGTTTTAGCTAGTCTAATAAACGATATAATTGGTGTATCATATAGTGAACCAACAGATTCCTTTGGACAAATGAAGCGAGCCGGTATAACGCAGCGTCTGGGACAAATCGTTGAGACCGCATCTCACGACAACGTTGACCAAAGACGTGGTCGTGGGACACTGCGTCCTCGAGCTTGTCGCGCGACACCGCTTGCCTTCAGCGTGATGTTGCGCAACATGTCGGGCGACTGCACGCGCAGTTTCGTAGCGAACATAATGATACGTCACCACACGCCGTCTTCATAGTAACGAGTCGTGCGACATAATCAGTGACTGCCGTTTGCCCGGGGACAGGCATCTGACAATTTCGCACGAGGTCAAGGCACCACGTATGGCGGGCACAGCATTTATACGTAAGCGAATCCGTGTTAATTCATATTTGTTGCACATATCATATCGGTCATTAGGGTTCAGTAACGTAGCTCACTTGTGGGCGCCAGACAAACACGGTTGCCGGCTTAAATGGCTAATTGTAGAAAAACCATTAACTGCAATCAGACAAGTGGCTCACAAGTGGGGAACGTTGCTGTATTTAGGGGTTAAAGGAGGGTAGGGAAGCGAGTTTGGTCTTCACTTCCTCGGAGGCATCGTCGCACAGCAGCAAGGAGTGCGAGTAGCCCATCGTGACCTGAGTTATGCCGAGGCCGTCCATGCGAGACACTTCTTTAGGCCGCGCAGTCGACTTGTTGATTTCACCAGTGCCCTGGAAATGTAAAACAATAATAATGGAATCTGTTGTCGTTTCGGAGTTTACCTAAAAGAAACAAACAGACAGATGGATAAAATTTTTGAAAAGTGTGTTTTTGTTATAAGTGACGTGCATCCTTTCATATCATCATCATCTCAGCCTATTGCAGTCCACTATTCCTATTTACTAGTCCTTTCATATACCTACTCTAAAAACCTGTTATTTAGATATTACAAACAGACACTTCAATTTTATTTGTATAGAATAAGACTAGATGACGTATTCTTTGCATGGTGTATACTTATTGTTACTCAATCACAGGGTGAAGCAACTTACCAGTTCTCCATAGGTTGGCGAGACGCCCCATGCCACCAGCGAGTCGTCAGCGGCGAGTACAATAGATGTGTTACTGGTGCCTACAGTGCGGATATTCCAACCTGCGCATAAGGACATACAGTTAATCTGATGACATACATACAGACATACGGACATACAGTTAATATGACTGGCCTGTTGATCTAGTGGTTAGTGACCCTGACTGCTAAACCGGAGGTCGTGGGTTCGATCCCCACCCAGGACGAATCTTTGTGTGATGAGCATAACGGTTTGTTCTGTGTCTGGGTGTAATTTATCTATAATATGTATGAATTTACAAAAAAAAAAAAAGTATTTAAGTAGTATATCAGTTGTTTTGTACCCATAACACAAGCAAATATAATTGCTTAATTTGGGACTAGATGGCGCTGTGTAAATGTCGTAGAATATTATTATTAATCTGACGCATTTTTTATACTACGTCTGTGGCAAGCAGGCGTACGCCCGCCTGATTGCCTGGTTTATAGTGTATTTATCTATGCGCCTGATTGTAAGCTGTTAGGTTACGTGGGCGTTGGATGCCTGCAATACAAGAGACATCATAGGAGCGTTGTGAACCCTTCAACTATTAAATACTGAGTAGAAAATCCTTCTCGATACAAATTGGTGAGAGTGACAATACATGATCACATAAAGAATGTATTTATTAAGACAGTATATTCGAACACATTTGCTGGAACCCGGACGAAAAGTTTTGACTGGTCGTCCATGCAGGTGTCAAAATAGGTTAAGTTTTAATATCAATTATTATATAGTTAATTACTATAAATGTCAACTACTGAAATAAATAGTATTTAATTGTTGTCAACAAGTAACGGAAATCGAGATAGTAATGTCTTTTTATTATAAACTTTCATTAGAATTTCTGATTTATCATTTTAGAAATTCTATAATTATTGTATTGTTAATTCAACTACTGATATTTTAAATAATTTTAGAATAGAAGCATTATTTCCTCTTACTAAGTTTGTAATTAATTAATCAATCGTTTGACATAAGTCAGTACAATTTAAAGTATAAAAGCCAACCTCAGTGGGTGTTCGGACACTTCTTGTTTGGCTGCCGACGGGATCACATCAATTCAGAGTTAAGTACCTCTCTTGTCACTTTTTCTTTAAAATTGTAATAATATTATTTGTTAGGAATTGTTGAACATGTTCTAATAATTGTTGATAATATTATAAATTAATATCCATAATATCATAATTAATTACATTAAGTTTTAAGGTTGGTTGTTATATCTAAATAAAGTATTATGATATGTGTTTGTTAAGATGATAATTATTCATATTACTATGTAGCTGGATATTAAAATTCATAATATGATTTTGATAATTTCTGATATATTTATTTATGACCTACCTTGACCTATTGATTATATTATAACCTATTGTTAGGGGTATACAGTACCTCTTGTTTCATTATGTGTAATATGATGAACCTGTTGTATTAAAATAAACAGTACAATGTTCTTCGTGGTTTCCTTTTCATATCATCACTGATAAATTACTATAAATTTCATTTAGTTTACTCAAAGTAAATAAATAATACTTGATTATAATTATAATTATTATCCTATTTCTTGACACAGGCGACATGCACGTCCCTCCGTGCGACCCTAAGACCAAATTACTGACAACTTATCATACGTACCACTAAGATCTTGTACGGGTTTCGGATACATATTAGCTTCACCAGTGCGTTTCGTTTGTCCGAACATGAACAGTGCGCCTGTAAACGAAAATGTTTAATATTAATAATAAACATTAATTTAATTATAACAACTAGAATTTTATTCTTTGTGGTGATTTCTAGGTTTCAGCGCGCGCGCGGTAACGCGTGTGTTTGTGTGTGTGTTTGTGTGGGTGTGTGTGTGTATGTGTATGAGTGTGTGATCATTTTACCATTTTCATTGACAGCTAAGCTGAAGGTGGCTCCGCAGTGTACGGAGCGGACGCCGCGCGCCTGCGACTCGAAGTACTTGATGAGACGAGGGACGCTCTCATCCTTTTGTTCGGCGTGACCCAAGCGACCGAAGCCGCCAAAACCCCAGCTGTAGGCGCGCTTCTTCGAGTCAATCGCCACCTGGTAACAAAACCGTGGTGCTTTATTGTATTATACTTGGTGGGACTTAGAAGTGTCCTTAACAACTACACAGCCGAGTGTTTCACAACATAGCGTCACGCCCTTATGACCGAAGAAGGTGCCCCCCCACCCACATTTCGCCAACTATGTTAGGTCCCTTATAATAAGGCGCGAGCCTGTTGTCTGTCATCCGGGATGACACTGATAATTACATGACAGAAAACCCCAGCAACTAACTATAACGAAAAAGAAAAGAAGACCACTGAACACGGAATGCCAGGGTCGCGGGTTCAAATCCCGTACTAGGTTCAAATTTTCTAAATCTAAATCTAAAATAATAAACCAAAGCAAAGATAAATGACCCTGTTGGACCCTGAACCGAGGGCCTGTTGGGTCAGTCGTATACAGTCCTGTTGCATCACTGAGAACCTAGATAGAACCTAAAGAAAATCCAATATCCTTATATATATACTTACCGTATGGTTATTGCCGCAAGAAAAATCCACTATCTCAACGTCCTTAACGGGTGATATATGCCCGTCTTTAGACTTCTCAAAGAACAGTGCGATATGCTTCGGCACAGTCTCGAAGTGGAACGATAGCTTCGTTGATGTCACGAAGTATTTGCCGTCAGTGTTATGGCCTGAGGACATCAAAAACATTGAAATTTAATTTCGAAAGTAACTTTTATCACAGTCATAAAAAAAAAATTATAAAGTGGTAAGGTTTTATTGTATTTATGATATTACAATTACAAGACGTGTTGTGTTTTTCTGCGAATGCTGTGCATATTTCTGATTGGCGTAGCACATGCCCTGTCTCATAGTATATAAGTACAATGAATGTTTGAGTATACTCTGTAAATATGCCTTATAAATTAATTTATGAATATAATCCGTAAAAAGTAATGTCAGCAAATTTGCCTACAACCAGTATGCTGACAGGGTAACTCCATGAACAGAACTTTATTTTGTAGCTTCTGATAAACCTCTCGGGGTACAGATTGTTCTATTTTAATGGGTCAGTGTGTTTTTTAATTTATATATAATTTTCGATCTTATGGACATCATACAAAACTAATATATAGATTAGCCATTTATTATGAGAGAAACTGACAAGAAAACTGGCCACTCTTTTTACCTCGTACTAAATCCCTATAATAAGTCCTGTATGTTCAGCAGTGGACGTCATTGGGCTGATATGATGATGATGAAATCCCTATAATCAAATCTACTTAAAAACTAACCCAGCTGTCCATACTCAGGTAGTCCGAAGGAATGCAAGGAACCATTGCAGTCGAGTATCATGGAGAACTCTGCACCACAACCCACTTTCACAACTGGAGCTCCGCTGGAAATAACCAAAGGACATAGTTATATTAGCATCAGTTTATAGTCCACAGCTGGACATAGAGTTGAGCATGATAGATCATTATCTAATCTATCAACTCGTGAAACAGCTGACTTCCTTCACATTTCTCAATGCAAGGTCCAAATAGTGCAGTGCAATCAAATGAAGAAACCCACTTATGGTGAATGAATTTGAATGATTCCGGATTCACTGTAACTGGGTTCCAAGGAATTTTCCAATAATCCTAATTGCACTCGACTAAAAGTAAAAATTATTTTTTTAGTGTGTTCGTCATGTATTTCTTTTTACAAATTAGAAAAATTTAGAATTAATTTTCATCCATGGGAGGGTGTCTTCTATAAAATATATCTCTTTCACATTGTTTGAAAAAATTGGTTGCAAAAACACATTTCTTTTTCAATCTGGGTGTATTTTATGTCCGTTTGCAAAACAGCTTATTTCACTAAATGTTTTCAGGGTCTCTTTAAGGCACCTCCTGAACACCATGTAGTGTAATATACTAATGGACTTAAAGTATATTATACTAAATGGTGTTTGGAATGTCTAAACCCTAAAGTCTCCGCGACAGTAGGTACTTGTTCCCAAATGTGGGCGGTATTTATAAAAATGAAGAATCCAATCTCCACTTTGGCGCCTGAACTAACCAATTTATCAATATAGTCCGCGGTCGAAGATATAAGTTAACATATACTAACGTGTATCTGATCCTTGTGGGTTTCAATATCTGCGGTGTGGTGTTTCCAAGGCCGCATTGTCCGCACTTGTTGTCACCGCAAGCGTATACCAAGCCCGTATCTATGGGCACACATAATATTTATAGAAACAGTTAATTACTCTCTCTTGTTATTATTATCCTTAAAATAATAATATAGACACTATTTTCAAGCTTAGATGTCAACCAAACATATTCGACAGTCAAACACACGCCACGCTATAATGGGATCTCAGTGTCCAATAAATACACCGAACCAGACAGTTCAGTTTTTAAGATATGGCAATATAATAAAAAAAGAGCTGTTTTGTCGGCTCGTCGTCGACAGGGCACAATTGCGCTTGTGGAGTATGACCGACGTTGGCGTTCTTAAAGAAATTGGTGTTAAATTTTTGATTAATGGTAGTGTTAAAGACACAGACAAGCAGCTGTCCTAAAAAAGTACCTAAAAAAGAAAGTGCCCTCCTCCTGTGCTAGCAACTTAAGAAACAGAATTTCTATTTATATTACGATGATGGCAACAAATATTACCCTGCCGGACTCGTGGTCACACCAGGTTATCACACCAGTGTGACTATCAGGAATTTTTTTCTTGTTAGTCACACCGCCACTAATACAACACCTTTTATTACATATTAATTAGTGCGGATGATTAACACCATACCTCTTATTCATCGATATTTCGTTATTACATTTTATGCAAAGAGATTGTTTAGCCTACTGATCGTAAGCAGTTACCGTAGCTTATGGGCGCCTGCTATAGGAACATCACATGCTCGTTGCTGACCCTCTAATTACCAATTTACTTGGTCGACTATACTAAATACTATCATCGTCGGGCTGTTTATGCCTTGCCTCTCTTATGTGGTAAACATAGCCTTGCCTTTTTCCCCAAAGGGGTAGGCAGAGGTACAACCGCAGCCGATTAAAGCCGCCATTAAAGGGCACATTCTCAAACTTTGAACGGAGTTTGTGAATGTGCCCGGTACTGGGAATTTCTGGATAGGAAAATTCAATACCCTTTTAGCAGACACAGGGATTGAACCTGAGACATCTTGTACAGCAGTCAAACACACTGCTTCGCCACCGAGGCAGTTACATCATTTTTATTTTGTTATTCTAGTATACTGTTACGGTATCTTAGAGACGAAACCAAGGAAAACCAAGTACAGGTAAGTAGTATTTTAATTTGTTTTCCGCCCTTATTTGATCTATATCATTGTTTTTATTTTTTTAAGTTTAATAAAACACTTTATATTTGTAAATATTTTTGTTTCTATATTTGTACGCGTCTTGGCAAAAGGCAGAGGAGAGAGAGAGAGAGATCTACCTATCTGTAACACCACGCTGTTGTAATTTGACCTATTTTTACAAATAAAACATAATGATTATTCAATCTGATTAACTATATATATTAATGTTAATAGTAAGTAGGATAGTACCTGTAACGAAAAGTGTGTGATGTCGGCCAACGGCGGCGTGGATGATGTTCATGCCTCGAAGCGCCGGCACCGGTTCGGGGATGTTACGAGTGGTGGTGTCCCCGAACCCAAGCTGACCGCATGTATTGCGACCTATATTTACAATACAAATATTTGGTTTCATCCTAGTATCCTACTTAAATATGACTGGCCTGTTGGTCTAGTGGTTAGTGACCCTGACTGCTAAGCCGGAGGTCGTGGGTTCGATGCCCACCCAGGACAAATCTTTGTGTGATGAGCATAAAGGTTTGTTCTGTGTCTGGGTGTAATTTATCTATAATGTGTATGTATTTTTATTACAAATGTATTACAAAAAAAAATGTATTTAAGTTTAAAGCTTACTTTGGGACTAGATGGCGCTGTGTGAATGTGGTAGAATATATATATATATATTATAAACTAGCTTCCACCCGCTGCTTCGCCCACGTGGTATGTATTTGATACCTATAAACCTTCCTCTTGAATCACTATCTATATAAAAAAACCGCTTCAAAATCGGTTGCGTAGTTTTAAAGATTTAAGCATACATAGGGACGGATAGACAGCGACAGCGACTTTGTATTATACTATATAGTGATGTTAAAGTTAAGGGCCCCACAGACTAACAGTTCGCCAAATGATGACGGCCTGTCTGTAAAGCGCCGGAGTTCGCCTATTGGCTATTTCGAATCGCAGTAGCCAATAGGCTATCTTCTTCGCTTTACCGACAGGCCGTCATCGTCTAGCGAACTGATAGTGTGTGGCAAATGAAATCTCTTTTATTCATATAGGTTACAAGGTTACACTTATGAAAGTCACAAGATAAGAATTTAACAGGTTATCCGAAAAGTAGTGTCAGCAAATTTGCCTACGACCAGTTCGCTGACGGGGCGGAGCTATAAGAAGAACTGGAAAGAAACTGACGCCACTCTTTTAAAAAAAAAATGGATAGTTACAATCTTTTGTAATTTACAATCTGGGTACAGCGTTTGGCACCCTTTAGGATGGACTCAATCACGCATGAACCACTGAAATTGGCACACGATGTCTGGAATTAAGCTACTTTTTACATACCACGGGGGCGGAGCCACAAGCGTAGGCTAATAAAAACTTTCGTCATGAATCACTATCTATTGATAAAAACCGCATCAAAATCCATTGCGTAATTTAGAATATCTATGCGTACATACTAGTCCGTGTAGTGACGAAGTAAGAAAACATAAAAGCTCTAGGTACATTTCAACCCGTAGGAGTATTTTTCGGCCCGAAACAGCAGCAGAGAGCCGTCGTACACATACCGTTCCGACACCAGGGCTGTATTAAAATAGATAATACGTACCGAAAGTACAAGCTTCTCCGCTTTCTGTCACCAGTACCGAGTGGCCAGCAGAACAGTGGCTGGCTATGAAACGGTACTGCAACAAACACCTACTGTTACAGCCTGCTGAACACAACATTTAAAAAAAAAGAAACATTCAAATACAAATGAGCCCTCGGGCAAAAATACACGGTTATAAGGGGCAATAAAACAACATATTTTTATTTATTTCAATTTATTTATTTATCTGGATACTTCGAAGCACTCCCGCTCCATTCCCAACTTTAAAAAAGTTGGATTCATAATTTTTATTGAGTAGGTACTTAAGTAGGTGCCTATGTTTCCGGTTGGTAGTGATCCTGATGAAAATTACGACGCCTCACTATTTTTGCTTTAATTATTATATTATTAACTTATTTTTATTTTTTACTCTTACAAAACACAACATCTAAACATTTATTCAATAAAATATTTACACATAACTTAAAAACATACACAGCTAACCTATTTACAGGAAATTCCTATAAATAGAATATCTGATTAAGATCAGATTCCTGAGGAAACGTACCCAAAAGGCTAGCCACATTACCGCGTTGGATAGCAAGGCTAATGCGTTGCCCCAGGTAGAGGCCAGCCCTTGGATCATGTGATACCTCAGAAACACGCTTACAAATTTCACGATAAAATTTGTGAGCGTTTGGCCCCCAAGGTCCAAGAGTTTCAACCCCAAAAGGCTCAAAAATTTAAGTCTCTTATTAACTTATTATTTTTGTAATTTTTTTATTTTTATTTTGTAATAATTTTATTTTTTAAGTACAACAAAATTCTCGTCTAAGAAGGGACGATCCTACGCCGACGTCTCTCGTACATCCTCGTCATACTTAACAATCATTGAATTATATTGTAAGTATAAATAGTTACTTGGAATCATGATCCCTCTTGAAGGAAAAAGATTATAATCTAAAGTACCAATGCACTCGAGACTAAACCACATGGATGGAATCCACCTCGAGTTATTCTTTATAACATAGATTAGTAAGCCAATATTTTTATCAGTCTCAGCCAGCCATTTCAAAATGGCGGATGCGATCCATTTTGAAACAAAGTGACCGCCATTGTAGAGCTGCGTAAACAAAGAAGCCGCCATTTTGAGAAGCCGCCATTTTGAAAATATGATTTTGACAACGACGGATTGGTACGGTCAGCCTCAAAAGTAGCTGACCATGTCCAATATTCAAAACTCATGTATACATAGATTATTAAGAGCGTTTATACTTATGAACTGCAACGTCGCAATTTACTGTCATATTTCGTGGTTTTTAATTCTTATTATTTAATCAATGGATGAGAGTAGCTGCAAATCGTACTCAGTGGCTTGCAATTGGAGAGGCCTATGTCCAGCAGTGGACTAGTACAGGCTGATGATGATGATGATGATGAATCAAAATTATTAAAATAAATGTTCAATATAAATTGAGAATTACGTGAACGTGTGTTAAAATGTAAGTATCCATAATGCTTATGTTATTTTAATATGAAACTAACGCTCTGCAAGTTCCAATGTGTTATTTGCATTGCTCTCCCTATCCTCTATCCCTCGTACACAGCTGTCGTTCACACTCCTGGTAAGCCACCGTAGATCACTGTCTAGAACATTGTTGTATTTCCAAGAATCATCATCATCATACCATCCAAATGCTGGTTCCGTATTTCGTCACTAGAGTAGGAAATAAAAATGGACTTACCCGACGATCAGTGAATTTGTGGAAGGTATATAAGTTGGGATGAGTACGTTTGGTGGGGTTAGTTTCACGGCGAGCTACCATGTCCCAGGAGACCAATCCTGCGATCATCAGCACTCCAGGGGTCTTGTACAGGGTCTTCAGCACCTCCTGGAATTCAATAAATAAAATTATTAGTACATGAACAGTCAAACAGAATTATTTATGATGAAATAATAGAAGAATTTTTAATTAATTCAGGTACAAGTAGGTATAAATAAGCACATAGGGGCATAATCAACCGTTAAACCTTTGTCTCGCAGGCGCCATGTCGCCAAATTAGAGCTTCACCAGCTACACAAAGAAACCATCTTGCTTTGCAGATCAATAGCATCATATTGTCGTCCCTTTCTGGCAAAGGTATAGTATATCCTTCGTCCTTTGCCCACATCAGTATTGGAAAGAGAAATCGATTCGCGCATGCGCCTTACCAAAAATTAGCGGTTCGCTCGCGGAACAAAGAAACCGTTTACTATGATTTCCAACCTATATCTTGTCATCCCATTCTAACAAATACAAAGACAATAGGTATAAGAGAGATAGTATTAAGACAGAAGATAACTCACCTCAGGTAATTTGATGGTTGGTTCGTCGAGCATCGGCGATGGGCTTCTCTTTTCCTCTAGGGTCTGCTCCTCCACGGTGGAGTCTTCACTCTCCTCGTCTTCCGACACTGGCTTGCGTGGCTTCTTCTTCCCCGCCCTGTTGTTACGAGGAGCCATGTGTCGGTATGGCAGCAACTTGCCGTCCTTCGTCATACTGCTTCTTGGGACTGCAAAAGAAACACATTACTATTAACACACTATTCAAATCAGTACCTTTTATTCGCGAGCCGAAGTACAATCGAGTAAAGCCGAATTAGAAAATAAATATATAATACCTGGTCAACATGAATCCAATTAAACAGAAACTAAAACAAACTAAAAATAAAAAGGGCTGAGTTTAAGTAACTCAGCCCATGCTGCGAGTAAACTCGCGCAAAACGCACCGGCTGAGGCGCCGCATGGCAGCCTTGTGAGCTAGGGCTCCTAGATATTTAGGACGATTGGGCACAGACAGGGGGATGGGAACCACGCCCCAATCTAGAGCGCAATTGCACAAAACTGCAACTGCGCTCTGAGGTCCCGACCCGGACGCTTTCCCGACACCGACTTCCCGCCTTTTCACAAAATTAAATGATAAAATGATCGCTTTTACTTAATCACCAAAAGCTTAACACAATTATTAATATGTAAAATTATACGCTGAAAAAAAATGTCGCCAGGGTTCGCGGGCAATGGATACATTGTTATTGGAAAACAATGCAACAATGTAAACATGTAGACTGAGCGTGAAATATCGTGGATATAATTTATGACTTCAATTCCCATACGAGTATTTGTGTCTGTAACTTGTTTGTTTGTTTGTATTAATACTCGTAACGTCCCCTTCGATATCACAAGTAGGCCGGCAAAACTGAGCAAATTTTGAGTATTTTCTTTAAAAAAATCTTACGAGGATTGTACCGCGCCATGGTAGCATACGTAGCCATCATCATCTTCATTGTCAATTTAGCTAGATCCGACATTATGACACTACAGACCGTCGCGCGTCGCGAGTAACCGCGAAACGAGAATGACTTGCAGTAAAGAAGGCCGGGATATATACAAATAGATAATAATTTATGTATATTTCCACGTCCAGACTTCAGGTGCGGTAGGTGGGTGCGCGGAAACTGCAGTTATTGATTGCTACTAAAATATTTCATCTAACAAGATTGATATGTCCGCGCATTGCCCCTGCCTCCCTCCCCGGTGCAACGCCCCAGTCTATCTACATACAGGTTGCAACGATAAACATCAATGTATTGACGCATGAGCCCTGCGAACCTGGACTACGCACCTACCTATGTACCTACAGCATCCTGTTAACGCGTCTAGATGCTATTTGTAAAACGGGTACAGTGAGCGTCAAATACTCGTAGTTAGTGACACTCAAGGTATTCAAATTTATAGATGCAACCAAAAAGTCAATAATATCGGTACAAGCAAAGTTTCCATATTGTTGTCAACAATTTACGCGCTGATAAGTCGAGACGCTCAAAATGTCATATAGATAAATCAAACCGCCATAAATATGGTTACAGTTATACCGCAAATGGTATCCAAGCATCCAAGTGTTCAAAAATGTGGATCACATTTGAAACTTGTACCGAACTTTGCTTGTACCGATATTATTGACTTTTTGGTTGCGTCTATAGATTTGAATATTGTGAAATCTTGTGACTTGAGTGTCACTATTTCACGTTTGTTTTTGAATTTGTCGTTAAAAATATTGGCTAATAGAGTAGATTAGGTGATAGGTGAGCTCTACATTCAGCAAAAAGGCTGAAATGATGATGATGAGATAATAGACTATCATCGTAACGTAGCGGTTAGAGTGGTCACTCCACGCGCCGTGTGTTGTTGATTCGATTCTCACACGAGACAATTATTAAGATTCATAGATGTTTGTTTCAAGTCTGGTTGTACTTTGTCTTCGTTAACTGTATGTCTGTAATATCCCCCGCGACACTGGCCTTGTTTTCTAATCCGGACGTTATCGTTTTGAAAGAAAATAAAATATCATTGTGTGCTGTTTAAAGTAAACAATATGTAAAAACTTAAAAAGGTCTTGTGAACTATGTCACCAGAATATTTATCGTCAAGATATCGTGTGGCGAGACTTACGCTATTTCACCACTTCACTAGCAAATAAGTTTATGTTAAGCTCTCCGAAACTCAGCTGACGTTCGTTGATTTTCGACGTATAATGTTGTATAAAAATATTTAAAAAAAACTCTAAATGAACCTTGTAGCTACTCGTCTAACTAACGCGATAATGGTAGTCTAATATCTTGCCCTTGTTGGGAGAAACAGCGCGTGGATCCTAGGTCTATGGGAGAAACCTATATAAAAATGTCATACAAGTTGTACAATTGCACTAATGTATTTTAACACAATCTTGTTAAACAATTACTACTGTTCTGTAATATTTATTAAGGCCTTACAGACAATAGCAGCGTTAGAGCAAACACATAAGTTATCTAATAGGTACCTTCAACTGATCCAACCAACAATGATGGTTTGAGTATATGAATCTATTTATCTATTTAGATTCAGAAGAAGGAATTGCCTCGGTGGCGCAACGCGAATCTGTACAATTACTGCTGCTCACAGACAACTCGACCTTTGAGTTGGACAGCAGCAAAGACGTGCTGCTGCTATACTGGTTCCTATCTATACTCCTGTCTCCTATCTATCCCAGGTTCGATTTTAGGGTTGGATAAAAATAGTATTGACTTTTCTGTTCTGAAAGTGCATGACGTTGTGAGGATACAGCGGCCGTGGACACATTTTTAGTAACTCTTTCAAATTTAAGCAACGAGCAAGTTTAATAGTAAAAAAAGTACCTACCTACATGATAATTAATTTAAATTAAGAATGCGTGTAACAACGTCTTTGAGTGCTATTTAGAGAAACTAAAATATTGATTTGAACTCGCTAAAGACGTGTCTCAAGACTCTTGTGCATTTCAATTGAAGCAGAATCAGTCACATTATTTTTAAAAGGTACCTACATATTCAAAGCAATATATAACAACTTTAAATGTGAAATCTTGTGACCAAATTCGAAGTAGTCTTTATAAAATTAATAATGAGTGCAGAGATTAATGGCACCGGGTGTATTGGTGTGACATACAAATATAACAAGACCACCATAAATTAGACCGTTCCGTGATACAAATATGTTCGAGGAGCGGTCCCGCTAACGACGGATATGCTATAGGACAAATCACTCAATGCCTGGGGTGCATAGTTTTGCATCAAATGATGAACTGACATCATGAAGCATTGTGCAAGGTATAAACAGCGAAAACACATCTGTTTGGATTGCAGTAATTGCCGCTTTCACAAAATATGTAAAATATGTAATGTATTCACAAAATATGTTTTTGTATCCTATACAAAGTTTTTTTCGGCCCAATTAAATGAATGAAATAACTATTTGGTATGGCAATAAGTTAATATATAATTATAGTGAAAGAAAAATTCACCACACATCCTCTGATTACCTTACCCTAAACTATTGCAATAGAAAAAGATTGATAATATCAAATTCCTCTTTTAATTGTGATAAGGGACAGACCCCATAGGCTCCAGGTTGTTATCCTATACACAACATTATGTTGAAATGGGTCGAATAAAATTATTAAGCTTCGACACGTGTTTTGCATCTACACTAGGCATTATTATGATTTCGTCTCATTATTGATACCTATCACATCGGCCGTATTACAAACGCAAATTTGTAAATTTGACACGTTTTCTTTTGTTCATTTTTTAAGGCGAAGGTTCAAAATACAATAGCAATGTACCGATATAATCTTAAAATATGAAAGTTAAGGATCTTTAGTATTGAAGAGCTAAACACAGAACATATCTAGATAGGTTTTTTGTTCAGTGCTTACAACTGGCGTACCTAATGGAAAATTTACAATTTAGTATTGATGTCACTTGGTGCATGCCTGGGCCATTACGTAAGTGGGACAATATTATTTGAGCACTAGACTCACATGTTCCTAGGCACGAGCTATATAGCATTAGTGACAACTTGTAGTAAAATAATTAATTAGGTAACATAAACTTTTGATTTCATGACGGCCATAAGAAACATTCAAATCAGATCAGACAATTTGATATAGGGCCCCGCTCTACTACGACAAAAACTGTCGTTTAATAAAATTGATATAATAATGAACAACGTAGATTATGATCATTGTTTTGGTAGTTCTATATCAATAGGTACCTCTACCTACTTTTTATTGATAATAATTATTAAGAATACATATATTATATAACTAGCTGACACGGCGTACTTCGTACCGCCATAAATAAAAAAAATCGTTATAAAAAAAAAAGCGCGCGCATCCTAGGTCTATGGTATTTGTATTCTGCTACTATACTACTTGATACTGCAATGTATTTACTTTTCAACGAAAAATATTTTATTTCATATTTTAATTTATTTCATATTTTACAATATCCACAATTGTTTTATTTTTATTAGTTTATGACTTTAGCGACCATAAATACATACAATGATAATTCACTGTCAAATGTCAAATTTTAGACCGAAAATAAATGGCGCGAATACATAAAAATGGCGCGTGGATCCTAGGTCTATGGTATTTGTATTCTGCTACTATACTACCTTGATACTGCAATATAATTATGTATTTACTTTTCTACAAAAAAAAAATTATTTCATATTTACTTAATTTGATAATTTTACTACACAATTGTCATAATATATTCTTTGAATTTACTGGTGAATGATTAGTAATATATTCAAGTAATGAGGTTGTATAGTAAGCAAAAAGAAAAAAGAGATCTTTGATTTCTTTTTAATCTGTTATACTGAATTGTCATTAGGACTGACGTTGATAAATATAGTAATATACATACACAAAGTTGAAAGGATGAATGTTTGTTGTTAACCAAAAAGACACGGGATGGATGTTTACAAAGATAAGTACTATTCTAATCAATCACGTAATATTGGTTATGTTTAATCTGAAGTAATTATCTGTGCTTAGAAAATGTTAGCCGAAATTTCCCCTCAAAAAGTGAAAAGTTGCTGTGGTCACAGGAACAAAATAACAGGTAAGCGAAGTCACGGGTGACATACAGTATTATTATAAGATTTTTGGGATTATATACATTTCATTTAATATCGTAATAACTTTTAAACTATTTGTCGAAATAACTTAGTATAAACGGCAAAAATTATCTACATTAAATGACAAAAGTGATAAAGGTATTTACATTCCTAGGAATTAGTTTAATACCATGAAATTTTTCACTTTAAATGCAGTATCCGATTTAAATGTATTTCTTGCTCACTATTCTCTCTATATCGACTTCCACATAAAAGATAGGCATATGCTGTCGCGGACTTTTTTTTATAACTATTTAAGAGTAACAATTCCTCCATACATTTTCCTTATGTAAAACTAACGGTTTACGTAGAGAAATCAGAAATAGCTATAAGATGGCAGATTTTTCTCCGACTTACTTTACATTTGTTCTCATGGTTTAGCCAATTTACGCGATATCTAGATAAAATATAGCCTATATGTTATTCTGATGTATAAGGTAAATTACTGCAAAGTTTCATTGAAATCTATTCAGTGGTTTTTTCGTTTACTGGTAACAAACATCCAAACATTCTTACAAACTTTCGCATTTATAATATTAGTAGGATATTAAATAATCAAGCCAATTTAATTAGAAGTAGGTACGAGCGCTTTAAGATTACAAAATTGCTATAGGTATTTCTCTGAAACCAGCAATGTACCTACTTTTATCTATACTAATATAATGAAGAGACTAATTAAGTACTACCTAGGGTAAAGTCGCCTTTTTGAAATGATTATTAAAATTTGTACATTATTAGCCTAATTTTCGTGCGAAATGATAGCTTATTTCATTGAGCAAGAGACTATTAAATATGGCTGGCGTCAAACGTCGCTTGGACGCTCAGTGAGAAAATGTTTGTAGTCCTGTACGAAAACCCGAATTTCGAGACATTTCGTAGTCAGATTTACGGAATCAGCTATGGGTGGGAAGTAAGTTTTGTACATATAGTTAATTTGATTAATTTACTAACGTGTGAGAAAGGAATAATATTGTTATTTTATTTATTTTATTAAATACAAGCCCGGCCGAGGTTAGGGATTAAAATGAACTATAAAACGTTAAACCGGCCTAGTGGCCGGTATATTTAATCGAACCTTGCCTAAATTCGGCCTCTTCATCACTCCAACATTCACCAGCTGTGGTGGATAAAAAGTACAAACTATAGTTCTGGTCATGGCGGTCAATTTATGAGAGATGTGTTTCTTACTCGTGCATCAATCAGTAATTTAACTAAATATTCGGCAATAATTAAAATAAGTAGCCGTTTCGTTTGTCAAATTTAAATCGTCATTACTATTTTAATTGTGTACCTTACTCATCTCTTAGAACATTATTTTAATTACATAGTTGTGATTATTTTTATTTTATATTTATTTATTTTATAAACAAGTTAATAGAAATAAGGCAGAGACAGCTAAAAAACATCGAATTGCCGAAGATCCAAGAAAAATAAGAATAAGGATTGCAAACAAAATATTTGAATCAGAGTTTACACACAGACACAGATGCTTAATTACAATATTTTCGGATATATTTTATACATAAACGGCACTCCATTTATCTTAACCGGATAAAATCCTACTTAAATTATAAATGCAAGTTATATAATATGAATGGGTATATAGATTTATTATTACCATAGGGCTTAAATTTCTTATTTATATATTCAATTAGTAAAAGGAAAAATCTGTTATTTAATAGCTGATAGTTTTTAAACATATTATATCTATTTTGAAAAAAATCTGCTTGGTTCCCTCCTAGGTAACGATATGCTGATACAAGGCAATAAAAAAAATTTTAGGGTTTAATACCCCAAAAGGAAATAAAATAATTCTTACCTATAGGATCACTCCGTTGTTTCAAGAACGCGTAAAGGTATCAAGCTGAAATTAATATCACATACTCGCGTCTGCAATCCCTTGGCGCAATCAAAAATCAGTTCTAAGTATAAAACAATCGTACAGTTCGCACTTGGCCGGTTTTTTTTTATGATGACTGAGGCAAAATCTATTGTACCTACCTACTATAATAACTTTAATTAATCACTACTAGGTATTTCATTTTGATGATCTACCTACGTAAATTGTTAAATTGGCATGCCAAGAATTATAGATAAAATAATCTTCGCATACGGCACCCGGAAACAAGCACGATATACCATATAATGTAAGCATCGTAAGTAACATAAGGAGTGTTGAACGAAGTCCTTTCATTACGTATCGATCTCGGATTTCCTCCTTAGCAACCGAGCAGAGTCAGTGCTATTTTTACCTTCCAATTAGAATCCCATATCTATCGATCTGTCCGCCTCAGGTAATATACGAGTATAATAGATATTGAGCAAATTCGAAACAAACCCTATACCAACCCGTCTGGCCAGCATGGTATAGTAGGCTAAATTCCCTCCACTATCTTTGGAGGAGACCCGTGCCCAGCAGTGGGACGTTTATGGGTTGAAATGATGATGATGATGATGATTGAGCAAATTGCATTTTTAGATTGTCGCGAGCCGGACTGCACGATGCGTCACATAATTCGCCATATTATTTCGCAGATTTTATAAAAAATGCTCGCTAAACGCTGGTTCTAAATGTTACTATTATTGCATTTTGGGAGTTCGTAATGATGTTGGGGATGCACCCTCCTTCCCTAACACCGATCCTATACCCCTCGGACAAATGACTCGGCCTAACTACGAGTTCTCGAAGATGACTATCCAATGATTTTAGATGTTTTCATGACATTTTATTTGTCATTTTATAGGTACATCTTAGATAAGTTAGATATACAGGTAAGTGATCGTTAAACGGTTAAAATATGTTCGGAATTATATTAAGAAAAATAATTAATACACATAGGTAAGGTAAGTACACAATAATAAAAATAAAACAAAAAACACTTAATCACACAAGAGTAAACAAATAAAAACACACATTACAACAAAACCTCACTGACACTTACATTACATTTTTACAGTTTTAACTTTATCCAATCGACAAAGATAACTGTAACTACGTAGGTTTGTCCATGACACGAGCTGTATTGATTTCTAGAAAACCTACGCCATTTTACAAAACGAATTGTATAGAGCTCCGAGTCCGTACTACGCAGACTCCGCCAGGTTAGCTGCTAGTTTGGTTCTTTTGAAACACTACAGCCTAAATACACAGAATTCTAGACCTAAAGAACCTAGGAAATAGGAGCGCTTTGCTCTGAAAGTGTCGCGCAGATCGCGGGAGGGGAGGGACGAACCACGCTTGTCGATAATTATCACAACATTCGAAAAAGGGATCAGATATCAACAGTTTGTCGGCCGTGGCGGGATCGCCGCGCCACAAACTGTCGAGCCCAATATCGAGGCGGGACCTTCAAAAGGTCTTAGAAGTAATGAAACAACACAATATCGCGTGCGTCGTTTTAATCGTGTCCGGACATAAGAACGAACGCCAGAAGAGACAGAGAATCAAGCGTATGATCCGCATGCTGAGAAGAATGCCGCTGCAATCCCGCCGGGAAATCACTCGACGCCCAGCAAATTAGAAAAACGTATTCACCCTAATATTTAATGTCGTCTATTAGAGACATTTTGTGTAGCTTTTAAGTTATTGTGAGGAAAGTTGTACTCGGATACCATAAGTGAACAACTGGAGGATGAACAAAGTCAATATGAGATGTTGTGCATCGAGGACGTACAAGATGGAGTTTTACTTAATTGTTCCCGTAGAGTTCTAGTATAGCAACTTGTATGTAATAAATATTTGTCACTAATACGGCCTTTTATTTGTGTTCTACTCACCTACACTAGCCTATATGCTAAGCTGTAACATCCCACCTATTAGCATCCTTTAGAGTACCTATACAGTCCTATGAATGGACAGGGTAGGTACAGGGGAAAGTTATATAACATTCTACAAACAAATTAAAGGAAAACAAGTTAACAATAACAGGCAAAAGAAACCTCACATAAACCTATTCATAACAATTTAATTGTTCACAAAACAAAAGAGTTAATATGTTAGTTTTCTTTACAAATTTTGCAACATAATTTACTTTTGACTGGTTAATAATTTAATATAAAAATAAAATATTTTGTAGACAGGTCGCAAAATATTATAGACAAAAGAAATAATTTGGCAGTTCACTATGATTCTGAAAAATTAAATCTGTTCTCTCTCTAGGCCTGATAACCAATATGGTAATTGGACAAAACCGTTTACTTACTTGACCACTAGGATTCCTTAACGGAAGGAAATAGCGAAGAAACCTTTATTAATATTGAGTTATGATTCTTGGGAGATCCACAAATGGCTAAACCAAACATTTTGAGAATATACAATGTCTCTTTTAGTGGTTTGATAAACCACTGAATCTAATTTAAGAACTGATTTCCATAGCTATTGTATGGAACATTTGTGCTTAAAGATTAGATAGCTTATCAGATGACTTGAAAAGAATTGACTGTATAAACAGGAATTCTAAACAAACTCCAAGTGGAAAAGACTCTACGAAACTCTTTAGAAATAAGTACCTATAAAATAATATTATGAGAATAACTGACTTGTAAGATAAGGCCCAAATAAGGCTCTTAGTACCTTCATTCTTATCTAATAAAGTTACATAATCTATTCAGGTTCTTTATTTATTTAACTTTGACATTCATAAGTAGCATCTGAATGATTTCTGATAGGCAAATCGGAATATGAACTACGAGTGAATAGAAAAATTCCCAATTAGAAGTGCCTGCTGTATTTTTACATTCCATCGTTCAATACAAACATATAATAATATCAGGATAAATATTGGCCTATTTGTTTTCCAAATTAAGTACTCTATCACCAAAATGCTTCAAGTGTTCAAGTAAAACAGTAATAAACATCAAAATATCTATGCTATTGCATAGATATAGGTCATAGTTTCTACTACATCATCATAACATTCACTGCTGGACATAGGCCTGATCTAATTACTGCAACAGCAAGCGATTATGAATGCCAAATAATTAGTGTAATGCAATGGCCAAAGATAAACATAGGTCACACTTATTGTTTGAACAGCATGTTACGTTTTCTTTTTCCTACCAAGTTGACTTTAGTGAAGATACAACTGGCACTGACACAATTATTGTGTTCATCCAATTAAAACAGGCGCAGCAGTAAATCATATTTTTATTTGCCAATCTATTTAGCTTTAGTGTTAAAAAGTTACCAGTTAGGCAGGTAGAATAATTGTATTTGTCCACTAAACATAAAGGTGTGATCAAACAATGAAATAGTTATAGATTTATTTTAACATCATCAAAATAATTCACAGATAAGTGAAAGGTCAAATGTGCCATCTATTTATAAGAATAAATAATCATACAATCATGATATTATTATGATGATACTTATGAATGTCACACAAAGACAAAATGACAGTTAAATTTTCTTAAGGCCAGTCTGCTGGCAAGGTTCTTAACATACACACAGGAATCACTGTAACTGGTATAGGGTTATGGTTAACACAAAGCATTGCAAATACCAAGCTGTGGCACGAGGAGTCCCAGGGATAGATAAAGACTTAGAACAATGCATTAATCTGAAGCTAAAAAATCAATTTGCTGAATGATCAAGCAAGAAACTCAGGCAACTCTTTTTCACCGCTAGAATGTATACCTTTACAATATCGCTCATCCAGACCAACAATGACACAAATGCAATGTAAATTTTACACTACACCAACCAAACATACAAGTTATTTGTTTTAAAAAATGCCTATTTTTAACGTACACTCTAGTAGGGTAAACTTTACATTTTTGTTACTAAACTGAAGAAATGTTCTAAGGAACCTGTCACACAGACCACATTCAAGTGTTCATACATCCTGCATTTACTGTGTTGTATTACGTTAAATAGATATACCCACACATGAGGCATATTGACCGTGTCGGTCAACTAGTATAATGCAATACCTCACAAGGAATGCAGAACATGAATGCATGATTGCATTGTGTGGCAGATCTCTAAAAGAGATTTTATAAAGATATATTCTAATGACTAAATAGTAAAGTCTAATTTTCTATTTTTTAATGATGGGAGCGAAATGTAATAAATGGGCAAAAGATATAACAGAATTGTCTCCTAGAATCCGTACAAAAAGAAAAAGAGGAAATCAAAGTAAACATTGGTTTGATGAGGTCAAAAAGATAGGTGGTCCACTATGACACAGAACAACTCCAAGTAGAGCAGATTGAAAAGAGCAGAAGGACACTTTTGTGTCGTCAAAATACGCCAGCACCCAATAACCTACTCAAGACAATTAATAAAACTATATAATGCAAACATATTGTAAATTAGGTACTTGTTTGAATTTAATTATGTTGGCAATTATGGCTTATAATAATTATTTTGATAAGTTTTTGTTTCATATGAAGTAGATAATCAATCAACTTCCCTTTTCTATTTAAGATCAATTCAACAACAATAAAGTAAATTTTTATTATTATCAGCACTTCAAAAAAAACAGTAACACTAGTGTTCTACTATTAGATCTGTGAAAACAGTGCAGGTGAGTCATATCAAGCAGTCAAAAAGAAGGCAGAGATTACTACCACTGACAAAGAGTTAAACTCATAAATAAAGGAAGGATTTTATCTTAATAGCAATATCCTATGGTTTCTCTGTTCAAGAGCTATATAGGGCTATATAGGCTACTGGGAGGTATATAGCAATCAAGCAAAAAGTGCTGGAGTCTCATTATAATATGCTGTCTGTTTAATTTTAAATGCTTAATAATATTTTTTAGTTTTTCTATATATTGTATAGGCACTGTATTCAGCCATCAG
This sequence comes from Laspeyria flexula, assembly GCA_905147015.1. NCBI lineage: Eukaryota > Metazoa > Arthropoda > Insecta > Lepidoptera > Erebidae > Laspeyria > Laspeyria flexula. The sequence goes on along the minus strand of LR989949.1, from coordinate 3,094,948 downwards.
GCTACAGTTTGAGTTTAACACAATTCTATAGTGTAGTAATGTTATGTGGAGATGAGGTAAGATCAGGTCGTCTTTAATTTATTTATTATTATTTGTGTTTGGTATTTATTTTAATAAAATCAAGATATGGTTGCGGTTTCTGTGATCAAATACTTACCTAGTCTAATCGGAAGTTAACCCTTTTTTTCCAAACATTGTTTTAGTATACACTAATGCAATATTTTACTGCAGTATAGGTTTTGTTAGATTGTTGCAAATATGTTATTATTTTTATATACCTAAATGTCTTCGCACTATGATAGTATACTGAGTATACTCTATATGATACTAGTATACTCTAGAGAGCATTGTCAATTTTATATTGGCCAACGATATACAATTGACAATGCTCTAGAGTAACATTTAAAACAACTACCTACCAACTCACTAAAATAATGACAATTTTCAAAATTAGAACAGTACTTGTAGAACTCTTTTTAATATACCCGACACTCCAGCTGCAATATGTGACGTCACAATGTAATTACTAAGTTTCAATTTAGTACTTATGTTATTATTTAGTAGGTACTTAAATATTATTATTTTCAACTATTGAGTTATTAGTTTATGTATTTGTAAAGTTCTTAATCTGTTATTAATTTACTTAATTACATAGAATTACGCTCATTTTATAATAGCGTCTGTTGAAGTACCTAGCTACCTGGCATCTTTGATACAACAATGATTATAAAAACCGTTATGATGGACTGTAAAAAATAAAATTGCAAAAATGTTTTAAGTAGCCAATAAACAGCATTTATACTAAGTAATACACTTATTTAGGTCACCAAATTAGTAATTTATCTTATAATTTAAGTAAAAACATAATTCATTTATCTTGTAAACGAATGTTACCTATACATACCGACACGTGCTGTTATCAAATAAGTCAATGTTTACTCACAATAAATACAATTTATTAGCTTCAGAATCAATTACGATACACACAATTCTAGTAATGAAAGGTACTTACTCATAATTAACTAGAAATATTGTAAAAATATTGTTCAAAAAATGACTGTCACAAGCTACGGACTTTTGTGGACTACAAAGTTAATTATTACACTACTACTAGTGATGTGATGCATAGCGCTGCCCTGCTTAAGATAACTTACATATAAATTAGAATTATGATAAAAAAATAGGTGTCAGAATAGTATTTTATTATTTTATAAACGTTGTTTTTGAGTAAAATATATTATAGTTACTACATATTCATTGAAATTACCTAAAATTAATGAAGAATAGGCTATAAACGAGACTGGCATTGATTTTAAAAAATACATTAGAAGTTACGGGTGGGAAAATTTAGTATCGATATTTTTATTTCGCTTTTTTTTCAACTTTTTTTAGGTTTTATATAAGATAATGTTTTTCCATTAATTTGTTCAGTCGCTGTAGTATGTATTTTTTTATTGCCTAAAGTGGCAGACGAGCAAGCGGCCCACCTGATGGTCAGTGGTTACCGCCGCTCATGGACGTTGGCAATGTTAGGGGCACAGCCAAGCCTACCTTGAGAGGATAGCTCTCTTTAAACCTTTGGAATTAGCCGCGAAGAAATTAGCTTGTATTTAGTAATTATTTGACATATTTTGTACGATAGAGATGTATAATTTGACTTGCTTAATGACATTATAAAAGTTAGTAAGTACCTAGGTAGATAGGTGAATATTATACAAATCATGTTAAATTAAAATACAAATACATATGTCAATTGTTTAATTTTATAGGAAATTAAATATTAAATATTTCTGCCAGCCTTTTTTTGTGGTAAAGACATTAAATATCTTGAAAAAATCGCACAGGTGGGTTACTTTAACCCAATGACTTATTAAATATATATTGTCCCTATTATAGGTCAGTCAATGAATGATTTTGGAGAGAAATGTCAAAAGCAGAAACTTTGACTTAGGAACTTTGTTTGGACAGGTTAGGAGATAAACATACTAAAAGTCCTTATCCCCCCGAGGTGAGCCCGAGGGGGGGGAGCACAAAGAAGGTCCCGTTTTTTGGTTTTTTGCTTACATCTCGAAAACAATGCGTCGTACGAAATTTTATTGTACTACACAATGAAAGCTGATAAAATTCTCTACAACTTTAGCTGATTTTTTTTTATCTATATCCAATTATTGCCTTCGAAAAATGGTCGATTTTCAAAAATTTAAATTCTCTAGCACGGGTACCATTTTTTATTTTCTGCTTACATCTCGAAAACATTGCGTCGTACGAAATTTCATTGTGTAACATAATGAAAGCTGATAAAATTCTCTACAATTTGGGTTTGACACTTTTTATCCAACTACGGCGAAGCCAAAAGGAAGGGTAATGTTTTTGGCAGTTTATGCATATTTGTATGTATATATGTTTCTATGTTTCACCGTAGCGCCTAAACTAATGAACCGATTTTAATGAATATCGTGTCAATAGATTTGTAATAATAGCCCAGGTGACATAGGCTATATAATTTTTTTCATAATATTATATAACGGAATTTAAACCTATAGATTCTAACCTCGAAAAAAATTAAACCGAGATAAATATCAAATGTTTGGTATCAAAAGAAAGGTCTTGGCGAGCACATTACAAATATGTATATATATCATATCGAAAAATGGAAAAAAATAAATTGTAAAAAAACTATTAGGTCATTCAATAAATGATTATGGGTGGAAAAGTCGAAAAATAAGAAAGTTTGATTTAAGAACTTTGTTTGAACTAGTTAGGAGATAAACATACTAAAAGATCTTACCCCTCCGTGGTGAGCCAGAGAAATTTTGTTGTATTACAAAATGAAACCATGTACAGAAGTACAATAAAATTTCGTACGATGCATTGTTTTCGAGATGTAAGCAAAAAGCCCAAAAACGGGACCTTCTTTGTGCTTCCCCCCCCCTCGGGCTCTCCTCGGGGGGGTAAGGACTTTTAGTATGTTTATCTCCTAACTAGTCCAAACAAAGTTCCTAAGTCAAAGTTTCTGCTTTCGACATTTCCCTTCACAGTTTCATTTCGAGCACTCATTTACTAGACTACTAAACTTTAACCCAAGATTAAATCTTTCGCGATTTATTTAATAAAATCATTTCTGTTTTAAAATCAGTAATTAAATATATAAATTTAAACACTTTTTTTATTCAACTCGTGATTCAACATTTCAACTCATTTTAATGATGATATTTTATTACTGTTTTCAATCACACCTAGCGGAAGTTTCGTCGTGTCGGGCGAAATCACTTTTGTATGAGGAATGTGCTGTCATTTTTTATATTAATTCCTTTCTAAAAGTGATTAGGTGATATAGTACAAGATCCCATTAAGAAATATATACCCCAATCTGTTATTTATTAGTGATAAGAAATAAATGATAGATAGGTAATATTTACATTGACTTATTGCAAATAGGTTGCCTAGTTAAATCGCGCCCGGATAATATTAATATCGTGCGCAAATTTTTTTGTTGGAGAGATTCTTGCATGGTGGAATGAGATTGGAGTCCATACCTTTTATTTATTTTATAAAGTGCTCTCATCAATTATTTAAAAATATCAAATGAAAGTCTTTTTCCAGGGGGGACATACATTTTACCACTTTGGAAGTGTCTCTTGCACAAACTATTCAGTTTATAAAAAAATGATATTAGAAACCTCAATACTATTTTTGAAAACCTATCCATTGATACCCCACACGTATTGGTTTGATGAAAAAAATGTTTGGGTTTCGTTTTTAAGTATGGTGAACCCAGGGAATTAAGAATAAAATATTATCCGGGCGCGATTTAACTAGGCAACCTATTTGCAATAAGTCAATGTGAATATTATCTATCCTTTATTTCATATCACTAATAAATAACAGATGAGGGTATATATTTCTTAATGGGATCTTAGACTAATATGGCCCAACGGATCTTCCACTAGCAGATGTGAAAGCTTTCACTGAAATCATCCTAAATGTTTACAGTATCTACTTTGCAGTTTGTTATACACTCAAGTGGAAGCTTTTTGAGATCTTATTTTTCATTTTCTTTTCTTAGACTCATGTTTTCGATTGTACCTACGTACGTGAATATTTTCGGAAATACGTAATCGTTCCGAAAACAGCTTTTATTGTGTCGCTACTTCCAACTAAAATTAATTACAACATGATCGGATTTATGCACCGTACCTACTTACCGTTTTTGAGTAATTACCGAAATACCGAAAAACGGTCCTTCTCAACAAAAGGACGTAACGACGCGCTATGAAGATACGCTCTTGCTGCGGAACCCAACATCGAACATGGTCCGACAACCCGTTTTTAACATAGAACATTCATTTTATTTGGTACGGTACTTTTCTTTCTAAAATAGATAATCACGCGTATTGACTTTTTGGTCATAACCCTAAAATAGCTTGAATAAATTCCAAGCACAAAATTTGTCTTGTTAAAAATATTTCTATCTCTATTCCCAAGAAAAACAGTCGAATACAATTTGTTGAGACTTGGAGTTATTTTTAAACCTTTCTAAGTCGTGACGCAAACAGGTTGGTACAGTAGGTACAGACCTACAATGATTATGGAAGTTTATGACGTCAATGTGAAATTTGGCGGACGTACTATCGAAAAAGTTCACGCATGACCACCTTAAGACTGCATTTTGTGTGCAGTGACCGACGGCTACCTGCTGCGGGTAGCGGGTAACTTGGTTTCGTCCACCAATAGTATTACAGTAAAACATCATTAAAGACTTTACTTTTTCTGTCTAAGTCATAAAACAATTAAAATTAAAACAAAGAGTTTTTCAAAAAAAAGGGTTTTGTATCAAAATATGGTTTTGTCTCATTGGAGAACAATGTACCTAATTGGCGAGCGAGGTACTACGCTTACGGCTTGCAAACGAAATGTGTTCAAAACTGATCATGCTTAAACTTTGTCGATGGTACCTACTGAGGGGTGAATCGAGGCGAGATACATTTTATTATATGAATAGGTATGTTGTAGCTTTAATATTTAGTTCAATGTAGGCAGTGATTTAAATATTTTAGATTTTATTCAATAGGGATACCTATTATGAAAGATATTCAGTCAATAATCTATACTTACTTTTATAAAGCTGTAGTTTGTTTGTTTGGTTGAACGTTAGGATCTCAGGAACTACTGTTCCGATTTGAAAAATTATTTTAGATTTGGATAGCCTATTTACCGAGGAAGGTTATAGGGTAGGTATATAACATCATGCTACGGGCAATAGGAGCTGAGCAGTGGTAAAATAAAAACGAAGGGTGTGATGCTCCGCACGACTTCTAATCTAATCTATATACATAATAATATAAATAATCAGTAGAAAAGTCGTCAAAAAAAAAAGCCAGGGTGTTAAACGACAACCAATAGAACCCATTTCCAGTATTTTTCGAATTTTTGTCTGTTTATTTGTTCGGGCATCACGTAAAATGTACGAAAGCAATTTAGATCTCTTATATACACAACGATTGAGCGTAACTTGAAGCAGCATTTAGTTTTTGTTTCATTGCAATCAGTTCATAAATAAAAAAGATACATCGATTATAAGTAAAAAAATGCTCAGTTTCGGGGATATTGACTATCCAACTTAAGTTGACCTCCAATCTACATGATCAACTATATAAAATAGGGTTATTATCGGTTGGACACGACTATGGCTGACTATGACTATGATCATTTGCGATTTTCATGGACGTTTAGTACGAAAACGACTACACAAATAGGACTCTAATTAAGCCTTAAGGGATGTAAAAGTCAACCCCTGTAGTAGGGCACATCTCAAATTTAAAGATCCATGTCAATATCACAATCAATGCGAACGAAGTCGCGGGCATAAGCTAGTCTTTAATAATTTCGCTAAAGAGAAATTATAATTATATCACATAACCGCCTATTGTTACTTCATTGGTAAGTAATAAGTGACGACTGATACTAACTGAGGTTTCTACACGACCTGGGCCCTGATTCTGACTCGCCGGTTTGCTCCCGGAACGTAATTTTTTTCAATCAATTTTAATCTTAGCACGACGTATTCTTACGGCTTAAGTTTTATCTATCTTACTTTATTTAAATAAACTGATATTTCTGGCTGAAAATTTCCGACAGCCTAGGATAATAAAGTCTTGGTGAGACTTACATTTTTGAGCCTTTTAGGGTTGAAACTGTTGGACCTTGGGGGCCAAACGCTCACAAATTTTATCGTGAAATTTGTAAGCGTGTTTCTGAGGTACCACATGATCCAAGGGCTGGCGTCTACCTGGGGCAACGCATTAGCATTGCTATCCAACGCGGTAATGTGGCTAGCCTTTTGGGTACGTTTCCTCAGGAATCTGATCTTAATCAGATATTCTATTTAAAGGAATTCCCTGTAAATAGAGTATCTGGTTCTTTTTTCTTTTAATAGTTTAGCTGTGTATGTTTTTAAGTTAAGTATGTGTAAATATTTTATTATTTTCATGTTCTGATTATGAATGAATCACACAAAAGATTTCACACGTGTTTGGCAACTACTTAGGGCGGGAATTGAACTATTTTTGCTTACACACGTATGTACACTTGTAGCCAGTTACTGTTGGCCTCTCGTGTTGCAGGAGTCCATAGGGTAGGTACGGTAACCCCTTACCATCAAGCGGGCAGTACAGCTGTTTGCCACCGCCTTTGCATAAAAAATACTTTCAACTAATACAGCGGTAAGTGTTGCCATTGCTACACATATATTCGGGCCGCGCCGGCATTGGAACTACCCGATTGGCATGGCACAAGCCGAACGATGTAGTAGTTGCTACGGGTCGGTTTTTTTTTCGTTCAACAAATACGGGCGGTATTTGCAGTAATGATGTACCGAACCGATTACCCGATCGGCATAAAATTATTAAAACCGAAAAAGTGCAGTACTTAATTGTACTGCCGAATCGACAATGCGGCCACCGCCGCTTCGGCCCGAATATGTGTGTAGCAACTAGGAACCCTAAAGAACTACGCCTCAGGAATACCTACAAGAAAATACAAACAAATTTATATAAGTATATATTAATATATAAATGTTTTTAAAGCTTCATATAACAAATCTGGACAAGATAACGGTAACAGGACTGAAACATTACGACCAAATTGTGATGAAACATCAAGCGTTTGTTTGAACATGTTTTCGGCAACTAATGTGGAGGCGAAATAGATGCGGACAGAAACTAGTTTGGGATCCTTCTTGATCTGGAAATAAGAAAAGAATTATTAGGATTAATTTATTTATTGTAGGTATGTATATATGTTACTGATTGGTCCCCTACAGAAAAATAGTTAGGTATTTAGGTAAGTAGTTACTTTTTAAATTGCTAGGTGCTGCATCTTAAATGATATTAATAATAATAAAGTTAAATTACCTATAATGTAATGTAAATTATGATATTTCCTCCCAGGATGAGAGCGTTTAATAGCTTAGTTAATATCATTAAGATACCAGTGGTTTTAACAGTGGTTTTAGGTACGATTCCCGGGTCGGTCAACTCACAGCCGAGTAAGTGCGGCCTACTTCGTATTTAGTAGTAAAACTAGTTAACTAGTAAGCGCCGCGCCGCTTATTGACTTTGGGAATGTCAAAGATTATAATGAGCCTACTCGGGAATCGTTGTGTTAGCAAATTAGCAACTCGAGACAAAGTCGTCACGTTAAATAGCCATCGTCAAAAGAGGAGAGTGAAAAAATCTATGGAGGCCTCTCACTTAGAAGTATAGAACTCTCTTTGCCCAGCCAATATCGCTACAGCCTGCACACCACGGAGCAAAAACATCTCGTCTCTCTCAGTAGGTTGTTTTTGCTCCATGCTGCACACACACACGCTCACAAAAATAAGTTTCAACAGGTAGCTTTGTACTACCTACTTAATACATACTACTTATTGTAAGAATTCGTATGTACGTGTACCTACCTATCTCGTCTCTCTCAGTAGGTTTCTATTATATTTTGTGTTATATTCATGGTTATGCAATTATTGCATTTAGTTAAAAACAAACTTATTATTTCCTTGATAATAATATAGCCTACCTACTTACTGGGTAATTTAAACCGGATGAGTGATAAATTAAATTTCGAATCGTAAGACCAAAAGGAATGTGACTATGAAAATAAATGTGACGAGCATATTATTACAATTAATTTGTAATACAGACTCATTCGTTATGTGTGCAACTAGTGATAGCTAGGTAAATTTTCGATCGAGTCCCGAGTCTCGACCTAACACGAAAGGTCATTCGCCTGGATTCGGGAAAGTGCAACGTGCAATACATACAAGCAAGATGCAAGATGAGCGCGAAATTACTGCACATGCGCGGCAGCGCCCCATCATCAGAGCTGCGAGCACTGGGCACAGGCTGGCTAGTCTAGCAGGTGAGGCGCCGCCATCTGGCGGCGAATTGCCGATGTACCACATTACTCCAAAAGACTCTACGAAAGTAACATTTCGCGCCTTTTTTCTCGCACAAACGGAGCAAATCCAAGTGATGCTGATTTTGTTGACAAAATAAACTGATTTTAAAAACATTTTGTGCATTGGAAAGCTGATTAGTGTTGAAATTGTGGTACACAGCAGGCGGAGAGGTAAGTGTGTCCTAACTCTTATCATTCTACGTTCTAACTAACTGATTTTTATATCATTAGGTGTTTATAGATTGCCGGTTTATCACTATTAATATTGTTTGACTTGTAACGCAATTTCTCCGACTAGGTACATATATATATATTTTATCTAGAGTAAAGTGCGCAGCATTCGAAACCAGCGGAGTGGGTTGGGCGCTCTGCCTATTAATAGACCGGATCGTTTAGCCCAGGGCCCTACATAATATCTATCTAGGCTTTTTTCAAAGGAATAGGAATAAGAGTAAATAAGTACGTCGCACTGTGGGCTGAAAATCGACTTTCATAGACTTAGGGATTTCAATTTCTAAGTATCGGTTTTTTTGCCAGATATTGGTCCCATTAGTTGTTACTATATAGAAAAATGATATCTAAGATAATTTGACTCGAAAATAATTGAATTATAATTTTTTTTCGAAAAATTTGTATGGAGTTAGGATGAAAAATCCGTTTATTTCAAAAACGGCGCAATTTACCGTAATATCCTCGCAGACGGTTATAGTACTAATTATTTATGATTTTTTGACATACTACACATAACGGTAAAAAATGCCGTTTTTTTTTTAAAAATCGTCAAAGTTTTGAAAATTTTCCATGCCTTGTCTGACGTCAAAATTAAGGAGTACAGACTTTTAACAAGCCGTAACACGAGGTAGCATGGTGCTTATACCCTCAAAGGACACCTAGAGCAATATCTGATCTAGATACATATTTTTAAAGAACATTATTTAACACTAAGTTTGTCTTAAAACAAGTCATTGGGTGGGTTTTGAGCATTTGACGGTGCTTCCAGCAAAAGCAGGTACAAGCAGAAAATGGAGTGTGAGCAAGATTATTCATTTTCATTTTCATGACGTCTTTGGTATCACTAAAACTAACGGATGGAGAGAGCACTTTATGGACGAACCCAAAACCGTGCTCGTCTTGGTATTGTCGTTCAGTTAATTTTATATTTGTTAAGGAAATTGAAGCAGTCGTAATTGATCAAAAAATCAAATGGATGATCAAATTAAGGTTCTTGTACCCACAAAGTGCAGTAATGGTAACCAAGTAAATCACCAACTAATGATGACAATGATCGACGCTAAAGCCTGCATGTACCTTTCCAAAGCGAGGTCAAATGCATCATGTTACTTGTACTTGTACCAATACAAATGAACCATTTGGATGCTGTTACATCGAGGACCGTGTCTTCTGACACATACGATTTTAGATTGTCATCCTTGCACGCTTGAATAAATTGTATGGAATATCTATTGCATATTTCTTACAGGCTTGACTTCAAAGAGTGAGCAGCGAGAAGTAATGAGCATAAAGAATTGTTACAGAGCAGAAAAAAGATTATACAAGGCAAATTCAAAGATGACCTCAACATTTTAATTGATATTGTTAAACAAAGTTCGGGTACAACTAATGACGGAATACAGCCAGGAAGTTTTTTGAGTTTCCCGATAAAACTGCGGCGATTACCGGACTGGATGAAGAATTAGTAAGAAGATTTGCCGTGATTCTTCAAGCAATAACGTCTGGGGAGAAACTCGCCATAATCAAATTTAAAGATTATGCCCGCAAAACTGCTGAAAAGTACGTGGAATTGTACGACTGGTACTATATGGCGTCAATAGTACATGAACTTTTGAAACATGGGGCTGATATAGAAGAAAAAAACGATATCGTGCCTCCTCCTAAAGGGTCTCCATCAGAAGAAGCCTCAGAGGCTCGTAACAAAGATTTTAGGAGGTTTCGGGAGCATCATTCACGAAAAAGAAGCAGATACGACTCGAATCAGGATATCTTAAATATGCTACTTTTTTCTTTGGATCCTGTGCTCAGTGCACAAAGACCGAAGTTAGATGCCAAGAACAAGCAGTTCTTCTTTCCTGAAACTGGATTTAATTCAGTTTCAGGAATTTCAGGAAACTGAATTCGAGTTCTTGGATGTGTCCAGGATATTATTAAACGGTTTTATTTTAATATACCTACGTTTGTTATTTAATTTATTTTTAGTAATTAGTTTTAAGTTGTATAATTTGTAAATTTATTGTTAAAAACTGTAATTTATTGTAAATATAGCAGATAATTCTTTTTTATGTTACTTGTTGAATCAATATAATAATTTTCCCAATGTATTTATATTATTAAAATAATACCTTTTTTAAACATAACATGTTTTTATTGATGTTTTTCTTTCTTATTTGGACGTAGTTTAGCAGAAAGGACTCAACCCACACTATGGTCAAAAATGAGTTGTTTTTGGCAAATAGGTCCTAAAGGTTGGTTCTTCCACTCAGCAAAAAAGATCGGTAATATCAATACCAATTTGCCCATAAGCAACAATATTTCAAAATATTCCAAATACAAGATCATTGCAGCAATACACAACTAAACTTTAACTCTCTCAAAACTCGATACCTCAAAAATTACTTTCTGTGGGTTGAGTCCTTTCTGCTAAACTACGTCCATTTGATCCTAGGAACCGTTTCATATTCTTATTTTAGTTTGCATAAGTTAATATAAATAAAGTAATAGTTTTTTTTAAATACCTATTTTAACAATAATTATATGAACTAAACAATCGTTATTTCGTATTATAACTTGTGCCTAGAATGGATACGTTGTCATTAAATGATTTGTTTTAAGACAAACTTAGTGTTAAATAATGTTCTTTTAAAATATGTATCTAGATCAGATATTGCTCTAGGTATCCTTTGAGGGTATAAGCACCATGCTATCTCGTGTTACGGCTCGGTAAAAGTCTGTACTCCTTAATTTTGCCGTTAGACAAGACATGGAAAATTTTCAAAACTTTGACGATTTTTTAAAAAAAAACGGCATTTTTTACCGTTATGTGTATTATGTCAAAAAATCATAAATAATTAGTACTATAACCGTTTGCGAGGATATTACGGTTAATTGCGCCGTTTTTGAAATAAACGGATTTTTCATCCTATCTCCATACAAATTTTTTGAAAAAATATTATCATTTAATTGTTTTTGAGTCAAATGATCTCAGATATCATTTTTCTATATAGTAACAACTAATAGGACCAATATCCGGCAAAAAAACCGATACTTAGAAATTGAAATCCCTAAGTCTATGAAAGCCGATTTTCAGCCCAACGTGCGTCGGTACGTTCCAAATTCACTTTTCTTAGGTAGTTATTATGATGACAATACTTACACAGATAAGTAGGTATGTACTTACCTATAATGTTTTGTCAAAAAAGTCTATGCAGCGCAAATATTGGGAGTTTATTTTTTTATAATCGGGTATAATTTATCGGATAGGTATATAATATGTTAACGAATTATATAGAGTAATAGAGTAGGTACTTATTCAGCTATATATAAAAAAAAACAAATATACTTATTAATAAATCTGCAGATTTTGGTTCGGCTTTGTCGGAAAAAAATCACGAAATATCACTAGGGGGGTGTAGTATGATATCACGTGTATACGGACATACCATTACCATCGCCCGGTAGCCGCTTGACGTTGAGTTTCGGGACACTCTGTATACTTGTCTACATATTTATGATATCGTACCCCTTTGGAAAAAGGCAGTAAGTGAAAATGAGTCCCTTCAGCAATTTAATTCTACTACGAATACATTTAAGGTTGAGAATTGTAAAATGAAATTAAATCCTACAATAGTTTTCCACCGAAGATGCCAACAATTTTTATATTATTATTATTACGGACGTAACGTAATGCCCCCAGATTTTTCAAAGCACACACAGCGCCATATTATTATAGTCCCAAACTAAGGTAATGCTTGTAATATGGATACCAGACTTAATAACTTTTTTTTGTAAATACATCTTAGGTTACTTACATAATATTATAGAAACTTTACACCCAGAAACAGAACAATAATTGTGCTCATCACACAAAGATTTGTCTTAAGTGGGAATCGAATAATCGAACGCACGACCTCTGTCTTAGTAGTCAGGGTCACTAAACACTGAGCCACGGAAGCTTCCAAAGATTGCCGCTATAATCGTGGCTACCTATATTAGTACGTAGTAGGTACTATTACTTATTCTGTGACATTAATATCTCCGAAGAATAGAATACTGATACGGACTGAACCACAGTCCACAGATAGGGTACTGAACTATGAAGATTCATCAATCAAAATAATACCCTCGAGGTAGGTAGGTATTCCTAACTTTGCCTTATTCATTCTATTGAAAAGGATTAATAAGGTGTGTATTGGTAAGGACAATTCGACAAATATATAAAATAAAGTAGTAAGTAAATACACTCTTATAGGTAGATTGAGAACCTAATTATGCATTTATCAGCTTGTTTATCTGAGTGTAATGTTACATGGGATAAACAATTAGCTGTGTACATGAAGACTCGGTGTAATATTACATGTGCTAGTCAAAACTCACCTTTATGTGTTGGTTGATGACGGGACCGTAGCCCCCTTTCAATTACGGATGAAATTTAATTCTGCGTCTAGTGCAACGCTCGTCCGAGAGGGTGGAGAGGGTGAGACAGGGAGAGATAGTCGACTATAGTTATAGGCTAGAATCTCGATCGATATTCTAATATTAGGAAAGGGAAAATAACTTCGTCTGGATGATATGCTTTTGGATAAACCTGGAAACGAATTTTAATAAAATTTGATTACTTATAAATAAATTGCTTCAGGTTAGAACTGATCGAAAGCTTTAAGGCCAGACTCCACCATCAAAATAGTTTAGATATTCTGCGTCGCAGCACAGCGGAAGTTTGTAAGTACGACTTGCGCAAAAAAATACAGATGTTTACTGTCAACTATAGAAACAAATAATTCGGTATCATTTCGGAGTTGGCCAATGATTTTTGGAAATATTCTAACCGGAATATTTCCAAAAATTATTACTATTAATATGTTCGAACCCTAAAGCCGGCGAAATGCGGGTGTGAAGCAACTTCGCTTACTTGTTAGGTGTAAATGGCGTGAGGGGTGACGCTGACGAGTATGTATGTACATTGACGTATCAAGTCTGGAACCTAGAGGACGTAGGTATACAGAGATTACACGAGCTTAAGAGCGTATTTACAAACAGAGTGACATCGTCGCAGTTTAGGTGTCTTATTATTTCGTGGCTTTCAATTATTATTATCTAATCGGAGCTATTTTAATAATAATGTTCTATACACTTTTTAGAATTAGGTGAATAGTGTGTAAAAAGTAAGAAATAATTGCGTTTGCAGTTCTATCTAAATGCAAATAACACATTGGAAACTTGTAGGGCGTTATTTTCATAGTCAAATATACTATATCATCAAATATACGGATACTTACTTTATAAAACTTTCACGTAGGTTTTTACCTAATTCTAAAATGTATACTATGTATGTATGTAATATGCAAACATATTTTTAAAATCATCCATACATATTATAAAAGGCTTTGTCCTGACTGACTGACTGACTGACAGACAACGCACAGCCTAAACCGCTGGTCGTAGCGACTTGAAATTTGAAGGGTGTGTTTGTCCTAATGTCTAGAGGTGTACTAAGAAAAGATTTTTTTAAATTCAACCCTCAAGGGGGTGAAAAGGGATAAAAACGATTGTATGAAACTTCTTTGTTTTTTAATTTATAGATTTGAAAATTTGTTTTGGGGTACTACTATCAAAATAAAAATTATCCCTATCAATATTTTTCACAAGGGTGACTTTGGAAGGGTGAAATTGGGGATGAATCGTTGTGTGAAAAGATCTTTGTTTTGAAGTTAACGTTTTGCAAATTAGTATTGGGATAGGAACTTAAAATGTTGTTTTTAATATTTTTGATAGGGATGAGTTCAGGGGGTGAAATATTAAATAGATAGTTCTTTGTTTTTCAAGCTATATGTTTGGTCTTACTTAGTCGTTATTTTTTAGGTTTTTATGGACGGATAATACGCAATTAGAACTTCAATTAAGAAGTGAGTTGATGGGTTGTTTTTGGTGTTTGAAAAACTTACCCTAAGGGATGAAATAGGTGTGAAAATTATTAGAATTGATATGGATGTCGTTTTCAAGGTTTTCAGGGGCGCTGATTACGAAAATGTTATCTATATTGACGTAAAATGAAATTCAACTCCTGTGGTGGGGTGTTGTGGAATTAATGAATTGCACTTAAAACAAAGATCTATGTAATATCGAAATCTACACGGACGAAGTCGGGGGCAAAAGCTAGTTAATAATAATTGAAAACCACAAAATATGACAACACTAAATATATGACAACAATACGCTCATAGCCGTCGGCATCAGCTATTAATATAATACCTATATTCGTGACTTTGTATGTACCTACGCCAGATTTGTGGCCCGATCAAAGATATACACAGGCCCAAATATTAAATTTCATTTGCTAAATCTTGTAATAATAATCTTGTCTGTAACTATGAAATTCATCATCATCATTATCATAATTTCAACCGACAAACGTCTCACTGCTGGGAACTGTGTGAATTTAGTCTACTAAACCACGCTGGCCAGATGGCTTAGTATACGGTTTGTTTCGAATAGGGTAAAAGCGCTAAATATCGGTCATGTCAACATTTTTCGGCAAATAACACCGTGTAACAATGACTTTTAATAATTAGTTTTTTTTTCTTTTTATTTTAGTGATTTTATTATTAGAATATGTTTATAAGGGTTAACAGTGGCTGCCTTATCATTGAATGTCGTATCGTCGTATACACCCTGTATAGCCTATAACATTCCTCGATAAATGGGCTACTGGCTAATGGCCTTTTTTATAAAATTATGTAGTGTTATAATATGTAGTAATATCTAAATCTATGCGAACGAAGTCGTTGGCAAAAGTTAGTTCTATTAGAAATATCTTAGGGAGGCCTATGTTCAGCAGTAAACGGTTTACGGCTGATTTGTTTATGATGCTGAAATAGTAGAATAAACTTAGAAAAGAAACAATACCTTCTAATAGAATCCCTGTAGTACCAGAAAACTGTCTGTGAAAGTTTCTTCCATGAAATTGCTGCCATCATCAATCGGATACCAATTACGAACAATTTCATAACGCAATCTAAATAACTGTTGTCTTTAGGAATATAATGATCAGTTCTTGCCAAAATGGAATATTGTTTCTGCTACATATATTGTCACTATCTGTACGTAGAATGTAATTCGAGAGCAAATCTATGACAACATTTTTCGCCTAAAAGATACAAAAAATGAAATACAGTAATATCGCTCATAAGTGATTCGTCATCTTTAAACGTAAAGTCTTCTCCGTTATTATTGCATCTATCAATAGTGTCACCTTCATCTGGGGATATATAAATATACATTATTATTTATATCCCGATTCTTATCATAAAGTACTGTAAACTTTGTTTGGTTTTGTTCTGTTATAGCTTGCAGATCTTCGGCAATGTTATCGCTATTATGCTTTAATTTGTAATCAGTATATGCAAATGGGAACCGTCTGGCTTCCTTGTTACTAAATATATCAGCAGAATTAAATTGATTTATGCACCTAACAACCAGAAGGTGCATTAGAAGATGGTGATGTAGGTTGTAATACATTTGTGTCTGTGTTTTAATATCACTTTCTTTTTGGTAAAACTCAATACGAGTCGTAAATTGTCTTTTTGTCGATAATACTGGTTTCAGATATATTGTTATTTTTGGAGTGATTAGTCGTCTTTTGTATTAAAATTAATTCTGTTTTCTCTTCAGATAATGTCGGTTCAGCTTCTGTTTGGCACTTCGGTATATTTCTCTTAAGAGACACTAAGCATGCCTTATCAATTATAGGTGTTAAAAATTATTTTGCAATAACTTCATGGACTTTTCCACGTTCCTTTGAAGGTATGTTTTTTGTTTCAAATCATCTTGAGAAATAACACTTTTTGATAAGAATTGATTGCCATTTTCTTTGTCGTGGTTTTGTCTCGTAGTGGAATAAAGGTCAGAAGTGAAGTAGTAGAAAATAGCATAAGTTATGCTCTATATAAATTCCGTAATAGTATTAGTGTCTATGTTTGCTTCAGATTTAAATTTAGAATTGGATTCTCTCCTGCGTAATAAAGAATATGGTCCAAAACAACTCTCGTGGATTAAGTTTAAATCAGATAACTATAAGAAAATGTCCGAATTTTTTCGCCTTTGAAGGACAGGTTTATTTCTAGATAATAATTCTACTAATGGATATAGTGGCAAACTATTATCTTTTTTAGATGGTTAATTGGCTTGTTCATACAAATTATCAGTACAAATGCTCAAGTTCCAATGTGGCTCTGATTTCATATTGAGTTTAGAAGGTGACGAATCCGAATTTCATATTTTATATTTTCTACATGTTCTGTTGCTGTAAATTGTATTGGACTCAATGCATCTTCTCTCTTTTTCTCATGTTCTCTGGCTTTGAATTTTTTAGTGTCTTGTGAAAAAATGCTTCCGAGACCAAATCATTAATTATTTTGCCTCTCCGGGAAACCATTTAGTTCTCAAGAGAAGCGGTTTTTTTATTTTTTCCTTTCTTTGAAATGAAACAAAAGATAACTGTGTTCTAATTTTTTTATATCGCTTTTCCGGTGTAGCATTATTGCATTCTGATAATGAATATTTTATTATATGTGTCTTTTTATGAAACGGCTGATCAACTAAAGATTTAAATTCAGTCATCCTACAAACTTTTGCATAGCTCATACTATTAAAAAGATGTGTGCTAGATTTCGACAGATCATGATATTTTCCTATCACTTTTTGATTATTGCCTTGTGGTGTTGATAAAGGTGACTCTGTCTCACTGTTCTCCTTATTTAAGCCGTTATAGATTTCCATTGAGTTTTTGTCATTCCATTGATCCAGTGAGTCGTTTTGTTTGTTATTTTCTGTGCAATCATATTGATGAATCATTTTCATGAATACTTTTTCTAATAATGTTTGACAATCTAACTTATTGAAGACACTATCTATCTTAGCTTTGATAACGTTTGCTTTTATTAAATCGTAAACTAATGACATTTGTTGTATGTTTGCATGGTTGAAAATGGTTTCTGAAGTGACTTCACCTATAGACAGTGCAGGGCTGTCCAAATCGCTAGATGGTTCTTTGTTCTCAATAATATTATTTTCAGGTGACAATTGTGATTTATTATTATTTGGTTTAGATTTCTGTACATCAGAAGCAAAACATGGGTACAAGTCTGCTTTCACTTTCAATATCAAACATTTTTCTGATTCAGTGCGTCCGCTAGGTAAAGATAAACCTAAACCAGCCAATGTTTTTAGAATTATTTCCTTTTCTTCGTGTGATTTTCCGTCTACTGATTGCAATAGACCAGTGTCACCAACCATCAAATTTTGCTTAGTCGAATCAAATAAACTAGTGTAAGCACATTCCTCTTCTTTTTCAAATATAGTATCTTCAGATAATGTTAACATTTTTTTGTTTTGTTTTACTTCTTTTAGTTTCGTCGGTTTGTCATGATAGTATTTAGTTGAACTCATATTTACTTTACGTTCTTTGTCCTTTCTTGAAAAATTTGTTCCCTGAAATTGTGCTTTTACTTCTGCTATTAATTTTTTTTCTGATTTTGTGCTACCATCTGGTAGTAAGAAACCCATCTCAGCCCATTTCCTAAGAATCTTATATTTCTCTTCAAATGTTTTGCCTTGCAGTGGTAGTAATAAGCCAGCTGTTTTTTTAGGTTCAGATGGAAAACCAAGTTCAGTGTGGGTATTTTTCATCAGCTTTTTATCGGTACTTGTTGTAGCACCTAACATAATTAATTCTTTCATTTTTTTCATTTTCTCGAATTCTACTTGTGTAGAAAGGTATTTGTTTCTTGGCCGCTTTTTATATGATGGCGTTGTAATTGGATAGCTCGGAACTTTCGTAAAAGATGAACGTAATAAGTGAGCTGCTTCTACTTTTGTCGGATTTTGTTCGGCATTAAAAATTGTGTTCGAATTTGCAAATAATGGAATTGGTTGAAAAGAATTGTTCATTATCGTTTTTTTCGATTTCGCCTTTGGCTTAACAACAGAAATTGGATCCCCGCTCATTGATTTTCGATTAAACATTTTAGAATCTGAATGTAGCTCATTTTTTTCAGAATATTTACGACTTGTCGCTGTAGATGATTGTGGTGAAAATGAATGTGATTTTGTTCTAATTTTTGCTATTACAGCCTTATCAGATACAGTCCACCTTTCAGGCAAGGGTATTTTCATATCAAAACCTCCTTTGAGAATTCTTTCTTTATGTTTTAATGTTTTACCCTGCAGCGGTATCGATGTTCTAGCTTCACCTGCTTTTGCATGTGAATTCTTCATATATGCAGAGCTAGGGTTAGAAAAACCAAGGTACATTCTACCTTTTTTTTCATTTTGATATTTTCCTTCAGGAAGCATAACACTTTTCATGGCTCTTAATATTTTTTCTCTTTGTTGTGTTTTATCCTCAGGTTGTTTACTATCTGTCACTTTTCTGGTATATATTTTTTCTGTTAATGATTTCGTCCGTTCATTTGATTTCGTCGAGCTGCGAGATCTGGTTTTCATTTCTGTTTTAACCCTAGAGTAGTCGCGCATTTCCGTGAAACGCAAGTGATCGCGTGGGGAGTATTTTGCCGCCCATACTTAACATGATTAATTTTAAGTAAGTATATAAAATAATAAATAAATCAGTATGCTATGATTTTTATGGGATAAACTAAATCATAAAATATTAGAAAAAGGTAACATTTTTTCTTTTTGAGAAATCTTAGGTAAACATTTTTTAAATTTTAACACAGTCTTTGTCTCAACTTACATGAAAAAGGAAAAATATTTTTTTAACTAAAAAGTTTTCGACATCGAGAACCTCTATTTAAGCAAAACAGTTCTGCCACATGTACTTACATACAATGTTCGTTACACAGTACCTTTGCATATTCCTTTTGCATCTTTGGTCCTTAGCTACAACAATCTTTCTTTCCTGCGGTCACCTACGCACTAAATTTCTTCAAATTTATAATACAAATAAGTGAAGGATGGGGAGACAGCTACTAGGACCCTTGACCTTGACAAATTCAGCGTTTAAATAATCCCATTTTTTTAGACGTGGGCGGCAAAATGCTCATAGCGCGAGCACTCTAGGGTTAATAAAGTTCAGTACTTATATCAATTTTAAATTTCAATTTTGAAATTGATATAATTTTTTTAAAGTTATGCAATACCTATAAATGTTTGGTTTTGGCAAAAACTGATTGGATGAAAAAGAAACTGATTTTCGTTTTAAAATTCTAGAATCTGAATACAGCTCTTTCTTTTCAGAAGATTTCTCTGTAGATGATTGTGTTGGAAATAATTGTGATTTTGTTTGAATTTTTGCTATTATAGCCTTATCAGATACCGTCCACCTTTCAGGCAAGGGTATTTTCATATCAATTAATCCTCTGAGAATTCTTTCTTTTTCCTTTGATGTTTTACCTTGCAGCGGTAATAATATTCTAGCTTCGGCTGCTTTTGCATGTAAATGCCTCATATATGCAGACTTAGGTTTAGGTGGAAGACGAAGGTTCAAACGGATGTTAGCAATTAGTTGCTTTTCATCATTCGTTGTTCCTTCAGGAAGCATAACACCTTTCATGGCTAGTTCTTTTAATATTTTTTCTCTTTGATATAGTGTTTTAACCTCAAGCAGTTCGCTATCTGTCACTTGTGTGGTACCTATTTTTGTTCTTGACGTCATGATACGGCGAGTTTTGGTTTTCATTTCTGTTTTAATAACATTCAGTTTATTAATTTAAAAAAAATTCAATGCCTACAATATACTGAGTGGAATTTTGTAATGATATCGATTAACGCCATAAAATTACAGGCTGCTATTTTTTTGGATTTTATTTGGTTTGATTCCTGGGTATGGCAAACGAATTTCCGAAAATCTTTGAATGCAGTTTTGTTTCTATTTAAAAATAAAAGAATGTCTTCTTTGAGTTAAATTGTCTATCTCCAGTATTTAAAGTACTTTCCCTCTAGGTGGCGTTACAAAATTCCACTCTGTATAATAAGTTTAATGATTTATTTTACTACTACTATGTAATGTTTTACTTTATTTTAAAGCTATTATAAATTGTCATTCTAGCTGTAACTCACGGCTTCACCATCATTTTATGTGTATGAAAGTGTATTTGATTACCTACTATGAGTAGATACAGATATTTTTTAAATTGGACATGTTTTTATATTTCTTTTCTGTTGGGAAAAATATATAAGACTAGCTGACCCGGCGTACTTCGTACCGACATAAATAAAAAAAATCGTTATAAAAAAAAGCGCGTGGATCCTAGGTCTATGGTATTTGTATTCTGCTACTATACTACCTTGATACTGCAATGTATTTACTTTTCTACGAAAAATATTTTATTTCATATTTTACTTTATTTCATATTTTACAATATCCACAATTGTTTTATTTTTATTAGTTTATGGCTTTAGCGACCATAAATACATACAATGATAATTCACTGTCAAATGTCAAATTTTAGACCGAAAATAAATGGCGCGAATACATAAAAATGGCGCGCGGATCCTAGGTCTATGGTATTTGTATTCTGCTACTATACTACCTTGATACGATACTGCAATATATGTATTTACTTTTCTACAAAAAATATTTTATTTCATATTTTACTTTATTTAATAATTTTACTACACAATTGTCATAATATATTCTTTGAATTTACTGGTGAATGATTAGTAATATATTCAAGTAATGAGGTTGTATAGTAAGCAAAAAGAAAAAAGAGATCTTTGATTTCTTTTTAATCTGTCATACTGAATTGTCATTAGGGCTGACGTTGATAAATATAGTAATTCCCCTACTAACACAACAAGGTCTACATTGAGTCAGAGCACAGTGTATTAGTTTCTGTTGGACCGTTATTTCTACACACTTGCTCTTCCTTTGCACATCTGACATTGGCAGAATTGTCGACATCGGCACGCTTGCCATAAAGAAAAATAGAATAGAATAGAAATATAGTAATATACATACACAAAGTTGAAAGGATGAATGTTTGTTTGTATATTTGATAATTTTAACCAAAAAGACACGGGATGGATGTTTACAAACATAAGTACTATTCTAATCAATCACGTAATATTGGTTATGTTTAATCTGAAGTAATTCTCTGTACTTAGAAAGTATTGGCCGAAATTTACCCTCTAAAAGTGAAAAGTTGCTGTGGTCACAGGAACAAAATAAGAGGTAAGCGAAGTCACGGGTGACATACAGTATTAGTATAAGATTTTTGGGATTATATACATTTCATTTAATATCGTAATAACTTTTAAAGTATTTGTCGAAATAACTTAGTGTAAACGGCAAAAATTATCTACATTAAATGACAAAAGTGATAAAGGTATCTACATTCCTAGGAATTAGTTTAATACCATGAAATTTTTCACTTTAAATGCAGTATCCGATTTAAATGTATTTCTTGCTCACTATTCTCTCTATATCGACTTTCACATAAAAGATAGGCATATGCTGTCGCGGACTTTTTTTTATAACTATTTAAGAGTAACAATTCCTTCATACATTGTCCTTATGTAAAACTAACGGTTTACGTAGAGAAATCAGAAATAGCTATAAGATGGCAGATTTTTCTCCGACTTACTTTACATTTGTTCTCATGGTTTAGCCAATTTACGCGATATCTAGATAAAATATAGCCTATATGTTATTCTGATGTATAAGGTAAATTATTGCAAAGTTTCATTGAAATCTATTCAGTGGTTTTTTCGTTTACTGGTAACAAACATCCAAACATCCAAACATCTAAACATCCAAACATTCTTACAAACTTTCGCATTTATAATATTAGTAGGATAATAGAAAATCATTAGCCATCCCATTCTCTCTAAAAATGTAATGTTAATCCGTCTCACTGGTATGCCTATCTTGTCCTTTATCTCACTCTTTCACATTCGATCTATCTCATTTGCACTATGGTAAAACCAAAATTTTTGTACGTTAAGGAATTATGCAGGGAAACTTCTTTTTTCAAATGACCCTTTTGCAAACAACGAATTATTACTACTTTTTCTTATAAGACAAGTACTAAGTTGTGTACCATTATAAATTCTTTATTAAATGGGCTATTTTTTTAAATAACTTGCCTAGGTCAGCGTAATACATATTTTTAAAGAAAATAGCGATCAAACATTTGAATACTACACTTTTTTTCCCTATGAAATTTTTTTTCTTCAAAATTTACACAAATAACTTCTGAATTTGTAACAGCAAACTAGAGTATACATAATAAGGATTATGTAAAAAAAAAATCTTGTCAAAATCTGGCACTATATCATAGCAGTACCTAAAAATGTCTACAGAGTTGTCGATTTTCAATATTTTCAAAAAACAAATTTTTATGACTGTACCATATATGACTTGGATTTTTTTTCTTTTCTTCTTCTTTTCTCAGAACAGGACGGCCTATACATCGCCCGGTTGGCGGTTCGCTGACTGTACCATTATGTATGTTATTTATATATTAGTAAACATGTAAAGTAGTGGTTTATAAAGTATACATCTACAACTGACACTTCTTTGACTGCTAAATCCATCCAAATGTTGTCTGGAAGATATCGCTGCAAGCGATAAGACCACCCATTGTACGTGCTTATTTTTAATGTGATATTTTGTGTGTATGGTTTACGATTTACGGATATAAAGTTAATTTTATAACTGTAAGTATTCTCATTACCTACAATAAAATAAAATAAATAATCTATAAGTAAAAGGTGTCGTATCAAATTAACAAAAAGTTCAAGCATTTTATGTAAAATTAGTAATCACGGCACTCAATCATTCAACTACTACAAGTGCTTTTATTGCTTTTTGTAGGCATCGAGAGATTCTGTGCCGCTCGCATCCAACAGCCACCCGCAACCTTTACTGTCATCAATAATACATCATCATCATTTCAACCCATAAACGTCCCACTGCTAGGCTAGGGTCTACTACAAAAAATGTGTGAATGAGTTTGTTTCGAATTTTCCTTTTCTCACAGTGCTCTTTAATAGCCTATTACGACACCTCTTATTATTTTTGACAACTCTGCTTTGATTTTACACCCACGGGTTGAGATGGGGTTGTGACATTATATATTCATAATCCGTCACTACACAGAAATTCGAATAATTCCTACAATAAAGCGTAGTTATTTACATTAAAAAAAAAAACAAAACTAAGTACATGAACACTTCAAGTAATTAGTGGTATCATAAATATTTTATAAATAAGTATATTACCTTTTTGAGCCATATCATGTGTAAAAATATGTAGTGCCACCATTTGATGTACCTACATAGTTGTTATAAACTGCTAACACAGTACTAGGTACGAACAAAAGTTATAACTACAAAAGGTACCAAACAGAATGCAAAACTTGTGTTAATTAGTGAGTTGTAGTTAATTAGTGATTTGGCTGTATTAATTTTGAAATTTCGGGGGCAAATGAGAATTAATGTATGTAGGTATGTAGTTATACAATCTATACTATAAAAATGAATCGCTAAATGTGTTGGTAAGCGCATAACTCAACAACGCCTGGACTAATTTGGCCAATTCTTTTTTTTTAATGTTCGTTGAAGTTCAAGGATGGTTCTTACATTTTTATGTAAGTATAGGCAGGGTAGGGTAGGTAGGTAGGGTAGGTAGGTAGGTAGGGTAGGTAGGTAAGTAGGGTAGGTAGGTATGTAGAGGGTAGGTAGGTATCTATACTTTCATAAAATCATAAATTAAGTAGGTGGTACGAAGTTCGCCAGGACAGCTAGCTATTGTAATTTGTAATTTAATAGATGTCGTACACAGATTCCTTTTATAAGCATAGGCGCGCACTAAGGGCGAGATTCACAGACCGTACTTTGACTTTACTTTGAGGGAAAGTTCACTTTCAACCAAAATTATGTTTCACAGTCCTGTCAAACCCTTACTTTACTTTCCGAAACCATACTTTGCTTAGTAAAGGCGAAGTCGACGATATTGGCGACTTTGGCCGCAAAGTACCTTATCAATGTTTTCTACAAATCAAACGACATTTTATTTTAGTCGGGTTATACGTTCCTTTCATATAGTGATTTGACGTATGACGTTGTTGTTTTATCTATGGACATGTAAACGTAACAGTTTCTGTCTCTGCACGTGCTTTACTTTGGGTTTATACTTTGCTTAGAAAAGTTAAGAAACTGTCTATGAATTTCAAAAAACGTAAAGTAAACTTCGGCGTTCAAAGTATACTTTGAGAAGACGCCTTTGTTCTAAAGTAAAGTCACGACTGTGAATCTCGCCCTAAAAAAGGATTTTTCAAAATTCTCACGGTATACGGAAAAAACGGGATTTCTATTTTTGGTTTTGTTCTTAGCAACGGAAACACGTAGGATATTTATTGGTTTTTGGACTTAAATATTTATATTTCATGTAAGTATAGCTCCAACACCCGTTACTTTCAGGAACATACAGTTTTCTTATAATGAAACCAGGAAATTATTTTTGAAAATTCAATCTCTAAGAGGGGAAAACTCCTGTGGTCACGGGCAACAAAATACGTACGTGCGGAGCCACGTGTGACAGCTAGTATAATATTTGTCTATGCTTAACAAAAGATCATCATCATCAATGTCACACTGCTGCATAGATATCCAGTCGGCCACCATAGCTTAAACAAAACTATACCATATTATAATGTATCTAGAAGTCTTCGCCCCCGCCGTTCTTTATTTGGTCACTGCTCCGCTCCTATTGGCCGTAGCGTGATGTTATACATATATATACCTATAGCCTTCTTCGATAAATGGGCTATCCAAAACTAAATTATTATCCAAATCGGACCATTAGTTCCTAAGATCCTAGCATTCAACCAAACAAACAAACTCTTCAGCTTTACAATATTAGTATAATTATAGATTATAGATAAGGCATATTTTTTGACTAATTAGGACAAATGGCTAAGAAACCTAATAAGTTCAACCCCCATCTTTCCTAAAATAAACTACCGGGTATAGGTAGTACTGTTAAGGGTTAATATTGGTTATATTTTTGCTTATATTTATAGGTTGTACAGTTTTACTATTTCAAAGATAGTGATAGTGAGTGCTATGTCATGTTGAATTTCTATTGTAATACCTTTGAATGGGTTTATCCATTGAGGATCTCTACACTGCCTGTTATATACGCTGTTATAAACACTTTTATTGTAAGACGTCATCTTCTCAAAAAGCATGCAATGAAAGTTAGAAGTTTTTTACTCTTGCAGATGGCGTCTTTATTTTTCTATCTGTAAATAAATGTTGTTCGATAAATGCTGTTTTTCTATTATAATGTGCTTTAAGGAAATATAAATCAACGAAATATAAGATAAATTTGCAGAATTTGTACCTTATTAATCTTCGTCCTTATGAAATGCCTTTTTCATTGTTATTGCGTGCTGCAACAAAATATAATTATTTGAATTTTTAAAGATCACGTGACCTTTTCTTATTTGGGTAAAAATATATATCCCTTCGGCCAGATTGGAAACCAGTTTGGAAGCTGGTTTCGAAAACAGAATTATTTTTCTTTTAACGTAACCTTTTATGCAAAAAAGAAAAATTCTGTTTTCGAAATTGGTTTCCAAAACAGAAAGTTCGATCTTCTTTAAAATCTCTTCTAGCTGTTTGTAATTTATATACTTATATACGTATGTAAGTAGTTAGGAGGGGGGGGGTCGGTGCCTAGTCCTTAGTGGGGTAACTTCTGCCAGGGGAGTCACATTCCAAGAAATACTAAGACGACAACAGCGTAGGTACGCCTAGGTGAGCGAAGCTAGGCTATTTAACGCGCACCGACAAGTGCTTTATATACGTCCTCGCCGCCTCCAGGCCGCCGCCGCGACCTGGGGGCGGGCCCGCCTAATATCTTAGCGGGTCGTCCCCTCCGGACAATGCTGCGGTTCAGAACGGGCTTCGCTCAACAACATCTACCCCGGAACCGTTAGCAGCCAAATATAAATGCACGTAGGCGAACCTTCGGCGCCATAACCGAACCAACTGGCTAGGGGAAGAAAACCCCGAAACAAAAAATAACCCATGTGACTGGGCAGTCACCTGCGTCATGGACCTGCGCAGTTGAACGCCGTACGCGGGGATGATGGGATCCTGGGGGGTTGAGCCGAACGGCGCTGGCGGTTATGCGTCCGTGAGGCAACACGCCCCCTTTGGCCCGGATTTCAAGCCAAACGGTAGCCCCAACCACTAGCCACGGTTGGGGAAATTAGGCCATGGTGTACCATCAGTGGGCCACCGGCGAGGAGTGTAGGGTGTGGGTGAAGGTCATGCTGACGGAGCAAGTGAGGGTTGATCAGTCGTTGTGGGTGGCCTCATGCCCCCAACGCCAGCCCGATCGAGTTCCCGATGTCGCACTGTAAGCCAGCCTTGCACTCCTATATCTCTTTGGTAGTCCTAGTGCCCCTCGAATTATGTCGAGTAGGGCACTCCCAGTTGCGGGCTCCGTGGAGGGTGGGAAGCCAAAGAGATGAATCTATACACTGAACATAAATGGACAACACAGATAGGCCAATTAAAAAATACAACAGCACACCCCTAACTGAAAGCTCAGAGGCACCGTCCTCGGGCATCAGTGACGGGATCACCACACCACGCGCCCTCAGCGCACACTCAGACCGAACCAGCAGCTTAGCGGCTCCGGCTGCAGGCACTGGGGAAGTCACCTACAGACAACAACACACCCCAACCGGAAGTCCAGCGACTAAAACCGCAGGCACCGGGGCGGATAAAAAGAACACCACACGCGCCCTCAGCGCTCACTTGGCCCGAAACGGCAGCTCAACGGCCTCGGCTGTAGGCACCGGGAAAGGCACGAACACTACACACCACACCAACACCAACACCAACCAAACACTTCCGGGAAGCTCAGGGGTTCCGACCCCGGGCACCCGGAACGACCAAACAGAGGCTAAAACCTCTACACAAATACCCTTGTGCGACAGTCCGTCGGCTTCCTGCAGTGGCAGCAGAACGGACGACGCCTTCTCTGACTGGCAACTGCCTAAGAGGAAGGGTATAACCAAACTCCGTCCCCAAGCATCTGGCGCGGAAGGTGGAGCAGTTGCTGCCCCATCGACCAGCGCTAAGAAGCAAAAGGGTCGGCGCAAAACGAGGACGGAGAGACGCTTGGCAGCCAAGCTGAAGAACGCGTCACTCCTAACCTATGATCAAACCGCTTCCCATGATCGGGTAGCGCCCTCAGGTCCGGTTAAATTTGCCGCTGGGGGAAGGAACACGCCATCAACCAGCGGCACGGACCCCAAACAGCGTCCTCAGGGCACGGGTCAGGCCGCTGCTAAACGTGCTCTCAACGAGACGATTTCGCCTCGGGGGGAGCACAAGAAGCAGAGGCTGGACCGGCCGAAAAAGGACGCCGCCAAGTCATACGCCCAGGCTGTCAGCTCGCCCCTTAACGTGGCAATAACCTGCGAGCGTACGGGTAGCTTAAGCCAGGAAACGTCTGAGCTGGTGCTTAAGGGCATCCAGGCCCGGCTCGTAAAAGACATCCTGGGCGGCACACAACCCCCTCCAAAATTCAACGCGAAGCCGGTGTTTGCGGAGGGGGTCTTAAAACTGTGGTGCCAAGATGATCACAGCCTGAAATGGCTTCGAAGCATCGTCCCCGACCTGGGGCTAGCGTCCAGCACTAGGCTGGCCGTTAAAAACCAGGGGGACATCCCACTTCGGGCACGGTGCTGCATCTTGGTCCCGGATCCACAGGGGGTTCTGGAGGATGTGCGCGTCTTAGGGCGCGTGCTATCCGCCCAGAACCAACACCTAGAAGTGGCAAAATGGACCCTGCAGAACGCCACAAAACAAGCGTCCGCATGGTTCGTGGTGGTCGGAGTTCCGGAGAGCCAGATTCCGACTCTGATGAAGACCGGGCGCCGTCTCTCTTTTTGTCTAGGGACGGTGTACCTGAAGTTTCAGGGTCGGAATGGTAGGTTCACCGACGTCCCGCAGGGATGGGACCCGATCACCGCCACCATAAAACAGGAGCTTAAAAAGCCCCTCACCACGGAGGACCCCTCACAGGAGGCTCCTACCACAAATAACCCCGACGCAGGTGTGGAGGTGCCGGTAGCGGCACCACCATCCGCTCCAGTCGGCGACGGGCTGGGGGTCGAACCCGGGGGGGGGGGAGAGACGGAGGACATCCTGTCCTCGATCTCCGGCCTCCTCGGGGACGACGCCGAGTCCGTCGACCTTTTCGCGGGTCTACAAATAGGGGGGGATGAGGAGGGTATCACCACTGATGGTGCCCCCTTCGTCCAAGAGGATTAACCTCCTACAAGCGAACCTCCAGCACAGCCGTGTCGGCACGGCTCAACTACGTAAGTGGCTGGAGGTTCAAGACACAGCCATTGCCCTCATCCAGGAGCCATGGATTAGGGCAGGCCATATCCAGGGGCTCTCGAATTTAAGAGGTAAGCTCATAGTTACTGGTGATCATGACCATCCCCGATCATGCATTTTTGTCACCAATAACCTACAAACACAGGCCCTTACAGAGTTCTGTTGCAGGGATCTTACAGCCATTAGGCTACAAACACAGCTGAATTCAGAGGATAAAGTGGTCATCCTCGCCTCAGCCTACATGCCTGAGAAGGAAGGGCTGCCTACACCAGACCTCAGCCGCCTTGTAGACCACACCGCAAGGGAGAGGTTGGAGGTCATCATTGGGGCGGACAGCAATGCACATCACCCCCTCTGGGGCATGAACTCCCAAAACGACAGAGGTAAGTCCCTTGTTGAATACCTTTTTTCTACAAACCTAACCCTACTAAACACCGGCTCTGAACCGACTTTTGTCACCAAGAAGAGCCGCACGATTATTGATCTAACACTGGCCACTGAAACCGCCGCAGAGGCTGTCACGGACTGGCATGTTTCCAAGGAAACATCCTGTTCGGACCACAGGTGGATTCGGTTCAGCCTACAGGCGGAGACAATACAGACTCCGCCGAAACGCAACCCAAGGAAAACAGATAGAGACAAATTTGTACTCTATCTCAACAACGGACTAGCACAACAATGCTCCCCACAGATCTTAGAGGATACAACACAGATTGAGGTACAGGTAAATCACCTGACCAAATCCATAATAGACAGCTACCATATATCTTGCCCACTGACGATGCCTCCAAAAGCACCTGGGAAACAACCTTGGTGGGGCCCAGAGTTGGAACGCAAAAGGGGCAAGGTAAGAAAGGCGTTTAACAGAGCTATGAACACATGTATGGAAGAGGACTGGGATGCTTATCGCTCAGCCAAATCCAGCTACAAAAAATGCATCAGATACCGCAGCAAACAGGGCTGGAGGAAATTCTGTGAAAACATTGAATCATGCCAAAAAGCAAACAGGGTCAGAAAGGTCTTAGCACAGCAAACCTTGACCGCACCCACGTCCCTACGCAAGGACGACAATACACTCACAACGTCGCCAGAAGAAGTTAGGCGTGTTCTGATCGGCACACACTTCCCTGGTTGCGCCTTCACGACGCAAATCGACTGGCAAGAGGAAAAAGTTACACCAACTGCCAATGACTGGCAGTTCGCAGACAAAGTGGTCACCCTGGAGAAAGTCCAGTGGGCCCTTAAGAGTTTCCACCCCTTCAAAGCAGCTGGCCCAGACGGGATTATCCCGGGCTTTCTGCAATGGGGAGATCTGCCAATCGCAAGCAGACTCGAGAGTATCTTCAAGGCATGCCTGGCACATAGATACGTACCGAAGGGGTGGAGAGAAGTCAAAGTCATATTCATCCCGAAGCCAGGCAAGGGTGATTACACAAACCCCAAAGCACATCGACCAATCAGTCTGACCTCATTCATGTTGAAGACCATGGAACGCTTATGCGAGAGGGAACTGAGAGATGGTGCATTAAAACTATTACCCTTACATGCTAACCAGCACGCATACAGCTCCGGAAAATCCACGGAATCAGCACTCCATCTGGTAGTTAATCGGATAGAGGAAGCTATCGAACAACAAGGAATCTGCCTAGGCACCTTCATCGACATCGAAGGAGCCTTTGACAAAACAAACTTCACCAGTATCAGGGCCGCCCTGTCCAAACATGGTGTGGAACCGATACTTACCGATTGGATAACAAACATGCTGAGTAATAGAGTGGTTCGCCTTGGTGGAGATGATCAGGCAGCGCTGATAGCCAGAGGCTGCCCACAAGGAGGAGTTATCTCCCCTCTCCTTTGGAATCTAGTAATAGATGACCTAATTACAAAGCTGAATAGAAACCGCGATTACACAATAGGCTACGCAGATGACCTCACTATCCTTGTCTCAGGGAAAGTAGCGGGAACCGTATGTAACCTCACCCAACAAGCTCTTCGCACCGTTGAGAAATGGTGCGTGGACTTCGACCTGTCGGTGAACCCGACGAAAACTGAACTAGTCATGTTCACAAACAAAAGAGTACTAGGACAATACCGACTACCCACACTCTTTGACACTGAGCTGAAACTGTCAAACGAGGTAAAATACCTCGGCGTGATACTTGACAGTAAGTTAACCTGGAACAGCCACCTAGACAATAAATTAGTCAAGGCCGGAATCACCTTCTGGCAATGCAGAAGGATGATTGGGAAAAGGTGGGGGCTGGCACCGAAAATCATCCTATGGCTATACGAAACAGTTATCCGCCCTATGATAGCATACGGTGCTATCGTCTGGTGGACAAAAACAGTGCAGACAACAACATCCGCTAAATTACAACGGACACAAAGACTGGCGTGCATGGCGACCACCGGCTGCATGAAAACCACCCCCACTGCGGCAATGGAAGCCATGCTAGGACTCCTACCACTGGATCTGTTCATCCGCCAGGAAGCAACAGCAGCGGCAATACGCCTAAAATCACTAGACTTATGGCACGATAGAAACACGAAACACACATCCCTACTAAAAGAACTGGTAGAGGAGCTGCCCATAATAGGAGCAGCGTGTGACCGTGTACCCAAACAATACGTTTTCGACAAAAAATACAAAATCCAACTCTTTGAAGACCACCGCTACGAATCCCAAAACCTAGCGGAACTACGGGTTTTCACAGACGGTTCAAAAACAGATATGGGAACTGGAGCTGGCATCTTCTCCGAGGATCTTAATATCAACATTTCAAAACCCTTGGGCATATACAACACGGTCTTCCAAGCCGAGTGTATGGGTATAACTCTGGCCGCCTCAGCGATCATGGCCAGAAGAGTGGAAGGTCACTCGATTCGCATACTCTCGGACAGCAGGGCCGTGCTTCAGGCTCTAAACAGCCACACAGTGAACTCAGGACTAATACTGGAATGCCATCAGAACCTAAATCTGATAAGCCACACCAACAACATAATCTTGCAATGGATCAAGGGACACAGCGGATCTAGAGGTAATGATGCAGCGGATGAGCTCGCAAGAAGGGGATCAGAAACGAGTGTGATGGGACCTGAGCCCATCATACCCATCCCTTTCACATACCTTCGTACGATCGTGAACAAACGCACAAGTGATCTACACGGCAGAATCTGGACAAACCTAGTAGAGTGTAGACAGGCCAGGGAGGCCCTTCCTATGCTCGACCACAAACTAACTAGGCGTCTAAGACAGCTGTCCAAACGGCAATTGCGGACAGCCACAGCCGTTATCACAGGACATGGTTCCTTTAATAAACACCTTTTCGTTCTAGGCATCACAGACAGCCCTCTCTGCAGAGCCTGCATGAGTGAGGAGGAAACAGCAGCTCATGTGCTCCTACACTGCCCTGAAACCGTCACATACAGGGCTAAGTACTTCAACAACACAGGTACACTCCGACAGATCGCCAGCAACGTCAATAGACTGCTGGCGTTCTTCGGCGAGCTAGGGTGGATCGAGTGAGCTATCCACCCTCACGCAAAAACCGCGCCTTGACGTGGAGTTGCGGAAAACAGCCCGCCATACCATACCATACCATACCATACCATACGTATGTAAGTATATTTTTACCCGACTGCCAAAGAAGAGTAGGTATTTTTGATTAGGTAAATCATCTGTGCTAGCTATGATTTTTTATTGAGCAAATATCTAGTAAGTACCTCCATCTAGAGGAAGTAAGTCACATGACTAGTACATATTATACATATCACCATTCCAACCCATAAACGTCCCATTGCTGTGTACAGGTCTTCTTCAAAGAATGTGGAGAGAATTTAGCCTACTCTACCACGCTGGCCAGACGGGTTGGTATAGGGTTTGTTTCGAATTTTCCTTGCATTTTATTAATTGCATATTATTTCTCTCGAGACGTTTATATCAGCACCTGTCTACTTCATTCGTTTCTCTGCATCACCCAATGATTGACTGATAGAAAATGCACCTGTCCAAAAAATTGTATGCAGTTGAAAATAAATAAAATTGTATAACCCGTTATAAAAGTACCTTTCAACGATAATTTGCTCAACGTTTTAATGAGTATATTCAAACGCATAGTTTCATAAAACTGGAACACTTTTCAAAAATGCAATTGTACAATCAATTTCGTTGTTGTAAAATAAGAGAATATAATCACTGTTGTAAACCAAAATGTTGTAGAATTCGGTATATTATTGAAATTGACAATAACGGATGTCTTTGGTTTTTTATTTAAATAAGGTAAGCATAGAGCAGAATTGGTTATTTTTATAGCTTATAGTTAGCATTTGAGGGTTTATTAACTACCTATTATTTTAATATTACAAATGGCTTAGGTATTTAATTTTAAGTTTTATTTTAATACCCTTCTGGGGTAATAAGTATTTTTTTCGCTTTATCTACATAATCTAATTAGTCTAGTAAATGAGTGCTCGAAATCGTATCTACTGTGGAGAGTAATGTCGAAAGCAGAAAATTTGACAAGGGAACTTTGAAAGAAAGAAAGAAAATCGTTTTATTTTCAGACTTAATTTGCATAGTACAGCACAAACATAAACTATAAATAAGACCTTTGTTAGTCTGAAAAATGGCCCTGTCTCAGCATAATGCTACAACATAAATGTTATAGCGCTGGTTTTCAGACAGAGCCGGGTGGTATGCCACTAAATTAATACTAAACAAAAATCACACAAGTACAACTTACGAGCTAAAGTACACAAAACAATTATACATACGAGGAATTAAATCATAAATACGAGGTTCAACATAAAATATCATAAAAATAAAAAAAAACAAATTAAAAGCTTAAAAGACTAGTGCTCCTTTACGTGGATGCGGTTATGCGTCAAAACTGTCAGCTGTCATGTGATAAATGACAATGGATTGTGACACATCACCGCCACGTATTTGCCACGTAGCGCGTAGGTAATAAGTAGCGAAAAATTTAAGTACAAAAACAAAAAAAATAAATACATAATACAAGATGTTACAAACTCATACACAAGAACCGGATTTATATACTACTGTGTGCCCATAAATTAGATGTAAGTATGTGAAAGTGTGTGTGCCGGTCGCCGTATACCCAACTGTAATCAGTGTGTGTGAACTTATTGATTACTTAATAAAATTCGTTTGTACTTATCATGGAAAGTTTGTGATGTTCTTATGGAACGGAAGGGCGGAGGCAAGTCGTTCTTTGTCTGGACTAGTTAGGAGATAAACATACTAAAAGTCCTTACCCCCCAGAGGTGAGCCCGAGGGGGGGGGGGAGCACAAAGAAGGTCCCGTTTTTTGGTTTTTTTGCTTACATCTCGAAAATAAAATTATGAAAAAAATTATACAGCCTATGTCACCTGGGCTATTATTACGAATCTATTGACAACACATTCATTAAAATCGGTTCATTAGTTTAGGCGCTACGGTGAAACATAGTAACATACATACATAGAAATATACATAGACTGTTTTTGAGATGTAAGCAGAAAACAAAAAAATAGTACCAGTGTTAGACAATTAAACACATATTTGAAAATCGACCATTTTTCGAAGCTCATATTCGTAGCTAGAGAACGATTAGTGATACATAAAAGTGTTTAAGCTAAAGTTATACAGAATTTTATCAGCTTTCATTGTGTAGTACAATGAAATTTCGTACGACGCGACGCACTGTTTTCGAGATGTAAACAAAAAACCAAAAAACGGGACCTTCTTTGTGCTCCCCCCTCGGGCTCACCTCTGGGGGGGTAAGGACTTTTAGTATGTTTATCTCCCTACGAGCAACTAATCTCCTAACTAGTCTAAACAAAGTTCCTAAGTCAAAGTTACTGCTTTCGACATTTCCCTCCAAAATACATTGACTGGCCTAAATGTTTTCCTTTGGTGTAAATAATAATTCCGGAATTTTGTGTCATTCTTCCATTAGAATTGATTTGAAATTGAAGTAAGTACCTAGGTAGATTGTTGGAGTTAGGTAGATATGTTGGATTTCTTTCTTGTCACTTTTAAGGGTTCTGTACCTACCAAAAAGGTACAAAATGGTCTCACTCTGTCTGTCTGTGACACTTATTACCCATAGATTTGCGCGCGGATCCTAGGTCTATGGTATTACCTGAAATTTGGAATAGATTTAAACACTGCTGAATTTAAAAAAATGTGTAATGCCTTACAAAAGCGGCCGAAATGAATTTTAAATCCAGACTATTAGGTACATCAAGGGGGTATCAAATGAAAGGACTTCGTTTCCACATCTAATACCTATTTTTATTTCTTATTACGCCCCAGAGTTTTTGGGTTAGGAATAAAAACATCAAAATGCGTACAACAACAGTACCTTCTTATTTAAATTGTTATACTGTCTTTTTTGTTGGTCTGAGACTGTTACTTAGCTGTTCCGGCCCATTCATGCTGAATGCCAGCGAGGCACTCTACTACCACTAGAACAACGCTTGCAACAATAGCATAACTCACAACCAAACTTTAACAACTCGTTTCCCCTCCCAATGAGATCCCAATTGATGCGGTCATCTGTAGGGCGGAGGTGTTGCTGCACCAGGCGGCCGGATCAGTTAGAGCGGAGTAAACCCGCTATGTCCTCTTATAACTTTCGTATTTATTCTTGGTTAAAATTGCCACACTAAAGAGCATCATCAGACTAAGTGAGACTACCTGAGTATCATTAACATTGGTCTCTCACACTCTGAGTTCTGTTCAGAGAGCCACGAAATCCACGAAAGTATAATAATATGTTATTGTCGTGTCGGCTATTCTTAGCCTCGTGATCTC
Source organism: Laspeyria flexula (assembly GCA_905147015.1). NCBI lineage: Eukaryota > Metazoa > Arthropoda > Insecta > Lepidoptera > Erebidae > Laspeyria > Laspeyria flexula. The sequence goes on along the minus strand of LR989949.1, from coordinate 3,059,052 downwards.
GTGATCAACAGTTTTCCGCCAGAGAGAGGCGAGCCTCTACGAGCGAGCCGAACAACACGACGCGCGGCGACGCGGCGACGCGGTGCCTCCGTCATAATAATCGCGACTATTCGCGACAGTGACGACATCAGCGGCGGCCGCGGTGGACGTGTTTCCGTATTTATTTTGTAACACAGAATAAATTGTGTCTATATTGTGCTTGCAGTTTGCACTGACTATGAATGTTCTGTTCTAGTAATTTCGTTTTATTATCTATTCGTGCTCGCAATAATCTTTCTCTCGTTTCACTTCCTTTTCCATTTTCAATTATGAAACTCGATGCTTGCCGCTTTCAACGGATGTGCTTAGGATGTGCGTCTGTTTTCATGCTGGTCACGGTTGCCCCAGCGACGGATTTTCGGCTTGGAGGTCAATGTAAGTAACTGCTCAGAACGCTTTGGGTGTACCTATTACGCCCTTATTACGCCGAATTAAATGGTAAATTCTTACTTTTTTAGTAATATAAAGTTAAACCCCTTTTTATAAAATATGGACTAAGTATTAAGGTACACTTCCGATCTTGGCAGCACTGCTGCGCTGCAGTGCTGTTTTCCGCGGTTATTTTTTTTCGGCAATAACTCAAAAACGATACATCAATGCTCTATACAACCGATCATGTTCAAAATTATTGTCGTTGGAAGTATTTATTAATGTTATTTTTACATAGGTCTAACGGCTTAGAAAATAGAGAGGGGGGACAATTTTAGCTACTTTCGGAGCAATTATTGCCGAAAATATTCATTTATTCAAAAAACTTACCTTAAAGTACCTATCTTTGAAAGATCTGTCGAAGTTTATGCCACTAGTAAGTAAATGTTTGCTGAAAAAAAATATTTTTCGGCTTCTGTTACATGTATGATTTTTCATATTTCGTCAACATACATAGAGTAGTTTTTGAGTAAAATGCCTGTACATACGGATGGACGGACGGACGTAACGAAACTATAACCCCCTTATTATAAAATATGGATTAAGTATTAAGCCGGGTTTAAATTGACATAAGCCATTGTTTTAATGTCAAAATTGTCAATTTAAACCTGGTTTAATGCTTAGTCCGTATTTTGTAATAAGGGAGTAAAAGGGTTCCTTTTTTCGCTTTGTGGGTGAGTGTCGTGCACGAGTGGTTTCACACGTTTTGCACGCCATCTATGCGCTGAGTTTCTCAAGTCGGGGTAAAGCAGCACAGGACAGCAGTTATTCGTTTATATTTTGATAGATGGCGCTGTTACTAACATGGAACTCGAGAGCGACGTGATCCGATGCGGTGTAGTCAAAGCGTAGTTTTTTCCAGGCGTGATATTTCACTACTTCGATAGGTGGCGTCACTTTATAATATAATTTTATACGCTAACATAGTGACGCCATCTATGAGGCGATTTTGTAATTTGGGGTAAGGCAATGTTCGACGAAGCTCTTCGTATTATTTTTGATAGGTGGCGCTGATGTAAGCTAAGCATAGAATGATACGACTTGATGAAGAACTATTTTCAAGCTTCTCTCAGCGTGATACTTACTCCTACGATAGGTGGCGCTGTTGGTAGGATAACGACCACATACAGAGTGGAATTTTGATTTTGTTCTTTTTTATTTTAACACATTTGTTAGATAATTTAATTCTTATGCTTAAACCTATAGATCTATGCCATAAAAGTACAGGATGTTATTTTTTTTTAATTTTAGATAAGTAAGTTTTTCAATTATACCTAATATAATAATAATAAACCCCCTCTGGGGCAGTCTTTATCTTCTAATAAGATTAACGCAAACTTGGAGGGTAGATTAGTGTGGCTTTTCAAACACTTGCCATATAAACAAAAAATCTACTGCAAGTTTAAATGAAGAGCCCACAAACCGCAGGGCAGCTAGTGGCGAGCTGAATGTGAGTGGCGACACAGCGGTCCTGAATGCCCCTGAGAGTCGGTCTAGGCCTCGTCTCCAGCAAGTCTTTGTTGGCTGGCTGGAGTAGATCTCCAAGAGCAACCATAGGACTCTCAACTTTGGTTTGCCTTAACCAGCTGAACAGAGAGGGGTCGCCAGAGCTATATGCTCGGGGGTGGAAGTGTCATTTTTCAATGGCATAATTACGGGATTTCGTAAATGGACTATTAAATCGAAAAATAATGTTAGTAGGCCCCAAGTCATTTTAGAAGACCTATTCAACGATACCTCACACGATGGGGTAGACGACAAAAAAATATTCATCCCCACTTCACATATGGGAGCTACCCTAAAAAAAAATATTTACCAAAATTTTTTTTTCCCACTTTGCCGACGTAATTGATATACACACTCCTACAGAATTACAGCTTTCTAGTACTAACGGTCTCTTAGCAAAACCTCGGACAGACAGACAGACAGATGGAAATAACGAAACTATAAGGGTTCCTAGTCAGAACTACGGAACCCTTAAAAAGGTGGTGGTTCGACAATAACTCAATAACGGTACCTAAGTATATCCGATTATATTAAAATAATTTTGGTTAAAGGTATTTTATCAGCTGTTTAAGTTTTAAGGTTTAGAAAATAGAGAAGGGAAACACAACGTATGCTACTTAGAATTTATTTTCGAAAATATTCTATGATGCACAATTTCAGTTTCTATTGTTGCTAAACGCACATAATCACAGTCGGCCATTTCTTAGAAATGTTACAATAGGTGTATTTATTACTAGCAAACGCCCGCGGCTTCGCCCACCACGTAGACTAATAAGTACTAATGTTTTTTATGGGACACTAATTTTATGTAAAAGTAACATAGTATTTTGTCTACTGATACTTGTAGCACATGAGTAGGTAAACGGAACTTGTAGTCCGGTTTTCAGATGGGAAAAAAAATACCAGAAAAGCTGCATTTATTTATTTATATAATTAATTGACCTCTAACTTACAATAACGTAGGTAAAATTGGCTAATATTTACCTACTTATTTAAAACTAAAAAAAATCCCAGTAAAATAAACAAACATTTAACATTTTATATTATATAATAATAATGATAATAAAATAAAATAGCTCGACTGCAAAAAATCAACAATTAAGCAACGCTTTAAAAAGACCGAAAAATGGTTGTAATTATTATTCCTGATTAAATTAAATACACATATAACATAGTAGGCATATATTTGTAATCTCCATATGATTCTTTTATTTTAATACCACAATCGATACGTTTGGTTAAAAATATATTAACTTCATACAATTTGGCACCAAAAGTCCGCCGTTTTGTTTTTTTTATTTATACCTATCTAAGGACACGAGTTTTTGAGAAGAATCTAACGATACCTTAATTGTCGAAATCCATCCAGCCGTTTGGAAGAAATATGTGGGAAATTATATAAAAGTATTATCTCAGACCAATCGTTTTAAATTAATGAAATAATATAGGGAAAAAATTTCCTCAAAAGATCATCTACAAGATTGGTCTCAGGTATTTTTTTTGTAAAATATATAAAAAAAGTTATAGAGCAAAAAACAAAATTTTTATAAAAAAATTCTCACTTTTTTGCTTATAACTTCTTTAATTTTTAATTTAGGGCAAAAAGTTATTTAACATATTTTTAGCCCTAACAATTTGCTACAAATTATGACTTTACAAATAAATAAAAAAGTGTTTTCACCCCTTTTCCAAGATGGCGGCCGGGGGAGAGGGGTAGCGACCCCACAAACTTGAGTACCCAATAAAATTGCGTCCTCTAACAAATGCAAAGCTCATGTAACATTTCAATGGACTATAAGGCAAGTCAGTGTCATTGTCGCATGTTGAACAGACTGTCATGTTTGTATTACAGAGTAACATGTCTACAGAGGTTACTTTAAGGTTCATATTGACATGTTATACAGTTATACATAAATTGTTGTAGGTAGTTATTTCTTTCAAAATATCATATTCCGAAATGTAAATTCAGTACCATTCAATAAATACCGAAACTGGTTTTTTAATAAAATAGCCTGAATAATTTCCATATTTACAAGATAAAGTAAATAATCCTACTAATACAATAATAAAATCTTCAAATTTTCATGTTTTTAGGATTCTGTACCTCAAAAGTAAAAACCCTTATAGGATCACTCCGTTGTCTGTCTGTCTGTCATGAATATTATTCTCAAGAACACCTTAAGGTATCAGCTAAAATTTATATCAAATACTCGGCAATCCCTTGGCGCAATAAAAAAAAATAACCTACTTTAAAAAAAACAAAATTTACTAATTTTGTACTTTTATACTCCATCCAAAAGGAAGGGGTATAAAATGATTAGCGTAAAAAAATAGAGAAGGAGGAGAGTTTGTCCTGTACTGACGTTACATAAAGATGGTGTACCATCTCGTCCGATTTTAATTTTTAGTGCCAGCCAGAGCAAGGTAGTACAAGTCTAAAAAAAAAAAAAATGCACAAAAACTGGCAATATTCCCACGTAAATTGAAATTGCGGGGATTTTATAAAGTACCCTAATTTTGGTTATGATGACAGTATAACTAAAACAATAAGTCTCTGAGACAAAACTACGCTATACAGTAAATTCACAAAATATATTTATTTTATTTATTGCGGTATAAAAAACAAGTATAAGTAAGTACCATGAGTTTTGAGTCGCCTGAAAGTTTTCGTAAATAAAAATGGAACATCGCGCTCGTCCAGAGTCACAACGTCGCATTCCATAGAGCTAAACGCCTGATGACTTTTGCGAATAAATGGCTAGTTACGAAAACATATTTTAAATAGGCGCTATAATATTAACGCTATTTTTATAATAAGCATTTGAAGAAAGTTTGTGACAAACGACACCACAGAGACATGGTAAGAACTAAAGAAATATCTGTGCCGAGTTTTATTATAAACGGATTTAACATACTATTACAAAATAAATAATAATCATACAAATTTTATAACTGGACTTTTCAAATTATATAGTCCTGAATGATTTACGAATAAATGGTTTTTTAAATGGTCTCTGCCTACCCTTCTGTTGGGAAAGAGGCGTGATATATATCGTATGTATGTATCAACGAATAGCAAGCATATCGAAACCCAGTCCCCTTTTCAATATTTGCTTTACATAAAGTATTATTTTCAAAGCTCCACATTTCAAAATTATTCTAAAAAACGTGTTTAAAAATACCTCGTTTTAGCGTTTTGTCTTTTCCTTCACCTTCTAATATGGAAAACTAATGGGATGAGCGGGCCACACTCTTGTAGAATTTACCCAGATAATAGCCGTGCCACACGGTTGTAAACTTGCGTTCCAACAGAGTGACCTTGGTTGCTATCCGCGTGGTTTGTATGAAATTTGGTTTACAACAGCCGGCTACACAGTTGGAATTCACCAAGGGCACCTCTGTGGAAGGCAAGTTTATAAACATGTAGGACGGCTTTCAATTGACAAAAATCATCACACAGTGATAGCGGCCAGCGTCGCAGAGATAGGCCGTGCAAACATTGGCGTGTTGATTAAAATGCGTTTTGCAATAATAACCCGGAATAATTTTTAAACAGGGATGCTTAGAAGACCATAGGGGATTCCTTTACACGATGATGGCAGGATATATTTTAGGTACTTAGAAAAAAAGTTTTCGTTTCATTTTAAGTAACAGATTGGTACTACCACCACTGCAGATTATGCTCAAGACGTTCGTTACTTTTTTAGATAATAAACTACCAATCGTCACTCACCGATCAATCGTCTCCTTCAAAGGTACAAGAGAACAAGTTCTTACAACAATCCTCGTCGTAAGAGTCTACACATTGGGGCATGGGCGAACATCTTGACATTATACCGATCAAGTCACATAGTAAAGCAGGATTCTTACTGACAGCTGATCTGAGAACGTCTTCAAGACTTAATACGGTTTCACAAATTTTCTTTTTTTGCAATGTCAGTGTAAATCCTGGTAACGTCTCCTGTTTTGGCTCAGGGTTTAGACAAGGTAAACGAAACGATATACACTTGTTTCTTATACATCTGTCAGGGTAATAACAACGTTTAAATTTTATTAGCCTTTCATTGCAGAAACATTTTTGTGGAGTTGACTTTTTCGGTGCAATATTTTGTACAGATTTCAGTGCTCGTTTTGAGTACAACATTAAATTTTGACGTAGACGTGACGACATTAAATTTTGACGTAGACGTGACGACATTAAATTTTGACGAAGACGTGACAATACGTCTACGTCAAAATTTAGTTTTGTTCGTTTATCTGGATTTTCTTTCTTTTGCTTTTCTTTCTCTTGCATTTTTTTATTTTGTTTTTCTTTCTTTTGGTTTTCTTTCTTTTCTTTTTTTTCTTTCTTTTCTTTTTCTTTCTGTTCTTTCTTTTCTTTTTCTTTCTGTTCTTTCTTTTGCTTTTCTTTGTTTTTATCTTCTTTCTTTTGCTCTTCGTTTTTTTTATCTTCTTCTGTTTGATTTTCTTTTTTTTTATCTTCTTTCTTTTGCTTTTCTTTGTTTTTATCTTCTTTCTTTTGCTCTTCGTTTTTTTTATCTTCTTCTGTTTGATTTTCTTTTTTTTTATCTTCTTTCTTTTGCTTTTGTTGTTCTTTACTTATCAAATCTTGCGTAGGAGTTGTTGTGTCGGTTATAAGCTTTTCATCGGCTGTAATATTCTTGGCTCTTATCTCGTTAGGTAAAAGTGCGCTGTCTGTTTTTGGCAAAACTATTGTATCACTCTTCATATGGTTTTCTGTATTACTATTGGAATGGGGTTCGATATCATAAATTTGTGTATCGGTTTCACTATCATCAGCTTCTGTAACGACTTTTGTATCGGTTTTCGTATCAGTAGGTTTTATAATATCTGTTATTGAATCATCAGTGCCCGGATGATCAGTGCCCGGATGATCAGTGCCCGGATCATCAGTGCCCGGATGATCAGTGCCCGGATCATCAGTGCCCGGATGATCAGTGCCCGGATCATCAGTGCCCAGATGATCAGTGCCCGGATCATCAGTGCCCGGATGATCAGTGCCCGGATCATCAGTACCCTGATCATCAGTGTCTGGATCTGCGCTCTCGGTTGGTTTCTGGTTTCGTTTAAATTTAATTTTTCGGTGCTTCTTTTTTTTTTTTTTTTTACCACGACTAGTCCCATCTTCATTTGACGAAATTTGTGAAGAATCGATTGTTATATAATAAGTATTTGTATCGGTGTCAGTGCTAATAGTGCTAGTAGTTGAGTTTTGGTTTTCTTTTTTATTCGTTGCGTCTTTTTTCTTTTTGGATGCACTTTCACTGCTAGTTGTAGATTTGCGTTGTTTTATCTCTTTATCTTTTATTGCTGGTGTTTTTTTTAGGTTACAGACTTTACAGTTGCAGCTGCAATCAGGATCGGAATCAGTTTCGCAGTCAAGCTCGTAGTCAGAACAATATATGGATTTTATTAATTGGTTTTTCGTATCCGTTTCAATATAACTATTTGTATCGGTTTTCTCATCGTTGGATTTCGTATCGATTGTAGTTTCGGTTTTTGTACAGGTTTTTGTATGAGCAGTTTTTGTATTATCTGTTATTGTTTGAGTTTTTGGACCATCAGTTTTCATGACATTAGTTTTTGTATCATAATTTTTTCTATGTGTATCGGTATTTGTATCGGTTTTGGTATCCGTCTCCGTATTTGTATTCGAACGAGTTTCTAGATCAGTGGTAGCGCTTGGTTTCTGCTTTCCTTTCCTTTCCATTGTTTTGTACTTTTGTCTTTTACAAGAACATAGTCTATCTTCACTTGACAAAATTTTTGTAGTATCGATTTCCATTTTATAAGTATTTGTATCGGTGTCAGTGTTATTAGTGCTAGTAGTTGAGATTTGTTTTTTCTTCGTTGCATCTTTTGTCTTTTTGGGTGCACTTAAACCGCCAGTTGCAGACTTTCGTTTTCTTTTCTTTTTTTCTTTTTTTGGTGCTTTTTTGTTCAGGTTACAGCCGAAATTACTGTTGCGGGCGTTATCAGATTCGCAGTTAATCTCGCAGTCAGAACAAAATATTGTATTCATTTGGTTTTGTATCCACGTGGAATCTTTGTCAGATACCGGTTCAGTAATATATCTTTTTAATACAAAAGTGGGTCTTATTCGTTTTGGCAATACCGGCTTGAAATCAAAGCCGGAGAAAGAATCATCTAATAATAATTTATATGACGAATGAGCTTTTGATTGTTGTTTCGATAAAACTTCGCAGTCAGAAAAAGACGTGCAAAATTCATTTGAAAAATCGATTGGGCTTGGTCTTCTTTTCATTGCATGATTCAAATCAGCAGATATAGGGCTATATTTTTTTCGTGTATAATGTCTGTTGTTGACTATTGGCTGTTCTTCAACTTTCTCTTGAATGTGTATATTTGGACATCTATTCTTTGGAGGTGGTATAACCACAGAATACATTTCTAATAATTTTAAGCAGTTGGGCAAATATATACCTTCTGTTAAGGTTATACTTGTTCTGTGGGTATTTGAATTATTATATCAATAGGTATTCGTTAGTAATTTATTATAAATATTTTACGGATTTTTTACCGAGCTATAACTTGAGACACTATTCAGAATTGATATCTTTCTTTAAAGAACATGGTCTAGTCAAGCATATAAATATCTTAGTTCCGTTCACCTTAGTTAAATATGAATTTATTTACATTCGTTATATTATCTGACTTAAGCCGGACTGAGCTATTTGAAAGCTTATATATTTCTTTTCCAAATTGTATCAACACCACACATTCTTTTAACAGTCTGGTTGTTTTTAGTACAAAATCTCGACTGCATTAGTCTTATAGAAAATATATTTTTTTTAATCTTGAAACAAGTACTTTCAACTTTTAAAAATTGGTATTCAATCTGCAAATAATTAACATAAGAATTTTATACTTGTTAAAGACTTGGGTAGGTTTAACAAATAGGTATAAAAATGTAGGTAGGTAACTAAACTTGCCGCAGTGACATGATAATTCTCAACAGATAAGACATAGTTAATATGTATCAGTTAATTCGCCGAGGGTGCTTTTCCTTTGGTTTAATATTTAATGTAAATATTGAGTTAGCGTCGCTCAAATGGCAGAGCACTGCACACGGAACGGCCGGGTCACGGGTTCAAGTCCCGTCGTGGGTTTGAATTTTTCCATTACTTGTTTAACATTTTATATAAAACGTTAAACCAAAGCAAAGGAAATTGCTTAATATTACTAAGGGCATCGGTCAAAAATATTTTTGTCTGATTTTTACAGCCAAAAGTGGTTTTTGCTATAAACAATTGATATGAATTTCTGAAGGGACTAAACTCTTGAACAAAACTTACATATTATAACATAATATCGCCAACATTGTAAGGGTCAGTCGGTCAAAAATATGAAATACGTAGATGTCATCAACATCATCATATCAGCCCAACGACGTCCGCTACTGAAAAAATGTAATCATATTATAACATATTTATCATATACTCATACTATATTATAAAACAAAGTCCTCCGCCGCGTCTGTCTGTTCTTCATCTAAATTCTCTTTTCATCTTAACTTGCAGTAAGTAAAAGCATCTCGTCTCTCCGAGACGCCTGTCAATTAAAGGTCATTGTCGATCAAAATATCGATAAATATCTGGGCCGCACTCCGATGATCCGCCATTTTATGCGCCAAGTTTAAGTTTAGGTAGGTAAGTTTTTTGTAGGTATATGTTGGATAAGTCAATGCTCTATACAAGTAATAGCTGTCAGTCAAATCTCTTAAAAAAATATACCAAATAGTTTTGACGTGTAGTTCTGACACTCAGAAATTGAAGGTCAATGTTTTGGAATGAGAGAGCAAAAGGGTGATGTATGTTTAGAGGTTTATCGTCATTTTACATTACAAGGCATTACAATAGTTATAGTCGAACTACATAGATACATTGTAAACGGAAGATTTTGTCATTGAGATAGGTTTGCAACTAACGTCACCACAATATATTTTGTTGTTACTAAGGCTAAGGTCAAAAATAGATAAACGCAATGGTTTCATCAAGGAAACGGAATAAATCTCTGCATATCTACTACTTGCTTCGTAACTCATCTGCCCGTATGTACCCTGTCGTGCTTACCGAGTCATCATCATCATCATCATCAGCAACCCATTAAGTCCCACTGCTGCTCGGGTCTCCTCTCCTCTAACTAGAGAGCTAAGAAGGTTTAGGCCATATTACACTCACGCTGGCCTACTGCCTAGTGCGGCTTGGTAGATCAGACATACTCATAGAATTTATTCTAGGGTATGTGGGTTTCCTCACGATGTTTTTCTTCACCGTTAGCAGATGGTAACTGGATGGTGTACTAGTCGTACATATAAATTCCATAAAGAAGAATCCACATTGGTACTGCCGTTCGGGATCGAACTCAGACCGCGTGATTTGCACGTCCCTTAAGGTCACAGCTCATTAGAGCCACCCGGCACCCACTCCGCACCGCCTCGCCTTCTGCGGCTAGTATTCTTTATATGGACTTGTATGGGTATGCGCTCACTATATCAACTCCGTAGCGTCAACGGATCGCCTCGATCGTAGGCCCTCCACGCGCGGACCACTCGGTGCCAACTCGTGGTTAGCATGCTTGCCTTGCGTTGACTGCGCAGTGCCAACGCGCGGGTCCCGAGTGAACCGCGCGCTGCCCGCGAATGATTCTCTTCTTCATCAAGGGCGACAGCTATGAGTGCCAATTCACGGTTTGTAAAATTTGACATTACGAAACACACATGTAGACCTAGAGCCAATTGTTAACAGACTACTCGAAAATTCGTGAACCAAGCGACGTCCACTCGTTGACCACTCGGCGTTCACTCGTTGATCGCGCGGGGTCCACTGGTTGACCGCGCGACGTTTATTGGTGATAACGCGGCATCCACTCGTGGAACACCTGTCAACAGCGAGTGGACGCCGTGCGACGAGGCGGTGCGGGGTGGGTGCCGGGTGGCTCTAATGAGCTGTGACCTTTATTATCCATTCAGCCACCATCGCTTACCGAGTGCTATAACAAAACTCTCTTAAGCTCTTTAGGCTTGGCACCGACCTCAAACAGATTAGTAATAGGATATTATACTTTAAACAGGTAGGTAGGTATTTTTTTCTTGGAATTAAATATCTAATTCAGTTTATTTATCGCTTTTTAGTACTGTTTTGAAGCCGTTTTAATACTTTTTTGTTAAAAATAGTGTATTTTTCCATTTTTAGTGTACTTTTTATCTAGCTGATTTAGTAATACTGGCAAACTAAGACGGAAAACCGAAATAAAGAATCTTTGATAGAAGGGAACGTCTATTTACATATTCTAACAACACAACCTGATTGTAGAATAGAGGAATCAAACTCTCAGTTTTGTATGTCTTTCTTTTTTCCTATAAAATGAGACAGGTAACAAATAGAGGTATAGAATGCAAGCTAGATATATTTCGAAAACTTAAAATATCATCTAAGAATTCGTTTGAATTATACAACTTTATCTTTCATCAAGTGTTCCGACCTCAGACACTTGAAATAATACAACTTAAGGTTTATACATGAATGTGATATTTAAAGAAATCATCTTCTTACTTCTAAGCGTTAAGAAGTTTACCTTCCAGTGACAGCTCACCTAAATAACCTACAAGAAAACAACTATAGGTATATAAGTACCTATAATGTCGAAAGAATAATCCTCCAACTCCTAACAGTCAAGGAGTTATACCTTCCAGTGACAGCTCACCTGAATAACCTACAAGAATACAACTATAGGTTTATAAGTACCTATAATGTTGAAAGAATTATCCTCCAACTCCTAATAGTTAAGGAGTTATGACTTCCAGTGGCAGCTCATCAACATGACACGATGACTATCAGACGTGAATACTTGAATAACTTTAAAACATATATGATACACGTAACATGTGCCTATAAAATTTGAGGGTTGCCTTCGATTTCCCTGAGATTCCATCATCAGAACTTGACGTGGTGAATAGGGGACCAAATCGGAAGTATACCCTTTCAAACAAAAAAAGATTTTTTTAAATCGGCTCAGGCATCGCCGCGAAATCGTTGAACATACACAAAAAAAATACATACGACTCTATGTAACATAACCTCCTTCCCTTTTTTGAAGTCGTTTAAAAAACGCTGACAGCTCATATAATATTGGAAACTGCTTGCTCAGATATTTGGATCACTTTGTATGCTTAGAACATTTTGATTACCATGAATGCGAATATAAAATTGAATTTCTGTTTTTACATCATTTTGACTACTCTGCAAGTTTAGATCATTTTTACGCTGACTGTACCATGTCTTCTTTTAATGTAAACTAATAAAGGTAAATCGGAAGAAACCGACGCTATTGAATTCTGATCTGCCATTGTTACGCGTGCACTGATAAGAAATATCATTGGCTGACGAAAAACCTTGTGTTGCCAACTGGCAAAAAAAATAGGTACCTACTTACTTGAATTGTACAAATTAAGCTGGACTGTTGTAATCTTTTTATGGTCACTACCCCATCTCTACCTACTAGGCTAAATTCCCTTCATATCATTCCCTTCATCCTATTCGTCAAGGCAAGTCAAATGAGCCCAAACTAGATGGGGTTGCATTATTTGAAGACCGAGTTCCCATAGCTACCTCCAGGTTCCATCATCAGATCTACTCAATTTTATTGGGCGGCTGACTTGCCTGACGAGTAATTTTAAAAAGTAAAAAATAGTAAAGTCGAAGAGAAAAAAATAATAATTTTTAAACATGTATTTTTATACAGTTTATAAAAACAAAAAATATAAAACTTGTAAGATTTAAATGCTTAAAACTGCACTTGTCAATAAAATGGCGTAAGCACTATGAAGATACGCTCTTTTGCTGCGGAACCCTACATTGAACATGGTCAACATGGTCCGACAAGCATTTAACTGGTTTTTTAAATTTACTTATGTATTAATTGTCCAATCTTTTCATACTTTACACTATTCAAGATTGCTCAAATCCATGATTGCTGTTTTGCATTTAAATCTCGACATGGATATGATAATTTGTTTAATTTTAATTGTAATTTTCCATTAACAAACTAATTGTTAATGGAAAATAAAGCAAATAAAGCATTTTTGTCCAAACAACAGCCTAAACGGGGGAATCGAGTAATTGGTGCGTCTTTGGGAGCGTTTAGATTCCTTAATTTTATCGAGTACATTTTTGTGAAACTTGAGTGTAACAGCCTGATATTATAACTGACGTCCACGACTCCCCTTAGCCACCTGGTAGAGGTTATCAGTTGAGAAACGGAAAGGCTTTTAGTAGGATACTATGGAAAACATTATCCCTCTTTCTTTTGGTAGTCGGGTACAAAGTCTATAGAATACGAGTTCAAAGTATAAAGAATACGAGTACAAGGAGATACGGACATTAAATAAATAACGTTTGATTAATTAACGTGGAAAGTGCTAAACTAACAAGAGACACTTTAGGAAACCTATAGAAGATTATGTTAATAATTATAACATGGTTTAGGTGGCACTGTAATTCTAAGTCCCGGAGCTGGGTTCTTTCTGATCTCGTTGTCTATATTAGTTTTTGCGTGTTCTTCTTCTTCACATTGTATCAACGTGTATATGTACCGTTTCAACTTGGATTTAAATACATTAAACTTTGTTTCTTTTACCACAACTTTTTTTTCTTTTTTTTCAACGTTCTGCCTACAGCCACCGATTTCTTCCACAATTTTTGAAAGCAAATCACACATTACAATAGGCCTTGTTTTGGTAATGTATTTTAAGGCATCATCAATATTCCATTCGTCAATTAGTTCTGATTCCTTAACATTTATCATAACATTATTTTTGTTTTCTCCATCCTGTTTTTTGTAATCACATTGGTCTGTTTCTTCTCCATTGTCTTCTGTGTCATCTTCATCAAAATTAGATATAAATTCATCATTTAAATAATAACATTTTTCATCATTACTTTTGTCCTGACAATCACATATAAAATCGTTTTCATTTCCATCTCCATCTTCAATAAACGGTGGGTATAGACGCGGCGGAAATAGACACGGACAATTCCTAAACGCTACTCTTTCTAGCACGTCTTGTAATACACATGGTGTCGTTAGGGCAACTTTCTTTAAAGCTGCCTCAACGTCCCAATCTGGACCTTGCCTTTTTTTGCGTTCAAATGGACAACTGCAATCCTTCTTTTTTTTTTTCTTATTTGTGTTACATGCCTCGAGAATTTTCTTTTTTTCTTTCATCTTTTTACACGGACAGCGAAACGGTTGCTTGCATTCTTTGTTTTGTTTATGTGATACCTGATTTGAACTTTGACATTGTAGTTTATCGTTTGTCCCATTTAAAGTCTGCGATAAAAGGCATTTAATTGAGCTTTTTGGTCTTTTTAATGCACTACAGACTTTTTTTTTAACCGATTTCTTTTTTATATCTGTATAGCTGGGTGGTTGACAAAGCTTTGGGTTCGATGTCTTTACATTTTTCTGATTTGAACATGGAGCAAATGTTTTTTTTCCTTTAAAACTTAAACTGCTAGTTCGATAATCTAGTTTTGTAATTAAACTACTAACACTATTTAGTATTCGTTTCGGTGAAAAAAAAGGTTTTCGTTTCGTTTTCGTAAATGTTACAGAATCACATTTTACAACTGATTTTGTTTTTGGTGCATACAAAATTGTTCTTGCTTTATCACATCTTGCATCTATTTCTGATATGGAGTTGTTGAAATGTTTATTCTTTACGGGTTTACATTTTAATGTAGGTTTAGATTTGCTTTTCTGTTTTTGATTGATCTTTTTAGATTTATTGGGATATGGGTTCACACTTCTAGTTCGGTAATCAGGTTTTGTGAATAAACTACGAACACTATCTAGTGTTCGTTGCAGTGAAAACGTTCCGATAGAAGTTTTAAGAAGTGATGGTTCTCGTTTTGTTTTGTTTTGTTTGTTTGTTTTTACAACTGATTTTTTTTTTGGTGCATACTTAATTGTTCTTGGTTTTTCACATCTTGCATCTATTTCTGATGTGAAGTTGTCGATCAATTCGTCGTTAGATTTGCGCTGCTGTTTTTGATTCATCTTTTTACATTTACAGGCAAACGGGTTCACACTTTTTTTAGAACTTAAGCTGTTAGTTCGGGTATCTGGTTTTGTGATTAAACAACTAAAACTATTAGAATCACATTTTACTGATTTTTTTTTTGGCGCGCACGTAATTGTTTTTTCTTTTTCACTTGCACTCTTTTTTGATGTGTTATTTTTTTCGGGTTTCCATTTTAATATAGGTTTAGATTTGGTTTGCTGTTTTTGATTCTTCTTTTTACATGTGTCGGAATACGAGTTCATACATTTTTCAGAACTTAAGCTGCTAGTTCTGGAAAACGATTGCACACATTTTTCAGAACTTAAGCTGCTAGTACTGGAAAACTGGTTCACACATTTTTCAGAACTTAAGCTGCTAGTACTGGAAGACGGGTTCACACATTTTTCTGAATTTAAGCTGCTAGTTTGGCTATCTGTTTTTGTGATTAAACAACTAACACTATCAGAATCACATTTTACAACTGATTTATTGTTCGGCTCGCACGTAATTGTTATTTCTTTTTCACTTGCACTCTTTTTTGATGTGTTATTTTTTTTGTGTTTACATTTAAATATAGGTTTAGATTTGTCTTGCTGTTTTTGATTCTTCTTTTTACATGTATTGAAAAACCGGTTTACACATTTATTGTTTGATGTTTTTACATTTTTCTGATATGGAATATTATATGTTTGTATTTCTTTAGAACTAAAGCTACTACATGAGGTTGGACTATCAGTTTTTGAGAATAAACGACTAACAGTATTCCATATATTTCTAAGCAGTGGTGGTTTTTCTTGTACCGAATACTTTGAAGAGCACGTACTTGAACTTTTATTTCTTGGAAGTGATGACTTTTGTTTTACTGAGCGTTCTTTTTTACTTCTTGCATTCACTTCAGATGTGGAATAATCGAAATGAGCGACGTGTTTGCATTTGAACGTTGGTTTCGTTTTTTTTTTATTCGTCTTGTTACATTTACAATAATTAAAGGGAATTTGTTTCCCAGTTTTTTTGTTTGATATTATCTGTATATTATATGTTAGCTGATTTGGAATATAAAATGTTTGAATTCCTTCAGAATACAAGCTTCTACATGAAGTTGACGAAACTATTTTTTTGAGTAAACTAATTGCACTATCCTTTTTTCGCCTAAGTGAAAATGTTTCAGAGTAATTTTTAAGCATGATATGATGGATTTGGTTTTGCTGAGAATATACTAAATTTGTGCTTGTATTTCTTACGAGTGATGATTGTGAACTACGTTTTACAACTGTTTCTTTTGTTGAGGTCGTTAATATACTTATTTTTTTTTTAACTGATACCTTTTCTTTTAGAGAATTCGTTTTGGGTGACGACTTTTCCTTCAATGAACAAAACGGCTTTGGCTCACATTTTCGACATAATATGCTGTTCCTTGATGGGTTTCGTTTTACCGAACAGATTGATACGTTTATCCACGATGATAAACACAAGTTAATATGTTTCCGTGAACTTAAGTTAGGTTGAGGACAAAAGTTGTAATATGAATGTGTGTATGATTTCTTTGATTTAACCTGTTTTCGTTTCGGTGAACACCAGCTTGCCTTTTCTTTTTGATTTGACTGTTGTTCTGTGTTCTTCCTAAAGTAAATATAATGTGTATTGTTCATCTAGGAGAGTATTTTTGGACGTGCATTACAATATTATTACGTTCTATGAATGCACGTATTAGGATTTTAGTGTCAGAAACTGGTATTTCTTTTTAATTTGAAGATAATACTTTTGTAGTCTAGCAGCAATTTTATCAACTGTATCAATATTATTAATTCTCATGTAGATTGGAGATGAAAATTTAATATCTAGTGCTAAATTTGACCTTATTTAGAGATCAGGATTACTTGTATCTTGTTTAGGACACGGCTCGGCTTGGTATAATAATAGCACAATACATAATTTTATTTGATTAAAACCTTGTTGAGACTAATTCATAATTCATTGAATCAATTACTTTTTTAGGTTTCTTTGTCTGTTGTTCATGCTGATATTAAATTTATTTCCTTCTCTCCTTGTTGTGTTTGTGTTTAATTTGTATATCATATCATATATCATATCATATAGAAATGTTATCCCTCTTTGACGATAGCTAGCAGCATTCTGTAACTAACAATCGAATATTTAGGATGCCAAAGTAAGATTACAAATAACTTTTTAGTATCCGTTCTTGAGTACCTACTTATTTCAACCTTGTATTAAACTGATTAACTAAGAGGTATTATAGTGTACATTTATTTTTATGTGTTATATTTACTATTACTTATTATATTTATAGGGTATTGCATAACGAACCTGGCAACAGATAGATAGATAAAATGTTTATTGCCACATATTAGATTGTTACACGGTAAAAAAATAACACAGTAGCAAAAAAGATAAGACACAGATTTTTAAATAATGCTTTAAGTTGAGCAATTAAAAGCTAAAACATAACACAGAAAAGCAAACATAATAATAGTTTCAAACTTTCACATATTGACTGATCAAATGTGCCACTTTGTGAAAGCCCATGCCCAGCAATATCCATGGCTTGTTTAGGATTTTAAAGTTTAACTGGGAATGAGTAAAATATATATTCACTTTATTTAAGGTTGTAAAAGGCAGAAGAAAAGAAAATATTCTTTCTTCAGTTTAGGCTTCAGTTTAAAAAATGTATGTTACTAAATATTTTAGAAAATTAATACCTCGCAGTGCTCTTTCCATAATTATTCTTGTAGTTGCTCTCATCAAAATGCAGGCTACTTATAAGAATCATAGAATTTATATATTAATTACATTTTTAATTGCATATTTTTCTACATTATTTTATTCGATGATTTTAATAGTGTATTTATCTATGATTATAACCACAAAATCCAAGAGAAAATAACCACCATAGATAAATACAGATAACTAATGAGTAGGTGTCAAAGAGAACAAAACTCTATTAAAGTACTCTGTGACATAACCACTAAAATGTAGTGGTTATAATCTCCTTGATAACCATTATGGTAGGTATACTCGTAAGCATTACTGAGTCTTTATTCACACAATAAATTAATCCAGACATAATCGAATATCAATATACAATTATATACAATGAGATCCTCATTTTGTGTGCTCACTGACCTCAACGACATCATAAAGACAGACACAAGTAGCTGTGCACTGGAACCAAGGAACTTATATCTCCGAAGGAACTTATATCTCCGAAGTTCCTTGAGTGGAACAGAGTAGAGCCAAGGAACTTATCTATCCTAACTAGCTAAGAGATGTAAGTTCCTTGGTTGACTTTAAAGATGTGACAGTTGGTAAATGCATACCTTAAATATTAACTGTGTCTGCAATTCTACATTAAGGAACTTAAATCTTCTAACTAGCAGGAGATGTAAGTTCTTTGGTTTGCATATTATACAATAATAAGGATAGATCTCTGCGTACCGAAAACTGGGGATAACTTAAAATATAATTAAAAAACTAGCTGACCAGGCAGACTTCGTACTGCCTCAATCGATAAATAAAAGACCTAAACTTTTGTATAAAATAATCTTAAAACAAAAAAAAAGGAATCCGTATTTAAGAGGGTTCATACAGAAATCGATGAAATCAAGAGATTTCCACGTTCGCTACAGAATATATCTTTATATGTAGCGAAGTAATTTTTGGCATACATAGACAACAGTTTTCTTGTCTAAAAAGTGTATTAAGAAAAACAGACTATTTATTATTAGTGTGCGAAACGCTGTGCGAAAGAACTGTTCTAACTAAAATTAGTTAGAACAGTTCTTTCGCACAGCGTTTTAAGAAATTCTACGAAACAAGCCTACTTTCTGATTCGCCAGGGACTAAACTAATTAAAATTCATAGAAAAAAAAGCTTGTTTTAAGGTCTACATATAGTCCTTTAGTTAGTGTATTGAAAAAATTTTAGAAAAATTCATTTTTTTATAACTAAAACTTAAAAACTAAAATTCTCAAAGACGTTGAACTTTGATCAAGTTTGATGAGAATTTTGGTACACTTTATGTGTTTAAAAAGTCGTTTTTTTTACATTTAATTATTAAACAAGATGTTGTCATTCATAAATGTCCATAATATTTTCGAAATCCCTTTAGAAATATTTTAAAATGATTTTTGAAAAGAGCCTAAAAACGCCTTATATTTCGGCGCACAGGCCGTGAGAAATCAGTACCGGCTGAGGCCTTCTAGAGAGAGGACGTAACGCTTTGCTTCCCGCGCTCCCGGTCCGATGTTTACGTAATATTTGTATATTTCAAGAGAGTTCAATACCAGTTGATACTTTGTTATGGATTTTTTTTTAAATTAAAGATCAAATTATTAACTTTGCTGCTTTTGGGCTGATGGGCTCGAAAATCGATATCTGATGATCCCATTAGTCACATGGCATAGTTCTGAAGTCAAAATTGTAAAAATGCCCGCCATCTTGAACTTTGTTGTTTTTAGGCTGAGTGATACCAAAATCGATATCTGACTATCCCATTGCCCATTGGGCATAGTTCTGAAGTCAAAATTGTAAAAATGCCCGCCATCTTGAACTTTGTTGTTTTTGGGCTGAGTGATACCAAAATCGATATTTGACGATTCCATTGGTCACTGGGCATAGTTCTGAAGACAAAATAGTAAAAATGCCCGCCATCTTGAACTTTGTTGTTTTTGGGCTAAGTGATACCAAAATCGATATTTGACGATCCCATTGGTCACTGGGCATAGTTCTGAAGTCAAAATTGAAAAAGGCCCGCCATCTTCAACTTTGTTGTTTTTGGGCTGAGTGATACCAAAATCGATATTTGACGATCCCATTGGTCACTGGGCATAGTTCTGAAGTCAAAATTGTAAAAATGCCCGCCATCTTGAACTTTGTTGTTTTTGGGCTGAGTGATACCAAAATCGATATTTGACGATCCCATTGGTCACTGGGCATAGTCCTGAAGTAAAATTGTAAAAATGCCCGCCATCTTCAACTTTGTTGTTTTTGGGCTGAGTGATACCAAAATCGATATTTGACGATCCCATTGGTCACTGGGCATAGTTCTGAAGTCAAAATTGTAAAAATGCCCGCCATCTTGAACTTTGTTGTTTTTGGGCTGAGTGATACCAAAATCGATATTTGACGATCCCATTGGTCACTGGGCATAGTCCTGAAGTAAAATTGTAAAAATGCCCGCCATCTTGAACTTTGTTGTTTTTGGGCTGAGTGATACCAAAATCGATATTTGACGATCCCATTGGTCACTGGGCATAGTTCTGAAGTCAAAATTATAAAAATGCCGGCCGTCTTGAACTTTGTTGTTTTTGGGCTGAGTGATACCAAAATCGATATTTGACGATCCCATTGGTCACTGGGCATAGTGCTGTGAAAAAAATGCCCGCCATCTTCAACAAAGTTGAAGATGGCGGGCATTTTTACAATTTTGACTTCAGAACTATGTTCAGTGACCAATGGGATCGTCAGATATTAATTTTGGTATCACTCAGCCCAAAAACTACAAAGTTCAAGATGGCGGGAATTTTTACAATTTTGACTTCAGAACTATAGTGACCAATAGGATAGTCAGATATCGATTTTGGTATCACTCAGCCCAAAAATAACAAAGTTCAAGATGGTGGGCATTTTTACAATTTTGACTTCAAAACTATGCCCAGTGACCAATGGGATTATCAGATATCGATTTTGGAGTCAATCAGCCCAAAAACAGCAAAGTTCAAGATGGCGGACATTTTTACAATTTTGACTTCAGAACTAGGCCCAGTGACCAACGGGATAGTCAGATATCGATTTTGGTACCAATCAGCCCAAAAACAACAAAGTTCAAGATGGTGGGCATTTTTACAATTTTGACTTCAGAACTAGGCCCAGTGACCAATGGGATCGTCAAATATCAATTTTGGTATCACCCAGCCCAAAAACAACAAACTTCAAGATGGCGGGCATTTTTATAATTTTGATTTCAGAACTATGCCCAGTGTCCAAAGGGATCGTCAAATATCGATTTTGGTATCACTTAGCCCAAAAACAACAAGGTTCAAGATGGCGGGCATTTTTACAATTTTGACTTCAGAACTATGCCCAGTGATCAGAGGGATTGTCAGATATCGATTTTGGAGTCGATCAGCCCAAAAACAACAAAGTTCAAGGTGGCGGACATATTCACCACTTTGACCTCAAATAGTCATATTCATCATCATCATCATCATCATCATATCAGCCGCAGTTATTATTAAGAAATTAATTGTTAGTCTAATATAAAATTAATTGTATTTTTCTTTCTTTCTAATAAAATTGTATTTTAATTGTTTTAATAATATATAATAATAAAATACGATTAATACATAATATCAATATCGAAATAATACAATACGATTAATTACAATTAATTATTGATTAATTTAATTCGAAATTTATCCTATCCAACTTTAACAAAATACGAGGTTATAAAATACCAAACTCATTAGTACGCGCTATACTGTTGTACCACACAGCATTAGAGAAGTGTGCATGTTTCGGCTCTGTGTGCGTGATTTAAAAACCTATTTGCGAGCAACTTGAAAATGTATGAACCCTCTTAATAAAAAAGCATTTTTTGAATGAAGCATAAAGTAAAGTTAATATGGGAAAAAGAAAAGGGCTGTTTTTAGGGTTTTCCCGGCAATTATTCGATATTACTCACCTTTTAAACCTTCCTTAGACCTCCACGAACATTTCAAGACCAAGATAAGATAAATTCGTTCAGCCGTTCTCGAGTTTTAGCTAGACTAACGAACAGCAATAATAATTGATTTTTATATAAATATATAGATAAAAGGGAACAAATAAATACTTAGTTCATCAAAATAAGTGTCGTTTACCAATTGAGACGAATATCTTAGCAAGTCATGAATTCAGCGGGTGGGTGCCCGCTTACATAGTACATGCTAATCTTAAAACACTAACCTCAACATTGGCAACCCATTAATGTCCCACTGCTGGATCGGTCTGGTCGGGTGTCCTCTCCTCTATCTAGAGAGCTTAGAGGGTTCAAGCCATAATCCACACACGCTGGCCTAATGCGGGTTGGTGGATCAAACATACACTTAGAATTTCTTCTAGTTCACCGTAAGCATATGGTATATGTAAGCATATAACTTGACTAGTACATAATATAAATTCCACAAAGTGAAATCCACGTTGGTACTGCGAAAACAAATTCGGACCGCGTGTTTAGTACGCCGGTCACTTATCCATTCAGCCACCATGGCTAATCAGAACAGAAGCTACTGGTCCGATTTCTTTTTTTTTTGTGTTGTATAGCTTATTTATCGAGGAAGGCAAGGCTATATAACATCACACTGCGGCCAATAGAAGCGGAGCAGTGGCCAAACAAAGACCGATAGAAGCAAAGCTTTGGGCATCAGCTAGACAGTAATAAATGAGCACTTACTAAAATTGGTCAGAAGTCTTTGCTCGTGCGGAATGCGCTCTTAGTCTTGTAATGCAGTGGTTAACAAACAATTTACTAACCCTAAATCTCAAAAAAACAACTCATATCACCTTTTCAAAGACTGCTATAACCCAACCATCTTTAGATTCTTTTCATTTTAGAGCGCATACCTGCCCAATATACACATCCACTAACACCTGCGACTGCCCAACTGTACTAAGATCTGCTCAGACAAGATATTTGGGTGTCATCATCATCATCATATCAGCCCAATGACGCCCACTGTTGAACATAGGCCTCACCCAATTTCCGCCACAGCGAGCGATTTTGTGCCGCCCGCATCCATTTGGGTGTAATTATTGATAATTTGATTTTTGAAATCGAATTTATCTAAATATAAATAGTTTTTTTATTCAAGCATATATATTATTATACCTATCTATATACGATTCACCACACTGCCACACTAATTACTTGCCTGTTACAAATAGTACGAGAGCCCTGGTACCCATACCACAAGTTAAACCTTACTTTGGGTACCAGTGGTCAACTAATTTTTGTGTGTACTTCTTGATTGTTCCTATTTTATGTGTTTTACTATGTATGTATTTTTATGAGACAATAAAGATTATTATTATTATGTCTCTTTTTTCACGGCTATACTTCTCTCTGCTAAGGTGAGAAGTATACCCGGTCCTTTTAGAAGGCTTACGCGGGGACACAGGTCCAACACGCAGAGGCCCTTAAAGAATTTTAATTTAGAATGGGATGAGACGCTTACCGCTGCCATTTCACAGCTGCACTATTGGAGTCATATACCTAGGATCCGCGTGATCTATGATTGTAGTACAGCTATGATTTGTCACTGGTAAGTGTAAAGCTATTGTATGATATTATGGAGTCAAATAAAATTGGGCTATGGGTTTGGGTGTTCGGTGGAATGGTGATATCTGGCATACGGGAACAACGTCGTCTGCTTGCCTTCTCCAGCAGTGAATATATAATGTTAAATGAGGATTTGGGCAGACGGTGACTCGCCTTACACTAGATGGGCCCCTTCCACAACCGACATGGGCTGAAGTCCACGGATCTCAGGGCAACACCGTATCGCGCGGCTAGGGGTGTCGAGCGGTGCGGCCACAGATTAAATAATAGTTACTACGGTGCGGCGCCGATTTCGCCATCGCGGGTCCCAAGCGGAGACCCGGAGCGGGTTTCCTCGTAATTATGCCATTCAAAAATGACACTTCCACCCCTGAGCATATAGCTGTGGTGACCCCTCTCTGGTCAGCTGGTTAAGGCAAGCCAGAGTTGAGTCCTATGGTTGTTCTTGGAGATCTACTCCAGCCAGCCAACAAAGACTTGCTGGAGAGGAGGCCTAGACGGACTCTCAGGGGCATTCAGGACCGCTGTGTCGCCACTCACATTCAGCTCGCTACTAGCTGCCTTGCGGTTTGTGGGCTCTTCATTTAAACTTATTATTATATTATTTAAAAAAAAAAAAAAAAACCTGACTGCCTTGCTTTGCCAAAAAGTAGCCTTTGTCAGTCAATATTATTGTATATTATATAATATTTTTAGAATAGAAGTATTGTTTCCTCTTACTAAGTTTGTAATTAATCAATCGTTTGTCTTATGTCAGTACAAATTAAGGTATAAAAGACAAACACAGTGAGTGTTCGAACACTTCTTGTTTGGCTGCCGACGGGATCACATCAATTCAGAGTTAAGTACCTCTCTTGTCACTTTTTCTTGAAAATTGTTTTAATATGGAATTTGTTAGGAATTGTTGAACATGGTCTAATAATTGTTGATATTATTATAAATTAATATCCATAATATCATAATTAATTACTTTAAGTTTTAAGGTTGGTTGTTATATCTAAATAAAGTGTTATGATATGATATGTGTTTGTTAAGATGATAATTATTCATATTACTAAAGATGATAATTATTCATATTACTATGTAGCTGGATATTAAAATTCATAATATGATTTTGATAATTTCTGATATATTTATTTATGACCTACCTTGACATATTGGTTATATTATAACCTATTGTTAGGGGTATACAGTACCTCTTGTTCCATTATGTGTAATATGTTGAACCTGTTGTATTAAAATAAACAGTACAATGTTCCTCGTGGTATTCTTTTCATATCATCACTGATAAATTACTATATATTTCATTTAGTTTACTCAAAGTAAATAAATAATACTTGATTGATATATTATTGATTTTATAATTATTATACTATTTCCTGACACGCTCAGGAAACACCGCTGTAGGAAGTTCATCCCAGAGCCGGCACGTACGTGGGAGGAATGATCGCTGGAACCTTACTGTTCTAGACGATATCAGCTCCAGGTAGTGCGGGTGCAGCCTACAGCGGCGTCGAGTGGTGCCATGGTAAAAAGGCGACGATGGCACCAAATCAAGGAGTTCGTCGGAGCACTCTCCATGGAACAATCGATAGAGCACGCAGAGTGACCCAAAGTCTCTCCGTTGCTCTAACGATTCCAAGTTGTCCGTCAGATTGGGATCATCGACGATTCGAACAGCCCGTCTTTGGAGGGAGTCAAGTGGGTCGAGCTGGTACTTTTTTTTTTTTTTTTTTTTTTTAAATTGGAGTACACTTGTGTACTCCGCGTGTGGATCCCCGGACATAATCCAGGTCCTTTTTTACTAATTTTTATTTTTTACACCAATATTTGGGTGGGGGGGGGGGGGGTTACAATTTGTATAAAATCTGTTTTCTTTATCTTCTTACTCGTATTTCCTGTTTCTGTTAATTCTTTATTATTTATATATTTATTTATAATTTGTCCGAACTCTGCACCGACGTGCAGGGTAGAATACCAATGTGCAAAAAATTATTTTTGCCCTTGTGTTTCACCACTGCACCCCGGTGCAGAACTCGGCTCGTAATTTTTGCTGGTGGTGGTTAAAAACATTTACAAACAAAATACATAGAGAGGGACAACACTTACAGGTCCAATCAGACACTTGACTTGTCCGAGGGAATGTTCTGCTCAGGCCGACACATGCTGGTCGGCCGCAGCGCGATGCTTCCTGCCTGTCAACACTTCTCTGGCATGCATTGTTTAAAATACTGTCCAAGAGAAAGTGGAACTGCGCGCGTGTCGCGCTGCGGGACGAAGTCGAGCTATGATGGACAGCCTGAGCAGGACACACCCCTCCAAACTTTCTGCAAAAACCCGCGGCTGCACAACGCCTCGACAGCACGCCGGAATTGGTTGCTTTAGGAAGTGGGACCACCTTAGCAGTAAGCCACAGCCGACCTTGCTAAGGAGTCCCACTTCTTCCTGACCGGGCATTCCGCGTCGAAAGCGTTGTGTGCCTGATTTGCTGCCTTTGCCCGCCTACAGTTACAGCATGTGGGCGACCCCCCCGAAGACACCTCCTCGCACTTGTTGTTGAGAGATACTCCTTGAAACTGAGGCGCCATAACAAATGCGTCCTTCTTCGCAGTGAACGCGCATACTTGTGACTTGAGAGGTTGAATTGAACTAAGTTCTTCTCACCCCATTCGGAGGTTCGCCCTAGAGACGCCTCGACTTCAGACACAAGTATTGACCTTTTCTCCTGTACAGTGACCCGAGGGATGTTCTGGTGGCTGGTATACCGCGCATCATGCTGTCATCTGCATAGCAGTGCATGTTATCTATAGACAACATGTCATTGATATGCAGAATGAACAGCGTTGGGGAGAGCACCGAGCCTTGTGAAACACCAGCATTGATGGGCCTTCCCTGGGAGCATGCACCGTCGACGACGGCTTTGATGCTCCTCCCATCTAAAAAGCTGGAGATCCACTCGCAGAGTCCCTCGGGGATTCCGTATAATGGTAGCTTCGATAGAAGGGCTCTATGCCAGACCCTATCAAACGCCTTCGCGATGTCGAGGTTCACAGCTAGAGCCTCTCCCTATCTAAGGCTTCTGTCCATCGGTGTGTCAAGAACACAAGAAGATCACTGAGCTGAGCAACCGTGACGGAAACCGTATTGTCGGTCGCTAATCAGCTGGTGCTCCTCGAGGTACTGTAGGAGTCGTGTGTTGACGACTCGCTCCATCAACTTAGATAGCAAGGACGTTATCGCGATAGGCCTGTAATTTGACGGGTCCGACCGGTCACCCTTTTTAGGGATTGGGTGGACATGAGCAACCTTCCACGAAGACGGAACCCTGTTGGTTGAATAGGATAGACGATAGATAAAGGCGCGTTAATACGGGGGTCAACTCAGGGGCGCACGTCTTAAGCACCACCGCAGGGATGCCGTCCGGCCCACTTGACTTGTGGACGTCTAAGAGTCGGAGTTTCCGCCTAACCGCACGCTGTGTGATGCGAATCTCAGGCAGAGAACTCTCACACCGCGGGATGGTAGGTGGTGTGTATTTCAGCAGTAGTGGGAGATTGGACTGGCATAAGTTGCCTTGAGCAGCCTTGGCGAGCGACTAAAAGGCTTGACTCCCCGTGGGATGGCTCTGAAGTCGCTCGCCAATATTCTGGCAACATGCTCTGCCTTGGCTTCGGCAATAGCCCTTTTGCTGAACCTGGAGGCCGCATTGTACTCCCTCCTTACGTCTTTCACGTTTGGATCCCAACGCTCTCTGGCACTGTTCCAGGCCAGGTATGCGAACTGCTTGCGGCTTGCAGCCTCCCTACAGGTATTGTTATACCAGGGGCGACTGCGGCCGCCAACGGGCAACTTGGCGTTGGGGATGAATAATTCCATCCCCTGAAGCACCGTTTCCGTGATGCAGTCCTCACAAACGTCAGGATCGCTAGAGGAGAAGCAAAGCGGCCCCCATGGATAGGATGCGAAGAATTCGCGAAGCCCATCCCAATCTGCCGATTCATAAGGCCAGACTCTGCGAAACCCTTTCGCTGGTGAGCGATCAAGTTTCACAACAGGGGCTCTAGTACGGACAAGGCAGTGGTCAGAAGACCCCAATGGGGCATCGACCACCACTCTGTAACGGTCTGAATGAGTGGTCAGCAGAAGGTCCAGCAAAGAAGGGTTATGACTCTCGATATCTGGTATGCGGGTGGGCTGCATAACCAATTGTGAGAGACTTGATTTGATTGAAATCACATAGCCTATGACACTTGAGGGAAAATTACGAATGTAATGATACCTCACACTTTAAAATCAGCCAAGCCGTTTAGACTACAGAAGGTCACAATGGAACTGAAATGCCCCATACATACATACATATTTATATACATACTAGGGCATCGGAACCGGTTTTTCCCGGAACCGAAAGAACCGGGAATTTCCGGTTTTAGGGGCTACAAAAAGAACCGGTTCTCAAAATATGAAGAACCGGGTTTTCGGTTCTTTCGGTTCTTCTACAAATTAGTGATTAACGCCGAACAACTTCGATCAAATAAGCACTAGATACACGCTCGCATACAAAACTAACGCCAAATAATGACACTCGACAGTACTACATACTTATTAGATGTATTTATTTATTATACAACAATTCTGTAAATTTTATTAAATAAAATATTCAATTTTTTTCATTCAATTCCCATCTAGTCACACCCAAACCTGTAAGTTGTAACACTTACTCGTTGGGAAAAAATTCTCATCATTTCACACTGTTACTTGACGCAACCAGTAACACTGCCAATTATTGTTTTACTGGATGGGATAAAAAGTTACATCGAGTCACACTGTGTCTTGTTGGGAAAAGTAAACATTTTATATTCCCATCGAGTCACACGTTTTTTTTATTATATTAGTGATTGATATTTTTATTATAATAATATAGAGAGTTGCTACTAATCTTTAGACAGTTGCTACACCCGACATTTTTTTAAATAAACTACTTTCTGAGGTGATGAATCATTCCATCAGGTTGCTGGTCACCTATCCAGTGTGAACAAACTGCGTAAATGAAAACGATCATGCCATTCATCGACTTAAAATGTCGCTTTTCCAAAATGTCCCTATTCATAGGTTTATTTAAAAAACTGTCGATGTCGATGAATGGCAACTGTCTAACGATTAGTAGCAACTAGCAACTCTCTATATAATAAAAATATCAATCACTAATATAATAACAAGAAAATAAAAAGTGTGACTCCATGAGAATATAAAATGTTTACTTTTCCTAACAAGACACAGTGTGACTCGATGCAACTTTTTTCCCATCCAGTAACACCAATATTTGGCAGTGTTACTGGTTGGGAGAAAAAATTGCAAGCAGTTGCATCGAGTAACAGTGTGACATGACAGGAATTTTTTTCTCAACAAGTAACAGTGTTACAGGTTTGGGTGTGGACTTTACGAACAAAATTCTAATAAATTAGCAAAAGAACCGAAAAGAACCGAAAGAACCGGGTACCCGGTTCTGTGTTGTCACTGGAACCGAAAGAACCGGTTCTTAAAATATGGCCGGTTCTCGATGCCTTAATACATACGCGTGAAAAACATTACCCTCCTTTTTGGCAGTCGGGTAACAAGACGGTAGTGAATGTGCTGTGTTCAAAAGTAGATTCAGAAGATAGAGTAAATTATTGAGTAAATTAATAGCCGTGATTTTGAAAAATTACATTTAATTATAATCACTTCGGTTCAATAAAATTCTCTATATAAAATAAAACATTATAATTGTGTTATGGACTGCAATGACGTTACCAAATTATTCTAAAAGTACAAAGTTATAATGTCACAACATTTAGGTTTTTTAAATAAATTAAATTTTACATTACATTGATTCACTATCGCTAGTCATATTTTGTGCTCTTGGGTATTTTGTAATCTTGAGACCATTATTTTCATTTATTTTTTCTACTGGTTCAGGTGGTATTCTTATACAAGGTTTAACAGACGCACCAGGTTTTATCTTAGCGTCAGTAGCAACTATGGGCAACAATTCACTTAACAACTCTGGATTTGAGTAGGCAATATATCTCAGGCTATCTTCAAGATTCCAATCCGGTTCTTTCTCTTTTTTTAATTTAGTCAATTTAAATCCAGACACGTATTCACCTAATCCGTAGTTCCTCGTTGGATCATAATTATTATCTCTTAAAGGAAGACTGGTTCTCTTTGGAAACCTAGCTTTAAACTCTTTTGCACGACTCCTCCTCGTTGTATCATACATATCAACTGCATAAAGACTATCCAAATTGGGTTCTACACTCGTAGTAGTAGTTTTGGAGTCTTTTGTTAGTTTTAGTTTGCGTTTTAATATATTCCAATACTTAACTGGTATGGAAGTCACTTTCTCTTCTTCTTTAGGAGGTGGTTCAGGTGTATTAGCCACAGCAGCCGCTTTGCACACGCATGGGCCATAAAAGTCTTCCAAATCCCTATCTAGGCATGGGCTCTGCTGACTCTTCGCAAATTCGTTTAGAAAACTTTCAAGCTTGGCGTTGAGCTCTGTGTTAGGTGGTGCAAGTTCTGTTGTAATTGCATCTTTTTTTTTTGTTTTACGTTTTTTTTTTCGATCAGATTTACTTTCTTTCTTTCTAGATTTAGTATCTTTTTTGGATTTAGGTATTTCTTTTGAATCAGATATAGTTGCTTCTTTAGATTTAGTATCTTTTTTTGTCTGAAGTCCTACTTTTGGATCAGATATAGATATTTGTTTAGATTCAGTTCCTTTTTTTGTTGCAGGTCCCAATTTTGCATCAGATTTAGTTTTTCTTTCAGTTTTGCTATCTATTTTTGTCTGAAGTCCTACTTTTGGATCAGATATAGTTTTTCTTTCAGTTTTGCTATCTATTTTTGTCTGAAGTCCTACTTTTGGATCAGATATAAGTTTTTGTTCAGATTTAGTTTCTTTTTTTGATTTAGATTTCACTTTTGGATCAGATATAGTTTTTTTTTTTGATTTAGATTCCACTTTTGGATCAGATATAGTTTCTTTTTTTGATTTAGATTCCACTTTTGGATCAGATATAGTTTCTTTTTTAGATTTAGTTGCTTTTTTTGTTCCAGCTTTCACTTTTGGATCAGATGTAGTTTTTTTTTTCAGTTTTAGTACCTTTTTTTGTGTCACGACCTACTTTTGGATCTGATATATGTTCTTCTTTAGATTTAGTTTCCTTTTTTGATTTAGATTTAGTTTCTTTTTTTGATTTAGATTTCACTTTTGGATCAGATATAGTTCCTTTTTCAGATTTAGTTTCTTTTTTTAGTTTAGGTTTCCGTTTTGGATCAGATATATCCTTTTCAGATTTAGTTTCTTTTTTTAGTTTAGGTTTCCCTTTTGGAACAGATATATCCTTTTCAGATTTAGTTTCTTTTTTTAGTTTAGATTTCCGTTTTGGATCAGATATATCTTTTTCAGATTTAGTTTCTTTTTTTAGTTTAGGTTTCCGTTTTGGATCAGATATATCTTTTTCAGATTTAGTTTCTTTTTTTAGTTTAGGTTTCCGTTTTGGATCAGATATATCTTTTTCAGATTTAGTTTCTTTTTTTAATTTAGGTCTCCGTTTTGGAACAGATATATCCTTTTCAGATTTAGTTTTTCTTTTACTTAGATCTAACTTAGTTTCTTGTTCAGTTTTAGTACGTTTTTTTGTCTCACGTCCTACTTTTGGATCCGATATAGTTTCTTGTTCAGATTTGGTTTTTTTTTTTTTAGTTTTCACCTTTGGATCAGATAATAATGTAGTTTCTTTTTCAGATTTAGTTTTTTTTTTTGTTTTAGGTCCCACTTTTGGATCAGATATTGTTTCATGTTTAGATTTAGGTTCTTTTTTTAGTTTAGGTCCCACTTTTGGATCAGATATAGTTTCTTGTTTAGATGAAGGTTCTTTTTTTGATTTAGGTCCCACTTTTGGATCAGATATTGTTTCTTGTTCAGATGAAGGTTCTGTTTTTGATTTAGGTCCCACTTTTGGATCAGGTATACTTTTTTGCTCAGATGAAGGTTCTTTTTTTGGTTTAGGTCCCACTTTTGGATCAGATATAGTTTCTTGTTCAGATGAAGGTTCTTTTTTTGGTTTAGGTCCCACTTTAGGATCAGATATAGTTTCTTGTTCAGATAAGGGTTCTTTTTTTGGTTTAGGTCCCACTTTTGGATCAGATATAGTTTCTTGTTCAGATGAAGGTTCTTTTTTTGGTTTAGGTCCCACTTTTGGATCAGATATAGGTTCTTGTTCAGATGAAGGTTCTTTTTTTGGTTTAGGTTCCACTTTTGAATCAGATATAGTTTCTTGTTCAGATGAAGGTTCTTTTTTTGATTTAGGTCCCACTTTTGAATCAGATATAGTTTCTTGTTCAGATGAAGGTTCTTTTATTGGTTTAGGTCCCACTTTTGAATCAGATATAGTTTCTTGTTCAGATGAAGGTTCTTTTTTTGGTTTAGGTTCCACTTTTGAATCAGATATAGTTTCTTGTTCAGATGAAGGTTCTTTTATTGGTTTAGGTCCCACTTTTGAATCAGATATAGTTTCTTGTTCAAATGAAGGTTCTTTTATTGGTTTAGGTCCCACTTTTGAATCAGATATAGTTTCTTGTTCAGATGAAGTTTCTTTTTTTGGTTTAGGTCCCACTTTTGAATCAGATATAGTTTCTTGTTCAGATGAAGGTTCTTTTATTGGTTTAGGTTCCACTTTTGAATCAGATATAGTTTCTTGTTCAGATGAAGGTTCTTTTATTGGTTTAGGTTCCACTTTTGAATCAGATATAGTTTCTTGTTCAGATGAAAGTTCTTTTATTGGTTTAGGTCCCACTTTTGAATCAGATATAGTTTCTTGTTCAGATGAAGGTTCTTTTATTGGTTTAGGTCCCACTTTTGAATCAGATATAGTTTCTTGTTCCGATGAAGGTTCTTTTTTTGGTTTAGGTTCCACTTTTGAATCAGATATTGTTTCTTGTTCAGATGAAGGTTCTGTTTTTGATTTAGGTCCCAATTTCGGATCAGATATAGTTTCTTGTTCAGATGAAGGTTCTTTTTTTGGTTCTTGTTCAGATATAGTGTTTTGTTTAGATTTCACGTTTGAATCAGGTAATAATATAGTTTCTTGTCCAGATGATGTTTCTTCTTTTGGTTCATGTATCACTTTTGGAACAGATTCGGTATCTTGTCTAGATTTAATATTACTCTCAGGCTCCAATTTAGTTTTATATTTTGATTTCCTTCTTTTCGCACATGAACTGTTCTTACAATTACAATCATTACAAGGTTTGGGTAAGCCCATGCCTTGTGATGATGATAGTACGGGGATAGTAAGTGGATAGTAAATTTTTTCAGATAAAGTTTTTATGTGAGGCTCAATTTTTATTTCAAGTTCAGTGTTTGAATTCCTTCTGTTAATACATGCACAGTCGTAATAACATTTTGATTTAACTTTAAGTTCAGATTTAGTTTTAGTCTCAGGCTCCGTTTTAATTACAGGCTTATATTTTGTTTTTATTCTTTTAACACATGAACTGTATATAAACATACTATCATCACAAGGCTTGGCTTTAATTTTTGGATTGCACTTAGATTTTGGTCCATGTACAGTTTTAGTCTCAGACTCATTTTTTATTTCAAGTTCAGTGTTTGACTTCCCTCTGTTATTACATGTACAGGCATCACCCAATTTTGGTTTAACTTTAGGTTCAGTTTTAGTCTCAGGCTCTAAGCTTACTCTTTTAACACAGAAACTGTTAGCACACGTATTATCATCACAAGGTTTGGGCTTAATTTTTGGATTGCACTTAGATTTTGGTTCATGTACAGTTTTAGTCTCAGACTCATTTTTTATTTCAAGTTCAGTGTTTGACTTCCCTCTGTTATAACATGTACAGGCATCACCCAATTTTGGTTTAACTTTAGGTTCAGTTTTAGTCTCAGGCTCCAAGCTTAGTCTTTTAACACAGAAACTGTTAGCACACGTATTATCATCACAAGGTTTGGGCTTAATTTTTGGATTGCACTTAGATTTTGGTTCAGGTACAGTTTTAGTCTCACACTTATTTTTTATTTTAAGTTCAGTGTTTGACTTCCCTCTGTTAATACATGTACGGTCATCACAAAATTTTGGTTTAACTTTAGGTTTAGGTTCTGTTTTAGTCTCAGGCTCCATGCTTCTTCTTTTAACACAGGATCTGTTACCAAACGTATTATCATCACAAGGTTTGGGTTTAATTTTTGGTTTGAGCATAGTTTTAGTATTTGATTTCCTACATTTAATAGATGAACAACTTTTACTTCTTTTTGATTTTACTTTGGGTACTTTAGGTTTACACACGATTTTTGGTTCAGGTTCAGACTCGCTCTCAGACTCAATTTCAGACTCTATCTCGGACTCCGTCTCAGACTCCGTCTCAGACTCTGTCTCAGTCGAAATTTGTCGTTTAGGTTCAGATTCGGACTCGGTTGTTTCGGACTCTGTTGTTGTTTCGGACTCTGTTGTTGTTTCGGACTCAATGCTTGATTCAGATTCAGACTCTATCTCACGCTCAATTTTTGATTTTAGCGGACACGGTTTAAATTTCGTTGTAGGCTCTGTTTTTGTATTGTTTCTGTTTATACATGTTGTTTTCTTACAAGGTTTTGTCTTCATTATTGGTTCAGATTCAGACTCTGTCTCACGCTTAATTTTTGGTTTTAGCAGATAAGGATTAATTTTCATTTTAGGCTTTGTTTTTGTATTATTTCTGTTTTTACATGTTCTTTTCTTACACGGTTTTGTCTCAATTATTGGTTCAGATTCAGACTCTGTCTCACTCTCAATTTTTGGTTTTAGCTGACACGGCTTTTTAAGAGGCTTACTTTTCATTTTAGGCTCTGTTTTTGTATTGTTTCTGCTTTTACATGTTCTTTTCTTACACGGTTTTGTCTCAATTATTGGTTCAGATTCAGACTCTGTCTCACTCTCAATTTTTGGTTTTAGCTGACACGGCTTTTTAAGAGGCTTAATTTTTATTTTAGACTCTGTTTTTGTATTGTTTCTGTTTTTACATGTTCTTTTCTTACAAGGTTTTGTCTCAATTATTGGTTCAGATTCAGACTCTGTCTCACTCTCAATTTTTGGTTTTAGCTGACACGGCTCTTTAAGAGGCTTAATTTTCATTTTAGGCTCTGTTTTTGTATCGTTTCTGTTTTTACAAGTTCTTTTCTTACACGGTTTTGTCTCAATTATTGGTTCAGATTCAGACTCTGTCTCACTCTCAGTTTTTGGTTTTAGCTGACACGGCTCTATAAGAGGCTTAATTTTCATTTTAGGCTCTGTTTTTGTATTGTTTCTGTTTTCACATGTTATTTTCTTACAAGGTTTTGTCTCAATTATTGGTTCAGATTCAGACTCAGTCTCACGCTCAATTTTTGGTTTTAGCTGACACGGCTCTTTAAGAGGCTTAATTTTCATTTTAGGCTCTGTTTTTGTATTGTTTTTGTTTATACATGTTCTCTTGTTACAAGGTTTTGTCTCAATTATTGGTTCAGATCCAGTTTTTGATAACTTTCTCTTAATACTCGTTGTATTATTCGTCTTAATTATTGATTCAGATCCAGATTTTGATATCTTTTTGTAAATATACGTATTATTATAATCCTTCGTCTCAATTATTGATTCAGATTCCGTTTTTGATATCTTTCTGTTAGAATAGATTGTATTATTCGACTCAATTATTGATTTCGGTTCAGTGTTGGTCCTCCTTCTGTTTATACAAATTTTGCATAGTGGTTCAGATTCAGACTCTATCTCACGCTCAATTTTAGGTTTTGGCTGACATTTTTTGTTAATACCCGTTGTATTATTACAAGGTTTCATCTCAATTATTGATTCAGATCCGGTTTTTGATATCTTTCTGTTAATACACGTTGTATTATTACAATCTTTAGCCTCAATATATGCGTCAGGTTCAGTTTTTTTGTTGTTTTTGCTTATACATGTTCTGTTGTAAGAAGATTTAGTCTCAATTATTGATGTAGGTTCAGTATTGGTCTTCTTGTTCCTACACGTTTTGCATTTGGTCTCAATTATCGATTCAGACCCAGTTTTTGGTCTCTTTATACAAGTTGTACTATCATAAGCTTTGGTCGCAATAATTGATTTAGGGTCAGTGTTGATCCTTCTATATATACAAGTTGTATTATTACAATCTTTAGTCTCAATATTTGCGTCAGGTTCAGTTTCTATTTTGTTTCTGTTTTTACATGTACTGTTGTTAGAAGTTATAGTCTCAATTATTGAGTTAGGTTCAGTGTTGGCCCTGCTGCTCATACACGTCCTGTATATAACTTCAATTAATGATTCAGGTTTAGTGTTGGTCTTCTTACAGTTCATACACGTTTTGCATTGAGTCTCAATTATTGATTTAGGTTCAGTGTTGGTCCTCCTTCTCTTCATACAAGTTGTATTATTACAATCTTTAGACTCAATATTTGCGTCAGGTTCAGTTTCTGTTTTGTTTCTGTTAATACATGTTCTGTTGTTAGAAGCTTTAGTCTCAATTATTGATTTAGGTTCAGTGTTGGTCCTCCTTCTCTTCATACAAGTTGTATTATTACAATCTTTAGTCTCAATATTTGCGTCAGGTTCAGTTTCTGTTTTGTTTCTGTTAATACATGTTCTGTTGTTAGAAGCTTTAGTCTCAATTATTGATTTAGGGTCAGTGTTGGTGCTTCTGTTCATACAAGTTGTATTATTACAATCTTTAGTCTCAATATTTGCGTCAGGTTCAGTTTTTGTGTTGTTTTTACTTATACGTGTTCTGTTGTAAGCTTTAGTCTCAATTATTGATGTAGGTTCAGTGTTGGTCTTCCTGTTCATACAAGTTGTATTATTACAATCTTTAGTCTCAATATTTGCGTCAGGTTCAGTTTTTGTGTTGTTTTTGCTTATACGTGTTCTGTTGTAAGAAGCTTTAGTCTCAATTATTGATGTAGGTTCAGTGTTGGTCTTCCTGTTCATACAAGTTTTGAATATAATCTCCATTTTTGATTCAGGTTCAGTGTTGGTCCCCTTTTTGTTCGTACCCGTATTGCATTTAGTCTCAATTATTGATTCAGATCCAGTTTGTGATCTCTCTATGTTATTACACGTTGTATTATTATAAACTTTAGTCTCAATTACTGATTCAGGTTCACGTTTTGTCTTTTTGTTCATACACGTTTTGCATTTAGTCTCAATTATTGATTCCGATCCAGTTTTTGATCTTTTTCTGTTAATACCCGTTGTATTATAACAATCTTTCGTCTCAATTATTAATTCACGTGTATTTTTTGTCTTTCTGTTCAGACACGTTGCATTATTACAAACTGTAGTCTCAATTACTGATTCAGGTTCACCTTTTGTCTTTCTGTTCATACACGTTTTGCATTTAGTCTCAATTATTGATTCAGATCCAGTTTTAGATATCTTTCTGTTATTACACGTTGTATTATAACAATCTTTTATATCAATTATAAATTCAGGTTTACTCTTTGTTATTTTGTTCATACACGTTGTATTATTACAAGCTTTTGTCTCAATTACTGTTTCAGGGTCAGTTATTGGTGTAGTTTTTGTATTATTTCTATTAATACATGTGACGTCGTTACAATTATTTTGTTCAGCCATACTTTTTGTTTTATTTCTTTCGAGACACGTACAAAGTTTTTGAATAACTTTATGTTTAGATTCAGATTTAGTCGCAGGCTCAATTTTCCGTTCAAGTAACGTTACAAGTTTTGTGGGAATCGAGTCTACTTGCAGTTCTGAATAATTTAAATTTTCGATGTGTTTTTGCATTCTTTTAAATTTCAAACATTGTGAACATATAGATTGTTCTGGTGTCCAACTTGAATTTGAGTTTTGAATTTTGGTTTTCATTTGTGGCTTTGATCCAGCAAATTGCATATATGTAGCAGATTCGTAAGGTTTAGACTTTAGCATCATTTTCAGTGAGGGTTTTGGTTCTGACTCACAACTTTTTAGAATTTGATCATAATCTATTACAAAAAATTCTTGTACAATTTCTGGTGCTGATTTTTCAACAGGCACTAGTTTAAAGTACTGTTTTAGTTTAGAGTGAGAGTTGTCTATATTAGATGGCAAAGCTTCAACAATAGGTTTTGATTCAAGAAAAGGTGCGTGTTGTGTGACATGTGCAGATTCCACTTTTGAGGCCGATTTAACATTTGGTTTACAGTTAATTTCTGTTTCAGATAGAAATGTTGATACGTTTGGGGACGATATAGATACATTAACAGGAATTGACGGCGATTCTACTTCAGGTTCAGTCGTCAAGATCAGTCTAGACTTAGGTGACGTTTTACACACCCTACATTCACTAGGAATTTTACTGCGTTTCAGACTTTTTTTTAGTTTTTTGTATGCCTTTAGTTTTTCTAAAGATGAAAGTAATTCTTGATTTGATTTTGGTAGGAATTCACGTTTTGATTCAGGTATCAGTTTTGTAGTGGCTTTGAAATTAGGGTTAGGTTGTGATAGAAAGAAAGACATAGATGTTACTTTTTTGGTTGATGGACCCTTATTAGGGGTACATGATGGTGCCGGTTTAAGATTTAATGCTTCTTTTTCACACGAACTAGATTCATAAGTTGCAGGCTTGCTTGGTTTATTATTTCTT
Source organism: Laspeyria flexula (assembly GCA_905147015.1). NCBI lineage: Eukaryota > Metazoa > Arthropoda > Insecta > Lepidoptera > Erebidae > Laspeyria > Laspeyria flexula. The sequence continues at coordinate 3,020,965 of LR989949.1, read as the reverse complement.
TTTCTTAGATGTGCTTTAAACTTAGCGAATTTCGAACGTGATTGCGATACTTTTGGTTGGGGTTCTAGTTTGGATACTGGTTTAGGTTCTGAAAGAACACATGGAACACACCCACAATTATTCGTACATGTTGTTTGTTTTTTTGATTTCTTAAGTTTACTTCGTACGTGAAATTTTAATTTTGATAACTTTGAAGAAAGACCTGTTGATTTTAAATATGACTTCTGTTCTGAATGCGAATGCAGAATACTTTTCTCTGGCATTAATATTGTTGACTGTTTTGATTCTACTTGTGACTTTGCTGGTAGCCCACACAGGGAACATTTTGATTTCGTACACACGCAAAATGGAGCTATCTCACGACTCTTTTTTTTTACGCAACTCGGACAAGTGAATCTTTCTAGTAACTCACATGATGGACACAGATTCATATGATTTGGCTTTTCTGTTGAACTCTTACACGGTTTTGCAGATTTATCATGTGGCTCATCTGGTTGAAATAGACACGTACATTTAGGTTGTCTAAACAACCTTTTTTCTGTTGAAGAACCTTTCCATAGTATGCCTTTTGATACTTCTTTTACTGGCCTGTCACTTTGTTGATCCTTATATATAAGTTCAGTTTGTTTAGAATCTATGGAATCATTTCGTAATACAGATTTTTTTTTTAGTTCTTCTTGCGTTTTTGGTGTTGGTAATTCTAGTTTTCCGTTGGATGTTCTTATAGAGTTTTGTTCTAGTTTTGTTTGAGGTTTCATAGGCCCATCCGGAATTTCTGTTAGTTCTACTTGTATCTTGGATGGATTATACATGTAACACTTTTTAGCTATATAAATTTTTTTGTTTTTTAAAAATGACTCACCTGGTACTATTTTTTGTGACTCATCTGGTTGACATTCAGCTTGTTTAGAGTTTTCTTTTAAAGAAAACTTATATAGTTCACATTTTGGTACTTCTGGTTTTCCTTTTAGATCTATTTGTGACTTCGATGACTCCTTTTTTAGTTTTTGACATGATGGACACAGAGGTTTTAAGAAAAATTTACATCTGTCGCTTTTTTGTAACTTACATGGTTTGCACAGATTCTTGTATTCTGCAAATTTTTCTTTTAGTTCTACTCGTGAGTTCGTTACTTCGCTACTTGGGGCATACAAACTAAATTGATACCCACTTTTGTTTAATGTGTTTTTTGATATTTCAGATTTCTCGTGTATATTTTTATTTAGAAAACGGTCACGTATTATATTTATTGGCCATTCAAATTGTTGCCATGAATATATAAGGTCATTACGTTTAGAGTCTATGGAATCTTTTAGTACTATGGATTCTTCTTTTAATTCTTCTTGTGTTTTTGTTGTTGGTACATCTATACGTACATCGTGACATCCACTTTTCTGAGCTGTGTCTTTTAGTACTTTTTGTTTTTGATTAGGTGCTATTTCAGAGTTTTGTATTAATTCTTCTTCTAGTTTTATTTCTGATTCCAGTTTTGTTTCTGATTTCAGTTTTGTTTCTGATTTTAGTTTTGTTTCTGATTCCAGTTTTGTTTTTGATTCCAGTTTTGTTACTGATTCCAGTTTTGTTTCTGATTCCAGATTTGTTTGTGGTTTTGGTGGCTTATTTGTGTTTTCTATTAGTTGTTCTAATGACTGTAGTTCTGTTTGGGTTATTGAGTCTTCACAATTAGAATAGAGGCACCGGGTGTCTGTTTTTTCTAATTCAGATTTTTGTTCTAAACATTTTTTACATAATGTTCTTTGTGATGCACACTTTTTACATTTTGGTTGACTTTCTTTTTTTTGTTGTTCTCTAGCCTTATAATATTTTACACATTTTGGTTCTAACTCTATCTTTTTATTATGACATTCGCATACAACAATCTGTTTTCTAACATTGGGTTCTTCATGACACTGTCTACACGGAGTTTTCCTGTTATCAGGCTTAGGAGGAGTAGGAGATTTAGGCTCATTAATGTCTGCATTTTTATCTTCTTCGTTTTTTGTTTTTTTAGTTAATAATTCAGTTTTCATTTCTGAATTAAACACTTGTACCAGTTGTTTATAATATTGTATGAAATTACCATGGGTGTTTGTTTTAGTTGATTTTGTATTAGTCATATCAAGATAGAAATCGTCTACACGTACATTTAAGGCCTTTCTACTTAGTGATTGTCTGATATGACACTTAGATGCATAGTAATCTGTAGAATTGATTACGTATTGAGATGCAAATTGTGGTTTATTATGTACTTCTTGGAATTGTTTGAAGTCGAACACGAAAGGATTCCTTTTAGGATCTTTATTATATACGTCTTCCATTTCTGAACTGGCTGAAAAACATCAAAGATGAGGAATAAACTCGTATATTGGAATAAAGTAAGATATAGAACCTAGATACCCACAAAGATTATAATGAAATACTCAAGGACTGACAATCACTTAACTTTGAGCGACTCAGCAAAACTGCAAGTCAAAAAAAAAAATTTGGTAACACTTTCGTTTCACAGAAATTATATAAAAACTAGAATGCATATTAATAGTAAATGATGACTTACTGAGTAAAAGCAGTAGAAGCAAAGTGAAAGATATAAAAAATTATTAAATTATACAATAAAAAATAAAAGAATCCAAAACTTTTTATTTTTATAAAAACGTAAACTTAAACATTCATTGTGGAAAATACAAATTAAAAAAGTCTAACGAAAAATATCTGAATGCAACATTTGTTTACAATGTTATAAAAACTAAATTTATTACATAAGAAGGATAAAAGTTATTAACAAGGACGATACATCAAGAATTTATAGAGCGTTTATAATATTGCGATACGAGTAAAGCCTGACCAGGAAAATAAAGAATCTCGCCATATTGCGGTGAATTAATGGTAATAACTTCTTTTATTAGGCAACAATTACTGCAATTACGTCAAAACGCCATCTGTCGTTAATTGTCAAAACTTATTATTATAATATTTCTGCAAAAATTGGCGTTATAAATATATTATATAATCGTGAAAGCAAAGTGGTTTACAATATAGTACAGCATTTGTTCATAAAAATCTGAGGGATTACACTATATCCCTCTAAATAAAATCGCTGACATAATTGCTGACATGAGTGATAGGTACAGTTGTAGTCTGAACGATAGAAATTGGCTAAAGCTTGTTTTATTCTACAATGATATTAGGCTTTAATATTGTATTATGTATTATTTTAGATCCAGCTCGCTCTTCAGTATTAAAAATACGAACAGAGAGGCACACATCATCCATCTTCTCGACGTCTAAAAAAAATAAGCCAAAATCAAAAAGAAAATAAACCTTGACAATTGTGACCTTTGTATAATTAGGCATAAATTCACGAATTATATGCAGTTCGCAAAGAAGAACCTTCTTTGAAGCGATATCAAAAGCTTTATTAAAAGATACACATTTTAATGATGGCAGAGAATCTCCTCGTGTAAGCTTACGAAAATTTGATTATAAAATATTGTATAAAAAGTGTAGAAATTAAAAAGTCATTCTCATGGAGCGACATGACAAAGTGCGATGGAGGGATGATTATCTCCACATTTTTTCCGATTTAGATTCCGAAATGATGATTAAAAAAAGAAAAATTGTATGTTGTTTTACTTTTGAACCTATCCTAAATAAAACTTAGGACTTGCAATATTTTAATCTATACTTTTCACAAAAATAATAAGTTATAATTGTGCTCGTTGGATCGGTTTAGCATCCTTGATTTTGATTTTTTCTGTTCATAGCTTAAGAGCTTAAGCTTAAGCTGCTTAGCATTGGATGATTATAATTTAGACATTTCTAAAACAAAAAAAAAATGTATTTTACCTTTGCTGCAAAATTTTACTTGATTACAGTACACCTTACTGCTATAATCTAACCTTTTATAATTAAGACTTCCAAAGCATATAAATAAATAATAAATAATACTAATACTATGGCCATAAAAAGAAGATGTATGGCGCCTACCCAGCATTTTTTAATTCCTGATCAGGCTATACATCTCTTGCTCTTAAGTTAATTGACATGGTACTGTCACCGATTGTCACACTTAATTCAGATTTAATCTTTTTATCAAACACATGTATACTTTCATCTTCACTGTCTGTGTTTACCAGTTGATGGAGACTTATAGATGCTTTACCAGTAACGACGTGCGATGTCTGAACAATAAGAGATCGTGAGTGAATAGTAGCATATGAGCTGTACACTCCTGATGAATTGACATTATATGTATTTATAGATTTTGATTTTAAAATTTTATTCGATAAAGCAACTGATTCTATTAGTGACTTAGAACAATTAATTAAGACACCTAATTTTGCCAAAGATTGCCATAGGTTTTGTAGTGACTCATGACAAGTACGATCTAAGGTCATGGCTGATAGGCTGGCTGGTAAAGATTTTGTTTGCGATACGGTATTTTTTAATTTTATAAGTGTATCAGTTGAATGTAATGAAGTCGATTGCAATCCAGTATTTGGAAGTTCACTATCCATTTGCAATGGCGATAAAATCATTTGCTGTTGTCCGGAGGTTGGTTGTGCTTTCTTATCATTAATAATGTTACACTCAAATTTAAGAATAGGTAATTTAGAATAATGTTGGGTTTGGCAATTAGATAAGTGCGATGAATGTAATTGACTTGGTTCTAGCCAGCAGTTACATTTTTTACAATCTACAAGGGGTTTGCAAAATGATGGTTTAGCTTGTTGCTGTCTATAATTAGGTTGTTTTTCTTTTAAAGAAGTTAATGAGTTAGGTTGAGAACGGTGTTTAAATGCTAAATTTGATGAGCATAATTGCCTTGATTGCCTCTGATAATTAGAATATTCATATTTTACATTTGATAAAGGTGTTGTCCTTTCATTTCGAACAGTTTTTTTTTTTTTAAAGTTAATTATTGAACTTAATGAGCTTGGACGTGTTTGACAATCATTACAATCAATATCTATATTTAACGAAGGTAATGAGTTTTTATCCTCTTCGAAATTAATATGGTTTATGTTATCAATATTTAATGAATTTGATTGCGTCAGTGTTTTTTTTATATCATCATGAAAATATAAGCTTATTCGGGGCACAGATAAATCTTGTTTACTATCTATTTTTGGTAGTTGTATTATGTTTGGTTGCATCTGGTAATGATTAAACATAAAATCTTTTATTGTTGAATGTGCGTAAGGTTGCGTTTGAGATGTATTACATTTTGACATGTCATTAACACGTGGTTGCGGGGAAGAATGTTTTGACTTATCATATACCGGTTGTGGTTGGGGCGAAGTGCGTTTTGACTTGTCATAAGCCGGTTGTGGTAGCAGTGTGTGGCGTTTTATCTTAACGTTAAAAGCTTGTAATTGCGACGTATTGCGTTTTGTCTTTTCATTAATAGGTTGTGGTTGCGACTTATTACATTTTGCCTTGTCATTTACAAGTTGTAGTTGCGACGTATTACATAAGATATGTCTGATTTTTGGCTTACATTCAGATCTATTACTTTTAGCAGTATTTGGATTTGTTTGCGGTTCTGTAATAACGGATTCTATTTTCGGTTCTATATTATCTATATGTTTTGTTTGCGGCATGTTTTGTTTTTTTTTTACTTTTGGTGTTATAGATTGAGAATGTGTTTCGGATTCGTAGGACTTGCTATCTATCATAGATAGAGGCGAGTATTTCGATTGTGGCCTATTAAAAGAGACGGTTCTATTTTGAGGCTTTACAACTGAAGAGTCATAGGACTTAATATCTATCATTGAAAAAGACGAATATTTTGATTGCGGCCAATTGAAAGAAACTGCTCTTGATTTAGCTTGCTGCCCAAACGTTTCATAATATGCGTCAGGGTCATTTGATGAAATCTCATGGTATGGTTCGTAAAGTTCCGATCTCTTGTATACGTGGGATGTAGGCACGGATCTTGATAGTGGCCCGTAATGGTTAAGCCTTATAGGTCTAATTGACAAAGGCACTTTTTCTAGTTTCGATGTGAAATTGTCTGTTCTACCAATTATACGACTACGATTTAGAGGTACCGATCCTAATAATGAATTATAATTATCATGCTTGGATGATATCGGTATAAAACTTGGTACATGGCCATAAAAATAAAAGTTTCTATCAAAATTTGTTAAAGGTACATTTTTTGGTAAAGGTCCATAGTAATCACATTCCTTATCTGCGTTTACGTAATATTTCGATGTGCCATCAAAAAAAGTTGGTGCTGTAATTTCTTGCTGTGGCTCAAAATCAGGCTTACTGTTTGCTATTGGTAAACACCCATTGGTTGGTAACGGTGTTAAATAATAAGTCATGCCATCGTGTTTTATATCTTTCGAGATTTGTCTGGAGCTTCCTTCATTTATAGAACGAAAAAACATGACTTGTTCTGTTAGCATTTGATCTGTTTGTACAGCACGCTCCTGGTAACAACCATTAACCTTGGAGCAGGTACACCCGCAATGGCATTTATTTTTATTAACATTTGCTTTGGTACTATTTCGCATTATCATTTTTTCATATAATTTCCCTATTTTGCCTGATTTAGTTTTTTTGCCGGATTCTACTTCTTTAAGATCCGAGATTTCTTTTTTGTCCGATCCAATTTTCATCCATATTTTGAATTTATCCTTAAAAGGTGCTTTCAAATCTGCACTCTCATTACTATTTAAATGGGTTATTGGTTGTAAATCTATATTTTTGAGTTTCTTTTTTGATAGGGATTTAGTGCCCTTACCGGATTTTTGTGCTTTTAATTTCTTTGTATTTTCGAAATATTTTTTATTGTTCTTTTTACTATTTCTATCAGTGGTGTCTTGTACTGCCTGAATTTTATTTGAGATTATTTCAATTGGTTCGTTCGTTTCAAAATTCAGCGAATTTTCATTTTCTTTTTTCTCTGTTTTATTATTATCGTCGTTTGTTTTCAAGCTTACTGCTGCGCTTGTTTTTTCTTTGGCCGCATTCGTGTCATTGTGTTCGCATTCTTTTATCGTAGGTGGTACATAAACAGCATCTTCTGGAGTATTAGGATTTGTTTGGATCGCATTCTGATCAAATTCGTCTCCTGTTAAAAGTGTTTGTGATCCTACCGTTTTTTGATCTATCTCTTCTGGGTACGGCTTTACTACAGCATTATGTTGAGTACCAATATGCGATTTTGTTATTAAAGTATTGATACCTTCTGTTTGGCATGCAACTGTTATTTGATTAGGGTTATATAAATATTGTTCAGATGGTGATACACAAGTATAGTGCTCTCCTGTCTTAATAATTGAGTCAGTTGGTGATATTAAGTCGAAAATCTGGTAATCTGGTGTACATCCGCAACCGCAAGTTTCATATGTTTTTTGATTTTGAGTTTTTACGTATGAACAATTTCTATTGGACGTTTCTCGGTAAACTGAAACATTCATTAGCTGTTATTGCATAATACATTTATATCATTGTAATATAAATGTGGTAGGTACATATTGTGGTATAGGACTGACAATCGCCATACTCTATGCCACTCTGTAAAACTGTAAGAAAATGTCTAGTGCGTAGTGATAAATAATAAAAAAATAATTTAAGCACTTTAAATATTCATAACCAGCCAGTTTTAATTATGTCTTACGCATGCAGTTTAATCAACAGATCAGCATAGTGTTTCCAGCCCCACATGCTACCTATAACCACGTAATGTCTATCTTGCCAATTATCAAAATATTATAATACATAACATTGCAGAGTTCGGTTTCCCATTCAGTAATATGCTCAGTTTGATAACGACAATAAATAATTAAGTAAACAAAGTATGTTTTTGGTACAAAATTTAATATAATATTAATAAACTTTACAAGGTATTTATCAATTTTCACACAAACAAAGGAATGCTCTAAAATAACAAAATAAATAAAGTCCCTACGACAGTTGATATAATAATTTGCAAAACTGCGAAGTGATATGGTAGATGTAACTGGTGCAAGGTTACAAAGAGTAATACATTGAAAATACATATTATTGAAATAAGATGGTCAATATAATCATAATTGTTAATCTAACAATGTTACTGTAGGAAACATTGTTGCACTAGACGTTTCACCAGCCAAACAATCTGAAAATGTCATCTATTGCCTAAAATTTGTACTGTTATAAAATTGAAAACAAGAAACGAACATTTAGATAATGATTGCACAGTTAAATATTATTTTTGCAATTGCTTACCTTTTTGTGTGTGTAAATTGAAGTTGGATCAATTCCACTAGGCATGATGAAGTTGAGCAATCTCTCACAGCACGTGATGTGTCATATTAAGAACAAACAAATAATTTAGAAATTAATCGATAAATTATGCTGGCAGACTGTATAATTATCAAACACTATTACATTTAAAAACTTACATTCTTAACCTCAGTTGGTTAATACCTTTGGCAATTAATATTCGATAATTTACTTAAATTATGGTGATTGTCAGTCCTAAGTTTTTCGTCTATTGAGTTCAAAATTTAGCTAACAGTGCAGTATACAGATGGGGTAAGATAAATTACAACATTTATTAATGCACCAATACCAAAGGTATACTTAAACTAATGAAAAGCAATGGTCTAATAAAATTGTGAAGGACTTTTTTCTAAGAAACTTTATACTCCTTTTAGTTGAATATAAAAACAATTCTCTTTTAGTATAATACATAGTCCTGATTGACACCCTAACCTAAACTTTCCACATTCTTATAACGTGAAGCATTTTTTTAAATTTGCTTTTAATCTTAAACACTACTGCGTGTGTGATATTTAATATAGATAAAGTTTACATAATAATTATTATAGAATAAAGCCAGAAAATAAAATTAAAATAATGCGACCGAATTCCGATCACGGCAGGAGCATGTCGCAAACATCATTAATCATTATGCTATAACTATTGATATCAATTTCAATTCAATTTATTTATTTAGCTAAATATAGGTACAGAGAGATGGTAGGTGCATGATGGTAGGTTATGCAAGTACTATAAATATTATGAAAAATATATATAGGTACGATGAAATGTACCTACTTATATATATTTTTGTTATGTAGAGGGTTCAAATTTAGTTCAACATTAGGCGTTGGAAACCTGACTTGATGAAAAAAAATATAAGATTGTTGATAATAATGAAAATATTTAGTACCTGCGCTGGGAGAACTAGGTGACATCAAAAACCTTGATATTTTTTTGTTTTGATAAGAAACTATGACATCTTTAGCAGATTCATTGCTGCGGGTAGCCTCTTTAAGGCCAGTCTCCTGTACTGGAAGTACTTCATTGTCAAAATGAGATCTTGTGGTTTCCAGGTCATTGTGGTGGTAAGTCTCTTCAGCTTGAGATAAACCAATGTTATAGTAAGATTTCTTCATCGATTGAAGTAGTTCACAACGACAAGGCTCTTTACCCCAGCAATTCCCCTTAGGTTGAAGTTCTATAAGATTGCAGCGATTTTCTTTGACTTGAAGTTCTATATTATTGCAGTTATTCTCTTTGACTTGAAGTTCTTTAATATTGTTGTGACTTTCTTTGACTTGAAATTCTATATTATAGCAACGATTCTCCTTCGCTTTAAGTTCTATATTATTGCAGTGATTCTCTTCGGCTTGAAGTTCTATATTATTGCAGGGATTCTCTTTGCCTTGAAGTTCTATATTATTGCAACCATTTTCTTGGTGTTGAATTTCTATATTGTTGTAGTAAGTTTCTTTTGGTTTAAATAGGTCACTGAGGCGACAAGGCTTGTTGACTTGATATAATTTATCCATATGAGTTTGAAGTTCTTTATTGTTGCAGTGACTCTCTTTGTGCCAATAAGGGTCTTCAGTTTGATGAAATTCGCTCTTCATGGCCAGAAGTTCTTTAGCATTGTAGTGATTCTCCATTAGTTGAAGTTCTCTATTATTGCAGCTATTTTCCTTGGATCGGAATAGATCACTGTTGTGACAAAGCTCTTTGGCTTGATATAATTCATTCTTTTTGGTTTGAAGTTCTATATTATTGCCCCGATTTTCCTTTAATCGGAATAGGTCACTGTGGTCGCAAGATTCTATTGTTTGCTTTATTTCATTCTCCATAGTCTGAAGTTCTATATTATTGTGAGTATTTTCCTTCGAATGAAGTAGTTCACTGCAGTGACAAAGCTCTTTTGTTTGAAGTGATTCATTTTTTCTGGTTTCCTTTTCTATATTATTGCAGCAATTCTCCTCTGATTGAAATAGGTCACTGTAGTGACAAGGCTCTTTTGTCTGATCTGATTTGTAATTCTTGGTTTGTTGTTCTATATTATTATAGCGATTTTCCTTGGCTTGAAGTTCTATTTTAATGCAGCGATTTTCCTTCGTTTGAAATTGGTCACTGTAGCGAGAAGCTTCTTTGGCTTGATGTTCATTCTTCATGGCATGAAACTCTGTAGTATTGTAGTGTTTTTCCTTATCTTGACGTTCTATATTATTGCAGCGATTTTCCTTTGATTTAAATGGGTCACTGTAGTGATTAGCCTCTTTGGCTTGATGTGATTCATTCTTTTTGGATTGAATCAATGTAGCATTGTAGCGATTCTCCATCGTTCCAAATAGATTATTGTAGCAAAATGGGTCTTTCGTTTGATGCAGTAAATTCTTTTTGGCTTGAATTTCTCTAATGTTATCGTGACTCTTTTTATTCGGAAGCATTCCATTTGTGCGCCGTATCTTAATGTTTGGAAGTATTTGCATATCGCAAGGATAATTCTTGACGACACGAATCTCGTTCTCGCAACAACATCGTCTGTCTTGTGCAATATCCGTGCTTAAGACATTGTCATTTATATGCTTTACGTTGTAATTTGATATTTGACAAAGTTTGTTTTTTGTAATTTTTCTTCCATAATTAGTTTGCATGTATTTAACCGAGGCTAGACTTGTGTTACTCGAGAAAAATCTTATTTTTAATTTGTTTGCAGTATTTTTTTTCGGCACACCTATAACCAAAAAATAAATTTTAAAATTTTCGTGTTGTAATCAAATCGTGTGTTTGGGATTTTTTATTGATATTTCGAAAAGATTTAAGTATATACAAATTAAATTTATATAAATTCGCTTATTTATAACAATTATGTAGGACATTTTAGTATTATGCGGTAAATTTATTTTTATTTAACCACTTAATGGGTTAAATTTGAATGGTCACATTTATTATCTAATGAAAAGTAATTGCTTACTGCTACTTTTTGACGTTGTTTCTGTTGTATACATAGAAGAAATTGAAGCTCTAATTTTATCAGTATCTTCTGTGCAGGAGGAGTACACTAGATATTGTGAAGAAAAGTTATTATAATCCTTATCTGATAAGATATCACTGAGTATCGAGGCGATATCATTTTCACTACTCGCGTAAGCCCTGAAACAACTTCTGGATCGACTCCTGCATAAACTCCTGGAGTGACGTTTGGATCCATTCCGGGGTTTACCCCTAGAACGATCCATAGTTTCTCTTATTGAGTCTGACATTTCTTAGTTTTTAAGGCTTTAGAGAGTCCATAAATTACATTTTCCCGTGTCTTTTGTATACCAAACGTTGCACCTGAGACAAAAATTATTTCGTTATATATTTAATATGCTTTTTTTATTGTTATCTAATTAAAACGTTACGCAAAGAAAGTGTGGGTGACTGTTGTACAAGAGATTTGATTCGATCCCTGGGTAAGAAAGAAGCAATTTTAATTATGAACAAGGCTATTGGTAGGATTATGTAATTTGATATTAGTTAAGCTAGTTAGAAAAAAAATCCTAGAATACCAGTGGGGATATGTCAGTAGGGATATGTGGAATAGGGGGTTAGGATGACAAATATGTATATCGGATGTATAGCGAGTTGATTATTTTTACACTAAGCTACCACAATCATCATCTCCAGTCAAGTGCAAACCGCTAGAGTCAGACCTCTTGACACAGTCTTGTCAGCAACGTCGCGCAGATTCCCGTGCCATCTAGCAGCCACACCATTGCCAACAATTGCAATTTAATCTTTCTAATACCTACCACTGTTACCTAACCGAGTCTTCACGGCTGAATTTGTTAATTTTCACCTCATTTTTTTGTCACATTTATCTATTGATAAGTTGTATTATTTTTATGCTTCATTATATATTAATTTGTGTAAGTTTACTAAAATGACGTTTAACAGTCTTCGTTAATTGTCGTTATCTTGGATTTTATTGTTGTAGGCCAGTTTAGTACGGCTGAGATTAAAGCAAGAAGGATGTACTACCAAGCTACTTACAACCTTCTCACATGTTCGTACGTGATCGTTCCAAGAATTTTGTAAGTTCTTCGCTTAATTTTCTATCTGTCATGATTTCTTGAACTTAAATAATGATAATTAATATTTTCCTTCACCGTTAGCAGATGGTAAGTCACTTGACTAGTACATATAAATTCCACAAAGTGGAATCCACATTGGTACTGCCAGTCGGGATCGAACTCGGACCGCGTGATTTGCACGCCAGTTCCTTATCCATTTAGCCACCATCGCTCTTCACCATCATTGTACATATACATAGCGCTCGCTCCGTAGCGTTTGCGTCGTCCGTCGTATAATATAGTCCGGTCAACGAATGCTCTAAAAGAGGGTGTAGAGTGCGTGAAAAGGAACCTAAGCGATTTCTTCAAAAACTTGTTAAGAATGCTTATAAAGTGAACATACTAAAAGTCCTGACGTTTCGGAGGTGAGCCGAAGTGGGGGGAGGTTTAGTTTAGTTGGGGAGAGTTATCCCATATAATTAGCTTGTATCTTAATTTCAATGACACGTAGCCGTGGTATGTACTAAGCGCTGTTTCTATAGTTGATATTTGTCTCAGACGAAACAGAGCATATATAAATCTGTCTAAGTTAATACAAAGATTCTCTATATGATGTTTCTAGTTTACAGTGTTTAACTATTATGATCCTAGAAATGTGGCAGCACCTACTTCTTCAATTTTGTCATTATTAAATTTCACCTCAAGTCTCATAGGGGGAGGAGTTGCTCGCGTACGTAGGATATACCAGCTTTTCCTAGGCCCACCCTACACGTTTCCCCCGGGTGGTGCAAAATGAGCAACAACGCGGAACCACAGCGGCTGTCAAATAACCTGTCCATCGGCTTCCACAAGCCCAGAGGTATCCATCTAAATCCCCTCTGAAAACGTGGTCATGTTACCTTGGGTAAGCAACATGTTTATACTCCCAACCGTAAATATGAAAATGTCGAATGATGAGAATGATATGTCATGCGATCCGGCTAACCCCCGGCGCTCTCAGGTATGGGTAGGGCCTGAGAGTGTGAAATTGGTAACCGAAGATCGCACTGGGGTGGGTGACCAGACCGTTGGTGGTTTCTGGCGACACAAGTAGCAACAGTAGTAGCAGCAGCATAAAATTTGTTCAGCAGGTCTTCCATCCTGGATTGTTCAATCGATTAAGATCCTCTTCACTTGGAAGCATACAGCAAACTCTGGATCATACTCTATCTGAATTTAGGATTCTCGATACGGAGACTTGCCCACCGACATGGCAGAGGGTACCAGCAAAGAGAAACCCTAAAAAAAAAACATTGTACTAGCCGTTCTCCAGAAAAAGTGATAAGCCAAACATACAAAATATAACTATTGTATGCAGTAATAAACGTAAACATGTAAATCTAGTATCTGTCATGGAATTTTGTTTAAAACAGCGAAGTTTTATTTAAGTCTGCCCGAAAATGTCTAGATTATTACACATACATAGGAGTCATAGGACATAGAGGCCTCACCTTATTTAGGTCACCGCGAGCGATCACCTTGACCAGGTCTTAGGTCTATCCTATACGTGGCGGCCACTCGAGATCATCCATCTGATTTCCAACGAGTATGAAGAACATAGTAACATTTATAATTATTTTAATAGAAAAAGCACTTACAAAGTACAGTCTCGCGCGCAGCGCCGATCGTTGTGCACGTGCAGTAACGCTAAATATTGATTAATATTTTAACGCCTAAATTGAGTTGCTATGGAGTGTCAAAAGTGTAAAAAGATATTATCTAAAAAGGGATCACACTTCATATGTCAAGGAACATGTCAGGGAACTTTTCATAGGAGTTGTGTGAGAGGACTTGCAGCAGATATGAAGGCAGGGAAAGATAGGATTTTTTGTAACAATTGCGAAGACGAAGGATCAGACGATGAGGAACAGGATCAGGAGGCGCAAGACCTTCAAAAAATTTTGAAAGATATTCAAAAAAAGGTCAGTGCCATATCCGGCATCAGGAAACAAACAAAGTTTAAGCGTACTGTCTGATAAGTATGATCTTTTATTATCCGAACAAGAACAAGCCAAAGATAAAATAAATAAGCTCGAGAAGACGTCGGTAAACTTAACAAATAAGTGCGTTTACTTAGAGAAATGTAATCTCGCCCTCGAACAAAAAATTCACGATATAGAACATTCCACCCTTAAAAATAACATAGAAATTATTGGTGTTGAGCAATTGCCGGATGAAAACGTCAAGGAGTTAGTAAATACGTTGGGAGATAAACTAGGAGTCGACAGCAGCGAGATTGAATGGGCAAGACGTAGCAGACCGCCACAGCAGAAGAGTGCCAAAGCGCCAGCCATCATTGTGGGCTTCAAAACAACATGCATCGAAGCACGGAATAATTGGTTATCCAAACGACGTGCACTTTTGGACATAAATAGTAATGTTCTCACTGGGGGATCTTTGACCATCAAAATATATATTAATGAAGACCTACCGAAGACCACCAGAAGTTTGATTTGGAATGCCAAGAAGCAATTACGTGGAATATATGATTTTGTGTGGGTAACAAATGGCAAAGTGTTGGTTAAAAGAAAGGAAGGTGAACAAGCAATATGGATAAAAAACGAAAGCGAGGTTAATGAACTATTAAGATCAAAATAGGTAAACTTTTCATATTATTATTACTTATCTTATATGAAGGTAACGCATACTTGTTTATCATATACCAATAAAATTCACGGATTTCAATAGTATTGATGTAATATCTGAAAATCTTGTAAACTTTAGTATTTTTACGTATACACGATCGGGTCGCACTGGCGGCGGCGGTGTTATGGTGTATACGCGCGCTGAGCTTCGCGCCTGTGTGAGTGAAACGATAATAACAGGAACACAATCGGGAGAGTACGTTTCCGTTACACTAAATTTTAATAATAACATAATTTATTTATTAGCAATTTATAAACCACCAAAAATTAACAATCAAGACAAAACAAAACAGTTTTTATCAGAATTAAATAATGTACTAGAAAGGTTACCTCGAAAATCGAATGCAGTAATATGCGGAGACTTAAATATTAACTTGTTAAATAGTCAGGATAAACAAGTTATTTCCTACAAAAATCTAATGGCTGAACACGGTTTCATACAATGTATTAAGGATGTAACTAGAAAAGAAATACTGAGGGGGGAAATAGTAAAGTCTTGTATAGATCATATTTATGTAAGAGCAAGTGAGGTGTATATAGATTCAGCGGTAATTAAACAGAAAATATCCGATCACTATTTAATATCGGCTACGGTACAATGGAAACGTACCACGCGGATGTCCGAGTTCCGCGAATCGAGCTCGCAATGTGCAGGTGCGTCGCACCTGCATATATCGGCCACAAACTTTAAGCGCGTTTTAGATAATAATAAAATTAGAAATAAAATATCAAATATTGATTTCGACGACATGACCTCGATGGAATGTCCTATCAAACTATACAATACTTTATATCAGCGATTCAATAATATTTATAGTGAATGTTATGTGACTAGAAAAGTTGTTAATAATAGTAATAGAAATAAGATATGGATAAATAATAATTTAAAGAATATGATGCACCAAAGAGATAGATTATTTGAGATATGGAGTAACGACCCAAAGAATATGTTAAAGCGCCTTAATTATACTAAGTACAGAAATAAATGTCAGAAAGCAATTAATAAATGTAGAAATATATATGATAAGGAAAGTATATTACAATGTAATAAAAATATCAAGAAATTATGGGAAAAAGTCAATAATATGCTAGGAAATAATAAACAGTCTGTAGATAGCGTCATATGTTCAAATATGGAGGGGCAACATAGTATAAAAAATATATGTGACAATTTTGCGAATAGCTTCTCACAAGAAATTATCAACATAAAACATGTATGTGATTGTAAATTTGTAAATAGAGATTCATATGTTAAATTAGCTGACATGCAAATGCGATGGCAGCCGGTCACAAGCGCAGAAATAAAAAATATATTAAAAAATATGGACAGCAACAAATCCCCTGGCTGCGATCTTATACGCATGTCAGACTTAAAATTGATAATTGATAAAATTAGTCCAGTATTAGCTCACCTTGTAAACTTGTCTGTAAAAAAATACACATTTCCTTATCAGCTAAAAGAAGCAATAGTCCGTCCAATCTATAAAAAAGGAGATCGCAAAAATTGTACAAACTACAGACCAATAGCAATATTGTCAAGTATTGATAAAATAATAGAAAAATGCATTGTAAATCAACAAAATAATTACCTTCAACGACATAAAATACTAAATGATAATCAACATGGTTTCTTGAGAGGGAAAAGTACTAACACATTGTTGTCAAAATTTACAAACGAAATAAATCATTATTTGGGAGATAGGAAATTCGTAATACTAATATTCTTTGATTATAAAAAAGCGTTTGATACTTTAGAAACGGACACTTTACTGAATGCAATGGAGGAGTGCGGAGTGGGAGAGCCACTAAACAAATGGTTTCGTGATTATCTCTCTTCGCGGTCCTATCGTGTAAAGGTGAGTAACACTCTCAGTGACAAGGTTGATGTGCGTTGCGGAGTTCCGCAGGGCTCCGGATGCGGACCTGTAAGCTACCTCATGCACGTAAACAGCCTGTGCAATACCTTGCGGCACTGCTCAGCGCACATGTACGCGGACGACCTATGTTTGTTGATCGCTGGCACTGACATGACTAATACTTGTCGATTAGTACAACAAGACATAGATGCGGTCGTCAAATGGTCACACGACAACGGTATTGTACTGAACACTGACAAAACTAAACTCCTTGTAGTCAATTCTCCCTATTTGCAAACTGTCCCTCCTACACTTCTATACACCCATGAATTTACATGCTTTCATAATAACTTATTAAATTGTAACTGTAAACCTGTAGAAAAAGTAAACTGTGTAACATACCTTGGCGTGAAAATAAATTTTTCATGGCTACAGCATATAAACTATATTTGTGATAAACTTAGAATATTATTGAGTAAATTTCACCATTTAAGATATAAAGTTCCTATTAGTACTTTAAGATGTTTATATATGGCACTGGTTGAATCTATTATCAGTTATTGTCTTGATTGCTACGGACTCACTTTTAAAACATACATAGACAAACTAGAATCAATACAAATCCGATTTTTAAAACTGCTCGTCACTAAAAAAGTCAAAGAACAAAACAAGGACAACTACACCAAACTGTTTAAAATATGCAAAATCTTACCGGCAAGACTCAAACACAAATATCTTATTCTAACAAACAACCATGGCAATCAGGAGAATGAGCTAGATGGTATCACCAATACCTACAACACCCGCTCGATGTCTTCCGGCAGACATGTGGTGCCAAGAATTAATAATTATTATGGAGATAGAACACTAAATAAACGCCTACCATATTTGCTTAACACTCTGCCTGAAGACATTCGAAAAGAAACAAATAAAAATATATTTAGCAGAAAACTCAGAAAGTATTATTTAAGTACTTTAAATTAAAAAGTGTGATCTCAATTTGTAATTTGTATTTAGTATAGGTAATATTATTAAGTTTTATATATAAGATTACTTGTACGGAGACTCCATCCCACAGTCAAACCACTAAATGGTTTTGTGGGGAAAAATGAATACCATATTTTATGTATGCAATAAATAAATAAATTAAATTATTAAAAAAAAAGAGCAAAAATTTGATTAGCAGTTGTTTTTCCTTAAATTATACAATTATTTTATTTTATAAACTAACAATATATATTAAATTTCGAGAAATGTGTGATCATTATACAACAACTGGGTAAAAAGAGCAGAAATAGTATTAAAATAAAAAGCCAATTAACAAAACAGTATTAAAGACATAAAGTAGGTTTCCTATGTAGGTAATAATAATAACAATATTCTACCACATTCACACAGCGCCATCTAGTCCCATAGTAAGCAATTATATTTGCTTGTGTTATGGGTACTAAACAACTGATATACTACTTAAATACATTTTTTTTTTCTAAATTCATACATATTATAGATAAATTACACCCAGACACAGAACAAACCTTTATGCTCATCACACAAAGATTTGTCCTGGGTGGGGATCGAACCCACGACCTCCGGCTTAGCAGTCACGGTCACTAACCACTAGACCAACAGGCCAGTCAACATAGGTACATTGACTAAGCTCTGTATGTTTAGATAAATTTATCATCATTAATAGAAGATTCCCTTTTTTGCCACATCACCGCTCGCTTCAAATCCAGAAAGTATTATTACAGAAAAATTTGCAATTCATTTGAATGTTATAATGACTTATGCGGCAAAATTCAACGGCACGGGAAATATAGCCACATATAGAATAAACAAATTGTACATGGTACCTACATGGTAACTATTTATTTAATTCGCCCTTCCTGCTATTTTAACGTAAGCGACAGAAATCAAATTTTTCAGGAAAAGGGTTTTTTAATTTTTTTTTTGTACTGATGATGTTCTATTTTATTGATTTTTGCGCGAAGCGTTAATAACAATTGTTGGCTGGTTACCTTTTTATTTGCTACTGATGATAAAAATCTCATTTTCTTTAAAAGTGTCGCTTACGATAAAATGGCGGGAAGGGCTCGATATAATATAAATAAATAGTGTTGATTAACAATATGTACGACAACATATTGTACCTACGTCTTATAACTGTTACTGATCTGTGATTTTGAGTGATTAAGCGAGTTTTGATTTGGAGACCCGTGCCCAGCAGTGGGACAATAATTTATGGGTTGTAATGATGATGATGATGCGATTTTTGGAAATTGATACACAGTTTACATTATAGCATACATTACAGCTTCTCTCGTCTTCATTCTGGGAAGGTTGTTTTTTTTAAATATTAATCTTTAAGTTTGTAATTCAAAGAATAATAAATAGTATATATATATATATAATTATATATACAGGGTGGAATTTTGTAATGCCACCAGTACTTTAAATACTAGAGATAGATAATTTTAATCAATGGAAACATTCCTTCAATTTTAAAAAGAAACAGAACTGCATTTAATGATTTCCGGAAATTCGCTTACCAAACCCAGGAATCGAACCAGCTAAAATTCCAAAAAATAACCCCCTTTACTTTTATGGCATTCACCGATAGGGTCAATTATAAGGATCGAATCTCTCTAACAAACGTGGTAAATTAAATAAAAACAAAACCATAAAATTTTAACTTATAAATTGCATGAGAATAGATAAAGCACTTTTACTCTTATGTTCGTACTTACTTAATAATTATCTTTGACGTCATTTATTCACTAAAATAAGGAAGAACTATTTAGTTAAGAATTGAAAAAAAAAGATGCGACTTAACTTCATGAGGAATACCACGTCAACTTCAAACTTCATATTTATTCATTGTAAGTATATTGTGGGTAACGTAAGTTAGGTTTTATGATTTTATTCTTTTTCAATTAACCATGTTTGTTAGTAATAATTGATCCTTATGTTTAACCCTATCGATCAATGCCATAAAAGTACAGAATGTTATTTTTTTGGTTTTTAACTGGTTCAATTCCCGTGTGGCAAGCTAATTTCCGAAAAATATTGAATGCAGTTTTGTTTCTTTTTAAAAACAAAGGAATGTTTCCTTTGAATAAAATTATCTATCTCTAGTATTAAGAGTACTTTCCCTACAGGTGGCATTACAAAATTCCACCCTGTATATCAGGATTATGATTTGAAAACATTAACACAACTGTTAATGATACATATAAGCGTTATTTTTATGATTAGGTTTTCCGGTTTAGAAAATAGAGGGTGAGGGACACAATTTATGCTACTTTCGGAGAAAAAAAAAAATTTCAGCTTCTGTTACATGTATGGAGTGCCCTCCTTATATGTGCACTCCTTATAATTTTTTATTTTTATTATTTAATTACCAAATATATTACCGCCAATATAACCACATATTCTCCAAATTTCATCAAGGACGGACGGACATGACGAAACTGAAAGGGTTCCGTTTTGCTATTTTGTCTACGGAACCTTAAAAACGTAGTGATTATATTCTCTTTGGTGGTTATATTCTCTTTCAAAAAATTAAACACATGTATATTTATCTATGTACACATGTCAAAAAAACGTACGACAAATTTATGTATTTCAGAAAAATTACATATAATGGCTTCTTCCGTATTCACCATTCTCAATTATAAATGAGAATGGTAAAATTTTAAAGTTTGTCGGACTCGATGCGTCCAGCGAGAGAAATGAAAAAATAAAAATGTCTTGTAAATGCTACTCATATATGACTACACAGGGATGTAAATGCAATGCGTCAGGTCTCAAATACTATTGTGACTCTGGAGACAACCATAAGACATTTCAAGTAAACCCAAGGCCAAAAAGGGAAAAGAGTATTGTCAGGCAAATGGTAGAGTGTTTTTATGAAGGATGTGCTGCATACAATTTCAGGTTAGATAATAATCATCAGTTTAATAGTCCTGCTCCATATAGGCTATCTAGATACCATGAGTCTTTTATAGTCTGTTTATAATACGATATGGAGGCCGATTGTAGAAATAGCTTCCCTCTGCAGAAGTATATTCTCAACTACATATTATTATAATAACACTTCGATTATGTTGTGCTTCTGCTGATAGTAATAAATAAGGTAATAAGGGGGAGAATGCTGTATTAAATTAAATTAAACTTCATTTATTTCCTATATATATACAATTAAATAAAATTAAGGTTGTAAAACGTCATGGTTGGATGCGGAAGGCGGAGGACAGAGTGTTATGGCATGGCAGGTGCTAAGAGAGGCCTACGTCCAGCAGTGGACTGCAATAGGCTGAAATGATGATGAAGGTTATAATAGAAAAGTTTAAGTATTTGGGCTACTGGGTCACTGATGATATGAGGGATAATTTGGACATTAACAGAGAGTGTAGGTTGTTGGTTACCCTTTGTAATACGTGGGCCGGTATCGACGCTATTAAATCATACTGCCGGTCTTTTTCACGTGCAGCCTATGGATCAACTATACGCAGCCGGCACGGGCATACAGCGACTTACGAGTCCAGTATAATAAGTACAGGGTACAGTACATATCATCTTCATTATTGCAACCTATAATCCCACTGCTGGGCACGGGTCTCCTCCAAATTATATTTTACCACATCCACACCGTGCCATTTAGTCCCAAATTAAGCAATTATATTTACTTGTATCTTGGGTACTAATTAACTGATATACCTACTACATAAATAATTTTTTGTTTTGTAAATATATACTCGTACATAAATTACACCCAGACCAAAAACAACAATTATGCTCATCACACAAAGATTCGTCCTGGATGGGAATCAAACCGACGACCTTCGGCTTAGCAGTCAGGGTCAGTAACCACTAGGCCAACATGCCAATCTATATTCATTCATCAGTACCTATATAATAAGTATTGTTTAAGGTACTGTTCAATTACTGAAGATAAAGCCATCGAGAGTTATTTTACGATAACTCTATTGGACTTTTTTGTCTTGTTTTGTTTCCTGGTGGCTAATTTCATCGTGTTCCTGACAATGTCTTTAAAGACTATTGTACACCTTTTCTATACGTTTCTGGAATCAGTTGAATGGATATTAAGGTAAAGAGGCTTCTATCTTTAGATGGGGAACCATGGTAGCAGGGATTATACATTGCAAGATAGGTTCATCGTTTTTTGACACACTTACTTAAAACTTAATTATTCATTTAAATTATCTAGATGATACATTTATGCATGTCATACAAAAAAGTCGCTGGGTCTGACTGGATGCGGAAGGTGGAGGACAGAGTTTTATGGCTCGTGTTAGGAGAGGCCTACGTCCAGCAGTGGACTGCAATAGGCTGAAATGATGATGATGATACAAAAAAAAAAATCACTTAAATATCCTTAGGCCAGTGTACTAACAAGACTCTTTAGAAGGGCTGGCTATTCGGGTTACTGATATGATAACCATATAATTACCATTCAATGTGCTACAATCAAAGTTCCTCGCTGTGACTGAAATTAGGTGAGGCCTATGTCCAGTAGTGGACATCATTAGGCTGAGATGACGATGCTAAGCTACAATTTGAAATATCATAGAAATGTACTAACCCGTAACACTAAATTATGTAAAATAAGGGGTTTAATTAGATTCCTTTAAATTGGGTTTTGAAAAACAGATATGTAGGTAATTGTTGCATTCATAAATAAAGACAATATTAATTTAATTGAAAATAAAGTACCTAATTAGGTACACACAGATTTAGAATAAACTAGCTGACCCGGCGAACTTCGTACCGCCATATATAAAAAAAAACATCGTAATAAAAAAGAAATGTAAAAACCATCCTTGAACTTCAACGAACATTTAAAAAAAGAATTGGCCAAATTGGTCCAGGCGTTGTTGAGTTATGCGCTTACCAACACATTTAGCGATTCATTTTTAATATAATAGAAGTCATTTTTTTATTTTTATACTACACAATTGTCATAATAATTATATTCTTTGAATTTATTGGTGAATGATTAGTAATATATTCAAGTGATGAGGTTGTATAGTAAGCAAAACGAAAATAGAGATCTTTGATTTCTTTTTAATCTGACATACTGAATTGTCATTAGGGCTGACGTTGATAAATATAGTAATATACACACACAAAGTTGAAAGGATGAATGTTTGTTTGGATGTTTGAATTTTAACCAAAAAGACACGAGATGGATGTTTCACAAAGATAAGTACTATTCTAATCAATCACGTAATATTGGTTATGTTTAATCTGAAGTAATATCTGTGCTTACAAAACATTGGCCGAAATTTTCCCTCTAAAAGTGAAAAGTTGCTGTGGTCACAGGAGCAAAATTACAGGTAAGCGAAGTCACGGGTGACATACAGTATTATTATAAGATTTTTGGGATTATATACATTTCATTTAATATCGTAATAACTTTTAAACTATTTGTCGAAATAACTTAGTGTAAACGACAAAATTTATCTACATTAAATGACAAAAGTAATAAAGGTATTTACATTCCTAGGAATTAGTTTAATACCATGAAATTTTTTACTTTAAATGCAGTATCCGATTTAAATGTATTTCTTGCTCACTATTCTCTCTATGTCGGCTTCCACATAAAAGATTAGGCATATGCTGTCGCGGACTTTTTTTATAACTATTTAAGAGTAACAATTCCTCCATACATTGTCCTCGTGTAAAACTAACGGTTTAGGTAGAGGAAAGAAATAGCTATAAGATGGCAGATTTTTCTCAATAATATTAATAATTTATGACAACGTTGCGTCCATCGTTTTTATTTCACAAACGCAACATTCGCAGAAAACTATTTTAAAATTGTCTGCGAACAAATAAATTAAGTTACTGAACTATTATAAACTACGACGCCATGTTATGATTGGCTCTCTTCATACGAGAATCGGGGCGGACATGTTTGGAATTATTAATAGAAGGAGCGCTGTATTTCCTTTCCATTCACTATATAAAAACGCTGCCTTAGATAGTGGTGGGTAGGCACAGACTGCTTAGCATGCAAATATACTCGTACTTTTTCTCATAAAAGTTATTTTGATATACTGATTGTCTCGTCTATTAGTGTTGCGACTGCTAAATGCCAGATGTTGAGTTCCATTCACACATAGGATATAGAAGATGACACAGATTAACTGTAGTGCATGTAGTGCGGAAAACCGGGTGGCTAACCCTCTCACGGGAAGAATTAGCCGGTATTTTTAATAAGTGGAGAGTGAAAAATGATTTTAGATATTTATGTAAATCATTAATTCGCAATTCCAACTTCGTCAGGCAGCGGGCTACTCAAACGAACCACCTGGGCCAGTTAACAGCTATACATAGTTATGAGGCTTAAGATTAATATTTGTTGGGATACTTTTCAGATCCAGGACAAAATGTCAATTAACTTCAACTGAGTCAACAAAAATGTATCCGCCATTGAGAAAATGGCCACCTATGATGCCTGGGCAGGTTTCAAGTAAGAGTAGGTAAAGTCTCTTAAAATATAAAAAAGTAATTTAGTACCGGGTAGATAGATTACTAACAGTAACAGCCGGTCCATACGGCGGCGGTATCGCAGCAGTGTCTTGCATATAAATATATTATTATAATCCATGGGCTTCCACACGGCGCGGACGCTGCACCGCGCAAACCCCGCTCTTGCAACACGCAAGACTAGGCGTGAGAGGGAGGGGGGGGTGTACGTGCGAGCAGTGTTGTACATCCAACACTTCTTTTGTCGCCGCAACGGTTCGGCTGTGTTGACAAGCTCTAAAGGACTTATTTTGGTGCACCTCCTCATACAGTAATACAGTATCCCACAATAGATTGTCCAAGAGCTAGGTCTGTTTCATTAGTTTTGTTAGTTAAAAGTTATAGAAATAATAGGAATGACAAAGAGAATATATAGAGAAATAATAGCGCCGCTATTCTCTCTAGGGCCTAAAATATAGTTACTTTTTAAATTTTTAGATTAGTCCATGGTGATGGTGTATTGGAATATGGATCAAATGGTCAATTGAAACAAAAAGCGTATCAAAGGAGTAACCTATCGGTGCGCTACGCCTGGGGACATAGACCTATCACATCATCCGAAAAACTGTGCTTATCTTCTATAACCGACGACTATGTTACGAACTGACTTTGGTCATACTATTTATAACAGAATAATTGTTTTAAAAATACCAACGTCGTTTTAACCCCGACACAAGAAGCGGGCTGTTATAAGTTTGACGTGTCTGTGGCATCGTAGCTCCTAAACAAATGTGCCGATTTTGATGCGGTTTTTTTATTTGAAAGTGATCGTGATTGTTTTTAGACATATTTTATTAACCTTTTGGCCGCCACGTCAAATCGGTATCACCGTGCCTTGAGCGCCAAGCTTTTAATTTTAAAAGCTGAACCTGCTGCTCCCACAAAATGTACTGTATTTACCGTACATTTTTGACGTGCCATGCCGTCATTGGTGTGGTGAGCACATTCTCATTTTAAGTGTATAGACGTCTCTGGCGTTCAAAGGGTAAAATCGGTGCAGCAAGGTCTGCTCTTGTCGGGGGTAACATTAAATTTTCAGTTTTCTTTATACCCTATACTTAGTATAATATTTTTATTTTTTTTTCATTATTTTGTTAGTTTTATTTTTGATAGCGCAATAAAAATGTTTATAACGGTTTTATTTTTTTAATTTTGTTTCATGGAAGATTTCGAGCAGCGATGGGGGCGGAATGAAGTTCCGACCGGCTTTTCTTGCGCACCGGTATTCTTGTTTAAGATTAGATATTTGATTTAGGTACGATTCAGACCAACCGGCTCGCGTCGCGCCGCATCGGAACGGAGCCGTCCGCGTGCCGCGGCAGCCGATCGGCTGCCGCGGCACGCGTACGGCGACGACGACGACGATTTCGAGCAGCGATGGGGGCGGAATGAAGTTCCGACCGGCTTTTCTTGCGCACCGGTATTCTTGTTTAAGATTAGATATTTGATTTAGGTACGATTCAGACCAACCGGCTCGCGTCGCGCCGCATGCGTACGGCTGCCGCGGTAGCCGTACGGGTGCCGCGGCAGCCGACAGCGTCCGCTGGAATCCGTACGCACTGCAAGCGCCCAGAAGTGCCGCTCTCTTTGCGCCGCGTAGACGTAAAGTGAAATATTATTTAAAATATCGCTTGAAGAACACAACTTGAATGATTCGCTAGCTGTTGCTGCACCGTAATCTCCGTACGACACACGGCCGACCGGCTCCGAGCGGACCCGACGGCAGCCGGTCGGAGCCGGTCGGAGCCGGTCGGCCGTCGCGCGTCGCGGGGTGCCGACGGAGGTAACTATGCGTAAGTTGCATGCAAATATGATCTGTAATTACTGTTGATACATTTCAATGTTCTTTAACGCATTGTAAAATGCCGCCCGGCGCGGGCCGATGCGAGCCGGTTGGTCTGAATCGTACCTTAGTTTCCAAGCAAAAACATTTCAAAATTCAAAATATTTATTTGCAAATATGGGTAAATACATAGGTGTTAGCTTACATAAGTTTGTCCAGTCCATATTTTACCATTTCGGTGTGCAACTATTACATTAAAATTATTAGGTATAAGTATTAAATTAGAATGTCAAAAGATTTTACTCACATGTTAACAAATAATTATAATACAATTTACATTAAATACAAGCATATTAATTGATTATAATAATTTGATTTATAATATAAATTAATTTATTGGATACTTTATTGTTTTGTCTAATTTTGAAGTAATTTGTGGACCATAAATTAAATAGGTATACACATATAGGTACCTACTTATCTACAATAATTCCTTTCTTATTGTCCCACAATATGACACAGTTCAAATGTAAGTTCATTTGAACATCTATAGTATTGATGATGATGATGATTGATGATGTTATACAGCCCATAACCTGCCTCGATACCTATATGGCCTTCTTTGTTTGGTCATTACTCAGCTCCTATTGGTTATAGCGTGATGTTATATAGCCTGGAACCTTCCCTGATAAATGGGCTATTCAACACTAAAATAATTGTTTAACCCGGTTCAGTAGTTCCTGAGGATATTTCAACCAAAGGAACAAGCAAACACTTCAGCTTTATAATATTAGTACAGACTACTTAGATGATACTACACAGAAGTACAACAGAAACTCCTCAAGGAAGGTGGTACGTGAAATCTTAGTACCTAATTATCTGCAGCCTCGCCGTTGTAATTCTCTTGTGGCATTTAATTATAAATAGCGCCGCGCAATTCTTGAAACTAGCATTCGTTGTGATTCTTCTGTGTAACACTCACCAAGTATTTATATTTATTATTAGTCTTCTAGAAATAAAGTCTAGGTAAGTCGTCAGTTATAGAATACATCTAGACATAATAAATAAAATAATAATCAGAGTCATCAGTCAGACTGTTGAGTTCGTTGAGCACGGTCGCTAATACAAGAAACGCTCGCCGCGTGAATCACATCTGTTGTCGCTCAAACGCTCGCTTGTTTGTCAACCGCATACACATAATTTATTAGAATTTGTTTCGTTGGACAGTTAGTAGTTCAATTCAAAATGATTTGTGCGATGTGTAATGAGTCTGCCACCGACTTTATACCATGTCAAGGGTGCAATAATAAGTACCACTATGGATGTGCAGGAGTAGCCGAAACTACGTATAGAAAGATGGGTCAAGATAAAAAAGCTGCGTGGCGATGCCAGTTATGCCGTAACACAGCTTCTTCTTTGAAAGTTCTGGAGCCTTGTTCAGATCTGGTGACCGGTAGTAGCCACCTTACCGATAGTAATACACCAATAACAGAACTTTTAAAGGAACTGAAGGAATTTAGACATGAATTCAATTCCATGAAAAGTGATATTTCCACCATTAAATCAGAAACCGTTAGTACCTCTTTGCATATTCAAGATATGTCTACTAAATTGGATGATATTGACCAACGCATGATTGGTATGGAAAAACGATTATTGCTTGTCGAGGGTAAAACAGCTGCTCTGACCAACGTCCAAAACAACCTTGCCATAGCTGAGAAGACCATTGTGCAACTACAAGCTGAAAATAACCTACAAAATCAGTTTTCTCGTTTAAATAATTTGGAAATCATCGGTATTCCACAAAAGAGCGGCGAAAACTTAATATCTATTTTACATGACATTAGTAATATGGTCGGTTTCAACTTATTGGATACAGACATCGACACTATTCACAGAGTCCGCCCCTACAATAACAACGAAAATAAAAATAATAAAACATCTACCCGCCACCCGTCTATTATTGTGAGATTTACTCAACGTTATCGCAAGAACCAGTTATTAGCAGCGGTCCGCGTTCGCCGTGGGCTCACAACAGCTGATATCGGCATGTCCGGCGCGGCAACCCCATTGTTTATCAACGAGCATCTCACACCTACTAATAAAATACTTTTGAAGAAAGCTCGGGAGCGTAAGGTCGAGCTTAATTATGCCTATATATGGATAAAGGAATGTAAAATTCTAATGCGTAAAAATGATCGATCAAAGATAGTGCGTATCAGTAATGAAAGTGATCTTTTAAATTTGAAATGACTATTGTACATTAGTTTATCAATCACTTATGTCAATTTTCTACTTTTACTATCTACATTGAAAGTTTTTTGTCGTATGTTATGTGATTCTTTAATCCATGACAAACATAATGTTTTGTCATTATTTATGTATAAAATAAGTTTTTTGCACTTGTTTATGAGATTACCTACATTTTACATGATATTATTATTATCACAATTATATAATTATACTAGGTTTGGCATTGTTTTGTTCTGTACACTGTGGAAAGTTTTATTTCATAATTTATTACTTAATATTGTCCAATGTCGCAAATAACCACACTTAATATATATTACCAAAACGTGAGAGGATTGCGTACTAAATCGCATGAATTTTTATCAAATGTACTGACGTGTAACTATGATATTATATGTTTAACTGAAACATGGTTAACCCCTAACTTTAGCGATGCCGAGTATTTTTATCATAACTATCATGTTTATAGACGGGATCGTGGGAGTGGTGATGTTCGAGGCGGTGGAGTTCTTATCGCAGTTAGGAGTGGTCTAAGTGCACAGCGTCGAGACGAGTGGTGCTCATCGCGTACCTCCGAGGAGTTGTGGCTGAGTGTGGAGTTGACACCGGCTATAGATAAACTACGATGCGCACGCGGCGCCGCTCCCCCTTCTCGTACTCTCTGCTTAGGGTGTGCTTACTTTCCACACAATTCACAGCATATAAACTCGCTTCAAACATTTTTTGAATCAGTCTCGAATAGAGTCGAAGTAGATAACGATACTTTATATTTGTTGTTGGGGGATTTTAATATTACTCATGCATCATGGACTCCTACTATTGATACTTACTTAACTGTCTCAACCAACAGTGATACTAAAGCCGCTTTGCTGTCAGATTTTATAGATCTAACTAATTTACAGCAATATAATAGTTGCACAAATGCCAATGGGCGTATTTTAGATTTAATTTTGAGCAATTCGGTATGTGAAGTAGCAGCCTGTGACACGCCTCTTACTAATGAAGACCCTCACCACAAAGCCCTGGAATTAGTTTTCAGTTTAAGTAGTAAAATACAATTAACAGTTAACGAAAGTTATAAATATCATTTCCATTTAGCAAATTTAGAACAGATTAGTTTAGGTTTACGCGAGTTCGACTGGACGTTGCTTAATGATATGAGCACGGAGCAGGCTGTTACATATTTTTACTCAATATTACATAAGTTAATTGATGATCATGTTCCCAAGCGTAGAGTGAGTCCTGGACACAGGTATCCCCCTTGGTATTCGCGCGCTCTTATAAAATTGATTCGTGAAAAATTAAAATTGCATGCAAAATGGAAAAATTATAAAGATCGCCTTGATTATAATGAGTTTCAATTGTTAAGAAAAAGAGAGAAAAAACTAGAATCTGAATGTTATAATAATTATATAAGATTTGCAGAAGATAAAATAACAGCTTGTCCTAGGTTTTTCTGGAGTTTCATTAAATCTAAATTTGCAACAAATGACATACCCAATTCTATGACATATGATGACACAACTTCTACCAACGGTGAACATATAACTAACTTGTTTAACGATTATTTCCACTCCGTTTTTATTATAGATAATGATCAAGATGATACCTACCCTCCGATAGGCACTTGGGTATCACCAATTAATATTTCTTCCATAAATATATCCGAAGATATAGTTATGAAGCATCTCAAACGAATCAATGTGAATAAGGGCGCTGGTTTCGATATGGTACATCCCTTGTTAATTTCCAAATTGTATAAGGAATTAACAGTGCCCATAACAAAGATTTTTAAAAAGTCATTGTCGGAGGGTTATTTTCCTAGTATTTGGAAGCAAGTTCTGATAACACCAATACCAAAAGGAGGTAATAGGCACGACGTCAAACAATATAGACCTATATCTAAATTGTGTGTGTTTGGAAAAATTTTAGAGAAAATAGTCACATCTGAATTAAATACTCTCGTATGCAGACATATCTCGCCTTACCAACACGGTTTCTTCCAGGGCCGAAGTGTGGACACAAATTTAGTCACATATACGGATTACCTTCTCAATGCCCTAGATGGTGGATGTCAGGTGGATGCCGTGTATACCGATTTTTCTAAAGCTTTTGATAAATTAAATCATAACATATTATTACAGAAATTGGCAAAATTCGGTATACACGGTGATCTTCTGAGATGGCTGAAATCATATATAAGTAATCGCAGTCAAGCCGTGGCACTCAAGGGTTATGTGTCCAGATTCTTGAGGATACCTTCAGGAATTCCTCAGGGATCTCATTTGGGACCTTTTCTTTTTATTTTATATATCAATGACATTGAAAAAATCTTTGATAATTCATGTCATTTGTTATACGCAGATGACACAAAAATTTTTAAAGTTGTTTCATCAGAAGCAGACTGCATCGAACTACAGAATGATTTAACCAAATTTGAAATTTATTGTCGTAATAATCAACTTTACTTAAATTCAGAGAAGTGTCACGTTATAACTTTTTCTCGTAAACATAATCCTATATATTACAATTACACTTTCTCTAACAGCTCAATTAATCGTGTTAATATAATCAGAGATCTGGGCATTCTACTCGACCAGAAGCTTCACTTTAACTTTCATATAGATAGTATAATATCTCGAGCATATAAACAACTTGGTATGATTTTACGTTTATCTAAACCCTTTAAGAGTCCCCTTACATTCAAGGTATTATTTTACGCTTATGTTCGCAGTATTTTGGAGTATGGAAGTGTCATTTGGAATCCGCAGTATACGGTGCACATTGAACGCTTGGAGAAAATACAAAACAAGTTTCTAAAATCTCTTGACTACCGTACTGGAAATACTTTTCTAAGCTACCAGAATGCAGCGTCAAGTCATGGCATTGACTCATTGTTGACCAGGCGCTCTTACCTTGACACAATGTTTCTTTTTAAAATAATTAATAATAGAATTGACTCATCATCATTATTAGAGAATGTCACGTTTAGAGTACCACGTCCCTCCTCACGTCTTATGGATACCTTTTCTACCACGGTGTGCAGTACAAATTATGCCAAAAATACCTTTATGAGACGTACGTGTAATTTCTATGATAATAAACTTAATAGTATAGATATTTTCTCAAACTCGTATACACAGTTCAGATCTAAATTAAGAGAATTACTGCTACATAATAGTTCAAAGAAACATAAAATTAATTAAATTGAATTATTTAGTATTTAGTTTTACAATCTTGTACGTATGCATTATCATTTGTTAGTGAACTCAATAAAAAGTAAATTTAGTAATTAAGATATATTATGGAACTTTAGGTCAATTAGAAATTAAGCTTTGTAAACTTTTTTGTGAAAGACTGTTTGATTCCTAAATAAAGTAAAATAAAATAAAATAAAAATAATAATCATAGCTGTACTACGATAGTGCAGCTGTGATATGGCGGCGGTAAGTGTCTCCTCCCATTCTAAATTAAAATTCTTTAAGGGCCTTTGCGTGTTGTCCCCGCGTAAGCCTTCCAAAAGGACCAAGTATACTTCTCACCTTAGAGAGAAGTATAGCCGTGAAAACAGAGACATAATAACAAAACTAAATTGCACCAAGAATCTCAAAAGAAACAGGAAAAGTGTAAAGAAACTTTTTATTTTTTTATTTCTTTTTTGCTTAATATGACTAGATGTATTATATATCTGATAACAAAGTTTGTAAAAAGGCCCAGATTCTTAGAACGCACACTAGGAAAAGATAAACTTTCAACCAATATGAGGTTTCATAATCCTGTCAAACTCTTACTTTACTTTCCAAAACCATCCATTGCTTACTTAGTAAAGGCAAGGGACTGTCTGTGAAATTTAAAAAGTAAAAGAAATTTCGGCATGCGATGTTTACTTTGGGAAGCCTCTTTTGCAAAGTAAAGTCACGATTGTAAAATTATAATAGGGCGTAAGTCAATCTCATACGCTGAAGGCAGTAGTTTAGAATGTGATGAGACACTTACCGCTGCCATATCACAGCTGCACTATTGTACTACAGCTATGATTATTATTATTTTATTTATTATGTCTAGATGTATTCTCGTCTAGGTCATACCTAGACGAAGTAAGACGACTAATAATAAATATAAATACTTGGTGAGTGTTACACAGAAGAATCACAACGAATGCTAGTTTCAAGAATTGCGCGGCGCTATTTATAATTAAATGCCACAAGAGAATTACAACGGCGAGGCTGCAGATAATTAGGTACTAAGATTTCACGTACCACCTTCCTTGAGGAGTTTCTGTTGTACTTCTGTGTAGTATCATCTAAGTAGTCTGTACTAATATTATAAAGCTGAAGTGTTTGCTTGTTCCTTTGGTTGAAATATCCTCAGGAACTACTGACCCGGATTAAACAATTATTTTAGTGTTGAATAGCCCATTTATCAGGGAAGGTTCCAGGCTATATAACATCACGCTATAACCAATAGGAGCTGAGTAATGACCAAACAAAGAAGGTCATATATCGAGACAGGTTATGGGCTGTATAACATTATCAATCAGGTTAATAGGAGCTGAGCTGTAGTCAAATAAAGAACAACGGAAACGAAGCATTGCGCTACTTCTAGTCCAGATATATTAAGTTTTTCTATACGAGTGTGTATAAATTAATTAATTGTCACATAAATTCTTTAACGACACCATTTAAGCGCTGCAAGTAATGGAAAAATTCAAACCCACAACAGGACTTGAACCCTCAAACCCTGCCATTCCATGTGCAATGCTCTGCCATTTGAGCTACGCGGATGGACGTCCCTGAGATCGAATTTATCCATTACCTGTTAACATGATGACGCCATGACAACGTTTTGCTACTTATCACCGCGCCTCGTTACAGAAACCTACGGACGATATTCCTTCATTGCAGGTAGGTTAATATCGTAATGAAAGTAGCAACTCAATATTTACACTAAAATATTAAGCAATTTTCTTTGCTTTGGTTTAACATTTTAATATAAGTCCCGGCGTCGTGGGTTTGAATTTTTCCATTACTTGTTTAGCATTTATATAAAATAAATTACTTAATTATTTATTGGCGTGCCTACGACTTTTATACTGCGTGCCATATATATTAATAATAATAATATTCTACCATATTCACACAGCGCCTAGTCCCAAGGTAAGCAATTATATTTGCTTGTGTTATGGGTACTAAACTACTGATATACTACTTAAATACATTATATTATAGATAAATTACACCCAGACACAGAACAAACCTTTATGCTCATCACACAGCAGCTTAGCAGTCAGGGTCACTAACCACTAGACCAACAGGGCAGTCATAGTCATATGTGCCGCATATGGCAATGTTCTTTGACATACCTGGCATAGTCATACCAAATTGTTATAAACAAGAATAAACATGGGTAGGTACCTACTTAAGAATACAATCCTCAAAATACTTATAAAAACACCAAGATTACTTACGTAGGTACGTATTCAATTCGGTAGGTAGACACAAACGCGTCGTATACTCGGCTACCTGTACCTTGCATATGAATGTTTAATACAGCGATCCAGTAAAAGGCGCATTTGTAAAACCGCTACACAGGCCGTATCATCTCGATGCGTAGATTTTGTGTTTATAGGGATAGCATCGCGTATTTTTAAATATACCAATAATAATGTTCGGCGATCATTGTTCCGATAGTCGTCTCAGTCAATGGCCTGATTGCCAAGAGCCTCCATCGACACCTAAAGAGGCTCGCGTCACGATGCAAAATGCGGTACTTCTGGGGACAATGCACGCATTGTGAGGAGGTTCCTTTCTGTGGAGTCCTAACCACCGCTGCACCGGTAGCTTGGTGGCCCTGTACCCGATACCGGTGGGTCTCCAAATTTTTATATTTTTAAACGTTTTTTTTTTAAGTATATATTTACATAATGAGGAGATATAAAGCTGATTAGCTCGAATTTGTTTGTTTGGTTGAACGCAAGTATCTCAGAAACTTACTGGTCCGATTAGAAAATTCTTATGTTGCATAGCCTATTTATCGAGGAGGGTTATAGGCTATAATATAACATCACGTTACGGCCAATAGGAGTTGAGCTGTGGCCAAATAAAGAATAACGGGAACGAAGCCCCGCGCGACTTCTAGTACCTCCTAAATAAAAGTATTACATAGGTATCTAGCGGAATGCGGAGGACCCCATGCATACCTATTTGATTTGCTCGGCTGTTGCTAGATTATTTTCCCTTCAGACCCATGGTTACACTGTTTACGTTGGTGTAACCACTGACCATACTTATGATCAGTGGTCACATTCAAAAAGTTTATAAGTACAGTGCATAAAACGCCTTCTGTATCCGTGGTTAGATTCCGGAAGTAGGTATAGTACACAACCCCCTCCGGAGCAGAATGTACAAAACGCAATATGTACAAAACACAGTGCAACACGCAAAACTATCCTACTGATGTCTCCAAGCGGGGTCTATATGCTATAGATACTTACCATAATGCGTTGAACTCGTGTCGGATCATGCCTGTTTTTTTCCGTAGTTCCATTGGATGTCCCATTGATGCCACTTAGCAGAGGCAACGTTACTGATATTAATAAATAAACAAAATATATATTTGCTCACTTGTATATTTTTCAACAACAAACCAAAACAAATTAGATTATGAGCTACATAATTGCAAAAAAAAAACCTAAAAATAATGTCCAAAAGTAATTAATATTCTTCGCCGCCTTCACCCTCGCCTTCTCCAGAGTCCATCCCGACTTCTTCATAATCCTTCTCGAGGGCTGCAAGATCCTCACGCGCTTCAGAGAACTCTCCTTCTTCCATACCTTCACCGACGTACCAGTGGACAAACGCTCGCTTGGCATACATAAGATCAAACTTATGGTTGAGCCGCGACCACGCCTCTGCGATAGCAGTCGTGTTTGACAGCATGCACACAGCTCGCTGTACTTTCGCCAAGTCACCCCCCGGTACCACGGTTGGTGGTTGGTAGTTAATCCCCACCTTGAATCCAGTCGGGCACCAGTCCACGAACTGAATGGTTCTCTTAGTTTTGATTGTGCCGATAGCAGCATTCACATCTTTGGGTACGACGTCCCCGCGGTACAGCATGCAGCATGCCATATATTTACCGTGACGAGGGTCACACTTTACCATTTGGTTGGCGGGCTCGAAGCATGCGTTGGTGATCTCTGCTACAGACAACTGCTCGTGGTATGCTTTTTCAGCAGAGATGACAGGTGCATACGTCACCAAAGGAAAATGGATGCGAGGGTACGGCACCAAGTTAGTTTGAAACTCGGTCAAGTCTACATTTAAGGCGCCATCAAACCTTAGAGAGGCCGTGATTGACGACACTATCTGCCCAATCAACCGGTTCAGATTTGTGTACGTTGGTCTCTCAATATCCAAGTTTCTTCTACAAATGTCATAAATGGCTTCATTATCTACCATAAAGGCGGCATCAGAGTGTTCCAGTGTAGTGTGAGTGGTCAAAATGGAGTTGTATGGTTCAACCACGGCGGTGGAGATTTGTGGGGCAGGATATATTGCGAATTCTAGCTTCGATTTCTTGCCATAATCAACGGAGAGTCGCTCCATGAGTAGTGATGCAAATCCTGACCCGGTACCACCTCCGAATGAGTGGAAAATGAGGAATCCTTGTAGTCCAGTGCATTGATCTGCGAGTTTTCGCACCCTGTCGAGCACCAAATCCACGATTTCCTTGCCAATGGTATAGTGTCCTCGCGCGTAGTTATTAGCGGCGTCTTCCTTGCCTGTGATGAGCTGTTCCGGGTGGAACAGCTGACGGTACGTACCCGTACGCACTTCATCTACCACTGTTGGCTCCAGAT
Source organism: Laspeyria flexula (assembly GCA_905147015.1). Classification (NCBI taxonomy): domain Eukaryota; kingdom Metazoa; phylum Arthropoda; class Insecta; order Lepidoptera; family Erebidae; genus Laspeyria; species Laspeyria flexula. Next base: position 2,984,672 of record LR989949.1, on the reverse strand, counting down.
CTATGAATACTGCTCTGGGCACGTGCTTACCAGCGCCGGTCTCGCTGAAGAATGTGTTGAAGGAATCGTCTCCGCCTCCAACGGTTTTGTCAGAGGGCATTTGCCCATCTGGCTGGATTCCATGCTCCAAACAATACAACTCCCAGCATGCGTTACCGATTTGTACACCAGCTTGGCCACCGTGTATGGATATACATTCACGCATTTTAAATCAAATTGGATAAAGTAACTTAAAAATACACTGCTTAATCTTATATCCCAGTACCTTCTGGATCAATTCCAAAATACAGAAACGAATGCCGCACTGTTCTATCGTACCAAGTTTAAATTTTGGTTTTTATTTCAAATACGTGACGTTTATTCATGCCTGTTATGAGCAAAAAGTTTTTAAGCGCTGCGGTGAATAAATTTAGGAAAACGGTTTTATTACTTTCATTTCAGCACTAGTGGTTGCTTGTGGCTCCAGCCGTGTGGTATTCGAATCCCATCGACCAGACATTTGTTTCTCTCCCTATATTTCTACTCTAATGAATTTACAAGTTAGCGTGACCAAAGGAAAAAATAACATTATTCTTATAATAAATACGGTTATCCAAATAACATATAAATAGTCTAATTTTTATAGCGAAATATTCTTTAGGTCCGAATGCTTTTACATAAATTTTGAATACCTATTTTACCTGAATGCTAAAGAAAAGAATGGTTATGTTTTTCAAGCGTATGTATGTGTTTGTTCGTATTATTTGGCACGTGGCTTGAAAAATCAAAATATAGAAATGAATTTCTTGCGAAAGTCGATCTGCCAGATGTTCTCTGTCAAATTAAAGAGAAACGAAACAATATTTTTCTGATTGTCTCAAAGAATCCATTATAGTTCATGTCAAAGTTTATTTATAATACTATGTATGAAGAAAGTTTTCTTATTGTTAGTTTGGCTAGTTCCCGTAAAGTTTGCTGCGCTGTTATTGGGGATTTTCTGTTTATACTTGCTATATAGAAAAGTTCACCGAACAAAAATCTATTTTAAAATGTCACAGCTTCGATCAGCTTTTATAATTCTCTAATGTTATATAATTGAGATCACTGCTATCTTTCATATATAATAAGTGTGGAAACTGAATTCTTGGTCCAATCATCTTTTATTTTTAAATATTAGGGACCCAGCGTTGTCTAGCCCAAAGTAAGATATGGGATCTAGACAATTGATAAACATAGATCAATGCTATAAAAGTACAGTGTTATTTTTTTATTTTAGCTGGTTCAATTGGCCAGCCAATTTCTTCATATCAAAGCATCTCCAGTATTAAGTAATTTCCCTTCAGGCGGCGGCGTTACAAAATTTCAACCTGTATAATAGGAGAAGCTGACTTACTGACATGTATATCAACGCACAGCCTGGTTTCAATTAATATGATGCGTAATTTTGTTTTATGGTAAGCGAGGTGAATGAGGTATATAAATGGGATGTTTTGACTTGGTGTTTGTATAGGTGTAGTAGATAAAAGCGATTTAGAACGAAGTAAATATTACCTAATCTTTTAGCGGAGATCAATCGCAATCTTACGATGCTGTACCAAAATCATTCGGTGAAAGGAGTTGATCGGCTGATTTCAATAATCTATCTATGGATTTGGCTACTAAAGTTAAAATTTTGACAATCCTTCTTTGCATGAAAAATATTTTTTGTATTGGTGTAAGATTTGTTGAGTTGTCCTAAATAATTAAATAAAATAAATTCATTAATTTAAGTACCTTCCTGCCTCACCGACCCCGCTGCTATGCCTGCGGGTCGAGTGCCACTGGAAGGGACAGTCTGGCCTGCCTCCAATTACCTTAAGGATGCGTTTGCATTGTTTATTGATTGATTTATTATAATTAATAACATTTTATTGTTTTTTGTTTGGATCCACCTGACCTGGTGGCTGTATAATCTGTATATCATCAAGCTTTGTAATATAAATTTAACTTAGGTACTTAATGTCCGATTTGAGATTAAATTTGGGATGGACTTTAGTATGTTCACTTTCTAAGCATTCTTAACAAGTTTTTGAAGAAATCGCTTAGGTTCCTTTTCACGCACTCTACAAGTCTACACCCCATTTTAGAGCCTTCGATGACCATAGTTTAAAGTTAAATACTTACTTAATAGGTCCAGTAACATTCGAAATAATTTGTATAATATAGAAATTAACCATTATTTTCTTTGTTCCAGGTATCCCTCCGCCAGCTGAAACGCATACGCATGCGGTCTTACACGCATGCGTATACACGCAAATTATCCAAGTAAAGAATTCCAAATTATCGTTAGTTCTGATTTACCCCTCGTCTAGTTCTTCATGCTTCCAGGAAGATGGCAAGTGCCAGAATTGATGCTCCGAAACGTATGCCTGTTTGATGCTTTTTTACAGCCGTTGGATGTTTTATAGCTGTTCCTGAAATCGTCGGCAAAATATTGAAATACATAGGTAAAATAAATCTGGATACTAAATATTAGAATACTGTATAATTGTCTCAATACTTTAGGGTACTTGCAATAGGTATAGTTACATTAAATATTAAGCAATTTCCTTTGCTTTGATTTAATATTTTATATAAATGTTAAACAAGTAATGGAAAATTCATACCCACGACGGGACTTGAACTCGCGACCCTGCCATTCCGTGTGCAGTGCTCTCAGTAATACTAACTCGAGATGTGTTGAGGTTTTAGAAAAGAGTCAGACAAATATTTGATCTAAATCAAATATAATAAAAGATTATAATGATGAAAGATTAGTTATTACAGATATATTGACTGCCTCGGTGTAGGAGTTTTGGGTTCGATTCCCAGGACGAGAAAACTAAATCTAGAATTCAATTGCTTGCCTATAAATTCGCATATTAGGTAGCTAGCTGGTGAATTGATGCTTGGCCCTAGGATATATAAGGTTTATATTTTTGGCACAAAAGCTGTAGAGCCTTTTTTAACGAGATATATTTTTTATCAGTTAATGTAAGTAGGTAACAGATTTAAATAGATAAAATATGTAAAGGTATTATACTATCACGCATTGGTAAGTATTGCTGCATCCCTAAAAGGCGACATAATTACAAATACAAGCTATGGGAATACGCATCTTATGGAGCTTTACTTAGATGCGATTTTTCCTAATTGACTCTCGCATGTGCGTGAACATTAACAAATTAAGAGAAGTTCACTTAGTGGTAAGTGGTTACCGCTGTTAATGGACATCGACAGTGTCAATGCCTCTCCATAACTTAAAATATCCTTCAATTTTACAGGCTAGTCAAAAACATTCTTAATTTTATAAATTTAGAAGGGAAATTAAAAATGAAAATACAGAATCTTTTATTTTATATAAATTACACTTATGAACGTCATACAAAGTCAAAAAGTTGTCAGTACATTAACCTAAGTGTGGTATTCCACTTATAAATATCTTTGTCTAAAGAAATTGAACGACTTCATCAAATTTAACTGAATGAAGTTTGGACATATGGTGGTGGACATAGATATTTGATACGTGGTGTACCATTCTAAGGCAGGTCGCTGACAAGGTTGAGCCATGAGACGAACTAGCAAGAAACTTAGGACACTCTTTTTAAACGCTAAAAAGATACAATTTCAATTGTTTACAATAAGAAATATCACAGAATGGTACAGAACCCAAACACAATTCCAAGTATAATTCTATTTATTCTATTCAATCAAACATTAATTTGTTTTCGTCGAACAGTATGGTATGTGGGATCATCGCTTGATCCAACAGTGTTTTTGAAAATGGTAAAAGTATTTTGTGAACACATTGTTCTGCAATATTAGCATAATAAAAAACTGCCTCGGTGGCGCAGCGGGAAGTGTATACGACTGCTGTGCAAGAGGTCCTGGGTTCGATTCCTGGGTCGGGTGAAAATGGTATTGGGTTTTTCTATCATAAAATTCCAGTATTAAGATTTTCCTGGAGTTTAGTAAACAAATGTTCCCGGTTGATGACAATAGGCTCGCCCCCTATTTCATGGGACCAAACATAGCTGGCGAAATGTGGGTGTGAAACACCTCTGCCTACCCCTTCGGGGAAAAAAGCGTAATGCTATGTTATGTTAAAAAAGGGGACATATACGACGACTGACTTGTCAGCCCAAGTAACGCCCGTTCACGAGCATGACGCACAGACCAGCCATCATTCTCCTCAACCGTACAGTTAGGTATAAGAGTTAGCAACATTTTCGAGAGAGAATTTTAGGAAAGCTGGTTCTTTAATATGTCTTTTCCTTCGCTCTTACAAACACCGTGCGGTCTATCTGGCTGCTGGTAAACGTTTTTTTAGCGCTCACCACATCCTTACAGGTAAGAATATTGATACCAATTAAATAATTTTGAGAAGAATTGTCTTTTATTCACTAACCTCTAAACCCAATAATAATTTATTATTGCCAGATTATTGTTGTTTATAAATATATAAATAAAAGAATACTGTTCAGGTTTGTGCCTGATTATCATACGCTTTATGTAAACGTGCTATTCTAAAGTGTTAGGCGCTTATCGTTTATTAATCTATGCTATTTTCATCGCGATTAAAAAATATAGTTATATGTCCGAACAAGGTTTGCCAGGTTAGCTAACTTAACAGGAATTTTATTCAAATCATTAGAGTACCTGCTTGTTGAGTTAATGCCAAATTTATTTATTATTAAACTTTTGTTTGAAACCTCAGTATTGAGTTATTTACCTAAATTTTAAAGGTTTTACCTGTTTCATCTGTATAGACATTCGGCAAAAACATGTAAAGAGGGTCTTCCCTATGTCAGCTCACCGTGTGCACCGGGCACTCGATAGTTGATTGCATAAGGAAGACAATGCCACCAAAATGAATTAGTACTTGCTATTGTTTTCAAAAACCCGAAAATCACAAGACTGGAGACGTCGAGTACCAAAAGCCGCAGAAAAGAGATACTCGTACATCAACTTTGTTAATTACGAGTGCACCCAAAGGTACGTTATTTCACTGTAGTTAAATTTGTTTTAGTTTAATCAGATATAGTATGTATTAAGTTAATTATTGTAATTGTTGTTTTGTATAGCTCTAAATATTAAAATAAATCCTAGCGTAAGCAAAATACCGTTTAGTTATTACTAACACACATATGTACGAGTAATTCTGTAAATTAAATAAACATACATCATCATCATCATCATCATCACGTCGCGTCAGCCCAATGTCATCCACTGCTGAACATAAGCCTCACCAAATTTCCGCCACTTTTGACTTACGTACCCTATTTTTTGAAATGTAGAAAATACTGTTTACGCTAACGATAATAAATATTATAATAATTGTAGTAGGGTAAGTATTTAAGTAATTATTAAATTACATATACTTTTACTATGTTTTACACATTAATGTTTATTTGACAAATAAATGTTATTTATAACATATTTGCTCGTAAAGGGTCTCTTATTTCACCAATTTCAGTATTGTAATTTTGATTCAGTATTGTATCTCATTACGCACTAGTGCGGTAATGTAAAAGTAAATGGCACGGCTTCTCATGCTCACATACTAATAATCAAGGGGCTCCGTACGTAACGAACGGTAATTTTTTTTATAACATATTTGCTCGTAAAGGGTCTCTTATTTCACCAATTTCAGTGTTGTAATGTATCTCATTACGCACTAGTGCGGTAATGTAAAGTAAATTGCACGGCTTCTCATGCTCACATACTAATAATCAAGGGGCTCCGTACGTAACGAACGGTAATTTTTTTAAATCTTAGCAAAGAGTTTTTATGTCAAAAAAGTGGTCAACATTTTATGAATAAAATTAATTAACTTTGGTAGATAAAATAATTATGATATAATTATATAAAATTAACATTTAATTCTTTAATTTAATTAATTTAGATCATAAATTACAACCATTTATCTGTACTAAAACACAAAAATATTAATTTACTTTATTAGTAATACTGGCTGTTTTTGTGTTTTTGCCTTAAAAAAAAAGAGCTGATGCGCGCGCATCGATAAATTGTGACAAGTAAAAATAATTCCGCGCGCTATTTCTTTTCGCTGTATTTGTTTTTTTCTAAGTCCGAATTTTATTTATTTCCTCGCAAATATGTTATAAAACGTCGTATGACACACGTGCGGTTTGATAATTACAGCCTCTGCTTTCTTATAGCCCTCGCCTGCAGCTCGGGCTAGCAATATCGCCTCGGCTGTAATTATCAACTTACCGCACTTGTATCATAATGTACTATTAATCTTAGCAAAGAGTTTTTATGTCAAAAAAGTGGTCAACATTTTATGAATAAAATTAATTAACTTTGGTAGATTAAATAATTATGATATAATTATATAAAATAAACATTTAATTCTTTAATTTAATTAATTTAGACCATAAATTACAACCATTTATCTGTACTAAAACACAAAAATATTAATTTACTTTATTAGTAATACTGGCTGTTTTTGTGTTTTTGCCTTAAAAAAAAGCGCTGATGCGCGCGCATCGATAAATTGTGACAAGTAAAAATAATTCCGCGCGCTATTTCTTTTCGCTGTATTTGTTTTTTTCTAAGAAAGTCCGAATTTTACCTTTTGAATCGAATTTAATAAACGATTTTTTTTTGTTATATATTATCTCTGTGTTCAATAAATTTTAAAAGTAACTTTTTGAATAAATTTTTGTTAAAATCCATCCAAAGTATGTGGCCGTTTACTTGTTGATATAAAAGTGCGAGAAGCAAACAAGCGAGAACTAGAATGCAAGAGTAAAAAATAGAAAAGGCTCCGACAATGTTGGGGTGTATGGTATTAAAAAAAAAACTTGAAGATAATTAAATTTTTCATTTATATATCAACAAGTATTACCCGCGTATCTTGGTTTGTAGAACTCACCACATATCTCACGGTAGACTTGCACAAACTTTGACTTGACCAAGTCCAATATTTGTCCAACCAGGGATTTTACACGCAATCTCAACATTCGTGTTATATATATTTTCACTATATTTGGCAAAAGTTTGAAAATTTTAATTTGCTCATGTCATTTTCTAGCATGCTGTCTAGATATTTCTAGCATTCTAGTCTAAATATCGAAATTACACAGGTAGACTTGATCAAGACAAAGTTTGTGTACATACGTTAAAGCCTCAGTTCCCGTCGCCTCTGTTCACGCTCTTCATACATTTAGTCCTGCATTTGACTCCAACGCGCGGGCAAATACAGTCGTTACCATACAGTGTTCGTGGTCGAAGGTGGCATTTTGGTAAGTGAATATTAAAATATTTATATTTTCGTTAATTGGCGAAGAATTTTTCATTAAAATTACAAATGCTATTTATATTATATTATGATAATTTTATGGTATAAGAACTCATTTGTGATTTTTATGTGTATTGATTAGTTAAATTAATTTGATTTGTGTAACATTTGTGATAGTCATGTATTTACGTATCTATGTGAATAGATATTCAAATTGCGGCCAATATTCACGAGATGTTATTTATGTGTTTTTAAAACACATTAATGCAAAATATACATTTCGTATTTTGCATTGTTAATACCTTAAATTAAGAGTTAGGTATAAATTATAAAAAAACATTTAAAACAAGGTGTATTTACTGCAATTTTGTAATTATTTGTAATTACTGCAATTTTGTATATCCGTACTTATGTTATTATTATGTCTTTGAAAATCAAATAAGTAACAACTACTTAAGGATTGTAATTATTTGATTTTTTTAAATAACAACTATAATTGGTAGATGATAGTTGATATATTGGTCCTTCGAATAAAAAAGGTTTTAAAACCTTTAAACCAATTATTGTCTATACGAGTACAATTTTATTACTCGAGATATTTTAACATTGTGAACCAAATTTTAAAAAAAGGTAAGATGAGTGTATATATTCGTAATTTTAATTTAGTCACGCTGTGAAGAATTAAATAGGCAAATCTGTATTATATAATTTAACGGTCATGCTCTATAATTTTTTATCTCTTTACTGAAAAAGGATTTTTTATTTGAATTTTCCCGCCGACACGAGCACATGGCAAAGTTGTTGTGCTCGTACTGCGCAACGCCGCTTAATGTAAGGCTCGGTCCCACTGAGAGCTTAGTTCCGCGATTTAATTTCGATTCATTCGATTTTATTTCAGAAGCAATTAAGATTCGCTGTTTATAGTTTTACATTTCGTGTTGAGTGCATTAGTTATATAGTCTGCATTTTTCATCTAAATTCATGTCTATTTCATGATGCGAATATAAATAATAAAGGGTGTTTTTTAAAGGTTTGGTTATTATTTCTACAGACTGTTAATTGGAAGATTGGAAGTTGATTTGTACTCAGTAGATTTCGCCATTTTACCTTCGCTGGGCTGCTTCTTCATTTTACAGTCGACATAACTGTTCAGCTTAATTGTTTTGCGCCACGTACATCCTGGTGGATAATAAGCATTCACAACAGTCCATAGACGAAGTTGTCACTGGCAGCTGTAGGCCGTAGTGTTATAGAGAACTCGAATGAAGACCGAAGAGAATGTTACCATCAACGGAGAGTACTAGGGAAATATGATTACTGACTTCTTCGTTTCTCAGTTGAATGGCATTGTTTATTGCGCGCAACATTTTACTGAGCCAAAAATTTCACGGAATGCATCTTTCAACAGGTCTTCACGATCCTTTGATCTCACTCTTTTTGACTACTTTCTTAGGGCTTACTTTATTAAGCCTCTAGTCAATGCCGAAAACCAACCAAAGCAAAGACATTGGAATATTTAGAAGACAACATTCACCGCTTTATTGCTGATAAAAGGCTATCGATCAAAAATTTAACTTCAAAATTGCACTTCATTCAACCTTACCGTGACCAATATATGCCCAGAATCATGTCTAAACACAAATGGCATAAAAATATATATAATACAAAAGTAATTTTACAGCATTAATATTATTTTCTCGGGTATTATTTTACATTAAAGTTCCTCTAACAAAACACCTAGTATATGAACAGTAATGAATAGAATTGATATGACTTGATAAATAAGCTCAAAACTATTTTAAATCCACGTCAGTAGCCCCATAATTTCCACTGATTTCTGTCTTTGTCTGTCTTTTTTGTTACTGTTTTGCGATATTATGTATAATTTTAATCCTCTAAAATAATATTTGCATTGGTTTACATAATTTTTAAGATAGATTTAGTGTTATCGTTAAAGACATGTCTTATTTCTCAACTGCGCTTTACGATTGTTCTCAGAATTCATTATTATGTATAAAAATTAAATTATTTCACTGTCCATACATAAAACACTAGCTTTTGCTCGCGACTTCGTCCGCGTAGATTTCGATATTACATAGATCTTTGTTTTAAGTTTAATTACAACTACAAAATTCCACAACACCCCACTTCAGGAATTGAATTTCATTTTACGTCAATATTGATAACATTTTCGTAGTCAGCGTCCCTGAAAACCTTGAACACGACATCCATATCAATTTCTACTAATTTTCACACCTATTTCAACCCTTAGGGTAAGTTTTTGAAACACCAAAAACAACCCATCAACTCAATTCTTAACTGAAGTTCTAATTGCGTATTATCCGTCTATAAAAAACCTAAAACATAACGACTAAGTACTTAATTTTCAAACGTGTTTATCGCAATTTCAACCCCTTTGGGATAGAATTTTAAAAAAAGCAAGGAACATGTATTTGTGTTTTTGATGGCTCGCCATCTCGATTTCATGGGACCAAACATATAACTTGAAAAACAAAGAACTGTCTATTTAATATTTCACCCCCTGAACCCATCGTAATATTTGTATATTTCAAGAGAGTTCAATACCAGTTGAATGTTGATACTTTGTTATGGATTTTTTTTTATTAAAGAACAAATTATTAACTCTGCTGTTTTTAGGCTGATGGGCTCTAAAATCGATATCTGACGATCCCATTGATCACTGGGCATAGTTCTGAAGTCAAAGTTGTAAAAATGCCCGCCATCTTGAACTTTTTGTTTTTGGGCTGAGTGATGCCAAAATCGATATCTGACGATCCCATTGGTCACTGGGCATAGTTCTGAAGTCAAAATTGTAAAAATGCCCGCCATCTTCAACTTTGTTATTTTTGGGCTGAGTGATACCAAAATCGATATCTGACGATCCCATTGCTCACTGGGCATAGCTCTGAAGTCAAAATTGTAAAAATGCCCGCCATCTTGAACTTTGTTGTTTTTGGGCTGAGTGATACCAAAATCGATATCTGACGATCCCATTGGTCACTGGGCATAGTTCTGAAGTCAAAATTGTAAAAATGCCCGCCATCTTGAACTTTATTGTTTTTCGGCTGAGTGATACTAAAATCGATATCTGACGATCCCATTGGTCACTGGGCATAGTTCTGAAGTCAAAGTTATAAAAATACCCGCCATCTTGAACTTTGTTGTTTTTTGGCTGAGTGATACAAAAATCGATATCTGACGATCCCATTGGTCACTGGACATAGTTCTGAAGTCAAAATTGTAAAAATGCCCACCATCTTGAACTTTGTTGTTTTTGGGCTGCCCTACTTCGTTGTACACTACTTTTGCTCTCTCGCTATATTTTTCTTTCCTCTACACTTTGGGGTTTGCTGGAAGAAAACTCAAATTTGAGTTAAGCTCGCCTATGTACATGTCTTTTCTCTCTGTGTTGTGTTTTGTATTTTTTGTGTACAATAAAGAATTATAAAGTTCAAGATGGCGGGCATTTTTAACAATTTTGACTTAAGAATTATGCCCATTGATCAATGGGATAGTCAGATATCGATTTTTATTATATATTATTTAAAAAATATTGTACCTACGTAATTAATTACCTAATTATTTTGTCCTATCCAACTTTAACACAATACGACGTTAAATATATCAAACTCATTAATACGCGCTTTAAAGTAATATCAAACAGCATTAGAGAAGTGTGCGTGTTCCGGCTCTGTGTGCGTGACTTAAAAACCTATTTGCGAGCACCTTGAAAATGTATGAACGCTCTTAAATATAAAATAAATGCGGGTAGCGAGAGATAACCGCTTGTAGTGGGACCGTGACTTTACCTTTACAAATTGTTATTTTTGGAAATACCTATTTGATTGTGAATGGTAGGATTGATAATATTTTATTATTTAAAAAAAACAAGGGAATGCAGATCTCTTTCATAAATAATATCGTAATAAAAATGCGAAATTATTCATTGTAAGCAGAATTTCTCGGAATGCTTTTCACAATTTCACGCCAATCGGTCAGTTAAATTCCAACTTTATGGAAAATAATATGAATTTATTTTATTGTTAACGGAATGATTGCGAATTCTATGGAGCTTTTTATTTACTAATTATCAACAGACAAAAATTATTTTATTTGTTGTTCGAGACATAAACATATGTTTTGTAATTAATTCAGTGACAGAGCGGGTAGCGAGAGATAACCTACCGCTCGTAGTGGGATCGGGACTTTACTTTTTACAAATTGTTATTTTTGGAAACTTACTTATTTGGTTGTGAATGGTGGGATTATATTTTTTATTTATAAACACACGACTGTTGACCTTATGTACAAATAAACTTTCTATTTTCGTATAATATTTCCATTGGTGTGTAATGCGTCTGCGCAAACGAGATGCGGCTAGAGGGGGAGATCGGCACCTCTCGGCAGCGCGCCGCTTCATAATGCAGTGTGAGATATAATTGTTGGGCGGCTAAGGAGCGCATACGCGGTCGCCGCGCCCCGCCTCCTGCGGCCCACGACACTCGGACCTACCTACATATATCTACTAGCGCAGAGCACTCGATACCAGAGCCAGGTCACCAGGTCATACCTACCGCAAACACACTTATAATTAACACTGGCCTTACAGTGGAGGTCGAACGTTAGTTAAAGTGGTTTACATTGCAGTTGACCTTCTGCGACGACCTGCCGACTGGCATAAAGGCAACTACACATTGAGCAGAGCTGAACAGAACTGACTAAGCTTGCGCGTTTAGCCCTGCCGTGGCCGTTCGCTCAATTTTCATTATGACGTATATTTCGAACGTCATCATTTAAATAAAGTGTGTCGTATGTCGGGTTCGAACCCCTGAGACCGCAGCGCAGGCCTCACGATATTGATCCTGCGCGCACTTTGCGCATTTCTGCACCCTCGCGTGGTCCGGGTCTGGCCAACCCCCACATAGGCATGCGCATATTCCCCCGTTTTGCCTGTTTCATACCGCATCAGCGAAACAGAAACGAAAGGGATTAAACGCGCGAGTGCCGCGGCCGCGCTCGGCAGGGCATCGCGACGCGACGACGTGCACGCCTCTCGCCCCTCCGCGCCGCTGCCGCTCGTCGCGCACGTCGCCCGCTCGTCGCGCACGCCGCTCACTCTGCGCAGCGCTCATGCGTGCTGTCGCCCAGGCGACTGTGACTGCGCCCGCCCAGGACATGTTCTGCAGCTAGTCGCGCCAGTCCGAGTGGGCCCACTCCACTGTCGCCGCCGACTCATCCGCCCTCGCCACTCAGGTACGTCTCCAGCACGACCACGGTGCGTGCGGCTCTGACTCGCACTTAGCACGCGGCACAAGGATCAGTGACACGGTTAAGTTCTCTCAGTGCGGTCATCCATCAACTAGAAGACGATCACGATCAGAACACTACGACGATCACCACTGATCCATAAAAACGGTTATTGATAAGTTATTAAAACGGTCGGTTCACAAATGAGTTCTTATTGTTACGTATGACGTACGTAAATTCATTGGGTGTGGGGAGGCGTGTTCATTTATGTGCCCTCCCGCAACGATATATACCTAAACTTTAGTTGTAAGGCTATGCGTCGCTATGTTGCGAAATGTAGCGAACATTTTCAGATATATGCAACGCGATTGTTCATGTATTATTAACTGACAGAACCTCTTCATCATCAGGAGGATCTGAATGCATGACCAGGTAGTATGAGGTGAGAGGGAGCAGCAAGCAGGGTCGTCGAGGAGTGCTGCTGCTACTGAAGGGGACGTTGCAATGCGAAGGCCATCAGCTGGCGGAGGCAGACATTGTCATCTCTGTCATGATTCTTCAAAACATTGGACAACACTTGAATATATACAACTACTATTGTCAATCCTATGCACTCAACTATCTTTGATACAACGTCCCTAACCCGCATATAAATAAATAGAAAACAATAAAAAATTACATCGCTAGCGGCGAAATAGTAACTAAAACAATCGGCACAGTTGCCTTCAGAAATGACCTGATTCTTTAAGTACACCTACTACAAGTTAATTAACTTAACCTAAGCCACAACCTGTGAGAACAAACCGCCGAAACGTATTGACTAAAAAAGGGATAGGAGAGTAAACAATCTATATAGGCACAACAGAATAGGTAAAAAAGAAAGCAAACGAAACTTAACCAGCATTCAAATGATTAGAGAAACAAGTCTGTCTATCTACTACATATATACTGCATAATCATGCATGAATCAAATACCAGTCAATACATTAAAACATCTACATATCATGAATCATCAATGAAAACTATCGAGGAACTGTAAAGGAAGACTTTCGAAAAGAGTATCACGACCTAAGTATCACTAAGTATCTTATAAACAAGGGCTATCAATAATTATAACAACATAAACAATCGAAATTAGGTCACAACGTACTACAACGCAGCTGTTTAGAACCCAAAGTTATTTTTAAAAAGCTTTTACTACTATACGTAATAGTATTACGATCACAACAATTGAGTTCAGTGAGTATAAAGTAAAGAAATTCTTAAAATAGAAAACTAATCAAAAAATGTCGATGTAAACAATAAATTCTTTATTTGAAAACAATAGGTAGGTAATAAATACAGGATTACAAATATAAACGATAACATTCAATGTCTTAGAGACATTTGTTTATTTAAATTACTTATTAGACTACAACGAGGAGATATTTAAGTAAATACACAATAAATACTCATAATTCCTATTCTCTTGCATATCGACGGAGTAAATTGAAACTGAAATCAAACTTGGCAACTAAATTAGAATTGCAAATTAACTTTGATTAATTTGCAACTGTGCTACGAAGTCGTAGCATTGCATTTTGTAGCACGCTATGAAATCTTGTAGACCGTAGCGTAGAACTATAGCAATAACTTTAAAATTCCAGACGGTATAAAACCTTTATCGTTGTCAAAACAACATAACCTAAAAACATAATAGTAATGAAAAACCTAACTACAAGACATTAAATATGGGAAAACCACCGCTAGATTTAGATAGCTTAGGTTAATTTTTCTGTAGCCTATGCATTGGAGTTGCATCATACTCAGATCAAAAGGCACATTGAATTGCTAGTCAAGAAAAACTCATGACATAAGATACGGTAACAGTGTAAGGCCCTGTATCACTACTGCTAGATAAGTATCTTAAGTGACAGATTTTGTACGAAAGATAAAAAACTGTCGACTAAGTTTTAAATATATTATTAAACACTTATATGCCAGCTTAGAAAATCACTATCTTGGTAAGGGTCAGGCAAAAAACAGCTTTTAGTCTATGCTAGCCATTTATTTGAATAAAAAACAATCATTACATAGAAGAGTATTACTTGAGGACGGCTCGACCGATTTGGCTGATGTTCTTATTCATAAAAGTCAGGACAAGGTTTGTATGGAAGTAAATTATAAATAAAATCAACAGATAATTGAAATATTTTATTGGTATTTTTGGGTAACACTCTTCGATCTCTATATACATAATCATCATCATCATTTCATCCCATAAACGTCCCATTGCTGGGCACGGGTCTCCTCCAAACATAAGACAAAATAAATAGAAATAAATAATAATCTTAATTTATTCTGACTCTGGCTGTTCTATGTCTGTAAAATGATACAGAGAGAACATAACTAAAAAATATGTTTGACTATTTAAAATTTGACGCTAAAGTTTTGTTTCTTTTTTTTAATACTACTACATATGTAAGGGCACTTGGGTTTTTGAGAAAAATCTTACGATACCTTAATTGTCGAAATCCATCCAGTCGTTTGGAAGAAACGTGGGAATAAAGAAATTTACAAACATACAAGATGCGCGCGAAAAACTTTCTTCCTGTCACTAGGGTAAAAAAGAGATTTTATGAGCTATATAACAGCACGCTACGACCGATAGGAGCTGAGCAGTGGCCAAATAAAGAACGACGAGAGCGAAGCCCCGCGCGACATTATAATGTGTTGATATTATTGAGACTACAAATATCGTTCACGTTACTCCAATATTATTGTTTTGTCTGTCACCTAATAACGTAAACAACATCCCGAAATACAATCTATTTATAAATATAACTTATTTTTATGAATGGAAAGGAAAACGTGAGTTCTGGTCGGTATTTATTCACATTTTCCTGGAATAGGTAAGTTATTATTAAAAGCTTAATCAAATACCACAATAATAGGTTTTTATAGGGTATCCCGAAAAGTAAGCGAAAAGTTTTTTGGAACTTGAGTACCTGGACTGTATTTTTTACTAAAATTTAATAAGTAGGCCTTTGCCCATTGTCGGGTTATCGTAAAGTTTTGGGACACCCTGTAGAAAGATTGAGGTTTGAGCTTTATCTGACAGAAGTTACGTCTCATATTGTAACGTCACAACGCAAATATACTTACAAGTATCTATATATAAATAAAACTGAGTGACAAAATGTATTGCCGATGCGCAAACCTCGAGAACGATTGAACCAATTTGATGGTAAGTTATTACCGTGGCCTATGGGCGCCTGCTACACCAGAGGCATCACGAGTGCGTTGCCGACCCTTAAGAAACTTACATAATACTATAAAACACAAAAAAAACACTAACAAGAGAATAATCGCCGAATATCTCTGGTCAAGGCAACTTCTAGTAAGAAATTATACATTAAACCTTTCAAATAAACAATACGTTAGTACAATGAGTCGATTACGTAAATAATACTAACAATATAATTATGGCCCTATTCATGGTCTGTCAGATCACCCAAGAACCGTATGCAGACTATGTTCCTATGAATATCCTAAAATTATCATCTTACGTGAGATACGTTTATTTGTCTGCAGACGATTCGTTGACAAGATGCAACTTTGAAAACAATTAACAAGATTCAGACAAAAAGTTAATAGCACACAATCAATGTTTTTTAAAAATACATTTTTACTCACAGTGGTGTTTATACCACCAATAAGTTTTAAGGCATTTTTTCGCCCTGAAATTCTAATTACTATTTAGCCCTTAACGGGAACCGATAATGAAACATAAAAAGACAAATAGAGTTATTGTAATAGTAGTTAATCATAGGTAATAGTAATACACACTCAGTGTTTACATTCAATAGGTATGTCAACAACACGTGAAAATTTCAGCCCACCGATATCAGTCATACGCGATCGTGATCTATCTCTTTTACTCTCAATATATGATCGAATAGATTTGCATCTGCCGTCTCTGTCGTTAATTGAAGGGAGGTGCCTGGTTAATTGGAAAGGTGCGCGGCTTGCGCAAGGTGGTCCAGCCTCCCGTTTCCAGTTCAAAGTTGTATTTATTGTATCATAGAAGGTATCATAGAAAACCAACTATTGACCCCTAAAAATATAGTTATTTCTTTTATAATACATATAAATAAATATAAAATAATTTTACCTAGGTAAATGAATATAAAAGATAAACACAATATGTTTTAATAATTCAAAACGAATAACTTTGAATAACATACGATATTATCTAAATTAAAAAGAACCAATCGAATTTCTACGAACATATGAGATGCTTATATATATATTTTCATTAATTAACACTTAAATATTCTCTTCCTGTCTCGTCTTAGAAGCGATCCTCATTTTATCGAAGGGGTTTCAAACGGGTAGGCAACGCGTATGGTCCTGGTGTTATAGGCGCTCATAGGTTACGGTAACTGATTACTATCAAGTTCGTGGTATAAAAGATAAAAGACAAAAAATCTGTATAAAATATTATAGGTTTAGTTTGTTTTATTTTATAGCTTTTCCATAAAATGTACAATACACGTCGTACAATTTGTGAGTTGTCCTGAATAAGATTTGCTGATTGTAGCCGTCTTGTCTTATGGTCTCACGCCTTAAAGGATACATAGAACACCCACACGTAAAATCATACTATCAATAATAATAATAATAATAACCACATTCACACAGCGCCATCTAGTCCCAAAGTAAGCAATTATATTTGCTTGTGTTATGGGTACTAAACAACTGATATACTACTTAAATACATTTTTTTGTAAATACATACCTACATATTATAGATAAATTACACCCAGACACAGAACAAACCTTGATGCTCATCACACAAAGATTTGTCGTCGGTAGGGATCGAACTCACGACCTCCGGCGTAGCAGTCAGGGTCACTAACCACTAGACCAACAGGCCAGTCAATAATAAACACGTAGCTATAGAAGTACCACTAATAGTCACCTACTACTGGGTACGGATCTCCATTCATAAGAAAATGAGTCTTCTATTACCATGTTGGTTAAACGCGTTAGTGCCTACAAGGTGTTTTCAAGGTATACCTAATAAGATTGGTTCCCTAGTCTCTTACGATATCTTGGGTAATTAAAAGAAGTGTAGACTCGTATTCTGATCCCATTCCAGGGATATAAGACCTTAATAAACAGTTTTCCATTCAAATAAACAAGCTCAACTACTTAATTCCACTAATACAGAAGGTACTTACTGTAAGAAAGATATACAGCCCTATTCCTACTTAATCGAAACCTGAAAGCAGTTTGTTCAGAATCGATTCCGATATTTTATACACCGACAAAAATATAACATATATTTTTTGTCAAAAAGTATTACAATTCTGAAAGCTTGACACCGTTGTTTGTAGTGTATCAATTACCACCCAACGCTTTGTGCCGCACCGTCTACTCACAGCGATAAATAAAAGTACTAAATAGGAACATAAACTACTGATATTCGGCAATATTCGTCATGCGCGCGGCTGCAATAAACATGCAAAATAACTTCGGGAGGTTAAATTCTTTTTTAATTAAGATTCTTTATTCTGATTCTGGAAATAAAAACACGTTTGAGATGTTGCAACTTTAGTATTAAAAAAGAATAACGTTGAGAAATATATTTTGAGTGACTGTTTCTGTCGTGTAATATTTAAGTTGGTCGCCTCGCCACTAACGTCGTCGAGATTGAATCCCATCCAAAAAATACATTTATTTATTTATTAGCTTAAAATACACAAAACTTATGTATTAAGGCGGGCTTGCCAAAGGCATTCTCTACCAGTCAACCAGAGGTGGTGCAGAGATATAATGAAAGTAGGTGCATAAGAATAGAAAGAGAAGGAGGATACATAAAATACAGATTATTATCAAGAATAAAATTTACATAAATATGATATTAATGATATATACAGGGTGTATACGACGATACGACATTAAATGACAAGGCAACCAGTGTTAACCCTTATAAACATATTCTAATATAAATTATTTAAAAAAAAAGAAAAAAAAAAAAGAAAAAAAGCTACACATTATTTAAAGTCGAAAAATTTAAGAATATAAAACTACACATTATTTTTCTATCATGACGTTTTCGACATGACAACGACAACAGTGCGGAACAGAGTAAGAGATAAGATAATATGAAAGAGTCAGAGATATTTAAATGAATTGAATGACGTAATGACAACATACGATAATCGTAAATACCTACAGGTTGTTTAAAACTGTGCACAACTGTGACATAAAGAAAATACATTTGCGTCTAAACTATTGCAAATTTCTGTTTAATTTTTTTGGTATAGCCTTCTAACATCACATGCTACACGTGGTTTCATTTAATGTCGTACCGTCGTATACACCCTGTATATAGATAAATATTATTATATATTGATACATAAATATATTATTATTCAAACAAAGTGATAAGATTATGCAGCCAATTGCTTCAAGTACAATTCCCGGACTTTAGCTTTGAACGTATCGCGGATCGTGGCCATCCTGATTTCGACAGGGAGGGCATTCCAAAGAAGGATAGATTGGATAGGAAAAGAGTCATGGATGAAACCGGGGTTATGGGACGGACACTCAAGGAGAAGATTATTAGAAGAACGGAGATTTCTATTATGAGTGGATCTGTTCCAATAGGAAAAGTATGGGGTTAGATAAGTGGGGGCATGGGGGGACGTGAGGATAGTGACGTGACGTGAGGATTTATGCGGTTAATAGATGTTTTTTAACAAACATCCATCCATATACAGCGTGTATATGACGATTCGACATTACATGAAACTACGTGTACGTAAAAAACAAATAGATATTTGCAATAGTTTAGACGCAAATAAACTTACTTTCATTATTTCACAGTTTTTCAGTTTCAAACAACCTGTGGGTATTTACGTTGATCATAATTATGTGGTTTAAGATATTTATTCTCAAAAAGAATTCACTTAAAATGAGAACATAAGAAATATAAAAAACAGTAATAACAATTGCAAGCATACAACAGTTGCGAGCATACAAAAACGGTAGTTAGAAAAAAAGTACTTAAACATTATTACAATTTTAATTTCTACCCACCACTGTCACAATCACGAGCGTAGATGGATATTACTTTAGCAAGGATGTAGAAAATTACTCTGCTCGACTAGAAGTGGATCATAATTATGTTATCATTACGTCATTCAATTCATTTAAATATCTCTCTTTCATATTAATATCTCTTACTCTGTTCCGCACTTTTAACGTCGTTTTAGAAAAATAATGTGTAGTTTTATATTTTTAAATTTTGCGACAGTTCGATTTAATGATTAAAATATGTTTATAAGGGTTAACACTGGCTGCCTTTTCATTTAATGTCGTATCGTCGTATACACTCTTTATAGCATACAACGTAACTTTCACATTTATAAAATAACTGGTAGTGAGGTGCTCGCAGCATTGTAGTACTGAAATTTTCGTTACGATCATCGAGGTTAAGCAACACTCGGCAAGGTCAGTTCATGATGGGTGGACCATTTGTGGCAATTTCATTCTTGAGCGTCTCTGTGTTTCGGAAGGTACGTAAAGCCGATAGTCCCAGTTACCACTTAATGTGGTAGTCGTTAAGTCAAGTTGGAAGCCTTCTCCTTTATACCAACACCAGGATCTGCCTCAAGCGACCAATCGTCGTAGCGTGATGTTGTATACCTTTCATGATAAATGGGCTATCAAACACAAAAGAAATTTTCAGGTCGGACCAGCAGTTTCTTAGATCCTAGCATTCAACCAAACAAACTCTTCAGCTTTATAATATTAAAGTACCTATAGATAGGATATAGGATCGGATAGGTTATGAAATATAATATATAATAATATTCTACCACACTCACACAGCGCCATCTAGTAAATTACACTCAGACACAGAACAAACTTTTATGCTCATCACATAAAGATTTGTCCTGGGTGGGGATCGAACCCACGACCTCCGGCTTAGCAGTCAGGGTCACTAACCACTAGACCAACAGGCCAGTCAGAAATACATTGTAGGTGCCTATAAAATTCACATGTTGGCCTCAATTTTTCTAGAATACTATCATCGAATCCTGATCTGATCTGAAAGCACACCTACCATTTCAAACAATGAAACAAATTTCCAAATCGGTTCAGCTATCTTGGAGTAATCGAGTAACATACATAAATTTAAATAATTGAGAACTATTTCGGTAAATTTTTTGTATTAGGCTGAGGTCTCATCAAAGCGTTGTCGCAGTTATTTCTAAGTAATAAGTATCACGTGATGACACTCATTGCGTCGAAATGCCATATACTGCGCTGCGACGACGCAACGCACTAATAAGACAATGAATTAAAAAACGCGACGCATACTCAGCGATAAAAAAACAGCGCTCAAAATAGAGTTCAAAAAGAGTTCAATTGTCACATTGTTTCGCTGTCATCGAAAAATCTATAATTGGGCATGGATATATATTATTAGTCATATATATAATATCCATGTCATCAATATAATAATATCCATGCCCAACATGGTATTATGAAAAAATCTTGAAAAAATATTATTTAAGCCACATGTCAAATCGGGATTTGTTTTTTTCTCATGCGCCCCTAGTGTGGGGTGTCGTTAGATAGGTCTTTAAAAAATATTATTAGTCTACTAACATCACTTTTTTATTTAGGAATCCGTTTACGAAAACTTAAGCCCGAAAGGGGATTTTAGTGTTTTTTTCGAACTTAGAAGCGTCTGGCTGAAATAACCTGAGAGCTGATTTTTATATATGTTATACAGAATAATGTTAATAATCAATAACCAATAGTCTTTTTGGTTAAAATTATCAAACATCCAAACAAACATTCATCCTTTCAACTTTGTGTGTGTATATTACTATATTTATGAACGTCAGCCCTCATGACACAGATTAAAAAGAAATCAAAGATCTCTATTTTCTTTTTGCTTACTATACAACCTCATCACTTGAATATATTACTAATCATTCACCAGTAAATTCAAAGAATATATTATGACAATTGTGTAGTAAAATTATGAAATAAAGTAAAATATGAAATAAAATATTTTTCGTAGAAAAGTAAATATATTGCAGTATCAAGGTAGTATAGTAGCAGAATACAAATACCATAGACCTAGGAACCGCGCACCATTTGTTTTCGGTCTATCATTTGACATTTGACAGTGAATTATCATTGTATGTATTCGCGCCATTTATTTTCGGTCTATCATTTGACAGTGAATATCATTGTCTGTATTTATGGTCGCTATGGTCACTAAAGTCATAAACTAATAAAAATAAAACAATAATTGTGGATATTGTAAAATATGAAATAAAGTAAAACATGAAATAAAATATTTTTCGTACAAAAGTACATATAAATACATTGCAGTATTAAGGTAGTATATTAGCAAAATACAAATACCATAGACCTAGGATCCGCGCGCTTTTTTTTTATTACGATGTTTTTTTTTTTTTATATAGGCGGTACGAAGTTCGCCGGGTCAGCTAGTATTATATATTTCGATGGGTGCCTGGAACAAGACCACAATAGCCATAGTGACGGTTTTCCGATTAAGTCATTTTCGTAATCTGCGGACTCCATACTCCTTGTGGTATTTTTATAAATTTTTATTATAAACACTGGCTGATTTACCAAAAGCGCTATGGGTATAGCCTCGTTATTCCACTAAAAAAATGTCGTGCTATGTGCAATTATAAAATTTTTTTTCAACCTTCTACAAGTAACCGTTGCGGCTTTGTTCGTCGAAATAAACTTTGTATACCGATTCACAATAAAGATTGCTGTACAAATATTTTCATGTAACATCACTGCAAAACACTATTACTGTATTTGCCATACACCCTACAAATCAGCACACAACGTTGCAATAGACTATTGCTGTTTGATTGATTTCACACTTTTTACCGGAATAAAACAACAATGGACTCTTACGGAAACGCTTTTCAATTTATTTAGCAGCAATATGTTTTTTTTTTCCTTTTTTTATGTATTTACTAAGCTCTATAAGCATAAATGTACAATTATGTCTGTCCAAAAAAATAACTCACTCTTTGGTATACAAACCGTTTTGACACGCCTTGTAGTTTTGTGATTATTCAAGATTTTCACTAATTCTTTTTTCCTGTAAAATTATGTTTTGTCGATTGCGGCTTTGTTCCAATAACCCATCGATTTATGATTAATGTTACTAAAAAAATTCTGTTTTAAGTCTTTTATATACATACTAACACTACCTTCTCGTCTACATTTGGTTTCTCAGAACATGAGTAACGTCTGGGAGCTCTGGGATCTCACTCTATACAAGTAGAATCTACATTTCAAAATGTACACTGGCATAAATCTATCAGCGTCAGCACTTAGTGTACTCATTAGTCATTAGTCTATAGGCATAACTATAAACAACCCTAAACAAGAGGATGGCGTTCGGTACAGGGTGGACGAAAATAGGGTTAGGGGGCCTTTTTGCATTGATATCATCAGCAACCCATTGTCCCACAGCTGGGCTCGGGTCTCCTCTCCTCTATTCTAAGAGCTGAGATAAATATTAAATAGCCGGAAATGTCACTTTAATTAAAGTTAAAAAACATAATGTTAAAGAAATAGATGGTTGTAGGAAAAAATCTTATATTAATCAGTTTTTAAATTTCTATACGGTATACAATTTTTTAACATGATGATGATGATGATACAATTTTTTAACACTAAATAACTTCATCATCATCATCATATCAGCCCAACGACGTCCACTGCTGAACATAGGCCTCACCTAATTTACGCCACTGCGAAGGGTCCTGTGCCGCCTGCAATCAACGGCCGCCCGCCACCCTGACCAGGTCGTCTAAATAACTTAAGCCGTAAAAATAAATCCTACTAAGATTCGAAAAAGGTTACGATGCGGAAGCAATCCGACGAGTCAGAATCAGGGGGCTGAATTTTTTTTTTTTTATAATATTCTACCACATTCACACAGCGCCATCTAGTCCCAAATTAAGCAATTATACATATTTGCTTGTGTTATGGGTACTAAACAACTGATATACTACTTACATACATTTTTTTTGTAAATACATACATATTATAGATAAATTACACCCAGACACAGAACAAACCTTCATGCTCATCACACAAAGATTTGTCCTGGGTGGGGATCGAACCCACGACCTCCGGCTTAGCAGTCAGGGTCACTATTTTACAACCAAATTTTGTTAAATAACACCTAATATTAAAATATTCTTAAACTGCTTCTCTTAAACCAGCTATACTTAATTTAAACATTATGGCTGGTGTTCGGGGCATCCACCCTATCTGTTTTATTTTGACATCAGTGACATTGACATCTATTGATAACTAAATATTTATATTTATTATAATATTATAAGTATTGTGATACTTGTGTACAATATTACTAAAATCATGTTATGACACTCATCTGCCTTCAAAATTAATAAAACAATATATTTAAACCATAATTACTAGAAATAAAAAATATTAATTGGTTTAAATCTCCACTGTTTTAACAGAGTCATGTTATAACAAGATAAAGAACTGTTCCATTCAGAAACGAAGGAAAAGTACCTAAAATATCGTTTATCCTGTGTTGAATGGATCTGTACTGACAGCTTATCTGAGAACTTTAGAAACCGGCCCTATTGTGACAACTAAATACCAAAATTAACACATACGACGCTAAACACAAAATAAATATGTTTTTAAACTGATTAAAGTGTACGTGAGTTATCATTGTATGTCTGTAACGTTCTTTCTTCTCTTTCGCTGTACAGGACTTGTTTTCTAGGGTTACAAAGCAGCTCTATACTTATTGAGTTACAAAGCAGCTCTATACTTATTGAAAAGTATCAATCATTTTCTATCTATCCTAATATTAAAAAGAGGTAAAGTTTGTGTGAGCTTGTGACCTTGTGAGGTGCTGACGTTATAGGGGGTAATCTCGGGATTTACTTAACCGATTTGAAAAATTCATTTAGTGTTGGATAGCCCATTTATCGAAGAAGGTTAAAGGCTATATAACATCACGCTACTGTTAATAGGAGCTGAGCAGTGACCAAATAAAAAACAACGGGAGCTTAGCCCCGCGCTACTTCTATTGGTTAATAAGTAGTTTATATATATATTTTTAAATTATCTATTACATATATTTATTTGTATAAAATAGTTATATGTAATATTTGTATGAAAAGTACATATATATATATATATATATATATATATACTTAAATAAATATTATAATATGTTTATTTATATTTATTGTATATGTACTTTTGTTAGATGTATTTGATGGATGGATACATTATGGTATAACGTTTCTGTCTTTCTATTTCTTTAGATTTTATTGTTTCCCTTTCACTTTTAGTTGTTGTACACATCTCTTGCTCTCAATTTAATTTCCTCTGTTATTTAGGTTTGCTGAAATAAAATTCAAAATTTTATTTGAGTTAAACTCGCCTTGTAAATTTTTTTTTGTATTCATCATTTCATCATAATCATCATTTCAACCTATTGCAGTCCACTGCTGGACGTAGGCCTCTCCTAACACGCGCCATAGCACTCTGTCCTCCGCCTTCCGCATCCAGTCAGATCCAGCGACCTTTTTTAGGTCGTCGGACCATCTAGCTGGAGGGCGTCCTACTGTACGCTTGTAGAGTCGCGGTCTCCACTCTAGGACGCGCTTACTACTACGCGCTATTTATCTGTGTACAATAAAGTATTAAAAAATTGTTACCTTCTTATCAACATAAAAGGTTAGATTTATTAGTTTTTTTTTTTTTTAAAGACAACGCCCGCACTAGGGAACAAGCCCTGTGTCGCGGGGAGCTTTACAAACATGAAACTAACGGACACAAAGTACACCCAGACTAGAAACAAATATCTATGAATCACACAAATATTTGTCTCGTGTGGGAATCGAACCCACGTCACCCAGCACGGCGATGTAGTGGCGAGGCGACCACCTTAACCACTGCGCCACGGTGACAGTCAAAGTTTCTGTTGACTATAATATTTTCTATTACATTGTGCGTTTAGTGAGTCTAGTTCGTGAAATAATTATACCTAAAGTTTGTACATTCCACAAATAGAACGAAACAAATATGAATTTGTTTCGTCCATAAAAAGTTTTCAATGCCCGTCAAGTGAACGTGAATGCAAAAACCTTATATTAAGGTGTAACAATATTTTGGACTCGACATCAAACGTCCAGTCTCTTTGTATTGTTAAAATCGAATAGCTGTGAGTGACGAGGTGCTATTCAATTCATACTTTTATTCGTCAAATGGGAGCGTAAACTCGTTAAACTCGATACGCCTTTTATGTGGACACGGGAAATACCACGATATTTTTGTCGATACACGTGAATTTTTGTGATTCCACGTTTCAATTTTATGATTGATCATTTCGAGTTTTAAGTTGTTCATTTAAACGTAACTGATACGTTGATGTTCATGTGGTTTAATTTTGTCTTTTGTGTTCGGCAATAAAATATATCGGATTGAATTGTGTTACATATTTTTCTGTTTAAAGCTATTGAAAGCTAGTTCAGAGAATAACGATATAGATGGATAGATTTATGATAAGGTAATGTGGGTTGGTAGATCAGACAAACCCTTAGAATTTCTTCTGGGTTTCTTCACGACGTTTTCGTTCGCCGTTAGCAGATGACTTACTTGACTGTAACATAAATTCCACAAAGTGAAAATCACATTGGTATTGCCGGTCGGAATTTAATTTGGATCGCATGATTTGCATGCCGGTCCCTTATCCATTCTGCTTTCTTTTTTATTCACTGCATAAGAAAAGAAGACTAATTCCGCGACCATTGCACATAAAACATTTTTCATTCAAATAAAAATAAAATATAGACTTGAGCTCTGAATAGGCTCTCTGAAGTGCCAATCATTGAAGCTGCGTTTTGTAGTGTCCATTAAGAGTATAATCCATCTTTTGTTTCCGTGTAGCCAAACAAAAAAACTGCATTGACGATATTGTCTGCTGTAGGAAGCGGCAATATTGGGTCTATTTTTATTTTTTAGACATTTTGTAGACAAAATTATGGTATATCTGTGCTTACTAGCCTTTTGCTGAATAGGTATCTAATATTATAATACATAAGTTTATTATCATAGAACACCCCTTTCGCCCTCTGGTGAAGAAACTCTCTCATAAATAAAATTAGATGTTATGAAGACTAACTTTAATTTAAATGATGAATAAATTTGCATTTATCTAATCAACTCATCCAGCCCACTCAGCTCGTGTTATTGAAATTATCATATCAAAATATTATTATAATCTACATTTTCAACTTTTTCGGTGGATGGTTCCAAAACTTTCATAATAAACCTTGAGAACCTACCTATACTAAATACAATAAAAAATACTTACAACTAGCCGTTCTCTAGAACTCTCATTCACACGACAAGTAAGTTGAATTATACTTTTGTGAGTATTATCTACCTAATTCTTTATTTTTTGTAGCTCAGGTATTATCATTATTAATTTTTTGTTCTTAAAAGGTACTAGTGAACCTACATGATGTACTAAAATAATTTAATTAAACTTCTTTATACGCCGACAATTCACTGAACAATGAGACAAAAGCAATAAAGGTACATAATTACATTATGTACTTAATGTATACATGTATAATAGCTAATTAGCGTTGATTTCTGCGAAAGTAACTCAAGCATGAGACAAGACAATTACCCTATATTTGTACATTGTATTTATTTTTGAAACGCTTCAAAAAAATTATGTTTCTAAACATTACATTAATAATAAACAATTCCACCTCGCTTTATATGGTTTCACACATTTATTTGTCAAAAGAGAATACATTTAACTTATAATGAGAAACAGGCTAATAATAAACAGGGAATAATTGTGTACTTATGAACAACAATTTTAGTTACAAGAATATATATATTATAAATTTACTCAATATTTTTTCTTTAGAATTTGACAGTATTTTGTCGAACCGCCTCCGTGCGGCCACGAAACGATAGATAAGAATGGGATATTAGCTTATAAGAAAATAGAATACATATTTATTTCAAATATTGAGTTGTACATTTATCTAGTACAAATTGTATGGAAGTATATATATTTTTCCGATTCGCGTCTGAAACGTTCCGTGTCTGTAGATATAAATGTGCGTTTTTATATACAGTACAGACATTGAACATGTCAGACAAAATAATATTTTTCTATAGAATACGGCAACCCGTGTCTGTCGCTTTCTATAGAAAAATACTCAATATACACTAATTTATAGGTATGAATACCAAAAATTGCATTAGTTTTTCAAGCAGAAACCAAGCGCTATACTCACGTCTCAAGGTAATTTTATGTAAGTTATGAATCCAAAATAATTATAAATTATACTTCACTAAAATACCTATATCACGTATACTTAGAAACAGATTTCTGGACAAAGATGCTATACATATTTACGTAAAATATAACGTACAAAACCGAGCTTACCACTACAAAAACCCCGTGTACCAAACATCCTTTGCGCATAGTAGCTGCGAGCTTATTGAAGCATGGTCCCTGTAGAATAAATATCGACCAGACAGGACCGGGGCCACTTGCTCACCTTAATTGCAAGGGAGGCGGTCGAGCTTCGAGGTTCTTTACATTTAACTATCTGGACTTGCTAACGATGTGGGGAACTTTATTACGTTTTTTATAAAAAAAATTGCATTGTGTGTGTTTTGTTAGTTCAGTATTGAAGTGAGTGGTTTTTAAATTATTTAACGTATGTTTTATTTTACCTTATAGTGGATTTATAATTAGCATCACACTAAAAGGAATAGCATTTTATCATGATCAATTTCACTTCACAATTTTCAACCTTAATCCTAATAGTAGAAGGTAGAATCTGTTGAATGGACTTATTTTCACTTAGTGCTTTTTTATAATAGGTGTTCGGTATAAGTATACGTAGATAGCTTACAATAATGAATTAGAAATTTTAAACTTACATACATTAAATCTAACAGAATTGATAAAAACTTACGATTAAAATATTTGAATGAATATCTTTTCAGCTGTAGGTACCTATTATAATTTCTTTAGCAAAATAGTCACAAGAATATTGTTGAAACTTCAACAAAAAGATGTTTATACACATAAACGCATGGCACAATTTTGACGGACCACCAGTCATTCATCTGCTCTAAGCACAGAACAGAGATAGATTTGTGCTCTAAGGCTTATTTAAATAATACGCTTAAATTAAAAGCGTCCACATGACCCAATAAGCTTTAGACAGTGACCTAATAAGTCACAACTACTAGACACCTACGCACGTCAGTGCGACCTAGACACGTTTAAAGCCATAATAATAAGAATACTTGCAACACCCTATCTACCACCCCCACTCCCCCGGGGTGAGGAAGGGGGTACGAGCCCGGGGTTTTGCCACCCTACATCGACTTCCATATAATGGGGATATTTCCATGCGGGGAATTTTACCGATAGCATTTATAACGAGAGAACCTTCGTAATACCGGAGGTGCATTAATCTACTGATAAAACTAGTTCGATACGACATTACTGTAAATAAATTTAGGTAGATTCACACATATTATGGAGTACATTGGCATCATAAAATAAAACAAATCCTGTATGAGCCCAAAAACAGCACCTATCTCAGCATAATGCGCTGGGTTTTTAAAAGTCGATATTGTATGAGAATCTTACATGAAAATAAAATAATTTCGAGCATTCAAAGCATTCAAAAATTTTACATTATGTCAGTTGAAAGGCTTCATTCTTTTAAAAATATGTTTATTTCAATGATTCTGTATAAGTGAATATTGTTTTCTTTTCTTTCTTCGAAGTTAGTCAATAGCTTAGCTATATATAACAAAGACAATGAGATAACAAACAGAGGAGGAAAAGATATTGAACTGTTTTGTCTTGGCCTATTTATATAATAGAGTGAGATCCCAGAGCTCCCAGACGTTACTCATGTTCTGAGAAACCAAATGTAGACGAGAAGATATTATTAGTATGTGTACGTATTGTTACGAACTTTACTTATTTTCTGAGTGCTGATTTTTAGATATGTTGTACAGAATAATGTTAATAATCAATAACCAAACTCCCAGACACATCCAAGGGGCATTTTTTTTCAGCCAGACGCGTCTGGCTAGCGTCTAGACGCTTCTAAATTCGAAAAACACTCAATTCCCCTTTCCGGCATAAAATCTTGCAAACGGATGCCTAAATAAAAAAATAATTACCTTACTACCTTAACACTAGTATATTTATATAAACGCATGCTGTGTTCACTTCTAGGAGGTCATACATGAAAATTGTTTGCTTTAGAGTGATGTTATGTATTGTCCTGTGTATGTCCAGATTAGTGCACCATAAAAAAAAAAGTTTGCAAACTAATGATATTTTTAAAGACCTATCTAACGATACCCCACACTATGAGGCACATGACAAGAGAGAGAGCTCAGAAAATAAGTAAAGTTACTAACAATTTTACGTACCTTTAGTACCGAATACCTAAAAATTGGCCGTCGACACAAGTTAGCGAGTTTGTGTACGTTCATAGTACACACCAACACTACCTTCTTGTCTACATTTTATTTCTCTGAACATGAGTAACATCTGGGAGCTCTGGGATCTTGGTCCATAATGATTTATCGATGTCGCTCAGTCTCGTTCGTGTGAAAAGGTTAAAAGTAATAATTGATAATTATATTGTTACGTAATAAAACTGCTTCGATGGCGCAATCTGCTTCTGTAGGGGAGCGAGGGTGCAAGATGACCTGGGTTGGATTCCCGGGTCGTGCAAAAAGTATTCTGTTTTAGTTTCATGAATTTCTCAATATGCATCAGAATTCTCCATGTAGGGACGGATAAAAGAATACATAATATATTATGTATATAAACACCCTGAAATAAGAGGCCGTTCCAAGTTTCATCGTTTTTTGAGAGATTATTGAAGAAGATTGTTGAAAGAAAAGTTAAGGTTTAACTAAAACAAAGCATTACATGGGTTAATTTGGGCTTTTAAAAATAGAGTGTTCAGAGAAAATCTTAAACTTTAATATGAGAAGTCATGTTTTTGCAAAAGTCTTTCGTCAAAAATCTGACTAAAGCGTAATGTTTGTGCATACTTTTTCATAATGAAAACCTTTCCAATTCTATAAAAAAAATACTATCAGTACAAACATATATAAGTATTCAAAAATAGAGTGGACAGACAAAATAAAAAAAAATATTTCAAATTTAGTGGTCATAATATGAATCCAACACGATTTTCACAAAATATACCCTTTGAAATATGTTATATTTTCACCAAAATACAGGTACAAATTAAGAAATTTTAATACCACTTGGAAATTCAGGATATAAATAGTAATTATCTTACAAATTGCACTTCAAATATAAATAAAAAAAATATTTCAAATCGTACAAATCTCAGTTTCTCGAAACGTGAAACTGTATTGTGACAGGAGGTGCCAGTCAGACAGCGCTTAGCGCTTATCGAGGTAGGACGTCTGTCTCGCTGCTCTAACCCCTCCCCCCTACCTTTCCTTCCCCCAGCGTGTATTATGCCTTACAACATGCTTTGATCCGCAAAATTACTAACTATAATTATTTTTTTAGATGCAGATAAATAATATTATTTTTGTGAATCATTTGTATCAGTGAAGTTTTGACATGTATAAGGTATAGTTATGGTACTACTCTGAAACTACCCCTTGGAAGAATAAGATAGAAAGAAGAAAAAGAAAGAAATAGAATTGTAAGTTGGTGACTTCTTGATAAATTCGATATGGCTATTAGGGTGGAGCGACAAATATAATTTTTGAATTTTGATTTTGAATAAATAATTTAGAGAAGAGCACAATAAATAATTTAAAAATAATGAAAACAATTTGGAACCTACCTACTTTTAGATAATTCTTTCTCATCTGTAATAATTTGTCGAAATTTTTCGAAATTTTTTCGAATTTGATATTTATTCTGAGATCCAAGATGGCGGATACTACTTTTAAAAACAGTATGCCATCTAAGCCTACCTCTTGAATCGTTTGGTGAAAACCGCATGCTCCGTTCAGTAATGTTTGCTATGTCGAAAAGACAGACAAACTTAATAATAATAATAATATATACTTAGCGTAGGACTTTGTTTTATAGTAGTAGTGACGTATGACGTATACGTATAAATAATATATTTTTACCCTGATGAATAAACAGTAATTCCTAATAAACCTAATACCTCTATTGGCAGCAGTCATAGAAAGTTGGATTTACGATCACCATTAAATTTATTAGTAAATATGCAACACTCAAAACGTCTTTTTATTGACAGAATCAGAAAAAGAAATCTAAATCTCAAATTTTTTTAATTATTATTTCTTCCGAGCGCCGCACTATGGGACCAAACGGTATTTTTCATCTCAAAAATCGATAACTCTGTTGTTTTTTGATTTTTCTCCTTGAAATTTTTTTCACGTATTAATGGATATCTAGGCAATAAATTAAATTAAACATCATCATTTTAAAAATTATATATTTTTCGTAAAAAAATGACAAAGATAAAGTTATACGAAATTACATACAAAAAAATATACAGTTATAATAAAATAGCAATAAAAGTTACATTTTTGCTTAAAATAAGTTTTAAACTAAATTATTATTATTAAACAAACATGCTAAAAAAATACATGATAAAAAAATTAAAAATAATTGCGCTTATCCTACTCATCACTTTCTATTTCCCACAATTCTTTAGCTTCGTCAAACAATTCTTTGTAAGTATATTAGAAAACTGGATTTATTTAAGCTAGATATGATATGGATCAGATGTTATATACATCTGATCCATATCATATCTAGCTTACAACAAAATATACAGGACGTCTTCGTTTGTTGCTCCTAGCGTGATGTAACCTATATTTCTTGTAATCTTTATTTCGGGCTTCCTTGGGTATCTTCCGATAATTGTCCTACCAGTTATTTGCTTACGTATAATTGCGCGGTTATCAATGTATACTGGCCGAATTTTTCTGCGTTTATAGGGAATCCCGATGACATAGTTTGAAGAATTACATATAATCTCTTGATTAGTTCTTCATCAATTCCGGTTATCCCTCCAGAACATTGGTAATTTTGGAAAAATATCCTTGTCGTATTTCCGTCATTGCTATTACCGGAACCTTGACGTGTTTTATCAATGTGCAATGCAAACCAAGCACTTCTCGGAAACGTTTTTGTACATAATTTTTCTTGTCTTCTTTAAGTTGCTTGTCTGGAGTTGTTGCTGATCACTTCTCAAAACCTAAATTGCAAGAAATATGGAGGATCATCTCCATAAATCTTAACCATGCGTGTAGTGTCGACAATCCGTATTTAAATGCATCTTAATAAATTACCACAACAGATAAATAGAACTTTTGCAGCAATATAGTTTATCATACTTGTGGTTAAGGTGATTACCGCTAATAAACGTGCTAAATTTGTTTAATGTATGGTTCTATCATAGAAATGAAAAAAAAAACAAGATAGACATCGAAATACAATAATTAAATATAATATTTCATAATAAAAATGAAGAACCATAATTTTCGGATATTTTTTTATTTTCCCTGATAGACATATTGCTTCTAAATCACCACTGGCGCAAAAAACGCGCAAGGTTTTTTTTAATCCTCATGTTACTGAATAGGTAAGGTATCTAATAGAGTGATTAACTTGACACCGGCAGCCTTCGGCAACAAGGAAAACTCCAATTGAAATAAACAAAAACAAAATTTTCTTTACTTCACTAAAAAAATTAAAAAAAAATAAAACATTTACTTTTTTTATAAAAATTGGTGGTGGTTGCAAAGTGTACATTATAAGCTATCTAATGATGTATAACACTAACATGCTTCCTTGGAAAACTTCCGAATAAGTTTGTGTTGAACTTCCTTAACGGTAATTTAATTGGCATGAATATATTTATGCCCAATGTTTGAGGTTCATTTTATAAACGTAAAACTAAGTTATTTAATTTTTTTGTTATTAACTCGTAAGTTCCATTCTTTGAGAGTATAAAACTATAAATGGATCTATGGATTTACGACTTTCGTCAAAACCATTTTAGAGATGGAAAATACTGTTTGGTACCATTGTGCGCCGCCTCGGTCAAATATCAGTAGTTTATGTTGCAGTTGGAAAGTAAATAAGTACTACGTATATTTATTATATTAACTTATTTATATACCGCTGTGAGTAGACAGTGCGGTATAAGGCGTTAAGTTCTTCAAACAACGGTGTCAAACATTGAAATTTTTAACACATTTTTGAAAAAAATTATAACATATAACACACAAACTATTGGCTGCCACTGCCACTGATTCGGAACAAACTACCTTCAGGTTTCGAAGTAAGTAGGAATAAGGCTGTACTGCCCCCTTGGGGCAGTGGCTAACGTGGTCGCCTCGCCACTACATCACCGTGCTGGGTGACGTGGGTTCGATTCCCACACAAGACAAATATTTGTCTGATTCATAGATATTTTGTTTCGAGTCTACTGGGTTTGTCTGTCTGATAGATAGAATGGATAGCTTTTAGACCGGATACCAAAACATTGACGCCGGATATATTTGGTGAATATCCGGCAAAACTAAGCCGTTTGGTGAATATCCGCCGAAACTAAGCCGTTTGGCGCATCCACCTGAGCAAGCGAATTTTAGCCTGCCTATTAATAATAAATTATTGTATTATGAGAATTAATGGGAAAATCAGTAATTGCAAAACTGAATTCCTATTCATAGTCATGGTTTCATAAATATTAGGATCACACAACAGATCTCCAGGGAAACATAAAAGTTACAATTTGTAGACTGTCACTGTTTCTACAAAATAACGATTTTCATCAATTGCAGTTTTACGCGATGATAATTGTGCCAGCTGCTTCACGTTAACGTTTCCTTTTTCGGTATAAAAACGTATCCTTTAATCAGTTTTAGGTTATCATCCATCTCTTTGCCAAAGTTCTCTAGAATAGTTGAAATGAAATCTCGATTATTCATCTAGGTTACAAGGTAACACTTATGAAAGTCACAAGAATGTAACAGGTTATCCGAAAATTAGTGTCAGCAAATTTGCCTACGACGAGTTTAATAATTTAAACGTTCAAGCGAAACAAATAAAGAAATATCACTTTCGCATCTATTTTATTAGTTAGGTAAGGTTTATTTCCTCAGAACTTCGATGAAGTAGGCATTGATTGATGCATTTTTAGATCAAATGTAATTTCGTAGTTCTTCCACTACTCGTATCTTTGAAATGAATTACCCATACTTTTAACCCTGATTGATTGAACTCGCTTAGGGTCGAAAATTAAAAAAAAACCGGTACATTTTAAAACACTAAAAATGATAAACTTTCTATAAAAAACTTTCTACCTTTATTCTAGCCAACTAACTACATTTTAAAAATGCTGTGACATCCAAAGATTTGTTTTACTAGGGGTAAGAAAATTATAAAATTTAGTGATTCTTACTTTGAAAATGAAGAATTAACATACTACCTTTCAACCATTATTTATGTCACATAGAAACCTATAAAACTTTATAACTAAACAAATATAGGATAGATAATATACAAATATAGGTACTAAAAATAAAAATATTTACTCAAGAAAAGTATCAAATTCGTTTCTTATTCATTGCCCGTTTGCGATGCGGCCGGCTGGCTGTCAAAATACCTAAACTCGAAGGTCACTTATTTTGGAACGGATTCTTAACTACTTTTCATAAACTAATATCACAGAATAAACCTATCTCTGATATGTGACCTATCGTATTCTAAATTTTTATTAAATTTTAAATTTTATTCGTGTACAACAAAAATATTAAGACAAAACTCGAAAACACTTGGTATGAATTCGAGTGCCGCGCTAGCAGCAAAAGAAGAAAGAAAGAAAAAAAACATTTTATTGGTTTTGATTAGACTTATAACATTTAAAAAAAAAATTGCCGCCACCAATTAATCAAATAACCTAATAATATCAGACTAAAGAAGATAAGAAGAAGAGAAAACAAAAAAGTAGCACCGATTAGCGGCGCAGTGTAATCAATGCAGCGGCGCGGCGCGGGGGTCACTAATACGAGTTTTTAATGTTTTTCATTTTGATAGGATTAAACCCAATTTTCCACCAACTATGCGTCTTTTTAAATAACATCATTAGGTATACTGATTTAGATTTTTATACCCACTGTACTTCTCTTACAAAAAGGAACGAATAAGTGCTGCTGCTATGCCAGGGGTCAAATGGGTACTCAAACTAAGAAAGGGTCAAATTTTTAAGTCCGAAGCCTAATACTTGAAAAATTAAAAAAAAATGTTTATAATTTGTTTTAAATATCGCTAGATGTGATGTATTGATTGATTCGGTACTATTTACCCAGAAAATTTTTACACTATAACATAAGTAGGTACTTAGAAAGTTTTGTAAACAAAATATTTGTACAACTTGGAATCAAATAGGTATATGTAACAACCCCGTGTTTATGACTAGACTAACGAAGCACGATGATAGGAAGAAGTCAAAGAGAAAAAAACATTTTTTTATTTGAATTTCAAAAGGCTTTTAGAAGTAGCAGGTCGTGGTAAGAGCCGCTTTCAATTAGCGCATTCCGTGCACTTTCCGAATAACGTAAAATAAACTACCATT
The DNA here is from genome assembly GCA_905147015.1 of Laspeyria flexula. Lineage (NCBI taxonomy): Eukaryota > Metazoa > Arthropoda > Insecta > Lepidoptera > Erebidae > Laspeyria > Laspeyria flexula. Next base: position 2,948,393 of record LR989949.1, on the reverse strand, counting down.
GGTCGAGTGCAAAGGTCTGCTCCTCGAATACCGTATACTTGCGAATATTGAATTCTGTCAACGAGATACTACACGATGGCAATTGGGTGAGGCCTATGTCCAGCAGTGGAAGTCGTTGGGCTAATATGATGATGATGATGATGATACCGGACCGGACGATAGATATACGATAGACGGATTAAAATTGTGAGGGAATTTATTTCTTGTTTTTATTAGTTCATTTGAGTTTTATTCGTATTCATTTTAACTTTTTCAAAAAATTCAATCGTTTTGTATGAAAAATAAATCATCTAGTGTTTGTATAGAATTTTATTTTATATAAATTTAGGTACAATTCGGATCTAAGCAGCACGCAGCAGTGCTGCGCAGCACCATCGGTCCCCATACATTCTCTACAGGTTTATATAAGAAGTCATTCGGAACTCGGCAGCAACTGCAGCACTGCTGCCGAGTTCCGAATGACTGAATATCGTGCCGCCGCGCCGCAGCAAATCAGTGACTGATATACTACTTAAATACATTTTTTGTAAATACGTACATATTATAGATAAATTACACCCAGACACAGATCAAACCTTTATGCTCATCACACAAAGATTTGTTCTGGGTGGGGATCGAACCCACGACCTCCGGTTTAGCAGTCAGGGTCACTAACCACTAGACCAACAGGTCAGTCAATAATTAATTAATACAGTAAATAATAATTAATTATTGAATACGAATGAACCTAATAAAAAACTAAATAAAAAATATCTAAAAGCCTGTCAAATTCACTATCGACTTCCGCAAGGGACATAATATCCATCGCGGGCATCACTCTACATTACACAACAAAAACTAACTCACTGAGTGTTGACATTGTCAATATTCATTATTTTACATGATATAAAGTAGCACTCAGCCCACGTCAACGCTTTGGCGTGAAACTTGTCGCCAACAAATTAGACCTAAATCAACAAACATTAACAAATATGAACACAACACACACTTAGTAGTTTAGTCTGAAATCCTTATCTTTACATAATTTAGTTGCTTCCCTCTGTAATACGTTTAACTACGTAACGAATATTATAATAATAATACATTTATTTCGGAATTCAATAGATCCAAAAATGCCTTAGACTGCCTTATTATGATGTACGATGCACTTCGACTGTGTTGTGCAATCTTTTACGAAAACGTCGAAAAAGAAAATCTCGAGAAAAAAGAATAGATTGTCTCGAGATATTTTAGATGCGGTTTTTATCTATCTACAGACAGGGTGATTCACGAGGAAGAATTTGTTTTAAAATTGTATTACCTTCATACCACGAGGGCTGTATTATTATAAAGCTAGTATAGGTGTCCGAATGGATAAGTGACCAAGTGCAAATCATGCGATCCGACTGTGTACACTGGTGGTATTGAATTTATATACAGGGTGGATTTTAGTAATGCCACTTGGAAGGAAAGTACTATGAATACTGGAAATAGATCAAAATAATACATTACAATAATACATTTCTCTATTTTTAAAAAGAAACAAAACTATCTACATTGATTTTCGAAAATTCTTACTTGCTGCTTGCTATACCCAGGAATCGAACCAGCTAAAATCCCAAACTATAATGGCGCTGATGGATAGGGTCAATCATAAGTATCGAATCTGTAACAAAACCATAATATCTTAACTTACGTTACTTACGTGGTAATTCTAGTGCCTCACGCAGTTATGTCGCATCTATTTTTATTACAAGCACGTGCATATAATAATATAATAATATTCTACCACATTCACACCATACCATATTGCAATCATCTTACCTATATCATCATCATCATCATAATTTATCAGTCCCAATGACGTTCACTGCTGAACATAGGCATATCTAGATAGTTCTTCGTTATTTTAGTGAATAAATGACGTAAAAAATAAATATTAATTAAGTATTTAGTATTTTTGTAGTTCTTCTCTACATGTCATAGTTTTGATTTGGACGAATAGAATTAGTTAAATCACTCATAGGTACCTACTGTATGTTTATAAATAAGTTCTTCTGTAAGGAATTTGCAAAAGTTCAATCCTTATTTAAATTATAATAAAACATTACCAATAAATTATTTCGATAATGAATTCCTGCGGTCTATAAAATGAAAGGCTGCATCTAGCATCCGATAACCTTTCGCTTGATTTAAATTTACCGATATTACACGGCCAATGCTCCCATGTCGGCATTTTACCCAACAAATTTACGAAGCCGTGAAATGAAACGTGTTACTATGACGTCAGTCAATTTTATATGAATGATTTATCAATTTTCTGAAACACGATTAACGCCTGGTAACAGATTATAGCACCGTTTAATTTTCCAAAATTAAACGGTGCTATATATTTATTCACGGCATCAATTTTAAAATATGCGGTTTTATTTGACGGTCCCTTAATTTTAATAGGTGACAATTATAATAGTCAATTACAAAATGGCTACCTATCCAGACTGGCGATCACGGTTCATTATCTCTATTGCTGCCGTTGACACAGCCGTTGTTTTGTAATGGCTTGACAGTGCATTGTGTTGAGGAACTAGTGGTTGTGACCAGTTTACTGTCAGTGGTAATGATGTCATTATAGTTGTGTCTTACGTAAGGTTTAAGAATTTTCATCGACTGCGATGAAAATTTTTATTAAGGTATGCGGTTAAATATATACATCTTGTTTTTGTCTTTTCGACTGGCCTGTTGGTCTAGTGGTTAGTGACCCTGACTGCTAAGCCGGAGGTCGTGGGTTCGATCCCCACCCAGGACAAATCTTTGTGTGATGAACATAAAGGTTTGTTCTGTGTCTGGGTGTAATCTATCTATAATATGTATGTATTTAGAAAAAAAAAATGTATTTAAGTAGTATATCAGTTGTTTAGTACCCATAACACAAGCAAATATAATTGCTTACTTTGGGACTAGATGGCGCTGTGTGAATGTGGTAGTATATTATTATTATTATTATTGTCTATTTGTCATGGCAATGATGTTTTTTTATTATTATTTTTTTTTAAATTTTTTAGTGGTACGTGAGTTTTTTTTTTAGATTTTACTAGCCTATATTACACGGAAGGATCAAAGAATTATAATGATACCTATATACATCTAAATCGTTTGAGGCGTTTAGAAATAATGGTGAAATTAAGAAACGGACATACGTACATCAATCCTGAAAACATAACTCCTTTTTTTTGGTCAGTCGTGTAACAAATGGATTTATTCGTATTAATAAGTTTGTACATTAAATAGTTTATTACAAAAATATTAAGAAATTCTTTATGGAAACTACTCGAATCTGTTTATAATATTATAAACCCTGTCCCTTAAACTAGGGTAATCTGTATCTATCTTAAGAGTTCATTTCAAAACGTTTAAAAAAAGAATAAACTCAAGATCTTATGTAAATATAACAGGTTGGTTTACAGAAACAGATTTAAATGAAATACAGCCTACCTAAGGCCTACATTGACAAATAAATATTTCTATTTCTGTTTCATTCGTCTATAGATAAAGAAGCAGTACAAGTAGTCACTGCAAATGGCACGCAAAGATGCATATAGAACTCTCATGCAACGTAGTATAAAAGGTTGAACAGATATACACGTACTCAGCAGACAGACAGAAAGAGCGTTGAGTAGCACACAGACGGTGAGGCGCCTTCCCTTTCCCCCCCTTCCTCCCTACTTCAAATCATTGTTATGCGTGAAGCTTCGTCACTATCTGCCATTTTGTTGTTGTAAAATGTTTCAGTATTTTGTACTTTCGCAACTAATACACTTAGTTATCACTAGCTGCAGACCGCAGCTTCATTTGTATGGTGTATAGGTAAATAGCTTATCAATCCAAAGTTTAAAATTTTAAAGTCCTGATAACTTTGAAACGGCTACACAAATTTTGATAAGACATGTCTAAGAATAACCACGATCATGTCGGCTTTCAAACGAAAAAAATGTATCCATATCGGCCCATTCGTTTATGCGCTACGATGCCACAGACAGACATAGACGCATCAAACTTATAACATAATAGGTATAAGGTCTTTTTAACCCATGATGAAAAAAGTGGGGCCTTTTTTCGTCAGGGGTTAAAAAGACCAATCCAGACTAAAATATATCTGTCTGATAAATGTCATTCAGATCTTTTCAGCCGTTCCCACGTACCTACTCGGGAAACATCTATGTCAAAGTTTTCGCATTTTTAATATTAAAAGGATGCAGGGCAATGCTATATTGCAATATTGTATGTCCATTGATGTAGGGAGTCTATGTCATTGTTTACCCGACATGCTTGCTCCAGTCAGCAGCATGATCGGTGCAATTCGATCGAAACGTCGGGCATTAAAGTATGCGTGATGTAGACCCGTTCCTTAATAATTAAATATGAAATAGCTATAGCATAATACTCGAGTGAAATATATTCTATACATACAGGGTGGAATGTTGTAATGCCACCTGGAGGGAAAGTACTCTTAATACCCGAGATAGACAATTTACTCAAAGGAAACATTCCTTTGTTTTTAAAAAGAAACAAAACTGCATTCAAAAATTTTCGGAAATTTCCTTGCCACACCCGGGAATTGAACCAGCTAAAATCCAAAAAAATAACATTCTGTACTTGTATGGCATGTTTGTAATCTTACTAACAACATGGTTAAATAAATAAGAACATAACCATGAAATTATAACTTACGTTATTTACGTGGTAATTCTAGTGCCTCACAAGTAAGTCGCAACTTTTTTTTCATTTGTCCTGCATAACAAACATACGTGTATATCTTCTATTTAGTGAAAAAATTACAGCAAAGATAAAAATTATTAATCATGAATTTAATTAAGTAAAAATTACGGATCATTCAGTAAAAAAGTGCTTTATTTAGTCTCATTGAAATTATAAGTTAAGATTTTATGATTTAAAAAAAATAAAGGAATGTTTCTTGTGAATAGAACGATCTATCTCGAGTATTTAAAGTATTTTCCCTCCAGGTGCCATTACAAAATTCCACCCTGTATATTATTTTTATAAAACAAAGCCTCTTTTCAAACTGAGTTTTTTCTGCCCTCGCTAGTTAGTTATACAGGGTGTATACGACGATACGACATTAAATGACAAGGTAGCCAGTGTTAACCCTTATAAACATATTCTAATATAAATTATTAAAAAAAAAAGAAAAAAAAAAAAAAGAAAAAAAAAAAAAAAAAAGCTACACATTATTTAAAGTCGAAAAATTTAAGAATATAAAACTACACATTATTTTTCTATCATGTCGTTTTCGGCATGACGACGACAACTGTGCGGAACAGAGTAAGAGATAAGATAATATGAAAGAGTCAGAGATATTTAAATGAATTGAATGACGTAATGACAACATACGATCAACGTAAATACCTACAGGTTGTTTAAAACTGTGAACAACTGTGACATAAAGAAAGTACATTTGCGTCTAAACTATTGCAAATTTCTGTTTAATTTTTTTGGTATAGCCTTCTAACATCACATGCTACACGTGGTTTCATTTAATGTCGTATCGTCGTATACACCCTGTATAATCGGCAGCAAAAAAAAAAAAAATTTAATCAGCATATAAAATGCTGAAATACCACAAGGGTCTTACAAACATACAATACAATTTTAGTTACGTAAAAGTAAGTAGGGTACAAGTACACACAGACATTTTTTTTTATTCGGCCTATTGTGTCCCACGGCTGAGTTTGCTCCCCCATAGCTTTCCATTTCTGCCTGTTCATTGCCGTATTTATAAACAGCAAATCCAAATCAATAAAAAAATTAACTTTCTATTCACAGATTTTAACTTATTATTACACATCTTTGTTCTATACTAATATTATAAAGCTGTAGAGTTTGTTTGTTCTCTCGGGTGATCTCAAGAACTACCATTTGGAAAAATATTTTTGTGTTGGATAGTCCATTTATGGAGGTAGGTTATAGGGTATATGATATTATGCTACTGGCAATAGAAGCTGAGAAGTTGCAAAATAAAAACGACGGGACTTCTAGTAATTTATATATGTAATTATTATTCATCATTTCAACCCATAAATGTCCAACTACTGGGCACGGGTCGCCTCCAAAGAATGTGGAGGGCATTGAGCCTACTATACCACGCTGGCCAGACGGGTTGGTATAGGGTTTGTTTCGAATTTTTCTCGCAGTGCAATTGTCTGTTTAATATTACTTGCTCCCTTAGTCGCCTTTTACGACACCCACAGGGTGAAATGGGGTAGTGATATTATTTATTCTTAATTCATCACTACACAGATCGCAAATTATATTGTTGAACCATAAAAAGCCTAATAAATCATCGAGTAAAATAAATTCAGGTCCCATTTTCATTTTTACATTAAAAATATAGACTACACCTTATATACTATGTGTGTATAAGAAATTATATTTGCTCAGTACTCATATCAGATAACTAATCAACCTAATTGTTTGTCAAACATTTAACAAACATAACGATGTGGAGTAAACAGTTTCAAGAAATTAGACAACACATGTTCGCTTTTAATATACTGATGGACAGGCCCGAGCTACGTCGGTAACTTTGGTCCATTGTCGGATTACCTCGTTACGAAGTTTGTCCTTCAAAGAGACGCTGAGCATAGCTCGTTCCATAGCTGAGGGCCTTTAGTTTGTGGGCTAGCCCTACAGTGAGTGTCCACGTCTCGGCACCGTAAGTCTCGACAATGAAATGAAATGGAATCTCGTTTATTCATCTAGCTTACAAGGTAACACTTATGAAAGTCACAAGATGAGAATGTAACAGGTTCTCCGAAAAGTAGTGTCAGCAAATTTGCCTACGAACAGTTCACTGACGGGGCGGAGCTATGAGAAGAACTGGCAAGAAACTCACGCCACTCTTTTTAAAAAAATGGATAGTTACAATCTTTTGTAATTTACAATTGGATAGCGTGTAAAGTGATGCAGCAGTGCACACAGACAGGTAGGACGCATCTGTATGGACGATGGGTTCTATTAACTGGCTTTTGTTATTATCCTCACCGGGTGAGGCGAGCGACGCCACACGCGTCCCTCTTGACACAAGGATATTAGATATCCCGGGGTGTCGGGTGACTGGGGTGTCACGCGCTTGATTCCCACACGAGGTAAATGTTTGTGTGATTCATATATATTTATTTCGAAACTTATTTTTTAGAATAACGTACATCAAAAGGAAAAAACGGAACCCTTATAGGATCATACCGTTGACCGTCTGTCTATCTGTTTGTCCATCAGTCAAGAATATTTTTCTCAAGAACGCGTGGAGGAGAGGTGTCAAGGCAATTAAAGAATATAACGGTATTAAGTGATGACCTATATTGTCAATAATATCGTAATCTATACTACTAAGTATACGAATACTAATATAATGCTTACTAATTAGTAATATATATTAAACATATTATATAAAACTACATATTTATCTTTAAAAAGGCTGAAAAAATATATTCACGTTAGCTACGATTCAGACCAACCGGCTCGCATCGGCCCGCGCCGGGCGGCATTTTACAATGCGTTAAAGAACATTGAAATGTATCAACAGTAATTACAGTTCATATTTGCATGCAACTTACGGTCGGAGCCGGTCGGCCGTCGCGACGCGTCGCGGGATGCCGACGGAGGTAACTATGCGTAAGTTGCATGCAAATATGAACTGTAATTACTGTTGATACATTTCAATGTTCTTTAACGCATTGTAAAATGCCGCCCGGCGCGGGCCGATGCGAGCCGGTTGGTCTGAATCGTAGCTAACACTCACAATTCCGAACGTCTAGTCTTAGATTATGCACCTAGAACTTCTTTGTTTAAAAACAACTGTTACGCTATGTGTATAAAGATATTTAATAAATTACCAGTAGCAATTAAAATACTGCCTTTGACGCAATTCACAAAGAAATATTCAAATCATGGTTATTAGAGAGGATGATTTATTCAGTAAGTGACATTTTAAATGGAAGATTTTTTTTTATTAAGCTGGATTCAAGGTAAGCCAAACATAATACACATTAGCTAAATGTTACTTAAAAGCCATACTATAAAAAGAGGGAAAAAAATTTAGTGCATCGTACGAAATTTCATTGTATTACATAATGAAAGCTGATAAAATTCTCTGCAACTTGGGCTTAACACTTTTTACCCAACTACGGCGAAGCCAAAAGGAAGGGTAATGTTTTTGGCAGTTTATGCATATTTGTATGTATGTATGTTTCTATGTTTCACCGTAGCGCCCAAACTAATGAACCGATATTAATGAATGAGGTGTCAATAGATTTGTAATAATAGCCCGAGTAATATAGGCTATATAATTTTTGTCATAATATTATATGACGGAATTTAAACCTCAGATTCTAACCGCCGTATTTATATTGGCTTAGCCGTAGTTGGGTAAAAAGTGTTAAGGCCAAGTTGCAGAGAATTTTATCAGCTTACATTATGTAATAGAATGAAAATTCGTACGATGCACTGTTTTCGAGGTGTAAGCAGAAAACAAAAAATACCTACCGGTACCTGTGCTAGAGAATTTAACACATTTTTGAAAATCATCCATTTTTTTTCGCTTATAGTTAGGCAACGAATGGAGATCGATAAAAAGTGTTTAAGCCACAGTTGTAGAAAATTTTATCAGTTTTCATTGATTAGTATAATAAAATTTCGTACGACGCACTGATTTCGAGATGTAAGCAAAAAACCAAAAAACGGGACCTTCTTTGTGCTGGACTTTTAGTATGTTTATCTCCTAACTAGTCGTTGTTGTTCAACAATGTTCCTAAGTCAAAGTTTCTGCTTTCGACATTTCCCTCCAAAATCATTCATTTTAAGTAATATTATAAAATTTGATATATCAATAAAACTAAATATTAAATTCCTAAAACAAAATGAACGTCGAATTAATCATTTATTTCGCTATAGCGCGGAGCGGCAACATCGCTCTTGCGTGCCACGTGGTGATTAGAGGTTAAGTTAGGGTGGCGCCCTTGTAGCGTTGCCGCTCGGCTCGTAGGACAATCACCTTGAGCTATTGAATTGTTGTGCACTTTTCATCTACAGGGTAGGGTAGGGATATCGAGTCTTTTGTGATTATTATAGTTTTTTTTTTTAAATTGCAACGTTATACTAAAGCTGAAACACTCCAATAGCCTTTTTATTTGCAGTATCAGAATAAAAAATCTAAATTTAAAAAGAGTTAAACCTCACGATGTAATAAAAAATTTAAGCTTATTGCTGCGCGCCGCCCGGCCGAATATTTCCGAATATCAGTAGTTTAAGTACCTATATAGTATTTATTTTTTGATCGCTGCGAGGGGTTAGGCGGCCATTGATACACTTCAAACAACGGTGTTAAGCTTTCAAAATTTCAATACCTTTTTTGATAAAAAATGGAAAATGATATAAAAACTATTGGAATCGATTCTGTAACTGATTCTGAACAAACCACTTTCCGGTTTCGCATTAAGTAGGAGTAAGGCTGTTTAATTAAGTGGCCTTATCGTATCGTCAAAGAATCATAAGATACTGATATAATGACAAACATTAATAAAACTTTATTACTAGGCATACAGTTTTAAATATATTCTTTGTCTTCCCTTTCGACGTTCCTACTGCCTATTTATTGTTTTGTCACCCTTCTATCACACCAACTCACAAACGTCCCACAGTTGCGCACGGCTCTCTTCCAAACAATTCACATCAATCATTTTAACTGGTAGCCACTTTAATACAATTTTCAACACTTTGCAGTGATATCGAGTCTGCTCTAATTAAGTGGATGTCGATATTCAGAGTGGGCAATCAGTTTTCTGTCTGACATGAGGGTGCTCCATCAAAACAATCCAGCGAAAAATCTCGTTGCGCTCCGCAAACAAATAATATCGACCATTGGAACCCTTTTATCTGAACAAACTTCCCACGGGAAACTTCTCAACAGATAAAACTTGGTTTTCAATATTTGAAGTGCAAAATGCATATTACGCTATGCCTATTAGTTTATTCAAAAACATTCCATTTTATGAACAGAACACAGTTCGTTTATTCAAAAATATAAAATTTTCTGAATGGAAGCCAGTAGTGCATTCAAAAAGATCCAATATTTGAATAGAATAATACAATCTATGGCGTACCTATAGCATGTAGAGGAAATGACCAGCTTTGATTCTGAATGGTATTTCAGTCGATTGGTTGCTCGATTTGGAGATTATAGTCGAGCGTTTGGTCGATGTGAATAGCTTTGTGGGACGCCAGAATGTCTCGTATTCCAACTGTGTCTTATCTTAATATAAAGGGACCGTATTCCCCTATGTTTACAACGAATGTGTAATGTTTGTGATTTTGTTTGATTGGTTCTTTTGAAAGATTGGACTCGATAGTTAGCATTTGGCATTGGCTACATGTTTTTTTTTTAATTAGGAAGTTGAAGTTACACTGAGCAGGGCATATGAAATATGTAGAATTGATGGCCGATAAGGCCAAAAAGTTCTCGAGTGGAGACCACGCACCGCCAAGCGCAGCGTTGTTTGACTAAATCACACTGCAATATTAGAGGAGAAATGCTTAAAAATAAAGAACCATAAGTCAATTGAAATAAGACACAAAATGAACACACACACAGTTATGCCATTTTTCAACTAAGATACCTAGGTATTTCATTTCGCGATAGTGCACAGATACTAGATTCTGATAGTTTTCGGAGCGGAAATAACACCAGTTGAAAATGTCTTTGTATTCTACGTCATATCCGCTACACTGTCAGTTGCCTAACTTCTTTATTTTTCTTCTCCTGTCCGTATTCGTTATTACGAAATGGAATTCTTTTTTTGACGGATAGATAAATAGAATAATAAAATGAAATGTCAATTATAATAAATGGAGCGAGAGCAATGGAGGAATATCGTCCGTAGGTTTCTGTAACGAGCCACGGTGATAAGTAGAAAAACGTTGTCATGACGTCATCATGTTAACAGCTAATGGATAAATACGATCTCAGGGACGTCCACCCGCGTAGCTCAGATGGAACAGCACTGCACACGGAATGGCAGGGTCGCGGGTTCAAGTCCCGTCGTGGGTTTGAGTTTTTCCATTACTTGTTTAGCATTTATATAAAATGTTAAACCAAAGCGATGGAAATTGCTTAATATTTAATGTAAATAAATGATGCGTATAAACGTTAACGTGTCAACGCTCCGAAGATTTTGGATTTTGAAAAATGTGCTTTTATAAGGAGATTAATTTTAAGTTTAATTTATATTGATGTCTGCCCAGAACTTGTAACAACTTGTGTCTTCTTGCATCGTCTTCTCTTCAGTTAAGTACGGAATAAACAAATTAATTATTTTTAGAGGGAACACGGCATACGGATTTTCATACAAAAGTATTCCCCTGTTTTCTGCCTGATTAATGCCTCTAGAGCTTTTTTTTTTAATCAAGGTCAGCTATAGACATGTCCCTGGCATTTTCTTTTTTTACAAAAACGGATAGGTACTGAAAATATGACCCCCAAATATTGCAAAAAGCTAAAATTTTTACTGCCGTAATTAGAGAACCACCAGTTAATTTCGAAGAGCTATTTAGTTGATAAAAAATACTAGGCACCAAGCCATACCCTCTCTGAAAACTTTGATGTAAAAAATTATTGAATCGGCTCAATTTAAGTGGAGGAAAAAGGGGACAAACCACAATCTCGACAATTTTTTTATCTCTATCGACTGGCCTTTTGGCCCAGTGGTTAGTGACTGACTGCTAAACCGGTCGTAGGTTTGATTCCCACCCAGGACAAATCTTTGTGTGATGAGCATGATTATTTGTTCTGTGTCTGGGTGTAATATCTCTATACATTTATCTATAAGTATGTATTTACAAAAAAAAAATGTATTTAAGTAATATATCAGTTGTCCAGTTGTTTAGTATCCATTACACAAGCTTAATTTGTTTAATTTGAGACTAGATGGCGCTGTGTGACTGTATGAAAATTATTATTAAAATATTTTTAGAATAATAAAATCTACATCTAAAATCTTTCAATGACTATACAAAAAAGATGTAGGGTTGACGTTTGGAAGTGGTGAGCAAGGCAATTACGGCTAAGTGGGGTTAGACAAAATACAATCTATTTGATCTATCAATTCTATTCTAACATGTGAAATCAATCTAACTACTACGTGACGTCAGGGATGCGTTCAAATGTATAGAAGCCACATGTAAATATTTCGAATAGTATTAGCGAATTGTTGTCAAGGCGGGGTAGGGCCTTTTAGGGGTCTCGCACATTCTTACGAAATTAGTATCAGTGCTGCCAACTGCAAGGGCTAAATAAAACATTGTTCTTAATTTAATTTTGTTCATTTTCAAACTTCTCCATTTACTTCCGCTTAATTTAATTGCGGCTTTCTCTGGGACTCCCTGAGTGTCATAGCTCGATGTTTCCAGGCCTATTGTTATTAATATTGGGTTACATCATTTGTACTGTCTACGATTTCACAAATGTCAGAGATTCACGAGGGAGTTATTTAATTCTATTTTATATTATTTTCATTACATGAGCCATTTATAATTTTTTCGAGATTAGCTTCTCTAGTTATTGTTACTAGCAGCCGACCTTATTCCACGGCTTAGGCGGTCCAGTCTTGGAGATACCCTTGCGCCATCACACCTTCCGAGTATAGCGGGTTGTGCTAGTGCTGCTGCTGCAGCTGCCGAGTCCCTTAAACGGTGCAAATACAGTAATTTAGCTGATAATTACTTATTTGAGCCGTTGGGGTCGAAACATTAGGCTCATGGGGTCCGAGTGCTCTCCGCGTTTATAATGAACTAGCGACGCGGTTAATCGACACTTCACGTGACTAGAGGGCTGGTTTTTATCTCGCACAGAGAATCAGCATTGCCATTCAGCGTGGCAATGCTGCTAGCCTTCTGGGCACTTTCCCTTGTGACAGTGATGCCGACGAATACTTTGACGCCTAGCCCACCTTACCATTTGTATTATTATTTATTTATAGTATTGTAAATAGAAGTTGTAGATATGTAAGTAAATAGTTAATAATGTTATAAATAAATAAATTAATTACAACTTGAAAATGTCTTGGAGATATTATCTATTTTAGTCCACTATGATTTTTATGGATTGCCACAGCGCAGCGGCGCTGACTTACTGTCTCAAAGCAAAAACTCAAACTTTTGAAAAATAAAATAAATGAGTTTATCTTTTGTTAATTCTGGATTGTACTTAAGTAGAGATAACATGACAAGTTAGCATATGTGCTATACAAAACAATAAACTTGCTTTTCTAAATATAGAATGGAAATTCACGCAGGCATGTCCATTAAGGTCAGGGGTACCCAAACTGTGCCCGGGGGTGCTCTCGTGCGCCGTAGAAAGTAAAGTGAGGCGCTCGAAGCGTCCCTTTTTACCAAACCCTCACTATATGTATATGCGGGTATAAAATTAACAATTAAAATTTCGAGCGTTCGTGTCGCCCGTCGCGTCCCTTACTCGTTGATAAGTACAATTAAATAATTATGTACTTAGCAACGAGTGTATGTACCAAAGCACGATTGAAATTGTTATGCATGATTTAAATTTTGTGTCTATTTATCTAACGTACCTATTTCAAATTACCTACTAAACTCGTTAGTGCGTCGCGAACTGAAAAATATTGGAAATTGGCAATAATTTAATAACACGGTTGGTATAATATGGTCGAACTGAAAAATAAGGTTTTAAAAGGCTCAAATTCCTTAATTTTATAAAATTATAAATTCTCTAGTTTTCTAATATCTTGCAACGTAAAAGGTTATCTTACAAAGTTATAACAAAAGAAAATGGTGAACGACCTTCATAATAACTCTATTGATTGTTTACAACAGATTCAACCTCGTCTCCTCTTTATTGGAATTCGAAACCTATTCTCATTGTAATAAGACAATAAATTGAAGTGCTATTGAAACTATAATTGGAACAAACCGCTTGAAAATACACAATTCCTACCTCGATTAATGCATCACTGAACTTAGCTATCAATAAACTTACTCAAGTACTTTTAAGTTATTGCTACGAACCAATTATGATGGTTTTCAGATGTTATAACAATATAAATCTTCTCTCTCTCTTATTTAAGAGCTTTGTTCTTGTCGGTGAAGCAATCGCCATTCTTCTCTATTTTCTGCTATTTTTAATTGGTCAATAGAAAAATAGAAGGAAGGTGAGGCCGGGGTAGACCTAGGAGAAGTTTTATCCAGCAAGTGAAGGAGAAAGTGGGAGTTGTGTTGTATCAAAAAGTGAAACAAAAAGTATATAAATTAAAAAATTTAAAAGTATAGTTTACAATGTGGGGACAGGCGGTAATAGAGCTTATCTTACTGATACAATGATGTGCGTGTGCAAAAGTATTGATGGATCTTTGGTTGTGTTACTTTTTCTCGTTCAAAGTAATATCTTTTGGACCAGAGACGAACTATGAGTATCGACACCGATTTGTATATAATACAACAGGTAATCGGGGTCGAGATAGCAATAAGAATAGAATAATATCGCAGTCAGAGGTATGAGCCAATTTTCAAAATACAATGAACGTGTTTTTTGAAAAATCAGACAAAACTATTGAAATCGATCAAGCAAATGTCGAGATTACGAGTAGATTCTTATATTACATTCTGGTTTACGATGACCGAAATAAATACGATTTTGTATCACGCAGTAAATAAAGTTTTAAAAAAACACGTGACAATTTTTTTTTTTATTGCCTAAAGTGGCAGACGAGCAGACGGCCCACCTGATGGTAAGTGGTTACCGCCGCTCATGGACGTTGGCAATGCCAGGGGCACAGCCAGGCCGCTGCATCAATTTATTATGATATATATAAATATATTATGATATTAAATACAATAAAACAAAAACTTCAGATCCGTAAAAAAATCATTTCATTTAACAACTTCACTTTTTTGAGTTACACTTTATAGTACTCGTAATAAAAAAATTAACAGGCCTTTTCTGATGTTGGTAATAGCATACAGTGCCTTATATAATTTCGAATCATTTTTTTAATCCACAAAACCAAAACTATCAAACATAACAATCTAATTCTAATAACTCAGGACAATTTTGTCATGTTGTACCCCTTTTGGAAAAAGGGAGTGCATTTCGTAATTACTGCCTTATATTAATAACGATAAGATCGAAATTTCTGTGGTGGATTTTTACAACGTTATACTACTGAGGGATTGAACTCGTAATCAGCTGTTGCATACAATGACTACTATACCGGCGAGGTAGGCAACTTTTAGGTAACAATATGAAAGTTTTAATTGTCCCATTTCGACTTTAACCAAAACGTTGTTATTGTAAAACAATTTAACTACAATTTATGTCAATTTCAGGCGGAAAAAACTACTCTCAAAATTCTATACGTTACATGGTTTTATTTAGCTTGCCTTGGTTTTGTTGTTTTTGAATACCTACATCTGAAATTTGGTATTTATTCACCTTAAGTAGTCCGGTTTCGTTGACCGGACTACTTACTTTTACTTTTTAAATTAGGTAATTTTTAATTTAACCCAAACTCGATAGGGTTGCGTCAATTGAAGACCGAGTTCCCGTAGTCACCTCGCGGTCCAACATCAGATCTACTCCAATTTATTAAAATATTGCAATGCATCCGATTTATATAGGTATACCAAATTTAATCTCAAATTGGACATCACTTAATAGGTTAAATTTATATTGCAAGATTGATGACATACAGCCACCAGGACAGGTGGATTCAAAGAAAAATTAATAAAATGTTATTAATTATAATAAATCAATCAATAAACAATGCAAATTATACATAAGCATAGATTTATTATGTTTTAATAACTTTTTAGGATGGATTATTTACCGAGGTACAAGGTTCGTGCTCTGTGTATCTCAAAAAAGGTGGTTAATTTGGAAAAGTGTACAGCACTAAGTTGTAGACAATTTGATAAGCTTTCGTTACGTAGAAGGATTTTTTCTCCTAGAACGTAACGTTTTTGAGTTATAAGCCAAAAACTCAAAAATGGTACCTTTTTACCCCTCCCCCCACTCCGGCTCACCTCTGAAACGTCAGGACTTTTAATATTCAACCACATTCACACGGTGCCTACATTAGTATGTTCATTTTCTAAGCATCCTTAACAAATTTTCGAAGAAATCGCTTAAGTTCCTTTTTCACGCACTCTATAACCCCTTTGTTGACTGAACTGTAGTTTTGATGTATATCCACGATGGTCGCCGCCGCAAAATGGCGGATATATACATTTTTTCACAACTCTCTCAATATCGGTATCAAATAAAATCGCTTGATGAACAGAATTAAGTACAATGAAAAAAAAATGAAATTCCAATATGGCTTCCAAAAGAATGGTGAATTACATATTTTTTTGAAATATCTAAAATCTCGAAAATAAAATAAGTAAAAACGGATTTTATTTTTATGTCTAATTAGTGCCCTAGATTGACGCGTTAACTGGTACCTAAAAACCTAACGAATTATTTGTTCAAATCATTCACAATATTTTTTTTATATTTTTGATTTTATCAAAATCAATTGCCTATCCTTTTAAGCTCCAGTTATACAGCGATTAGGCAATGAAACAGATTCCAAAGTTTTGTTTAAAATTACATAATTTTAAATACCTACCGCCGTTTTAGCCACTAATATACCTATTATAAAGCAGGAATCATAATATGAAATTTCATCCAATATGAACATACAATGTATGTATACATATATATATACATGCTATGTATGTATGTATATATATATAATAAATATACACAACTAGAGATGTCATAGATATGAAATTTCGGATTTGCGTATGCAAATTAAAAATTGGATAATTTAAAGATATTATACCGGTTTTACAACCGCAATACATACTGTCACTATCCCATTTCAACCTGGGTGTCGTACAAGGCGACTAAGGGAGTAACTTTAAACAGACAAGAGCCCTGCGAGAAAAGGAAAATTCGAAACAAAGCCCTATACTAACCCATCTGGCCAGCGTGGTATGCTTAAGGCTAGCTTAAGGCTAAATTCCCTCCACATTCTTTGGAGGAGACACGTGCCCAGCAGTGGGACGTTTATTGCTTGTAATGACGATACCGGTTTTGGTTACGAATATATTTTCTGAACTCTCCAATAGTTTCAGTTACAGATTTTTAAAAGAGAAGCATAAATTATTTATAGATTATTGATTTTATTTCTTTCTTCTAATTTGGTACTACGATTCGTATTCGATTTTTTGTATCGGATTCGGTTTGTAACATTAAGGGCTCATTACAGACCCAAAATTTCATCCGTAACTTTGTATTTTAATGATAGGTCTATAGTTCTCGTAATCATTCAGGCTTGTGCTTCATCTTTCAGGTACTTATGACATCCGAGAACATCAGCTCTAAGCACTCGCCGAAACACGTAAGATTTTATTTATATAAAGCTTTATACTTTGTTAAGTTGATGTCGTCTGTACCCTTTGTTATATAGGGTTCATTTTCGTTCGACAAGAGTTGTGTTAGAAGTTTTGTGGGTCGTATATTGTACCTAATTTCGAGCGGGTACATGTACATCGTATAACTTTTGCTAATTAATTAGATTACAAGTTATATAAAATGTTTGTAAAAGTATAATATGGATTACATTAATTTGTTTATTGATAATATATTAAGTACCATAAAATGTATTAATTCATTCTAGAAAATCAAGAACTTCATATAAATTTTCTGTTTTTTGAAGTCGGTGAAAAATTAAAGAAATTTTGTGTCACGCTTTTTCCCCGAAAGGGTAGACAGAGGTGCATTGCACCCACATTTCGTCAGCTTTGTTAGATCCCACGTATGGGTCTATTACCGTTAACCGGGAATACAACCAAAACCCGGCCTGATAGTTTCTTAGTATGTACTAATTCTGTGATTGGATTTATTATTTACCTAATATTTCTAAAATATGGAACACAACCGATATCTGTAACTACTATGGCGATTAAAAAGAGCTGCTTGAGTTTCTTGCCAAGTTCTTCTCAGAGCTCTGTTAGTGAACTGGCAGTAGGCAAATTTGCTGACACCTTTTTTTGGGTTTTGTATAACGTTCATAAGTATTATGTATGTGATCAAAATAAAATAAATTTGACTTTGACTCAGATATTCTCAAAAAATTTTAATGGCGGCGCGGGCGTCAGTTTAATTCTGACAATCGTCAAAATAATAATAATAGCATTTTATTTCTCTCTCACACAGGGTCAATTAATACATAAAAACTTATTTGCTAGGTGATACAATCATTGAGTGAGTCTGTTTGAGAGACTGGTATCCGTACTAGGTAAACCTATATGACAGATTACCAGCCTCTCCCCAACTCTAGACAAATTTGGTGTTGTGATAGTAGTATAAGGTGGTTCTGAGAGAATGATAGTAATGATTGATAAATAAATAAATAGATATTATATATATATATATACACTCGTGTGTGTGTGTGTGTGTGTGTGTGTGTGTGTGTGTGTGTGTGTGTGTGTGTGTGTGTGTGTGTGTGTGTGTGTGTGTGTGCAAAATGACCAAAAGCCTTGTAGAACTACAGTCACGTAAGGTGATATGATAGATTAAAGCATTTCCATGTGAAAAAGCTCAATTAACATACTTATAGTAGTCGCTGCCTTGCCTTGAAACGCGAGTGATCGCGTGGGGAAAATTTTGCTGCCCATACATAACATAATTGTTTGTATAAAATAATGGATAAATCAGTTTGCAATGGTTTTTTATTGGATACACTAAATCATAAACAAAGAATTAGAAAAAGTAACATTGTTAAAATTAATACTTAGTTAAAATATTCTTTGGGAAATCTT
This sequence comes from Laspeyria flexula, assembly GCA_905147015.1. NCBI lineage: Eukaryota > Metazoa > Arthropoda > Insecta > Lepidoptera > Erebidae > Laspeyria > Laspeyria flexula. The sequence continues at coordinate 2,929,508 of LR989949.1, read as the reverse complement.
AGGAAAAAAAAAATTACAATCTTTGTCTCAACTTACATTTAATAAGTTTTGTTTCAACTTACATTTAATAAGCAAAACAGAGAAATTTTAGCACATTTAATGCATTGGCTGCATTTAATACAATCTTGGTTTCCAGCGGTCACCCACTAAACTTCTTCAAATTTCAAAAACAAATAGGGGAGGGGAAGAGGGGAAGTACTACCCTTGTCTTTGATAAATGTCCAGTCTTCAAGTAATCACAGATTTGGTGGCACCTACCAGTGGTTTACATGCGAGCGAGAGTTGCTTTATCACATTTAATTTAATTTGTTAACACATTTAATTAAAGATAAATACCTATTATTATTATCAAGTAGAGGTTTTTTCATTTTACGACTGTTATCCTGCCAAAAGGTTGCCGACCGCTGCTTCACACTAAACTCACTTTAAAGACATCGAATGTTACATTTCGACTTTTAAATTTACAAATGGAAGTACATTTTAGAGCCTGTCCGTAACAGGATTTGTTCCGGCATCTGCATTTGCCAACACTTGTGCACTTCTTACCGAGTTGAAAATGAAACGTGTCGAAAATGAGAAAGAAATTCTCATTCGATGTTTATATTTGTGAACTTGTCTTATTATGGATGAGGTGTTACCCACTGTTCCGTCCGGTTGGATCAAAGATTACCCTCTATCTTAAAACTCAAATTAATTCATCATCATATTAGTCATTGGGTTAATATTCTCACCTAATTTCCGCCACAGTGAGTGACTTTGTGTCGCCTATAACCAACACCCACCCGCAACCTTTACCAGGTTGTCAGTGCATTTCGCGAGTGAGCCTTCTACGCTGCTCTATCCAATACGTGGTCACCATCGCACTCACAGTGGAAAAAAGCTATAAAACGCTATGAAACGCCCGATAGAAAAATTTGAATCTTATGCTTATAGATAGAAGCTTCCGCCCGCTGCTTTACCCGCGTGGTATGTATTTTATACCTATAAACCTTCCTCTTGAATCAGTCTATCTATTAAAAAAAACCGCATAAATATCCGTTGCGTAGTTTTAAAGATTTAAGCATACATAGGGATATAGGGACAGAAAAAGCGACTTTGTTTTATACTAAGTAGTGAAGAAGAAAATTGCCAGACAGCCAAATCTTAATCTAAGTTTGCCTTACATGAGTAGTGCGTTATATTAAATTACCTGTTTATAGTTATAATAATAAGAAGTATAGATTTGCAGCTAACAATGTAATTAATTCTAGTAAGTAAGTAAATTTTAATCTACTTCTAATTTAGTTTCATTATTAACGAAATCTAGTCACAATGTAATCAATTTTTGGAAGCCAATTTGATTTCAATCTTCTTCTAATTATTCATAATTGTTGTATCGAAAATAGGCTTCCTTTGAACTTTAAATGGCAATACAATTATAAAGTTTCTTGGAGCTGTATGAAAACCAATTTTCCCCAATTTATTATGCTAAGCTTAAAATAGTAGGAATATGATATTTTCCTGCTAAAATGGATTATATTATTTTAAGTGAAACCTCCTACATTGACCTAATACATTGGTGAACACTGCACTCAATTCCTTGCAGTAGCTTTTGCGTGATGCCCGTACAAACAGACTAGACTAACTGGCTTCTGTGGCTCGGTCGATGCTGTACATTATACAGACATTACAGAGGCCCGTTACAATTTTATTATACTCGTAGTTATATCATGGAGGCCGTACCTCACAACCTTATGTTCAATAGTCGGTAAAATCACTCACCTATAAATATCGGATACATGATCAGTACACAAAAGTTGTAAACTAAAATTATTATTTCACAATTTTGAACTTTACATTATTAATAATAGGGACTCTTAATTTTTCCACCGTTACGGTCGGTATTGTATTTTAACGAACTTACAACTTTTAGAAATAATAATTAGATAGCTCGATTCGACGCTCTATTTTATCAAAATTCGCGTATAGAACAAACTGTTTGTTAAAAGTTCAATATAGCTAGCGATTGGTGTCCTCGATTTATCTTTGAAACAATGCTTGTTATTCGTGATGAACGAACTAATTATTTTAGCTTCCAGTTGGATATTTCAGTTACCTTTGAGGTTTGTCAATGATATTTTGAAGAACAACAAATATCAATCTTGAATAACGCTCCACAAACTGATTGCTGACATAAATTACGAAATGCTGACATAATATTTTGATTTATTAAATACCAGTGACTGGCATCAAAAACAATTATGTAATTTACAAACACACACATACACACACACACACACACACACACACACACACATGCACACACCATTTACACACACATTTTATCATCATCATTTTAAAGAGCTTTACCTATTCTATTTTATTTTAATTATTTGTCTAAAAGTATACTTTGGGCTAGATAGCTCTGTGTAAAAAAAAGGAAAAGCAATATTAGTGAGAAAATTATTAGGTAATCTAACTCTACATCATCGCAGCCCTAAAGGTACTTCGTACTAGTTTTAAATAATTACATTCCGCCAAGTCATTACAAATACCATTCACAAAGTGCAAGGCAAACCACTAACGCATCATAATTACTCTTACATCTATAGAAACCCACATATTCACATTATTGCAAGTACTATTCTCATCTCTTTCTAACATACACTATTTACTGCTGTGAGAAAAGGATGGCTACAGTCAATTCAAAGATGAGTCACGTCCTAGCCTTTGATATTCAGTGAGGAATATTTCCAGAGGTACATTATTAAACAAAGTACAGATTGCGACATCATAGTAGCAGATCTTTTTGCATCAACTTTTATGGAATTATGAAATCTCCAAGGATATTAATTTTGCTGCTCAGATGTCTATATTCTAGTAAGGTTTTAATTTAGTGTCTTGTAAGTAATTTATATTATATATAATAATAAGAGAAGCTGATTGAATGACATATCAACGCACAGCCCTAGGTATAGAAGCTTGATATTTCGTACACAGATTCCTTTTGTAGCATAGGCGCGCGAAAAATCCGTTCTTAGTGAACGGATTTTTGAAAATTCCCACGGGATATTGAAAATACAGGATTTAGTTTATGAATTTTTAGGTGGCTGTAATGGCGTAACTGTTTTTTTTAACAGTTTAATTTTGCGGGTTTAAATTTGAAATGATTGGAGTAAAATGCCTGTGTATACGGACGCACGGACGGATGGACATGACGATACTATAAAGCTGCCGTTTTTTCCATTTTAGCTACAGAACCCTAAAAACCTCTATCAAAGTTTTTTTTAAATATATAATATATCGCTGCACTACATACTCGTAGGTCTACGCCTGTGCGTCTGCACTAAGTAGAACTGACTTCATTTCAATGTACTAATGACATCGCGTTGTGTTGGAGTGAAAATGTTTTAATATTTTTATGTAGCAATACTTGTTTCTATATTTTCCTCTTTATTGAGTAGTCAGTGTGATGGATAGGAAACTGTTGCTTAGTTATAAATCTATACAAATAAATGAAATTGGAGTATCTGTTTGTAATATTAAAATAACCGCTTTCTACTACATGCATATGAATGTATATACGATACATAAAACAAAATATATTTTTTTTTAATTTTTGTCTGTCTGTCTGTTTGTTTCGGCTAATCTCTGGCACGGCTGGACCGATTTCGACGGGACTTTTACTGGCGGATAGCTAATGTCACAAGGAGTAACTTAGGCTACTTTGATGTTGGAAAAAATATTAGGGTTCAGTAAAAAAAAAAGAACTACAGGAATACGGGATTAGTTGTCCACGCGAACAAAGTCGCAGGCATAGCTAGTTGAGAATAAAATATTTTATTTGCCATAGATAGGGTAGAGTATTATATAGATATTTTATAATATATATATAGTATTAATCGGTCATAATACGCACGTCCTCTAAAAAACTGTTGTAACCATAGACCTAGGATCCGCGCGCTACCGGTAACACGGAAAGGGCAGTTTTGAGATAATGAGCATTTAAAGTTTTTTTAGATTTACCAATGTTTAATATTATATAACCTTTTAATTTGGTGCTATATTTAGAAGCCTACGGAGGGCATTGTAAAAAGTAAAATTTTGTTAATATTTATGATGATTTTCGATAAAAAATATAAAAATGAATGTTAAGACACTTTTTTACATCAATATTAACATATTTTGTGAAATAAAACACATATTTCAAACAATTATTATGTCTTACAACGGTTTTTTTCTCTATTAAACAAAATAATTGCCAATGTTTCACAGCTTGTGACAATTTTCTACAGCTTCAATTTACGTTCACTTGTTACAAGCACTAATGAGGTTGAGGATTGAAATAAGTTGATTGCCGTTCGCTAAAAAACTGTCACTTGTGCCATCTAGCGGCACTTTTTAACGATCTAGTTGTGGCGGTTTTTTTTAATTATTTATCAATGAAAACAAGTTGTGCGTAGTATTATCTAAAAAAATAATATTTTTGTGTTATGACAGTTTTTTAAAGGATGTGCGAATTATATTAGTTTAGCGCATGCATATCATGCAGGCCAGCGTGAGTGGATTATGACCAAAACCCTCTCAGCTCTCTAGTTAGAGGAGAGGAGATCCGAGCTCAGCAGTGGGATTTAATGGGTTGCTGATGATGATGCAAGTTTAACAAAATATTTAACACAAGGACTTATTATTATTTTTCAAGAAACTCGATCCTTCACTGAGTAAAACGTGTTTTATAGTAGCCAATAACTAAGCGCAGAGCTAAATCTATACTAATATAATAAAGCTGAAGAGTATTTTTGTTTCGATCCGATTTGAAAAATTCTCTCGACTCGCTAACCCAAACTATCACAACGAACCAAAATACCACCAAAACCCGCCTGTGCACTATTGCTTCCCACAGTAAGGTGGGCCCTGGAACCTGATATCTCGTCACCAGCCCACCCAGTGACAGTCCAAATGTTTCTTAACCAAGACGAGGGTAACGATTATCGTAGTAGTACAACGGACCGAGCCCCTCAAGATTCAGCCCATTCAATCGATAAGTAAACAATCAATATAATCGTTACCCTTCCCACGCACACATCACTGTGCCGCCTGAAAGCCCGGATTACCATGATAAACCAGCTTTGCAAACGTCAGGCTATGACGCGCTAAAGTCGATGTAAAGCTACAAGCTGTGGCGTCCAAGGGTAAGCCTAACCTACTGACTGGGATCCCGCTGCGCATTAATCAGAAATAACATGGAGTTGTATAGAGAGATCGGATTGGAGCAGGATATATAAGATCATCATATAAGCTGTACGATCAGCAGGAACCGATTTTGATGACTCTGGTTTTAAAAATTAGTTTTTTTATTTAAAATCAGAAACCTCGTGGAGTGGAGAAAAGATTATTCATATTGTATAAACAATATGTATGATATTTTTATACAAAAACTCAGTTTTATTCTTAGTGAGGCCTATGTTCAGCAGTGGACGTCATTGGGCTGATATGATGATGGGTTTTGGTGTTCGGTGGAATAATGATATTTGGTATACGGTAACAACCTCACCTGCCTTTCTCCTCCTCCAGCGGTGAATATATGATGTTAAATGAGCATTTGGACAGACGGTGACTTGCCTTACTCTAGATGGGCTCCTTACAGAACCGGCATTGGCTGAAACTCACGGGTCTTAGGGCAACACCATAGTGCGCGGCTAGGGGTGTCGAGCGGTGCGGCGCTGGTTTCGCCATCGCGGGTCTTAGACGGAGACCCAGAGCGGGTTTCCCCTTAATCACGCCATTGATTATTTCTATTTATTATTATATTATTGTTCATTCTCTCTGATTCTCTATAACTTAGACAACGTTTGTAAGTCCATTTTATGTGCATGTTGCACATTCGTGCTTATAACATGACGTAAAACAAAATCAATCGAAGTGATAAAATCATAAAAGGTTGATGGCAATTTTAAAAACTAAACGAGAATTTTTCTCTCTCCGTCAAAACATTCACTCTCGTAAATCGAAAACAAACCAATTACTCGCAAAACTATTAAGCTCTGATTCGTTCAAATATGAAATTGAATTTTATTGCAGTAAGATTAAAAATAAATATCTTTTATCACCGATAACCGTATTACTTTATTTTATTTAAAATGAAAAGCTTCGTACAAATGTGTTGAATTTTATTTCGTTTTTAATAAGCTTTATACTGACGAAAAAATTCCGTCGCTTTGAAAATTTCTGTTATTTAAATATTTTTTTCCTCTGTATATCTACTAAGTATCAGTCGACAGAATATGATCAGATCTGTTGATGGTTTGCATGGATTTGGAGATTAGAGGTCACTGACCCCGCTCCCCCTAGCCAACTTGCACATTGGCTCGTTTAAGGCGACTCCGAGTTTTAAGCAAAAGCTCATCCGAGAGAGTGTTAGGGTGCTTTTGTAAGCGTTGCTTATAGCTAGATGAGTGAAGTTTTGCTTCTTCAGCAACAGTTTTCATGTCCAGATTATGGATCTCAGAGTTACCGATAAACCATGGAGCAGCAGTTATTGTTCGCAAGAAGTTGTTCTCTGAATTCAAAGGATATTTGATTTGCATGCTGTGGACCATAACTGGATACATATTTCAGTATTTATTATAAGGAAAGCGCTTAACACATCGCTTTTGGATATTCAAGATTTATCTTGTCAGCTCAGTTTCAGTGAAACTTCCCGACTTAAATTCTAATTATTACTTGGTCAAACTTATTAACAGAGAGATGAGGGCTACCTGTAAGCCTGCAGCCAGGTTAATGAAAGCTTCGTCTCAAAGAAATCTAATTTCCCGTGCGTGTCATCAACACAACTTGCAGAACATCATTAGAACAGCTAACTAGACCTTTTTAATTACATGTACATAACTTAAAAAGGTTCTTTTGAAATAAAATTATGTAACACTGCCTTCCGTGCGAGGTTCACCTGGGTCACCCTTGAGAATTTATTGGAATATATTATTCTCGTAATGTGTATGTCAAAATTGGGCTTTTCAAAAATTACGTTGAATCTTTGATCCGTTGCCATTTGAAATATGTATAGTAGGTTGTGCAGTCAAATAAGTACTCACTTGTAATGGGTATAACTTTTATTCTCTATAATACACTACATATGAAATAAAAATACACTTTTCTTATAGTGAATTTTAGACACTCATGTGACACAAGGGTGAGATGTAAAGTGTCATATCACACAAAGAGTAATAAGTCAAAAAATGTCCCTTGGCAATTTATTTTAAAACTGACTGTGACCATGGGGTGCCGCCTCACCCCTAACACCACCGTGCCACGTGACGTGAGTTCGATTCCAACACGAGACAATTAATTGTGTGATTCATGGATATATTTCGAGTATGCGTATAAAAATAATTAAAACAATATAGGTATCTAGCCATAATAATCAAATTAAATAATACAAAAACATATGTACCTACCAAGAATTTTAATAGAAACTCGTGCCATGTTAAGATTTTATTTTATTTTGTTTAAATTGACTAGATATTTTGTATAACTGATTACTATTACATTGAAAAAGTTTGTAAGACAACTAAAAGTACACAGTGTATTACCATTAAAACCATCCGAACATCCAACCATCCATATTAAACTGCCGCATATAATACGTATCAATTTTAATAACTTTCCAGTACGTTGGTTCGTATTGATCTGGCTTTGGATTGGCTGCACCTTCATACATGTATAAAGTTTCAGTTTACTCCGGGATGGGTTCACAAACTTGTTTCGTACGTAATCTCGTTTTATTTTATCTACATTTAGAGAGAGATGTTTGCTAAGTAATCATCATAACAATCCATAAATCAATGTCCCACTGCTGGGCACAGGTCTCCTCCAAATATTTAGGAGGGAATTTAGCCTACTACGAGTATACCACGCTAGCCAGACGGGTTGGTATAGGGTTTTGTTACGAATTTTCCTTTTCTCACAGTGCTCTTCTTTGTTTGTGTTTACTGCCTTAGTCGCGTTTTACGACACCCACGGGTTGAAATGGTGTAGTGACAATATGTATTCTTATCCGTTACTATACGGACTCTAATCGAAAATCATTGTACTCAGTGAGTAATTTGCGGGTGTATTTAATTGTAGATTTAATGTTCAATTTTAATTAGATAAATATTTATTTTTCAAATAAACCTTAAGTTTCGATATTCATCAAAACAAATCAAACCAAATTTGATGCGCACCATCTCATCAAACTCTGACTATTGTAGCCAGGGTTTTAAACCGAACGAGTTTGCTTAACTCCAATATTCTGCTTTTAAACATGCCAGTATTCATTGGTGTGCATTAAAATACAGTCCAAGTTTATATTCCATTACCGTTACCGCCGTTACTCAAAATAGAAGTATGACGGCAAATCCAATTCCACAAGTTACCAAGTCAGTTAGCAGCATAGATTTGCAACCAAAATAACTACAGCACTACCAGAGCGCTTGTAAGACGAGAATAAGCTTCGTGTTCTCTAATTGACATATTCTACAGAACTAATTTAAATCAGTCTATGTCTGCCCTTGCCACAGAACAGTGAATGTAGTACCTATCTCTGTTCTGTGGCCGTTGCCGAATATATCCAATTAAACATTATTTTTGGATTCTCTAATAGTAAGCTTGTTTATTCCTATTAGTTATTTATGTGAGTCGCTTGTAGCATTGTGGTACTAAAATGTTTGTTACGAGTATCCAGGTCATCATCATCACATCAGCCCAACGACGTCAGTTACTGGACATATGCCTCATCTAATATCAGTCAGTGATCGATTTTTTTGTCATATACAACCAACCGCCACTCGCAACCTTGACCAGTTAGTCGGTCCATCTGGCCGTCCTACGCTGAAAATGTTTATTTTAACCCGAATATAAGCGGCTATCTACAGGTTACAAGATTAATCCATTTAACTTGTAGAAGTGTGGTCACCTCGCTCTTAGTATTTCTTCGCAGGAAGTTGATTACTAATAACGACAAAACCCAACATTTTTTTTTACTTTTTTGTGAAGTAATCGTTAGTAAAATTTTTTACTAAAGGTTAAGCTTTACTTTTCATCAAAATAACTAGCGACTTTTCCTTTTGAGAAGCGTTTCAATTGAGGGACCATCTTTAACTGATTGTAACTTTTGAATGGCTACTTTTAGAAACACGACATTGAATTTACAATTATTCTAGAACTTTTACTAACGCTAGACAATTATTAGTTCAATTGAGGGACCACCTTCTGCATGCTATTTCTTTTTACTGAGTGAACAAGAAGAGTTAATATTTTGTAAATTAGTTCAACAAATTTTTTACTAACAGTCTTCATTTACAGCAGCTTTAAATTTTATCTAGATTCTGAGATGTGGATGTCTGCCATGCACGACTGAGGGACCACCTTTAACTGACTGTAACTTTTGAGTGCCAGCTTTTACAAATTTTTGGCTGAATTTACAATTGTTTGAGAACTTTTACTAAAGGTTGATGCATTTAAAAGTTCAAAAATAGGTATGGTCCCTCAATGGGAACGCACATTAAAAAATGAGCTCAATTGGCAATCTGGAAGCTGAGATACCAAAAATTAAAAATATTCCATTTTTTATCGATTGCATAGACAACATAATTACCGATTATCAAATTAAGCTAAATTCAATAAAAAACCGGCCAAGAGCGTGTCGGGCCACGCTCAGTGTAGGGTTCCGTAGTTTCCCGTCCGTTAGACGTGCCAGAAGTTTTCGATGGTAATTTTGAATTGCGAGAACCTATTTTAATAATTATTTTTTTGTTTGAAAAAAGATACGTTCAGGATAATAAAATATTATGTAAACGAAGTTAAAAAAAAAATACGGGCAAATGAAACTTGACCTCTGGATTGTATAGGCGCTCATACGATTCAGGGACCAAATTATATTGGTTAACTGCAGTTTCCATCTGTTGTTTCCATCCAAGTTCAAAATAATTTTCCTAGAAAGTCCTTATAAAGTTCTACTTTTCAGATTTTTTTCGTATTTTCTAAACTTATGGTTCAAAAGTTAGAGGGGGGGGGACGCTTTGTTTTTTACTTTTGGAGCGATTATTTCCGAAATTATTGACATTATCAAAAAATGATTTTAGTAAACCCCTATTCATTTTTAAATACCTTTCCAACAATATATCACACATTAGGGTTAAAATTAAAAAAAAAAACACTTCCCACTTTACATATAGGGGGGCTACCCTAATAAAACATTTTTTTCCAATTTTTATTTTAGCACTTTGTCGGCGTGATTGATACACATATTGGTCCCAAATTTCAGCTTTCTAGTGCTAACGGTCACAGAGATTAAGCGAGGACGGACAGACGGACAGACAGACAGACAGACAGACAGACATGGCGAAACTATAAGGGTTCCTAGTTGACTACGGAACCCTAAAAATTATCTTTTCTGTATTTTTAACCTGTGGTAACAAATGTCAGCGTACCTACAATGAAAAACGTCAAAAAAAATTGAGGTAACATTTTATTCACAGTAGGTTGGTCCTTATAAAATGCAGTAACAAGTAGTGTCAGACAGTGTCCGGAGCAAATACTAAGGCTACATATCTACATAGACACCTACATAATACAAATAGGGTTGTAGGTGTTGTTTTTAGTACTTAACCTCACTTTCACAAAATCTCATTTATCTTTTTTCTCAGATTGACAAAGAGTCCAAAATTTTCAAAAAGCGTTTTGTAATATGCTAACTATTATTTCACATAATTTTCATCCTTTTACACTTTGGGACCAAACATGTATGGTAAGGTATCAGTCTCCTTTATATTAATCAAATCTATCGAGTTTGGTATAAAAATAAAGGGAATGAAATGGAGATTACAAATATATACTTACGTATTATTATGTTATATATTTAAATTTAATCAGGAATAATAATTACAACCATTTTTAGGTCTCTTTAGTGCGTTGCTTATCTGTTGATTTTTTGCAGTCGAGTTATTATATTTTTTTAATTATTTACTTGTTTTCAAAACTTATTAATAAAAAAAGATGGCCCTCCAAATATTGCTAAAATTGCCGATTTTTTTCTGTCGTAATTAGAGGACTACCAGAGGGATTCTATTGGTTATTTACATAAAAAAAATAGGAATAGGAACCTACTGAACCTAGCCATACTCTTTCTGAAATCTGCGGGGCTTGGGTCTCCTCTCCTCTAACTGGAGAGCTGAGCCAAAGCACCATAATGTACTACATTTTCAACGTATTGAAAAGAGCTATACTTATAATAATATTTCACTCAGCGCTATTGGAGGTGGACGAGGAAGTTCTACCAAAACGTCCGTTGTCAGCGATATAGTGAAATAGGTAGAACTATGACTCATATAATAGGGGATCCGGTAAACGTCCTGCCAACAACTAGTATCAGGTACTAAACCAATCTTTTATAACCAACCAAACAAACTCATTCAATCGATTCGCCAGTTTTTCAATTTAGCTTTTTCGAACAAAATGACAGGGGATTTTTTGAGATATACCGTATTTAGTAGACTGAAATAATCTTTTTTGAATATAGATATATACAAATTCGGATGTAAGATTTTCAAAAGAACGTTTGTGCTTGATCGGATTAGACGTTACCATGGCAACAATACAAAGCATATCAAAAGGAAAGGAAGTTTAACATGAATTCTTAACTCACATAATCCTCCTTAAAGAGGTTCTATTTCCACCGCAGAAATTTTCTTTGAAAAATACAAGCCTATAAACCTCCTAACGTACGTACTTACGTGTCACAAACATATATTACGTAAGTAGTTGTTTACATAATAAATTACATATTTATTTGCTAACTACAGTATCATGATAGACATTGAATAACATTTTCATATAATTTTAAACCTCTGCAGTTCTTCATATAAACACATCAAAATAAAATATATTCCGTTCAACCGAATAAGGTAGGGCATAGCATGTGACCCCCGCTCAAACTGGGCCACGCGTCGGGAGAAGAACCTCCACCCGACACGAGACCGCAGCCTAACATTGTTGTGTCCCTGTCAGGGAATAATGATATTAGTTATTTTGGGGAGTTTAACTATTTTAACTCGAGCATAACCAACGATGTGCATGATATGTTTTACTTACAATACAAAACCGATCAAGAGCAATTTGGACTCGCGCACCGAGGGTTTCGTACGATTATACAATTTTTTTTATGTGATTTAAATGTAAGATATATTTGTATTAGTAGGGAACTAGACAGCTGTAAGAATAAATTTTCACGTAAAGGTAGGTAGGTGCACCATCCATATGTAACGTCAGTTCAGAATAAACTCTCACTTTTACTAAATGTTTTTAGGCTTATCATCTTCCCCCTTTCCAATATAGAAGTGACTAGAAGTCGCGCGGGGATATCCGAAAACCGTACTCGTGTAGTTATATCACTGAATATTTATACTAATATTGTAAATTTTGTACGTTTTATTTTTTAGTGTTGGATATCCCATTTATCGGGGAAGCTTATAGGCTATATTGCAACACGCTACAACTAATAGGAACTGAGCAGTGGCCAAATAAAGAACGACGGGAGAGAAACCCCACGTTTAATATTTCGGGAGGGGTTCGAACTTGATTTGAATATTTGATTTTGATATCATTATCAAAAGCTTTAAAGTTTAATTATGGTCGCCCTCTTTTCAAACATTTGACTGGGGAAACAAAATTGAATAATGAAAATATCGAGATTTATAGTCTCATAAAATTCTCCATAATAATATATTACATCATCCAACTATTATTTCTTTTTTTATTATTAGGGTTCCGTAGTCAACTAGGAACCCTTATAGTTTCGCCATGTCTGTCTGTCTGTCTGTCTGTCTGTCTGTCTGTCTGTCCGTCTGTCCGTCCTCGCTTAATCTCTGTGACCGTTAGCACTAGAAAGCTGAAATTTGGGACCAATATGTGTATCAATCACGCCGACAAAGTGCTAAAATAAAAATTGGAAAAAAATGTTTTATTAGGGTAGCCCCCCTATATGTAAAGTGGGAAGTGTTTTTTTTTAAATTTTAACCCTAATGTGTGATATATTGTTGGAAAGGTATTTAAAAATGAATAGGGGTTTACTAAAATCATTTTTTGATAATGTCAATAATTTCGGAAATAATCGCTCCAAAAGTAAAAAACAAAGCGTCCCCCCCCCCCTCTAACTTTTGAACCATAAGTTTAGAAAATACGAAAAAAATCTGAAAAGTAGAACTTTATAAGGACTTTCTAGGAAAATTATTTTGAACTTGGATGGAAACAACAGATGGAAACTGCAGTTAACCAATATAATTTGGTCCCTGAATCGTATGAGCGCCTATACAATCCAGAGGTCAAGTTTCATTTGCCCGTATTTTTTTTTTAACTTCGTTTACATAATATTTTTGTGACGGACGGGAAACTACGGAACCCTACACTGAGCGTGGCCCGACACGCTCTTGGCCGGTTTTTTATGTCGATAAAAAAATGTATAATAGGTCGTATTTCGAAGAACTTTTCATTGCACCGCTCGTCATCGGCAGAGAGTTAATTCCCACAAATTGGAACCTAAATGGTCTCGCTTCACACGGTTTCAGAAGTCCATATTTCCAAGCAAGAATTATCAGGTTGTGAAATGAACTTACTGACGAGGTTTACCAAGGGACTACAGTATGGGGTTCTTCAAAAAATACTGAATAGGTTTCATTAGGGTCGGCAACGCACTCGTGATGTCCTGGTGTTACGGGCGTCTATCTATGGAAATGCTTAACATGAGATGGATCATACGTATGTTTGCCACCGTCGTGGTATAAAAAATAGCCTATAACCTTTTCCAGATCTTAGACTATCTCTAAATCAAATCTCATTATAATTTGTTTAGTAGTATCAGCCATGAAATCGTTCGGAAAAAAAACTCACTATCACACGATGATATTAGTTAGTATAAAGATATCTTTTGAAGTCAGTTCCGTTTACAATAAAACAACAAAATAACCTTCACATAGGAATGATTTGAGCCAACAAATAGACCATTTGTTTAGTCTATTATTATAGAATGTCGATAGATATGAGAGTTCGACGCACGCGATATGAACATAATATATATTTAAATAATATATGAGTAGAATGTATTTACGCGACTGCATATCAGGGTGGTGTTCAGTCAATTTAGTAGTGAGTAAGCTATTTCACACATCGATGAATTTGAGTTAATGGGAATTTAATAACAAATTTCGTATATGTCCTACCTATAGGTACGGTAATGTGGTTTATATATATCTACCTCTATACTAATACTATAAAGCTGAAGATTATTTGGTTGAATAGCCCATTATTATAATGAATAAGGCTATTTAATATAACATTTCACTACGGCCGATGCTGAGCAGTGGCCAAACAAAAAACGACAGGTCCGCAGCCCGCAACAGGTAGTTATTATGATAAAGTAATAACTAAATTAATATAAAAACGTAAGATCTACTTAGCATAGACAATTTACGCTTTTTAAAAGCAAAAATTTGACTGGCCTGTTGGTCTAGTGGTTACTAACCCTGACTGCTAAACCGGAGGTCGTGGGTTCGATCTCCACCCAGGACAAATCTTTGTGTGATCAGCATGAAGGTTTGTACTGTGTCTGGGTGTAATCTATCTATAATATTTATATATTATATTTCCAAAAAAAATTTAAGTAGTATATCAGTTGTTTAGTACCCATAACACCAGCAAATATAATTGCTTAATTTGGAACTAGATGGTGCTGTGTGAATGTGCTAGAATATAATTATTATTATAAATGCAGCGACAGAATCTCTACACTGCGCGATTTTAATACTGTGATCGAATTCAGAGAGTCGCTTAAACGCAATACAGTTGCAAATCATTAATGGTAGGTACAAAGTGACTTATATTAAAGTCTGACACAGCTTTCTGTGCAGTAATGACGTCATAGGAGGGCAACACTGTCATTCAAATGCTGTCAAATTCATCATCATTATTTCAACCTATTACTCTACTCCTACTATACCACTCTGGCCAGACGGGTTGGTATAGGGTCGTTTCGAATTTTCGTTTTCTCGCAGTGCTCTTGTCTTGTCTGCATAAGTTCCTTGGTCACCTTTTGCGACACCCACGGGTTGAGATGGGTGTGACATTATGTATTCTTAATCCGGCACTACACGGAGCGATGGTGAACGATGGTGGCTAAATGGATAAGGGACCGGATAGCAAATCACGCGGTCCGCGTTCGATCCCGACCGGCAGTACCAATATGGATTCCACTTTGCGGAATTTATATTCAATTCAATTCAATTCGTTTATTAAAATGTCAACATGGACCAATTACACACACAATAATTATATGTACTAGTTAAGTGACTTACCATCTGCTAACGGTGAAGGAAACCCACATACACTAGAAGAAATTCTATGAGTATGTCTGATCCACCAACCCGCACTAGGCCAGCGTGTGTGGATTATGGCCTAAACCCTCTCAGCTCTCTAGTTAGAGGAGAAGGAGACCCGAGCCCAGCAGTGGGACTTAATGGGTTGCTGAAGACTACACGGAGTACAAGAGTGCCTTTAAAATATGACATTTTAATTGGGACAACATTTAATTCTACTCTGTTTCATTGAACATTTATTCGTGTCAGACTATACCAATAGAATATCGAAATTGACATTTATCGCAGCTGACCGTACGTGTACTGATTGTCAATAACTTGCCTCCACCTTATTGGATTCCAAACCTATGGCCTCGATTCTATCAAAGCGGAGGTGGAAGATGTATTTCAATAATACAATTAATATACGCTTTGAGCGACGTATATTGTACATGTTGACTCTGCCTCGATAGTGCAGCGGTAAGTATATACGACTGCTCCTAGTCCTGGATTCGATTCCCGGGTTGGGGAAAATTATATACATACAGTGTATGTACAATAAATGTAGTTTTTATATACCTAGTAGCTGTTGAAATATCTCAATCTCAGTGAATTACTGTTGAAACATCTCATCAAATTTTTGAAAATTATAGCGCAATTGAAAATTGAAATTAAAATTACAATTGAAAATTAAAGTTATGATCATTTGACAGCGATTGCTAAATCGACTTAGTTGAATTTTGAGATTCCGTAGGCCCTTGTAGACTGCCAATTTCAAATAGACATTGTAAAATCCAAAAATTTTGAAATTTGAAACTTAACAAACTGGTACAAAGTTACAATTTCATTAACATCTCGGTGCCGAGTAACGTACGTGATTACCACGCGAGATAAATATGTGAGTGATTTTAAGATATCGTTTCGAAACTGGGTGTATTTGTGACCTGTATTTCTTTTTATTGAGGGCGTTTTTTTTAAGAAAAGATTTATTTATTTATTTTTTTACAACGGTTTACACCAATTACAGTAAATAATTCAATTGTTTTAATTTAAATTAAAAAAAATAAAGTTTTACATAAAAACAATAAAAATAAACAATACCCGTCCTGACAGTCGGGTAAAAAGAAACATAAAAAAGCATAAATTAATTCATACATCTAAACACACTTATACATTTCTCTCACAGTACCCCAAGCATTCTGATAATATCACCTTCCATCCATCCGCAAACACATCACATTCAGGTCTTTGGTCCAGAAGAGTGTTCAGAGCAGCTAGTGTTCGCGGAATAGGGGAATTAACTCGAGCAACTGTCCTACAGGTAGGAACAACAAACAATCTATGGTGCCTACCTCGGCATTTTTAAGTTTAAATTAAAAAGTACCCTCAAAGTAACTACCACGTGATCAACAGTCGCACCCTATAGTTAACATCTAAACAAAGAAGCCTTAAAAATATAACAACTCAATTGCCCCACTGACGCTCTTTTGTTACACCATCAAAATATTCGATGGCTATCGATTTTTGTCAGTACAGAAAATAATGTAACTTATTGTCTGTGTAACAAGGTGTATTATTCTGGCAGTTTTCATTACTTCCCTCTGACATACTACTGATGAAGAACAGTTCAACTGCATGTCAAAGTTTAGAGAAAAATGTGTCTAAAATCATCAGTCGTAGATACCATTTTTGCAAGACTTGTGCAATACAATTATGTCGTTCTTGTATAGGACGGTGGTATATGGCCTAGGGGTGAAGGAACTGTGGGAATACTTACAGTTTGGATATCGTAGCTTAGCGGTAAGGTGCTCGCTTCACTACGAGTAACACCGCGGTGTTGCGTGACATGGGTTTGATTCCCAGATGAGATATTTGTTTAGAGTGTGGGTGTACTATTTCCGTTAATAATTGTGTTTGTATGAAAGAAAAGTGCCCCATCGACACCGGTTTTTTGTTGCAAATAAAAAAAATATTCTTCCGTATAGTTTTTTAGTGTCCGTAGCCACAATGGCTAATACGAAACATTTATTTCGTCATGTTCATCCATCCGTCTGCCCGTAAGTCACAGGCAAATGCCTGTATACTAAAAGACTACTCGATGTATATTAATGAAAGTTAAAGAATAGGTGTCTTGGGTATACTTAGTTTGGCAGTTTAATTAAAAAAAAAATGAATATAATATATTTAAGGATAGCACTCCGTACATGTAACAGAAGCTGATTTTTTTTCGATTTTAGATTTTATAAAATTACTTTAAGATTTCTGATTTTTTTTTTTATTATATGAATATTTTCGGAAATAACGCTCCGAAAGTAGCATAAATTGTGTCTCCCACCTCTATTTTCTAAACCGTAAAACCTAAAAATCTGAAAAAATCACAAAGATAACGGATAACAAATACTTTCAACCAAAATAGCCTATATTTTTCATTTAAAACAATAAGTGAAATTTTTTTCTAAGTGAAACATTTAATTATTTATTATCTTTATTACCATTAAAGCAAGATTTAAACTTCATTAAGGACCCATATGCACATTGAACCTTTTACCACGTTAAAACCTAACTTTATGCAGTTAAAGTTTACTTTTCCAATAGTCCAAACGAATATGCCTAGGAGTACGCCCTCGTAGATCTCGTAGCAAACGTAGCATAGTCGTAACCTCGTAGCACGATCGTTACCGCTACGAAAAGTGCATTACGCAACTATTTGAAGGCTTCGTTTTTTAGCCGACTTGTTAAATTTGACTGTCACCGTGGCGCAGTGGTTAAGGTGGTCGCCTCCCCACTACATCGCCGTGCTGGGTGACGTGGGTTCGATTCCCACACGAGACAAATATTTGTGTGATTCATAGATATTTGTTTCTAGTCTGGGTGTACTTTGTGTCCGTTAGTTTCATGTTTGTAAAGCTCCCCGCGACACAGGGCTTGTTCACTAGTGCGGGCGTTGTCTTTAAAAAAAAAAAAAAAACAAAAAAAAACAAATAAATACAGCGTATGTGTTTATTACATACATAGGTTCTGTATCACTACTGGGCGATATGTGTCATATAAATTATCTGTGTGAAGTGGCAAAAAATCTGATTTACAAGATCAGATTTTTATCGAATTCGGCAATTCAAAATTCGGCACACACAGATTATAGTCTGAAGTACATGCATAATCTACTTTGTTTCGGCGAAGAGCGGCATTGATGCGCAGGAATTTTTCAACGCATTTTAATTTCGGTATTCTCATTTCTTTTTTCTCATATAATATATATACTATTTTGTTATTTTTTGTTGATATATATCAGTAACAGTTGGTTAAATCAATTAATCAATTATTATTATTATAGGATTCTCTAAATAACTACATATCTGTTGATTAAAATCATCTAAGTTTCATGACAACCTAATGGGCATGACCCTCATCAGTTAAACTAAAGGCAACCGATAGCCCTTTACAACTGTCAAACCCTAATTGTATCAGTTGTTTTAAAATTAATATTAATAACTTCATAACTACAAGATACGCGTGCGTAGCAATTTGAACCTTGTGACTTTGTGATAAAGTTTAGTATTGCGTATTATAGTGTTTTGGGGTATATCTTCATAGTGATACAAACTTATTCGGAAGTTTCAAATGAGAATAATTAATACGTTAATGAAATTGGTCTCCGCTGTCCATTTCGGTATAAAATTTTCAATATAACTGTCTTGGTGTGAAGCGAGAGTTTAACGACTACTGCAGGAGGCAAATAAATATTATGATTTTCTATTCTGGGTTCGATTCTTGGGAAGTGCAAAAGCGATATTAAGTTTTTGTGACATGAAATTCTTAGTAAATCATTTATTTTTTCATTTATTTAATGCACAAAACAATTTACAACCTTAAAAATAAGAAAGTATAGTTTATAAATGTTCCGATTCTAGATTGTAACTCAAATACATGCGCATACATTAAAACAAGTAAATATAATTAAAAAAAATTAATAACCCGACTGCAAAATATCAACAGAGAGCAACGCACTAAAAAGACCGTAAAATTATTGTAATATTATTATACCTGATTAAATTTAAATACATAACATATGTATATATTTGTAATCTCCATTTGATTCCCTTTATTTTGATACTCTATACTTGATCTGGTACTCGGTTTGGTTAAAAAAAATAATAGAACTACTTAAAATTTGGAACCATTCAATTATGTATAATCTCTTTTTGAATATATGTAATCTCCTTTTGATTCTCTTTATTTTGATACCCAACTCGATAGTTTTGGTTAAAAAAAAATTGAACTTCTTACAATTTGGCATCAAAAGCCCGCTGTTTAAGTATTTTTATACTTAAAACCTATCAAAGGACACTTGGGTTTTCTAGACGAATCTAACGATACCCTAATTGTCAAAATCCATCCAGCCGTTTGGAAGATTCGTGGGAATAAAGAAATTTACAAACATACAAGATACGCGCGAAAAACAATACCCGTCCTGATAGTCGGGTAACAAGTTATAGTTTTACAATTCGAACATCAAAATTTGAGAACTAGCATTTATACAATCTAACAATTTTGTTAGGTATATGTTGAAAAGGAGCAATTTAAGAATAATATAAATATAAATCAGTTTCAAGTTTACAAATATGGCCAAGGATACATAGACATAGCTAGCTATATCTGTACTAATTTTATAAAGCTGAACAGTTTGTTTGGTTGAATGCTACAATCTCAGGAACTACTAACTCACTTTCAAACATTTGAACATGACAACAACAACATTCGAATGTCGAGATTCATAGTAGGCCCCCTGTATAAGAATAAGAATATATTTATTTGTTATGAATATATTTATACTTACGTTCAATTCGTACTGGTCCTATTTGAAAAAATATTTTAGTGTTTTTCCCAATTATGGAGGAAGCTTGTAGGCTATATACCATCACGCTACAGCCAATAGGAGCTGATCAGTGAATAAAATATAAAATGAATAAAGAACGACAGGAGCATAGCCTTGCGTGACTTTTTGACTGGCCTGTTGGTCTAGTGGTTAGTGACCCTGACTACTAAGCCAGAGGACGTGGGTTCGATCCCCACCCGGGACAAATCTTTGTGTGATGAGCATAAAGGTTTGTTCTGTGTCTGGGTGTAATTTATCTATAATATGTATGTAGTTACAAAAAAAAATGTGTTTAAGTAGTATATCAGTTGTTTAGTACCCATAACACAAGCAAATATAATTGCTTACTTTGGGACTAGATGGCGCAGGGTGAATGTGGTAGAATAAAAAAAAAAAATTACGTTTAATACGTACCCATTACTTCGTGATGTACAGTTGCATGAGTATCACTAGACAAAAGACGCACTCACACATCGCAGTGTCTCTGACAATTTGAGTCTTCTGTATAATTATTATAAAGATCAAAATTACCCAGTGACATTTCTCAAATACAGCTTACTATATCGATCTCACCGGGGAAAATAGTTATAAAATGAGAAATAGTGCTGACCGATTTTGAACCGTATGCTTATTGCCGGAGAGCTAAGTTTAACGCGTTAAACTTAAATCTATTTTACGTTGGTGATACGATATAGGTACTTCAGATAGGTAAGGCTTGTTCCCGTTGGATTAATTCTCCAGTGGCTCTGGACGTCGCAACAGTGGCCTTTATATCTCACACAAAAAATTATACAAGTCTATCCACATTGATTTAAATACCCGGAATATCGGATTCTCTTTCAATATAGCTTCTATGTAACTGTAATAAACTGGGAGCTCACTCTGAATTTTGAGATTCGATTGGTCGGTTTTGATGTCACTGTGAAATGTAAGGAAATTAAGACATGGTCTCTGTCACTTTCAAACATTTGACAGCGACATCAAAACCGAACATTCGAATGTCGAGATTCATAGTAGGCCCCCTGTATAAGAATAAGAATATATTATTTATTTGTTATGAATATATTTATACTTACGTTCAATTATTACTATTGAATAGCAACAATTATTAATAAGCCTATCTCAAGTAGCGGAAATTTTTGGGCTGATATGATGATGATAGAAGTAAGAGCAGGAGTATTACATTATTTCAACCCATAAATGTCCCACTGCTGGGCAAGGGTTTCCTCCAGAGATTGCGGAGGGAATTTAGCCTGCTACGTACACCACGCTGGCTAGACGGATCGATATAGGTTGTATATTCAAAATCTACTTGTCTCGCCCCTTAGTCCCCTTTTACGACCCCCACGGGTTGAGATGGGGTAGTGACATTATGTATTCTTAATCCGTCACTACACGGATTCTTACACAGATTACATGTGCGTTTTCACTAATTTAAAACCTCCTCTTATCCCACAAACTCTGCATAAAACCACCTGCAACAGAAAAACAACACGAATGTAATTATTATAGCTGTGGTCTTATAGGTACTAAACGTCACAGTCAGGCATTTGTCAGTTGTCATTTGTCAATCTGCCTGACAGATTTGAATGGGAGAAGCCACCACAGATTGTAAAAATTTAATACTGTCTGTACTGTTTATAATGTGTTCTTATTTTTATTTTATTTTTTTTATCTTTTATTTTATAAGATTTATGTATTGTGCGCCGTGTTTATCGGATATAATAAAATATTTTTCTTTCTTTTCTTTCTTACTTATCTAGGCACCCGCCTGGATAAGTACCATCGGCTCAGTTTTGTACTAGTACTATTATACAGTAAATAGTGTTGCAGGCGTCTATAAGCGTCGGTAACGTAAGCGTATGGCATGCCTAATGCGTGCCATACGCCTTTTTAGCACTGTCATGGTAAACACATTTGAATTCTGACTGGCAATGGCTGGAATTTTGACTGGCTTGTTCGTCTAGTGGTTAGTGACCCTGACTGCTAAGCTGGAGGTCGTGGGTTCGATCACCACCCGGGACAAATCTTTGTGTGAGCATAAAGGGTTATTCTGTCTGGGTGTAATTTATCTATAATATGTATGTATTGTTTTGTTGGTTGCGGGCGGCACAGGACCGTTCGCAGTGGCGTAAATTAGGTGAGGCCTATGTTCAGCAGTGGACGTCGATAGGCTGATATGATGATGATGAGTAGTATATCAGTTGTTTAGTACCCATAACACAAGCAAATATAATTTCTTACTTTAGGACTAGATGGCGCTGTGTGAATGTGGTAGAATATTTCATTTTATTTCATTTCATTCACCAACCCAATAAAATGAACGCGATATTTCTGCAACAGAAACTACAACCTTTTTCATTTCGATACATGGCATGCATTGGTTATCTTTTGTTTCCTGACCTCGTTTGGAAATATCGGTACATTCGTCGAACCTATTGTCTTTTTCGAATATTGCACAGTCTGATTGAAAAGTGCCTACTATGTATGGACATATATGGACTCGATCTCTATTGAATTCTGAACTGTGGAACTGGGATAATTAAAAGTTTTATCAGTGAAGCAATAGAAAGTTAAAATCAAAGCCTGTGATTAATCCACTAGACTTGTAAGTTAACATAGCACTGTCGTCATCAATAACCCATTAATGTCGCACTGCTCGGTTCGGGTCTCCTCTTCTCTATCCAGGCAGCTGAAAGGGTTTAGGACATAATCCACACACGCAGGCTTAGTGCGGATTGGACATGTCAATAAAATTTCTTATAGGATATGTATATGAGTTTCCTCACGATATTTTCCTTCACCGTCCTCAAATTGTAAGTCATTTGACTAGTAAATAAAAATTCCACAAAGTGAATTCCACATTGGTACTGCCGCGCCGGTCGGAATCGAACTCGGATTACACGGTTTGCATACCGGTGACTCATCCGTTCTGCCACCGCTACTATTTAATTGTGAATCTTATAATTGAGGATTGAAGGTGGAAATTACAAGGCATCCAATGACAATCTCATCTTGTATCTGCAATGAAAATATATCGACAGTGCGCACTCTTGATATAATATGTGTGTTAATTCTCTGCAATATATACCTATATTAGTATTAAAAAATATACATAATTAGCAGTAAACTGTAAAATACTATGTTTAAAAAACCACCTTGAAATTTAAAATAGATAAAACTAAACATAATAAAACAGTATTTGTCTATCAATTTATGAGTTATAGAAACGAAAACAAACAATCCACCTCACGAGCAACTTATAACAGCCGTATCGTGATCCTAATCACTTCGGAGCATGTTTAACTGAGGGACATAAAAAATGTAATCGCCCCCATTCAGTTAGGGCGATGGCACATTAACGTAACTGTGGCGTTCTACGTCAGTATTTGATACACACACTATCTGACGTATTGACTTGAACGAGTAAAACAGTGAATGCCGTTCAGATTTTACTTGTTTTGCCAGGTAATTCTTCACTGTTTTTATGAAAATAAACCTTAATGTCCGCCACACACCGTCAAGCATTGCATAAACTCAGACCAGTTCAAGTCTACCGTGACATGTTTGTGAAGAGTATGCTGTTTTGTATTGTGGTGCAAGAATATTTATAGGTGTATGTATAAACGATGCGTAGTTATTTACGTTAAATGTTACGGGCATTAAACGCAAAAAACTGCGCATCATATCTCTATCAAAGTGCAGATGAAACGACGCGAGGTGTTATAAGCCACCAATGAAGCGACTTTAGACCCTGCAAGTTTAACCAGAAAATTCTCGTGCGTTCTCTGCGAGCAAGAAAAGCGAGCACATGGTGTTATGCAAAATTTGCATCGTGTGAATCAGTCTTTATGATTGTAAATATTAAATTCTATTTAAAATAAGTCTCATCTATTTTCATTTCGTGTCCGCGTCAGTACTGCCGAGGGTAAAAAAAACTAGAATAGAAAGCGTTAATCTATAATGAGCCTTATTGCGTTAACTGGAGTATTAATAAAACATGGTCTAACCTCGGCGCTTGTTCTATCGATTTGTACCAAGCTGGTGCATTAAAGGCCGGACCAAGGCTTCGCAAGTGTTGTGGCAAATTTATTGATAAAAACTTTGTTGTACAGCCGCTGTCGTGTTAGTACGTTGTTTTAGATTAGTTTCGTGTGCTTAGTTAAAGTGTTGTATCTTTTTTACGGCTAAAGTTCAGTTAGTTACATTCTTGTGAGCATTAGTGGTTAGTCATAAAATAATAATAACATTTCATTCAAACAAAAGTCCCTAGTTAACAAAAAAAATTTTATATCTACTAGATGATCTCAATTAAAAACTTTAAATATCAAAAATATTATAGATTATAACTGTGATACATTGAATATATTGTGAATTGAATGAATGTATTTATAAAATAGATTCCTAATGGTCTAATTAATCTACAAAGTACATAAATCATCTAGTTTCTATACATCTAACTTCTTCAATAAGCGCCAAAGAAGTAAGTGTAACTTTTATAATAATTAATTATAATTATTATTACGAACTTTTAAGCTCTGGAGATTATAACTTACTGACTGAAATACAATTATTATTGATATATATTGTTTTGTGAGTACTCTTATAGAGAGTGAAATTTGTTGTGCCTATCTTCCTAAAAATAATTTTTAAACTTACAAGGTACCTACCTAATTACATCAAACATTTATTCACTAAAGAACGAAAATGTACTCATTGTTTTATCTTTGTCTATTAATTTAAACTGGAATTCGTTTAACATTCGTTGCATTGACGTGGTGTAAATTATTTATTTAATATACTTAAGTATTTCATAAGTCAAAATTAGAAAAAAATATTTTACATATAAAAATATTAGCTTTCTGCATTCCTTATAAGTTTTCATCGTCATCATAATATCAACCCAATGACGTCTACTGATGGACGCAGGCCTCAAATTACGTATTACCACCACAGCGAGCGATTTTGTAATTAATTTAAAATTTAATTGTGTGATAATTCTCATTCCTAAGTAGGTGCCTAATTTTGGCTTCTCATATTAATATAAAAATTTATTAAAAGTACCCTCATTATTGTCAGAAATATAGAGATAAATTTAAATATATATACTATTTACTTACTATATAATTCCATCAAAAAACTATTGGTTAAAATTTATTGCTGAAGAAATACCGTACCACAGAACAGAGATAAGTTTTACTTAGCGTATACACAGTATAATTAAGAATAAGAAAGCATTACAGAAAGCCGAAGCCATTATAATTTGAATTATTTAAATGTATGTAAATTAAAAAAATATTTATAAAAATAAGCCTCAGAATAACGAGAAATGCAACATTTTTTCATTCATTTTAATTCAGTCTGAAGTCATAAAACTGTTCTCAAAAGAAATACTAGCGGCATTTCCAAGTATTCAACTAAGCTTGAATATGAAAAGGTACTCACTTTATAACTCCTTGCAGCCGTGCTCAGGCGTAAGGTGCAACAATTTCTAAAGACTTCAATCTAGTGCACTTCTACTCCAACTTACTATGAAAGAAGTAATGTTTAAACGGTAGGTAACTAATTAAAAAATTCAAATACCCGACTGCAAAAAATCAACAGATAAGCAACGCATTAAAAAGACCGAAAAATTGTTGTAATTATTATTCCTGATTAAATTTTATTATTTTATAACATATTTATGTATATATTTGTAATCCCCATTTGATTCCCTTTATTTTGACACCATACTCGATACGTTTGGTTAAAAAAAATTTTTAACTCCTTACAATATTTGGCACCAGAACTCCGCCGTTTTGTCTTTTTTTTTTATAATACCTATCTAAGGACACTTGAGTTTTTGAGAAGATCTGACGATACCTTAACTGTCGAAATCCATCCAACCGTTTAGAAGAAACGTGGGAATAAAGAAATTTACAAACATACAAGATACGCGCGAAATACAATACCCGTCCTGTCAGTCGGGTAATAAAGTAACATGGTAATCTACTTATATACATGTATGCGATTGCGGCCGAATGGATAAGTGACCGTTCGATTCCGAGCAGTATTTATTCTATGTACTAGAAATGTGACTTACTCTCAGTTAACGGTAAAGGAAAAAATCGTAAGGAAATTCAAATATCTTAGAAAAAAATCTAAGAGTATGTCTGATCTACCAACCTAGCCACCCAGCGTGTGCGGATTGTGGCCTAAACCCTCTCAGCTGTTCAGATAGAGCACAGAGCCCTAACCCAGCAGTGGGACATTAATGACAGAGTGCTAAAGCTTTAAAAAGAATTGTACAATATCCGCGTATAATTCTTACTACTTAATCTAGAGGTAACTAACACTAGTAAAAATAAAATAAAAAAAGTTTTTTTAAGGACAAGCTTTCAATAAACAAAAACGTGAACTTTATTTAATTAAAGGTAAAAAATAAATTTAAGGGCAACACAAGGTAGATCGTTTCAAAATGTAAATCTATATAAATTTCGAAAGCTTGAGGCACTGATATTATATGCCATCTGTTATGCAGGTTTACTATCCCATTTCAGTGCCTCAAGCTGTACAAAAATTATTTTCTATGAAGTTAAATAAATAAATAATATTATTATAATGTTCGGGATATTTTCCACGTCCTATAGCATGAATATCCGATATTTCGACGCTATTGCAAGCGCCAGGATCATGGAAAAACTCTTCGGACACAAATGTATTAAAGGACGTGGTGAATATTCAGAAAATTATAATATAATTTAGGGCTGAACTAGCGACGCGATTAATCGATGTTTTACATGACCAGAGAGCTGGTTTTTTTCTTGCACAGAGAATCAGTATTTCTATCCAGCGTGGCAATGCTGCTAGGCTTCCGGGCACTTTCCCTTGTGACAGTGAGGTTGACAAATATTAAAAGTCTAGCCAAAATCACCAATTAAAAAAATATATATTTTATAAAATAAATAAATAAAATAAATATAATTTTACTTGCTTTCAAATAAGTAAGTTCAATTTAGTTTTAAATAAGTAGTTTTCTTAATAAAATATTGATGTAGTAAACTGTGTGTTTGTGTTGCGTGTGCATGTAGTGGATAGGTGCTGTGTGCATACGTATAATGTACTACTCACCACCCGCGTCTATGCACGCGTGGTATGTAGGTAAAAAGTTGCCATGTTAAAATAAATCTGAATTTCTAAGGTTTAGCATTTCAAATTGGGACACTATTTGTATGCCAAATTTAAAGCTTTTAGTAACCATAGTTACTATAGAGCCACTTTTAAGCAAAAACATAAATCTTGTTTATTTTATATCCCGTGGGAATTTCGAAAAATCCTTTCTTAGTGCTCGCCTATGTTACATAAGGAATCTGTGTGCAAAATTTCAAGTTTCTAGACCCTAGTGGTTTGGATTGTACGATGATATATAAGTCATTCAGTTTCTCCTATTATATATAATAATGATAGATGAGAATTCTAATGTATATTTCAAATTCAAATATAAGCAAGAAATGTTTGACCTCATTTTAACGCACCGGAAAAGATTTCAAGAAAAGCCGATTGAAAGTCCTAAGGGTATGACTAGACATATTGAAGCCTTGGTATTAAAGGAATTTCCACGTGACTTCGCTTGCACTGACGACGAGAAATTTCCTCTGAATGTACCATTTTATATAAATGTGAGTCACAAGATATCAAATAACTTTATCCTGAACCGTGACTAAACTTTTTTAATCATTGTTACATATATTTTACAAGACGTCGCGGGGTTTCGATCTCGTCGTTCTTTATTTGGCCACTGCTCAGCTCCTATTGGCTGTAGCGTAATGTTATATTACCTATGTTACTCAGTGATAATGTAGCTTTCTAACGGCCAAAGAATTTTTGAAATAGGTCCAATAGTTTTTAAGTTTATACGTTACTTACAAAAGTACAAAAATACAAATCTTTACTCTTTATAACATATATACGGTTATACGGTTGCGGTTTCTGAGATCTCGGGTTCGATCCCCGGGTCGGGACAATTATTTGTACGATCTGCAAATATTTCTTTTTTCGGTAATTTGATCTTTTTCTATGTATAACTTACTACTAAACTAAAAAATATTTGACAAGAGGGCCTCTGAATCTCGACATCGAATTCGTCGGATTCGGTATCGCTGTCAAATAATTGAAATTATAGTCAGTGATCATAATTAAATTTTCAAACTTTGGACAGCAATATCATCCTTAATCGACGTCGAGATTCAAAGAAGGTCCTCTGTGCGCTATCGTAATCACCACTTCAACAGCAATTAGTCTTAATTAATTAATACCAACGTTGATAGCAATTGAAGCAGTGACGTCACCATTTCATCGTCTTGATTAC
Source organism: Laspeyria flexula (assembly GCA_905147015.1). Taxonomy (NCBI): domain Eukaryota; kingdom Metazoa; phylum Arthropoda; class Insecta; order Lepidoptera; family Erebidae; genus Laspeyria; species Laspeyria flexula. The sequence goes on along the minus strand of LR989949.1, from coordinate 2,900,923 downwards.
AACTGTAATTGAGAATATCAGTATAGATTGCATATAACAATGATATTAGATTCGTGGTATAAGGTGTAATACGACGAATCCAAGGCTAATTGCTTTAAGCGATATTTTTTGAAAGTTACAAGACATTTAAAGTTTTGTTTTTTGAAAGAAATCACTACTGCGTAGATTTTGATTGATTGAGCATTCTCAATTTTTGTATGTTATCGATGTTTGAGGGAAATAAAGAAAAAATATTATTATTACGCTGCTGGAGAAAGACCTCCCAGGCCCTTTAATATTATAAAAAATATATAATAATAATATAATATAATCACCATTCCACTGGACACCCAAACCCATAGCCCAACTTTATTTGACTCCATAACATCATACAATAGCATTACACTTACGAGTGACAAATCATAGCTGTACTACAATAGTGCAGCTGTGATATGGCAGCGGTAAGTGTCTCATCCCATTCTAAATTAAAATTCTTTAAGGGCCTCTGCGTGTTGGACCTGTGTCCCCGCGTAAGCCTTCCAAAAGGACCGGGTATACTTCTCACTTTAGCAGAGAAGTATAGCCGTGAAAAAAGAGACATATAATATAATAATATTCTACCACATTCACACGGCGCCATCTAGTCCCAAAGTAAGCAATTATATTTGCTTATGTTATGGTATAACAACTGATATACTATTTAATTAAATTTTTTTTTCGTAAAAACATACATATTATAGTTAAATTACACCCAGACACACAACAAACCTTTATGCTCATCACACAAAGATTTGTCCTGGGTGGGGATCGAACCCACGACCTCCGGCTTAGCAGTCAGGGTCACTAACCACTAGACCAACAGGCCAGTCATATGTTGCATTGCTTTTTATAAAATTAACCTCAATGATAGTTGACTATCATTGAGGTTAGGTAGAGGTAGGTTCGTGTAGTGCCGGATTAAGAATACTTAATGTCACTACCCCATCTCAACCCGTGGGTGTCGTACAAGGCGAGTAAGGGAGTAATCTAATACACACAAGAGCACTGCGAAAAAACGAAAATTCGAAACAAACCCTATACCAACCCGTCTGGCCAGCGTGGTATAGTAGGCTAAATTCCGTCCACATTCTTTGGAGGAGACCCGTGCCCAGTAGTGGGACGTTTATTGGTTGAAATGATTAATGATAGTCATAAGATTGATTTTCTATAGAGTACATATAGCTTATTATTTCGTGGAACCAGACTTAAAAAAGCCAGCCTTTAGGCCAATACTGGGAATTAAAGAAACAATATAGTAGCGATGAAAATTCCCAGTATAGCGTGGATTGCAAATGCAATATTATTAGTTTTGCCCTAAACAGTTTGGTTCTTAGACACAATTAGCAAAGTACTCGTAATGGGTCAATCAATATTCTTGTCGTACATTTTTGTTTGTCGCGGGTTTTTACCCACTACGGAACGGAGACGGTATATGCGTTTGGGGTGAGAGGCTGTGTGTTTGTGAGTTTGTGTGTTTGTATGTTCCCACATAATGCCATTTATCACGGAAATGGTTTGACCGATTTAGATGCGGTTTTCTGTAAAGTGTGTCCGGTTCTTGAGGACAGGTTATTAGATAGGTGTTATGTTAATAGCTCGTCAGGGGGCGCTACAATACACTGATTTCGTTGAAACCTTTGTGCCCTCCTAACTTTAAAACGATTAGATCGATATCGATACGGTTTTATGTAATGAATTTGTCATTTATCGAGGATGGTTTTTGGATACATGATATTGTATTTTTTTGCCAGGGCGCGCTGCAATAGACTAAGCAAACCTATGTTTACAGTTATCTGTAAAATAATTAGACCTGTTAATGTATATAGGGACAAGTAGCATTGTAGTCCGGAGATATTGATTACACTCATGTGGTTAAGCAACTTCGGATAAGGTCAGTTCATAGATGGGTGACCGTTTATGCAATTTTAAGGTTCTGTACCTCAAAAAGAAAAACGGAACCCTTATAGGATCACTCCGTTGTCCGTTTGTCTGTCTATCCGTCTGTCTAGAATATTTTTCTCAAGAATGCGTAGAGGTATAAAGCTGAAATTAATATCATATACTTGGGTCTGCAAACTCTCGGCGTAAAAAATAAATCAAAATTCTCAGTTAACGCAATCAAAAGATACAGCTGTTTATGCTCCATTTTTCTCAATTTATCTTGACGATCATAACCTATAGGGAACTTACCGTTGACTTAGAATCATGAAATTTGGCAAGAAGCAATAACAAGTTGCAGAAGTAAAGGAAACAATCCGAAAACCGATCTTGTGTTGTTATATCACTGAATATTAGTGCTGGGGTATACAATGATAAGCCTAAAAAAATTTAGTAAGAGTGAGAATTTATTCCGGACTGACGTTATGTAAACACCTTATTTATTCTAATTTATAGCTATAAAATAATGAAAATTTGGCTACACCTATTATACGCTATTAGCCAAATTTTCAGTATTTTTGAGATAGCACGCACCGTTTTTGAGATACAAGCTATTATAGGTGGAAATCTGCGGCAGTCAATGTGCGATAGCTAAAGCAAAATTAAGAACAATTAAGAGCAATCCGAATCGGACTGGTTAGGTTAGGGTTATTTTTTTTTTCAAACCACCCAGAAGTAGGAGCCCCGCTAAGCGGGGCTCCGGTGACTTTTGTGCGACGGATGAGCACACAAGTCAACAAATATATATATATATATCTACTATATCTAATATAGTAGAAGCGCCATGCAAATACCATCCAAAAAAAATTTTTAAACGTCAATTTTTTAAACCCACATTAAGTATTCGTATTTTGAGAAGAAAAAATGTGTCATTTTAGTGCACCCCCTTAGATACACCTTGATCTGTTATACGAGTTACTTACAGTTAGTAAGATAGGGCGCTCTTTGAAAATATTTAAAATAAAAAACAAAATTAAAAAATTTGAAAAAACCCACGACGAAAACATCTGTACAAAAGAAGAAACGAAACATATAAAAAGGTTTAAATAATTTTATTTTAAATCCCCGAGGAAAAGAAAATAAGTAGCGTAAAAACAATCCCAAGAAAATTCGTCGAGGGCTGCCAATATCATTACTGTTTCTAGTATAAAATATATATTGTTAATAATTAGGTAGGTATCAAATACATAAAACTGCAATACTTTCGTTCATTTCAAGTCAGGGTATGGCAGCCCCCGACGGATTTTCTTATGATTGTTTTTACGCTACTTATTTTCTTTTCGTCGGGGATTTAAAATAAAATTATTTAAACCTTTTTATATGTTTCGTTTCTTCTTCTGTAAAGATGTTTTCATGGTGGGTTTTTTCAAAATTTTTAATTTTGTTTTCTTACATTGTGTGTTTGATTAAATATATATATGTGTTCATAATAAAATTTATCTTAATCTATATATATATAGCTGTAGATTGGTTGAACGCCAGGATCTCAGGAACTACTGGTCCAATTTGAAAACTTATTTAAGTTTTGGATAGCCCTTTTATCGAGAAAGGTTATAGGGTATATAACATCACGCCACAGGCAATAGGAGCTAAGCAGTGGCAAAATAAAAAAACGGGAGCGAAGCCCCGCGAGGCTTCTAGTTTAAGTATAAAAAAAATCAAATTCAGTGCGAATGTTTTATCTTATCAATTATTTAAATCATCATTTTTCATCATTTAAACTCATAAATGTCCCACTGTTAGGCACGAGTCTCCTTCAAAGAAGGTGAAAGGAATTTAGCCTACTATACCGGAGTTGCACAATGAGCTGTGTCGATTCTATACTCCCAACAACTATAGTCGCAACCGGAGACATGAGCTGTTTGCCGTCCCATCATGTCGTACTGTAGCGCGTTCCATGTCCTCTGTACCGCGCACTTTTACAGCACTTAACGCTCTCCTGTGTGCTAATCCTAACTGCGATCTGTTTGTGGATGTATGGCCGAAAATATTGTATGAGTGCTTGCGGTTCTGTGAGCGTGATGCATGAATGTGTTCTTTTTCTTTTATTCTTATTATTTCATTGTATCATATTTTTTCTTTTTTATTAATGCTGTCAGTGGTATTTTACCGTTGCGTTAATTATAAATAAATAAATACCATGCTGACCAGACAGGTTCGTATAGGGTTTGTTTTGAATTTTCGTTTTCTCGCAAGGCTTTTGCTTGCATAAGGTTACTCCCTAAGTCACTTTTTACGACACCTAGGGGCTTATATGAGGTAGTGACATTATGTATTATTAATTCGTCATTACACAGACAAAGATGAGAATATCACACAAATGAAAAATTTTATTAATAGAAAAAAAATCCTTAAAAAACTCCTTTTTGACATTTGGGTAAAAAACGAATAAATAGAAAAAAATACTAGATAAATATAAAACATTTAATTTTTATAGCTAAAAAGACCTTTGTGCAATTATCACCATGCAGTCGCACAATTAAAATTTTGTACCTATAATTACAAATCTTGATTAAGAGAGAATTTTGTAATCGTCGCGTCGTCCACTGCAATCCTCTCATTAAAGATAAATTGTCAAGTAAAGCAAAAGAGAACTCGTAATAAAGCCTTCATTTCTGTATCGGGCTGTTTAACGAACGATTCAATGAACGAGAAATGAACATTTTATTTCACCGATATTCATTTATCGTCCCTGTTTCATTATTTTTCTATGAATTTGAATTTATTATTAGAATAAGAATTTAAATGAAAATTTATTTGTTTGAAATTAATCAGAATTTAAATGAAAATTTCTTCAGAATTTAATTTTAACTTTGGATAAAAACGATGTAGGTATTAGGCTAAGAAGTAAACCGAGATATCATCATCATCTCAACATAAAAACTGCTTTTATCTAAAAATATATATATTTTAATAAAAATATGAATGAAACAAATGTATTTACAACTTTGTTTATTTTATGATGAATAATAATATTCATCATAAAATAAACAAAGGTTCCGACTTTTTAAACAGCATTGTGCACAGCTCCCCTCAACTCCATATTAATTTTGACAGCAGAATTGAATTAAATGAAAATAAATCCTCGCATTGCGAATACGTAAATTGCATTCACAAAGTAACAATGCAATCAAATTTAGCCTTTTTGTCTAGTTTAATAGGCTTACAATTTCAAAATGGTATTCATACGTCATTCAAAATGTATTTAAGTAGCTTAAAACATTATTAGTTCAACAATAATTCTCGTAACAGTTATTAACTTGTTCGTATTTTGCTTTTTGCGAGTTTCAAAGCTGTATAGAAATGTTAACTGCATAGAAACAGGGGACTAAAGTGAATAAATAGTTTCATTGAAATGAAAGTAGCTTCGTGCAGCTCTTTGGTTGGTTTTATTGTACATTTGCTGTCATGTCATTTGATGCTTTTAAATAACTATTTAGGGTAAACATTTAATTGAGTGCCTTGTTGGCACAGTGGGATGGTGTGTGATTGCTGTCCAAGAGGTTTTGAGCGCTCAGGACAGCCAATAACAGTACTGGAATTTTTCTTAAAAACTCGATCGGGTTGGAGCCTGGCAATGGACCCTGTTAGTGGCAATAGACTCACTCCAATTTTATGGGACCAAAATTATTGGTGAAATGTGTATGTGATGCATCTCTGAATAAAAAGCGTGACCGTATATTATAGACATTAAAAAAATCATAAAGTATAAAAAAATATATTTTACTATAAAATAAAAAACATGGTAACTAATAAATGAACATATTTTTTTTATAATACTTATTTTAAAATGTAAAAAAAAAATTAAACAAAGTACTACAAAATAAATATTTGTGAATATTGACGCAGGGTTGCCAACTCTTAAATATTCTTATAAAATGTAACATATCAATATTATTTTATCAGAGTGACCGTCGTCGTGACTTCTAAATAATATTCGCGAAAACATTCCAACGTAAATCAAAGGGCTTAAAAATTGGGTTTAGATACGTAAGCAAGTGCAGGGTGATAGGTGAAGGCGTCGTCAGAGCGCATGCGCGCACCCCGGCTACAGACGCCAATTAGTGTGAGCTGAACTCCCCGCATTCACATCTCGCTCCCTCCGCTGGGTTGGAAGCTGCGACCGACTCGCACCCGACCGACAGCGTGCGGTTTTTATTCTATCTCGTGATATTATAAAATTCTGAGAATACATTTCCTTTAAAAGAAAATCTTCATCTTCTGAAATATGTGAGTAAATCTTATACCTTACTATAAATGAATAAGTTATTCAAGATTAAATGGAATTGCATTTTTGAATATCCCATTTGGGAATCTAACGAAATGGTTTTTTTATTTGAATGATATATGAATTGCAGCTATTCTTTTATTTCATTTAGATTCCATTGTCGTTTCTGAACGATTTAACGGTTGAATTACCTTTTGTATATCGGTTATAGTGAAATATTGTTTGTCGTTTTTTCAAATTAATTTTTCATCGAGATATTTATATTGATAGGAAAATTAAAATCGCGCGATAACCCTGAATTGTTTTATTAATACGACCTGTCAACGTTATCTATAATATAATTGGACGATGTAACGACATGTCTGCCGTCGGCAACGATTGAATTATGTCTTTAACTTATTCTGTTACGAGTAATTATCCAATGTTCAGGCAACCGTGTGTATTAAAATATATAATAGTCTATTAAAATGAATATCAATTTATGATATTGATTTTAATAGACTATTAAGATCGCAGGTATTTTAGCCTATAAGCATATAGTATAAGTAAATCTCAAACGTTTTTTCTACTTTGCTTCATCTTTTTAAAGGCACCTTTTTAATTTAAACGAGATTTTGAGCAATATGATCGCGATTTTCATAATATGTTAAATTTATTTTTTATTGTTCGTAACATTATTTTTCAAACTTACTGACTTTTTTATATTCATTATTTCGATATGTAAATATTATTCATACTCTAAATAATAAAATAATGATAAAAAGTGCTTCATTTTCTTTTAAAAGGATAATATTTTTATTAATGATATGAATAAAGTATTTTTAAGAACTTAAATGAATAAAATTAATAATTTAACTATTTTATATATTTTCTTGATTAATTTTATTAAACTGTGTCATTTTAAATAAACAATTTTTTTACGTGGAAAATTTATAAAGTATCGAATATTACTTAAAAATTGACTTTATAACTTTTTTAAATTAAAAAAATGCGGCCTTATATTATAATTAAATTATCTACTAAAAATATTGAAAATTTTTGAATTATCTTTTTGCTATTTACAAACCGACTTTTACCCGTGGCGTAGTAAAAAGGTTCGTTGTCTCGCCACTAATAATATGACCGTGCCTTGTGACGTGGGTTCTATTCTCACACGAGACAAATGTTTATGTGATTCATAGATAATGGTTTCGAATTTGGGTGTACTTTGCGGCCGTTAATTGTAAATTTGTAAGTCCCCTGTAATATTATGTTTGTACAATCAGCAACAAAAGTAGCTAAACATATCCATAATTTCAAAACGTAAGTAAATCGCAGCATACATAAATTACTTAACAGGGCTAGTGCCATAATTAGATTTACGATGATTATTAAATTCTGACACTAGTCTTGTTAAGTATGTATAAAGTTATGGATATGTTTCGCTACTCTTGTTACTGACAGTACAAAAGTGCGGCCACTCGCTTTTAAAAATAAAAAAATAACCAGTCGAAATTACTAACATGAAATTCTCTTTGGAAAGCTTTCTTCTAATAGTGTAATTAATAGCTTTGTATGCCGTTTATTACCATTAGTTATACAACCGAGCCTTATATCCAACAGGACAGTAAAATATAATAGGCCGTTTGGTTGATTGATTGTGAACGGTCTAAATACTGCAGCGGTCATGCAGATATGATTATATGATTTTACGATTAGTTACTTAAATCCGTTCACATAAAGCTCAATTTTTATTGTGCTAAACAGAGGTATGCTGATTAACCATGTGTCGTTTCAAAATTGACCTTATTTTTAGGAACTGTAGGTTGACAATGCTTATCTATCTATTTGATATAATATTAATGCATAATATTATGATTTGTACGCGCCCGCGGCTCCGCTTGCATACTTCATTCTCGGGAACATTCCTGTGATGAAAATAGCGCGATCCGTTGTTCTAAGCGATAGTCTATTTTATGTGCCAAGTTTCATCAAAATTAATTTAGTTTTTGTTGCGTGCAAGGATAACATTTAAATATCCATTTTCAGAAACTTTCGTATATATCTGTACTTGAACATTTAAAAATTTACCCTAAATGTGGGTTAGCAAAGTTAAAATTTGCTAATCACGCAAACAACGCCAACGCCCGCACTAGGGAATAATCCCTGTGTCGCGGGCTTATCTCTGTTCTGTGATCGCGGGGAATAATCAAACATATATTGTTATTATTAAGAGATACAAAGTAAACCCAAACTTGAAACAAATATATATAAATGATACAAACATTTGTATCGTGTGGGAATCGAACTCTCTCTCAACTCATTTATACGAGGGCGGTCAAAAACTATCACTGAAAAACAGACCGAATGCAAAGGTAATCTAAATTGAAATTCCTAATTTATTTGATTAGTTATAGGATTTCAATTTATTGAGTTCTATTTGCATTGGTCCAGAGCACTATTTAATTGATCTACGTTGGTAGTGCCGCATTGTTGTCTAATCAAATGATGCTGCGACACTTCGTTAGACAGGTATAGAGGGTTAAATATAGTTGAGAACTGGTTATAAACAACTTTAAGGTTAAATCAACGGGCAGAAAAAAAATCGTCTTTTTTAGTGTTTCGTACAAAAAAGGTACAAAAGGAATATTTATGGTCTCACTCTGTCCGTCTGTCACAGTGTTGCCGGCGTTAATTACGATGACTACTTACCATCATCAGACAGATCGTACGAATGTTTACACCGTCATGATATATAAAAAAAACATACATTTGCCCTTTCTGACAAAACTTGGCTTTGATGTCTTGACCTTTTTTCGATGTAAAGTCAAAAACATAAATAGCTGACCAGTGCCTTATGAAGGCGGACTTAAGGTGTATCCACTCACCAGGGCCGTGCCCGGGACGACACCGGGCCTAGGGTTGCAAATAGTTGAAAATTTCGATATGAATATCGATATTTATATCGAGGCCTTAAAAATATCGATAAACAATAATATCATCGTGATATTATCGATAATCGATAATATCGACCGTTTCAAGGTGATATAAGGTATTCTTAATAATGAATTTGAAAAAATTAAGAAGAATTAAGTCATATAAAAGATTTATTATTAAATAATCAAAATTAGAAGCCATGTCATAATCAAAAAGAAACCGTCATGGAAGTATCAAATGAATGAGCATGAGCCATAGATATTTTATTGTCTTTGAAACGAACTTGCGAACGAACGAAACATATATTACCATAGACAAAAATGTATAATAAAATGAATGTTGTCATAATTTAAAATTATTAACCAAAAATTTCTAAAATATTTTTATTGCTTAAATAAAATTGATTTTAATAAAATTTATTTAAATTATCGATATTTAATGTTTTTCCGATATGATAATATCATACCGGCAATGCTTATATATTGATATTTCAAGATCGATATTATCGAAAATTCGATATATCGTTGCACCGCTAACCGGGCCGTGTCCGTGCCACGACCGGTAAACCGTGTCGCATCACTGGACGCCATCACACGATTCACGTGCGTGAACGATTTCAAATAAAAAGTACGCAATAATATTTTTCGAGCCACTGTCGAAAATCGTCCCGGGCACGGCACGAAATGTGTGAATCGAGCTTTACCAGACGACAATACTAAGTAATAGAAACTAAAAATAAAAACCTTTTTACTTTACCTACATAAATAATGTGTCCGGGACGTTTCTATTAAAGACTCAATCATCGAAACAAACCTTAACGTTCCTTGGCTTCTTAAACGGCTGGGGTTCTGTTTAAAAATAAATATTGTGCCATGTAAGAAACCGAGATGAAGTACATTAAATATTTAGTGCGTAGCATTCCCCTTTTCGCATTTGCACCCCACTACCCCTCCCCTTTCCTCACAGTCAAACTTGACGTATACTAACTGATATTTTGTTTTTTCTTTATCATTTTATTTTAAAGGGAAGATACTACCGTGGTCACAGAAACTGTATCCTGGACATATCGCAAGAATTATAGGGACCTAATTAAAAAAAATATGAATCGGCCTTATGGCTCTTAAAAAAATTGTAAAACGATAAACGAATTGTGAAATGGTAAATAAAGATTTTGTAGGTTTCTATACCAAAATCGGCCAAATCCCGTATTTTTATAGGTCGTTTCCTGACGTAAAGTCAAAATCATAATTTAAAAAAAATGACTTTTGTTCCTATAATTCTAAAGGTACGATATAGTTTTTTTTCCATATTTTTGCCACATAAGAACCGCCCATAGACTTCAATAAATATTTAAAATAAAAATTAGATGAATTGGTCGCACCGATCTAGAGATTTGCTCTAGTTTAGTCATGTATAGATGATGGATAAAATATAACACACAAACTATTTAAATTATCAAATTGAGTGACATCGTTTTACCGAATCATTGGTTCTTTTATAAATATTATCATAATCTAGATACCATTTTTATGACGACGGAAAAATACAATATAGTTTTTGTGTTCCGTAGTTTATAGTAATTACACAACAGTCTATCACTATTTATCATTTTACCTAAATATTCTAAACAATTTGAAAACATATTTAATATTTTATTCGTTTATATAGTTGTTTCAAATATATTTATTTTGCATAAACATGGGTATACAGAAATGTTAATAATATAATCAACAATATTTTCCTTACAACATATTTTACTGCGAAGGTGTGAAAATTAACTTAAAACAATTAAAAAACACCTTTTTAATTATTTTTATAAAAACAACAGTAACATCAATCCTTTAAAAATAAATTATTCAATTTGAAAAAATTAATACAATAACTCAGTTACTAAATGAGCTAATTAAAAAGTAAATCAGACATTTTCCAAAAAAAATCCTTTATTTATTAACCCTCTGGACGACTCCGAGGTATTTACGTGTGTGTTTCTTTTAAATTTCTGCTGATAAATTATTTATTTAATGTCGATTGTGGATGAATTCCTCGAAGAGCACCCAGTCGAATAGCACCTAACATATTACTCGAAGAGCACCTACCAATATTTTTGCTAGGTGCTATTCGTAAAAAATAAATTAATTTAAATTTTGTTCTTCGAAGTGCACCTGTGACTAATTAGAGATGAGGTGCAATGTATTATTTAGGTCGAATTTTGCTGTAATTTGGCATACACCCTTAGTTCCGTTGACAATATACTATTCAAAAGTCAATATTCAAATAATTTCAATATGGCCGCCGTTCCAAAATGGCGGATCCCCCTTTTTTCTTCGATCCACATAATATGGGTATCAAAAATGAAAGGGCTTGAAGAGTAGTCTATACTTCTATCTATATCTGTACTCAAATTATTATTATAAAGAGTAAAGATTTGTTTGTTTGTTTCGATTTAACTCAAAACTACTAGACCAATTACGCTTTGTGCATTAATGTGGGTTTTCTGGGACAATGCACAAATTATTTGAATGGCGTGTAATCACGCTTTGTACATAAACATAATATTTGTTCATAAACCTTTTTTTGTGGTTCGTTTACAAAAAGGTAATTCAGATTATATGTGTAAAATAAGATTATATTATCTATTAATTGTATACAAAGGTTTCTGTCGGAAATTAATATATTTTGTCGATACAAACTTAATGAATGTTAATGATTTATTCATTATGAATTTATACATTTTAAAATAGGCTTTATTAAATTTAATGCAATTATTTGAAAATAATATAATGGCAACGCTTTTTGATTAATTATGACACATTTCTCATGTCATTTGATGCAGACTGGGCCTTAGTATCATCCTGCAAAGATGCTTACATACAATACTAACACGCTCTGAAAAACAGAGGCAAACTATTTCAATATCCCATATAACAGGGGGTACAGAACAGTCAGTAACAGAGTTAATTTCCAGTTGAATAAAGGCGTAAAGTAAATTGATGCAAGATAATTTTCATCTTATTATTACAGCTTTAAGGTTGAAAGTTTATTGATTATTTATGCATCATTATTAAGATTTTTTTATTCCATTGCGGATACACATTATATGTGAATACACTACAAATGAAAATAAAGGTTGGTGCAGTCTATAAAAAATAAATATGAACGAAATTTTGAATTTACGTGACTGGCTAAGGTAAGGTCTAATTACATTAGACGCTGTTTTTAAACTCAAGGTGATTCAATCGAACGCGCTGGTATTAATATAGTTTAGCACATCATTTGAACAATTATGGTGTAATGCGAAGCTTTTGTTAAAACAACTTCGTAGCCAATACAATGCATTTTACTAACATTAACATTTACAATTACTGTAATTACAAATTTTATATTTATTATATTATTGTAACTACCCATCTCAACCCGTGGGTGTAGTAAAAGGCGACTAAGGGAGTAAATAACCTTAAGCAGACAAGAGAACTGCAAGAAAAGGAAAATTCGATACAAACCTTATACCAGCGTGGTACGTGGCACATTCTTTGAAGGATACCCGTGCCTAGCAGTGGGCACGTTTATGGGTATAATTAATGATGAATAAAGGAACAACCCTGTCTCTCGGGGTACTTTACACACTGACAATGGATGGACACAAAGTACATCTAGACTTGAAACAAATATCTATGAATGTGTTGGAATCGAACCCACTTCAAATTGAAATTTGAGACTTATAACTTACTAGCTCTCGCCCGCAACTCCACCCACGTGGACCCCGGTTCCCGTGAACAGATCAACTTTCAATTTCTTGCTTTATAAAAATCTAAAACATATATATCCCATGGAAACCATACTTTTTTCAGGAATAAAAAGCCTACATGATATAGGTCACTTTTAATGCGTTCCCAATTCCAGCCAGCTTGCCGTGATTGAGTCGAGAGACCAAACATGAAACAATGGCCAATCCTACTAATATTATAAATGCGAAAATTAGAATAAGGATCTAATTTTCGCATTTATAATATTAGTAGGATTGGCCAGGTAGGCGTTGTCCTTTTAAAAGCACATGGAAGTATCTTGTCTCAAACAGTTTGACAAAATATCATTAAAATCTATTGGACGCTTTTAGTGATTTAATTATCGGGACCAAACTTTTATGGAATATCATGAATCATCTAAATGCCGACTAGTATAAACACGGTCGTGGCCAATATTTAGTATCAGAAGACTTAGGAAATTAAAAATATAACATTATTGAAAAAAAAGTTTTATATTGTGTAAAAAAATATAGTTTAAATATTTCCGGGGGGAATTGAACCTCCAAAAACCTTCTAGAAACTTGTGTGATTGAAATAAACTTACACAATAAGAAATTAATAATAATAATATAATAATAAATAAATTTTCATGGCTGAACTACTGTTGCTGAGTCTGATCAATAGTTTAATTAGAATTAGTTTACTTAACCAAATCATAATCTAGACTAATAGGTCGATATCGACAACCACTACGAACTGTGTACGGTTCTAATTCGATAACGTTATCCATCGTAATTGGCTTAAGTGCATATGGTCACAGTTAGGGCATCGGAACCGGTTTTTCCCGGAACCGAAAGAACCGGGAATTCCCGGTTCTAGGGGTTACAAAAAGAACCGGTTCTCAAAAGATGAAGAACCGGGTTTTCGGTTCTTTCGGTTCTTCTACAAATGAGTGATTAACGCCCATCAACTTCGATCAAATAAGCACTAGATACTGGCTCGCATACAAAACCAACGCCAAATAATGGCACTCGACAGTACTACATACTTACTAGATGTATGTATTTATTATACAACAATTCTGAAAATTTTATTAAATAAAATATTCAATTTTTTTCATTAAAAATATATCGTGATAGATTATAGATTAGATCAAAAGGGTTTATTCCCATCCAGTCACACCCAAACCTGTAACTTGTAACACTGTTACTCGTTGGGAAAAAATTCTCATCATGTCACACTGTTACTTGATGCAACTGCTTGCAATTTTTTTCTCCCAACCAGTAACACTGCCAAAAATTGGTGTTACTGGATGGGATAAAAAGTTACATCGAGTCACACTGTGTCTTGTTGGGAAAAGTAAACATTTTATATTCCCATCGAGTCACACTTTTTTTTATTATATTAGTGATTGATATTTTTATTATATAGAGAGTTGCTACTAATCGTTAGACAGTTGCTACCCCCGACATTTTTTAAAATAAACTACTTTCTGAGGTGATGAAATATCAATCACTAATATAATAATAAGAAAATAAAAAGTGTGACGCCATGAGAATATAAAATGTTTACTTTTCCTAACAAGACACAGTGTGACTCGAATACTCGATGCAACTTTTTTTCCCATCCAGTAACACCAATATTTGGCAGTGTTACTGGTTGGAAGAAAAAATTGCAAGCTGTTGCATCGAGTAACAGTGTGACATGATGGGATTTTTTTTCTCAACAAGTAACAGTGTTACAGGTTTGGGTGTGGACTTTACGAACAAAATTCTAATAAATTAGCAAAAGAACCGAAAAGAACCGAAAGAACCGGGTACCCGGTTCTGTGTTGTCACTGGAACCGAAAGAACCGGTTCTTAAAATATGGCCGGTTCTCGATGCCCTAGTCACAGTAGATCACTAAGTTTGCGACCGCAGAAGGGAGGACAGCTAGGGTATGGTATGCTAGCTAGGCTTATGTGGGGGTAACCACTACAGACGGTATGTTGTGGTCAATCGCACTTTGGATACGATTTGGGGTTAACGTCGATAAGGGTTAATTAAACGTAGGGTTATATATGAGACGGAAACCTAATCTTTTGATTTTTTATGTCACTAAAATTGTTATTTTATATCAGTTTATTAGAGAAATAAGTGTCTAATTTTCCTCCAAAAGAGACATAATCGGTAAAAAAATAAAAATATTTTCTATATCTTTCAAATCAAGTTTTTGATTTCAAATCAAGAGCTAAGTATCAAGAGACAAAAAGGTGAAAAATGATGCAAAAATGTCATTATTTCATTCAATTTTTTTTTATTCAAGTAAAAAAGTAATCAAAAATAATGTGACGAAATTTTGTCTCATATTTTTTTTAATATCTTAACAATTTAAATTTAATATTGTTTTTAAGTGTTTAATGCTATAAAATGCAGAATATTAATTAAAATTATTAAAAAAAGTCTTCTGTTGGATGCGGGCGGAACAAAGTCAAGTTCTGCCACAGCGAGGAAATTAGGTGAGGCCTATGTTCAGCAGTGGACGTTATTGCCCATTGGACATATATGATGATGATGTATGAATTAGACTTTATGTCCTGTCTGGTTAGCGCCCATCACCATTTAGGCTTTATTTTCATATTTACAGATCAATTTCTTTATCTTTGGTTAAAACATTGCTTTGATTGCGGCTCATACCAGGCTTCCGTCACTCGCTCAAGGTCACGCGCTATGTGCCTACCGCTATGTAGCTCGTAACCGAGCCGATCGCCAGTGGGCTGCCGCACACGACACTGAGAGCGCGCACAGCACGTTTCCCGCTCAAAACGCATACGATACTAACGATATTTACGTATATTAAGTTATTATTATTAAGTTTGACTAACGACACGATGGGTAGTTATTGTGAAGTTGTTGGATGTCATAGTCAAAAGTCATTACATTATTTGAAAGTAGGTACGTATTTCAGCTGGCTTCAGTTAGTAGTACCTAATAATTTTAAAATGCTTATTGTGTGTAGGTACTCTTTCTTTAAAATTTACGAGAAAGTTTAGTGCGGACGTGCGGTCTTACAGAAATAAATGCAGTTTGTGTTTCATTACCTACATTATCGAGTCGTTTTCGAGTTTGTCTATCTATCTATTACGATCCAGTTCGCGTGGCGTGGAGTTGGTCCAGCGCGAGTCATAATCAGACATTAACTGTTTAATTGTGTGTACATTGAATATATTTAACAAAACTAACATAAGTAAAAATAGTAACAGAATACAATACGACGATATTCAAATTTTTTGTCTGTTTGGATGTTTGTACACGCTAATCTCCGAAAGTACTTGACGGGTTTGAATAAAAAAGTTGTCACGCATTGTCTAGCGGCTAATCTTAACTAAAGTCTGATTTCGATGTGAAATTAGAAGTTTTAAGTTAACTACTTACCTCGCATTCACTTTATTGCTTTCATTGTACATAAACCAAATATAAATAATAAAATTGAAGTTTCACTTCAGCCGTGTTGTTTTACTTGTTTTCATTAATGTTCTTTGTACAACCCTAATGATTTTGCTCGATGACGGACTCACGCGGTGTACGCTGGAATCTCGACTCTCGGCGCGCGTGCGTAGAACACGTTTCTTCTTGCAGCGTCGTTTATTCGTTTTTGTAGGCTTATATAACGTAGGTATTTTCGCTTTTGTATAGGAATGATGTATCTGTTACGTACCTAGTAACTATTATCTATTAGTATTTTACAACAGAAATGAGAAAAACAAGGTCTAAAGCACACAAAAACCTAGAAAAAATTCTTGTAAGCAATGATATGTGGTTGGCAGGAACATTCGAGATCCCTATAAAAAAACATAACAAGCTAGGATGACCTACCAAAACATTAGTGCATGTAGTAAACGGTCTAAAAGGAGGAAAACAGAAAATGTTCGCACGTCTGTAAGCGAAGAAGTGATCATTCACGCAACGCAGATAATTTTGCAAAAAGAAGGGCTTTACTTCTTGCAGAGCCAAATAGAATGGGCACCTGTTGAATGCATGAAAAGTGACGGTGAGGAGGAATCGTGATTTATAGAATAATAAATTTACAAGATGAACAAAAATTTTATCTTTTTGTATCTTTTTCATTTTAATGTCTTTTTAAAATGTTAAAGTTTAATCTTCTTATTGTAATTGTGTTTATGTCAGTATTCCTACTTGTCTACCAGTTGTCATTTTATGCTGTATTTTTGTCATTTGCGTTGTGAATATTTTTAATGTGATATCAATAGGCACGCAGATTAAGGAAGGCTAATAAATAAATATTATTATATTATTATATTATATTATATATTATTATACCTTTGAGAAATTGATAAATGTTGCAAATAGATAAGAAAAACCGTTAACAAATACGTTTTTTCTACAGTAAAAAGACACAATATAAATATAAAAAAATATATTGAGTTTAAAATATCATAATACTGTTGGTAGTCATATTTATTAGAGAAATAAAGCATAAAATAATTTTGGCCGCCCAAAATAATTTTGCTGTATCGCACTTCCACTTGTTTTTTTTTTTGTTCCGTGGTTGACCTGGTAAACGAACCGAAAATCTGTTGAACCTACGTAATCCCTGGGTAGATCTTCAGCCATGTTTCCATGGTTTTCGATCTAGCCAATATAGACCTGCCTTAGATTTTTTTTTAAAACCTTATTACGAAACAATTTAAGACGTACTACAACAAATATCTATGAATCAAATATTACTTATCTGGGAATCGGACCAACCACGACCATAATTGTTTTTCATGTAAAGTATGTTAGCTCAGCTACTATAATTTAAGTTCAAGAATGGGCTACAATAGATTATCATTTTTCATTAGATTAAAATCTTGTTTCACGCCTTTAAGCTGTTTCTGTAGTTTCTGGTATAAATAAATAAAATTTGCTCCATTTTGTTAAAAACGGTTACAAAGTTTATAAAATGTATTATTTCCTGATGCCGATGCCGGCGAGCGACGTGTCGACACATTAACAAAGAAACCAATTTATTTTAGGAGACAAACTATATTTTTAGTTTTTGTCACAGTCTGTTCAGAGCTTTTATATTTAATTAAAATCCTTTGTAGGTATATTCATTTTATTTTTAGAAAGTGTCCAAATAATATTTTGTTTCATTTTAACATTTTCGTACAAATAATATTATAGGCTCTTTGTTGTGCAATGTTAGTTGGAAATATTTTTAAAACACCGTGCGCTTCTAAAATAAAAAATACAAATAGGTCACTATCTTTTTTAAATTCTCGTGTCGTCGTTGGAGTAGTGGCATTTTATTTTCTAACCATAAACGTCTCACTGCTGGGCACGGGCTTCCTCCAATGAATCTGGAGGGAATTTAGCCTACTATACTACGCACAGATATATATGGACTAGATCACGCAAGTCTCATCGTCTGTATAGAAACCAAGCGTGCCGTTATTTTTCTATCTACTGTGACGTCACATGAGCGACTTAGTGATGGGAACTGCAGCAATGCGACTGTCACCGTGGTGCAGTGGTTAAAGTGGTCGCCTCGCCACTACATCGCCGTGTTGGGTGACGTGGGTTCGATTCCCACACGAGACAAATATTTGTGTGATTCATAGATATTTGTTTCTAGTCTGGGTGTACTTTGTGTCCGTTAGTTTCATGTTTGTAAAGCTCCCCGCGACACAGGGCCTGTTCCCTAGTGCGGGCGTTGTCTTTAAAAAAAAAAAAAAAAGATTACATAAACATTCGTAATCATAACCGCAACCGTAGCCGTAGCCGTAACCATTATCATAATAGTTATAACATAAATATATCCTCTAAAGAAGTTTTCACGACACGTAACCGTCCTATGCATTTTCAGTCAGGGTCACGTGTCCTGGGGCGAGTTGAACATTTTTATCCATCCCAAAAAGTGCACTACGCCGCTAAAGAAGTTTTCACTTCAAAAATTAAATTAATCAGATTTATTCTAAACAAAATCACTATGTATATAGAAACATGCAGTAAAAATAAATTATATGTTACAAATTACACAACGGGAACATTTTCTCATTCCTCTGTTTTGAAAATCGATTAGAATCGAAAAGTCACTGTATAATACAACACTATTTGCTATATTTGACAGAAAAATGAGAGAAGTGACCGTACCATGAAGCTCAGCGACAAGTGAAAATATCGATAATTTTAATATTAGTTACGTGTTTTAACAGACATACAATACAGCTTTGTAACTAAAGGCGGCAATGAATTACGAATTATGCCATACGTTCTCAGTCGCATAGTTTTCAATGTAAAACCGCAATAAACGTAAAATAATTGAATTTGAAGTTAAAAACATACAATTTAATAATAAAATGACTTACTAATGAAAGGACACGTTTCCATTATCTTCGTCCAATTTTTTTTGTGCAGTTTTTGCAGCTCAATACGGCACAATTAGGCTTTTTTAGTTTTTGTTCGTCGTCAGGCATCGAGAACATTCGAGTGCGGAATTAATGAAATTACGTTGAAGGAGGATTTTTTTGCTCCCTTTTTACACGCGTTAGTACATACATTTGCGTGATCTAGTCCATATATATCTGTGATATCACGCTATATTATATTGGCATTAATTACAATAAACTACATAGGAAATAAAACGCAAAAAAAATAATATTATAGCACAGGGGCTCCAAAGTAAGGGGCCACGGCTTCGGTGCTCAGGTGTTCATTCACACAGAGAGCTGAGCCAATTTGTATAGTGTTCAAAATAAAACTTTAAGCCAATAAATTATGATCTATTTATATTTGTTATGGATTTTCAAGAGGATTCATTATTTTCACATATATGTATAAATGCTATACAAATTTGCTCTGCTTTTGAAAACGGTCTGTGTGAACTTAAAGGAAAACAAAAAAAAGGGGGCGCCGCGCACCGTGGGGCCATTCTCTTTAACATTTTTGGATATCGTATACTTACATATTGTGATAAGTGCTGATGACGGAAGAAGAGTTCTTTTGTATATGGCGCTTGCAGCAGCGCCAAAATAACTCCATGACGTTAAAAAACCAGTCAAGTGCTAATCGGGCTCGTGCACTGACGGAACATCGTACGATGACATGCATTTTTAAATATTTTTTTGTAAGAGAAATGTAAGATATTAGTAGGTAACGGGATAACTACAATTTAGAAAAAAAAATCACGTATAGGTCAGCCCAGAAGACTACGCGTATCATTTGATAAAATCAAATTTACGGTTGTTCAACTTGGTAAATTGCTTCTTGCCAAATTTCATGATTCTAGATTAGCGGGAAGTACCCTATAGGTTTTGGTTTCCATAGATCATTAAAATATGCGACAAGAATCAAGTATAAATAGCCTGATGTAGGTATGCGGTTTTTGATTGTATTTACTTAGAATTCTGATTTTTCACTGCTCCAAGAGAATGCAGACCGAGTATTTAATATTAAATTCAGCTTGCAAGCGTTCTTGAAAAAAGGGGTATTGATAAACGGACAGACAGATAGACACACGGTCAACGGTATGATCCTGTAAGTGTTCCGTTCAATCCTTTTGGGGTATTAACCCTAAAAATGTCAAGTTAATATCCCGAATTTATTAAATTAAACGACAATGATAGCTTTAAAAGCGGAAAAACGCAATACTGTTGTTAATCGACCTGGAACTTCTTGCGCAGCCCTCGTATACATTCTATCTGAACCACCGAGATAATAATATCCGTTTTACTAACTTGTATATCAGAATAAGAGATAAACTATATTTATTCTCGATAACGGGTTCCCATAGGTCACGTGGGTAAAGTTACAGCGGAAACTAGAGCTGTATACATAAATATGTTTGATCCGTTTCAGGGTAATGGATTTTAAATCAAATATACAAATCCATACGGTACTTTTTCTCGTAACAATGAGATGATATCAATATATTAAGAAGTAGTAAAATGAGTATGAATTACAGTACGATCTACATACAAAACAACACTTTGTTCATACGAAATAAGGTTCAATATACGTACCTCCTTTGCGTATTAAATGATAAAGATATCGTATTAAACGATGTTTATTTCACGCACGCGACATTGTTAGAATAACTATGCCACCCACTGGCAGTCGGCGGCGTAGTTTACCGCATGGCGTGATACTTCAGTTCTCGGGTGTCTGGCTGTACAAAAACAAATTCATTCTAGATAAAATTGTACGCATAGTGTGATTATTTTGTTTCGTTCACGTTACGATAGAGTAACGGATAAACAAACGTACCTAATATAAGAATGAATTTGTTTTATTTTCTGTTTATAAAGACAATGCCTGCACCCAAGGAGCCCTGTCTCGCGGAGACTTAACAAACATACAATTAACGTTATCTTTAAGTACGTAAAGACATGGTGGATCTATCCAATTATTAGAAACAAAAAAGTTTGTGAGCTTGGATGTATGTTACACTTTCACGAAAAAAATCACAGACACATCAGAATAGCGCATAACACAACCAAATCACATGCGCCTCAAACTGCTGAGGACAACTTGTTTTTAAATAAATGACACCTCCGTCTACACTCACGTGATTGGAGCGTATTATTTGAAAAAAAGGCAACAACGGATATTTTGGACAGATTGCACACTCTAAACTTACTTGCGTTGCATTCAAGCTGCATAAATCCGATCCCACAGGAAATCCCTTGAGGAGGCCTATATTATTTAATAATAATAATGCAGAAGGCAGTACTTTTGGACACGGCTCGCATTGTGTGGAGTTCCTCTCTCTGGAGCCCTAACCACCGGTAGCTTGGTCCCTTTATCCGATACCGGTGGGTCTCCACATTTTTATATTTTTAAATGTATTTTTATATACAGGGTGTATACGACGATACGACATTAAATGACAAGGCAGCCAGTGTTAACCCTTATAAACATATTCTAATATAAATTATTTAAAAAAAAAAAAAAAAAAAAAAAAAAAAAAAAAAAAAACAAAGCTTCACATTATTTAAAGTCGAAAAATTTAAGAATATAAAACTACACATTATTTTTCTATCATGACGTTTTCGACATGACGACGACAACAGTGCGGAACAGAGTAAGAGATAAGATAATATGAAAGAGTCAGAGATATTTAAATGAATTGAATGACGTAATGACAACATACGATCAACGTAAATACCTACAGGTTGTTTAAAACTGTGAACAACTGTGACATAAAGAAAGTACATTTGCGTCTAAACTATTGCAAATTTCTGTTTAATATTTTTGGTATAGCCTTCTAACATCACATGCTACACGTGGTTTCATTTAATGTCGTAACGTCGTATACACCCTGTATATATATATGTAGAATCAGAATAGTGTGGATGGTCAGGATGGTGAGAATAAATTGAATTAAATAAGATGAGAACATAAAATCAGACATCTCTCTTTAGTGGGCGTTAAATAATAATAAAATTGGATTTCTAAATTGGAACTTATATTGACAAACAACAATTGATATAATAGTAGCTTAATACAAACAATAGAGACAAAGAAACCTGTGCTTACAATATTAATAATAATTAATTTATCAGCATTAATAGAGGTCAGGCATAAAATGTAGTACAAACAGCGAGTACAAACTATGTTACTAACATTAGAGGTCAAATAATGGTACATAAACAAACTATTTTAAGTTACAAATAATGGAGGTCAGTATCTTGGCCGACATTACATTCTCTTTGGCCGACACCGCAGATACACAGATAATAATATGTTAAAACAATTAGAAGTTAGCCTATAGATATGGGCGTCACATACGGTACTGTGGTTAAATACATTACCTATGCCAAAGCGATCGCAGAGCAATCTAGCTAAGGCAAATATACAGACCATAGGTTAGAGTCTGTATCTGTACCGAATAGTCCCTAACGAACACAAACAGACGAGCCGTTCAGTTCGTACAATGGCAAAAGCCATCCAATCATCCGAACCTTCACTGAACCAACCGGCCAGGCAGGGTAGCCCTTGAACCGTAGGTAAGAACAGCTGAAGTAGGAGAGTAAACCGACAGTTCTGTCGGGAGCGGGGAGCTCTATGAGTCTTTCACAAGGATCGACTGGCGGCAAAATCAAAATCAAATGAAAAAATGGCTTATATACCCACTGAGCTCCCGCCAAACAACTCTCTCCATTGGCGCCAGGAAATGGGCGCCAAAGTGTTTACTCAAAACATAACTATTATCAAAATAGATCTTAAATCTAATAAGATATACCTTGTAAATTCATTAAATAATCTAATAATTATTATCATTAACTAATAACAAGGATTAGAATGATATTAATAATCTTTACTTTGTAGTAACTAGTAGTAGTTCAAATATTTAAGTTTCATAGTACATGTGTATGTGTGCGCAAAAAAAAAACATTTATTAAACGAGTTCAATTGGTGGTTAACCGCGCCTCGTCAAAAGAAAAAACCACTTGAAAAGAACGACGGAATAGAAAATTTCCTTTATAGCTTCATAATAACGTAATAGGCTTATCATTTACTTTGATGTTTGAAAGTAAAATATATTAAATTGAATGAATAAATGTTATTATCATAATACCGTTTAAGAAGGGGAAAAATTTGACGTACGTTTACGGGAATATTTTATATTCATGTTCAAAAATCATTTTTCAAATTAATAGGTATCTATTCCTCTTTAATGTTTATCTTATTACAATGATTTTTGAAAAAGGCGATGGTGGCTGAATGGAAAATAACAGAACATGCCATCCAAGTTCAATTCTGACCGGCATGCGGCAGTAGGTACCAAGTGGCTTTCACTTTGTACAATTTAAATTTACTAGTCAGGTGACTTACGATTTGCTAACGATGAAGAGAAATATCGCAGTAGAAAAACCACATACCCCAAGAAATTCTAAGGTGAAGGCCAGCGTGTGTGGATTATAGACGTATTCAAAGCTATGCATAGTGGAGAACAGACCCTTATACAGAAGTGGGACATTCAGGGATTGATATTTATAATAATTAAAGTTTATACATATTAAATAAGAACGTTTCGTTAGTACAATCCCAAGGCTTAAAGGCAAAAGATTGGATATTAAAATTCTCCCTTTTAGCGTAGGAGAGAAAGACTTTGTTTGGGATTAGGGAGTTACAAGGTATTGAATGTCAATTATTTGTTAAAAGGGTCTTCATAACTTTGATATCAAAAGTTTGGGAAGAACATTATTGTACTTTTAATCGATATTTTAAGACTGCGTCATACTAACAATGGCTTTCTATTTAGAGAGTGATTTTCGCCACAGACTGTACTGCGTTTAAAATTTATTTTTCGGATTAATTATTTTGTATAAAAGCTTACTACATAGTGACCTCGGCTTGCATTGCCTTGTCATGACCAAAACTATTGTCTCGTTCAAGCTGGAACTAACCAAACCGATTTACAAAATTGCATAACATTATGTTGCATGTTCTGAAAATTTAGTTTATTTATCATTTTGTTAATCATAGCGAAATGCGTTAGCTTTTAGTGACGAAATAATTATATTTAGCTGAAGAGCAATTATTGTTTTAAAAGTACAAAATTTTTATATTTTAAGAGCCGCCATTTTGACAGCTAAAACATTTACTAGGACTGCGACTGGTGAAATCCTACAGATAAACCTAGGCATTTTTCTTCTCCTATCGAAAGATATTAAATTATTAACATTTTAAAACGTTAGGTTCTATTTCATTACTAGAAGATGAGTGCTAGATAGGGCTATTTGAAACTGACAGATTTTTCACGTATTTTTCATATAAAACATATCAGAGGTGAAACAGCCCCGTGATCTTGACTCGGTTCGCTCCCCGATCTTAAACTGTTTCGAATCTTAGAACGACGTATTTTTACGGCTTACGTTATATAATGTTAGAATAGTTTACCGTATAGAAAATTAAAAACTGATTAGTGTATGATTTTTTTCTTCAACTTTATGCTTTTCTCTAACATTGTCTTTTATTAATTAAAGTGACATTTCCGGCCGAAAATTTTCCGACAGCTCAGAATAGGGGGAATGGTCTAATTAATACATTTTGGGTATATTATATATTCGATATCAAAAGATTCGAATGCTCTCAAGATCATAATAACCAGTGGCCTTCTGAAGAACTGAATTTAAAATTTTGCGTGACATATGTTAGGTATACTTCGGAAAATGAATGTACATTTTGTTTTTAAGTAGGTATCACGTTAGGTAGTCTTTGAAAAACTAATTTCGGCACGTATGTTTCTGTACTTACATTTCGTATTAAGTTTTAATTCTAAGCATCGGATTTGTCCAAAACCTCGGTAAATTTACTTAACCTCGTGTATTTCGCCTGTGTTCAATGAACCGATTAACAACAATATCATATAGCTTCCTTCCTATCGTCAATGTAACACATTTCCATAGATGAATCCTTTAATCGAATAATTAATTAATATGATAATTAATACATAAATTGCAAACAAAATAGGCTTAAACATGAGCCAATCAAAAATTCTAATGTGTGAACACTTAATTGAATACGTGTATTAAGGGATTATGTTGAAATTATAATGTGTTTATAGATTATTAAGTGTTTCCAAATATAGATCAAGCTTATATCAGTAAAGATGGATGGATGGATAATGCTTTTAAGGTTCGGTAATGAAAAATGTTTGCGCCTTTTTGTTCCCAAAAAGATAGGCAGAGGTGCATCTCACCCACGTTTCGTTTTCGTTTTAAAAAAGGCAACGTCCACACTAGGCCACGTAGCGGGGCCTTTACAAACATCCAGCCAACGGACACAAATAGGTACATACAAACTCGAAACAAATCTTTTTCTTGTGTGGGAATCGAACCCATGGCATGGCGATGTCAGTGGTGAGGCGACCATCGTAACTGTTAATAAAACCACGGCATCAATAAATTCTAACTATAATTAAGGTGTAGGTCGATGATAACGTTATCAATAATAGAAGTAGCATGGGGCTTCACTCCCGTCGATCTTTATTTGGCCACTGCTAAGCTCCTATTGACTGTAGCATGATGTTATATAACCTTCCTCGATAAATAGGCTATCTAATACTGAAAGAATTTTTCAAATCGGACCGGACGGTTCTTGAGATCCTAGCGTTAAACCAAACAAACTGTTCAGCTTTATAATATTTGGTATAGATATGGCAATGATACAAAAAATTCCCATTGAATGGGAAGCTCGTAAGTACGCCGGTCCAAACATTTTTATATTCATTTTCCACGAATGTTTTTCGAACGAAACGAAAACCGAGAGATTAAATTAAGTTTTCTAGGAAACAGTTACCCAGAGAACGTAATTTGACCTCTCGATTAGCCCAATTAATGGCTGATCGAGTGACTTTAATGAAAAACACGAATTAATTAGTGGAAACCTTAACTAGAAGTGATCTTTATTTAAATACGATGAATTAAGGTCGGTAATTAACACAAAAAAGCGAGATAGTTAATTTATTTTGTTGCTACACAATTAATTACCCAAAGTTGTTTTAACTATATTATTATCATATCTAGAGCCTACTAGCGACTGATGTACCGGGTCAAATGAAGTGAATATTCACATATCCGTGCCGGCATTCTTGGCAGTATTTGCCGAACAACAAAGCCGACGCAATTACTGCACTTGGTCAGTTTTAATCATTTTGTGCCGATCGGGTAGTTTATTCGATTCGGCACATCATTCGATTAGGCAGTATTTATTGAACGAAAAAGCCGACCCGTAGCATCTACTACAATACGTTCAGCATCATTCGGCTTGTGCCGATCGAAGTTCCTTTGGGACCGATCGGCACAATTTAAATCATATTTATCGCTAAAAGCCGATCGGCATAAGTCGGCAGTTACCAAGCCGAATGCTTCTGTGCGGTAGCCGAGTGGTTTGTGATTCCCGAACATTCATATACATAATATATTCGGTTTTACCGCCCGGCTTTGCCGAATAATGCCATCCCACTGTTGCCTAGCCTAGCGAGCGGCATTTTTCTCGAACATTCATCCACATAATATATTTGATTTTACTGACGGCTGTGCCTATCAATGCCAGCCCGAATATGTGTGTAGCAACCCTGAGAGCCGAGCACATAGTCGTTTGCGCCACGTCCGTACTCTTCTTTTTTTAACAGAATAACCATGTACCTATATGGTTCATTTAAACATCTTTGTTCTCAGTCTGGGTCTACTTTGTCTCCTTTGATACTATGTTTGCAAAGTTCCTTCTCGCGACACAGAGGTTGTTCCCCAGTGCGAACGATGTGTTTTATAAAAATAAAATAAATAGCCAAACTTTAGAAGCAAGCGAATCCTTATAGTTCGAGAAAACTTGAGCTTTACTCCATCCTACACAGTAGTACAATAATAGATTAAAAACTAAACTTTAAAAACTGAACTCTAAGTTTATACAGCAAAAGTTTATTTTTATCTGGAAATACTTCACCGATTTACTGGAAAATTTTCAATTCATAAAATTAATAACGGTCATAATATTTCAATTTAATGTTTTCTGAATATATTATAATTAACCTTTTGATTTTGAGCTCACTGAATTTAAGCAAAAATATTAAGCTACTTATTTAAATAAAACCGAGTATAATTTTATTATATTATCTCACAACAAAGTAATTTGTATTTATTGAAAAGCTTTATAATATTTCAATTGGCTATTTGTTTTTGAAATTAAAGTTATAGTTCTGAATGTTTTATTTATCATACTCATCCTCGTTGACGTCACAAGATGTCCACTGCTGAACATAGGCCTTACCTAATTAATAGATTTAAAAAATCGTCAACCTTTTCGGTGGAGCAATGAGAGTGTTAACCATTGCAACGCAAGAGGACCCGCATTTGATAAAAAAAAAAAAGATTTTTGATCAAATGTGGAATTGAAAAAAGAGGTTTTTTTGTCTTGAAATTTTCAACATCCGCCCAGACCAGACTGCAGAGATAGTGTCTCGCTGCCAGCATAAATGGGGGCACGTCCGGAATAGAATAAACAATTTACCAACATTTGACTATCATTTAATGTCTGCTTTTGTAAAACCAATTAAATAAATAAAAACAACTTTTGATTCTGCAGAGTGCCTCAATTGGCGTAAATATGAAAGACTTGGTGAGACTTACATCTTGAGCCTTTTGGAGTTGAAACTCTTGGAC
Source organism: Laspeyria flexula (assembly GCA_905147015.1). Lineage (NCBI taxonomy): Eukaryota > Metazoa > Arthropoda > Insecta > Lepidoptera > Erebidae > Laspeyria > Laspeyria flexula. The sequence goes on along the minus strand of LR989949.1, from coordinate 2,872,928 downwards.
CTTGGGGGCCTAACGCTCACAAATTTTATCGTGAAATTTGTAAGCGTGTTCCTTCAAGGCCAGGCGTCTACCTGGGGCAACGCATTAGCCTTGCTAGTTGCTATCCAACGCGGTATGTGGCTAGCCTTTTGGGTACGTTTCCTCAGGAACTTGATCTCAATCAGATATTCTATTTATAGGAATTTCCTGTAAATAGAGTATCTGGTTCTTTTTTTTAAATAGGTTAGTATTGGATCATTTTGAAATGCTTATAATAAGGCATAATGTCACTGATTTCGGCATAAGAAAAAATAGTTTAAAATAACTCTTAAAATACATTTTGACAGTGATTGTTTATAAATATTGTACATGCGGCGGATGCTCCGACGAAGACTCGTTTGGAATTTAGGAATTTGTATTAATTTAGGATTTTTAATTTTAAATTATTAAAAGTAAATTAGAAAAAGAAGAATGAAGATATGAGCCCATGGCCTTAAGTTGTATGGGTACGATTTTGCTTAGCAACCTGTTTTAACGTATGTTTCTATTGTTTCAGGAGCAATGTCGCCGGTTAGACTGCCCTCAGTCGAAGTCAAATGACAATAACTAGATTAAAGGTAACTACCTATATCTATTGTACGTGGTTTAATTATATATATCCATAAGATACGTAACCTTATGCAGACAAGAGAACTGCGAGAAAAGGAAAATTCGCAATAAACCTTTTTTTTTTAAGAGGGGAAATGCATTACGCATACCACCCCGTGGGACACGGGACGGTTATGTGGGACTCACCGGTCCGTTGAGGACCAGAATACCCACTAAGACCCCTCTGTGCACCGTCGTTTAGTCTTAATGGGTGGGCCCTGGAACTTGATACAACATCAGCAGCCCACCCGACACTGAGCCCTTTCGGGCCCTAACACCAAACGACAGAGTCCGGGTGCACCAAGGACACTGTCAGCCTTCGCGTAAAAGATATATCCATAAGCTACGTAACCTTATGCAGACAAGAGCACTGCGAGAATAGGAAAATTCGCAGCAAACCCTATATCAACCCGTCTGGCCTGCGTGTTATAGTAAGCTAGATTTCCTCCACATTCTTTGGAGGAGACCCGTGCCCAGCAGTGGGAGGTTTATGGGTTGTTGCTCCCTTAGTCACCATTTACGACACACACGGGTTGATATGGGGTAGTGACATTATGTATTCTTCACTACCCAGACAAAATATTTACGTTTTATTTTTACATATTATCTCAAATATAATATTGTATAGGATTAGGATTGTTTTAATGTATGTCTGTCTGTCCAACAGTGTCGGGAGCGCTCATGAGACAGTCGTGCCATCGCCTGCTTGAACATCAACAGCCGGGAGGGGAAGAACCCCCTCTGTACTCACCAATAGACCAAATTTCAGGTAACTTTGTTTTCCTTATTGTCTTTCATACAGGGGCTTGATTCTGTATAACTATGTCGAATAAAGATAAAAAAATACATATATTAAATATAACAAAATATTGCAGCAATTCTAAGAAGTGTAGGTACAGAAAACATTTTAAAAAAATAGCTCCGAATAAATAATAAAAGTCGAAACCCACGAAGTTTGACACTAAATTCAAATTATTTTTATTTAAATAACTCATAAACTACTTGATTTTAAAATGCCAAATACGAGAACTCATACATATTATAAAAAATAAGTAATCATCACCAAATTACATTTTAACTGTGATAAATAAGTAAATTTTGTCTAGATTTCAAAACAGTTAACTTTTTAATGGTCTTAAAACATAATATAATACAGTCATAATATTCAAAAACGTTGCATAGACGGCGTTAAGGGACATTTAAACGTCGCCGAATTAAAATTCTTGATCCGTAAGGAGTGAAGAAAGTTTTAGGAACCAATAGAATAGCTTCATTTATCTGACGTCATGTAAGTGTAGCGATTCCATTGGTTTATAATAAATATCGCATCCTCGCACATCTCTAGTTGAAACGCAGCCTAAGCCCATAATAATAAGCTTTGATTACTCTTTGATTGCGTGTTATCAAATGAAACCAATTAATATCGTTGCATCAAACACTGGTCACAAGTGCTGCTCGATTAGTGCTGCGAATTAGTAATGGAATTGATATGCCCTTCACAAAGGGGTATTTGATATCGATATCGTTATACAGAATCAAGCCCATTCGCTAGAGTTTTGGAACAAGCACTTAGTCTGAAAATAGACTTAAGACTAATTATAAGACTTATTCCTAGTCTATTTTTAGTCACATTCCATTATAGTTTTTCAATAACATAAATCATTCATACACTGAAAAATCACAAAAATCGTTCACAAAAACTTCAGTCACTTGATAAATTATTTTTAATCTACTTTCTATGTAAATATAGCTTACTTTTCTATGCATCACGTTTCATAATTACTCGAATAACAAGTTACTAAGGATTCAGAGAAACTAGTGTTAATCGAATTACTTATTTTTTAAATATTGGTATAGCGTCGTTAAAATTATGAAATATCGTAACATTGACTATGAACTCTTAAATATTTTGTATGTTGTATTTAGCTTTCATAAAACTAATGAATTGATCACTAAATTAAAATGTACCATTTAAAAGTACGCCTGTAAAGCTTTACCGGGATACACTGATATAATTCAGATGATATCGATCATCGTTTGAATTTTTTAAAGTTTGATTACTCACAATGATACCCTGCAGGACCATTACATTATAGTCCTTTGGCCATTAATATATCATGGAAGAGTTCCATCCACACATCCCCAGCTATTCCTATAAGATTGACAGTGATAGACTAACAAATAATGAGTTATGACCAGACATCGGAAAATATAGAGTATAGGTACCTCAAACATTTCGAAAGTATTTCATAACCTTCGTCGAAACTTTGGTAAAATAGGTATATTTACATTTTATTAGAATACTTAACCTACTGTTTTGAAAAGCGCAAACAAATTAATCAGATGATGGTGAAGGAGTTTAAAAAATTCTCCATTACTCTCCATAGCAAAGCGGGCGATAAAACAATCTGTACAGTGTCGTTAATTTTGTTGGTGGTGTCTACTTTTACCAACACAACGATATCACTTTTAAGTAGATAGCAAATTGACTGTTTAATAACTAGCAATGTCAAATGCTTTCTCGTGTAACTGGGCGATTGCAAAATAAATAAGACAATTTACTGTCGAATTTTATACACGACATGTGCATTGATCCAGAACTCTAGCATTAAAAGTAGTATATATGGCTATAAAAATATTTATTTCAAGCTAACTCCCCTCTGACTATTAGATTGAACTATATATCCAACTTTCCGCATTGTTTTAGTAGAGCTACAACTATGAGGGTTCCTTGGCAATCATAAATGATACATTGACAATCGCAATGATACCTTGGCAATCGTAAATGATACCCTGACAAATTATTGTTGCTCTACTAAGACAATTATGGGCATTTTAAGATTGATGGTATTTTTAGTATAAGAATTAATGAATTCTTCAATCTTGGATTTCTTTATAACCAATAAATATTTGTATCCTATGATAGAATGATCTCAATCCTAAAATTGTACCAACACCCCTATTCACAAACATCGAATTTATTTTAATACTTTTTTAAAATTTTCAAACTGCGAACAGCCGGACTAAGTACGTATATGAGCCCCTCAAACAATAAGAATCGAGTCCCGAATGTGTGCGTTAAGCATGTTTGTATGTGTTATTCGATTACCGTTTGTGAATGCGGGTGTAAGTGAAATCATCTTAAAAAAATAATATAATTTGAAGTATAATGTACTGAGAATGCACAAATTTTTGAAAAAAAACTTTATTTTTATTATTTAGAGCATCAGGAAGGACATAATACTTCAATGTATATATATTTGTAAAATAATTTTTCACGTTACACCTCTTAATTCTAATACTATCTCAAATAAACGTAACCACCTAGAAATAAGACAATAGATTATAATTTCAGTTAAAATGAGATTTTCTCGAATGATCAGATACATTAAAAACATTAGTTCCAAAGAATACCGCATCGCTATTAAAATTATTTCATGTACTACGCTGAGGGTCCACTAGATATCTCTAAATCTGTTTGGACGCGGCCGATATCGTTGTCAAAGGTCTGAAATTTTCAAATATATGTGGTAATAGATATGTGGAATTGGCAGTAGTGATCACCAGAGATCATCAGAAAGATAAGGACTTTGCTGTAGGTAGAACTTTGTCTCTTGTGCGATGGTTTCACTGTCTCTGTCATAACCGATGTTCATAGACGATATATTCATCATCATCATCATCATATCAGCCCAACGACGTCCACTGCTGAACATAGGCCTCACCTAATTTACGCCACTGCGAGCGGTCCTGTGCCGCCTGCAACCAACGGCCGCCCGCCACCCTGACCAGGTCGTCGGTCCATCTGGTAGGGGGCCATCCCACGCTGCGCCTTCCAATACGTGGCCGCCACTCGAGAACCTTTTTCCCCCATCGGCCATCAGTTCTACGAGCTATGTGCCCTGCCCACTGCCACTTTAGCGATGCGATTCGGTGAGCTATGTCGACAACTCTAGTTCTCCTGCGGATCTCCTCATTTCTGATTAGATCACGCAGGGAAATGGGACGATATATTAGTATGTTATAAACAAACAACTAAAACACTTTTTCAATAGTAGTTTCAATCTTAATGATCCATTGTAATCCATTCTAACATTAAAAGCCACACTGTCTACCAACTACTCAAAACCTGGTTAATTTATAGGTTTCCTGTCATGAGACCTTCCTGTGCGGTGTAATTTTTATGTCTATACGAATCTCTTCCTTTTTATTAGTCTTGTGTGTTGTTGTATCAGTTAACGTCTACACGAGTATTCACATGTTCACGTAAGAATAAATTAAATACGCAGCGCGTCCTGAACGACGCCTTAATATTTCTTTAGAAAACAAACAACTTTTAATTGTCTGGATTCCGATGCAAGTTGTACTCTACTCATTGGAACATCGGAATGCAGACAACTTATATCTAACGTCGTCTAACCCTGACCTTCCCCCATTCATCTTTCTTCATTGACTCGCTGTCTGGAGTAAAGTCTAGGTGTAAGTTCCGCGAACTTATCTCAAGTAAGTTAGAACGCCTAGAAAGTACTAGGTACTGCTTTATAAATGTGAATGTTTGCGATGATCAATGGATTTTTATTAAACTTTGCTATTAATATTAGAATGACTGATGAGATGAATGACTGAATATTATGATGAAATGACGGGCCTGTTGGTCTAGTGGTTAGTGACCCTGACTGCTAAGCCGGTGGTCGTGGGTTCGATCCCCACCCAGGACAAATCTTTGTGTGATGAGCATAAAGATTTGTTCTGTGTCTGGGTGTAATTTATCTAGAATATGTATGTATTTACAAAAAAATATATATATATTTAAGTAGTATATCAGTTGTTTAGTACCCATAACACAAGCAAATATGATTGCTTACTTTGGGACAAGATGGCGCTGTGTGAATATGGTAGAATATTATTATATTATAATGATATGAAGGCTGAAAAGTCTTGGAGGTCAGAAATAGACCGGCACCCCACCGGATGTTTAGTTGTAGTGTAAATACTTTCATTATTTTATATTGTAAAATTTCTGAATGAATATAATTTTTCTCGATGACGCTGTCTCGAGTCAAAATCGAAATAACATTTTGCCGGCGCTTACTGAAATTGTTGTTGGCAGTCATTTTGTATTTTTAATTCAACGTTTTCCTTGTTAATTAATAAAGCAATTCTGAATGAAATATTATCTACACTTAAACAAAAATAATTGTTTTGTTGGACTTTACGTGATCTTTGTCAATTCTAATTATTTTTTCATTTTTTAATGAGAGAACACCCTCTTTAATTATAGATCCCTCTGTCATAGGCGACACAAAGTACACCGAGAATTACAGTCAAACATAGACTGACTTCCCACTTTTGGGCAAAGGTTTCCCATGTGTTCTCCTTAATCATCCCGGTGTTTCTAGTATTGTAGTATCCATTTCATCTCGCCATCTCTTTTATGGATGACATAGATCATAATGGGAACTGGCGTTCGTGTTCAAACAGTAGCATTCTACATCTTATGGACCCGCTAAGCAATCACTGTACCGTTTGTAAAGTTTAATTTACAAGCTTCTTTTTTTGTTTATTTGAATATAAGCTCATTTCATTTCAACATTGATCTACAAGAGTCTATAAAGTCAAAGTAAATACAACAGAGTGCTTTGACATCAATTTCTTACAGAATATTTCTGTGTTGTTTGGTTAGCCTCAAACCTCAATACGTTGGTAAATAAAATGTGGGTTGATCGAAAGGAAATATTGTTGTCTGTTTCGCTTTGTAGTTGACAGAGGACTTGAGAGTTTATTAGAACGTGCTCCGAGGCGACACCGAGAATTCAAACAAGATATTACTCTACAAATAAAATAAGGTCTCACAAATAAAAGAAATCACTTTATAAATGTTTTCCTTTTGCGAAATAAAACGATTCTTACTATGATCTTCATCGGCCTTGAAGCACTGCGAAAGTTTACTGTTAACCCTCCACAGAACTATGAAAAATACCTATCTCTGTTCTATGTAACCCTCCTATTCTGAACTTCGCAACTTGGGAAGTATCTTCACCCTACAGAAGACCACAGCCATAATAACATTTTGTTGTGTTCCTGTTGGTGGGTAGTGATATCTAGAGCACATTGGGGCGGGAAGTGATTTTAAAGGATCGGCAACGTGTTTGTGATGCCTCTGGTGTTTCAGGCGTCCATTAGTAATAGCTTACCGTCAGGCTTACGCCTTTGTGCCACCATCCTAGTTTAAAAAAAAATCTATCCACATGGCTGGTTCCGCCCTGTAACCACCACTCTTGGCAGACGAACAGCTTCCACTTGAGTTGGGTAACACTGTATTGTACGACACCGTTGGATTTCCATTTCGGGACTATTAGGGTCTTCTTCTGAATGATTAGGATTATTATCAACGATGTACATATATTATTAGATGGACCGCTCTTTGGTTCATCATATGGGCGTGAAGGTCATTGGTTAGACCTTTACCCAGCTGCAATCATCATTTCACGACCCACTGCTGGTTACGGGTCTCCTTCAAAGAAGGTATAGGGTTTGTTTCGAATTTTTAATATTATTTTTCTTGCAGTGCTTTTGACCGCAAAGGTGTTTTACTCCCTTAGTCGCCTTTTACGACACCCACGGGTTGAGATGGGGTAATGACATTATGATATCTTAATCAGTCACTACATCATTATATATATAAGCATATCTTAGCAAAATTTCGTTTCGAGTCAATTACCTACAATATGGTAGCATTCCTTTGGACAAAAATATTCATTACAATTTGAGCACAAAAATTCCAATACCGCGACCAATAAACATTTCCGATCATTAAAATAGAGCCAATAAATTGAAATATTCTTTAAAATGCTGTTTCACTCATTATCAATACGAGTAAAATAGAATTGGAATTCCAAATAAACCACAGAATGTTATTGAACCGTGTTTTCGCCCCTCATACTCATTAACAGTGGTCGTGGCTTCACCGAAAACTTATACCGATAAAACGATAATACTCGCGTATTAATTAATAAAATCGATGGACGCTTTAATTATTTCGTTCATCATTATTTTTTGTTTGTTTTTTATCCATTTATAGTTGCACGTGAGATTGTTTTGCGCAGTTGATATCTGAAGGGGTAGGCAGAGATACATCTAACCCATATTTCGTCAGCTATGTTTCAGTATGAACGTAATAGGGGCGCGCTTATTGCCATAAAACGGGCACATTTTTAAACTGGATGAATTTCAAGACAAAAACCCAACACATTCTTTTTTATTGTTTGTTCATTCATTTGTTATAATGTTTTAATACTGAAGACTACGTTAATTGGATCATTTTATGAGTTCTATTTCATATTCAAATGTCATCTGTTGTAAAAAAACTTTACAGTCATTATTGTCTGATTGGATGTTTCTATTTCTTTGTTACCACACAAAGCGCTACTGAAATAAAAATAAATTGAACTAACCTAAGTAATAATGGGTTTTTGTGTTCACCTAAATGGCTAGAAAATTATCGCAACCTATTGTGACTGCAATTTTTCTGTTTACAAACTATATTGGATCCTATATCGGCTTGATTGAAGTGTGGACACGATACCATCAACTACGACCATTCAAACAATCTATTTTTCCGTTAACAGTGTTTGCTGAACTAATCCTAGCCGTATGTGATAAATGGTATCATAAAAACAGCTACGTTTGGTTGCATTTCCCTTGGCAAATCTCCAACATTTTGTATATGAAAATGGACACGTGGTACAGAATCGTAAACTTGTTACAAGCGACACTAAATATAATATAATTTCCCCATCTCAACCCGTGGGTGTCGTAAAAGGCGACTAAGGGAGTCAATCTTAAGCAGACAAGAGAACTGCGAGAAAAGGAATATTCGAAACATAACCTTTTTGTTTTTTTTATTATTTTTTTTTTATTTTTTTTTTACTTGGGGAAATGCCTGACGCATACCCCTCGGTCTTGGGGGAAGAACCGAGGGGTTACGTGGGGCTCCCATCCATTAAAACCCCAAGGTGTTCCTCTCGTCGCGCTCTGCTGTGGTCACGGGAGCGCAGGAACATTCGTCCGCGACCACAGCGAATCGAAACATAACCTATACCAACCCGTCCAGCCAACGTGATATCGTAGGCTAAATTCCCTCCACATTCTTTAGAGGAGACCCTTTCCCAGCATTAGGACGTTTATGGGTTGGAATGATGATATTATCTGAGTACTTACTATGAACTAGTAAACGTTTGAAGACCAAAGTCCACGGTGTGTAGGACTCGACAAACTCAATCGAAGCGCACGCTATTTTCGAAGTGTTCGATTATACTTGATAGTTAGTACATTAGGGTTATAATCCTAGCTAACGGAGTTAAGTACCACTATATATATTATTATATATATTAGTTTAAAGTTAGGAGTTGGAAGTTGAGCACACACATCGATAAATAGAGCATAAGCGGCTGTAACTTTTGATTGCGTTTATTTAGAACTCAGATTATATTCCCGCTCCAAGGAGTTGCAGACCTGACTATTTGATATTTCATACAGATTTCTGAGCAAATGGTTCATCATAACAACAAGACAACGGAGTGATCTTAAAAGGGTACCGTTTTTTCTATTTGAGGTTAGGAACCCTAAAAACAAACAAACTGAAACCCGCCTTATTACAAAACATGTATCAAAAGTAGTATGTATTAAACCAGGTTTAAATTCATTTATGCCATTGTTTTAGTGTCAAAGTTGTCAATTTAAACCTGGTTTAATGCTTAGTCCGTATTTTTAATAATGGTGTTAAACAATATATTATTAATACCTAGAGATTAGTAAAATTTCCGTCAAGAAAATTAATACGCAACGATATTGAAGCCCTTACATCACATAATTATCTGTAACACTCCCCCCCACTTAGAGATAAATTACACATATATTATTATGATTATGGTAATCGAACTCATGTATTAATATCGTAAGACTAATTTAGCATACGATTATGTTAATATCTTTACTCTTCTCATGATACGAATAATTTAAGTAGGGGGAGAATTGGGGGGTTATAAATACTAATTTATTTTGAATTGTATTTTGAAATTACATTTTGCTGTATTATAAGCAAAATGTAATTCCTTTACGTGTAACTGTTTCATGTCCCAATGTCCCAATAATAAAATTAATTTAAACAAAGCGTCTCGCATTTTCACCAAAGAGGTAGGCATTACACTCGCATTTCGCCGTATATGTTAGGAAGTGTCCAAATATGGCGCCGCTCACGTGCAGCTATTGCAATTGATTGTGAATGCCAACATGAGATACGCGCGAGCTTGTTCATGAGATCTGGACAAGTTCAGACCTTTAAGTTTCATAACCTCTTGTTACTAACCGAGTATATTTCCACTTTCTCCAGACCCTTTGACCCCTTTTTTTGACCTCACCCTGGCATTGAAAGCAGGTGATCTTTAGTAAAGACTCACTCTCCCGCTGCAAATGTCTGTCACTTTTTAATCCAATCATCCTAAAATTTATTAGCGTAGCCGTATATAGCCTTATACAAAAATAGATATGAGTCGAGATTTGTCTGCCTTGTAATTTTTATCTTCTGAGCAGTATTATACGGTTCAAAATTGCCTAGCGGGGTTTCTCATTTATATCTATTTCCACTGAGTGCGATGTATTCACAACACGAGACGGTTTGGCGCCCGCCACGCCTGTAGTACTGACGTATGATGTCACAGTTCACCGACACGGATCGTAGCCACTCGTAGCCACTAAGTAAATCACGTAGGTGTGCTACGATTAATCGTAGCAGTTTGAGCTACGCGATCTGCAGCGTTTGTTTGAATGTTAACTTGATGGTATACAGGGTGGAATTTTGTAATGTCACCTGGAGGGAAAGTACTTTAAATACTTGATATTTGATGATAGATAATTTAACTCAAAGGAAACATTCCTTTATTTTTAAAAAGAAACAAAACTGCCCTCAACGGTTTTCGGATATTTGCTATCAATCAAGTCTATAAAAGTACAGGATGTTATTTTTTGGGATTTTAACTGGTTCGATTCCAGGGTATGGCAAGCGAATTTTCGAAAATATTTGTATGCAGCTTTGTTTCTTTCTTAAAATAAAGGAATGTTCTCTTTGAGTAAAATGATCTATCTCCAGTATTTCAAGTACTTTCCCTCCAGGTGGCATTACAAAATTCCACCCTGTATATGACATCAATCATACATAGTTTGATTTTAGATATTTGTAATAAAATGAGGATACCTCATCGAGTTAAGGCGCGTCAGATTAAATTTATTTTGGCGAGGCGCTCGTAGCACTGTTCTGGAAGATTTAATTATCCTCAAAAGCATGCATTTCAGGTGAAAATGGGAACCTTCTTCAAAAGCGGCAGATAGGGGTACTAAATCACTTAACTCCCTTGTTGTACCGAGACTAATTTCTGAGTTCTAGCGGCCCACAAATTGTACACTTTCTTTTATAATATAATAATATATTGATTATAACAATACCTACCTACTTTTCTCGGAAACTTATTCTTAACTTATACTTACTCTTTTGTGAAGTCGATTAGGGCCTAAAGATATTATTAGATATTTAAACTGTGTAATGTTTTTAGTGAAAAATCAATACAGATTATTTTATTATTGTTGAAATACGTAAAGTGCTTTATTAATTAAATTTTCGTCACAAAACATTACATAAATTGTCTATAATCTCCTGTTAATGAGAGCTTGTTAAGAGTCTTAAAGTATTATTGATTTGTTTATCGATATTATTGCTGAAAATAGATATTTGTTAGCTCGTGGATATTTACGCCACGCCCAGATTATTAGGATGTTTTGAATCTTCTTAAAGTATACTAGAGTAGGTACCTATACTTTATCAGTAATAAATATAAATAAAATATAAATATAATATTAAAAAAAAATATAAAAAAACAAAGTTAAAAAAATAACTATAAAATCTTTACTTAATATTAAAAAGATGATGCTTTTGTTTGTTTGTTTGGTTGTATGCCAGGATCTCAGGACCTACTGGTTCGATTTGAAAAGTCTTAGATAGCCGATTTATTGAGGCAGTTTAAACGCTATAGAACATCACGCTACGGTCAATAGGAGCAGACTAGTGGGCAAATAAAGAACGATGGGAGCGAAGCCCCGCGTGACTTCTAGTATATAATATAATAATATACAGCGAAAGCATAATTTGAGTTAAAATATATTGCCTCGGTGGTGCAGTGAAAGGGTATGCCTATTGAGCAAGAGTTCAAGGTTCTGAGTTTGATTCCTAGATCGGACAATGGCGGTATTCAGTTTTTCTGTTGAGAAAATTTCCCGACAAAATGTCTTGCTCTCTATTTTATAGAACTCAACATACTTGGCGAAATGTCGATGTGATGCATCTCTGCCTACCTCTTCAAGGATGTAAGGCGCAATGCTATCTTTTTCTTTTTCTATATTTTTTACTGCTGATAAAATGCCCAAAAGACTGAGACCCAAAAGTGAGAGTCGATATTTAAATATCGACATAAGTACGTCTGTTTGCCACCGTCGTGGTATAAAAAATACCTATGTATGTAATCGCTATCATTTTCTATCATTCTTCTTCATATCTTCTTATGGGCTTGAAGAAGACTGTTGGCTTGACTAGTGTTGGAATTTATCAAATCACGCAGAAGACTTCCAACTTGACCGGGATCAAAGGCTTTACGTGCCTTGCGAAGCACGGAGACGATATGAGATTGCAATTGCCACAAATGGTCACCCATCATGGACTGACCTTGCCAAACGTTGCTTTACATCGATGATCATAACGAACAGTACCACAATACAAAGAGTGCCTTGTACATTTGAGAACGATATCCACTCCGACTTAGTCGATCTTGAATCTTATGCAGATAAAAATAAATTCGATACGTGAACTAACCGCGACGCTAGCCACAACAACGCTGTCTCGAATTTCAAACAAAAATCTACAGAATTTCACTTTCAGCACAATACATTCCGTTCATTCAACTGAACAATGACAGATAGTAAACAAACGTAACCTAAAATCGAAATTCAGTCTGTCGTAACCATTTTCCCTACACTCCGTAAAAGGCCTAGTGTTGTACGTCATTGCTATTGTAGGAGAATCTCAATTATTCTCGCCACGAACGTTGATTGGCAGCGGACATTTCGCATTAGTGTGGCTAATATTTCGATTCTCATTTGAGTGTTGTAATTAGGGATGTTTGTCAATGTCGATAATTTTGAATCGTTATCGGTTTACGACGAGTTTATGTTGCAATTATACCCGTGAAATCTTGGGCTCTAAATCCTTAAAAAATTCCTATAGACTTTATAAGATGTGGTGTTGGCGAAATAACATTTGTTAAGAAAAGCGTTTAAGTTTGTGAGTGATTGATTAGGGACATGATTAGGGCTGTGGAAAAACAGTTGAAAAGTACTACCATAAAATTCATCACTAAGCACAAGTTGATAATAACGTAACTGTCGATATAAATTCACAGTTAAAACAATATCTATCGATAAACATCCCAAGCCTTTCGCTCAATGAACCATCTGTTTTCACACTCATCGACAAATCAGTGAACATTATACAATATTCTGGGAAACTCGATATATCCAAACGTATTGTATTACGAGCATTCAATAAAACACTCAAACTCAATGAATGAAATTAAAGCCGCCAAAGTTTTTGAACGTTCATTTCTTTTCTTTTCTTGTTCTTGTTTTAAGTTGTGACATTTTGCTTCGTTCACAAGTTTTTGTAGTGAATATAATTCACACAAAAGTTTGTTTCGTTCAGAAATTTACTGACTTTTTAAGTTTTAAGTTTTGCACTTTAGGAAAACTATATTGATGTTAGATGCATGGAATGCAAATGTTATTCGTGTAAGTGGACGTATCATGCAATGCACTAATAAATGTTAATTCATTGTTCATTTCAACGTAATCGTGTTCATTGGCTCATTGTTCATTAAGTTAGTTTTATTGTTGTGAACAAGCTGTTTGTCTGCAATATTCTTATTGCCGACAAACTGCCTCAATGATTCTTTAATTTTTAATTATTGTTTTGAGTTTTACAGGTATCTAAAACTAACATTAAAAATACGAAATTACATAATTTTATAACAAAAAATAGACGTTCTGTTTCTGAATGAAAATGAAATTATAAAACAAATCGATAAAATTTCAGAAACTCTTAAACTCAAGTTACTTAATTTATTTTTTCAAAATGAAACCCGTTTTGTTTCGGTAATTGAACGACAAAAATTCCGGGCTTAATTTATTGAACATACCAGTTTGTGGGTATCGGTACTTCCATCAAAATTGATTAGGGACCATTGTCGTGGCCATTGAAGCTAATTGGCAATCGGTGTAAGGTTCGGTGCTGGGTAGGTAGCACAGATAGCACCTGCCGCCTAGACCTTGAGCCACGCATCCTCAGATACTCGTATCAGAGCCGGGTAGAACGTAGCACCACAAACTCGACAGAGGCGGCAGCTCACGACCAGCTTGTGTAAAAATAAAATAAACGAGTAGTTTTGACGCAGTGGTACCTGATCATGTGGCCCGGGGGGGCGGAGGCAAGCTGACACGATATGCGCCGACGGAGGAAGACGAGACCACACTCAGGGAGCTTCTACTTAGGTACGTGCCTCTAGCGACAATACAGGATAGCTTTCCGCCTTTAATATTGGCTTCATTTGCATTCGATCATAAGGATCTCTCTATGTGTCGATGTGTCTACTTCTACATTATGTTACACTTTGGCTTGGCATCCTATCTCGTATTACAGATATTGATGCGTTCGATAAGTCTGTTCGCGGCGGGCGATTCATTCACTGTTCCTCTCATCACTCCGGACCGTAGCGCCGAGAGAACGCGTCACGCGTGGTTAGCATCGATGGCCACGACTCGGTCCGTGACCCGCGGCCCGGACCATGGCCCGGACCATCTGCGCTTAGTACACTCGCATTGCACCTTGGGATCGTTAGGACGGGAGTATTGCTTGCATGGGTGTGGTTGTTACGTTTGTAGTGTTTTAAATCAACTGTTTATAGACATTTAGAAGGCAATAGACGACACAACATTTTCCTTTGTAATTTTCGCTCTCAAAATGAAAGAACAGCAATTTAGTATTTGATTGAGATTAACTGCATCCACTTCTGTCTATCACCCTTCACACTAAAGATTTGCTAACATTGTTCTGTATCAACATTATTTTACTTCAACTAGCACTTATAATGCTATTTATAATTCACACGGAACACCAAATATTTGAGTAAGGTCATCAAACTTATTCAAGTTCCACAACGTTAAACACATTTTATTGGCTGCCCTTTGTATTGAAAATAATTTCTTTTGAACAAAGATTGAAGGATCGAATGAGCTTCTTTTATTTTAAAGTACAATGAACGAGGAGTAAATGATATAAAGAGCTATTAATAAAACAGTGATTTGTTTGTAAACACGCGGGTTTGTAAACGTTTACGTAAAACATAAATAAATGTTATTTGTTTGAGCTCTGAGTTGATTGAGCCTCCCGTCGCCACTCATTACGTACTCTGAACCAGTAATAGAACATTATTTTGTCAATATAAATAACCTTTTGAACGTTAATGTCAATGAGTCGCTTGGTCTGTTGATAAAAGTGTGACGCAACATACGCTAAAGACAGCAATAACATAATAATTGATATTGTAAAAAGACATTTAATTATGAGACATTAAGGTTCAAACAGTGTATCAGTTAAGGATGACTTACGTTGGTTGAGAGTGCGAAGTGGCGGCACAGTTCCCGTACTAACGTAGTGGTCGGTGGTTAGTCTACAGCGACAGGTGAGCGTGATGAGCATGAATCTTACCGCCAAGCTGGATGACCTGCAACGTGGGGACCGCCAGTTGGAGACCACGGTCGCTCTCTGCGAGATCCGCACGCAGCTACAGGAATTGACCAAGAGTGTGGAATCATGCCAGAGTGAGGTCTCCGAGGTAAGCAAACATTCACCATTAATCACCATTAGACCATTAATGGTGATTAGTGGTCAGTTTCAATATCCAAAAATGGTTTCACTTCGAAATACACGTGTTGTGTCGCATCAGAAGCATATAGGTTTTATGTATTAAGTGCAACACATTACTACAGTGTGTTTTGTCCCAGCTATGTATGGTCCTGACATGACACGGTATTTCTACTTTCAAATACGGCAGTTAAACATTTTTTCTTTTAGAATATATTTATGTCAATTAACCCCTCTGGGGCGCAGTGTCAGTGAATATAACTACTGCTCCAGGGGTCTCATAACTTTACTGTCATACAATTCTCAGTATCTACTAAATGGGAGCTAAAATAGTTATCAAAATGTGGGTACGTGCATTATACCCCTCAGGAGAAGGTTTATTTTATTAAACAAATGACTCGTTATTTGCATATTGAAATCGGTTATAAATGATCCATCTCGGGCACCAAAATATCCACATACTACTTACTACATCGTGTACATTATGAGAACACAAATCCCGGCACAAAATATTCTTAAAGTCTATTCAATGGTTTTTGAGTGAAAAACATCCATACATATAAAACTATTATGCAAGTCTACGTCACGTATTATATTTAAGGAATAAGAAAGATCTTATTTATTTGCCCGACGTTTAGATCAAATTACACCGACCGTGGTCATGGGCTGTCTGTCAGCATAATAATTAATTTATTTAATACTTCATACAAAATATGTACAGGCGGACTTAATGCCATAAGGCATTCTCTACCAGTCAACCTGGCTGATGCAGAGAGTTAGTTGAAATAGGTGCATAAATAAAAGTAACGAGACAATAAAGCAAATAATAATAGATATATTCTCAATAAATAATTAAATTTATAATATATAAATATATATAAATTAATAATACAAATATAAATATATATGTACTTACACATACTATATTATAATACAATAGAGGTGAATAAACTAAGTACAGAGATGAATCTGCCAGACTATTCACAACGAAAGAGTTCATGAATCCTCTTCTTAAACTCATAACGGTTAGTGTTAGTCCACATCCATGCGTCCAAAACATCGCATGTGCAGCACTTTAGGAGGGGGCTTAGGACGCTTAAGGATATATGATAGGAAAATGAGGTCATGATGAGAAAAGGCAGGAGCGGGGGTTTGACCATGGGATGAAACAAGGTTTGGGACAGAGGTGAGGATGATGTCAAGCCAAGTGTCCTTACCATCAGAATTTTGATGGGTGGCTTGTAGAGGTAAGATATGAAAGCTGGCTGACTCAACGATTTCAAGGAGTTTATGGGAACGATGGGACTGGGAGGGGAGGAGATCGGTGTTGAAATCTCCCATAATGATGTCATGTGAATACTTCAGAGTATTCTTCAGAGTATTTTTAGGGTCAGCCCTAAAAATTCCAGAATCATTTCGAAACTAGAGAAGTAATCAACGGTAGGGGGACAATACACAGCACCGAGGACAGTTTTAGTACCTTTAATGTCAACTTCAAGGAAGAGGTACTCCCCGGACTGCGAAGAATCAGATTTAGATGATACAAGAATCTTATATGGAAAGTGACTGCGAAGATAAATAGCGACACCACCGCCCCTCCTACCGACTCGATCATTCCGTATCAGAATGTAGCCGGGGAGAGGATAGGTGGTAGAAGGAAGGTTTGGTTTGAGCCAACTCTCCGAAACCAGGATGGCATGAACGTTAGCGTTAGAAAATGTTTTGAAGAGGTCACTGTAATGACTCGGTACACTTTGTGCATTGATATGGCACACATTAAAATTATGATTCGAGGTAATATCAAATTGTTGCCTCACAAAATCACCCAATGTCCTAGTCACTGAGGAGAAACTATCATTATTCGATGAATTAGATTCAATCATCATCATCATATCAGCCCAATGACGTCCACTGCTGAACATAGGCCTCACCTAATTTCCGCCGCGATTTTGTGTCGCCCGCGTCCATTAGAGTCAATGGCAGATAGAAAATCTTCATCCGAATCATACATAGAAATTTAATAAACTATAAGTAAAAATATAAAGTATAAATATATCAAATTAAATATAAGTAAAATAAAAAGGTATTATGATATATGATGATATTATTAAATTTATAATTACGTTACTTACTTATACGTTGCAACTTTTGTCTCTGCACCACCCACCAGCTGATACACACATAATAAAAGTATTACAAGTGAAAGGAAAAAAAAATTAAAAAAAGTACAAAACAAAACACAACAGAAGAAAATGAATGAGTTGAAAAATGAAAGATTTATACAAATAACACATTTTAGAGGTCAACGTCAGTTTTATACCATTTTCTAAACGACATAAATAATTGACACTTTGACAGCTGTTGTCATTTCAAGTTAAGTTTGACAGTATTTAATTGTGTCAAAAGGATTTTTTTTTTGTTTTTATACCACGACGGTGGCAACAAACGTACGGTCCGCCTGATGGTAAGCGGTTACCGTAGCCTATTGGCGCCTGCAACACCAGGGGCATCACGAGCGCGTTGCCGACCCTTAAGAAACCTATTCACTCCTTTTTTGAAGAACCCCATACTGTAGTCCCTTGGGAAAACCTCGTTAGGGAGTTCATTAAAAAAGTTGTAGAAAACGTATTAAAGTTGAGGGTAACAAATAGAAACAAAAGTAAATGAAAAACTTAATAACAATAGCAAGAAGAAGTAATATGAAAAAGCACAGCTCAAGGCTCGCTACCTATTTCCGTTGTTTAGAGGGCGCGCTCGATGTGCTTGTACACCCGGCGCCGCTCCTGCCCACCTGAGAGGATGAATCCGCCTTGGGATACTCCGGATTAGAGAGCTTAGCTCATCTGCCACGGTGACTTTATAGCGTGACCCATTAGCAGCTATGTGAATGACACCGTCTTGGGTCCAGCACGCACGCATGCCAAAATGTTGCTTGGCCTTTGCAAACAAAGCCTGTCTGGACTTTGTCAGGAATTCCCGCACAGAAGCAGACGTGCCCTTAAGCTTTGCTTTGGCACGCCATACAGCCGACCTCTGTTCGACTCCAGTAAACCGGACCAAGATTGGCCCATGATGTTGTTTATGTGAGGCCCAATCCTATGGCAGACAGTGATGTTGGATGCTGTGATGTGTTGCAGCTCCATTTTGTGTACAAATCCTAGCACGGTGGCCTTGCAGTTCTTTTTGTCAACCTCTGGCACGCCCAAGAAAAGAAGCGCCTTTCGTCTGTGCCTTGTTTCAGCCACATCGGCCATACGGGAGCACTCGTTGATCTGCTGTCTGAGCAGTTTGAGCATTGTAAAGATAAGCTCTCGGAATGCCCGGAACTCTTCAGCTACCTTTGCAACAGTGTCCTTAGCCGCGCCGCTGGTCTGCAGATGTGCCTCCATTTCTGTGAACTTCTTTAAAACTCGCTCTTCTAAGCTGTCCTGTACTGTCCTTACTTCCTCAATAACTAATTCACATTTGTCTTGATTAGCTGAAGACATTGTTATGTGCTGTGAGAATTATTTTCGTTGGATCCCAGTTTAGAATCCTAGTTTAATATTTTTGGCGTTGGATCCCACAAAATATTATTATGTATTACCGTTGGATCCCAAATTTAAAAAAAGTAAGAGGTTTACGTTTTATTGTCGTTGAATCCCAAAAACTATTTCCGTTGGATCCCAAATGCTTAAAAAATCTGACTGCGGGTACTTTCAACAACAAAATTATTAATTAAATGAGGGTATACTTTATATTGACTAACTATTTTTTTATATCTCTAATATCTCTGTAGGAATGTGCTTGGAAAAACTTCGACTGTAGTGTAAAAAGTTGACCTGTGTCTACCATGAGTTTTCACGGCGTTTTAATCTGTTTGATTGCCAGATTTATATGTAAAAATGAACAGCGACCCTAGTACTACTTATTTGAATTAATAATTCAAACATATAGCATTAGGGGTGCTGTTTATTTTTCATAAAAATCTGTCAATCAAAAGCATTGTCTTGGGTGAACGCCGTGAAAACTCATGGTACGTACCACTGACCTATAGGTTTCCGTGTGCAAATAAAGTATGATTTAATTCATGTTTCTTCTGTCTTTCATTCTTTCAATTATTTAATAGTCGACGGGCCGAACACATGCTGATTTTTAAATGTTTGGTAAAGGTAAGGTAGTAGATCCTTGCTGATATCAGCATGAATGGTCCGGATCGACCGGGGAAGTACTACCCTCTCACAGAATAATAATATCGACGTAATGTAGCTGTATCCGTACTGTTATGTTTCGTACGGTGAGTGCAGAATGCCGGAGCCCCAATTCCCTCCTTAGTCACTTTTCTTCTGACAAGTACACATGTTGTTATAACATGGGATTCAATGGAAATAGCAAATGGGATCCATCGTTAATACTTAAAAAATGGGATTTAAAACTGGGATCCAACGAAAATAAATGTGTTGTGATGTTAAATACTGACTACAGTATTTAACATCACAACACATTTATTTTCGTTGGATCCCAGTTTTACACACTAGTGTTGATTTTACTCAAAAAAATTAAATTGAAAATTTGCAATGTGTGTTGATTTATCACACCAATTTAATATGTGTACAAGTCGCGAAAGTATAAAACATCCATACATTGTATCCATATAAATATTGTCTTGCATTTGACGTACATGTTGTATTTTGGTAAACGTTCTGGATTCATCTTGCACGAGTAGTAATGTTATATATATTTTAGGTTTTTTAAGTAAATGAAAAACTTCTTAATTATCGGGTACAGGCAGACAGACAAACTCCCTTTTGAAGGGACACAAAGAGTTAATGACGATACCATACACTCAGGCAATCAAGGGGGCCTCCCAATTAATTTTGGGCGTATTATTTAAAACTAGCTGACCCGGCGACCGCCATATTTTATTATACGTTATAATGTTCCATTTTCAAAATAATGTTTATATGGAGATTTTAAAACCCAAAATTTTAAATTTTACACTCATACTATCATATATAATATCTTACATACATGCCTTGCATCGATAATAGTAAATACAACAAACAAAAATTATCCAAATACGGTCTAGCCGTTCTCACGTGAATCCATTACATACTTTTCGGCGATCCATTTTTATTATAGATCTAGGTAATTTTTGCACATTTCAAAGTGCACGCCGTAATATGTGTTATGGGAAAACAGAATTTTGTGTACACATTTTAACACATAAATACGTCCTGCATTCGTTGGAAATACCGTATAATATTCTTAGATTCACAAACAGTTCAAAAAACAATGAATTATATAATACGACTCGCCATCTTAGTTAAACAATGATCCACTAATGATATTGTAACTCAGTAACTCACACAATCCCTGTTAGATCAAGGGGATCGAGTGGCATTTAATTGGATCAAGCTTCGTTATTTGACTGACCATCTGACCATATCGGTTAGAACGTAATTGGTTTAAACTCAACTCCAAAACTGATCTGCACAGCAGTCTATTAATTCCAATATTGAATAGAAAATGGATTTCCAATATTAGATTATCCTATTATATGCCTATGTACTAGGTTCATCGGTTAAATTTTGATCAGTTTGGTTTATAGAAGAAGGTTTTGGTGGTTTCATTGTTTGGTCAATCGATATGGATGACTGTCATCCAAGTGTCCTGCAAGTACCTAATAAGTGCTCTACTCTGTAGGTACTTGCGGTGCGTTATGATATGGTCAAATTGAATTTACCATTAAGGCATTACACTTTAACATTATGATGTTTTAAATGAGGCGTGCCTACACGTAGCATTGTAGTACTAAGTTTGTGTTACGATCATCGAAGTTAAGTAAAGCTTGGCAAGGTCAGCCTATAGATGGGTGGCTGTTTATGCCGTTTTACATCAACGATTTTTAAAATAAAAGAATCATCCAAAATATAATTTTCCGTTGGATAGTAAACAGGAATGAAACCTGAAACGTTACAATATGCTGTTCAAATAGAAAGCTTTCAGTGCATCTGGCACTGGAAATACTCACTTTAAAACATTGGTGTGCGTTTTCTCTACCGGTGGTAAATTAAAACTGGGTATTGAGTTTCTGCTGAATATAATGTTTATTTCTTTAAGATAGGGTAGGCAGAGATGCCTCACACCTACAACGCAGTGTACCATGTTATAAGGCGAGCTTATAATAACCGAGTACATTTTTAAACGACATAAAAAATCCATGTCTTGTTTTTCTACCCGTAAATTCAAAACAATCTGCAGGCAGGTTCTTTTACATTTAGTTTCAAAAACATAATTCCGTGTTAAGGCCTGTAGATTGCTACAAGCGCCTCACATTTGTCACTAGGGTATGATACTAGAGTATTTAAAAACATTTAATTTACTAACACAAGATACATCAAAACTCATAAAAATGGTAGCCATTTGTGACTAACCAAACAGTTTCCACAAAAAATATAGTTACATTTCTGCAAGATCATTTTAGCTTGCATTTATGAAAACATTTTCCATAAACAAAATATTGACTCAGTAAATATCATACAACTTGTATTTCCTTACTATCCTATATCTAAAGTTTACTTACGCTAGCATTAAAACATATTTTTCATAAAATTCATGTGGAAATGTTACATGTCGTTATGAGGCGAAAATAAAACGCGAGAGCAGAGAATATTCTAAATTGCATTTCTAAAGGGTAGCTTTTCACTTTAATATTGCCTCCCATTTGTGTACATAATCTGTCATACGTAATATTTAAACATAAATTTTATTAAGAGGTGAAACTTTTATGCTTTTAATGAACTTATTTATAGTTAAATCTTTTTCGGTTGCGCAGCGTGAATATATAAGACTGCTGTCCAAGAAAGTCTAGTTAATGGAAATAGACCCTCTTTTATAGGGGACATTCATTTAAAAAACCAAAAAACTCGACTGCCTAGAAGTAGCCTTCGATAGTCAATTTGAAGCAATGAATTAGAAGAAAACACTGGTAAAAGATTCTATGATAAATACGAATATAACAACAACTTGCACTTGAAAATCGGTCCAGCTATTTAGGTTACAAGAGACAAGTGGAGCCGCGGGCAATAGTTAGTGCATATATAATTGAATTAGGCTTTTATCTGATACCCATATTGCGAATGCACTAATAAAACGTCTGTTTTGACAGTTTACGTCCGCTATATTGGTTTTTTTGAAGTGTGAAAAATACAAATGTAATGACACCTCACACTTTAAAATTAGACAAGCCGTTTAGTCTACAGAAGGTCACAATGGAACATTCGTGCCCACATACATACGCTCGCTAATGTTTTTCATTACCCTCCTTTTTGGCAGTCGGGTAAAAACATATCTGGTGAAATATGGGTGTGATGAAATAATGCCTACTCTATCAAAAAAATGTGAGGTTTATGTTTTAAATGAACTGATTTATAGTTATAAATTAAAAATTTGACTTAATTTAATTGGAGTTAAGTAATTTGTGAATAATTAATATGTTGAATAAATTAGTTAGTTATGTATAGGCTAAAGGATGTATTAAAAATTGAACTGCCTTGATCATATAATCTAATCTAGCTGTGTAATATATGGTTATAGAATGTGACTGCTGAAGTTAAGAGTTCGATTCTCAATAACAAATATGTATGTATTTACACCAACAGTTGATCTAAGTGTAAGCTATGTGTAATAAATTACTCAGATCTTCATTGCAGGCGTAGTATTTTAAAAATTAACTATAAAAAATTATTTTGTTTTTGTTATTTAAACTTAGGTATATACCGACCACGTATTACGACCCAGTATTGACCAGTACACATGTTTGCAACCATCGTGGTATAAATAAAGAAAGAAAATGGCTTCGATAGCCAAACAAATATAAAATATTTGAGCTTCAGCCGATAAACAGAAATATTAAAAAAAATCGAATATTTGAATCTAAGTGCAAAATTTTTGGATCAATTCAACAAAAGACATACGTTGCTGTTTGCATGGGAACCACATTCCACACAAACGAAACGATGACATTTCAAATGCTTAAACTTATACCATGCAAGCAAATATAGTCTTTATGATATAGTCCGATAATAAATCGTTCGACGTTTTTATGATCGCGTGCAGACGTATCAGTATCGCGTGCAAGCTCTGCAGGCTTATACAGACGACCTAAATGCCTATTGATTTATACCAACCACCATTCTTATTACTGTATTCTGTATGCAAAGTAACTTATTGTGGTGATTTAACATTCATAAGGAGTAGAATATTGTCTTTTACTACGTGTTTCATTTAAACAATCTTTTATTTAAAATACTAGAAGTCACACGGGGCGCGCTCCCATCGTTTTTATTTAGCCACTGTTCAGCTCCTATTGACCGTAGCATCATGTTACATAGCCTAGATAAATAGGCTATTCAAAACAATAAGAACTTTCAAATCGGACCAGTAGTTCTTGAGATCCTAGCGTTGAACCATGCAAACTCTTCAGCTTTCTAACATTTAATAGAAGCCGCGCGGGGTTTCGTTCTCGTCGCTTTTGTTTGGCCAAAGCTCAGCTCCTGTTGGCCGTAGCGTGATGTTAAATAGCCTATAAACCTTCCTCGATAAATAGGCTATCTGACACTGAAATAATTTTTCAAAGTAGCTTTCTAACGGCATTTTTTTTTAAATCGGTCCAATGGTTTTTACTTTATTCCTTACATACAAAAATACAAATCTTTACTCATTATAATATAAGTATAGATATAGATTAATTTATTTAATTTACTTTAGGTACTCCAACGAATAAACCAATTACAGGAAAAACAGGTTTTTCACTTCTGTTCAGTTAGCAGTGCTCAGTTATCGTAGATTTTTTTCAGTCTAAGCTCTTTACTTGCCAAAATCATCTGATGATGGAGTCGAAAATGACCTAGACACCCTACAGTAATAATAATAATAATATTCTACCACATTCACACAGTGCCATCTAGTCCCAAAGTAAGCAATTATATTTGCTTGTGTTATGGGTACTAAACAACTGATATACTACTTAAATGCATTTTTTTTTTGTATATATATAGTGAAACGACAATACGTCTTAAAATTTGGCCCCTTTTAATTCAATTCGTATATAACACTATACTTTATAGTAAAAAAAATAATGTATGCTATGTAAAAGCTTATATTAAAACTGCCTCGTAGGCGCAGCGGGAAGTGCCAATAGTGAAGCAGTCTATAACTGCTGTTTCGTGTTCGATTCCGAGTCGTCCAAAAATGTTATTGAGGTTTTTGTATCATTTAATATTTTATAATATGTCCGGAGTTAAAAAAAATGAACCCGTTAGATATTGATTTACAAAATTTACGTACTAAAGTCACGCCCAAAACTGTCAAATTATAATATTCTTTTTAAAATTAGTTTTGTAAAATCAATTTTGTTTAGTTACTATGGATTTGACTCTGATAATTTTTTTTTAAATTAATTTATCTAAGTAATACACATTACAATTGCTTTAAATAGTACATTATGATATAAGTGCGGTAAGTTGATAATTACAGCTATATAATATAATTACGGCTACAAGAAAGCAGAGGCTGTAATTATCAAAGCGCACGTGTGTCATACGACGTTTTATAACATATTTGCGAGGAAATAAATAAAATTCGGACTCTTTTAGAAAAAAACAAATATTGCTAAGATTTAAAAAAGTACCGTTCGTTTTATACGCAGCATCTTGATTACTAGTCTGTGATCGTGAGAAGCCGTTTATTTTACTTACAATGAGATACATTACGACACTGAATTTGGTGAAATAAGAGACCCTTTATGAGCAAATATGTTATAAAATACATTACATTATTAAACAATAAAACTTTTTGACGTTCACACCTTACGACAGCGAGATAATTAAACTCTTTTTTCGCGCGTATTTGAGCTCTATTTTGATCGCTAAGTGTGTGTTTTGCAAGTAGATACCAATAGACTCGCCCTTATTACATGGATTTTAAGATAGTTGGTGAAATTTAGGCGTAAGTAATGCATCACGCCTACCCCCTTTGCGAAAAAAGGGCGTTTCGCAATATATATTTTACGGAATATTCACCTGATATTTAATATTTGTAGGCGTGTCCGTGGAAGGGGACGTTACCATCCTACACAATTTAAGGTCAATCTCTGCAGTCGTCGTTGATTGGCTACGTGAGGATGCACTCTGTAACTATTGATAGGTGAAACTAAAGCATTGGGCGTGTTTTATCTATAGAGTAGCAGCCAGTTGTAACGAACTACTCGAGAATCTTTATAGGTCATGAAAGTTTGTTGCATAAAGGAGTAAGCACATGGGTTTAAAGGCTAAGTGTATAGGCTACAGTAAATGCTTACCGTTAGCGGATTGTAATCTTTTAGCAACCATTGTATTATAAAAAGTCCCATATACTATGCTATATATGCTAGCTACTGTTAATGTTAACTCATTTTATAAAAATGTTGGCATATGCCTCACGTTTTCAAACGTTGTCTAAATTAATTAGTTTGTACTACTAATAATAAAAATAGATTTAATAATAGGTGTTTGTTCCCCGTAGAGGTTTTTCTCCAACGAGGTACCTTTTTCCAGATTTATTATTGGAAGTGAAATTTATAAAGATTTTTTATTTAAAAAATTCGTTGTAGACGTGTTTGGATAAAATTAAACTTACCGATATTTCATTTCCTAAGATTTAAAATTTAAGTTTTCTTAGTATTCAAAAAATACAAACTATGGACTTGTCAAAGGTAATTTTTTTTTTTACTAGCTCAACCTAACAACATCCAAATTTCCAACATCATATAAAATTAGGATAATTAATGTCTGTCTGTTTGTCCATCAACACACACACTACACTACTTTTAGTTTAGTGCAGCTGCTTACAGCAAACAGCACATAGTGCTGAGTATCACATTCCTTTTTTTTATATGTTATGTTTTAAATTGTTGTCTCTTTTTGTCTTTTTTATATGTGAAGATGTTCTTGTAGGCCCTGAGCTAAAATAAATTATTTTTTTTCTTATAAACATAACGTTCCAACATACTAACTATTCCACTTCAAAATAGTTGGACCAATATTTCATAGCTTTGCTTTTTAAACTTTATATAAACTCTACAGTAGTGTCAAAATCCGTTGACTGATAGTTTGTTACACAGATGATCAAAATATCAGATCGACGTATATAATAGCTTTGCTATATTACTCCTTATTCCTACACAGCATAAGTGTCAAAGTTCTGTATTTAATAGTCTGTTTGTATGCAGGTGAAACGTGATATTGTAGGAGGTTCTTATAATAATCATTGCAATTTTAACCTTATGCATCTTAACATAAGAGTCAAAAGCCTGTGTCTGTGTGTACAGGTAAAGCGTGACATGGTAGCTATCAAGCAGGAGTTGGACACAGTACAGCAGGTGAAGGAAGAGATTGAGGAGCTGAGAGAGTACGTGGACCGCCTTGAAGAGCACTCGCAGAGGCGAAAACTACGATTACTTGAACAGGTACGTAAGAAATTTCAGATTAATTTTTCGGACCTACAGCAAGCCTCCAATAGTAATTCCGGTGTTACGAGTGATTATTTCAAGATCTAGATCTAGATCTCGATTAGAGATTTAGATTTTTTGAACTTTTG
Organism: Laspeyria flexula; assembly: GCA_905147015.1. Classification (NCBI taxonomy): domain Eukaryota; kingdom Metazoa; phylum Arthropoda; class Insecta; order Lepidoptera; family Erebidae; genus Laspeyria; species Laspeyria flexula. Next base: position 2,845,663 of record LR989949.1, on the reverse strand, counting down.
GATGAAATATACGGATCTTGACTTGACTGTTACCGTGGCGCAGTGGTTAAGGTGGTCGCCTCGCCACTACATCGCCGTGCTGGGTGACGTGGGTTCGATTCCCACACGAGACAAATATTTGTGTGATTCATAGATATTTGTTTCTAGTCTGTGTGTACTTTGTGTCCGTTAGTTTCATGTTTGTAAAGCTCCCCGCGACAAAGGGCTTGTTCACTAGTGCGGGCGTTGTCTTTAAAAAAAAAAAAATCTACAGCAAGCCTTCACATAGTAACTCCGTGTTTTGGGTGAATAATTCAAATCTGTATGTATTATACTAACGAAATACTGGTTGAAATTGAACTACACCCACAACAAACAGATGTTAGATTTGAATATGTAGAATTATACTTGGAAATATCTTCTCATACAGTTCGTGCTAATAAGAATATAAAACATTCAGCGAATAATAACAGGGATTTATTTTGGAAAATTCCGCACCTCAAAAGAAAATACAGAACCTTATTTCGTCAAAATCATTTCGTTGTCTATCTGTCAAGTTTTGACACAAGCACGCAAGCACGTATGTATCATGACATTAAAGGTATATCTAACTCTTACGTATTAATATCTTACGTAAGAGTTGTTATTAAGAGTACCTAACCCACTCCACAAGACAGACCGTAGGTACATTTTTTAATACATCACATCAACCACCCAGTTCTTTACATGCTAAACATGTGTTTTTCACAAGAAATTATTACACAATGTAACGATGACCAGAAGGGTACCACCCGTTTTATTACGAGTTTTCTTTCTCTTTTCAGATGTTTTTTGATAATTTAAAGTAAAGCTGTGTTTATTTAGACAAAATAATATTTGTTTTATAGAATTTGACAGCTTTCGTCGATCGTCGTCTGTGCTTAATGGGTTAATATAAGCTATATAGAATTATTTTTTGTATGACGGCACGCGTCTGAACCGTTTCGTATTTATAAATATAAATGGAGCATTATTGTTAATGAAAAAAAATAATTACTCGCTTGCGAAAAATAATAACCATGCAGCCTCGTTTTAAATAAAAATAGTACATACATACATATAGATCACGCCTCTTTCCCAACAGAGGGGTAGGCAGAGACCATTTCCTTTCACTTGCTACGATTCTGACATACATCTTTGACTTCTTCAACATTCATCAGTCTTTTCATGCATTCTCGCCGGTTGAGGATACTCCTGAACTGTCCCTTCTTTAGAACGTCACCTATTTGGTCATGATACGTTCTTCTAGGTCTTCCCCTTCCAACGTTTCCTTTCACATTCACCTCATATATTTGTTTTGTCATTCTTTCTTCATTCATTCTCTCGACATGTCCAAACCAGCTTAACATTCCATTCTCCATTCGTGTCACAACATCTATTTAAAAAAAATATTACATAAATAGTACATACATTATTTAATATTGTTATACTCATATTGTCTACCAAAAAAAATAACTACTTGTTAGCAAAATGTCTACTCCATTGTTTCAAGCTTTATCTATTCTTACATTAAGTCCCTTCCTACGACATACTAGGTGATGGATGAACAAGAGTAGTCAGGCATATTGTCCTATTGTTTTTCCGTCATTATACAAAGTGCTATGCCATCATAGTTAGTTCTTATTTGAAACCAGAACAAACGCATTAAGAACACTAAATGGCGTCCCACTTTCATGTAATTGCACCGTTTCAACGAAAAGCAATTAGTATTTTACCAAAGCATAGTATAGTGGCAACGTTTAGTTATTTGAATAGCGGTAACGGATATTGCTGCAAACTAGTCTGCTATTGGAAATGGGGTAATTTAAAAAACTATATAATTGGTTATAGAGAATAAATCTGTAGTTCATTTTAAAAGCCTTATAGATATTATTCGGTTGCATTTGTTTTTATAATATGGCTACAAATGTAACACCGTCAATGTTTATCGTTTTACGTAATAATTAAACATTATTTTATAATAAGACCAAAATAATAATAATCATAATGTATTTTTATATATATATTTAAAAATGTAATTTTTTTAGACTTTATCGAAATATGAGGAAATAATAATAATAAAACAGCACTTTTTTATAAATGGGTCAAAAAATTAGATATTAAAATATGGTACGCCCTGAATATAACAGTGAAACTCTAAAATTAATATTATTAATATTACATCCAATAAATGATTGATTGAATACAGAAACTATTTTAAAATATATTTTGAACCCACCGAGCGTTTCTATAACTTTATAAAAACATATTGTACCAAAAATGCAGTAAGTAAACAAAAAGACGTCTTCCCAAGCTTGACTCGTTAACTTTGCGTCGAGTTGTTTACATCAGTTACGGGTATAATAAATTGGACTATTCTAGTACTTTAGATAAGTAGCAGACCACGACCGTCGGTTTTAACTAAGAATACTTATTTCAACTTCACTAAAGTAGTTTCGGCAAGACTAATTTATTAGTTTCTTTGACTTATTTTCATTTGAAATGTATTAAATTCTAAGTAATTTATTTTTCTAATATAACCATTATATTAATATAATATAGAGTAATTAAATAACGAAAATGGAAATGAAATGGCGGAATGGACATGAAAGGCGTTCGAATGTATAAATTACTGGCATGCTAATCATGCGGTCCGAGTTCGAATCCGACATGCGCTAACAATGTGGATTACATTTTTTGGGACATTTTATTTTTATTTAATGTGACTTACCATCCACTAACAGTGAATAAAAAAACATCATTAGAAAGACATAGATAAATCTAGGGGTACAAGTATGTCTGATCCATCAACGCGGTTTAATCCAGCGTGAGTGGATTATGGCCTAGACCCTTAATTTCTAGATAGAGGAGAAGGGACTCGTGCCCAGAATTTGAACATTAATGACTTGCTATTATGTATTGATAAAGGTTTATCAATCTATCACGCATCAAATTTCTAGCACATTAATATTTGAGTTAGTGCAAGTCACCAAATTTAATTTAATTAGGTTTTGTCTTCGGCATAAAGGTCGGAATTGACGACATAGACAGCTAAGGTTATGTTCAGGTTTCGATAATAATGAATTGATCGATTTTGATATCGGTTACAAATGAGCTTATATTTAAATAGTTGTCGTTTTAGTCATAATCTTTATTTCATATAGATCAAATACATGATACTTATGAACGTCATACAAAGCCAAAAAAAGGTGTCAGCAAATTTGCCTAAGGCCAGTTCACTGACAAGGTTGAGCTCTGAGAAGAACTTGGCAAGAAACTCGGGCCACTCTTTAAATAGTTAATGGTTGTTGTTTGATGCCCACTGTTGGAGATACGCCTCCACAATCCTCAAGAGATTTCCATTTCAATAGGGTTCTATTCGTCGTGCCTACCAAATCATTTCGATTTTCGTTTTTTACACCCCGATGCAAAAATAGAGCGGTATTATAAGTTTGACGAGTTGTGTGTGTTTGTGGAATCGTGGCTCATAAACGAATGAGCTGATTTTGATGCGGTTTTTTTTGTTTGAAAGCTGACATGGTCGTGATTGTTCTTAGATATTTTTTATTAAAATTTCAGGGTCATCAACTTTTGTCGGGGGTGACTTAAAGTTTTCAATTTTGTTTTTATATTTTATTAACTAAATTTACTAAAAACTAAATTGACCTAATATAAATGTAGGTATTTGGATTGCGAATAGTCACACTGGGTATAAAATAGTGTAGTACTAACTCGTATCTTAAGAATATAGATACACGGTTAAGTCCAAATGATATCGTACTGTCTCGGTGCAAAACCGTTATAAAACGATCAATTCAATTTTATAATTATCAAACTTAATTTTATAAGAATAAAATAGAAATTGAGCAGTGCTTTAATTTTCACTTAAACCTTTTTACAGGGCAGGGGTGCGATATCGGTTTCAAATCATTCGTTCAAAAGCTTGTATGTAATAAGGTTATAATACCTTATATTTGTTCCAGGGCCTAACTTTCTTCCTGTCTTACGCCATACTTGCTGCTGTGCTGGGTATGCTGCAGTTTGGGTACAACACCGGTGTCATTAACGCTCCTGGCAAGGTAGGAAACATTTGCTTAACTCCTTAAAATATTCTTAACTTTTAACAAAGAAGGTTCCTATTTAATTAACAAACATATTTATAAGAATTGCCAAAATGTGACCTGATAAGAAAATATATTTTAATGAATTAGATTAAGGTTAATCTTAGATTGAATCGAAGTTCTGCATCAATATTCTCAACTAGATTTTGTGAATTAGGCTTCCTGGCTCATATTATTGCAATCAAAATGTGTTAATTGTGTAAATTTTCTCGTAGGGGTCGACAGGGGAACATCACACACACTTTTCGTATTTGATCTAACTCAATATCTATATAATAGTTTCAATTCAATCAGCAGTCCCATCAGTTGATATGACGTAAGAGTATAACATTAAAAGCTCACAACACCTTCTTGTTTTTAAAAAGAATAGAAGTTCCGTATCTCTAATTCCGATCACGTCATTCTAAGATACCTTCAATTTATATTGAAAAAGGTACTGTATAAACTAGTAGAGAGAAGCACCTACTTATTCAAAAGGGTGCTTAATTCAGTAGTGTAGTCAACCGAGACACCAAACACTTAGTAGCAATGGATCCATTTAACTTGTAAACACAAATACAGTTTGAAAAGTCAATTCAATGATGAATACAGTAACAAAGTTTGCTGCAGTTTGCACATCAGAGAGTTTATTTGGTATTCCTCGTGGTTTGAAACTAAATGGACGATGAAAACGACGTTCTCGAAAGCTCGACTACGCCCGTTGTAGGCTAAAGATAGTTCATACTAAAGTTGAATTCGCAATTTAATTTCAGTTGGAATTGGAATTGTTTGTTGAACTTTGTCGTGCATTTCAATTTAAGTTTTTGTTGTTTCAATCTTTTGTTCAAAGCTGGCTGATCAAAAATGTGACTTATTGATATCATATTAAAAGCATATTTTCTTATTGCCTGTTGAATACTGTCGATGTCTGTGGCGTTGAAACAAACTTTTTAAGAAAAATAAACTAAAATAAAGTATTTAAATAACTTGAAAGAATTTAACTTGCGGTTTAAACGTGTCCATATCAATATTTAAAGAATTATCGCCTGACTTCTAACCGTTAAAGAGCCTTCCATATCAGTCCAGCAAGGTATTCAGACAACTATAAAAATGGCTGAATATAACTACTAAAAATATATACAAAAAAATTACCTTTACAAAAAAAAATGTGAAACATTTTCCTTTTTTGAAGTCGGAAAAAAAAAATAACACTTTTTCATCTATATTGGCCAGAAAAGATGTGTTTTATAAAAATTACTAGCCGACAAACGTTGTTCTGTCATATTTTTTTTACCGCAATTAAAATTTATATACTACCTATTCTCATACCTACCAAATTATACAAAGAAAAACATCACTCGAGCCATTTCGGGGGAGTGCGTAAAAATTACTACTACCTACCCAAGCAGCAAAATTCTCCTATAATTGTCGACTTATAAGATTAAACGTCTTATAGCACACTAATAGACGCTTTGCTTAATATCACTGATCTTATAAAAGCATTCAATAAGACTATTTAATCTAGTAAACGTTTTGGGTAAAGCTAATATAAGCCGACAATATTATAAGATTGATTTGTCTTTTTCGTGACTTCTATTGGAGTGCTAGCACCAAACTTGCACGTCGTGCTACTATTATAAGTCTACTTATAACTGTCCTGCATTTGCTACTACTAGAGTGATCAGATATCCATAGCCATTTTGTTTTCATCTGCCTTTTTATAAACAAGAACCTAAAAAATGGATTTAACAAATGGGAATCATTTAATCAAAAATGAATTCGATAATCGAAAAAGAAAAGAGAATACTTTTAAAAAATATCGGAAAATTAATAAGGAGTTTGAATCGATAAATTCTATGAATTAAAAGTCTAAGTCGTTTAACGGTATGAATGACTTTTAAATATATAGGGAAATTATCATTGATAAACACATCAAATTAATCAAAAATCAAAAAAATGTTTAAAGAGACAATGTTTCAAAGTAATTTAGACATTGATGAAACTTTTATTAAATACTGTGCATCTATTCGTATTCGTTTACCCTTGTTACCTATATTTCTATTAGAGAACTGCAATAAACAATATGGTACCCATGACTATGTTCCTTTCATAACATTAACTTAGACCAAAATGCATTGTAGAGCTCTTCTTAGGAGCACTACAGGACCATTACAATAATATGGACGCAATCCGATCTGATGACGTCTTCGCACTAATTTTTAAATATAATTAGTGAATAAACAAATAATGATTACTTTCCTTGTGAAGGCGCATACAAATATATTTATTAGTATCGAATACTTTATCAATAAAAATATTTCTTTCTTTATTACATACGAGTATAACAGTGGAAAAATAATGTTAACTTATTTAAGATAATGATTACTGTTGAAGATTACTCCTTTCCAAATATTTTATTTTCATCGAAAATCAAACTTGACACTAATGAAAAATGAATGGTCTTAGTTATGGCATCACGCTGACCAATATTGGATCAATTACACCAGTAATATGCATGCGCCAGACCGTTACAGGATTAATCACGCTGATTCAGTGCGTTTACTAGATCTTTATAGGACAAAGTGATCCTATTGAAGCACTCAATAAAACGATAATAAAATCAATTTGCACTTTCGCTGACTATAATAAAACTTCTATAGGACGGAATACTCCTGTAAAGTGCGTCCAAATGCAGCTCTATAAACGTTAATAGGATCTCTACAGGAGTAAGAATATCGAGTCGTAGGATACTTATAGGAGCTCATTTTGCTACTTGTGTACTTATTAATGAAAATGAACCGTCTTAGATAAAAATCGAAGTGTCTGTCTTCCGATACCTCTTTAAGAATATTGTTCACTTAAAGGAGTGTATTTGCTATAGTTTAAGTTTATATCAAAGAAGTGCAGATAGCTAAAATTTTATGAACAGTAAAAAATTGCTATCCAACTTCGATCACGATAACATCGCTAGAACTTAGAAAGATATTGGATATTTACTTAACGATGGTGCAACGGAATATACAACGCACGACTCTCATACACGAGGTCCTGCTTTTAATTTTTCAGGTCCAGCTAAAACGTCATTGAGATTTTATTTTTTATAAATTTTTACCAACTTTATTATTTTTTTATTTTTTTACATTGTGAAATTCTTAGTATCACTCCGGAATCTGATATTGCGAACCGCAAATCTTAATAGGTTTGTCTCGCATTACATGGGCAATTTAGACGGCAAAATAAGGCTTATTACTTGTACCTTACATACTTAGCTGGCGAAATATGAGTGTTATGTACCTCCGTCCCTACTTCGGAGAAACAAGACCTAAAGATATATATTGTTTCAAAGGCTAATGGTAATTTGTCTTGTCTAGAATATCGCAAACTTCATGAAAGACGTGTACAAGAACCGGTATGGCATGGACCTCCACGATGACACCGTGAACAGGCTTTACTCCATTGCAGTCAGTATCTTTGCCATCGGAGGGATGCTTGGCGGATTTTCTGGTGGCATGATAGCTAATAGATTTGGAAGGTAATTATTCTATACTTCTACTTGACTGACAACGTGTTATATAAGGTGGTCGCCGAGTGATGTGGTTTCAATATTGATTTGTGTTATTTATAGATTTATAATTGTTTTGAGTCTGGGTATATTTGTCCGTTAACTGAATGTGCCCCACGTTATAGGGTTTGTTCCCTGAGTGCGATGTATTTTTTAGATTAAAAAAATAATGTCAGTAATGATACTTCAATCGAGGTTACTACTATTTTGCTCAACAATTTCAATAAACAGAATATTACGGACTCGCTTGCACGATGCACGAACAAGCTACAAATGATAGGAATGCCTACATTGCGCCGTGTAGAAATTGTAAATGAAAGAAAGGTCCCAGAGATTTAATAAAAATTTCCAGTTGCAAGGTTGGAATCCCAACGCTTTAGCGATCTGCACTATATAAAAACTTTTTTACTCGTTTATTTGTCGACGTCGCGAGTGCTGCAAGTTAAAACCTTGTGGCAGAATAAAAACTGTTTCATGAACAAGTTTGCATTTTATGCAATCTATATTCGAGTGTAAAACACAAACAGAAAATATTGTTTCTACAAATGTCCGTAATAGACTTTGTAGGCATTCAACAGGTGTCCCCCAAACCGGAAAACCAAAAAAAAATGCACATTCAGTCACGGGAATCGAAAAATACACCATAAGTTATTGGTTATTGGCCTTGAACAGGGGTCACTTTGGAATTTAGATATTCTTGTTACCTACAATCAGGAAAGGAGGTTTATTGCTGAACAACATCCTGGGGATCAGTGGCGCGAGTCTCATGGGCTTCACCAAGATATCACACTGTTACGAACTGCTCATATTTGGAAGGTTTATCATCGGAGTCAACTGCGGTGAGTTTTTCAAATATGAGATATAATAATTTAAAACAATATTGTCCGCCATGGTTTTTTTTATTAGTACCTACTAACACGAGTTTGCTTTATTTAGACCTTGTTTCACCACAGATAAATAAAAGTCTTGTAAACTATGTAAGACTTACGAGTAAGTAACAGGTTATTGATGAAAAATTCGATAAAGATCTGTTAACTAAGTTTCAGCTAGGCTATCAAGTGTATACTCGTATTCTAGTGATGAAATTGAATGTTCCAATAGTATAGGTAGATGGCCAATCCAGTTGCTAACTATTATCATTATTTATGGTAATTCCTGTTAATATTATTACAGTTGCATTCCAGGACTGAAATGGACTGGTGAATTAAGAATACTGGTATATTAAAAACGGGTAATATGTAAAAGGACACATGAATATAATTTCATTTGACTCTTCCAAAGTCTATGTAATTTAGTAAGTTTCAAATATAAGTTAGCTCTTTCTACTAATTTTAAACAAACAATATCACGAATTGGACAGCATACAAGATCGTACTTCTCGATCAATTAGGTCGTTTAATGTTTCAAATGTCTTATTTAATCTAAAAACTATATAACTATGCATATACACATATTATGATATCTGCTATCTGATATCTTGGTACCAAATAATTAATTGCTACTAAAACAAACTTGTGGTAGTGAAGTAACTATACCAACAGAGGCCGAACAGAGTCATGGAATGGGGCTTAAAAGTTATTTTTTAGGAAGCGTATTATCCGACCGGTTGTGCTGGTGGCGTCAGATTGGGCAGGGCTTCTCCCCATGTCTCCGTTTCTAATGTTGCGGCGCCCACTCATATTATTTGGTGCTCATGCACTCCATATTATTGTCTTCTAACGTGTCAATATCCTCACCCAGGATTGAATACTTCACTAGTGCCAATGTACATTTCGGAGATAGCACCATTGAACTTGCGCGGCGGTCTGGGCACGGTCAACCAGTTGGCGGTGACAGTGGGTCTGCTGTTGTCACAAGTACTGGGCATCGAACAGATCCTAGGCACTGATGAAGGATGGCCCATACTACTTGGTAAGTAATTTTCATAATAATAGTGTTTTGGCGCGTGTTTGGAGAGGTCTATGTTCAGCAGTGGCCTGCAATAGGCTGATTTAATTGAACCCTCCCAAGGAAATTATTTCACGATGACATAGCAATATGTCACCACTCATTTTCAGCAGTGGACTTCCTGCGGCTGATATGATGGACCACTCCTTTAATCCTAGGGTTGTTGTAAGAGAAGATGATGCCCACGGCCATTTTTTATCAGTGCATCACTAGTTATCGGCAGGGAGCAGCTTAGAACTTAAAAGTCTCTCACCGAGTGGTTTCAGAGGAATTTCATCCCAAGAACAATCAGGATATGAAATGATATTTTCCCAAGGGACTACAGTATGAAGTTGCAGGCGTTTATAGGCTACGGTAACCGCTTACCAACAGGCAGACCAGACGTGTGTGTGCCACCGTTCGTGGTATAAAAAAAACTAGATGAACAAATTTATACGACGATATTGTCCAACCTGCAATGGAGAAATATCGTCCGTAGGTTTCTGTAACGAGGCACGGTAATAAGTAGCAAAACGTTGTCATGACGTCATCATGTTAACAGGTAATGGATATTTTCGATCTCAGGGACGTCCACCCGCGTAGCTCAAATGGCAGAGCACTGTACACGGAATGATAGGCTCGCGGGTTCAAGTCCCGTCATGGGTTTGAATTTTCCATTACTTGTTTACAATTTATATAAAAATATATGAACAAATCTTATCACACCTAAGTATATAAAAGGCGAAAAGCAGCCAGTATGCTGTGCTACTATAAAAAAAAGAAGAAAAACTCAGCAAAACCACTTACCTCGGCAAACCTCGACTATGCCGAAGGGTCGACAATATGTAACGCTTCTGAAATTGCAGGCGTCCGTAGGTTATAATAACTGGTTATTTGACACCATCGTTGTATAAAATAGAAAATCAATATCGAGGTCGACTAAGGAGGCTATGCTATATCAACTCGTGGTCAGGCAGCGAGGTAATGGTAGGCCGATACCCTTCCCTTGTGTACCACACTTGCCTATAAGAAGGCCGTTATAAGTGCAGTAAATATTATCCAAAGTAAAATTCATAATCACATTAACAATTTTAAAAACTTACTTAGTTCGAAAAATGAGATTCTCTTTTAAGCAAAATCTACTCCCAAGTATCGATTTATAATTATGTATATTACGAAGCCAGACTGTATTACTTTAAAAGGTGAATGGAACCGATACTGAACTCGTCGATACCCTGTGTCACCTATACCTACCTACAGGTAAATAGAAATCAAATCGGCCAATACATTTATTTGATTCCCTTTTTTTTACAAAGTTACCATTGAAAATATTTACAATGATGGATAGCGATATCAATTTTTTTTTATTAATAATTTAATTTCTACTCGCCATTTGTTTTCCATTAACACCATCTTATTTCTACAATTGGTACGTTTCTTCAACTGTGATAGATAATGGACTAAATAATGATGATGAATGACTAAATAAATAATAATGACTAAATAAATAAATAATGAATAAGCAAGCAAATTCTAGCCGTGTATAAATGTATTGTTTCATCAATAGGTTTGGCGATATGTCCCGCGATACTACAACTACTGCTATTACCCGCATGCCCAGAATCGCCACGATATTTGCTCATAACACGTCAATGGGAGGAGGAGGCGCGGCGGGCGCTTAGAAGACTTAGGGCCAGTAATCAGGTTAGTTAATAACATAAAAATAAATTCTTTCATTGACCACTTATTTTTTCCGGTTAAACTGTAGATCATCCCGAAATATAATATGGTATATTCGTTGCCTTATAAATAATTATTACCAATCCCTGGGGCCCGATTTACAACACTGAGAATCAGTGGTCTGTTCTAATATCAGTATTAGAAACTCGAAGGCCTAACTAAGAGATTATGTACCTATTAAAAATGCAAAATATAGGTAGGTACATATAAATATTATAATAATATGTGAAAATAAACTCTATTTCCATTCAAATCTTATATAGATCTACATGATACCCAAGAACGTCATTCAAGCCAAAAAAAATGTCGATAAAATTTCCTAAAGCCAGTTCGTTGAATAGGTTGAGCAGAACTGGCAGGAAACATAGGCCACTCCTTTTAATAAAACCATGCAAATATTCCCCGAATTATTGAAGAAAACACCGTATCATGGGCGTTTACATTGCATTGGTTGGACCTAGGTATTGTACAATGGGCGGAACTACAGTGGGTGTAAAATACTGCGATTGTACGTTACAGCGCTGGCTAGATAATTTAATTATTATTGGTTCCGCCCAGCTGATTATTTGTAAGTTGCGATAGCGAATGACAATAAAATAAATAATAATAGTACAGGTGAATGACTAGACTCTATAAAAATAAGTTTTCGATCATAAAATTAAAATCATACGTCAAGCCTTTTATCCCATTAAGGCCAAAGTAGCATCTCATCCACATTTCGCCAATTCCAGGAATGAACTTAGTTCTGTAACGGTTGCACCCGTTGCAGGCTACGCCCTGCACGAATGCACCTCTTTTGACCACCTTTTGGATCTCTTTTGATTTCTTTTTAATTTACTTTTAATAATTTAAAATTCAAAATCCTAAATTAATTCAAATTCGAACCGAGTCTTCGTCGGAGCATCCGTCGAAGACTGAACGCTCATTACTATTCTAATTTCTTGTGCAGTGCACGCACTTCTTGACATTTAAAATTAATACTATAACTTTATAAGATCAGTTGTTTCATTTTAAGGGCCCCACGCCCTTCCCCATATATAGCCGGATCTACCTACTACCATATTCTTGCCTAGCGCCCACCGGAGGGCACGGTGGAGACGCTAGAGTTCTTCATAAGATAAGCTTGTTGTTTAGGTGGAGGAAGATATAGAGGAGATGCGTGCAGAGGAACGTGCACAGCAAGCAGAGGCGTCCATCTCTATGAGAGAATTACTCTGTTCTCCAACACTCCGTGCCCCTCTGCTCATCGGTGTCGTCATGCAACTATCACAACAACTCAGCGGGATCAATGCGGTAATGATTGCACAACAACAACAGATCATGTTCTATTAGGCAGATGTCTCTCACACGCAGAGGCGTCCATGATATGAGAGAATTACTCCGCTCCGTGCCCCTCTGCTCATCTGTGTGAAGCTGAGCTGAGCCGGAATCCATGCGGTAAGAATATTACATAAAGATAAATCAACAACAACACCATAAACTGTTGTTGGACACAAGTTTCTCATAAGAATATCTTCTGATGTCTCAAAACAATATATCACGTTGCATACTCCTGTGTCCCCACGTTGGGCGCCACTGTACTGACCACGTGGTGTAAAATAACATGTAAAACAGATATAAGTTGAAATTTGTCTTTCCAGCAATCTCCATCTTTTATCCGTGCGCAAAAGGCTCTTAAGTGCCCACTAGTGTTTTTAATTTTATAACTATTTACCTGTGTGAATACGATGTGTCGAAGAACATGAAATTAATTATTTCGTCATGTAATGAAGAGATAAGAATAAAATAAGTCAACAATACTTTTCACCTAAATTAGGTATACATGAGCAAACTTGCCCGGAACAAATTTAGTTTGTAGGATAATATTCTCCATGTATGATCCATGAATACCATGACAGCGGTTGCTCTTAGCTTTTTATTAAATGTATCTCATTTAATAAAAAGCTAAGAGCAACCACTCTATATGCTCTTCAAGATAAATTCTGTGCCTCCTGTGATAAGTGATACAAGTGAAAAATCCTCATTTTACAGGAAGACAAAAACAAGTAAAAAAAATCTAGTTTATAAACTAATAGGGCTAGGTGTAACTTGTTTTATAGATAAAAACATTTACTGTTAACATGCTTTTAAATTATTGTGCTAAAATGCTAAAATTACGTGATAAATGATACAAGTACAGTTAAATTATGTTGCTTGCACCTATAAGTTGTCTTTGTGTAAACTGATATACATGTAGTAAAGAAATGTAATAACTCATTAAAATATATTATGTTCCTAGCGCAATGTTACTCAAACAAATGATAAAGATACTACCCCAAAGAATTGATTTTTTTCCTTATCTAAAAATTTACATTTAATTTAATTACTACTTCTACTGTTACTAACCTCTAGCTCTAAAACCATCGACTAACAAACATTCATATTTAAGTTTAGTTATAGGTACATTAAGTTTCTCATGTAAGTGAACTTGTATCCTGTTCTTTATGAGAAATAAATGTCTTTAACCAGATCTACATATCGAGTTGTACCCTAATCAGTATTGAAAATGATCAGTTTAAAGTGATATAACTCTAAATACATCAATATTCACATTAAATATACTGAAAAATAAAATGCAAAATTTAATATAATTGCACTTATAGCTAAAAATACAAAAATAATCTGTTGTGCGATTACATAAAGATATACTAATTAAAATTTTTTGGTTGAGTTATATCACTTTGCACAAAATAATCTCCGAAACTATAGCAGATAGAAGAACGTGAGTTAGACCATCTTATAAATTATATGTAAAAATGACCAAAACTGTACATCTCGAGTTAGATCACTTATCACAGGAGCCACAGTATTCTGATATCATTGTTAATTGTTTTAAAATATAACTTAATATCGACGGCCAGATTTAAATTTGCATACATTTGTCAGCGATATCGAAATCTACCGAGTATCGAGATTTATCGACCGTAAGTAAAGCCTTGGCAATCAAAATACCCCAAGCGGTTACGTTTCTCGAAACTGACTTTACCAAACTTTATTCAACCACGATGATCGTAGAAACTCCTCAGTACGTCAAAGGCTCAAAGCCTCGAACGCTTCAATAGCTAACCGCTTTGGGTGCGGCTCCGTACGTTAACCTATTGGATGCGAGACAAAGGGCAGTGTACAGACGATGACGTCACACTTCAAGGTTACTGTGACGTAGAAACTATAGCTGATATTGTTTTTAGCATTACAGTAGCTAAAAGGTATTTATAATGGTTTTTGCGACGTTAAATCCTTTATGATTTTTCTTTTAAGTGTAACAAAATCAACTGAACGATTTCTGGATCCAAAGGAAAATCTCCGGTATTCCCGTCCCGTCAGTGGGACAGATAATAAAAATTAAATCAAACCTGCCTCAGTTTGGCGTGTATCATTTATAGTCCTCGACATGACATAACAGGGACAGAGCACTAGTCAATTATCCTTTTCTCCGGTGCGGCAATATGGCTATGCTTTAGAAGCACCTTAGAATAATATCAGATTGTTAAAGATATAAGTACATTTGTAAAGTTGGAACGAACAGCGAATCTAATGTAATAGATAACAGATATAGTTCTTGTCTATGCAATTCCGGAAGGAATTGCATTGTCTTCTCATCAATCTTGCAATGTGACTACAATTTAACTTAATATGACTTACTAGCGGTTATGTTTGAGAGTTGATGACGTGAGGTCATTTTTGATCGGAATTATTAGCATTAAGTGGTATCTGGCACATAGTTCGTAGAACTGATGGCCGATGGAGGAAAAAGGTTCTCGAGAAGCGGCCACGTATTGGAAGGCGCAGCGTGGTACGGTCCCCCACCAGATTTAACGACGACTTGGTCAAGGTTGCGGGTGGCCGTTGATTGTAGGCGGCACAGGACCGCTCGCGATTTCGTAAATTAGGTGAGGCCTATGTCCAGCGTGGATGTCGTCGGGCTGATATGATGATGATGAAGTGGTATCTGGCTACCTTAATTGTAGTTCGGTATGATAACTTGTACTCGTACGTATCAATTGAGTCTCATTAAACATTGTCGCCATTTAAATATTTTTTGAGATTTGAATGTGAATCTGATGTTCGTACCAGGTATTCTACTACTCCACCTCACTGTTCACATCTTCGGGGCTGACGGATGAATCTGCCAAATTTGCGACCATGGGGATCGGCGCCATCATGGTTGGCATGACGTTAGTGTCGCTGCCGCTCATGGACCGCACGGGGCGCAGAACACTACACCTCTACGGCCTTGGGGGAATGTTCATCTTCTCTATTTTCATCACCATTTCATTCCTTATAAAGGTGTGTCTTATAAAATACTGGTTTGATGTTGTGGGGAATTTTATCAATTGGACTATAGGTATCTGCTTTAAATGGACCAAATTCAGAAACAAATCTTGAAGTTTCAGTTAAAAAATCAAACATAACTTTAGAACTTCGCAAAGATAAATTTGCTTCCTAACAATACATAAACATTTTGAAACTCAACCGAAACAATAATCAACGAAACAGCTGAATAACTCCAAAATATGAAACATAAATATTATCACTTAGAATTTGGTTATCATATACTGTTTAAAATATAGTTGTTTAATTTAGAATAAGTTGGGTCTTTACTTCGTTCGAAGTATTGACCCGAATAGCTTCCTGAGGTATACCACGCAAATGCTCTATAAAATGCAGGAAATAGTCAGAAATTTCTTCAAAAATATATTCTTTGACTAACTGAGCCATGTTGTGAAGTACTAAGCTGAAGCTTGAATTGAATTATTTAAATTTATAGTACAAACGATATGGAAACTTAATCAAAAGCGTGGTATAAATTAAGGGATTAGTAATAATATTATGCTTACGCACGCTTTCTCATCGCTTGTTCACATTTCACTATCCAATAAGCATTAAACTTGACTATCAATGCTTCATTTGAATTTTATCTTCTCTCATACCCCTAATTGGTTGCTCTGTATCTTCCAAATCAACTTATTAAATTGGTTTTTATTGATATTAATTATATCATTAATTCATACTTACAAATTTTTGAATGTATAATTAAATCGTTTTAGGCAGTATGCTAAAATTGTTATAGCTATAAAAATTAACTACGGAAGACTCATTGAGTTTGTTAGTATATTGAACAATTTTCAACATAGTAACAAACTCACTTATATATTCAAAAATAACTCTACTTTTCAACTTAAATGACAAAAAGAAACTCATATATGTATTTAGTTTACTAACACTATTGCATGCACCACATCTTAACCCTTTATTTATTTTTCACATCATCATTTGCTTCAAGTGAGTGTATTTGTAAACGATTAAGTTAATAGCTATTAGTTCCTATTGTTCAATCTTAGTATTCTCAACTTCGATTGATCAGGAACAATATATATTAACATGACCGATACAAATACACTCACCGCTTCGCTAGGCCCTCCCCCCTCAGCGACTTTCCTGTTTCCGATACCGGACTGTCTTGGAAAGTATTGTAAATAATGGGAATAAATTCTCAAATATAAATGTTAGGTACATCACTCACATAGCACTAAACACTAACTTGTTATATTTTGTTGACCACTCAATGGTGGTAAAGTACCACGGGGAGCTCAGCGCACGCGTTTTAAATGAAGCGAAATTTTAATCACACAAACACTGCTCAAAAGCAGGATGGCACTTATCACCAGCATTCGCAGTACATACGATAGATGGACAACACTCGCTACCAGCACTCAACGAACGAGTCACAACTCCACGCATCGCGTGGAGCCTTGACCGACACACAGACAGACCCGTGTGTGATGTGCATTTATGTTTGCGATTTATTTCATCCGGTCGGTGACGGGAAAGGACATCATTACTATCCCCTGATAGGAGTTCTTCGGCTATGTGCAGGAAATGATCGACTGGATGAGCTACTTGTCGGTGGTATCGACGCTCAGTTTTGTGGTGTTCTTCGCGGTGGGCCCCGGCTCTATCCCGTGGCTTATCACCGCCGAGCTCTTCTCTCAAGGCCCGCGGCCCAGCGCGATGGCTATCGCCGTATTAGTTAATTGGATGGCCAATTTCGTCGTCGGGATCGGCTTTCCTAGCATGAAGGTAGGTTCAAGATTGTACCTCAACACTGTACACTCAGCTATATGTGGTCCACTTCAATAGCGTTCCATTAATTAATGTTGATATAGGCTTTCTGATCTCATAATTACGGTCAGTCATATTTGCCGTCAATATTGAATCCAATCGAGTTTAACGAAATTGACTGTCGGCTAATCTGCGGCCGAACAGATTAACTTAGCCGCCGACGTATTATCTTGTGTAGATATAATTACGTTGAATCGACAATAAATATTATTTGTTTATTTTGCAGGCACTACTGGAAAACTATACATTCCTGCCTTTTAGTGTATTTCTTGCAATTTTTTGGATATTTACGTATAAAAAAGTTCCTGAAACAAAAAATAAGACCTTCGAAGAGATTTTGGCACTGTTCCGGAATTCTAACGGAAGGTAAGGATAATGATAGATTCTATTTTGTTTTTTTGAATACTTATGGCACAGACCGTGTCCTACCATTGACATAACACAAATTCTCATGTTATTTTCATAATATCACTACAGCACACAGCCAGAGTGACTGGTCATTCATCAGCACGCGATGCACGTGATGTTTGTGTCATTTGTACATATCACTGTTATCTGTCCTCAACGGACGGACAAACAACTATAGATGGAACTATACCTCAACATACAACGATTTCAACACAGTCTGTGATACTTAAAGTGTAATTTAATATTTTATTTCAGGATTAATTTTTGATCTCATTTGATTTTCATAACAGTATCTGAGCTGTAATAGATTTTGCTAACACTATTAGGTAAACTAAATCGCGATTGAAACATGTGTATATCGCGAATCTGATTCAGAAAGATAATTTAAATCAAATAAAATCTATTGATAGAAACTTACACACTCACTCATTGAAATAAATCAATATATTAAGGTTTCATTCTACTTCATCCAATGAGGGTGAAAACTTCTATCTAGCCTCTTGGGAAAATAAGACTAAATCTAATACTGTATTCATTACATAAATATATTTTGAATAGAATAATTCTATATAAGCACATGCACATATATAGATGTTGTGAATGTCGCTATCTATCACAAGCTCAGTGGGTTTAGCTTTAACGGTCAGTGGGCATGATTGGTGAGTGTGTGCAGGGACAGCTTCCAGGATAGCCGGCTCTACGGGAGCATGATGAACTGCGTCAACGCGCTTGAACAACAGCTGCCCCCGCCCCCACCACCCGCACCCGTTGACGAAAAACACGACTCTCGTAAGTAACACTGCTTCGTTCACCACGCTCACTCCCATCGTTTGATGCCTACATTTTAGTATCAACAATTGGCAAAATAACATCAAACATACTGAAAACTATATTAACGTGGTACTCATAATTCAAAATTTTCATATTTTGGTTTTTTAAGATAATAATTGTTGTAGGCATCAGTAGCACATTTAAGTCACTTTACTCAGACAACACAATGACCAATGCTTGCGTGATTACTATGAGATCGTCAATGTAATATAATTATTTGTGTACATATAATATTAAATAATTATGTTAACTTGTTTATTTATATGTTACGTCCTAAAATATTGTAAAACTATCATGGTATGAGGTATATATAAATGGTAGTATGGACGCTTTCTAGCAGCAAGGAATAAATAAAACTACTTGTAAATTGAATTTAATGATAGGCTTTAGTTAAGTCTAGAGATGAAACGATTAATGGGTGTAATCCATTTCAAATATGACAATGTGCTAAAGATAGGCTCAGTTTTAAGGGAAATAATGAAATATTGCACCAATGTTGGATTGATGCTTGTATCTCAGACGGACATAGAGGTAACGGTGTGCCACACTTTCAGTATCGGAGCAGTCCTCGGCTGGGGGCGAAGCGGGCCGGCCGCCACCACCTCTCCCACCGCCGCGGTTCCCAGCCACCGGCAATGTCTGACAATGGGAGACACCTGCGCGGGCGCCACTTGTCGCGCCAATCAAGGCCGCCGCCAACTTCTTGTTTCATGGGCTCAAGCGTCAGGCAGGGGGCCGTGCCTCTATCACTACCACACAACAAATGTTCTAAATCGATGTGATTAGGTTAATAAAACGAAAAACTAGAAACTAAGTCACGGCGTAAAATTAATTATAGTTCTTTAGTCTGTCATTTTATGACATAATTTATAAAAAAAATGCATAGGTACCCTGTAAAGTGCCATCGGTTTCTTGTACCCATTTTAATTAGATCTTCTCAATGATGAACTACTTTAATGAGTATTTCGGGCGGGGTCTATCTGTATCTGGGGGTTCGATATTACGGTCTACAGATTATAGCTTCTGATACCTATTTATAAATTTACTGATTAGTAAGTACGTTTTGATGGTGAGGGAGTTCAATAAAAAATAGTAGATTTTTGTCGACTACTTAGGAGCAATGCCGTTTAGGTGTGAAGGGGTGAACTGTTCGGTCCTGAGGCTGCCTGTGCACTGGTCTATGCCAACTATCCTACGTAGACAAAAAAATACACTTAAAATGGGTACGACGACAGTACTTATGCTGACTATCGTGCAGATGACGCGATGACATCACAACCATGTACATACATGCTGTGACTTTATTATACTGTTGATTTATATTATTATATATGTATATTTTAATTATATTATTTTACAAAGATGTTTTCTATTCTCTTTTACTCATTATAATTATTGTTATAACTAATGATAAATGAAAGTCATATCTCAGATGACCGATATTATTAGTTAATTTTGCAGGTGATAATTTATTGTATAGTTATTGAACAGAGACGAAGAACAGATGCAATTGTTTGCATTAGGGAATTGATTACAATAAAAGTAAAATGTACCTGTACATTAATAGCAGAATGATATACATAACCAAATTAATATATACCCCAGTTGATTTTGTCATTACGAGTAATTATGTTAACTTGGTTTGTAACTATGAGATAATAAGAAACATATTATCTTTTTAATTGATGAATAAAAATGGATAGCGTTATAGTAAGTTATACAATTTTGTGGAGACTTTAATAATGTAATGCTTTTAACTTGTACGCCCCTAGAAAGAGAAAATTTAATTACTTATTAGTTAGGTTTCAGTAGTTACTACAGGGTTATAGTCAATTTGTGCGTCCGTGCGCCTGTATACTGCTCAATTCAATATATTAAGACTAAGATGAACAGTAGCGAGTCGTGTTTGGTGCAGTGAGCACGGCCTAATATAAAAAATATAATGTGTTGAACGTCGCTGACGATGACTGCTATCATTTATCGCAATAATTGGCTCAAATGATTTGTCATCCTGTGTATGTGTGGTCTCCAACACGAGGACTGATCAGCGCCGACGTGCGACGCGCGCGTTTCGCTCGAGCGCGAGACGAATATTAAATAAATCGATAGATTGTCGGGTGTGTGATACGGCTGCGGCTCCCCCCCACCCACTACTGAGGCGCGCGATCGAATCGTTGCCGCCACTTCCGCCGCCGTGTACCACATCTTGCGATTGTCATAATTCTAAATTAAATATAAGGTACATAATATATAAAAAAATCTCCCGAATAAAATAATAATAATGATAAATAACAATTTGTAATTGTACAACTCGCAACAATAATGACATTTTTAATTTTAGCAATAAGTAGATGAAAATGTAATTTTTAATTGGTGTAGCATTCGATCTTTTTGTATCGTAATAAGTCACAGTAGATTTTTTGTAAGTTATATTTTTACGATAATTGTTATGATTACGTTGGTCGGGCCGCACGCGATGTAATCGGTGCGCCCGACGGACCGGCGCGGCTCCGGGCCGGTGCGGCCCGGCGACCCGGCGCCGCGCGGTGACGGTCGCGGGCCGCATCTTATTTTCGCTAGAACTCATAGCGGACGCAATCGGCGGTGGCAATAGAGACTGTGTCTCACAATCAAATAGAATAAATATTTAGATTAAAGCAACGTTTATTGGTTGTTCCGATATTTCGGTGTTACTATAGTTAACGGTCGAAAGCCCGAAGATCGTTCGATCAGCGCTAAATAGCACAATTATTTCTTAGTGGACGCACAATATATGTTCCAATATTAATATTTATGCATTATAAATAAAGAGCGTACTGATTTGTAATTAATTTGAAGAGTATCGAAACAATTCGTGAACGTTACGTGTAGGTACCTACGCAGGTACCTACATTTTGACTGGCTGACAGATACCGTCACGTTAGACTGACATTTACACAACATTATGGGACACAAATTATTTACGACTGAACGATACTCGTACTTTGTGGCGTACGATCGCCGCTTCAATAAATTATTCATAATTAAATACTTGCTTGTAATATTTGTTACTTATCAGTGCGCATCACAATACCATTATTTACATTTCTCAAGGCTGTGATCGATGTGAGTGTGCACACATGAACACCCTATCATTAGGTAAGTTAGTCAGAAAAATCCGTGTAACATTCATATTTTGTTTATCTTCGGGCAAGCGATAGTGATGTAATTTGTAAATAAATGTAAAATAAGTACAAATTTGTACAAGATTCAGTCGAACCAATGCAATGCAATAAATAGGTAATGCAATAAATAAATAATATATAGTTATCACACTATTATGTTGCTGTTTCCATATTATTATACATAATTATATTTTGTCATCAAAATGGCGACTCTAAACTGTTACTTATTGTTAAAATTATAATAGCTAAGAGTTATGTTGAACATATAATATAAAACCACGTTATTGTAGTCAAATATATAACTAGTCATATTATGAATACTTGAATATTTAATACTAATAGATCTATTTAAAGTTGAATATTGTGAGAAATAATTCAAGTTTAAAATTGCAAGAGTGACTTGATTATATTTTCTTTTAGAGGAAGCATTGGCTCGATTGAACTTAGGAGCCCATTACGTTTATAACCAATCACTTAATAGTCTTATGACAAACAAATGTAAACGAACGCCAACCATTGTCTCACTTAAATTTAGTTATTAACTTATTTCATAAAAGTTACAATATAATATTAATCCTGTAAGGATTAAGTGACTACAATTGTTATAATGAGATTAAGACTGCAAAATGGCTGTAATTTTCCTGCAATTTGAACTGAGAATGTTTCGATGTATTAGATATTAAAATCTCCCAAAGTGTTTGAATCCCAACGTCCAACTCAATATGCGTTACGAATATTACATTATTCAAAACTGTAACATGTTTATGAAATAAGTTGTATCTTTGGAACTGTTGTGCTAACAATACAGTAATAATAATAATTATGTGCACAGTTCTAACGATAATTAGAATTACTTTTAATTATACTTTTGTGAACGCAACACGGTTTTATTCAAACATAAATATAAGTAAGTACTGGAATTGAATTTTATCTAGATAAGTATCGCATTCACACATGAAGTGATTACAATAATTACAAGAAATATATTATAAATAAATGCCATAGTCCGAATAATTAGAAAGATTAAATATTTACTATAATAGTGATAAATATATAAAATCGTGTTGTTGCGTTTTGTAGTCAACGATTTTACTGCAGAAATTCGATCAAAAAGAACAGTTATTTAAAATGTTTACGCTTTATACTATAATTAAAAGCAATATGAGTACTTATGATATACAAATATTATTATACTTAAAGCTTTCGTTCTACATGTCTACAATAAAATAAATTCTAATATTTCTCATAAAATTAGGTACGTTTTTTGTGAACTTCTTATAAAGTACAAAATATGTATTTAATATCGCGAATCACTTAAAATATTCATCTGATCAGTATAGAGTTTTGTGGTAAGCTTGCTATAGGAATTAATGTGATGACAGGCTTTCGAAAAAGATCAGATTCAGTTTAATAAAAGCCATATTGCCAACTTTCTTTACTTATCTAATAGAATAGATATTGGCTATTTGAAAGCAAATATTTGCATTCTCTAAACAAACGAAATGAGGTACATGATTGAATCGTAGCAAGTTCTATATTGGCAATATACCGCCAATGTTTGTATAAACTTGATCGAATTTGGTGCAGCGAGGTGGAGCGACTGCGGGGAAGTTGGTTACAAATGTGTGTAATATATGTTAGTATTGGTTGTTTGGTAATGGGCTCTCGGCCACACAAGTGTTGTGTAGATAGGTCTGTCGTGGCGCCGCGGCGCACGGACGCACAAGAGGCTTGGGTCTCCCAAGCACCCGTTGACCTATTACCTTATAAAGCACTCTCCGCAAATAAAGCCACTATTAATATCTGATGCGTTTAAGTTTCAATAATAGGAGGTTACTCCGTACTTGTACAAAATAAAAACTTGTAAAATTTTATTGGAATTACTTGTTATAAAAACATTAAAAATACAAAAAAAATATGTGTTTTCTTTCATAATCCATACTCACTTAGCATTATTTTGACATATTCATGCCATTATCCCCGTCCTGATTGTCCCCCTATGTGGCAGATGGGAATTACAGTAACGGGGCGGTTGAAAACCATTTGTACCATCTACCGGGTGTATATGGTACTAATAGTTTTCAACCGCCAATACTGATAGCCAATGAGGCACTTGATATTTTTAGTAACAAGGCAATTAGCAACTGTTGGTTGTAACACAAACATGACCCATTTTTCCACCTGTCCCGAATTGGACAACAACAATCGGGTGATTGGAACTATAATATGACATGGGTACACATATTTCTTCAACAAACAAAATATCAACAAAACATCAACCATCGATAACTTAACTGTCATGAAATTAATTAAAAACCAAAAACATCACCATGATGACCACATCATGGTGACTTGACCATCTCAAAGTGCTATCTGGTGACGGCACTCTCTGAGATGGTCCTGTGCCATTATGGCCAACGATCAGCCGCGACCTAGCATATAACAACTGTAGATGTGTCAGAGATCGTGGTCCATTCAGTATAGGTATATTGGTAGAACACGATACGAAGTGCTTACGGAAGTTTTATAAATTAAGTGAAATCTTTTAAATACGCCTACTTACGAACTTTTACATTGTTTTTACAAACGTAACTAATAAATTTATTGGTACGTTGACAGTCCTAAGCCTGTACCTAAAAGATTAAGTAGGTATGAAGGGAATATAATATATCATTTCATCAAACCGCCTTATATACGTCTGCATGTTTTATTATTAAAATTAATCATTTAAATAAATTTAGTAATTCTTTTCTTAGTATCAAATAGTATCAATTTTAAGAAGTAGGCAAGGTCATTGTACTTGGGACTAGGTGGACTTTATGGAACAGGTTTTCGGATCACGTATTTACATATATGGACTAGGACTAGGTGCACCTAGTTCCTAATTTACCTAGTCCATCTCTACTTTCTAACCCTAAGCCTTCTTACACAAATTATTTCCATGTCAGGTCCACCCTAAAAAAAAAACCTTATCTTTTTTCACTAACATTGTTACATTTTTTCACCATTAATTATATATTTTTATTTTTTTTATATATTTTTTATCTTATTTATATCCGTGTTTTTGCCAAAATTCGCTAGGAACTTCGTGAAAATTTAAAATATCAAATCATCCTATGACATTTTGCAACTAGGTATTACTTACTTAAATTACAATACTTGAAAGTAAATATAATTTAAAATCTCTCTCATAACATTATTAAAAGGTAAAATACATGCGCATATTGGGTGACTTGTACACAACACTCATAAAGCGCCCTGCATGTCAGATACAATAACGCCTTCAGGGTGATGTTGGGGCTACCACGCTTTTGCAGTGCAGTGAATGTTTGCACAAGGAGATGTACCGGTTTTTGATGCTACATCGCCTCCCTAAAGCGAGTGCGCGATAGCTACAACAGCCTTGTGAGCACTCTGGCGAACGAACATTCATAGTATCGACCAAATGGAAGAGGTTCTTGATTTTATTTAGACTTTAATTTAGCCTTTAAATAAACCGCACAAACTGTCGTACTCAGAGACGTTACTTTACTTTAACTGACAGATTACTGCTAAATGACGTCTCTGAGTGCGGCCGTAAGACAAAGATTGTCGAACGTGCAAATAACAACTTGCCAGAGGTCACATGAATTCCGAACTGTGACGTCGTTCAATCATACGTCTACTTGAGTGCGCTGATTACAAACTACGGAGGGTGTGTTGACGAAATTAAACGGCGCTCGGCTATTAATTAAAGGTCAGCCATGGATAAGCTGAAGAAAGTATTGGGAAACCGAAACATTACTAAGACCTCGAAAATCCGACTTGTCAGGGCACTCGTGTTCCTTATATTCCTCATAATAAAATTACCATTATCACCAGTGGTTTATGTATTGTTGTTAACAATCATGGTTATGTGAAAATATTCATGATTGTTAACTAACATTAGCGAATAGGGAATATCTTCCAGAAAACAAAGGTCTTATTAGTGCCGTCCTCAGATTGAAGCCGACGTCTGATCACCAAACTGTAAGCTTAAAAGTGAAATAGATAAAAAAAAGATTATTTCAATCATTATTGGATTGGCCACAATTTTGGAGATTGTGCCATCACTGAAATTTAGTAGAGTATTGGAAGGAGTATGATAAGCTTAAAAAATAGAGTAAGACTGAAAGTTTATTCTTCATTAATTTTGATAAATCCTTTTTTATTGCGCGTCTATGGTACATGGTATAGGGAATCTCTCTCAAGTTTCTAGATCCAGCGATTTTGGTTGTGTGTTGACATTAATCGGTCAGTCATCTTCTTTAATTCACACATAATATAAAAGGCTTTGTCCTGACTGACAACGCACAGCCTAAACCGCTGGTCGTAGCGACTTGAAATTTGGAGGGTGTGTTTGTCCTAATGTCTAGAGGTGTACTAAGAAAATGTTTTTAAAAATTCAACCCCTAAGGGGTGAAAAGGGATAAAAACGATTGTATGAAACTTCTTTGTTTTTTAACTTATAGATTTGAAAAATTGTTTTGGGATACTACTATCACAATAAAAAATATCAATATTTTTGACAAGGGTGGCTTTGAAAGGGTGAAATTGTGGATAAAACGTTGTATGAAAAGATCTTTGTTTTGAGGTTAACGTTTTGCAAATTAGTATTGGGATAGGAACTTAAAATGTTGTTTTTAATATTTTTGAGAGGGTTGGGTTCAGGGTGAAATATTAAATAGAAATAAATATTATAATTCTTTGTTTTTCAAGGGCAAACTTTAAAATACGCTGGTGTGGACTTAAGAGAGAATTGTTTCCCGCACGGTCAATTATTGTTGCTTGATCCCGAGTAAGTACACCATCTTCATAATTATTTTAGCTACCCCAGATAAAACAACAAAAAACATCGTTTACAAAGAAGTGCTGTGAACAGCTCTGTCAGCTCTGCCCTGCCAATATCGTCTAACTATAAATCTATATCCACGCGAGCGAAGCCGCGGGCAAAAGCTAGTTAAGTATAAGTACAATCTACAGTTTAAGAACTATTATCTATGTATGCGTAAAATGTATTATTAGGATCTTAAATTATCTTCCATTGTTTTTGCAGCAAACGCTAAATAATAAAATTAATAAAAAAATATATATATATGAAAATTAATTTGGATGTTTGCATTTTATACTAATTTTTCAAATATTTAAATGACCTATTAGTCTGTCTGTACACCCGGTTAAATCGCTTTGATTCATCTCGAAACATTTCAGTCCAAAATGGACGTCTACATTGTCAGTATATTGCAAAGTCTTATCGAAAACCAAGTTGGACCACGTGGACAAACTTGCGGGAACTTCCGACAGCAGGCGAGGTATGACATCACGAGCGTTTCCGAATGGACTTCGGGACACGTTGTGTGTGACAGGGACGCCACTAGCAGGTACCTCGAGAGCGACAGACACCGATCATACCTGATAACATATTCTAAAGGGACATTCATATTGAGTCTATTTTGAGATGCCTACTTCGAATTTCGACTTAGTCGATTTTTACTCTATCATATATTTTCAAACGTCATGAATATCAACGATAATGGATTTAAAAACAAACAATTGATAATTTTTGTACAAAAATTATAATGTATATATCAACCTTTGGTTTTCTAGAACAGAAATGATAATATTCTTGCATTCAGTTTGTAGGTATCAGTTATTTAGTACCCATTACACAAGCAAATATAATTGCTTAATTTGGGACTAGATGGCGCTGTGTGAATGTGGTGAAATATTATTATTATTTCCTTTATTATTATTATTTTAGTTGTCAGTTTCAGCCATAATATTTTTTTTCTATATAGAATTTTAATACTATTGTCGATACGCGTCTGTATGGCCATGTTACGACTTACGATAGATAAAAAATGAATTATTACAAACTGTATAGATGATATTCTTTGTCCAATACGGCACATGTCTGAAACGTGCCGTGTCTATAGATATAAACGCACCTTAAATCGCGGGCAAAAGCTAGTTTGACTTAATGTGAATTAATCTTTATGCATCTTAAATGAGAAGGCATGCGAACATATGGCGTAGTAAGTGAGACAGAATAAGTCTAGTCTTCGAGTTAGAAAGAGATGGAGGGTTATTAAATATTCGGGGATTTTCGGAGAGGTAGGCGGGTCTGTTTGTAAGTGATAAAGTAAAGGCTACACTGATGGACTGTTGGTGTCATGAAAGTCATTGTTACTTTCACATTTTCAGTTTGAATATAGGTATTCAACAATGAATCATGTGAATCTAGTGGACTCGATTCCAGAGATGTACAAAAAAATCTCATTTTTAGTAAAATAAAATCCTCGCCAAATTGGGGCTTAACGTTGATAATATTTTGTTTTCTGAGGTTAATCTATACATATAATAAATCTGTAAAAAAGTCGCTTTTGTACATCAAAACAATTTCCAAAAAAAATAGCTCAGTCGTTGTATATATAAGAGATCTACATTGCTTTCGTACATTTTACGTGATGCCCGAACAAATTCGAAAAATGCTGGAAATGGGTTCTATTGGTTATTGTTATTTACTTTAACAACTTGTTAAATGTAACAATAACCAATAGAACCCATTTCCAGCATTTTTCGAATTTGTTCGGGCATCACGTAAAATGTACGAAAGCAATGTAGATCTCTTATATATACAACGACTGAGCATAACTTGAAGTAACATTTAGTTTTTCTCTCATTGCAATCGGTTCATAAATAAAAAAGTTACATCGATTATAAGTTAAAAAATGCTCCGTTTCGGGGATATTGACCATCTAACCTAAGTTGACCTCCAATATACATTATCAACTATATAGATAGGGTTCAGCTTACACTGGATATTATCGGTTGGACACGACTATGACTGACTATGATCATTTGCGATTTTCATGGACGTTTAGTACGAAAACGACTACACAAATAGGACTCTAATTAAGCCCTAAGTGATGTAAAAGTCAACCCCTGTAGTGGGGGACATCTCAAATTTTAAGATCATCACTTTAAACAAAGTATTTATAAAGATCCATGTCCAATGTCCATATCAAAATCAACGCGAACAAAGTCGCGGGCATAACCTAGTAAAATAATAAACGTATAAAATGTGACTTCTTCCTTATCGAGTATTTTTTTTTTTACTTTTTGAATTTAGTTACTTAGTTCGCTAGTGTACCTCATGACTAATAAAATGTCGGAACACCCATCGGCAGGCGGGACGATGATAGTGACAACAACATCTCACTTCTCTGTCTACAAACTTGGTTATGAATGCGCGTAAAGGAACGAGATAGATATACCTAGTGATTACAGCCTGATAAAAGGTTGTTCGCCTCATCATTGCGGATTCTGTGAAAATCTTTCTTAACGCCGCCCTAGCGGAATTTGCCTGGTACTATGCGTCCAATTGACTTCAAGTAAGTGAACTGTCGATGTAGTTACGAACATTTATACTAGATGGCGCTCTCTAGGAAAAACGGTAAAAATATTTATTAAATATATAAGTTGTACCTACCTAAACATTTGTATAGAAAAGATGTGTGCTAACAGATTAAAATCATAAAACACAATATTTTTATTTTAAGGTATGAATAAATAAATTAAAAATATATGAAGGATTATTAAATATTCGGGGATTGTCGGAGAAGTAGGCGGGCGGATCTGTTTGTAAGTGATACAGTAAAAGCTACACTGATGGAATGTTGTTGTTATGAAAGTCATTTTTACTTTCACACTTTCAGTTCTAATATAGGCATTCAGTAATTATCATGTGGGTCCAGTGGACTCGATTCCCGAGATGGACAAAAAAAATCTCATTTTTAGTAAAATTGTGTAGACAATCTTGTAAAATCCTCGCCAAATTGGGGCGTTATGCCAGCGGTGGATCTATGTAGAGGCGACAGGGGCTGCAGCCCAAGGCCCCCAAATATAAGGGGCCCCAGCCCCAACAGAAAACATTGTGGATTAACAAAAATCCATGACCATACTCAATGTAGGGTTCCGCAGCTAAATCTCAATATAACTTAGCGGCCTACACAAGACACCAGACCTATTCTCCAAATGTCATCGATATACATCGAGTAGTTTTCAAGTAAAATGGTTTTTTTTAGTGGTTGTTAATTGGTAATTTAGACAGGCCCTCTAGAGGCCCCCGAGTAGTATTAGCCCAGGGCCCAACAAATTCACGGTCCGCCCCTGCGTAATGTTGAAACTTTTAGTGTTCTGAGGGTAATAAAATATTATACTTATGAAATTTGTCTTCTTTCATACAGTCTTCTTTTATTACTTTTTTAATAAATAGTGACCTAATTCATTAGTGTACCTCATGACTTATAAAGTGTCGGAACACCCATCGGCAGGCGGGACGATGATAGTGACAACAACATCTCACTTCTCTGTCTACAAACTTGGTCATGAATGCGCGTAAAGGAATGAGATAGATATATTAACTATAATATCACTAGATAACTAATAACTAATTATCACTAGATAACAGCCTGATAAAAGGTTGTTCGCCTCATCGTTGCGGATTTTGTGGAAATCTTTCTTAACGCCGCCCTGGCGGAACTTTCTTGGTACTATGCGTCCACTTGACTTCAAGTAAGTGAACTGTCGATGTAGTTCTAAACATTTATACTAGATGGCTCTCCCTAGTAAAAACGGATATTTATTATAATATGGGAAGTTACCTAAACATTTTTATTGAAATGATGTGTGCTGAGTGCTGACGGACTAAAATCATAAAACACAATATTTTTGTATGTATGAATGTATTTATATGTATGTACGAGTGTAGGAAAGGTATGAATAAGTAAATAAAAAATAGTGTTACTCTGAAACCAAGTAGGTTACCTTGGAACTATGTGGTTCTTAATTTACTTAACCGAGATGAAATTCTAAGAATAGGTGTAACTTATAGTTTAGATTAGCGGACTTTTACCTGATTACGGCGAAGCCAAAAGGAAGGGTTTTAGTGAGTCCTATAATACTACTACTAATAATCGACTGGCCTGTTGGTCTAGTGGTTAGTGACCCTGACTGCTAAGCCGGAGGTCGTGGGTTCTTTCCCCACCCAGGACAAATCTTTGTGTGATGAGCATAAAGGTTTGTTCTGTGTCTGGGTGTAATTTATCTATAATATATGTAAGTATTTAATTATGTAGTATTTATTATTTTTTTTTTTTTTTTTTATTTGATGCCGGCGGCACGTAATCGCTCGCTGTGGCGGAAATTAGGTGAGGCCTATGTTCAGCAGTGGACGTCATTGGGCTGATATGATGATGATGATGTATGTATTTACCAAAAAAATATAGTTGTTTAGTACCCATAACACAAGCAAATATAATTGCTTACTTTGGGACTAGATGGCGCTGTGTGAATGTGGTAGCATATTATTATTATTATGAATTATATTTAATACGATCTACAATTATTTATATTTAGTTAGATAGGTATCGTATACCTTATTTATATGCAAGTTGGAAAGCAAATATTTGTTTATCTTAGCTGGGTGTTACATAATAATCCAGTTTTCGGATATTTATTTTTTTATTTTTACCGAATACTAGTTGTACCCGCGACTTCATTCGCGTGCGATTTCATAGTTTTTAAATTTGATCACGGAACCCTGATATTTTTTTTCCGAAAACCGATCTCGTGTAGTTATATCACTGAATATTAATACTGGGGTATACAATGATAAGCATAAAAAAATTGAGTAAGAGTGAGAGTTTATTCCAGACTGACGTTACATATGGCCCTAGCTGGCCCACCCTGCCTTTACGTAAATATTTATTCTAATTTATAGCTATCCCCTTACGTAGGTAGGTAGGTACCTAGGTACTAATATAAACCTTACACTTTAATCACAAAAAAAAGTATTAAAAAAGTTACATAATCGTACGGAAACCTCGGTGCGCGAGTCCAACTCGCACTTCGCCAGATTTTTTTAAATAACATACCCACGCCACAGCCAACACTTCTCTTGCATTATTATTACGCG
This sequence comes from Laspeyria flexula, assembly GCA_905147015.1. Taxonomy (NCBI): domain Eukaryota; kingdom Metazoa; phylum Arthropoda; class Insecta; order Lepidoptera; family Erebidae; genus Laspeyria; species Laspeyria flexula. The sequence continues at coordinate 2,813,776 of LR989949.1, read as the reverse complement.
TGTTTACGAATAAACTTTATCAGGGGCGGACCGTGAGTTTGTGGGGCTCTGGGCACATAGCACGCGGGGACCCCTAGGTGGCCTGTCTAAATTATCAATTAACTGGCATTAAAAATAAACTGGCTAAGATTGCGGGTTCCGTACGACATTGCATTTTTTAGGGTTCTGTAGCCAAAATGGCAAAAAGAGAATCCTTATAGTTTCGCTATGCATGTCGCAGGTATTTTACTCAAAAACTACTCGATGTGTAATGACATTTAGTGTCTTGTGTGGGCCGCTAAGAAATATTGAGATTTTGCTGCGGAACCCTACATTGAGTATGGTTCAAAATACTGCATATTGGGGCTGGGGGCCTTTTATATCCGGGGGCCTCGGGCAGCCTCTATAGCCCCTCGGCCCTGCATAGATCCACCCCTGTACTTGATAAGACTAGTCTAACTTTACCTAAAAGTAGCCTTCGACAGTAAATTATTAATTATTATGTCCTGACGTTAGGTACTCATGTTCTGAGAAACAAAATGTAGACGATTATTACTTTGTGAATGTTGATAGTACGATTTAGGTTTATTAAGGAATTATGAGTGTGACTTATTTCCATCTGTTTTCTCCTTTGTAGGCAGTAAAAAAAAATTACATTCAATTAAATTAAAGGTTTTGTGCTGACGTCATATATCTCTGTACTAATATTATAAAGTTGAAAAGTGTTTGCTTGTAGGCTATATAAACATCATGCTACGGCTAATAGGAACTCAGCAGTGGCTAAATAAAAAGCCCGCACGCCTTAGCATGATGTTATAATATAGCCTACAAACAAATAGGTACACTCTTCAGCTTTATTATTAGTAGGTAGGTTGAATACGAAAATATAACAACACCTTGCACTTCAAAATCGATCAAGCTATTTACGTTACAAGAGACAAGAGCCGCGGGCAATAGTTAGAGCATAAATATATAATTGAATTATGCCTAAATCCATATTGCGATAGCACTATAAACGTCTGTATTGACAGTTTACGTACACCATATTGGTTTTTTGTTGACGTCACATAGCCTATGACACTCGGGGGAAAATACAAATCTAATGGTACCTCACACTTTAAAATCATACAAGCCGTTTAGGCTACAGAAGGTCACAATGGAACAGACATGCCCACATACATATATATGCGCAACATTACCCTTCTTTTCGATAGTCGGGTAAAAAAGAAAATCATTGGGACATGTCTACAGCAGATCTTGAATTTTCGAGAAAGAAAAATGCTTTAATTAAATAGGCATTTTTGAAGGAGAAAACAGGGGAATACTATCCTGCATAAAGAATCACATGCCGTGTTTCCTGAATAATTTAGACATACAGTTTCTGGTACACGTTTCTTATTTTAGTAGGTACACCTATGTTGTATTTTTTTGGGTCACATTAATTGGCAGACAAAACTTATTTTATAGAGAAAGTATTAGTTCGCGTTTAAAAACAATAAATTATAAAACAATACCCGTCCTGACAGTCGGGTAATAAGCGTAGAATAAAGAATTATTAAAACTGTATCCTTTATTGTAAACAGCGCCATCTCTGCAATAACCCAGACATTTCAACAATCATGCTGTCGTCTGCTGTCTAGTGCAAGAAGTTTGGGTCACTTTGAAATACTAGTGGAGCCATCTATAGGAAAATAATATATTGTAACATCTTTTATCACTTCCATGCAATAATTAATCCTCGAAACATAGATGGCAGCAAACTACCAAAAAACTATGGCGAAGCATACTTAGATAGAGATCCCAGAGTTCCTGACGTTAGGTACTCATGTTCTGAGAAACAAAATGTAGACGAGGAGTAATAGTGTTGATGTGTACTGTGAACGTATAGTCCATTGAAATAATAATAATATAATATTTCACCACATTCACACAGTACCATCTAGTCCCAAATTAAGCAATTATATTTGCTTGTGTTATGGGTACTAAACAACTGATAAACTACTTACATACATTTTTTTTTGTATATACTTGCATATTATAGATAAATTACACCCAGACACAGAACAAACAATAATGCTCATCACACAAAGATTTGTCCTGGGTGGGGATCGAACCCACGACCTCCGGTTTAGCAGTCAGGGTCGCTAACCACTAGACCAACAGGCCTACGCTACTACGCAAATGTTACAATTTAAGGACCGAGTATTGTATTTGTTAGAGGATGCAATTTTATTTTTGGGACATGTGTGGTCAATAGAAGCTTAACCTCAAGTTTGTGGGGTCGCCACCCTAGTCCCCCGGCCGCCATCTTGGAAAAAAGGGTGAAAACACTTTTTTCGCGATATCTCGGAAACTATGTGTCTTACAAAAAAATTGTAAAGTAATAATTTGGAGAAAATTATTTTGCCTACAAATATAATAATACAAGTTTTTGCCCTAAATTAAAAATTAAAGAAGACATAAGCAATAAATGAGATAATTTTTATAAAAAATTACTTTTTTTGCTCTATAACCTTTTTTTACTTTTTTTAAATTACTCGTCAAAGCAAGTCAAACGAACCCAAACTCGATGGAGTTGCGTCATTTGAAGACCGAGTTCCCGTAGTCACCTCGCGGTCCAACATCAGATCTACTCCAATTTATTAAAATATTGCAATGCATCCGATTTATATAGGCATCCCAAATGTAATCTCAAATTAGACATCACTAAGTACGTTAAATTTATATTGCAAGATTGATGACACACAGCCACCGGGACAGGTGGATCCAAACAAAAATTAATAAAATGTTATTCATTATAATAAATCAATCAATAAATAATGCAAATTATTTATAAGCATGGATTTATTATGTTTTAATAACTTTTTAGAATGGATTATTTACCGAGGTACAAGGTTCGTGCTCTGTGCGCCATATCTCAAAAACGGTTGGAGATTTGGAAAAGTGTACAGCACTAAGTTGTAGACAATTTGATAAGCTTTCGTTAAGTAGAATGATTTTTTCTCCTAGAACGTACCGTTTTTGAGTTATAAGCCAAAAACTCAAAAATGGTACCTTTACCCCCCTCCCCCCACTCCGGCTCACGTCCGAAACGTCAGGACTTTTAGTATGTTCACTTTCTAAGCATCCTTAACAACTTTTCGAAGAAATCGCTTAGGTTCCTTTTCACGCACTCTACAACCCCTTGGTTGACTAAACTAGGTATATAGAAAAAAGTGTTTTTACCACTTTTCCAAGATGGCGCCCGGGGGACAAAGGTGGCGACCCCACAAACTTGAACCTACTTCTATTGACACACGTCCCAAAAATAAAATTGCGTCCTCTAACAAATGCAAAGCTCATGTAACATTTCAATGGACTAGTACGCATACTCGCTAACTTGTGCCGACGGCGGGCGACGGCCAATTTTTAGGTACCCGGTACTAAAGATACGTAAAATTTGTTAGTAACTTTACTTATTTTCTGAGAGCTGATTTTTATATAATCTTATACAGAATAATGTTAATAATCAATAACAAAACTCCCAGACACATCCAAGGGGCGGTTTTTTCAGCCAGACGAGTTCACAAAAAAACACTCATCATCAGCAACCCATTAAGTCCCACTGCTGGGCTCGGGTCTCCTCTCCTCTAACTAGAGAGCTGAGAGGGTTTAGGCCATAATCCACTCACGCTGGCCTAGTACAGGTTGGTGGATCAGACATACTCATAGAATTTCTTCTAGGGCATGTGTGTTTCCTCACGATGTTTTCCTTCACCGTTAGCAGATGGTAAGTCACATGACTAGTACATATAAATTCCACAAAGTGGAATCCATATTGGTACTGCCGGTCGGGATCGAACTCGGACCGCGTGATTTGCACGCCGGTCCCTTATCCATTCAGCCACCATCGCTCTTCAAAAAACACTCAGCTCAAATGTGGCTGAAGCCCACGGCCGTCCCTCAGTGCAGGGGTGTCTTTTCATAAGATAATGGTATCAGTAGGCTTTACCTACCATGCAGGCCAGTCAAGTGTTTTCAGTGTTTAAGTTCATATCTTTAATTTAAGAAAATTTATAATAATAGTAATTAATAATTGTTTATTTATGTAAAAAGGACAACAATAAATATGTTTACAAATGTATAAATTATATAATAGTAATACAAAGATACATAATTGCCTGAACTAGGTAAAACCTGTGCTTCAGACGAGAAGTTATCCTACATATAATAAAAATAAATTAGCATGTAACTATTAAAATATATTATAAAGAAATTACCTAAATTAACTATAACAAAAATGATAGTAATAATTATTTTAAGGACTATGAACTTATTATTCATCTAAAGGAATTTAAATTAAAGATATATGATTTTCTATTTACTACATTGTATAAGTAAGGCCCTATAAAAGAAAATAATCTATTTATAAAGGAATGTCTGCAAGTTAAGTTTGAGAGGCAGACTATATCTTTCCGTCTCTTGTTAGTTATTTCAATATTATAAAAAAAAAACCCACGACGAATGAATCGGTACATATAAAAAGGTTTAAATAATTTTATTTTAAATCCCCGACGAAAAGAAAATAAGTTGCATAAAAACAATCCCAAGAAAATTCTTCTCGTATAAATTATATAATAAATTTCTTTTCGTCGGGATTTAAAATAAAATTATTTAAACCTTTTTATATGTTTCGTTTCTTTAGACGTAGGTTTTTTCAAAATTTTTAATTTTGTTTTTTTTATTTTATAAATTTTTAAAGAGTAATTAACTCGTATAACATCTGTTTAAGAACCTTGACAGATAAACAAACGTTTTATACTAAGTTATAGAACAAACATAATACATTTTGTTTAAATTTACTGTTACAGTAAGTCTTGTAACTTGAAATAATCATTTTTTAATTTTATTATTCTTATTTCAGACTTTTTAAAGAGCGCCTTATCTTACTATGTAAGTAACTGGTAACCACTACCAAAGGTTTTTCCTACCTTTCGAAGCACGTAGACGCTCTAGAATAAAAAAAACGGTCAAGCGCGAGTTGGACTCACGCACCGAGTGGGTCAAGGTGTACCTAAGGGGGAGCACTAAAATGACACATTTTTTTTCTCAAAATAACGACGTACGTAATAATGTAGGTTAAAAAAACAGACGTTTAAAAAAAACTTTTTTTGGACGGAATTTGCATGGAGCTTCGACTACCTATATATAAATTTATTTTTGTTGACTTGTGTGCTCATCCGTCGCACAAAGGTCGCCGGAGCCTCGCCGGGGCTTCTACTTCTGGGTGGTTTGAAATAAAAATAACCTAACCAGTCCGAGTCGGATTGCTCTGAATCGGGGGGTGTTAAGTTTAGCTATCGCACATTGATTGCCGTAGCCCGACTGCCCTCGCCGTTAGCGCAGATTGCCACCTATAATAGCTCGTATCTCGAAAACGGTGCGTGCTATCACAATAAACACATATAAAATAATGAAAAATTGGCTACACCCTGAGCACGGGATAGCTATAAGTTAGAATAAGTAAGGTAGCTAGATGTTTATATAACGTCAGTCCGGAATAAACTCTCACTCTTACTCAATTTTTTTAGTCTTATCATTGTATACCCCAGTACTAATATTCAGTGATAATATATAACTACACGAGATCAGTTTTCAGATTTTTTCTTTACTTGTGCAACTTGTTATTGCTTCTTGCCAAAATTTCATGATTCTAGGTCAACGGTAAGTTCCTAGGATTTGACTTTATGATCTTCAATATAAATCGACAAAAATGGAGTATAAACAGCTGTATCTTTTGATTGCGTTAACTTAGAATTTTGATTTATTTTTTGCGCCGATGGTTTGCAGACCCAAGTATATGATACCTCTACGCGTTCTTGAGAAAAATATTCTAGACAGACGGACAACGAAGTGCTCCTATAAGGGTTCTGTTTTTTCCTTTTGAGGTACAGAACCCTAAAATTTGCATAAACGGTCACCCATCTATGAACTGACCTTATCCGAAGTTGCTTAACTTCATGAGTATAATCAATATCTCAGTGCTACGTGTCCCATATACATACAGTAACAGGTCAAATTATTTTACAGATAACTGTAAACATAGGTTTGCTTAGTCTATTGCAGCGCCCCCTGGCAAAACAATACAATATCGTGTATCTAAAAACCATCCTCGATAAATCACAAATACATTACAGAAAACCGTATCGAAATCGGTCTAATTGTTTTAGAGATAGGAGGGCACAAAGGTTTTAAAAAAATCAGTGTATTGTAGCGCCCCCTGGTAAGCTGTCTAATAACCTTTCCCCAAGAATCGTACACACTTTACAGAAAACCGCATCTAAATCGGTCAAACCGTTTCCGTGATAAATGGCATTATGTGGGCACACATTCTCACATCTTATTGGTAATATTATCCCAGCCGACACGGTACAATCATCTTTCAGCCCAGAAATTATTCGTGCAATCTCTTGCTCGTCAGTATCTAACATAACAAAAGAATGACTACTTACTAACTAGAGACTGTTGAGTGTGCATTTGACATGACCGTGATTGAATTTTTTCCACTAAGTTCTTTCCCACAGTTATAAAATAACTAGGTATTTACATTATTAGCTGCCACAATTGGAGAACGGTTAGTAAGTAGTAAACTCGAATTTGATTCGCGCCGTTTCGAAGTGTAAGGTTATATTTTTAATTTGTTTCCTAAGGAGCTTATTGTGTGTGTGTACTTACTGTTATTGCCGGCCCTGCATAATTCAATTTGTTCATAAGAATTCTTTATCTTCTTTAGAAGATTGTTACAAAAGTTTCTATACCTTTTATAGGTCTGTTGAAAAATTAAGTTGTCAGGACAGCGTTTTGTTCGCTGATGCAGTATGTCTCATACACCGAATAAGTCCAGGAGTGATCCATGGCATAATATTGTAATCTTTCTTAATTACAATCGTCACTTTCGTGTTGCGCCTGCCTGTTGGACATTACGTATTAGGTATGACATAGATATTACGCTAGCGTCAGCGGTATTGAATACTGGGCTAAAATCAATGTTGTGTAAATCATAACCGAGTTTATTTGTGTAAAGTTTGGACTTTGTTTACGGACGATTTACCTTTGGCAGCGTTATACAAGTGTAATGTAGGGCAAGCAGGATTTAATCATCCTGTGATCGAGGCAATAACCGCTTTGATGAGTAGGTAAAGTGTGCGAGGGCAGGAGTCCATGATACGAGCACAGATTAAGGTACTCTTGAGTACCAGCATCGGAAAGTTCGGAATTGGTGTTTATATTTATGTCTCGTGTTAGTAAAATATTTTTAAAGGATTTTAATAATCCAACCAATGAGTTTAGGGTTGTATTAAATTAATGGATCTAGGATTCTAGAGGAAGGGGATCTATACATAGCGATTATGACTGTAGTTTTACCAATTTTTATAATCAAACAGTTGCATCCTTGAACTGCTGGTTCCTGGTGGAAATTGGTGCTGATATAACAAATAATATGAAAAAATTCACAAACGTGATACTTAATAACGAAAAATATTTTGAACATGATAGCATGTACTGATAAGAGCAAAGCTTTTAAATAAGATAGAGAGAGAGAGCATGTACCTACCGTTTTTTAAGAAATTGCTGGAAAACTGCGGTTCTCAACAAAAAGACGTAAGTGCCGTACAGATACGCTCTTTTGATGTGGAACCTTACATACGCTTAACTTGTTTTTTATTTATATTAGATACGAAGGAACATTATTCACGGCGAAGATAATAATTTTAAATATATTGCTATGTTCACTCCCGGTAGGATGTTATTGAGTATTCAAATTAATGTATTCTGTCTGCTGGCCCACAATAATACATCACAAATTATCATAATGTTTTTCAAAATAACAATGATATATCTCAGTTAAAGGACAAAGTCAAACTTTGCATTGCAAAACATATCGGTTAGGTTAGGTCATGTTATAAATTTTACAGTCAACTACTAGGTGCTTTATTTTTGAATGCAGGCATAATTATTTTTAAATGGGTACAAATACCTAGTTTTCTAAAGACTACTTACTTACTATTTTTTTTTTCAAAAAATACCTATCCGTTTTTAAGTTATGACTGAAATTTAACTCATCACATCTTTTACGTGTCAAAATAAATAACATTAATTAATGTTCGATTGTAAATGGTTTTACTTTACACATTTTGCTTGCATATTAAACAAATTGATGAAAAAAAAAATAAACAAAAAAATAACCACGGAAAATAGGATGAGTACTTACTAACATCACACTATGTTATATTCAAATATGTTTATGTCCGATTTTTCTGGACACCAGACATATTATTACATTATATTATATGCTATTATACTGTAAACTGAATTCCATTTAAATAGTATTATGCCATGACGTATTGTTTTCGATAAAGTGCAGTTATATAGGTATAAATCATCGTCTTATAAATAAATTTTACATTCAAATAACATTGTCTTTTAAGCTTTGTACTTATACTGTAGACAGTATTCCATTTGAATAATATCGTTTCATGAGCATGTGTCATGTTTTCGAAGATCTATCTCTGTTATGTGGTTTTCGATGATGTGTGATGTTATATGGTGTTTGGTGCAGAAAGCGACACATTTTTTTGGAAATACAATGTTTGATAATCAGAGAATCCCCATTATTCTTTTGCCAAAATTTCTTTTGCCGTTACATTATACATTTTATCAATTACCACTGAGTAACATGGACTGTGTAACAACGCGCTGCGGCCGGTGGGAGCCGAGCAGTGGCTGAATGGAAAGCGACGGGAGCGAGGCCCCGCGCGACTTTTAGTATAATTGTCAAAACTAATTGATCCGCTGTACAATTGTACCTACCTTTTATAAATTTACATTTAATTTAATTACTACTACTTACTACTGTTACTAACCTCTAGCTCTAAAACCATCGGCTAACAAACATTAATATTTAAGTTTAATTCATTAAGTTTCTCATGTAAGTGAACTTGTATCATGTTCTTTATGAGAAATAAATATCTTTAACCGGAATCCATTGAAAGTAAGTTTTACTCTGACAATAAATGTCTCTTCAAGCTATGAAAAAAAAACGAAAACTTGTCTACTTCTTATCACTGATTAACCAAAACGATATTTTATGACAACGCCAGCGTTGAATGACACGATTAGATTTGCTATTATTAAATAAATTAAATGGCAATTTGGTATATATACTTATCCATAAATGCGGTTATGAAACTGACATGGTTTGAAAGTTATAGAAATCAGGGACTTTAATTTTAATTTCAAATTAGTTTTTAAAAACAATGCGATTTTAATAGTAAAAGATCCCATTAAGAAATATATTACTCTTATCTGTTATTTGTTAGTGATAGGAAATAAAATGATAGATAATATTCACATTGACTTATTGCAAATAGGTTGTGAATCATCAAATATCGTGCGCAATTTTTTTTGTTGGAATTTAGACTACTGTACTACGCTGGCCAGATGGGTTGGTATATACTTAGGATTTGTTTCGAATTTTCCTTTTCTCGCAATTCTCTTGTCTGCATGAGGTTACTCTTTAGGTTTTTCTTAATCCGTCACTACACAGATAGAATGTACGTAAGAAATAAATACATGAGATGTTTTTATTATTCAAGTAGGTACTTTGTTAGTAACTGACTTACATGAAAAATCATTATAATTAATCAATTACCATCAACAAACAAATAACAAACATTATAAAAAAAAGAATATCCTTGTATCTTAGGTAGTATACGAATATGTACCCTATGTACCTCTTGTATTGACCCAACCCCTGCGAGGCAGTCTGCGAGCCATCCCTCGCGCATGTCAATTCAGTCAGCTTGCGATCGTCGTGCTACGTACACGTTCCACGCATTAATTCCCAAAAGGCACTTAAAGGTGAAATATTGAACTCTTACCTGTCTTCAGTATTATTGGGTAAGTTTTCATAGTTTAAAATATTCAAAAATCGTCGTAAATTTGTAATAAATTAAAGATAAAATGGATACACACAAATAATAATAGCATACATATGTGGGAGAATCTCGTGGAAGGGCGCTGTGTGTAGAGCGCATGCGTATTTTTTAACAAGGCACAGAGTAGGTTCTGTGCAGATACATACAGATTTATTACATATTCAAGACGTTCTTTTCTGTTTTATTCGTTTCATTTGACTTTGTTTTTGTTATTTTATTACTAGAATAAGTAAGTGTGCCCGCGACTTTTCTAATCTTACTGAAATATCAAACTCAAAACTCTGGTGTCGACCCGGGTGAATTTGCCATACTTATATACTGGAATCAGACTCTTAGTCTACTGATTTTAAATTTTTGCCCGTGGTGCTTTCTTTCTAATAGTTAACAAATGAAAGGGCTTTGTTTCGACATACCATAACCCATTTTATTTATTTTTACATCCCATTTTAGGGTTTTATAGCCAAAATGGCAAGAATTGTCTTGTGTGGGCCGCTACTAGGTTTGGTAGTTAAATAATAAAAATAAATGTGAATATTATACATAATACATAAATTGTACCCCCCCCCCTCTATTTCCTATACCATAACCCCTAAAAATCTACAAAAAAAAATATTTTTTTTAATAATTATTTTTTACAATAACATATTTTATTTTACCGAAATAAACTATATTAAACTAAGGTTATCAACTAACTTAAATTAAAAAGAAAAAAAAAAACAATATTTACAACCTAACACAAAAAAAAACAAAAAAATAAAAAGTACGTAGGTAAGTAAGTAGTTTTACCGAAATTATTTGAGGATGAATATTGATAAAGTTCAAAATCGCTCGCTGTGGTGGAAATTAGGTGAGGCCTATGTTCAGCAGTGGACGTCATTGGGCTGATATGATGATGATGATGATGATGATGATTGATAAGGTAGATATTAAGAGACATACGCGGTAATGTGGCTCAACGCGGTAATGTGGCTAGCCTTTTGGGTACGTTTCCTAAGGAATCTGATCTTAATCAGATATTCTATTTATAGGAATTCCCTGTAAATAGAGTATCTGGTTCTTTTTTCTTTTAATAGGTTAGCTGTGTATGTTTTTAAGTTATGTAGAGACATACTCAATATCTTTAATTTTCTTTGTTTAGTTAGAACTGAAATTAATATTTTCTAATTACTTAATAATATCTTCCTATCTACAAATCGCTTAAACTTAGGTATATAATTTATAAGTAGGAATAGATAGGTACTTAGATTTTATTAAAAAATATATTTTGTAATAGGTAGGCAACCAATAAAATATTTTTTTTTAAGTTTATATTTCTGTAAAAATTATGTCGAAGCCTCCGTGGCTTAGTGGTTAGTGAACCTGACTGCTAAGACAGAGGTTTCGATTCGTACCCAGGACAAATCTTTGTGTGATGAATTCAATAAATTATTTGTTCTGTTTTTATATCTATAATATTATGTATGTATTTACGAAAAAAAAGTATTATATCAGTTGTCTAGTATACATATTACAAGCATTAGCTTAGTTTGGGACAAGTATGTCAAAACATTATTATTATTGTTATTAGGTGTTAATATAACTATTGGTATATTTTTGAACCCTGCCCAATTCTAGAATTTTATTGGCAAAGGTCACATATTAATATTTGTGCAAAGTTATAATAAATAAACAAAAAACGTTTACGTGTATTACGTTATTAAATATCGGGTATTTTTATTTTGTACTTATAGTTTGCTGTCAGAATAAGTACTCTAGCCTCGGCATTTTATTTTATAAAATGGCCCATTTAATCAAGAATTGATAATGATAAGTAACTTGGTACTTATCTCACAAGAAAAAGTAGTAATAATCTTAGTTGTTTGCAAAAGTGTCATGGGTAAAAAAAAGTTTTCCTGCATAATTCCTATACGTAAGTAAGTACAAAAAGTTCGCTTTACCGAAGTGCAAGTGAGATAGAACGAAGTGAAAAGGTGAGATAGGCCACAAGATAGGAATAAAAGTGAGACAGATTAACATTGTACTTTTTGAGAGAATGGGACTACTAATGATTTTTTATTGTATTTAGAAGAAAAGAAAGAAAGAAAAGCTAAAAATGTCATCAGAGTTGACGATTTTCATCATTTTCAAAATGAATGTACATATTATGAGTATGAATGACTGAACCAAGTGACATGAATATTTTTTTCTGAACAGGTACGGTCACACAATGTCCTGCCATGTCTGAGTCATGTTTCGCTTGCAGGATGGTTTCGCTGAGTTTCTGCCTTCTGGACACCCAGTTAGTGTAAGTAACATATTCTACGAGTATAACTTCCACATTGTTTTTCAACATTGCAGTATTCTAGTAGTAACTAGTATTCTTATATTATGTATATAAGAATACTGTACACATTAGAACAATGCAATATAAATATAGCTGGGTCACCCAACCTTCACTTCGCTGAGCTTCCCCGAACCCAAAATAATATTTGCATGGCCCCCCTAAGTTACAACAACATTAAGAAACACATTTTTTTATCAACTAGATTTTTCAATTAGGTTCAATACCTACAGATAGGATATAATCAAGAGATAATGTTTTCGGAAATTTAAACGTACCTATTACGCCCCCTTGTCAAATTTCTACGCCCCCAAAGGGGAGCGTGCAGGTTGGAAAGTCTTGCAATATAGCAATGTTATATGACATATTCGTTATCATTTTGCATTACTGTTCACAATTTCGACACGAGTATTTTATGTTTTATAACATTGTGTTCGGTCAACGAAAGCTCTAAAAGGGGGTGTACTGTAGAGTGCGTGAAAAGGAACCTAAGCGATTTCTTCGAAAACTTGTTAAGGATGCTTAAAAAATGAACATACTAAAAGTTCTGACGTTTCGGAGATGAGCTGAAGTGGGGGGAGGGGGGGAGGGGGGTATAGGTACCATATTTGAGTTTTTGGTTTACTCTTAAAATTCCTTCTGCTTAACGCTTATCAAATTATCTACAACTTAGTGCTGTACACTTTTCCAAATTCCCAACCGTTTATGAGTTATGGCGCACAGAGTACGACTCTTGTACCTCGGTAAACAATCCATCCTAAAAAGCTATTAAAAAATAATAAATCTATGCTTATAAATAATTTGCATTGTTTATTGATTGATTTATTATAATTAATAGAACTGTTTTACACAAAATAAAACAGTTATTATATGCCGAAAGAAACACACAGTGTTTTGAAGAAGCTGCTTATGAATCTGCCATTTCAAGAGCATAAACTACAACATACCAGTATTGTCTATGGTTTCCTATGTCGCTTGTTACCTTTCTGTCACGCAGCAGGGGCGCTGACAGCGCGCGATCTTTGACTTTTCATAGTGTCTTCATTCACCAGCAAGATACTTGCTCTAACGCTGTGTGTTTCTTTCGGCATATAATAACTGTTTTATTTTGTGTAAAACAGTTCTATTATTTGTCTATTTATAATGAAGACCTGTTTGGTTTCTGCTGGTGACATATAACGACAAACGCTATGAAGTATGAAGTATTATAAAAAATTGGTTAACAATAATTCAATGTACAATAAATAAGGACAATAAACTGTGATGATATTTCAATTCGTGTGTCCTGAAGTCATTTATTATTATGCATATTTTTAATAAGGTAGTACGTTATCACTGTTACTGAGTTGTAGTATAACATCTATGATACGTTAAATTTTAAGGTCCCTACAAAGAAAGACAATTTTCAACAATTAATGAGTACTTATGACTGGCCTGTTTGGTCTAGTGGTTAGTGGCTCTGACTGCTAAGCCAGAGGTCGTGGGTTCGATCCCCACCCAGGACAAATCTTTGTGTGATGAGCATGAAGGTTTGTTCTGTGTCTGGGTGTAATTTATCTATAATATGTATGTATTTACAAAAAAAAATGTATATAATTAGTATATCAGTTGTTTAGTACCCATAACACAAGCAAATATAATTGCTTAATTTGGGACTAGATGGCGCTGTGTGAGTGTGGTAGAATATTATTATTATTATATTATTATATTATTACTTATAGTACTTTATAAAAACTAAGTCTTGGTTATAGGCACTGATGTGATTTTCTCGGAGTTTGGTAAACAAAATATCCCCGGTTGATGACAATAGGCTCGCCCCCTATTTCATGGGACCAAACATAGCAGGCGAAATGTGGGTGTGATACACCTCTGCCTACCTCTTCAGGGAAAAGGCGTGATGCTATGTTATGTTATGTTATCCCCGAAAGATAGCCTGACAGCATCATATTGATGTGATCGGCTAGGCAAATGAGCAGTTATGAAAAGGTCTACTTCATTATCTACTATCAGATTCCATGTCTGTAGGGATCTCACAATTATTTCCTACACCATCAGCAGATTGTAAGTCATTTGACTAGCACACAATATTATCATATCAGCCCCACAATATTTATTTTTATATTTGTTCTTTATATTCAGAGTACATAATAATATAAATTGAAATCCACTTTACCCGTGGGAATCAAAATCCGTCCACATGACTTGCATGCCTGAAATGTATTGCATGCTGCCGGCATCAATCTATCTTATTGGTATAGGTCCGCCTAAAACCAATGTCCTGCAGGCTTTCTCATTACGGATAATTTCCCTATTTTCAGGATCTTGATAGAATAAAGCTGCAAGTATTTATTTAGTATCTTGCACTTATTTGCATAACTATCACGGTTATATTATATTTATTTTTATGTTTTCAATATTTTAAGACATGAAAGTATAATCACAGTGTATTTGCATTTCATAAATGTAAATTTATGAAATGCAGAGTATATTTCAAACTAACTATTTCTGCTTGATAAAGTTAATGATAATAAAATAAAACCTAATTTTATAAATACATGACATTTATTCTGTTAAGTAATTTAATTATTATTGTTATTGTTATTAATTGAATAGGTTTTATATTATATTATTGACATTTTGTTTAAGACATTTCTAAGTTAACGCAATCAAAAGATACAGCCGTTTATGCTCCATTTTTAAACGACTTCAAAAAAGGAGGAGGTTATATGTTCGACTGTATGTATTTTTTTTTTTTTTATGTATGTTCAACGATTACTCGGAGATGCCTGAACCGATTTAAAAAATTCTTTTTTCGTTTGAAAGGGTATACTTCCGAATTGGTCCCCTATTCATCACGTCAAGTTCTGATGATGGAATCTCAGGGAAATCGAAGGCAACCCTCAAATTTTATAGGCACATGTTACGTGTTTCATATATTTTTTAAAGTTATTCAAGTATTTACGTCTGATAGTCAACATCTCATGTTGATGAGCTGGTGATGGAAGGTATAACTCCTTAACTGTTAGGAGTTGGAGGATAATTCTTTCGACATTATAGGTTCTTATAAACCAATAGTTGTATTCTTGAAGGTTATTTAGGTGAGCTGATACTGGAAGGTATAACTCCTTAACTATTAGGAGTTGGAGGATAATTCTTTCAATATTATAGGTACTTATAAACCTATAGTTGTATTCTTGTAGGTTATTCAGGTGAGCTGTCAGTGGAAGGTATAACTCCTTGACTCTTAGGAGTTGGAGGATAATTCTTTCGACATTATAGGTACTTATAAACCTTTAGTTGTATTCTTGTAGGTTATTCAGGTGAGCTGTCAGTGGAAGGTATATCTCCTTGTCTCTTAGGAGTTGGAGGATAATTCTTTCGACATTATAGGTACTTATAAACCTATAGTTGTATTCTTGTAGGTTATTCAGGTGAGCTGTCACTGGAAGAGAAACTGTTATTTCAAGTGTCTGAGGTGACAGCTCTTGATGGAAGATAAAGTTGTATAATTCAAAGAAATTCTTAGATGATATTTTAAGTTTGCGATATAGTATCTAACCTGCATTGTATACCTATACTTGTTACCTGTCGCATTTTATAGGAAAAAAGAAAGACATAAAAAGCTGAGAGTTTTGAGATTCCTCTATTCTACAATCAGGTTGTGTTGTTAGAATATTAAAATAGACGTTCCCTTCTATCGAAGATTCTTTATTTCGGTTTTCCGTCTTAGTTTGCCAGCCAGTATTATTAAATCTGCTAGATAAAAATAGAAAAATAAACTATTTTTAACAAAAAAATATTAAAACGACTTCAAATCAGTACTAAAAAGCGAAAAATAAACTGAATTAGATATTTAATTCCAAGCTAAAAAATACCTACCTACCTGTTTAAAGTATAATACCCTATTACTAATCTGTTTGAAGTCGGTGCCAGCCTAATGAGGTTGTATCACTCAGTTTGAGCCGTCCACTAGGTAAGTACGATCACACGCAAGTGCGGGGTGGTGTGAAGTAGCGAGCGGTAACAGATGTACGTACTAAGTAGTACGTAGCTTAACAAACTCTATAGGCTTGGCACCGACTTCAAACAGATTAGTAATAGGGTATTATACTTTAAACAGGTAGGTAGGTATTTTTTAGCTTGGAATTAAATATCTAATTCAGTTTATTTTTCGCTTTTTAGTACTGATTTGAAGTCGTTTTAATATTTTTTTGTTAAAAATAGTTTTTGTCGATTTATCTTGACGATCATAACCTATAGGGAACTTACCGTTGACCTTGAATCATGAAATTTGGCAAGAAGTAATAACAAGTTGCACAAGTAAAGGAAAAAATCCGAAAACCGATCTCGTGTTGTTATATCACTGAATATTAGTACTGGGGTATACAATGATAAGCCTAAAAAAAATTAGTAAGAGTGAGAGTTTATTCCGAACTGACGTTATATAAACACCTAGCTACCTTATTTATTTTCATTTCATTTATTCATTCAAAAAACAATTTTTACATTGTGTGTGAATTCTAGCTGAGAAAAGCTGACACAGTTATTGGATACAGTAACACATGCAAGATAATTAAAATATAATTCGACAATTTAGTAAGTCAGTAATTGTAAGTTCAATATCATAAATAAATCTAATCAAAACTATTAATAATTAATGTCAAAATTAAAAAGTTAACATGTAAAAATGTCAAAAAAATATGTAATCAATGAAATGTTAAAATGTCAGTAATGTATAAAAATGTCAGTAATATGTAAAAATGTCAGTAATATATAAAAATGTCATCAGAAATAATAATATATTGAATATTTTACATGTCATCAATACTATAGTAGCACTCATGTAACAAGAACAGTTTTAGGTGTTTTAGAAAATTGATTTTATAAAGTGACGCTTTAATTTCTGTAGGCAATTTATTAAATATTTTAATTGACCTATAATAGGTGTTATGTTTTACCACATCCAGGTGGGGTACATGTTTAGTCTGAAGATCTTTTCTCCTGGTACTCTCTCGTTTTTGCCTTTCTTCTTCACTTTCATAGTCATGAATGTGTTTACATAAATGTGTGAGCGATACAAGAATATATAAACTTGGGACTGTCAGTATGTTTAAGTCTTTAAAGTGTGGTCTACATGATTCTTGTTGTTTAATTCCGACTATTGTTCTGATTGCTCTTTTTTGAAGAACAAAGGCCTTGTGAGTATTATACTCGTAGCTTCCTCCCCAGCATAGGATGCTGTATCTCAGCTTTGATTCTACTAATGCAAAGTATACCATTTTTAAGTGTTCAATACTGACCTCATTTCTAAGACTCCTAAGCACATAGCAAGCAGAGCTAATAGATTTTTCCAAGTGTATCAATTCTTTTTTCCAATTTAATTGATCATCTAACGGGTGGCGCAAAAGTAAAGACCCTATTTGGTTCAGCTATAACATTTTTTCTAAATTAGAAAACTAGATTTAGATTTTTTTAAATGTATATTTGTGCCATTAAATTTCGTACCATTAGGATTTAAAGATGATGTCTTTTAAATGGTGACCTCCAGAGTTGATACACATTTGAGCCCTATTTATGACATTTTGCATAACTTGCCGTAACACTTCCTGCGATATGTTCGTTATTTCTTGACGAATGTTTTCTTTTAGAGCTGCGAGAGTCTGTGGCTTGTTCACATACACCCGAGATTTCAAAAAACCCCAAAGAAAAAAGTCTGGACTGGTCAGATCGGGTGATCTTGCAGGCCAAGGCAAATCGCCAAAACGAGAGATAACTCGGCCTGGAAAAGCGTCCCTCACTAAGTCCATAGTGTCGCGCGCTGTGTGTGCCGTAGCGCCGTCTTGTTGAAACCAGATGTGCTCCAGCCCCAATTCGTCCAAACTGGGTATCAAAAACTCACGTAACATGGTTCTGTAGCGTTCTCCAGTGACAGTTATCGCATTGCCTCCAGCGTCTTCGAAAAAATAGGGTCCGATCACTCTGTCAACACAGATGCCACACCATACAGTAACTTTTAGTGGGTGTAGAGGTGTTTCTTGAATAATGCGCGGATTATCAGTGCCCCAGAACCGAGTATTCTGCTTATTGACATGCCCTGAGAGATGGAAATGCGCTTCGTCACTCATAACCAATTTTGAAGGAAAATCATCCTCTTCAAGGTTGAGGTTTATGACGCGCTGGCAGTAATCTAGACGAGCTCGGTGGTCAGCAGGCAGCAGCTGATGAGTCATTTGAGTTTTATACGGGAACATCTTTAAGTCTTTCACCAAAATACGCTGCAGGGTCCGTCTGGAAATGCCCAATTGCGTGGCACGTCGCCTCGTTGATGTTTCTGGACACTCTTCCACATCTTCGCGCACAGCATCGATATTTTCAGCTGAACGGCCTGTTCTTGGTCTCCCAGACTTAGGTCTATCCAATGTTGAGCCAGTTGCTTCAAGGCGTGTGGCAAAGCGTCGAATTGTGCGACCAATCGGTGCCGGACGGTGGGGAAATCGTCGACGAAATTCACGTTGTGTTCTTATCACTGATGAATTATTCCGTAAGAACATTGACACAATTATTCCACGTTCTTGGGGAGTAAAACGGTCCATGTTTATTTTCAGTGTATTTTACATTTGTTCACTACACAATTTTCAACAACAGAATGACAGAAAAGTCATATATAAAAAAAAAAAAGTATTTTCTTTAGTGCCAGTACTTTTGCGCCACCCAGTATATGCACTCCCAGAAACTTTACGACCGAGGTTTGGATTACACGTTGGCCGTTTATTTCACAAGTTAAATTGTCACTATTTTTGGCAGTCGAACGGAAAAGTATAGCGTTAGTTTTGCTAGCATTCACTGTAAGGCTATTAACGGTAAACCAGTTGTAGAAGGTTTCCAAGGTAAGATTAACTGTCTCATTTAGACCTATTATATCATTGGCTGATACGACTGCATTTGTGTCGTCGGCGAAAACTACCAATTCAATGCAACCATTAACAGTTTGGACTACATGTTGTATAAGGTCATTAATAAAAGTAATAAACAATAATGGACCAAGAATGGAGCTTTGCGGAACACCAGCCCGAACTTGTATCATTTTGGATGAGTACGTATCCTCAACAACGTGTTGTGCGACGATTGAACACACAAGTCAACAAAAAATAAAATATATATTCGAAGCTCCATGCAAATTCCATCCAAAAATTTTCAATTGTCAATTTTTTATAACTTAGTATAAAAAGTTTATTTATCTGTCAAGGTTCTTAAAATGTTATACGAGTTACTTACAGTTAGTAAGTAAGGGCGCTCTTTAAATATGTTATTTTATAACATGCGACGTTATACCTACATAAAATATATTATGTAAGGTAATTTTATATTTATACTTTACAGATAAAGATGCCTGAAACGCTACAAGATAAAAAGAGGCGCGATAGATTCAATAGAACAAAGAGATACGAAGCAATGCAAAATGATCCAAGAAAATATCAAGAATACAAAGCAAAAGAAAAAGCCAGATATAATAAACGAAAACAATTAAACAAAATTAAAACCGTTGAGCAATTGACGGAAAGCCAATTGCAGATACGGAGGGAACAGTGGCGAATTAACTCAAAACGCCGCTATGAGAAGATGAAAATAAATGATCAACAAGAACAACCAAATCATTATCCACCTATAGTAGAAATTGGTTACATTGCAGGTTCACGTAGCACTTTACCTGCAATGACACCTAGCACTGCAGTGACACGTAGCACTGCAATGACACCTAGCACTGCAGTGACACGTAGCACTGCAATGACACCTAGCACTGCAGTGACACGTAGCACTGCAATGACACCTAGCACTGCAGTGACACTTAGCACTGCAATGACACCTAGCACTGCAGTGACACGTAGCACTGCAATGACACCTAGCACTGCAGTGACACGTAGCACTGCAGAGACAGGAAGCACTGCACCTAAAGTGACATGTAGAACCGAAGCTGCAGTGACACTTAGCACTGCAATGACACCTAGCACTGCAGTGACACGTAGCACTGCAATGACACCTAGCACTGCAGTGACACTTAGCACTGCAATGACACCTAGCACTGCAGTGAGACGTAACACTGCAATGACACCTAGCACTGCAGTGACACTTAGCACTGCAATGACACCTAGCACTGCAGTGACACTTAGCACTGCAATGACACCTAGCACTGCAGTGACACGTAGCACTGCAATGACACTTAGCACTGCAATGACACCTAGCACTGCAGTGACACGTAGCACTGCAGTGACACTTAGCACTGCAGTGACACTTAGCACTGCAATGACACCTAGAACTGCAGTGACACGTAGCACTGCAATGACACCTAGCACTGCAGTGACACTTAGCACTGCAATGACACCTAGCACTGCAGGGACACGTAGCACTGCAATGACACCTAGCACTGCAATGACACCTCGCACTGCAGTGACAGGAAGCACTCCACCTGCAGTGACACGTAGCACCGAAGCTGCACGTGGAACTGCACCAGCACGTGGCAATGCTGCACGTGCACGTGGTACCGCACGTGCAGTACCACCTAATTATATAGCATTGTTCATTCCTGTAACCGAACTGAATAACCGTAGTCGTTCCGTCACTACACGGATAAGATATTATGATTAAATCAAAAATTTCATTAAAAATATAGTATGTGATAAATTGTAATTGACAGACTGTACCTATACAGAGTCAACTTATTTTTTTTTAATTTTTAGAATTGTATTAGACAGCCAATTATATTTGAAAGCGCAAGCAGATGATATTTGTAAAAAACTACATCTGCTTACGCTATAAATGATCTGTAAAAAAAGTTAACAAACAAAATGTTACTAGATGTATAGGTTTTAAGATGTGGCATTACTCGTATACTGTGGGGCAAGAAGAACCCAAACCACTAACTTTCTGGTAGACAAGTGTTACTATAATGTAGATTATTTCTTAGTTCATAAGTTAGCGTAACGCGCACGCGCGTACGCTTTTAATATTGTTATGTATAATTTAAATTGAAAACTAACATAAGATTGATCTTTATTTGTATGTACTTAATAATAGCTACTCGGATGGATTTAAGAAGAAGAAATTGAATTTGCACGATAATAACAAAGGCAGTCAGAAAACTTATCAAAGTATAAAGCGTGTTTGTAACTAGAAGACTCAGTCAATTTCATCAATGACTATTTCATTAACATAGGCACAAAATTATCAAGTACCTTACATTTTTCAAAAACTAAGTATTTCTGAAAATGAACTTGTTCAAGATTTAATCTAATGAGTACTTCTTTATTGAGTTCCTTTGTTGGAAATTAAAGAACAGAAAATAATTAGAATAGTGATGAGCTTAATAAAATGCCCATTCTATTGGTTGGGTTGGGATATCATCAATATTTTTCTAAAAGTTTATTATACTATTCGCCAAGTTTATAGTAAATCTATGCCTAACATTAGATACATTTCATAACGTATTTATTTTAACAAGTCGGGGGATAGAAGCAGCATCACCATTCATCGTCCCATTTCTCTTCTGACATCAATAACTAAAATACTAGAAAAAACAATATTACTACCAACCTACTTGAAATATATAACATCATATCTAATAATAATTAATATGGTTCAATAATAAATATATCTGCTACAGTTGCAATTGTTACTAAAGTTGCGAAAATCATGACGCTAAGAAAAAATGTATAGGTATTTTTCATTAGATCTAGAAGAAGCTTTGATACTGTCTTTGTCCCCCTTCTAATTCGTAAAGTCCATTGGTATACATGGTATCTCTTTGAAACTGTATAAAGACTATCTGTTGCAAACTGTAACAGTATGTAACTCAAGTTACAAAAAAGGTTTCCCTAGCGATCTGTGCTTGGGCCTAACCTTTTTTATTTTTTATTTTAATTTACGTGAATAAGCTCTGTAACACTCAACTACCAATTAATGCTAAAGTGATTATGTACTTTTGCTGACGATAAAATATATTATTTCAAGACGATATATATTATATTACGGATAAAGGGTAAAATTATAGCCGAAGAACGACTTAAACTATAACTGAAAGGTGACTTTAGTTTATTAGCATTAAAATTTAATTAATACCAGTTAAATAACATTTACATTAAAAGATAACTTATATATAGCCTAATTGATGTTCAAATTCAGAAAAATGAAATTGCTACGTTCTTTCGTATATCAAGTACCTCGGTATTGAAATCGACAACAATTTAAACTGGGAGCAACATGCTATACTAATTCAAAAAAATATTATTCAAAATATTCAAATCTCGTATACGTAAGCTTATGTCAAAAGACTGAGAAATATCAAATATAACTAATTTTATTAAACTGTTTACTTAACTTTATGTCGATCTTTAGCTATGTATGACATCACAGCCTGGAGGGAGCCAGAAAAAGTATCCTCATCAGAGTAAAAAAAACGCTCAAAGTTGTATTTATAATAAAAGTAACAACTTTTAAACATTTTAGATATCCGACGACTAAACTATATAAAAAGTTTGAAGATTTGAACATTAGGCAACTAAGGAATATGAAATACCTTATTTGTTTGCCCGACGTTTCGGTCGAATTACACCGACCGTGGTCACGGGCTGACTGGAGTACTATAATAATTTAATATGTGTACAAGTCGCGAAAGTTTAAAAGATTTTATTAGGCAACTATTCATCAAAACAACTGTAAATATAGATGAATGGGATCGTAATATAATATCAGTCAAAAGAAAACATGAAGTGTTTATAATCCCTAAATGTAATGTGTGCGCAAGGTTCATTAACTTTTTTTGTCACCATTTCTTTATTATTGTAAAACTATATAAATAAATGGTTTAAAACTAATCCTAATATAAATCTGACAAGGTATAATTGTGGTAAGGCACTGGAAGGGTTTTTCTAGAATGATTTGGACTAGGTATGAGAGGACTGAAAAATTTGAAAAAAAAATGGATTCTAAGTATTTAAAAATGTATTGTAAGTATTGTAGGTATATAAAAAGATTTAGGTTTTGTTTAGTAGAGTTTTAGTTGTAAATGTTATTTCCTTGTAGATAAAAAACGTTAAACATTTTCTTGAGAACTACCTATTTATTTATTATATTACTAGGCAACCTATTTGCAATAAGTCAGTGTGAATATTATCTATCATTTATTTCATATCACTAATAAATAACAGATAAGGGTAAGTATAAATAATATTTATCTCCATATTGTTGTATTTCATCGAAAGGGATTTGCAGTGATATTTTATGGTAACAATGAAGTAACACACTCTAATTAGTATCTACCTACACCAAATTTGACATTAAAATTAATTAAAAAGTATCAGATTTATACTTACTACATGTTCTAATCACAATCAAAGTTCAAAAGGAAAAATATTTCCTTTCTTTAACATATACTAATTGTATGTAATATATTCGCTCTTAATTCTACCTTTTTAAGTTTATAACCTACATAGTGATTTTGTGTAGATACAGTTAATTTTAATACAGTTAATATCATAAGAACAATAATGTCATAACATTATGATACATTACATTAATTAAGTTGTAGTAGTAGTCATGGAATAAGCTATTATAGGTACTATGTTTTAATGGCAAAAAAAAAAACTCGACCGATAATATTATATTATAGTTGACTGGCCTGTTGGTCTAGTGGTTAGTGACCCGGATTGCTAAGCCGGAGGTTGAAGGTTCGAGTCACACCCAGGACAATTTTAAGATTGTTTGTTCTGTGTCTGGGTGTAATTCATCTATTATTTACAATTTTTTATTTGCTTTGTAAATTTGCGTCTTATATTGACGATTATGTGAAATATGATGTATTTAGTAAGTAAGTTTTAATATGACCGTATGCTTTAACAAAATGCTATTTATCGGTGTGTGAAAATGTGCACGTTGCGATACCTCGACCACAGGACTCTCAACTCTGGCTTGCCTTAACTGGCTGATCAGAGAGGAGTCGCTGGTGTAGAGGAAGAAGGATTGGATCTCCAAGAGCGAGCACAGGACTCTCAACTCTGGCTTGCCTTAACTGGCTGATCAGATTAGGGGGATCGCTACATGCTCGGGAGTGGAAGTGTCATTTTTCACTGATATGATGATCTTAAATTATTATTAATTCAGAATTCCGATTAGGTAGCACTTACTAAACCCATAAAAAGATGTATAAAAAGATCTGATATAACAATATTTTTAGTTTATTTGTACAGTTAAATTAATAGCAAAAAAAAAATATCAGACACGTCAATGTTTCGTCATAACTTTGTAAAATCATACGGATGGATGTAGCAAGCTAATAAGTGTCTAATAAATAAAATATTATTAATCAACAATGATTCGTTTTATTACTAAAATCTATACTATTTACTATTAATATTTTAAAACTGTAGAATTATATTGTTTGTTTATTTGTTTGAACGCTTGGGTCACAGAAACTGCTGGTCCGATTTGAAAGTTCTTTTAGTATTCGATAGCCCATTTATCGAGGAAGGTTATATAACCAGACTACCATTTACTCTTCCAACAAATCCATCCTAAGGTTGTCTGGAAGAGATCGCTATTAGCGATAAAACCGTCCATTGTGCCTACATTTTGTACCCTTTTCTATATCTGTATTTAATGTTTACGTGGTATACAATAAAGAATATATAAATAAAATAAACATCACGCTACGGCCTATAGGAGCTGAGCAGTGCCCAAATAAAGAACGACGAGAGCGGAGCCTCGCACGACTTCTAGTTATTGATATAAGGGTACCTAACTAGTGTTGAGAAAATGAGCCTCGAGTCGGGAGCTCGAACCCTGAGTCGAAGCCCTCAAGGCTCAAGCCTTGAAGGCTCGCGAGCCCTGAAGAGAAGGCTCGAGCCTTAAGGCTCAAAGCGAGCCCTAAGCGAGCTTTGTATGATTAATAACCTACTATAAGTACATAATAATATATTATGTATTAAGTTTTAACGAAATATTTTATTCAAAGTTCAATGACCCTGTATCTTCTGAGTGCAAAGTGTGTCCTGTGATTAAAATAGTTTGATAAATGATATCATATAAGATACCTATATTAGGTTTGAGTCGAATAAAGTACTACCTTGCCATTATATTGGTTATAGCGTGATGTTATGTAACCTATAAAGTACCTACCTACATAGGTACTATATTAGTAAGGTCGCGAGTCTTATATCGAAAGTTTGAGTCGAGTATAGTACTACCTTGCCACTACAGCTCCTATTGGTTATAGCGTGATGTTATGTAACATATAAAGTACCTACCTACATAGTATTGTAGTTTTTGGGCTGATTGACTTCAAAATCAAAATTTGCAAAAGTGGCTGCCATCTTGAACTTTGTAGTTTAATTTTGACATCAGCACTATGTCAAACAGTCAAATGGATCGTCAAATATCAGTTTTGAAGAAAATTAGCCCAAAAACAACAAAGTTCATGATGGCGGCCACTTTTGCCAATTTTGACATCAGCCCTATGTCAAACAGTCAAAGGGATCGTCAGATATCGATTTTGGAGTCAATCAGCCCAAAAACAACAAAGATCAAGATGGCAGCCACTTTTGCCAATTTTGGCATCTGCACAATGTCAAACAATCAAAGGGGTAGTCAGATATCGATTTTGGAGTCAATCAACCCAAAAACAGCGAAGTTCAAGATGGCAACCATTTTCGCAAATTCTGACTAAAGCACTTTGTCAAACAGTCAAAGGGATTGTCAGATATCGATTTTGGAGCCAATCAGCCCAAAAACAACAAAGTTTAGATGGCGGCCACTTTTGCCAATTTTGACATCAGCACTATGTCAAACAGTCAAAGGGATCGTCAGATATCGATTTTGAAGTCAATCAGCCCAAAAACTACGAAGTTCAAGATATCGGCCACTTTTGAAAATTTTGACATCAGCACTATGTCAAACAGTCAAAGAGATCGTCAAATATCGATTTTGAAGTCAATCAGCCCAAAAACTACAAAGTTAAAAATGGCGGCCACTTTTGCAAATTTTGACTTCAGCACTATGTCAAACAGTCAAAGGGATCGTCAAATATCAATTTTGGAGCAAATCAGCCCAAAAACAACAAAGTTCAAGATGGCGGTCACTTTTGCCAATTTTGACATCTGCACAATGTCAAACAATCAAAGGGGTCGTTAGATATCGATTTTGGAGTCAATCAACCCAAAAACAACAAAGTTCAAGATGGCGGCCACTTTCGCAAATTCTGACTAAAGCACAATGTCAAACAGTCAAAGGGATTGTCAGATATCGATTTTGGAGTCAATCAGCCCAAAAACAAAAAAAACAAATTTCAAGATGGCGGCCACATTTATAAATTTTGACCACGCCGAGCGCCGAGCGAGCGTAGGTATTCAGTAAAGTATCTACATACATTTGCTTCTTTTCTATCTTACATTTGTATTTCAAGTTATAGGCTACATAACATCACGCTATAACCAATAGGAGCTGTATTGGACAGGTAGTACTTTACACGACTCAAACTTTCGATATAAGACTCGCGATCCTTCTAATATAGTACCTATGTAGGTAGGTACTTTATATGTTACATAACATCACGCTATAACTAATAGGAGCTGTATTGGACAGGTAGTACTTTACTCGACTCAAACTTTCGATATAAGACTCGCGATCCTTCTAATATAGTACCTATGTAGGTAGGTACTTTATATGTTACATAACATCACGCTATAACTAATAGGAGCTGTATTGGACAGGTAGTACTTTACTCGACTCAAACTTTCGATATAAGACTCACGACCCTTCTAATATTGTACCTATGTAGGTACTTCATGGGCTACATAACATCACGCTATAACCAATAGGAGCTGTATTGGACAGGTAGTACTTTACTCGACTCAAACTTTCGATATAAGACTCGCGATCCTTCTAATATAGTACCTATGTAGGTACTTTATAGGTTACATAACATCACGCTATAACCAATAGGAGCTGTATTGGCCAGGTAGTACTTTACTCGACTCAAACTTTCGATATAAGACCCGCGACCCTTCTAATATTGTACCTATATATGTACTTTATAGGTTACATAACATCACGCTATAACCAATAGGAGCTGTATTGGACAGGTAGTACTATCTTAGGGGTACTTAATGGTTTCAGATACCGATCGAGTCTTGAACTCTTGAAGGCTCAATCGCTGAACCTTCAAGACTCGGTCGCCGAGCCCTCAAGGCTCAGTCGCCGAGCCCTCAAGGCTCAGTCGCCGAGCCTTCAAGGCTCAGTCGCCGAGCCTTCAAGGCTCGGAGGCTTGAGCCTCGACTCGAGCTTCGGCTATAAGGCTCGCGAGCCTTCTAAAAGGGCTTGAGCCTTGAGTGAGCCTTGAAGCCTTGAAGGCTCGGCGACTGAGCCATGAAGGCTCAGGGCTCGAGCCTTCTAACAACACCCTAACCTAATGTAAACAAGCAATAGGTATGATACGATTTTATCAAAAAGTTTCCGCTGAAGTTGTGAAATTTCAAATCAGACCTTATCAATGTCTACGAAAACATGACTTATGACACGGTTTCAAATTCAAACTCGTGTACTTGCTGGTACACTATATTGACTATTTAACCAGCCAATAACTTCGTTGTTTTTAGTATGAGTGCCATATAATCACTTCATCATCATCATCATTTCAGCCTATATATTTCATTACTCTTAATTCCTATTGAAATATTCGTAGCACTTATTCCTTCCATTCCAATACTTACTATTTATTAATTATTTACAAGATGACAGCTCTCACCAACAGCTCCTTATGCAGGCACTCCCATCGTTCGATGTCGTTGTTAGTACTCATACTTACTATTGTTTAAAACACGCTCTAAATACATATTGTACAGTAACAATTAGCTCACTTCGTCCTATTGCTGGGCAAAGGTCTCCCTCATGCAGTCTGATGCAACTATTTAAGGAAAATTTATATTAGACCGGGGCGTGCCGTGTGCGTGGCTCGGACGAGTGTTAAATACATTTTGTATGAAGCAGACTATATTAGGTACACAATGCATGATCTGTGTCCCGTCCGGGCCCATTTACACACTGACACTGCCCGGTCTAATATAAATTAAATCATCCCTAAGCCGCACAGGGCAATGACCAATGCGGCATATATTTTTATCATAGTGTAACTTGGGTACAACCTAATTTTCGTGCTGTTTTAATGTTGAAGTTAGAAATGGTAGATTTCCATTTAAATAAAATAAGTAAGCCAACATTTGTAATATATATGTTACGGCTAAAACACTACTAGAACATTTTTTTTAACAACAGACAATAGTTGCATTTTATATCTTGTTTGCATCTAGTTTTATTCAACAGGGATTGTCTGAACCTAGTTCTAGCCGGAATGATATCGGATAGACCTAGTTTTATCCAACAGGGAATGGCTGGACCTAGTTGTAGCCGGCATGATGAAGGATAGACCTAGTTTTACCCGAAATCAATCGGCTTATACTAGATTTAACCAAGAGTAAGTGACTACACCTAGTTCTAACCGGGTATAACTAGGTGTAGCCGCACTTCGGGTTTTAGCCGTAACATATATATGCTCAAATGGTTTTGAGCTGCCAACTTTCGGGATTCGAACCCAAACTCTCATTTAACTTTCGTGATTGGTAAACAAAAAGTTGCTGTGACGGCAACCATTTTCTCTTTCCCTATTGAGCTCTGAAGACCTTAAAGGCATCTTTCATCACCAAGACATTCCGTCGTTGTTTTCAATTGAGCACTGTAGATAAATTTATTTAATATATTTTCTCCAGGGTTTATTGAAGATTAAGGAAAAAAACAACCGTTTTATACACCAAGATTCATTTGATATCGGAATATAGGTACATCAATAATTTTAAACAGTTACAAAAACATAATTTTGCATAAATTCGGAATACCAAATTCGGTTTAGTCGTAGGGTATAGGATTAGTTTAAATTATTATGACTTCTATTTTATTATTTAATATTAATAACTTAATGCACGTAGATGCCGATTTTACGTGGTGCTCAATAGGTTAACTAGCTAATCTTGTAGGCAATGTCTACGAAATCAGGACTTATGACACGGTTTCAAATTCAAACTCGTGTACTTGCTGGTACACTATATTGATTATTTAACCAGCCAATAACTTCGTTGTTTTTAGTATGAATGCCATATAATCACTTCATCATCATCATCATCATCATTTCAGCCTATATATTTCATTACTCTTAATTCCTATTGAAATATTCTTAGCACTTATTCCTTCCATTCCAATACTTACTATTTATTAATTATTTACAAGATGACAGCTCTCACCAACAGCTCCTTCTGCAGGCACTCCCATCGTTCGATGTCGTTGTTAGTACTCATACTTACTATTGTTTAAAACACGCTCTAAATACATATTGTACAGTAACAATTAGCTCACTTCGTCCTATTGCTGGGCAAAGGTCTCCCTCATGCAGAGTCTGATCACCGCAACGGGCAATAATATTCCGGGTGTCCAGACAGATGCGGCATATATTTGAATCATAGTGTAACTTGAATGCAACCTAATTTTCGTGCTGTTTTAATTTTGAAGTTTAGAAATGGTAGATATCCATTTAAAAAAGTAAATAAGCCAACATTTGTTGATAGTTCTTAGAATTTAGAGAGTCAAAACTTATAAAGGGATAGATATTTCTCAAAAAATCTTTGTGTATTATATCCTTGTATCCATTTAAAAATAAGCCTCATTTGTTGGACACCCCGTATTTGCGGACTTTGGTGCAGCAAGGAATGAAATCTTTGAGCATATCTTTGCTGAGATTGAGTCAGATTTTGCCGCCCCCCGGTTTTTGTCTCCGCTTTATGTAAATACTTGCCCGGCTTGTCAACCCCTAGATCTGGTCCTGACTTCCATACATTACGATTCATAGCTCTTGTGATACATTCAGACTCAGTATATTTTATTAAACCTTAATAGTGGCGAACAGAAAGGCTCGCCTGCAACAGCAGAGGCATTACCCTCCCAATTGCTTCTCTTCCCAATTAGTTCTGGGCACCATCGCTCACAAACAGGAACACAACGATATTATTGTCTGAGGTCTTTTGTAGAGTTCTTCCCCAGGCGGGCGACTCGGATTGGGCGAGGTACACTCACTGTTCCTTATCTCTTATATCATCATCATCATCATCTCAGCTCAATGACGTCCACTACTACATAGGGCTCACCTAAATACCGCCACAGCGAGCGATATATAGTAATATATACTGCCTTGCTAAGAAAAAACGGCCCAGTTGTATTACATAATTTACGGGATAAGGCATGTGAAGAACTATCATTAAATCAAATTTCCCATGCCCTTGATATGCAGTTGCGCCATTCTTTTTTGGAAAGGCAGTATAAAGGTATTTATTTTACGTGCAAACTAAACAATTACTTTTGTAGTAGTCCTCTGTTTTGATCGTTTATGTACTTGTCTGTGTAACTATGTTTTTTATCGTTCAGCAATGAACTAGTGGGAACGATGGTTCTGTACTATGTCCTTATTAAAGCAAAACTTAGTTTTGTATGATTAGTTATCAATATACATATATGTGTGTTCAGGTGGTTTTGAGCTGCCAAATTTTGGGATTCGAACCCAAACACAACCTCATTTTACTCTCCCATTTTCTCTTTCCCTATTGAGCTCTCAAGACCTTAAAGGCATCTGTCATCACCAAGACTTTGCATGTTAGTTGTCAATTGAGCACTTGTAGGTAAATAATAGATTTTCTCTAGGGTTTATTGAAGAATAATGAAAAAAACAACCATTTTATACACCAAGATATATTTGATTATCATCATGAAACATAAGTACATCAATATTTTTAAACCTTATTATACAATATTTTTATACAACATTAAAAAAAACACATAAATTCGGAATACCAAATTCGGACGTAGGGTATCTAATAGGATAGATAGGACCACTAACCTTTATGAAAGATTGATTAAAATATAAACGTTGTCAGTGTACAGAAAGCCTAAAAACTGACAATTTTTGTTCTCATTTGTCCAACAATAGGTATAGGTCCAACATACAATAGGTAAATTAATTGCTTACATTTAATTGATTTCTTCACACCAATACAGATCTTATCTCGAGTAAAACCACGACTAAATATTACAATAAAAACATCGAAGTTGACAACATCTAGAATCTTTAGGTGGTATTTTTATTTGCCAGATATTGGTGCTTAGGCTGGTTTCACTCTCGAACCGGTCGTAGGCGCTGACCTTTAACGCGTAATCTGTCGCCGACCTGTCAGCTCGAACAATTTTAGTCTCACAGCGATTCCTGCCAGGTTCCTTACAGTACTCATGGCTTTGCAACACAATCTGCTTTGCGCAGGCTCGTCAGAACTCAGCTCTTAGCGGTGCCGACGGTTTTCTTTACTTATATAAGTATTGATCAGTCAGCGCCGACGATCAGGGTGACTGTGGAACCAGCCTTAGACCATGATCTATTACAATGATTAACATGTAGACACACAGTAGATACAATTACATTTCATTTCTAAACAATTCAAATTTGCCAAAAAGTTTTTGAACATACAATTTTGTATCAGCAAACATGACCTTAGATGTGCCCACCACTATCTGTGATTGTCTTTTGTTTCTAGGGTAACCATGGCAACCGCTATAACATCGACGTATCAAATGTTTAATTTTAGCACATCCTCATCATCATTATCAACAACCCATTAAGTCCCACTACTGGGCTCGGGTCTTCTCTCCTCTATCTAGAGAGCTGAGAGGGTATTTTTGTATCGCTTACTCGCTCACAATATATTAGGTAAAGTTTTACGTCCCATCATGTTCAGACGCTCATTTGCGTTATAATTAATCGCACAGCAGTGGGCAATTCTAAGGATTTACAAATCTGCTTTCCTGACTATTCATTGACGGTGACAGTGTTCACAATACTAATACTAATAACTATTTCACATGTACCTATATAATATATCAATTAAACATCAATCTACGTAAATAAATACGTGTTTTTAACTCTGAATGTCATCTTGATGTTCAAGATTACATTCGGAGTTAAAAACACCTATGTATATTATATTAAACTGAAAGTGGGATATTTGTCCCAAACTTGCTTTATAGACACCGAGCGATAAACCCTTCCGAACTTCGGCACTCCTTTGTCAAAACCGTTAGAACAACATGTTCATAATTTGCTTTTCTTACAAACATTTTTTTATCTTAAACAATGATACTTTAAGTGTTTAAACGCCATGTCGGACAACGGTGTCCGACCGTGTGTGGAAAAATTCAAACCCACGACGAGACTTGAACCCGCGTCATCGTGGGCCCTAAGGGCCACAATGTCCGACACAGTGGCGCCATGATAGATTCAAATTGGACCAACCACGTTTTCAGTAATTCCGGCAACCTTTGTGCGATAGCTAAACTTCACATCCCCCGATTCAGAGCAATCCGACTCGGACTGATTAGGTTAGGGTTATTTTTTTTTGAAACCAACCTGAAGTAGGAGCCCCGCCGAGCGGGGCTCCGGCGACCTATGTGTGGCAACTGAAACGTCAGCTGTTTTGAACCTACATTATTCGTATTTTGATAAAAAAATGTGTCATTTGTAGTGCACCCCCTTTAATATACCTTACCTATTCATTTCTTACATTTTAATCACAAAAAAATATATATAAAAAAATCCATAATCGTCCAAACCCTCGGTGCGTGAGTCCGACTCGCACTTGACCGGTATTTTACCACCTCATTGTTTATAGAATTGCTTAGAATGAGATTTCTTACCGACAAATTCCGATTTATTACTGCCCACGCGTAATCACTCGCTCAATAATTTTTACCGCCCATTTAAGGCGTAACTAGTCGCCAATGACCTTGAGAGTATGGGTGGAGCTTAGCTTATTTCACTGCATATCCCCGCTCCTTTGCCAACTCGCGCACACTATAATACAATGGTCACAGAATAAGCGTAAACGCAGACATGCGCTTCTAGATCGGCATTTTTACCTACGATTCCGGAATAACAGTTTTAAAATTGGTATATTATTTTGTATAGAGAGTTTAAAGGACTCGTGTACACAATTATTTGTTTGCCAATATTTTTATGTATTGAGATTTTTTTAATTTCAATGTTTTGCTTTCGGTATTTATGTAAGTACTTACATAGTTTTATTGGTACTTATTTATTATTAGTATCGAAGATAATTATTTTATCTTGTAAATTATAATTAAATAAATAACTATTTTAACTTACTTTTGTATTAAAAAAATATTTACCTATTTTCATTGATGAATTTAATGTTTTGTTTACAACACTTACTTTGTAATTACGTTCTAAACTACTATTATAAATTGTAAACCATTTTATTGGATCATTTGAAATATTTTGTTTGAGAATATAGCTCGCAGAACTGATGGCCGATGGGGCAAAAAGATTACTCCTTCTAAACGGTTAGGAGTAGTCGTCAGAAAATTAAAAAAAAAATATTAAAGTTCATAAATATTTGCACAAAAGGTTTCGGCACACAGCGAGAAAGACGTGACGGCTCTGCGTGACACCTTAGATTTATTTACTCGTCCCGCCGCGCTCGCTGTTTGTGTGTATATTATACCTGTAAGCACTATATTCAGTCGATAGTAAAAATGGAGCAACGAGCGACACAGCCTTCCCGTCTGAAGGCTAACGCCTGTCTGCCGCCCGCGCCCGCGCAGAGCACCTTTGAATTTCTAACGTACAGAAATCGTATTATGGCCTATTTTCTTAAGAAAATATTGATCGATTTACAAATGCTATGTTCAGATTAAAGTAAATTTTACCACCAATTTATCAGTGTAAAAATAATTTCAAACTATAAAGCCGTTTTAAAGTTTTAGGGATTTTAAGATAAAATATATCTCAACTTAAAATATTTTTTGAGGCAAAAGTATTAGTCGTACGAAAATTTCATATGTTGAAAATGTAGTAGATAGATCAATTATCAAAATATATTTTTTTCAAATTTTTCGAACAAGTCGTTTAGGAGGAGTAGGCTTCAGAAAAAAGCCGTTTTTGGTGTAAAACCGAGGGAAGGCCCTTAATTATTTTCCTGCTCAATTATTTATTCACTGATTCATTTCATTATTTTTTATTACTCATTTGTGTTTACTTTACTGCTTAGTTTTAAATGCTGAACTAGTTATTAAACGTGTCATTCATTATTTTTAACTTACTAAAACTGCTATTTACAACTGCCTCTTTAAATCAGTGCCTATAACAAAGTGCCATGTAAGCATAAATATTGCCGAGTCGCTACACCAATCTTAAAAATATTTTTTTCATTAATCAAATAAAATCCATTTCTCCGTGGTTATCAAAAAAAGCGCTTACAGTATACGACATTATTATGTACTAATGATTAAATGAGCTTAAATTCTATAAAGGTAAATAGTTATAATAGTTACCTTGCAAGAGGCATATAAGACATTGTTGAAATATAATCAATTCAAAACCAAAGCTGAAATCAATAAATCTCTAATAAATATATAGGCCTATTCTAATCGACTATCAGATAAAAAGTCAGTAATGTCAGATAACTTCATTATTTATTAATACTAGTTTTCTACTTTTTTCCATCCAAAGCGTTGTGGGGAAAGTGCATAAACTTTCTTAACTGTAATTTAGTAAAAGTACCATATTGATGGGGCGCTTTGGCCGTACACATCTTACTAGAAATATTAAAATTGATTAAACACGCTTAATTCCTATTACACACGTTGAAATTAAAATGCTACGTAAATGTCTCATTATTTCCAAGTTCATGGTAATTTCGACTTAACTCGAACCTAAGCGGTGACTACACCATAATAGAATGTATTGAGGCCATGCCGCATCTGGCGGATACAGTTTTATTTATTTAAAACTTAATGCACATATCTACAATGGCGGACTTAATGCAACAGGCATTATCTACCAGTCAACTACGGTGATGCAGAGATGATCGTAGTAGATGCAATTTGAAAATAAATAAGTGGAGAAAAATATAATAATATTAAATTATAGCAGAGGATTGACAGAAGGATAGGGTACCACGTGCAGGTGCAGTGCCACCAATTTCTACTTTAGGTGGAGGATGATTTAGTTGTTCTTGTTGATCATTTATTTTCATCTTATTATTATTATTATTATTTTACTTTTTTAATCTACATATCTTTTTACGTTTTTTTTTTTCATATACATAAATATTTCTGTTTCCGGTTCACCTTTTGTTATACCTTATATGCTTTCATCTTGTGTGTGTGTCTGTACCAAATAATGTTTTTTCTTTCTTTCTTGCTTTTATTTTCTCATAGCGGCGTTTAGAGTTAATACGCCACTTTTCCCTCCGTATCTGCAATTGGCGTTCCGTCAATTGCTGAACGGCTTTAAATTTATTTAATTGTTTTCGCTTATTATATCTGGCTTTTTCTTTTGCTTTGAATTCTTGGTATTTGGTTGGATCATTTTTTATTGCTTCGTATTTTTTTTTCTGTTGAGTCTATCGCGCTTCCTTTTATATATCAAAGGTTGTTATATATTATATTTAGGCACTAAGCAAGTGCTAGTGATTATTATGAATATGATCTTATTATAGCTCACACTTTTAATTGCCAATAATTTGTACGTCGTAATCACCTTCAGATTTTCAAATACAAAGATCACTTCGCCTCGATCTTATAATTTAACTAAAATTATTTTTTTTCGTTAATGAAATAAGCATCCATTTCTTCGTGGTTATCATCTTTAAATTTGCCAATATACTTAAAGATCGAGGCGAAGTATTGTAATTGCTACAAGTAAAATACTTCACCTCGATCTTTTAACATGACCTTAAAAAATGATACTTTAGTGTTTAAACGCCAAGTCGGACAACGGTGTCCGACAAACAAATCAACTTTGTTAACTAAACTATTTAAAGTTAAGAATTTACGTACAATATTTTGTGCGGGAACCGTTCAGCGGCCCGACTTTACATGATATATAATATTATTATTATAAGTAAGGGTAGCCACAATGCCGACCCATTCTGCAATAATTAATGAACACCCCTTAGGGCCCTCAATGTCCGACATAGTGACGCCATGATAGATTCAAATTTGACGAACCACGTTTTCCGTAAATCCGCCCAAAATTGCGGCACTCGCCTCTGTACCGTCACCTTTGCGATATCTTGCACACCTAATCCACGCGCTACGCCTTCCCCGTTAGGGGGATACTCATTTTTACGCGTTAACACAAAAAAAAATCACCAGCAGTGGCTATCCACGTGCCTTTCGTTTCTTGCTTAATATAACGTCGGTGTCTACAATGTTAGACTGGTGTTAGCTAAGTTATTGGATACTAATAAAAGATATTATTCACTGAACTGAAACTATTTAATTCGATGTCAGTGTTCTCACACCAAAGTCTAACTTAGGCTAGGTGGCAGGGCGATAGTGAGTTAGCGCCTGGTGAACCGCGTGACCGCCCGACGAAGCCCCGATATAACAAAGTGCCATGTAAGCACAAATATTGCCGAGTCGCTACACCAATATATAGATCACTTCGCCTCGATCTTTTAATATAACCAACATTTATATTTTTCATTAATCAAATAAGAATCCATTTCTTCGGCATCATTATCATCTTCAGTAACCCATTTAGTCTCACTGCTGGGCTCGGGTCTCCTCTCCCCTATCTAGAGAGCTGAGAGGGTTTAGGCCATAATCCACACACGCTGGCCTAGTGCGGGTTGGTGCATCAGACTCATAGAATCTTGTTCTAGGGTATGTGGGTTTCCTCACGATGTTTTCCTTCACCGTTAGCGGATGGTAAGTCACTTGACTAGTACATATAAATTCCACAATGTGGGATCCACATTGGTACTGCCGGTCGGGATTGAACTCGGACCGCGTGATTTGCACGCCAGTCCCTTATCCATTCAGCCACCACCGCATAACTCCGTGGTTATCAAAATAAAAAAAGCGCTTACAGTATACGACATTATTATGTACTAATGATTAAATGAGCTTAAATTCTATAAAGGTAAATAGTTAGTTACCTCGCGAGAGGCATATAAGACATTGTTGAAATATAATCAATTCAAAACAAATTATTCTAATCGTCTATCAGATAAAAAGTCAGTAATGTCAGATAACTTCATTATTTATTAATACTAGTTTTCTACTTTTTTCCATCCAAAGCGTTGTGGGGAAAGTGCATAAACTTTCTTAACTGTAATTTAGTAAAAGTACCATATTGATGGGGCGCTTTGGCCGTACACATCTTACTAGAAATATTAAAATTGATTAAACACGCTTAATTCCTATTACACACGTCGAAATTAAAATGCTACGTAAATGTCTCATTATTTCCAAGTTCATGGTAATTTCGACTTAACTATAACCTAATAACTACACCATAATAGAATGTATTGAGGCCATGCTGCACCTGGCAGATCCATTTTTATGTTTCTTTTCTGAGAGGCCTAGCCTATACCTATGGCAACGCTTGTCGTCGAGTGGCTAAGTAGGCCGGTCGTAGACATACCTTAAAGAGTCCGACCTCAATCAAATGTCTTATTAAAATAAGATATTTTTGGGTATGGTGTAACTTTGTTTTGTCTAAGTCCGTGTGAAATAATTGAGTCAAGTAATTGTGAAATAGTTTATGCTTTTAGGATCCTTTAACTTATATATTTTTTTGATTTAACGCTATCTGGAGCTTAACTACTCTGAAAGTGCAGGGTAGAGTTTTGCAACGGCTTTTTCTATTGATAAAATTTAACATTAATATATAGTGTAGCGCCTGGGGGTTTTAACCTTGGAAAATCGTTACAGCGTGTTAGAGGTGTTATTTTTTTTTTAATACTATAACTTGCAAATTTTACCAAAAATGTTTTGCCGCTTACAATTTTTTTTTCAAAAAATGATCAATAGTTCATATTTCAGCATTATTTTTTATGTAAGTATACGTTGAATTTTGTTATTTAGTTTTTTAACCTTTACGTCACCAACGGTATATATTTCAGTTTAAAAAATATATATATTTGGTCACGGGTATTTTTTGCACCTTTCCATTTTTTCAAGCTTGGGAGACTATCCCCAGATCGGCCAACTAAAAACGCTTATAACTTTTGAACCGAACCCTACCGTCGTTCTTTGTTTGGCAACTACTAAGCTCCTATTGGCCGAAGAATGATGTTACATATAATTTTTTTTTTGATAAATGGGCTATCCTACACAAAATTTTTTTTTTTCGAGGTTAGAATCTAAGGTTTAAATTCCGTCATAGAATAAAATGAAAGAAATTTTATAGCTTATGTCACCCGGGCTATTATTACAAATCTATTGACACATCATTCATTAAAATCAGTTCATTAGTTAAAGCTCTACGGTGAAACATACATACATACAAATATGCATAGACTGCCAAAACCATTACCCTTCCTTTTGGATTCGCCGTAGTTAAGTAAAAAGTGTTGGGCCCAAGTTTGTAGAAAATTTTATCAGCTTTCATTGTGTACAATAAAATTTCATACGACGCACAGTTTTCGAGATGTAAGCAAAAAAACAAAAAACGGGGCCTTCTTTGTGCTCCTCCCCCCTTCGGGCTCACCTCGGGGGTGGTATGGACTTTTAGTATGTTCATCTCCTAACTAGTTCCAAACAAAGCTCTTAAGTCAAAGTTTATGCTTTCGACATTTCCCACCACAATCATTCATTGACTGACCTATATGTGAATTATTGTAATTAACCTTTTTTTTTTCAAAATGAAGAGCGCAAATTTTTAATAGGTACTGAAATCCAAGGTTTTTACGATTTTGACGCTCTAGGCACTCCACTAATAATATTATTATAATATTTCACCACATTCACACAGCGCCATCTAGTCCCAGATTAAGCAATTATATTTGCTTGTGTTATTGGTACTGAACAACTAATATACTACTAAAATACATTTTTTTTTGTAAATACATACATATTATAGAAAAATTACACCCAGACGCAGAACAAACAATCATGCTCATCACGCAAAGATTAGTTCTGGGTGAGGATCGAACCCACAATCTCTAGTTTAGCAGTCAGGGTCACTAACCACTAGACCCAGACCAGTCATTAGTCATAGATGGCGTTGTAACATTAGTTAAACTTATAGTTAATAAAATTCACAAATGAATGATTGTCAGTGGCAAAGTCGTTTCTCTTTCATTAGGTACAGGTTCTAAGTTTGTAGGGTATAAACGAGTTTTTTCTTCATGGATAGCTGAGATTTGATTTATTTGGATATTTAAGCCGATCTCATTTTGGCACTAATTATGTTTCTGTCTCCTCTTGTGGCAATCGGAGATTCCTATATCTTTAGGCCGTCGATTGTAATAATGTCATTCACCCCGCCATTTCCCACGCCGCTATCTTGGCCTGTGCTGGCGGAGTTATCTCTTTTTATTGTTCATTTAGATCTTATTTATCTTGACTGACCTATTGTTCTAGTGGTTAGTGACCCTGACTGCTAAGCCGGAGGTCGTGGGGTTAGATCCCCACCCTGAACAAATCTTTGTGTGATGAGCATGATTGTTTGTTCTGTGTCTGGGTGTAATTTATCTATAATATGTATGTATTTACAAAAAAAAATGTATTTAAGTAGTATATTAGTTGTTTAATACCAATAACGAAAGCAAATATAATTGCTTAATTTGGGACTAGATGGCGCTGTGTGAATGTGGTGAAATATTATTATTTAGATCTTATTTTCCTACTGTTACCACTTGGCTAGATGGGTTTGGTACAGGGTTTTGTGTCAAGTTTTCCTTCTCTAGCGCAGTTGTTGTGGCGCGATTTTCCTTTAGTCGCCTCTTACGACATCCCAGGAAAGAGTGGGAGTGGTGACATTTCATATTCTAGCTCCGTCACCACACGGAGGGTTTAAAAAAATAAGTTAATATAATTCTGAAGAAAATTCTAAATTAACAAGGATTTTGTCATTATTTACTCATGATTTTAGTTTCTGATATTGAGACATTTAGCAAGTATATGTATTATAATATGACCTGATGTCATAGTGGATATGGTGATCAAAGTAGAAGGCATAAACGAGTAGCTTTGCCAGCATTCTGGAATTAGGTAAGGTGTTTTGGTTTTTTGGTCCATCCGAAGCCGAGGGAAATTTTACACGTTTTCACACAAATAATGTCAGAATAAGACTGACCGTTGCTTAATCGCTACGGTTTTGACATTTAAAAAGGGAATTAGCTAAATCTTTATTACATGCCGCGAATGACAATGTGTATTTCGACGTGTATCTGTAATGGACTTGTGTGTGTGTGTGTGTGTGTTAATCTGGAAATGAGTCAATATAGGACTAGATTCCAATCAGCTTTGAATTAATTGTAGCACTGCAATAGCTTTGTATTTTATCATTTAAATTTTTACCCGACTGTCAGGACGGGTATTGTTTTTCGCGCGTATCTTGTATTAGGGTATCGTTAGATTCGTCTAGAAAACCCAAATGTCCTTAGATAGGTTTTAAGAATAAAAAGACTTAAACGGCGGGCTTTTCACGCCAAATTGTAAGAATTTCAATATTTTTTTTATAACCAGACCTATCGAGTAGAGTATCAAAATAAAGGGAATCAAATGGAGATTACAAATATATACATTTGTTATGTATTTAAATTTAATCAGGTATAATAATATTACAATAATTTTACGGTCTTTTTAGTGCGTTGCCCTCTGTTGATGATTCGCAGTCGGGTTATAAATTTTTTTTAATTATATTTACTTGTTATATATATTTTTAGCAAGCCCAATCGTGAAACGAATTCTGAAGTTTAGAGATCGTTTTTAACGTTAGGTGATCATCGTCGAGGTTGATTGCGTTACGAATGTACTTATTATTCCGTTAATTAAGTTCTGTATTTTACCGTTATATATATATATTTTTTTTAATGTCAGTATAATAAGATAGGTTATTTTATAGTAATACGACTTGCGTTTTCTGTCATATCTAGTATAATAGTGAGTATTGCCAGGTTTACTTTTTAACATTTTTCAATAAAATGAGGCGATTTTTAGTTAAGATTAATTATAATAGTCTTATCGTCGTATTATGGTGCGTTAATTGCCGATGTATATAACAATTTGTCCCCAGAGATTTCGAAACAGAATATTATGGCAAGTGCATATATGAATTTGCTTAAATTATTTTTCATAAGTTACCTGGCATTTAGTTGAAGTAACTAACAGTGCTTATCTACATTTGTCAACTTTGCTTTTAGTAATTTTAAGTACTTTTATTATAACTTAATTTACTGAATAAACACGATTATATAGCAATCAACAAACCTATTTACATAATATATATCTATAAGAAACCTATAATTATCATATTATTGCCTAAACTACGAAACAAGTGCTGCTGTAACCTGCACGATGCGATGTGCACTAACTTATACTCGTACCTACGTGATAGAGCATTATGATTCCTTCTTACACTATACCGAATACATTTACCTTAAGGCTAATAACTTTGAAGTTGTAAGTACGTACAATCGTACTACCTTAGTATAATACTATTTGCTGACATGCTTAGGAAGACAACTGCTGCTAAATTTACATATTTTGTTGAGCCGCTTGCATACACTTTCTTCTTCTTTCTAGTCTTAGAACACCTTTCAATTAGGAGTAGATATTATTATTGGACATGGTGTTGATCTGGCCATCGAATTAAGAAAACTTCCCTTAGCACTATCGCTGCTATTAACTCTTACTTTGTTACTGTACTGCTATATTTTATTACGTCTTGTTTCTCTGAAGGAGTAAACAAGAATATCATACCAAAATGTCGCCAGCTGTGTAAGTCAACGTGATCTAAATACTTTGTTCATATTATTGATGTTGATTTCCAAATTGTTGACTTTGTGTATTGTAGCCTAATAGAAACGCATTGTAAGACATCTAACCTAACCTAACATTTGACAATAATATCTCGACACGAACACTACTAAAGATTTACCTTATAAACCTATGTATATGTATCCGTAATGTGCTACTATTACTTGAATAATATGAATGTTTTTTATCTAAGAAGTACTATGAGTTATTCTGTGCCGCAGGTAAATACTAACGGACTTTCGAGACTTAGAATATAGGTAAATTAGAAACACTAAGAATTATTAAAGATATACTAAATAACGTATATCATCAAAATATAGTATGAAGAATAATGTATAAAAGTAGAATTGTCAAACTGGTCTATGAAATTGAGTTTCAGTTCGATAATTCGAATTCAAGAAGAGTACTTAAGAAGAATATTGCTTACCACAGATATTGCTATTGTGAGTGAAAAGGAGCTTTTAATCGATTTCGATTTTGAAGTTCGGCAGTGAGTTAATATTAAATTCATAAGTATGTAGTAAGTGCATGCTTTAATATCTGAATATTATATAAGAAAGAAAGAAGAAAGAAAATCGTTTTATTTATATCGTCTTATATAGCAATCTTCAGCCGTATTCGTGTTAGTAAACCTATATTTCCTTATTGAACAAATAGCGATCAAGAATTAAAGCATATTTTTTGTGGTTTTTAATATTTTTTCCTTTTTTTGTATTTTCTTTTTTATATAGCTAGTACCTACCAAATAATTATCTAAACCAAATATAAATTATGTAGTGATATACAAATATACTAAAGCTGGCATATTACTACTATACCAAGCTGGCCAGACAGGTTGGTATAGGGTTTTGTATCGAATTTTCCTTTTCTCGCAGTGCTCTTGTCTGCTTATGGTTACTCCCTTAGTCGCCTTTTACGACACCCACGGGTAGAAATGGGGTAGTGACATTATGTATTCTAAATCCGTCACTACACGGAAAATATAGTTAAATATTAAGCATATTACTGTTGCCCATTAAATTTACTTTACATCCATACTGTCCGCTGTTTATCGACGACTTTAAAAATGTAGATATCACCCATTCAGAATGGGTTTCCTATATTCAATTTTGGGTTACTTTTCATATTCGCTCCAGTTAATAGGCAACATCGCTATCTGTTCTATAAGGAATTAACTATGAAAATCTGAATATATCCTACTGGCATAAGCACTCCTGACAACGAATCATTTCTTATTCTCTCCCTCTCTATCTAGCGTACTAAAGTGAAGGAGACAAGACAGTCAGACATCGTCAGCAGTGCTCATGGACAACTTAAACCTAATTAAACCTATAGCAGGTGATTAGCTGTTAAGATCCAAATGATTATTAAAATGAAATTAAATCAACACAACATAATATCAGAGTTGTTAGTTAAAGATTATTCTTTTGTACCGAAGTGCCTATATTTACGGCCACATGTAGGGCACGAACTAAAGTGAGTATCACGAGTGCATAATTAATGATTTTGATATTGCCGACCCGTTTTACCTGCAAGTGAAAAGGGCATGCAGGAACACGATTTTATGCGACCAAGTCACTGAATGCATTTATATAATATGTCATATTTTTACTTGCGAATGGCATATCACATTATTCTGTTGTTTTATTTTGACATTCTGTGGTTATTATCTTCTGATTGATGATTACTTAAACAATATTTTTACTTCGCAGTTGATTGACACAATCTTTCAATTGGAAGGCCGGTAACGCATCTGTGACCCCTCGGTGTCGCCAATTTTTATTTCAACATCGGGATATCCGCGGATGCATAATTATATTAACGTTAATAAATCAAGTGCTTAATAAAAATAATAATAATATTTAGGTACATTTATTTTAAAAACCTATTTTTATACAATTTCGCCTTAATATAATTGAAAATATTCCAATTAAAACATGATACACGTCTTAAATAATCATTGAAATATTAATTACTATAATAAAAGTGCATGAAAAGTGTGAAACCACGCTCACTAATACGTGATAGAGCATTATGATTCCTTCTTACACTATACCGAATACATTTACCTTAAGGCTAATAACTTTGAAGTTGTAAGTACGTACAATCGTACTACCTTAGTATAATACTATTTGCTGACATGCTTAGGAAGACAACTGCTGCTAAATTTACATATTTTGTTGAGCCGCTTGCATACACTTTCTTCTTCTTTC
The DNA here is from genome assembly GCA_905147015.1 of Laspeyria flexula. Classification (NCBI taxonomy): domain Eukaryota; kingdom Metazoa; phylum Arthropoda; class Insecta; order Lepidoptera; family Erebidae; genus Laspeyria; species Laspeyria flexula. The sequence continues at coordinate 2,769,362 of LR989949.1, read as the reverse complement.
TAGTCTCAGAACACCTTTCAATTAGGAGTAGATATTATTATTGGACATGGTATTGATCTGGCCATCGAATTAAGAAAACTTCCTTTAGCACTATCGCTGCTATTAGCTCTCACTTTGTTACTGTACTGCTATATTTTATTACGTCTTGTTTCTCTGAAGGAGTAAACAAGAATATCATACCAAAATGTCGCCAGCTGTGTAAGTCAACGTGATCTAAATACTTTGTTCATATTATTGATGTTGATTACCAAATTGTTGACTTTGTGTATTGTAGCCTAATAGAAACGCGTTGTAAGACATCTAACCTAACCTAACATTTGACAATAATATCTCGACACGAACACTACTAAAGATTTACCACTGATGTATATAGGAATTACCTTATAAACCTATGTATATGTATCCGTAGTGTGCTACTATTACTTGAATAATATGAATGTTTTTTATCTAAGAAGTACTATGAGTTATTCTGTGCCGCAGGTAAATACTAACGGACTTTCAAGACTTAGAATATAGTTAGATTAGAAACACTAAGAATTATTAAAGATATACTAAATAATGTATATCATCAAAATATAGTATGAAGAATAATGTATAAAAGTAGAATTGTCAAACTCGTCTATGAAATTGAGTTTCAGTTCGATAAATCGAATTCAAGAAGAGTACTTAAGAAGAATATTGCTTACCACAGATATTGCTATTGTGAGTGAAAAGGAGCTTTTAATCGATTTAGATTTTGAAGTTCGGCAGTGAGTTAATATTAAATTCATAAGTATGTAGTAAGTGCATGCTTTAATATCTGAATATTATATAAGAAAGAAAGAAGAAAGAAAATTGTTTTATTTATATCGTCTTATATAGCAATCTTCAGCCATATTCGTGTTAGTAAACCTATATTTCCTTATTGAACAAATAGCGATCAAGAATTAAAGCATATTTTTTGTGGTTTTCAATATTTTTTCCTTTTTTTGTATTTTCTTTTTTTATATAGCTAGTACCTACCAAATAATTATCTAAACCAAATAAAAACTATGTAGTGATATACAAATATACTAAAACTGGCATATTACTACTATACCAAGCTGGCCAGACAGGTTGGTATAGGGTTTTGTATCGAATTTTCCTTTTCTCGCAGTGCTCTTGTCTGCTTATGGTTACTCCCTTAGTCGCCTTTTACGACACCCACGGGTAGAAATGGGGTAGTGACATTATGTATTCTAAATCCGTCACTACACGGAAAATATAGTTAAATATTAAGCATATTACTGTTGCCCATTAAATTTACTTTACATCCATACTGTCCGCTGTTTATCGACGACTTTAAAAATGTAGATATCACCCATTCAGAATGGGTTTCCTATATTCAATTTTGGGTTACTTTTCATATTTGCTCCAGTTAATAGGCAACATCGCTATCTGTTCTACAAGGAATTAACTATAAAAATCTGAACATATCCTACTGGCATAAGCACTCCTGACAACGAATCATTTCTTATTCTCTCCCTCTCTATCTAGCGTACTAAAGTGAAGGAGACAAGACAGTCAGACATCGTCAGCAGTGCTCATGGACAACTTAAACCTAATTAAACCTATAGCAGGTGATTAGCTGTTAAGATCCAAATGATTATTAAAATGAAATTAAATCAACACAACATAATATCAGAGTTGTTAGTTAAAGATTATTCTTTTGTACCGAAGTGCCTATATTTACGGCCACATGTAGGGCACGAACTAAAGTGAGTATCACGAGTGCATAATTAATGATTTTGATATTGCCGACCCGTTTTACCTGCAAGTGAAAAGGGCATGCAGGAACACGATTTTATGCGACCAAGTCACTGAATGCATTTATATAATATGTCATATTTTTACTTGCGAATGGCATATCACATTATTCTGTTGTTTTATTTTGACATTCTGTGGTTATTATCTTCTGATTGATGATTACTTAAACAATATTTTTACTTCGAAGTTGATTGACACAATCTTTCAATTGGAAGGCCGGTAACGCATCTGTGACCCCTCGGTGTCGCCAATTTTTATTTCAACATCGGGATATCCGCGGATGCATAATTATATTAACGTTAATAAATCAAGTGCTTAATAAAAATAATAATAATATTTAGGTACATTTATTTTAAATACCTATTTTTATACAATATCGCCTTAATATAATTGAAAATATTCCAATTAAAACATGATACACGTCCCAAATAATCATTGAAATATTAATTACTATAATAAAAGTGCATGAAAAGTGTGAAACCACGCTCACTAATACGTGATAGAGCATTATGATTCCTTCTTACACTATACCGAATACATTTACCTTAAGGCTAATAACTTTGAAGTTGTAAGTACGTACAATCGTACTACCTTAGTATAATACTATTTGCTGACATGCTTAGGAAGACAACTGCTGCTAAATTTACATATTTTGTTGAGCCGCTTGCATACACTTTCTTCTTCTTTCTAGTCTCAGAACACCTTTCAATTAGGAGTAGATATTATTATTGGACATGGTATTGATCTGGCCATCGAATTAAGAAAACTTCCCTTAGCACTATCGCTGCTATTAGCTCTCACTTTGTTACTGTACTGCTATATTTTATTACGTCTTGTTTCTCTGAAGGAGTAAACAAGAATATCATACCAAAATGTCGCCAGCTGTGTAAGTCAACGTGATCTAAATACTTTGTTCATATTATTGATGTTGATTTCCAAATTGTTGACTTTGTGTATTGTAGCCTAATAGAAACGCGTTGTAAGACATCTAACCTAACCTAACATTTGACAATAATATCTCGACACGAACACTACTAAAGATTTACCTTATAAACCTATGTATATGTATCCGTAGTGTGCTACTATTACTTGAATAATATGAATGTTTTTTATCTAAGAAGTACTATGAGTTATTCTGTGCCGCAGGTAAATACTAACGGACTTTCAAGACTTAGAATATAGTTAGATTAGAAACACTAAGAATTATTAAAGATATACTAAATAATGTATATCATCAAAATATAATATGAAGAATAATGTATAAAAGTAGAATTGTCAAACTGGTCTATGAAATTGAGTTTCAGTTCGATAAATCGAATTCAAGAAGAGTACTTAAGAAGAATATTGCTTACCACAGATATTGCTATTGTGAGTGAAAAGGAGCTTTTAATCGATTTAGATTTTGAAGTTCGGCAGTGAGTTAATATTAAATTCATAAGTATGTAGTAAGTGCATGCTTTAATATCTGAATATTATATAAGAAAGAAAGAAGAAAGAAAATTGTTTTATTTATATCGTCTTATATAGCAATCTTCAGCCGTATTCGTGTTAGTAAACCTATATTTCCTTATTGAACAAATAGCGATCAAGAATTAAAGCATATTTTTTGTGGTTTTCAATATTTTTTCCTTTTTTTGTATTTTCTTTTTTTATATAGCTAGTACCTACCAAATAATTATCTAAACCAAATAAAAACTATGTAGTGATATACAAATATACTAAAACTGGCATATTACTACTATACCAAGCTGGCCAGACAGGTTGGTATAGGGTTTTGTATCGAATTTTCCTTTTCTCGCAGTGCTCTTGTCTGCTTATGGTTACTCCCTTAGTCGCCTTTTACGACACCCACGGGTAGAAATGGGGTAGTGACATTATGTATTCTAAATCCGTCACTACACGGAAAATATAGTTAAATATTAAGCATATTACTGTTGCCCATTAAATTTACTTTACATCCATACTGTCCGCTGTTTATCGACGACTTTAAAAATGTAGATATCACCCATTTAGAATGGGTTTCCTATATTCAATTTTGGGATACTTTTCATATTCGCTCCAGTTAATAGGCAACATCGCTATCTGTTCTACAAGGAATTAACTATGAAAATCTGAATATATCCTAGTGGCATCAGCACTCCTGACAACGAATCATTTCTTATTCTCTCCCTCTCTATCTAGCGTACTAAAGTGAAGGAGACAAGACAGTCAGACATCGTCAGCAGTGCTCATGGACAACTTAAACCTAATTAAACCTATAGCAGGTGATTAGCTGTTAAGATCCAAATGATTATTAAAATGAAATTAAATCAACACAACATAATATCAGAGTTGTTAGTTAAAGATTATTCTTTTGTACCGAAGTGCCTATATTTACGGCCACATGTAGGGCACGAACTAAAGTGAGTATCACAATTAATGATTTTGATATTGCCGATTGCCCTCGGTGTCGCCAAGTTTTATTTCAACATCGGGATATCCGTGGATGCAAAATTATATTAACGTTAATAAATCAAGTGCTTAGTAAAAATAATAATATTTAGGTACATTTATTTTAAAAACCTATTTTTATACAATATCGCCTTAATATAATTGAAAATATTCCAATTAAAACATGATACACGTCCTAAATAATCATTGAAATATTAATTACTATAATAAAAGTGCATGAAAAGTGTGAAACCACGCTCACTAATACGTGATAGAGCATTATGATTCCTTCTTACACTATACCGAATACATTTACCTTAAGGCTAATAACTTTGAAGTTGTAAGTACGTACAATCGTACTACCTTAGTATAATACTATTTGCTGACATGCTTAGGAAGACAACTGCTGCTAAATTTACATATTTTGTTGAGCCGCTTGCATACACTTTCTTCTTCTTTCTAGTCTCAGAACACCTTTCAATTAGGAGTAGATATTATTATTGGACATGGTATTGATCTGGCCATCGAATTAAGAAAACTTCCTTTAGCACTATCGCTGCTATTAGCTCTCACTTTGTTACTGTACTATATTTTATTACGTCTTGCTTCCCTGAAGGAGTAAACAAGAATATCATACCAAAATGTCGCCAGCTGTGTAAGTCAACGTGATCTTAATACTTTGTTCATATTATTGATGTTGATTTCCAAATTGTTGACTTTGTGTATTGTAGCCTAATAGAAACGCATTGTAAGACATCTAACCTAACCTAACATTTGACAATAATATCTCGACACGAACACTACTAAAGATTTACCACTGATGTATATAGGAATTACCTTATAAACCTATGTATATGTATCCGTAGTGTGCTACTATTACTTGAATAATATGAATGTTTTTTATCTAAGAAGTACTATGAGTTATTCTGTGCCGCAGGTAAATACTAACGGACTTTCAAGACTTAGAATATAGGTAAATTAGAAACACTAAGAATTATTAAAGATATACTAAATAATGTATATTATCAAAATGTAGTATGGAGAATAATTTATAAAACTAGTTATTATAGGTTGGAATTTTATAGACGACTTTCAGTACGATAAAGCGAAATAAAGAGTACTTAAGAAGAATATAATCGATTTCAAATAGATTTTCAGGTTCGGTAGTGAGTTAATATTGAATGCATAAGTATATATGTAGTAAGTGCATGCTTTAATATCTAATGAAGCGAAGTAACTAGATTTGGACATTTAAAATAGTAGGTAGGTAATTTAATATTTAGTGTGAAAACTGTAAGAATGAAAGAAAAGAAAGAAAGAAAAGACATTTATACTCCACATTCGTGTGACACAAGTAGTTACAAAAGAATAAACAAAAATAATACAAAGAAAAAAATAATACAAAGCAAAAAAAGAATTATTTTTAATTTGTAAACTTTATTAGCAGCTTTCTTTCTCCATAATCATCAACATCCTTTAACTAAAGTATTAAATTAAGATAAATCAGTAAATTAATATAATAATATGTATTATTTTTATGAAAAGATTTTTTTATTGTCCGACGAGGCAACTGAAAAGGCTGCGGCTTGCCTGATGAGACCTAAGTGGTAACTGCCGCCCATGGAAATGGCTGTGTTCTCTTAGCATCGATTGTGAAGAAACAGGAAAATAAAAAGGATATAGGGAGAAAAGGAAAACGAAGGGGATTGGGAGAAGGAATTGGGCTTCGGGCGCTCGCCACTCACTTCTAGTTAAATATACCTGATGAGAGATTCATGCTTTAAACTTGAAGTTTGGAAAGCAAGTAAATTATTAAAACTGTTAAATGTGTTTTAAACGCAAAATCAGATAAAGTATTAAAACACTTAGTATTTAAATGCCTATTTTATGTTAATATTTTATTGCAATCTTTAGCCGTATTCGTGTAAGTACAAAATTATATTTCCTTATTGGACAAATAGCGATAAAATAATAAAAGCATATATTTTTTTGTAATTTTTAACATTTTTTATTTTTTTGTATTTCTTTTTGAATATTTCTAAATTTAATATAAAAATAGCTATATATTAAGCATATTACTGTTGCCCATTAAATTTACTTTTCACTCATACTGTCCGTTCTTTATTGACGACTTTAAATATGTAGATATCACCCAAACATAAGGGGTTCCTATATTCAATTTTGGGATACTTTTCATATTCGCTCCAGTTAATAGGCAACATCGCTATCTGTTCTACAAGGAATTAACTATGAAAATCTGAATATATCCTACTGGCATAAGCACTCCTGACAACGAATCATTTCTTTATCTCTCCCTCTCTATCTAGCGTACTAAAGTGAAGGAGACAAGACAGTCAGACATCGTCAGCAGTGCTCATGGACAACTTAAACCTAATTAAACCTATAGTAGGTGCTCTTTAATAACTTGCCAACAATACAATTTTGATCAGCTGTAAAGATCCAAATGATTATAAAAAGTAAAAAAAAAAAAAGTAAGGATAAAGAATAACGTATGTCCAAAGAAAAATCCCGAAAAATATTTAAAAAAAAAACTATTTTTATATTGTACTGTAACCGGTTCAAGTTACGCGACACAGCTGTAGAAGATATCCAAGGTCGCAATTTAAAATTATTTATTATTATTCGTAATAGTAAATACAAAATCGAAACTTAGCCCTTCAATTTACTGTGTGTGAAAGCATGTACTATGTTTTCCCTCTATGTGAACTATTGCAAACCTGCCTCTAATTTTGTCTAGTTTGGTTGGATTATAGTGGGTTCACATTAGGCGGCTGTCCCACATCAAATAGATAACATGGCAAGACAAAATTTTAATTATTAAAGACCAATATTATTACTGCGAGATTATTGTTGATGTTTTTTTATTTAGAATTACAATTTACGGCCCACGTGAACGAACAAGTGACTGTCTCAACTAAGGTAGCAATTTTAAAAGTCAAAGGCAATTTTTTAATCCATTTTTACATTGGAGCTATTTAATATGTATTACACCAGAATGGCATCTCGCATGATTCTATTGTTTCATTTAACAATATTTTTAGCATTAACTTCTGATTGATACTGATACACGATTAAATATTAATTGCTGTAATAAACGGTGAAAATAATCATTTAAAGTATAATATTAACAATTGCATAAAAAGTGAAAACTCGAAAACCTTAACACATATAAATTAACATATTCAAATAAAAATATGTGACGTAAAGCAAAGTGTGTGCTGCGAGCGTTACATTTATTGCATTTGTTTTGTATAACATATTCTTTTAAAAACCCATAAAGAAATAATATCTATTTTCTAAATCAAAACTGTAAAGTTGGCAAGTATAATTATGGCAAATCATCTACTAAAATAAACTAAACCGGCTTTTCCACCGTTCCGTAGGTAGGTACCTCTTAAACGCGTCACTATACATAATTATGCTAAAACTACTTAATGCAGGTTTACACTATTTCCTAACTTTGAGTCATATACACGTTTAAAATACGAAACAATGCTACTATCTTTAAACCTAACTTATCTAATCTCGTCGAGGATATTTGTATAGATTCAATAAACGGGTGGGTATCGAAACAACAAAACAGCGATGTCTTTTTGGTTTAGAAAGAAAAGAAAAGACATTGCCCTTTTTAGATCTTCTTTTAAAATAAAACTCAAATCAATTGCAATTTACTTTCAAAATAATCATGAATTATTAATTATTGTAAAATAAGTATAAAGTTTCAACTGTAGTTACGTTTTTTTTGGATTGTGAAACGGGTGGATATCGCATCTGCAATATTTCGATTTTAATCCGATACTTGAACCAGAAAGGCCATCACTGTTTCTAACGTAAGAATTTTTTTTTCCAGTTTTTAATAAAAATAATGAAGTCAAAAGGAACTGTAACTCCACTACAGATGGTAAAACAAAATAAATGATACTTGAAAAAAGATCATGACCATTTATAAAAGTATAAAGAAGTTAATATGAACCTTGACCGTACGTTTTTCGGATAGGGAAACGGGTGGGATCGAACCAACAACCTTGTAGTCGAAGACCGATACGTGAACCATGAAGGCCATCACCGTTTTATCTATCTGCCATTGTACAGTTTTCAGAAAAATAAACTTAAAAGTTTTAATTAAAGAAATACAATGAAGAAGAACTGTAATTCCACCACAAATAATAAAAAAAATAACATATTTTCAAAAATAAATTTATCAATCAAAATTAATTAAAATTAAATTACATGATAATGGCTATCATAAATTAAATGTTTCTTCAGAGTACAGTCCCAATAATTGAACGATTAAACAAAACTAATTTATCATTGAAATAAATAATTAAATTTAGTTTAAAAACGACTTAGAACATAATTCTAATTAAAATAATAATCACAACCTACCGTTAAAAAGGACTAAAGAAAAAAAAACAATAATAAGGGTCATAGTATTAAAAAAACTACGAGTATTAGACGTATTTCTAACCTTATCATATAGTTTCTAAATACTATGGATAATGTCGATATCCAAAACGAATCATTTTACCTTCTAAGTTTGTACGAAAACGAGTCGATTTTCTATATCTAAGCCGGCATTTAATCTATAAAGTTATATGTCCGCTATAAACGATCTTATATCTAGAAGTAATGCATTTCACATTACAGAGGCAGAGGCAGGATGTCTAACTATTCACCCAATCGTTTGGGTAACTTATTACCTAGACTTAACTATCGACCCAATCGTTTGGGGAACTTATTTCCTATACTTAGAAGTAATAATGCCACCGATAGTAATTACTAGAACTAACCTAACCTACTCATCCGTCGGCCGGGACATATTTACAATTAAATCTAGTAATTTTGAAAGTTTTCAAAAGCGCTTATAGGAGTCTTTCTAGTTTGTCCACGGTCGCGACGGGAATTGCCTTAATTATTTTCATTTCATGTACATACTAATAAGATTTATTTTTCCATTATCATACTTCCTCCCACCAGGGTACTTTACTAAACTAAATTTTGCTAAAAGTAATATAAATGACACTTCTCTAGTTGCCTGGGTAACTTTAACCAAGTTTAACTGAAGATATTTAATTCCAAGTTTAACTGAAAATAATTAAAAATTGAGACAAATGAAAAATTATTATATAACAAAAGAGGGTAACACCATCAAATTAACTGGCTTGTTTACCCGGGATGAATGTTGTTGACTTTTTCCTTTTTTTAAATTGTTGATTCCTTATCGGGAGTTTTCATTTTAATTAGTAATATTAAATAAAACCTAACCTTTTTTTAAACTGATCTTTACAAAAATATTAAAACCTTAACCTTTTTTTTTAATGAATATCTTAGCCTGTATTATATACGTCACAAACTGAATGGTATCGGACTACGTATGCCATGATTCTTTATGTCCTAGATTGAACTCCAAACAAAGCGTACACATATAGAATTAGACATAAAACGCAGAATTAGATATTGTATACAGCAGCAAATCATTTTAGATTCGCAAAAAGTGTCCCTACCACGTACCACACGATTAGTTAGAAAACTGCATTGTTTCGAGATGTTCTTTTTGTGTATTCTGTAAATAAGTGTTTGATTTCTTTCAAATCGAGTAGACATGGGGTAGTGTGCTTAGTTCTTATTACAATTCACTACTATACAAATACCATTCACCGACAATCTTCACTTTAACGCCAGAAAAATAAGAACTAAATCAAATTAACACATCGATTCAAACTGAATAACATCCTTAACGATTTTCGCACAAGACAGCTCTAATAATAAAAACCAAATAGACAGTTAAAATGCTTTCAAATGACAAGACCAAATGAAACTAGAAAAACCTCAGAAGACAAGCATCAGTCTCGAGCGACAATAATCTTCCAAATTGCAATGACGTGAAACTATGTAAAGAGAAGAGTATGGGCAATTCTGTTGGATCCCGCGGTCGATCCATCTTGAAATATCCTTAGTCGCCTTTTACGACACCCTCGGAGAGCTAAGGGGTGGTCTCCACTTAATAAGTCTTTATGTCCAACCGCAGGCATCGAGACAAATTAAGCGGTTTATTCTAATGCCGAGACCACACGGCGCGCACTAACGTCCCTTGCGTTGACTTATTAAGTACTCGACTTTCTCTTTTGTATAGGGATTTTAAGCCAGAATTAAGTACTTTGTGTAATACACGTGCAAATACGCAGTGAGGTGAAACTTTATATTCAATGGACGCTGCAGTAGAAACTGCTACTATCAGTCACAAGAATATACTACTACTGGAATATATTCTAGTGACTGATAGTAGCTTTTCTTTGTTCTTTCTTTGTGAGAAAATCTCTCAGCAAGTATTAGGTATCCTAAAACGTCTCATACCCGCGTGTAATACGTACAAGTAGCATATATAAATGTGCTGCGATGTACCTACTTGCTTCAATTATGACTGACAACATAATTGACTCGTTCTAAACTTAAACTAGTTACAGTATAGTGTGGAATGAATGCGGACGGTCTTGGCGGAGATCCTGCGCCGGCACCATAGTAACGTCTGATTCAGAGCTTCATTCATTCAGACTATCTACATTATTTTCTACAATACACTGAAACCATTCGCATCATAGTCGTCGGCATTGATTCGTTCTATCCAAAAAGGTTCATCTACACCACACAAAGTCTTTATAAAAACTGTATGGTGTAACAAGCCTTAAGGTACAACGAAGTAAAGAAATGTGATCACGTTTGTGCAGGAAAATGAACCTAACAATGATAAAATTTGTTTACAGTAACAATATTGGGTTTCACGACGACAGCCACCTTAACATTCAACAAATATGGACCAGAACTTCATCTACTCCATCAACTAAATAAACCTCGAACAAACATAACACGATTACTCAGGAACGAGTCGATTTTCTATATCTAAGCCGGCATTTAATCTATAAAGTTATATGTCCGCTATAAACGATCTTATATCTAGAAGTAATGCATTTCACGTTACAGAGGCAGAGGCAGGATGTCTAACTATCCACCCAATCGTTTGAGTAACTTATTACCTAGACTTAACTATCCACCCAATCGTTTGGGGAACTTATTTCCTATACTTAGAAGTAATAACGCCACCGATAGTAATTACTAGAACTAACCTAACCTACTCATCCGTCGGCCGGGACATATTTACAATTAAAACTAGTAATTTAGAAAGTTTTCAAAAACGCTTATTTCTATTTTATCCACGGTCGCGACGGGAATTGCCTTAATTATTTCCAATTCATGTTCATACTAATAAGATTTATTTTTTCATTATATTACTTCTTCCCACCAGGGTACTTCACTAAAATAAATTTTGCTAAAAGTATTAATATAAATGACACTTCAGTTGCCCGGATAACTTTAACCAAGGTTAAAGGAAGATATTTCATTTCATTTCTTTATATTATGCGTTGCACTATATTCAATTAGATTTTGGACAGTTTTTGAAAGATTATAATAAAAAAATATGGGATATAAAATGAAAAAAACAAAAATCGACAATGAAAAAAAAAATGCTTTTTCGACAAATAAGACCATAATATTATGATAATAATTATATAAGACAAATGATATTATAATATAACAAAAGACCCGGGATAAACGTTGCATATTTTTTCCTTTTTTTTAATTGTTAATTCCTTATTAGGAGTTTTCATTTTAATTAGTAATCTTAAAGAAAAACTAACCTTTTTTAAATTGATCTTTAAAAAAATAATTAAACCTTAACTTAATAACCTATTTTTTTTTTAAAAGTATACCTTAGCCTATATTATATACGTCACAAAATGAGTGGTATCGGACTACGTATGCCATGATTTTTATGTCCTAGTTTGAATTCCCACCATAGGAATTTGCTGTATAATTACTAATAAATGGTATGATTCACGTATTGCTTAGATACACGATCTCTTATATACGGCATTGTAACCCGTACAAGCGTACAGTCTGATGATAGGCTACATTCACTGGTATGTTTTATTCACCAATTACTCTCCGATAGCACGAGTTTGCATTTTTCAATGCTCTCTGTCATGTAATCACATAATGCTCAATATTTCGTAAAACACTTCACTTTCACGAAGTACATCTTAGTTAATGAACAAACAAATCGTTATTAAAAGTGTAAGAATTAGTTGTTTTTGGTGGTATTTATCTAAGTAAAGCCGGGTGGTAAGGCAATCTTTTGTATTGTAAATTATATTATAATTACGTATTCAGTCTGATGGTATGACTAAATATTTTTATGTTAGATGTAGTACCTACTAATCCACGTTTGGTCTGATAGTATGACTAAATCTGTTTATTGATATTAGTGGTATTAACACGTTTTATCGATGGTATGACGTAGCGTTTCGTGGCACCGCAGCGTCGGCAGTACAACGCTGTACGACGCTGCGGTGCCGCAGTGTACACACCCCTTCCCTCCCCCCGCCTCGTCTTGCGCGTTGCAAGTGCGATGCGCGTACGGTGCGACGCTGCGCCGCAGCGGTGTAGAAGCCCATGGACTTTTTTATGCATGACACCGCTGCGGCACCGCGCCGTGCCGCACCATTGCCGTGTGGACAGGCCATAAATATGTTTCTTGTTATAGGTGGTACTAAGCTACGTTTAGTCCGATGGTATGACTAAGTATTTATATTGCTTTAGGTGGTACTAAGCCACGTTTAGTCCGATGGTTTGACTAAATATATTTATTGCTATTAGTAGTAATATGCTACTTTTAGTCGAATATGATTAAATAATTTTATTGCTGTTAGAGGTTAGCCATGCTTAGTCGAACATGATTTACTTAATAATATTGCTAATAGAAGAACTAAGCCTTCGTTTAGGTAAAGATGACTTAATTATTTTATTGCTATTAGAAAACAAGTACAAAGCCATGTAGAGTCGGATGGTATGACTATTTCTTATTCCAAGTAGAATTATTCTACATATCGCCAGATGGTGTTGCGATATTAGTTACCAGTGTTAAACTACGCAACGTGTGACGGCAATTTTCTGCTGTTGTTTCTTAACACTACCAATGATCATCCTAACCACTCAGTTCGTTGCGTATACTTCGGTGCACCTAAACAGCTAATATATAGTAAACTTATGATCTAACACCAATATTTTTTTGTATTTTTTGTATTTTTTTATTAAGATAATTAGCATTGTTGCTAAATACTAACAATCTTTTTAACCCTTACGGAAAGGGTTACCGTCAATAGTGCAATGTTCATCGTTACAATGGTTTCGTTCGATCGGTGGTTTAGTGATGGTGGTTTAGTGACACATTGGACTACTGCCGGATTTTGCCTTATTACGTAATGTTTATTTTACCAGCACAGCTTCAGGTTAACCTACATATTTCTAGACGGTAAGGTTTTTATAGACATGAGGTAAGAGAAAAAACTAGTTTATGAAACCAACTGGTAAGATTAAAGTTTCTCTAAAGAAATTCTGCGAGCGGTTCCTATGATGATCTATAAATATGTACGAATAAGATACAGGCACAGCCACATGGGTTAACCTAACCTATCCCCAACGTATTTATAAGAACCTCTTAGGGCTCAAAGTGTCTCAAAAGGCTACAATTCTAAGCCAAGATCTTAAAGGCCAGTTAAAGTCCAGAACAGTTGGATACAAAAACTAGTTCACTGCTACCATTTAAGTCTTTAGGAACATACAGTTTATTCCGAAACTAGTAGGCAAAATATAACATTAACCCATCTAATATCACTAATAACATACGGTGATGATGAAACTTAACCTACCCTCAACGTAAGTTTAGCGTAGGTTAAGCTACCTTAGTAGAATAAATAAGGTAAAGTAAACGAATGCGGCGGCAATGGTGTTGAATCGTCATTTAGATGTTAAGTTGACAAAAAGTACTATAGATGCCTGTTCTAATTAGAGGCCAATCAGACATATTATGTACAATATGTACATTGGCAAAGGTGTTCGAAGCCGGTAAGCGCTATAAAGACTGGATCTCAAATTAGAATAGTTACCCGGTACCCGCATTGTTTTTATAAAAGAGAAGGACAAGGAAGACAAACGATTAAAGAAGAAAAATAGTTGGAAGACGATAAGTACCTAGCATTATCGCGTACACATATAGAATTAGACATAAAACGCAGAATTAGATATTGTATACAGCAGCAAATCATTTTAGATTTGCAAATAGTGTCCCTACCACGTACCACACGATTAGTTAGAAAACTGCATTGTTTCGAGATGTTCTTTTTGTGTATTCTGTAAATAAGTGTTTGTTTTCTTTCAAATCGAGTAGACATGGGGTAGTGTGCTTAGTTCTTATTACAATTCACTACTATACAAATACCATTTACCGACAATCTTCACTTTAACGCCAGAAAAATAAGAACTAAATCAAATTAACACATCGATTCAAACTGAACAACATCCTTAACGATTTTCGCACAAGACAGCTCTAATAATAAAAACCAAATAGACAGTTAAAATGCTTTCAAATGGCAAGACCAAATTAAACTAGAAAAACCTCAGAAGACAAGCATCAGTCTCGAGCGACACTAATCTTCCAAATTGCAATGACGTGAAACTATTTAAAGAGAAGAGTATGGGCAATTCTGTTGGATCCCGCGGTCGATCCATCTTGAAATTTCCTTAGTCGCCTTTTACGACACCCTCGGAGAGCTAAGGGGTGGTCTCCACTTAATAAATCTTTATGTCCAACCGCAGGCATCGAGACAAATTAAGCGGTTTATTCTAATGCCGAGACCACACGGCGCGCACTAACGTCCCTTGTGTTGCCTTATTAAGTAATGGAATTAAATATCTTCAGTTAAACTTGGTTAAAGTTATCCGGGCAACTAGAGAAGTGTCATTTATATTGTCTCTTTTAGCACAGTTTTTCGAAAAGTAAGACAATAATATTATGATAATAATTGGATGAGACAGAAATGATATTATAATATAACAAAAGAGGATGAGACCATCAAATTAACTGGCTTGTTTACAGTACCCGGGATGAACGTTGCTGATTTTTTTTTTTTAATTGTTGATTCCTTATCGGGAGTTTTTATTTTAATTAGTGATCTTAAATAAAACCTAACCTTTTTTTAAACTGATCTTTAAAAAAATAATTAAACCTTTACTTAATAACCTATATTTTTTTTAAAGTATACTTTAGCCTATATTATATACGTCACAAACTGAGTGGTATCGGACTACGTATGCCATGATTTTTATGTCCTAGTTTGAATTCCAACCAATGGAATTTTCTGTATAATTACTAATAAATGGTAAGATCCACGTATTGCTTAGATACACGATCTCTTGTAAACGGTATTGTAACCCGTACAAGCGTACAGTCTGATGATAGGCTACATTCACTGGTATGTTTTATTCACCAATTACTCTCCGATAGCACGAGTTTGCATTTTTCAATGCTCTCTGTCATGTAATCACATAATGCTCAATATTTCGTAAAACACTTCACTTTCACGAAGTACATCTTAGTTAATGAACAAACAAATCGTTATTAAAAGTGTAAGAATTTGTTGTTTTTGGTGGTATTTATCTAAGTAAAGCCGGGTGGTAAGGCAATCTTTCGTATTGTAAATGATTTTATAATTACGTATTCAGTCTGATGGTATGACTAAATATTTTTATGTTAGATGTAGTACCTACTAATCCACGTTTGGTCTGATAGTATGACTAAATCTGTTTATTGATATTAGTGGTATTAACACGTTTTTTCGATGGTATGACGTAGCTTTTCGTGGCACCGCAGCGGCGGCAGTACAACACTGTACGACGCTGCGTTGCCGCAGTGTACACACCCCTTCCCTCCCCCCGCCTCGTCCTGCGCGTTGCAAGTGCGATGCGCGTACGGTGCGACGCTGCGCCGCAGCTGTGTAGAAGCCCATGGACTTTTTTATGCATGACACCGCTGCGGCACCGCACCGTGCCGCACCATTGCCGTGTGGACAGGCCATAAATATGTTTATTGTTATAGGTGGTACTAAGCTGCGTTTAGTCCGATGGTATGACTGGGTATTTATATTGCTTTAGGTGGTTCTAAGCCACGTTTGGTCAGAGGCTATGACTAAATATTTAATTTGGCTGTAAGTGGTACTAAGCCGCGTTTAGTCCGATGGTGTGACTTAATTTGTTTATTGATATTTTTGGAACTAAGTCACGTTTGGTTTGATGGTACGACTAAATATTTTTATTTCTTTAGGTGGTACTAAGCCACGTTTTGTCAGATGGTATGACTAAATATTTTTCTTGATGAAAGTGGTACTAAGCCGCGTTTAGTCCGATGGTATGACTAAATATTTATATTGCTATGAACGTATTAAGCCACTTTAGTCCGATGGTATGACTTAATATCTTTATTGCTATTTGTGATACTAAGCCACGTTTGGTCCGATGGTGTGACTAAATATTTTTAACACTATTAGTGGTACTAAGACACGTTTGGTTTGATGGTAAGGCTAAATATTTTTATTGCTGGAAACGGTTAGACCGATGATATGACTCAATATGTTTATTGCTTTAGGCGATACGAAGCCACTTTTAGTCCGATGGTATGACTAAATATGTTTATTGCTGGAGTGGTACTAACTCACGTTTAGTCCGATGGTATGACTAAATATATTTATTGCTTTAGGTGGTACTAAGCCACGTTTAGTCCGATGATATGACTAAATATGTTATTTGCTATGGGGGTACTAAGCCACGTTTAGTCCAATGGTTTAACTAAATATATTTATTGCTATTAGTAGTAATATGCTACTTTTAGTCGAAGATGATTAAATAATTTTATTGCTATTAGAGGTTAGCCATGCTTAGTCGAACATGACTTACTTAATAATATTGCTATTCGAAGAACTTAGCCTTCGTTTAGGTAAATATGACTTAATTATTTTATTGCTATTAGAAGACAAGTACAAAGCCATGTAGAGTCGGATGGTATGACTATTTCTTATTCCAAGTAGAATTATTCTACATATCGCCAGATGGTGTTGCGATATTAGTTACCAGTGTTAAACTACGCAACGTGTGACGGCAATTTTCTGCTGCTGTTTCTTAACACTACCAATGATCATCCTAACCACTCAGTTCGTTGCGTATACTTCGGTGCACCTAAACAGCTAATATATAGTAAACTTATGATCTAACACCAATATTTTTTTGTATTTTTTTATTTTTTTTATTAAGATAATTAGCATTGTTGCTAAATACTAACAATCTTTTTAACCCTTACGGAAAGGGTTACCGTCAATAGTGCAATGTTCATCGTTACAATGGTTTCGTTCAATCGGTGGTTTAGTGATGGTGATTTAGTGACACATTGGACTACTGCCGGATTTTGCCTTAATACGTAATGTTTATTTTACCAGCACAGCTTCAGGTTAACCTACATATTTCTAGATGGTAAGGTTTTTATAGACATGAGGTAAGAGAAAAAACTAGTTTATGAAGCCAACTGGTAAGATTAAAGTTCCTCTAAAGAAATTCTGCGAGCGGTTCCTATGATGATCTATAAATATGTACGAATAAGATACAGGCACAGCCACATGGGTTAACCTAACCTATCCCCAACGTATTTATAAGAACCTCTTAGGGCTCAAAGTGTCTCAAAAGGCTACAATTCTAAGCCAAGATCTTAAAGGCCAGTTAAAGTCCAGAACAGTTGGATACAAAAACTAGTTCACTGCTACCATTTAAGTCTTTAGGAACATACAGTTTATTCCGAAACTAGTAGGCAAAATATAACATTAACCCATCTAATATCACTAATAACATACGGTGATGATGAAACTTAACCTACCCTCAACGTAAGTTTAGCGTAGGTTAAGCTACCTTAGTAGAATAAATAAGGTAAAGTAAACGAATGCGGCGGCAATGGTGTTGAATCGTCATTTAGATGTTAAGTTGACAAAAAGTACTATAGATGCCTGTTCTAATTAGAGGCCAATCAGACATATTATGTACAATATGTACATTGGCAAAGGTGTTCGAAGCCGGTAAGCGCTATAAAGACTGGATCTCAAATTAGAATAGTTACCCGGTACCCGCATTGTTTTTATAAAAGAGAAGGACAAGGAAGACAAACGATTAAAGAAGAAAAATAGTTGGAAGACGATAAGTACCTAGCATTATCGCGTACACATATAGAATTAGACATAAAACGCAGAATTAGATATTGTATACAGCAGCAAATCATTTTAGATTCGCAAAAAGTGTCCCTACCACGTACCACACGATTAGTTAGAAAACTGCATTGTTTCGAGATGTTCTTTTTGTGTATTCTGTAAATAAGTGTTTGTTTTCTTTCAAATCGAGTAGACATGGGGTAGTGTGCTTAGTTCTTATTACAATTCACTACTATACAAACACCATTCACCGACAATCTTCACTTTAACGCCAGAAAAATAGAACTAAATCAAATTAACACATCGATTCTAACTGAATAACATCCTTAACGATTTTCGCACAAGACAGCTCTAATAATAAAAACCAAATAGACAGTTAAAATGCTTTCAAATGACAAGACCAAATGAAACTAGAAAAACCTCAGAAGACAAGCATCAGTCTCGAGCGACACTAATCTTCCAAATTGCAATGACGTGAAACTATGTAAAGAGAAGAGTATGGGCAATTCTGTTGGATCCCGCGGTCGATCCATCTTGAAATATCCTTAGTCGCCTTTTACGACACCCTCGGAGAGCTAAGGGGTGGTCTCCACTTAATAAGTCTTTATGTCCAACCGCAGGCATCGAGACAAATTAAGCGGTTTATTCTAATGCCGAGACCACACGGCGCGCACTAACGTCCCTTGCGTTGACTTATTAAGTACTCGACTTTCTCTTTTGTATAGGGATTTTAAGCCAGAATTAAGTACTTTGTGTAATACACGTGCAAATACGCAGTGAGGTGAAACTTTATATTCAATGGACGCTGCAGTAGAAACTGCTACTATCAGTCACAAGAATATACTACTACTGGAATATATTCTAGTGACTGATAGTAGCTTTTCTTTGTTCTTTCTTTGTGAGAAAATCTCTCAGCAAGTATTAGGTATCCTAAAACGTCTCATACCCGCGTGTAATACGTACAAGTAGCATATATAATTGTGCTGCAATATACCTACTTGCTTCAATTATGACTGACAACATAATTGACTCGTTCTAAACTTAAACTAGTTACAGTATAGTGTGGAATGAATGCGGACGGTCTTGGCGGAGATCCTGCGCCGGCACCATAGTAACGTCTGATTCAGAGCTTCATTCATTCAGACTATCTACATTATTTTCTACAATACACTGAAACCATTCGCATCATAGTTGTCGGCATTGATGAAACGCCAGCAGCTATGATTCACAATTCGTTCTATCCAAAATGGTTCATCTACACCACACAAAGTCTTTATAAAAACTGTATGGTGTAACAAGCCAAGGTACAACGAAGTAAAGAAATGTGATCACGTTTGTGCAGGAAAATGAACCTAACAATGATCACATTTGTTTACAGTAACAATATTGGGTTTCACGACGACAGCCACCTTAACATTCAACAAATATGGACCAGAACTTCATCTACTCCATCAACTAAATAAACCTCGAACAAACATAACACGATTATTCAGGAACGCTGCAGATTTAGACTGAATCGATCTTCACTAAAATCTGCAAATTTCTCCAAGTAAACAGGCACGTGAGGCAGACATAAAAACGGTAACAAAAACAGTTCATCCGCGCTTTGAGTATTAAGTTCAGATTTTCATCCTACTGAGCAAAGGTCTACGATCAGTAGTGGCTATCATGCTCTTTTGTCTCTCAGTGTACACGAGATTTGCTGCGTGTCACGTCGTAGACTCAGGCTATCATGCACTACTACTACCGTAGATAACCAACGCCCAAGCTCACTGCGCGACATTTCTTTTGCAGAGACATAAACCACGTGAGTACAACGCTGGCTCGTGAACGAGGCATCATACAGAACAGGTAACATTTCCGCAGCAAAATCGTCGCGGCAGAAGCGCGCGGGTATACAAACTCACAATCCTCACATCAATAAGACGTGTCAGAGTTGTAAATCAGGTACCAATTAAGGTCATTCATGATCTGCCAAGACTAACACTAATTGCGTCGGTCCGACTAAAAATACGAATAGACCCCTACTGACTAACATTGAGGAAGCTCCGTAATGATATTCAGTAGTTGAGCACCAATAGCCCCAGTTAATAGGTGGTATTTAAGAGGCCACGGTGCTAGGTCCCCTAAGTCACCTCGTATGGGAAAGTTTCGGGGCAGACTTAATTCTAAAAGTGACATGTGTTGTACATGTGCTCAATGTGAACAGTCAAGCCCGTCCTTGAGCTACTCGGCTTACTGTACCGACATGTCCAATATTTAACTTATATCGTGCTCACATTGAGCAAATGTTCATGTCCGGCGCCACCTAGCCAATCAACGCCAACGAGTGCTTCAATCAAAACCGAGACCACATGGCTAGTTTGAAGGATTTAACACCTCGTATATCACGCCGAAAACAAGTCTCGGTTTTGGTCACTCCAGTTAAATAAAGGAAAATATATTAACCAAGTAAACACTGCAGTGTACGTTTGAAAATCGGATAAACAACTAAACACATATATATTTTTTATATTTATGGTATTTTTGTATATTTTTTTTACTTTTTTGGATTTTTTATATTTTTTTATATTTTTAAGTTTTATATTTTTTTGGGTATTTTATATTTTATGCACACAAACCAAGGTTATAACAACCTATTCTGCAGTAAGTAAGTTAACGAACTTAAACGATACATTAAAGCCAAATAAAGAGTGGACCAAAAGTGAACCCATCGCATTGGTCCGGGACGTTATGATGGGTGTGCAGTAAGCCTACTGACTCGGCCTGTGGACGCCGCCGTTGATGCAGAAACGACTAATCCCGATTAAAACTCACAAAGCCGGTCCAATATAACATGCAGGCATGTAATAAGATGTAAGGGTTATTATCCGTAGGAGTTGTTACAATGGTGTTATTGTGTATTTATCACGGCATGCGATTTTAAGAAGATAGTCTGTAACACATTCTTCCGCCGCCGTCCTAAGTTGATAACCTGCACTGATATCAACTGTATAATTGGGTCAGGTCTTCGCCCCAGCTGGTGTCTACACTTGGAAAGCAAGTGCACGGCAGTTTAACGTCATACCGAGGACGAGTGAGCCAACCAAAACCGTAATCAAGCAAACTCATGCTCTTATCCCGAAACTCGTCGAGATTAAGTACTCCTAGACCTTTTGACAATAGGTCATGGTATCGTTAGCTGATCATGGTGGTTTAGGCAAGAACAAACAAAGTCGACAATTCCCGTTTCAATAACAGTAGCTATACGCTAACTGTAATATACCCGCTGTGACTATGCTACAGTTAAAACTCTTAACCAGACAAATGTAGTTTTGACTTTTGACTGATTAAGAGTTTAGACTGTAACAACTACATCTATGCGATCACAGACTTTTTTTTCGAGGAAGGTAGCAGGCGAGCTAGTTGTCCACCTGGCAGTAATTGGTGACCTCTACCGTCAACATCGACGACGTCAGACACAGCCAGGTCGCTGCCTATCTTAAAATGCTACGCTAGCAGCACAGCTATTTCGGCCTCTTTTTAATGAGCACTGGAGACATCACCAGCAGTACAACAACACTAACGAGGTAACGTTGATATAACTGTCGGTGGTCTGTACGGTGGAGGGACTTCCCCCCTCGTCTAGCCTCACCTCTCTTTAAGCGAAGAGTTGCCAGACTGCTGGTCTTTTGCTAAATTTAAACCATATAAGGCTCAAAGACGCCAGTTAAGATGGCACCCTAACGTCAACTGTATTTATATAGATCTCAGCAATGTTGATAAAATCTCTAGCAATAATTGTCTGGTCTGCTTGAAAGCAGATAATGTCCTACTTCGCAACACGGATGGCATAATCTTAAATGTAAAGACACCTAGCATTCGACTAATTAATATTTATCGGAAGACATCGGAAAACTTATCAACAATTAACTTTGTCAATAAGCAATGTAACGATAAAATGTAAAAATATCTAATATCGTTTTGGTGAATGAATGCGTCGTGGACTACGAATGACAATCTCAAGTTTGTGCCCAACTAAGTAGTGGATGTTTAATGAGTTTAACAATCCAAATAGAATATCTTGTCAATAATCGTGAATTTACATTGATGGAACATTCACATAAAAAACATTTTTAACTGTGTTTTGTAAAAAGTAAAACCTCATTTCAATTGATAGAGGAGACCCTTGCCCATTAATACGATGTTATTAGGTCGATATTATTGTTCTGCCTGAGTAGCGCAGCGTAAAATATCTTAGATTCTATTCCCGGGTCTGGCAATTTTCAGTTACAGCCCAGACTCTGGTAATCAGTCTGATTAATCGCAATAGGCTCGCCACCTATCTGGTGGACCGCCTTTGGGGAAAAAGGCGTGAAGCTATGTTTTATTTATTATTATTGTTTTAGGGAACAACTAAAATGTTGTGTTTTGTTTTGAATTTAGAAACAATACATAATTTGATGTGTAGTTATTTTCGAACATTGAAAACACCGTTTAAAACATGTTTTTTTATGTAAATGTTGGATCAATGCAAATTCGCGGTCAAACATAGCGTTAACAATAACGGAAGACAGTTTATAAAATCTATTTCATAAAATATATGTCATAAATAACTTCAAGTCTTATGGGAATTCAGCTAATGAACGATTAACGATATTAGATAACATATAACCTTATAATTATATTATTTATATAAATGCGTTGTAAGATTCAAATGTAACTATTTTAGACTTATTGCTTTACCGTAAAAAAAGCTTTTGCTTTTGATTGTTTTACTATTAATTAGATACGAAGGATTCCCTTTTGGGACTATCCATTCAATAATATAAGTGTTTGATGTAGTGAGACTGACTTCATACGGGATGTTTATTTAAATCTTATATCTGAATTTTACCAACATTTACACCGCGTAAGTTTTGCTAGACAAAATCTTATATCGGTTACCGAACTCGTAATGGTGTAAATGGAACATAAGGTAATAATAACCTATACTGAATCGGTTACGTGTTAATCAAAACTATTGTACAACTAAATATGACGTAGGTGTGTATGTGAATACGATTTACGATTACAAAAATATACACGAGTGTTCAACTTAATCAGATAACAGTTTTGCACATGTCCTTTTTTTCGAAATGTTATTTCTATTGACTTAAAATTGCAAAACAATGGCATACGGAGCGTACGAAACAAAAAAAAGTGAAGTAAACAAATTAAAACATTTTTTAAAGTAAATAGAATTTCTATTGTTTTCAGATTTAGTAGTATATATAGTGCCTCGCTAGAATCCTTACGTCCTGAGAAATACTACCCTCCCACAGAATATCTACGTCAAGTAGCAGTTAATTAAGTATATACTATACACTATGCCTTAAATTAATGAGAAAACAGAGGAATACATTTGTATGAAGAATCGTGTGTCGTGTTCACTTTTAATTCATCAAAATATTATTTTTAAATTATTTTACTCGGTTACTGAACTGTGGAATTTATTCAGTTAGTTGTGTCAGATGACAAAAAATAAGTAGGTACAACTCCTTAGCTGTTAATAATCGAGGGATAATTCTTTAAATAAGACATTTTTAGACAGTAAATTGTACTCTTTTCAGGTTTTTGCTTCACATATTTGTTGCGTACACTCAATCTGCATTTGTTTTGTAATCTAAGATACTTAACTATAAGATAATATTATAAGGAACCCTTAATCTACCTATGTTCATTCGTTGAACTAATCTAAGCTATTTATCTTATAATTATTTTCGAGGCATTTGTGTTGGGGTATTTATGTAGATACCCATTAATTTATTTTTATTTATAGTAATTATTTTTCTATTTCGTAAGACGCACACGAGTTTTTCGGCTATATATACCTTTCTTCTATAACTATAAGTTGAAGGTTAAACTTTCTACTATATTGTTTTATAGCTAATATCTATATCGAAGATGGAATTCCAATAACCTTATTTATAGTGATTACCTATATTTATCTTCTAACTTCGCACCTAACCGTTTAATGCGTAACCCACGTATTACACGACATACTTTTTTATAACTATAACATGCAGATTTAACTTTGTACACTAAACATTTTTTTGTATTTTTATAAACATTTTTTATTTTTTTTTGTATTTTCGTTTTTATATTTTTTTTTTGTATTTTTGGTTTTATATATTTTTTTATTTTTTTTTTGTTTTGCAGCTACGTATTTATATCTAACATCGACTTTCGGTAACCATACAAATATGGAGTGTTACCTCGTCATCTTAAACTAGTCATAATTTGAATATGCGCCTGATCTGTAATCTTACAGACATATAATTTAATAACATAATAAAATAATCTTAACTAAATCTGTTAACGCTCTATAATCTGCAAAAGTAACTGCGGCTTAAATCAGCAATCTTACTCGTAACTAAAACTGCGCCTCGAAAAAGCGTTCTATGACTACATTCTTAACAATAACTGCGCCGCAAGAATAAGCCTTAAAATTGAAACTTAAAAATACCCCATTTAAATATATTATGGGTTCTATCTTTCGATCTATTATCGTTCTATCTTAAACTATTACCGATATATTATTAAAACATATTACCGCACGTTCAAACGCAAGCTTATAAATAAATATATGCAGGTACGTATAGCTTCATATTTAATGTATATAACTTGGAACATGAGACTTAAGGCCCCAAGAATGCGATCACCTGACGAATAACTCAATCAACTAAACAACAGAAATTATATATAATTATAAACGTTAATAAAAGTACTATTAAAGGTTATAGTATCAGCAGCGAAGATAGGAAATACAAAGAAGAAATATGATAAAATATACTCTAAAGTCATAAGTTTTAACTTTCAATTTCAATGTACATTTTTATTGAATTATGTTAAAAAATAACTCCTGAACCAAAATTTAAAACCGATCTTAAAATCGGCTAATCGACATTAATTGCATGACGCAATGTTAGTGCTATATCGCCCTAGCATCTGTTTATAAACGCGACTCGATATTTTAAAGTTGTAGGTATACAGCGTGTTTGATATTTTAATTAAGTATTTTCTGTTACACAAGAATACGACTTAGAAATAGACGATTAGGTACGTATAAACGACGAGTTATGCGTGCGCGGAAACTAACTCAATTATTCCTAAAATATAGATACCCTAAGCTAAAGCTCACTGATCACAAGACCAGGAGTGGGCTGCGGGAGCCACACAGAAAGAGATAGGAGTAGTTCGTTGCCATAGGACGAAAAGACCTGTTCGACGCTTGTCATGGTAACTGGAATGATATTTTCAATGTTCAGTGTGAAAGATAATCAAGGATGAAGAGTATGTGTCTAATTTATATTAATATCTATCAAGAAATAAATTAACACTGAATTACAAAGCACTAAGTATTACTTTACAAAAGTGGTGCGTGATTAGATGTTTGTCACGCACTTTCATTGTTGTGATATTTTCCTTCTTTTTAATTTCCAAGTGGTTATTATTTTCCAAAGAAATGATACGCCGATGCACTCCTGACCCCACTTTAAATATAATAGTAATTCAAAATACTGATAATCCACTGCCCCCTCCCCCCCCAAACTCAATCTACATCATCAATGTAAAAGTGGGAATTGATAGAAGCGGAAAGGCGTTTTATTTCAAGATAATACGCCGTTCCGTCCCACTTCTCGTCTACCCTCCTCGCCCACCACATCAATTTATTGTCACCTTTAAGCGTTTAACTAAAATGAAGGCGCCAATATATAGAAGTGGAACCAGGTGGTCGATTCTGCTAATTTACACACATCGATAGCAGACTGATGGACATAGAATTCCAATCACAGGCCGACAATATGGCGCAATTGCCTTAGTAAGCCAATCACAGCTATCGAATGAGACCATCGGCATACGATTGTATTACGATTGGTTAGCAGAATAGACCAGCAGGAAACAGCGTGATATATCCAAGAAAAAAATATTCAAGGAAATAATACGTTGCTTCATCCCTCCCCTCTCCCGCCACATCTATATATTGTCCCCTTGAAGTCTAAATAAAAGATATTGTTATGTATATGTTCTGCGGGCTATGGACGAAGAATCACTAGCAATACCGGTAAACAAAGATGAAACTGCCTCACCACAATAAAGGTGCCAATCTATAGAAGCGGAACCAGGAAACAGCGTTTTATTTCCAAGAAAAAAATTCAAGGAAATAAATACGCCGCTTCAACCCACCCCTTTCCCGCCACAACTACATATTGTCTCCTTGATGTCTAAATAAGAGATATTTGTAAAGCCCGATAAATTAGTTGATGACTTATTAGCGATGAGGCGCGATTGACACTGACTCTGTCTAACCATAAAAGGGTTACAATCTATAGAAGCAAAACGGCGTTTCATTTCCAAGGAAAAAAAAAATGTTCAAGGAGATAATACATTGCTCCTCCGTCTCCTCACCCAGCACATCTATACGTGCTCTTGAACTTTCGTTTGCGTTGTTCCTATAGCCTGGCATATTTGCCAGCAACCTACGAAGTATCAGGTAAGAATTTTCCAAATTGTAACATACAGGTGACTCTACAAGGATTCCTCCTCTTTTTGTGTTCAAATGTATACTTTGTTCTCACAATTAAAACATTTCCTCTACCATAATTATGTGCGTTTGATGGTTGTACACTTGGTAGTGAAACGGACCTTTGATTAAGATTAAACTAATTTTAGTATCTACAATTATACAACAATTAGAAGTTATTTCTAGAGTTTTGTGCTTCTTAGCGGCATGGTTGTATTTACATCTATCATTAATATTATATATATTAAAGAAGTATATATGTAGTTATTCCAACGGGACTCAGTCGAGGTGACAAGCGGTGAGTGGCGCGGTGTACTCCAATCAGGTTACTTCGTGGTATATTTTTAGCAATGTTGATAGACAAAGATGAAACTGCCTCACCACAATAAAGGTGCCAATCTATAGAAGCGGAACCAGGAAACAGCGTTTTTATTTCCAAGAAAAACATTCAAGGGAATAAATACGCTGCTTCAACCCACCCCTTTCCCGCCACAACTACATATTGTCTTCTTGATGTCTAAATAAGACATATTTGTAAAGCCCGATAAATTAGTTGATGACTTATTAGCGATGTTAATAGACAGCGATGAAGTGCGATTGACATTGACACTGCCTGTAATAGCCACCACTTGATGCAGTCGGCAACACGAACGTGTTACCCAATTGGAGTGCACTGCGCCGCGGCCACTGCTACTCTGCTCACCACTTTCCACCGTGACCGAGGCCTAATGCCCGCTCTACACATAGGCAGATGCGTCCGCGGACGTAATTTCAGAAATGAATTTTGAGCTCTCAACATCCATTTTTTAAATGATGAGAGAAAGAGCGGGCATAAGGTGTGATGTACTAAATAAATTTGGTTTGACGCCTGTATAGAGTAAAAGATGGAGCAATTGCTTTTTAATTGTGACTAAATTAAATATCTCAATAGTAAAATAAAACGTATAATTTAATTGTCAAAAGTAAATTGTATAACTGCCAATTTTGTATTCGTGTGAAAGAAGAAGTTTTTTTTTGTTTTATTTTTTATATTTTTTTTTGTTTTATTTTTTTTATTTTTTTTTTGTTGTTTTTTTTTGTTATTTTTTTAAGTTTATTATACACGATTATTCATTTCATTTATTACTTTGGGTACACTACGTTTGAATACGTCGTTCTTAATAATATATCGCAGGTTATGTCCTGGATTTTATGCAAATGCAACAAAATTTAGTTTTAAAATCCACACAATTTACGCCCCAGATTATGCCCACTCGATTCATTCAAAACCTACACATAGGAAGGGTTCATCGCTCGTTCAACCTAAATACATATATTTATAAAGACATAGAATAGTTAGTACGTTGACATTTAATACATAGTCCGAAAATAGTCGATTTCGTATAACACTTTAAAAATAATTTATAGTATAATCGCTAAAGTGAGAGTTGACTATTATTTATAAGAAGCTCTTAAAAAAAAACAAACGACTTCTAGGTCGCAGTTATTGCTAAATAAAAGAACCTAGTATTTAGAATAGGATATGCAAAAACGGTACAATCTACAGACAAATTCTAGTATAGCTAATGGTCGTTCGTATTCTGGATAGCCTTGTTTTACGAAGATCTTAAGGAGGAAAGAAGTTGTAAACCCTAGTTAACATGGTGGAAATTTGGCTTACATTAATGTAACAGATACAGTAATGTACGCTAAATTTAAAGCCTTCACTTTGTTTACTTAGGGACTTGAAAGAAGTTCCATTATTGGCTCCATTGATATTAAGGTGTGAACGATCCTCGACGAATATCGAAAGTGGTACAGATTTTCTAAACGAGGTATCAGCCAAAGCGACAGATGCAATGATAGCTACAGAGAGAAAGGTCACTTGACCTAATAGAGATAAAATTCTCATATTGACATATTTTATTTATTAACAATCTCAGTAGAGTTGGAAGCTGGTTTTACCGGTTTTTTTGTTACCTTATCTGTAGTTCTTAAACGTAAATAAAGTCTGACACGTAAAGCTTTAGTTAACTTTACACAATCTCTTTGAAGGAAATACAGTACAACTACTAGAATTATAATAATTATCAATGTTAAAAAATCCATTTGTATGAATAAAAAGAAAATGTACCTTCAAATGTTACAGAAACTTATTTGATGATGTTAATGGAGGGAAACGTAACCTTTAATGCTGCCAAGATAGGTACGTTTTTAAATAAGTCAACTCTCACTTACCCTGACTTATTTAAGTCTTACCTAAACACTTATAGATTGTTACCCTCAGGGTGCCAATAATATGCCACTAGGTTTGGTAACCCATTACATTTATAAAACAATTAGTAACACAAGTCAGATTGCCACACGGACGTAACCAGACAAACAGTCGGAAATAGTGATACAAGTTCCAGATATTAGATATAGACACCAAACCTATGTAATGCAAGGGTATTGGGTGTCTTTGTAATTCAAAGTTCGTTATGAATATCAGATTTTATACGGATATTACCGTCGCAATCAAACTGGATATTTATTCTTGGATAAGCAAAATAGGAGTATTATCCATTTGCTGTCAAAGTCAGACTTTGTTGTCAAGTTAAGTGAATGGGCTTACATGCTATTTTACCTTATAGGTTCTTAGCTTCGTGTTCAATCGTTGACTACGTCCATACAACTTGAAAGTAGTCTTCTAGATGTCTAGTCTTCAATGTCTCGGATCCTTGCTTTAAGAAGCTTTGTATATGCGTCGAGTCGGTATGCGTTCGTCTCAAGCTTCGAAACCATACGGTCGATATTTTCTATCTGGGTAAGCAGTGGTTTTATCGTTGTTACATCTGAAAAGATGACAGAAACCTGTTATAATGAGAGTAAAAATTTTTTTAATACAACAAATTTCGCATTATAATTTTGTATTAGAAGCAATGGCACTATTCTGATTTACTATTTTAAATGGATTGTTTTAGATTGTAAAGAGATTGATGGAGTGGATTAGACTAAGGCCTTTGAATCAGCTGACATGTTCTTTGTATAAGGATCGACCTCATACCGCACTTAGTACAAATGCCAACAAAAATACCTGAAATATTCATACAATTTTGTGTATTCCAACTTCCAACACTTGAAACACTAAAAAATAAACGGGTTTGAACCGATATACTATGCAAATATAATTCTGTCTGTCTATAAGATAGAAAGGAATCCAACAACGAAAAGTAATGCTAGTGGCACCCTCTCATTGATATTTATATTTTTATGAGCATAAACACAATCAGCTGGCCCCGAGATCAATGCTTATTGCTACGGCTCCATCAACAACGCCCTGGTGACGGTTCTCTCCTAGCAAAAGACAGACACATTTTGGCATAAGGAAGGATGCCACATACCATACGTTTCGGAGAAAAACAGTTGACAAAAACAGACGTGGGTTCGACTCCCACACGAGACAAATATTTGTGTGATAAAGTTAATAAAGAGATATAAATTTAAAATCACTAGCATTACAGATTCCGTATTCGAGCCTTTCATTCCTCTCATTATAAACAACACACAACTATTTATATGAGGATTAATGATTCAACAAATAACATCATAAGCGCCAAGGTCACCAGAGCCGGTAATTGAAAATGCACTCTTATTGAAAGACAATAAGATCACATTTTTATAGATTCACCGGCTAAAGACGACCGTGACGAATAAAAGTCAGAATCATCCTAGATTCAATTCCGCTTAAAGGACAATGCCGAAATCTCATCTTAGGCTATCACAAGCTTATATACTTCCATACAATAATTAAAAGTAATACAATTTTGCTATTAGAATTTTGAACTTTACTAAGCTGAAAATAAAGCCACTCAGCACTTAATATCTAATAATATGGCCAAATATATAAATAATTACGTGACAGATAGCTTGCATGGCATGGTCCTTTACACAGCCGATCTTCGCATGCATTAAAAAATTATCTAGGTAAAAAAACCGGAATTAGATGTTAATAAATGAGTTATGTTAAAAGCTAACCGACACCGGATTAAAATGGTATACGCAACACATGTTTTGCAAAAGCTCTTCAGAAGCCGGTGACTGACGACAGTTGTAAACCATGACACCCGAGACAAGTGACAACCCTATGTTTATTGTAGTGTCGTATGCAGAAAGAAGAATTGTGACGAGGCGTTTGGTACAAACCTAACATATTATCAAGACTAATGACGTAAAATCTCTGTCTAGTAAACAAGTACCTACTGAAATTAATGACGCGTTTACTTCTTAGCACGCTGAGTTAGACGAAGGATTTATTTTAGGGATTGATCGCCACTGTATACTGGCTCTAAGAAAACCATTTAAAAACTTTTATGAACTGGGATTTATTAATAGGCAATTATGAATAGGGATTTTGTTTTTCACACAGCGCAATGCTTGTGATATGGATACTAGACAACTGATGAAATCCTTTAATATTTTTTTGTAAATACATACATAATATGTATACAAAGATTTGTCCTGAATGGGAATCGAACCCACGACCTCTGTCTCAGTAGTCAGGGTCACTAACCACTAAGCCACGGAGGCTTCAAATTGATGATGATCAAATAATTAGACTACAGCTTATTTATAAATTCGGTACTTTAAGTCAGTTTTTTTTGTTGGTATTGAGTTAATAGCGACAACTTAAGCAAAGATTGGATAGACGACTGAAAGTAAGCAGAGGAATAGTTTGAATGAGTTGAAGATTGAGTACCTACTTAGACTAGTGTGAAGAGTAATACCGAAGAAAACGAAATAGTTCGTAACTTAAACATCGCTGTTTTAAACAGCTGTTTTAAACAGCGATGTTTAGTAGTAGTCATATTTGAAACTTGTTTAAAATATCCAAATTAAGAGTAGTTATACTCATAAAAGGCCAATGTTTGATGAAAAAGCCATTTCTCACTTTA
The DNA here is from genome assembly GCA_905147015.1 of Laspeyria flexula. NCBI lineage: Eukaryota > Metazoa > Arthropoda > Insecta > Lepidoptera > Erebidae > Laspeyria > Laspeyria flexula. The sequence continues at coordinate 2,737,533 of LR989949.1, read as the reverse complement.
AAATACCCAGATAAAGACATATTTGTGAGTTTTGGTCTCCAAACTTCTGAAGACAGTCAATCAATAAGGCAGTATCAAATGTGTATTTGTATGAGTTGCCAGAATAGCGGATAATTTTTTATAATGACGCAGTAACTGCGAAATGTCTTGCTATGAGGCGTACGGGATTATATTTATTATTATAAAGGTAAAGAATAGAAAATGATGTATGTGTAGTATAATGAGCAAAAGCAGAAAGTGTACAGCGTATGACATTAACAGTGTTTAAGAAAAAACATGCGATTAAGTAAAAATAAATAGAAAATTAAGATAAAAGTATGTCGAAGCTGCGTAGATCGGTGTAGGGCAGCTATTAATTAAATTATTATCTACATCTGACCACAATATTTAGTCATATCTTGCGAGCCCTTACTTTACTTATGTGAAAACTTTGTTAAGTGATCCGTAAAAATCAATAAAATAATTCAACTATTAGGTATATTATATTACTTTTATAATTGTTTACCTACTCCATTTTCATAATGTAGCTTATACATGGTTCAGGCATTTTTAAAAAACTCCTCTCAAAATTTCTCTCATAAATTTTTATCTCGTTTGCATTTGAGAGGAGTTTGGTCCACAGAAGTTGGTCTACTGTATGTAGAACATAAGTGGAACAATGAACCAAAAAGTTGGCGAATATATGTGATGTAGTTGATAAATACAACTCTTGTTTCTAGGCATCACAACCAAACATAATATAGTTAATAGCAACACAAACCCTCCTTATTACAAACTATGGACTACGTATTAAACCAGGTTTAAGTAATTGACATAAGCCATTGGTTTAGTGTCAAAGTTCTCCTTTTAAACCTGGTTTAATGCTTAGTCCGTATTTTGTAATAAGGGGCATAGTGTACAACAAATGTGTTTAGATTAAATCTAAATAATAATAGAGTATGTATTTTTTATAAAAAGTATTTTTGCGGATCACATTACAAGGTACAAATATCTAAGTATTGTGGACAAGCACTCTAATATCTAGAAAAAATATGAAATGATACCAACATAGGTCGTAGTCTAAACGCTGCAGTACTTTCCCGAAGGAGAATGTAACGAGTCTTATTTCCTTAAACAGACTTTTAGCGAATTGGACTTTTGAGTACAATAAATATGTTTCGCTAGCACTAGGTCTATCTGTTAGTTTTAAAGAAAATATAAATAAATACGAACACAGGTCGTTATATTCACTCAGCGCCTTGTTGAGATTTACTACCAGATTACGCAAATCTGTGTATTTAGTAATGGCGAGCTGGTTAATCTCTTCTAGTAGTACGTAATGATCCTGAAAAAAACATTCTAGCTTTAGTGGTATTAAATTTGTATCTAGTGTAAGTTTTTTTTTAAAACTTTCTAGATTTTCGTGATGTTACATCCCAGCTTGATGGAATTAAATTGTGATGTTAGTCCTGTTCGAAAACGTGCTAGCTTTTGTAGCATTCAGAAAAGATGTAGGTCGTCTATTTAAAAATATGTGTTCCGTTTTCCAATAGATGTACTTGAACATGTGTGAGATAAAAAATATTTGACTATCAAGAATATTTGATTGCCGTGTTGTTGTATCTGTAGTAAATAGTAGTTTCATCATAATAGTTTCAGTAATTTCTGTTTTTATTTTTATAAGAGTCAGGTTAAAAATTGCTTAGTTAGGTATATTTTAAACGATGCTGCGCGATGTTACATATGGTGTATTTATTACTGAAATATCTGCACAATGTATCGTATCAGACACAGGGTCTCAATAGAATCTATTGTTTCGTAAATATAATTAATAACCAAGCGATTTAATTGACTTATCGTAACGGACATTTATTGTAATGTCATAGTAAAACGCAGAGGGAACACCAACAACCTTTGAAATTCGGGCCAATAACAGTTTAAGCCCGATCTGGGAACTGAACCCAGGATTTTTCTTTTACACTCTTGACATATGAATTAATAAACCGTCGCAGTCGGTTTGTGTCGATTGAACTTTATGGTTTAGATTTTATTCATATTTCACTTGAAATAAGTTCAGCAATATCATGTCTATTTAAATTATAAATACTAAAGCGAGTTTGTATGTTCGTTACGCTTTTACGGCTAAACTATAAAACGAATCTTAATGAAATTTGACACGCAGAATTCAAGAAGGACATAGACTACTTTTTTATAACAAAATCAAGGACAGAAAAAGATAAATTTATTTCCGACGATTGTTTAACCGCAGCCGTTTCATAATCACTCAGCCATTCGTAGGATGCCGACGGTCATACAAATAGATTAATGATGATTAACCCTTGCAAACACCGAGTTATGACGCTCGGGAGTCTTTGTGAAAGACAAAACTACAGTTGTACCTTGCAACGAAAATAATAAGTAGTCATAAAATCGATTGAAATCGTTCAACCTCTCAAACATTCAACTAGCGGTGACCATCATTTCACCCGCGTCGACTATTATTGGTAGTCCATTCCTACATAGGTTGCGAATAAAATCTTTAAAACTAATATTTTCCGAGATGAGCGCGCTCCAACAATATTTTTTTCAACGGGAATCGAACCCGCATAATCCGTTGGCCTGTATAAGTAACCCAACAAAATCTTGATTGAACTGGTGTTTTCCGAAATAAGCGCGCTCCAATAATATTTTTTCAACGGGACTCGTACCCGCAAAATCCGTTGATCGTCTAAGAAACCTAAAAAATATTAGTCGAACAGATATTTCCTGAGATTAGCGCGCTCAAACAACTTATTTAAAACGGGAAACCGAACCCATAAAATTGAGCGACCGCTCTAAACATGCAAGTAGAAAAAAGTAGGTAGCTGAAACTTACTTGGCCTGCGGACATTTCGCCTTGTAGATAATCGTTGGTTTTCTTGAAGAGGAGCGTTGCTAGTCGACTCAATACCGGATCATGGGGATCCAATACTTCGAAGCTGGAGTGGGTCGGCGATAGAGTCATATCTGCGGCCAAAGAAACAAAGTGTTAGTTTCTGGGATAAAGCTTCCTACCCACCCTAAAATTAGAGTCCCCAATTAGAATTAGAAGGCCGAAGTTCCTCAGATAAGTGGCGAATACATAAACAATAAAGACACGGAGCGCCTGCCACACCTACGAGAGTGTCTAAATCCGAAATAAAAAGAAACTCATAATATTAAATTTTATTCATTAGTAAATTGTACGCGTGCAAATCCGGATCGAGAGTATAATCAAGTATATTTATGTAATGTATTCAATTATTATTCAATATCAAAATAATGCGTCTCAATTTACCAAAGCCACGTCATCAATTCGAAAAATCGATCAGTTATAGAGACTCACCTAGAAATTAAGTCACTATCACCCACATTTTAATTCTACGACGTATAGAATCACTACAAGACGTACAAAATCCGAACAGAAAATTTTATCAAAACATGATTAAAGTCACTTGTAGTATATCACAAGTTGTGATATACTACGTCAAGACACGTCCGAACGCTTTGAGCTCCTCGTAAAGACTGGGCGAAGAGCATCTAAATTGAACGCAATCGACGCGTTTCCCCTCTCCCATTCCAACATCCCCCCGTCCGCAACAGCGTCTGCCGGTCTCCCTATTTATTAAGGCTGAATACACACAATGAAAGAATTCATTTTCAATAGGCCCCTATTATTATATCATGTTACTAAGAGCGAGAATAAAAAATTTGGTTGTAGTTGCAAGTATGAATTGCATTATTATAAAGGATGACCACCTAGCAGCTTTGTACGAGAAATTGGAAAATTTGATACTTAAAAAAGAGATGTGAAAGCCCAAATCGACCACTTAAGAATTATTAATATTCATTAACTTTTTTATTTTGTATAGTTAGTTAAGTATAAGTTCGTCATTATTACGACTATTTGCAGACATTTTTTGTCTTATCCCTTTCATTGATTTAACGTGATTCATTTTCCCACAATTCTGTACTAACATGTCCTAAAACTGTTATAAGACAGTCACAATTGCTTTAATACAGGATGTTAATACACATAAGTAGATTCTCCGCAGCACGTAGTTACAAGAGGGGAGAGCTCGTTGAAGGTCATTGAAAAATACAAATATATCTACGAGTGTATACTAACGCCGCCCGTCCTTCAGACACCCTAAAGGACACCAGTTAATACAGAGGGGAAAACCAATTATTGATCTATACATGTGGGTTGATAGGAGTCGAGGGTCCCAAAACTAATTATTATAAGTTGATTGCAAATGTAACAAAGTATTTCAATGAAGGGAGAATTGTGCGCAGTATATTGAAAGTACAAATTATTTAAAATCTATATATACTCGTATCTTAAACAGTTTAATGAAGACTTGCTCGTAATTGAAGTAAACTCTAATTCGATAACAATGACGCAATGACGCATTTTGTATTTTGGTTTGTATAAAGTCAAATACTAGTTCCCTTATTATTTTCAAGTTTTTCACAAAATGTTCATAATTATGATTTTAATCACGCTATGACTAAAATGCTTCAGAAACGCCCGAAATATTAACAAATTCAAAAAATTGTTTTGACGTATTAAGTGCGACAGTACATTTCTCGTTACGGAAATTTCCAGAAGGGCTACGAAATACGTTTCTATAGCAACCACCCCTCGTCGAGACGAATCGATCGGTGGGGGTTGCTACCTAGCTATTCTATAAAATGTTATACGTACTACGTAGGGGAGAGCACAAAGCTGTATTAAATCCTCAAATAGAGGCACCCTATGAAGCCCCAGACTAAAAAGGGGAACCGGTTTGTTTATTAAAACATCAAAGGATTCTGTACAATTAGTATCGAAGAGTTTGTGACGTTGTAAAAAGCACGTAATTAAAATATGAATGGATGTGATAGCAGACATTTTATAACTTGAATCATGCAATTGATGTTCACATGGAACCCCTGGGCAAGTTGTGGCCTTGGAAAAGACCCCAGCAACAAAATAACATGGGTAGCTTAGATACAATTTTTTTTGGTACAGACTAAAGTTATAAAGGATTCTAACCAATAACCTCATTATATTTATACTTCAATAAAATATTACCCTAATAATTCTTCTAATGAGGTGTATCGAATTTCTAGGGAGAAGGTATCCATAGCTACCAAGGACTTTTGGGCCGAACACCGAAGGGAGGCAACTTACACGTGTCGTCATGATGAGGAGAATTTTATTAATGTTTTTGGTGTACTGCCGTTTATACATGTAAAGTTACAAAAAACAGTATTTAGCATGGATTTCTGAATAATTGTTAGTACTATTTTATTTAGCTGCTATCAACCATATTCTTATTTAATATGCCGAAGTTTTTGTTTATTTAAAGAATATTTTGAGACTTCCGATTCTTATGTTCCTTTCTATTAGCACTTAGACACCATCTTTGGCTATTAGCACTCTTAGATAATATCATTGAGTTAATTTTATACCCAAATTATTAAAAATGTTGAATAAAAACGAGATTGACAGAAATCGTATAGGTAATGTTAAAGTTTAATACAGTAGGAGATATGGTGACTGATTTAAAATGATTGAGCATCAAGTAATCATATTTTATCATTATAATAATCATTGAGCATAAGTCATCCGAGTAACCATCGTAAGTCAAATCCTTAAAAAGTAATGCGTTTCGTAAATTTGTTTTAACAATTAAAAGTATTCACGATTAATTACATAGTCTGAGCCGAAAAACACATGATTTAAAGAGACAGTAAGCCTACATCGTAACACAAAAGATACAAAATTCAAAAGTTATAAGAGTGTGCTTGCCCTTGAACGAGATGAGACGAATCGATAAAGGGGAACGTAGCCAGGGCGACGGGCGAATATTCTCCCCACCTGCCCCACCCTACCGAGGTCAAGTTCACCCTTAAGAGACGCCATATTGAATACAAGTATCTAGTAATACATTCGACGAATTTTCTTCATCTGGAGAGCTTCTTTCTTGACTTTTACGTTGATTGCAACAAAATAGATATTAGAAACTGAATTGACCATCGTTGTCAACTCAGTTTCTAGTACCCACTCTGTCATCTGTTCTTTTCTTCGTAGTACTTGAGGTGGCTAATTCGTACACAAATATAAAAAGTAAAAGGTTTTAACATATATCATATCTCTGACATAATATTATAGCACGAGGAATACGAATGACGTTTTTATAAAATTTTAATTATTTAGCAAAAATAGATAAGTATATATCTGGCGAAGATGGACGTGAATTCAAGTAATATGGTGCATTAATAAAATACAACTTTACATGAGGAGATCATCATAACATAATATGATACACAAGAATAAACAAAGATGAAAACATTATATTAGCAAACACACGATAAAAAAAAAATCTTCAAATAAGATTTTTTTTCTGGTAAAAAATCAAAGAAAATTTCTAGTTACTTGAACATTCTTATTTGACTATTTTTCTTGCCATTTTATTTGTAACAGAAGAGGTAGTAGAAATTTACTTGACTTTCATTGTCAATACAGTTCCTAGTCCCTACTCTACATAGTATAATATAGTGTGGTATAAGTCAGGGATGAAAACTTCTTTCTTCATTACGTTGATTTCAGCAAATTAGGTGCTAGTAACTGAATCCATTTTATTGTGAATTCGGTTTCTAGTACCCACCTTGCCAATTCCTTTCTTCATGTGATGTGTATTTGACCGTACTTATACCAACTTTTAAATATAATGTAAATAACAAAAACAGATGTCAAAAGAACCTACACTAAACAGTTACATTCGTTGCTTGTCAATTGATTGTAAAAAAATAGAGCCTGAACTAGACGTACTGTCGATTCAGACAAAAGTATCCGATCAGCCAACTTAGCTTCTCTTTATAATATCACACCCTTATTGTAAAATGTATACCTTAATACAATTGACACAAGATGGTTGAAGTTTCAAATGATTTTTTTTTTACATAATACCTTTTGTCAACAGGGGTACGATATATTTTTTATGATATATTGGGTGTCCAGGTAAATGGGACATTTATTTGAAAATAACTTGAGTTGATAGCTTTTAAACTTTCGATAACCATAGCTTAAGAACAGATTATTCAAAAATATTTCCTGAAGTAGAAGTCATGTTTTATAATTTTCTTTTAACCATTTAAAAAAGTGTCCCATTTGTCTGATCAGCCGGTACATAAAAAAAAATAATGCGTAAATTACATGACTCGACCAAGTGACTTTTGTGACAACGTTCGTATTTTCGCTGTCAATTCCCATTAGCTAGACACAATAGGAATTGAGCGCGAAGGCGCGACCATTGCCACTAATTGAGCTGACAAAAACCTGTGGGAACAGACATAACACAATATTGTCCATCTTAGCCCGATTAACTTCAAGATTCTGAACTTCATAATGTTATTTTTCTAAATAGTTTCCGTCATATTGAATATCTCCGCGTGATGTTCAATATTCACGTAAGAAAACACGACATACTATATCTATTTCAATTCAGTAAGAATTGAAACTAAAAAGAAAGTACGATACGTAAACCTCGTGCCATTATTAAAACACAGTAAAATAAAATGTTTCGGCTTAGACTTTGTAATAATTGTATATATATACAAAGTGAATTTGTCTAAATGACAATTTTTTTTTGTATTTTTTTTATTAAGTACTGCTTATTTTTTAATATTTTTAAATTGACGTATGATGGTTAAATATTTATGACCGAAAATGTATATTAGAAGAATCTATTTTACATAGAAATGTACTTACAAAAGTACATGGTGTAGACGTCAAAAAAAAAATGCTATGATAAAAGTTAGACATGATACCTAAATAAAATACCAAAGTCCATTCTTTTATCTTTCAACAATTAAGTACATAACTGCAGTGTTTTAGTGCAACAACTATGCAACAGTACTTAGGTGGCCAAGAGCACGGTGACATTGCATTGATTTTATGCACCTCAAAGTTGTACAGGCCCAAACGGGTGACGCTACATTAAAATATGCATGTACTATATAGCTCTGCCCGGGTCGTCTAGGATGCCTGTGGGAGCTGTATTGATTTTATGGAATGGGAAGTAGCTAGAATGATTATTGTTTGAAGTAACAATAGTGTTCATCAAATTGTGTTAAATAATTATATTTATCGACCATTGAGTTCAAGCATTTCGAAGAAACAAATATTTATTGTCACGCTCACCCCTCCCGCTTCCCCTGTATCACGTCCCCGTGCCTACTCCGTCGTACAGTTAACAAAGAGTTGTGAGCTGTGACGTGAGTTACAAAGATAATTTTACCGAGTTAATTCAGTTATAATAATACACATTTTTTAAAGAAATAAACATCATAAGAATGAATATATAAGACAACTTTTCAAAATATAAACTTAGGCAACAACGCCGCGACGTTTCGATTATATCTTTTTTTAATAAAATTAACTACCCGATAATATAACGTGGTTCGTATGTCGTTACATGTAAATTTATATCAAAGAAACGGACTAAAAATACCGCGCTCTTCTGGCTTTTTCTAGAACCCGATAGCAGAGAATCTGTGACATATGTGACTCTAAATTGACCAGGAAACTAAAAGTGATTACTCTAAGTCTTACAGGAATCCACCCAAACACACAAATGACAATAAAGTTCCAGATGTAAAAAGTAAAAATTAACTTACTAGATGTATATATGCTTCCACTTCCACTTTTTTCACAGTTTAAAGTGTAGTTAAAGTTCAGTTCAAGTAAAGCGTTTTAGAGTTCATTGTGTTTAGATTTTTTTCAACCTATCCGATGTGAACGTGGCACTAACGTCATCGCAATCAGAGCATGTCTTGTCAAAGAGACTGAAGATGAAGTAAATTAAGATATCTAAATTGCATATAAAAGCGATCATCAAAACTATTTTTAAATTCATTGTATAACAGGAGCTTCTCTGTTTGAAGCCCAATCCAAAGGTAATACCTATTGATTTATGTCCACACGCCTACCTAATGTTTAATCCGAAAGGAAATTCAAAATGGCGGCCGGAAATTCAAAATGGCGGCCGCGCCGTTGCGCAGTTTTTATTCAAGAGTCCAGAGTTCTAAATTGATTTATTAAATATCGTCTATATATTCTTTGTTCCAAATTTTTTTTTTATTATGATTGAAATTAATTTAGTTTAAGGTGTATGTTCCAATACGCCTCCTCTATACATTTACTGGCGCTATTGTTCTGAACATAGACACTTTTTTACATAGAAAATTTCATTTTATCACTTTTCTAAAATAAATAGGCGTGCTTATTAACTTTTTGGTGACTTGCCTAGTTAGGCAACAAATTGATTGACTTATCAATCAATGTCAAACCGAAGAATAGTTGTTATTAAAATATTTATTATTATAAACACCACATTAACTTGCACTTGTTCTTAAACGATGTTAAATAACTGTAATGTTACTAAAATGCACTGATGCTAATAGAAATCATTAAAATATTTCGAAACCAGCCTCCGGCTATCAGAATCTAAGTATCCGGGCGATCTGGGCAGCCGACGCTGCAATATTGATTAAGTGCACCACAATACCATGCGCGGACATGCATTTCCAGACGCATCCGTGCCCAGGTACGCGCAGCTGCGCGCTTTTCCGAACGCATCAACCACCATCAAACATAAAATGGCGTCGCGACACGATAACTTTATGATGTCCGGACGAAGCGAAGACAAGAAATTAACTACTTATAATAATAATGTCGCGACGTATTTATACCTGATTCTAAACCTACGCAATTCACGCCCACCATCCCTTGACGCCACGCCTCGAACTTATGTGGGCTTCCTAATTATTGATTTTGTTGTCGACTTCTCTCGATTCCAGCGTAAACAAGTACGCAGTTTTGCGAATTTTATCCCACATGATTTATGTAATTGTGTCACAGAAATCGAAACATTATGTTAAAATATTCATTCGTGATTTAAGGCAACAGCCAAAATAATAGTTGCTAACCCAAAACACATACTCCGCCATTTTATTTACATGCCTGCGCTTGGCAACAAGCGCTATGTCGCGGAGACATTAACGGATACAAAGTCTTAGAATCCAATTATAGATCCCACAAATGTGACGAACACCCTCGTATTAAGCAGTCGTGTATTACGATCACCACAGCAACGAGGGTTCCCCCTCGTGCGACATCAAGTAGGTGAATGACGTCAAAAACGACAAATGGAAACCCACAGGCTTATGGGGTGGTTCTATTTTTATCCGGCGCCAGACGGCTACAGTAATTTTCCAGAATCTTTTAATTAATACGTGCCAATCGGGCCGAATTCAAATTTGGATTTATCATGGATAAGGAACACATTTCTTAATAGAAAACCTAAGTATTATTAACCACTTGCTTAAAAAAATTATATAAAACATTAGCAAACGGCTGATATGAGAATAATCAAATGACCTAACTCCGAATTAATCCGAATGCCCTAACATCTCATTCCACATCCCAACAACAAACCAAAGATCACGAATATCACATCAAAATCTACTTACAATGTGCGCTATCACTGCACTACATTGTAATCGCCCAGTAATAAAGCTCAAAGTCTTTTGCACGATTTCAAACACTTTTAATAACCATTTAGGTATCAATTCGTCACACAAAGGAACACTACCTATAACACTAATCAGTTAAGGAGATTTTTTTTATTTTTTTATTTTAAAGTAACAATAATTTAAGTACTTTAAATTTAATTACAATCTAGCCTGTAAGACTAATAAATAATTCAATGCTATCATATTTAATAAAAAGTAGAAAATGAATCAAACTTGTCTTTAGCCTCCTTTTTTTCCACGATTATAACTTAACAATTTTGAAAATTGTCAAGTTATAATCACTAAAATATTATAAAACGGCAAATTGCTGTATCACGCGGGCGTACAACTTCGAATAAAAAAATAAGCGTACGTCCCCGAAAGAACTGAAACTTTAATGCAATATTGATTTAGTGCAAGTGGCGGCCGGACATGCGCTTCAGAACGTATCTACGTCTATCAATATCTACCATTATGTAACTATTCGTAATATCACAGCGCGCAAGGCTGAATGCAGCGCGCGCAGTCCACGTAATTAATCTAGGATATGCAGCTAACTTGAACTATCAGATATTGATTTGTGCGCTTCCGAACGCATTTACAATAATAACTATTCAAATGCCTACCGGCAGACTGGTCTCACACCTACGTTCCTCCAGCAAACCAAAATGGCGCAATTTATTGCTTAATTTTTAGACGCCATTGTCACACAAACTATCAAATAAAAATAATATGCTCTTACTTTTATTGACGATATACTTTTTTTACTAATACCTTTAAAGAATTTGATTCCCAATAGCTCATAGAGTAATCTTATTGTACTGAACCCATACCCTGAGACCCAAAATAACATAAGTATTTATAATTATATCAAAAATTCTTAAGTCATAAGCTTCAGATTCAGCTTCGATGTCGAGAAAAAATATTTGACAGAATAACCACCCTATTTTATCTATTATAGTCCTACATACGAGTATGTCTTTATCAAGAAGACCAAAAAGACCGTGCCCTGTTCTTAAATAGAACCCGGTAGCAGCGTCACGTAGGGGAATTAAATCATCCGAGAACCAAATCCAACAAGAAGAAAAACTCAGTGATACACACACAAAATGATTAAGTATACATAAAAAGGTAAGTAGGTATATTAAATAAAATTAACTTACAAGAAGTATATCTTCTGCTTTTACTTGCTTCACTTTCTCAGTTCAAAGTCAGTGTAACAGTTTAGAATACATAACATAAAGCATTTTTAAACACACCCGGTAGAAACATGGCGCCAATTTCATTGCAATCAAATTTTTCATGATTGTAGTAGAGGTAAATTAAAATATCTATGCAGGTTACAAAGATAAATAGCATAGCTATTTTAAAACTCATTGTTTAATAAATAGCCTTCCTATTAAAAGCTTTTAAAGCTTAAGGTGAGGTGGTCTGGGATTCCCCACCCCACAGGTATAGTATTGATTTATGGCCCCACGCTCACGCAATGTTCAAACAGAATGGCAATTCAAAATGGCGATCGGAAATTCAAAATGGCGGCCGCACCGATTCGCAGTATTTTATTCAAGAGTCTATTTTCCAGATTCTTTTTATTTAGATATATTTTATGTTCACGTCTAAATGTTCTTTATCCAAAAATGTTTTTAAATAAAATTAAAATTATTTTTGTTTAAATAATATCAAATCGATCTTTTTGGTATCAGAAAGTCAATAATTTACTGCCGATGAGAAGTACTTACAGTTTGGTATTATTAAAATGTTTAGATTTTATTATTATTTAAACACCACACCAATAAGCACTTGGTTCTTAAACAATGTTAAATAACTGTAATGTTACTAAAATGCACTGATGCTAATAGAGAATTTTCAAATTATTTCGAAACTAGGAGACGTGTTCACCCGCGCGCGGCCTCCAGCTATCTGAATCTAGGATATCTGGGCGATCTGGGTGACCCGACGCTGCAATATTGATTAAGTGCAATAAGATGCGCGGACATGCGCTTCCGAACGCATCCACGCCCAAGTACGCGCAGCTGTGTTTGTGAACGTATCAACCCACATCCATAACCGTCTAGAATTTTCCCAATAAAAATGGCGTCACGAGTAAAAAATAAATTGTAAAGCGATCATCGTGCCTGCCTCTCCGCTTCCCCTGTATCACATCCCCGCGCCCGCTCCGTCGCGTCGTACGCTGAACAAAGAGGTGAGAACTCCGATATAACGAGTTACTAACATAATGTGACCGTATTATACATTCAGTTGACGACAGACAATATTGTTTTCATTAGACCAAGATAAAAAAATATCTCATTGTTTCAGAGTACTAAGTTAACCTTTTGAACGCCAACGTCATCTATACTTGACAAGCGCAAGAGAGCTCTGAGCACCGATGTCGTCTGTAGATGATAAAACTGTGGTCCATAAAAATACAAGATAAAGATACTAAATCATTAGTTTTATGTGTTTTGTTACCAAATCTTAAAAACCGAATTTTATGACTTGGTGTCCAGGGCACGGAGATGCCGATTTGACGTGGCGGTCATAAGGTTAAACAACAGCCAAGATGACGAAAAAAGTTATTTTACAGAATAACCTACTTTGTAAGTACTAGCTATGCCAATGACAAAAAAAATATATCAAAGTAACCGACCAAAATGACCCCTCCTCTGCACTTTAATTGAACCCGACAGAAGCGTCACGTAAAGGAACCAAATGTGAACCTAAATCATCCAGGAACCCAATCAAACAGAACAACAAGAACTTAGTAATACACACACATATAATATAAAACGATTATTATACATGATTATATATATAAAATTAAATTAACTTACAAGAAGTTTAACTGCTTTCACTTGCACTTTTCACTTTTTTTCACAGTTCAAAGTCAGTGTAGCGTTTTAGTATTCATCGCATAAAGGATTTATTAAACCGTCCGACAGAAACATGATATTGATTTCATTGCATTCGATATTTTCGTCGAAGAGACCGTAGTAGAGATAAATTAAGATATCTATGCAGTACATTAAAACGAACATCATAATTATTTGGAAACTCATTGTTTAACAAGTAAAATTTCTATTAAAAGCTTTTAAAGCTTAGGACTCTGTTGTCTGGGATGCCCCACTCCACAGGTATAGTATTGATTTATGTCCCCACGCCTACTCAATGTTTAATCCGAAAGGCAAATCAAAATGGCGGCCACACCGATGCGCAGTATTTTATTCAAAAGTCTATTTTCTAGATTCTTTTTATTTAGATATATTTTATGTTCACGTCTAAATGTTATTTATCCAAAAATGTTTTTAAATAAAATAAAAATTAATTTTGTTTAAATAATATCAAATCGATCTTTTTGGTATCAGAAAGTCAATGATTTACTGCCGATGAGAAGTACTTACAGTTAGGTATTATTAAAATGTTTAGATTTTATTATTATTTAAACACCACTCTAATAAGCACTTGGTTCTTAAACAATGTTAAATAACTGTAATGTTACTAAAATGCACTGATGCTAATAGAGAATTTTCAAATTATTTCGAAACTAGGAGACGTGTTGACCCACGCGCGGCCTCCAGCTATCTGAATCTAGGATATCTGGGCGATCTGGGTGACCCGACGCTGCAATATTGATTAAGTGCAATAAGATGCGCGGACATGCGCTTCCGAACGCATCCACGCCCAAGTACGCGCAGCTGCGTTTGCGAACGTATCAACCCACATCCATAACCGTCTAGAATTTTCCCAATATAAATGGCGTCACGAGTAAAAATGAATAACCGACATAAAATGATGGCCTTTCAAACAAAAAGCTTTAAAGATTCCTACGAGTAGGTACATAACCTTAATACATTTTTGTCACAAGCCATCATTTCGGTTAGACTACAAAAATTAGATACTGACTTCGAAAATGTTTGTCGACAAATATTAAAAACGGTAAAAAATATCGTCTATAAATTCTAAAGCAATCATCGTGCCTGCCCCTCCGCTTCCCCTGTATCACATCCCCGCGCCCGCTCCGTCGCGTCGTACGCTGAACAAAGAGGTGAGAACTCCGATTTAACGAGTTACAAACATAATGTGACCGTATTATACATTCAGTTGACGACAGACAATATTGTTTTCATTAGACCAAGATAAAAAAATAACTAAGATCATGTTTCAGAGTACTAAGTTAACCTTTTGAACGCCAACGTCATCTATACTTGACAAGCGCAAGAGAGCTCTGAGCACCGATGTCGTCTGTAGATGATAAAACTGAGGTCCATAAAAATACAAGATAAAGATACTAAATCATTAGTTTTATGTGTTTTGTTACCAAATCTTAAAAACCGAATTTTATGGCTTGGTGTCCAGGGCACGGAGATGCCGATTTGACGTGGCGGTCATAAGGTTAAACAACAGCCAAGATGACGAAAAAGTTTATTTTACAGAATAACCTACTTTGTAAGTACAGCTATGCCAATGACAAAAAAAATATATCAAAGTAACGGACCAAAATGACCCCTCCTCTGCACTTTAATTGAACCCGACAGAAGCGTCACGTAAAGGAACCAAATGTGAACCTAAATCATCCAGGAACCCAATCAAACAGAACAACAAGAACTTAGTAATACACACACATATAATATAAAACGATTATTATACATGATTATATATTGTATATAAAATTAAATTAACTTACAAGAAGTTTAACTGCTTTCACTTGCACTTTTCACTTTTTTTCACAGTTCAAAGTCAGTGTAGCGTTTTAGTATTCATCGCATAAAGGATCAGAAAGTCAATGATTTACTGCCGATGAGAAGTACTTACAGTTAGGTATTATTAAAATGTTTAGATTTTATTATTATTTAAACAACACTCCAATAAGCACTTGGTTCTTAAACAATGTTAAATAACTGTAATGTTACTAAAATGCACTGATGCTAATAGAGAATTTTCAAATTATTTCGAAACTAGGAGACGTGTTCACCCGCGCGCGGCCTCCAGCTATCTGAATCTAGGATATCTGGGCGATCTGGGTGACCCGACGCTGCAATATTGATTAAGTGCAATAAGATGCGCGGACATGCGCTTCCGAACGCATCCACGCCCAAGTACGCGCAGCTGTGTTTGTGAACGTATCAACCCACATCCATAACCGTCTAGAATTTTCCCAATAAAAATGGCGTCACGAGTAAAAAATAAATTGTAAAGCGATCATCGTGCCTGCCTCTCCGCTTCCCCTGTATCACATCCCCGCGCCCGCTCCGTCGCGTCGTACGCTGAACAAAGAGGTGAGAACTCCGATATAACGAGTTACTAACATAATGTGACCGTATTATACATTCAGTTGACGACAGACAATATTGTTTTCATTAGACCAAGATAAAAAAATATCTCATTGTTTCAGAGTACTAAGTTAACCTTTTGAACGCCAACGTCATCTATACTTGACAAGCGCAAGAGAGCTCTGAGCACCGATGTCGTCTGTAGATGATAAAACTGTGGTCCATAAAAATACAAGATAAAGATACTAAATCATTAGTTTTATGTGTTTTGTTACCAAATCTTAAAAACCGAATTTTATGACTTGGTGTCCAGGGCACGGAGATGCCGATTTGACGTGGCGGTCATAAGGTTAAACAACAGCCAAGATGACGAAAAAAGTTATTTTACAGAATAACCTACTTTGTAAGTACTAGCTATGCCAATGACAAAAAAAATATATCAAAGTAACGGACCAAAATGACCCCTCCTCTGCACTTTAATTGAACCCGACAGAAGCGTCACGTAAAGGAACCAAATGTGAACCTAAATCATCCAGGAACCCAATCAAACAGAACAACAAGAGCTTAGTCATACACACACATATAATATAAAACGATTATTATACATAATTATATATATAAAATTAAATTAACTTACAAGAAGTTTAACTGCTTTCACTTGCACTTTTCACTTTTTTTCACAGTTCAAAGTCAGTGTAGCGTTTTAGTTTCCATCGCATAAAAGATTTATTAAACCTTCCGGCAGAAACATGGTATTAATTTCATTGCATTCGATATTTTCGTCGAAGAGACCGTAGTAGAGATGAATTAAGATATCTATGCAGTCCATTAAGATGAACATCATAATTATTTGGAAACTCATTGTTTAACAAGTAAAATTTCTATTAAAGCTTAGAACTCTGTTGTCTGGGATGCCCCACTCCACAGGTATAGTATTGATTTATGTCCCCACGCCTACTCAATGTTTAATCCGAAAGGCAATTCAAAATGGCGGCCGCACCGATGCGCAGTATTTTATTCAAAAGTCTATTTTCCAGATTCTTTTTATTTAGATATATTTTATGTTCACGTCTAAATGTTCTTTATCCAAAAATATTTTTAAATAAAATTAAAATTAATTTTGTTTAAATAATATCAAATCGATCTTTTTGGTATCAGAAAGTCAATGATTTACTGCCGATGAGAAGAACAGTAAGATATTATTAAAATGTATAGATTTTATTATTCAAACACCACACCAATAAGCACTTGGTTCTTAAACAATGTTAAATAACTGCAATGTTACTAAAATGCACTGATGCTAATAGAGAATTTTCAAATTATTTCGAAACTAGGAGACGTGTTCACCCCCGCGCGGTCTCCAGCTATCTAAATCTAGGATATCTGGGCGATCTGGGTGACCCGACGCTGCAATATTGATTAAGTGCAATAAGATGCGCGGACATACGCTTCCGAACGCATCCACGCCCAAGTACGCGCAGCTGCGTTTCCGAACATCTCAATCCTCACCCATATGAAGTCTAGAATTTTACCAATAAAAATGGCGACGAGTTGACGCGACTACGACCGGACGGAATGATAACGAAAAATTAACTACTTATAATATTAATGTCGCGACGTATTTATACCTGATTCTACCTACGCAATTCACGCCCACCATCCTTTGCCACCACGCCTCAAACTGGCGCTGGCTTCTTAAATATTGATTTTTTGTTGTTGACTTCTCAGATTCCGGGAATTTCTGCGTAAACAAGTACGCAGTTTTAGGAAATCTAGGAAGGTGGATGACGTCAAGCGACAAAGGGGACCTCACGCGCAAATGGGGTGGTTCTATTTTCATTCGGCGCCACACGGCTACAGAAATTTCCAGAATCATTTATTAGTACGAAGTACGTGGATAGGGTACCTATTAATATTAAGTTGCCTAAAAAGGTTGACGATAATGATGAAGTGACTTAACTCCAAATGAATCTCAACAGAACGCCCTAGCATATTATTCTACATCACAATAATAAAACAAAGATCACAATATCATATCAAAATCAACTTACATTGTATTCAACTAGTAATAAAGTTCAAAATTTCAAACACGTTTAACAATCTTTTAGGTATCAATTCTTCACACAAAGGAACACTATAACAATACTCAGGTAAGAAGAAAATGAATCAAAATTGTTTTGAGTCATCTGTATTCTTCACGAGTTCAAAATTGTCAATACAAAGTTATAATCACATCACTAAAAGATTATAAAAGGGCAAATGGCCATATCACGTAGGCGCACAACTTCGAATATAAATTAACAAAATGAGCTTAAGTCCCCGAGCGAACTGAAACTTTAATGCAATATTGATTTACAGCAAGTGGCGGCCGGACATGCGCTTCAGAACGTATCTACGTCTATAAATATCTACCATTATGTAACTATTCGTAATATCACAGGGCGCAAGGCTGAATGCAGCGCGCGCAGTCCACGTAATTAATCTAGGACATGCAGCTAACTTGAACTATCAGATATTGATTTGTGCGCTTCCGAAAGCATTTGCAACAATAACTATTTAAATGGCGCGTATATTTATAGCAACTCCATTTTTCCAAGGAGGTAGGCAGACTGGTCTCACACCTACGTTCCTCCAGCAATCCAAAATGGCGCAATTTATTGCTTAATTTTTAGACGCCATTGTCCCACAAACTATCAAACAAAAATAATATGCTCTTACTTTTATTGACGATATACCTACTTTTTTTATTGACGCCTTTAAAGACTTTGGTTGCCGAAAGGTTCATAGAGCACAAATAGGAATTCCGAGCTTAGCCCGGAATAATATATTATACTGAGTGATTTTCTTCAGCAATCAGCTACTGATGATAATTATGATGATGATATATATATATATATATATGTATTATTATAATGCACCTAATATAATATTCTACCACATTCACACAGCGCCATCTAGTCCCAAAGTAAGCAATTAATTTGCTTGTGTTATGGGTACTAAACAACTGATATACTACTTAAATACATTTTTTTTTGTAAATACTTACATATTATAGATAAATTACACCCAGGCACAGAACAAACCTTTATGCTCATCACACAAAGATTTGTCCTGGGTGGGGATCGAATCAATAACCACTAGACCAACAGGCCAGTCAAATAATTTAAAGGCGATATAATGACGCGAGCAGCTTTAAGAGTTTTTCTAAGAAAATTGCGCTATCACACATGAAACATACATAAAGCTAAATTTGAATAAAAATTTGTTAAGAGCATGACGGACGGGCAATATGACGAAACTATATAAGCTTAATACTTTTATACTTTTACTATTTCAGCTAAGGAAACAATAATAATAACGTTAGTAACGTACCAAGATTCATCGACATCGTTAGAGCCTTGTCTTAGATATACATAAATACAATGTGTGTGAATTTTTCGTTCAATAGTCATGCGTCATCATCCTCATCATCATATGAGCCGTAGGTCTGGTCTATCTACTGTTGGACTTAGGCCTCCTCAGCAGATTTCCAATGCCCTATTGGAAATCTGCTGATTGTATGTGACATGCATAGTACAACGAGTACATAATTTGTATTAAGTACGTTTTGTTAATTTCAATGTAGGTAGTAAGTTGATTAATGCATAAATTAATAAATTAATTGAGTTAAAAGAAGTCTTCGTGACCAATCCTTTTCGTCATTTCAACGTAAATAAACACGAAGAATAAAAAGTTTCTCTAATAGAGTAAATATAAATTACTTACATTATTTAAGCACCGTCCAATGTTAGATAAGTTCTTATTTAGTTAATTTTCGATATGTATGATTTTATTCTCAATTACTAAACTACTAACTCAAGTTCACTCAAAGCAGTATTGAAGTCAATTTTAATTTACAGCTGACACAAGTTCATAAACACGCACCTCACAGAACCATACGGACCAGTAACGATAGTATGATAACTAACAAAGCGAAATATCTTCGAACTATCTTCATAACCCCCAAAGGCCCTAATAAAATCATCGGCCGAAGCGGGGTCCACTTCTGTGGCTACGAACCGCAAATCACCATAGCCATGATGAACAGCTTGGAGCTGACATTCCATAATAATAGCCATTTATTCAGGTCACTAAAGCGATATCAACTCCCAATGATTTTCTAAACTGAGTCTATTCGGGATATTATTAAAACTAAAAATAGCTAATTTAATTTTATGTTAGCTTTTAATAATTCACAGGTACTAGTCCGACATTAGAAACAGAACCAAGAGGTGTAACTCGCGCGCGCACAATCTTCAACCTAGTGAACTAGGTCCCCCGGGAAAGCTCACTGCAATATTGATTTACTGCAAGTAGGCGGAGCGAGCATGCGCTTCTAATGCACTCAACCCCACCTATAACCGCGGTACCCTAAAAGGCGGTCCGTGTACAAAGAATATAACATTTAACGTTTATGTATTGACGAATAATAATATAAGTATAATCAATGACGATATTATAAGAGATGACCTTTGATCTCTATTTGCCCTCATTTGACAAATTTTACATCCCACATAGGTAATAATATAATAATAATAATATTCTACCACATTCACACAGCGCCATCTAGTCCCAAAGTAAGCAATTATATTTGCTTGTGTTATGGGTACTAAACAACTGATATACTACTTAAATATTTTTTTTTTTTTTTGTAAATACATACATATTATAGATAAATTACACCCAGACACAGAACAAACCTTTATGCTCATCACACAAAGATTTGTCCTGGGTGGGGATCGAACCCACGACCTCCGGCTTAGCAGTCAGGGTCACTAACCACTAGACCAACAGGCCAGTCTGTATATAATCAGCATACAAAAGTCGAATATTAATTTAATGCTGCTGTAAGTGCGGTGAATTTTTAATCGCATTTTATGTATTCCATAGAGATATTAGAGCTTACTCGGTATGAACATTACGCTAGAATTTTTAGAAGAATTTTTCGTCGATTACAGCATCAGAAAGAGAAACGTATACGAATAATGCGAATCGATTGTTGACAAAAATCCTCGAATGCGTCTTATTTGTTGCAATCTAGCGGACATTACTGGATATTAAATAATGAACAGAGATACTCGAGTATCCCATAATAAATCAATAGCAACGTATCGACGAAAACGTATAACAACTCCCGTTTATGCCTACATATTCAACATTTTTTATAAATTGCGCGTCTGTTCGCATTAAGAAAATAACGACTCACGAGTGCAATAAAATTGCAAAGTACTGGGCTAAAAATTGATCAAAATTAAAGCTAGCCTTTTTATTTGGGTCCACACAAATTCAAACAAAAGACGTGTCAGTAGATACTATTCAAAGGGCTTCAAATGATCAATTTGAATAAGGCCGACATGACTTCTTCTCTCTGTTCTAAGTTACTAAAATCTAATTAGTCAAGAGGCGTGACTAAGCTGATTGACAACGATGAACCACTATTTTCTAACGCGAATACATCTCCACTTTAGTAACGAAACAGACACACAGTATCTACAACAGACAACGATTGGGATTGGAGACTAAGTATGTGGAATCAGTTTATTTCGTTGTAATAGGAATGTCCCATTACGAAATTCCACTCATTAATATTACTCACACATTGCTACTAATAATAATTAAATTAAAGACTTATAAAAAGAACCCAAGACGCACACTCAGCGATCAAAAAACGGCGCTCAACTCAAAAAGAGTTTAATTGTAAAACTGTAAAACTACAACAAATATTTTATGTATACGAAAAAAAAAAAAATTTACTTTGAATTTACATTACTTTGTTCACCTAAATAAGTTTTGTCTACCAATTAATGTTACCCAAAAACATCAAAACGTTGTACCAATAACTGAATTTTGATATGAAGTGAAACTGTAAAACTACAACAAATATTTTATGTATACGAAAAAAAAAAAGTATGTACATGTCATTTCTCAATCTGATCATTCTGATGTATAGCAATTAGGTAATCAGTGATCAACGATGTTGGTTACACTATTAGTTAACCTGTTATATCTAGTTTTAAGTAACAATATATAGTGTGTACTGTTTGTTGGTTCTAATAAAAAAAAAAAAAAAAATAAAAAAAAAAATGTCACACAATTATTTCGCTGTCGTGAGGTTCACACCTCAAAACGTTTTATTGCTTTATAAGTATAATGTTTTTATAAAAGCAATTGTAAAGTGTATTAAATAAGACTGATTTTACAGAAACTATTTTCTAAAATAGTAATTAGCTGTAATATGACAGTATATCGGCGACAGGTTTGAGCTTGACTTTACTACGTGATTGTGCATCTAGGGGTTAGACGCCGAATGTTTTATATCGATAAATAAAGTAGCAAATGAGAATAAAATCGACTTACATAGTATTGTAATCTTTCACTGGGTACTTTCTTGAGAATAGTATGTTCAATCTCTGACGTCTTATATTTGTTTCACTGTTCGTATAGTGTCTATTTGTTTAATAATAATGTGCTTGCCAACACCCTCTCTATGTTTAGTTCGATTTAAGTCATTATTTGAAACAATCAACACCACACTTTACACACAACAGTACATCACATTCACTGTCCTATTTCACATAAACTTCTAACTGTTAATATTCAAGCGGCTTTTAATATGAAGTCCTTTTAAAACCGATGCCTCACATTAGGTATATTGGCCACAAGTTATAGTCTTGGATCGGATAAGCTATCAATGCAGTATTGATTGACTATCTGCGCATGCTAAAACGCATCCAAAATGGCCGACGTTGATTGCGTCGGTACGAGCCCAAAACTGTCCTCTCCTCTTTTCTTCAAAAGTTTGTTATATCATACCTACATTGAATTATGTCTAATACATTGTTGGTTTTGATTTATTAAACTTTTATTTTTTAAAAGCAGCAGAACAGCTTGTTTTTTAATTCACATACAATAAGTGTCTCTCTCACTCTTACACGATTAATTTGATCGACGAACCTTTGCCGCTGTTTAATAAGGGCTGAACTATGCAACTGGTGCCGTTCGTTGCGGTTCAACAATTATAATTTCAATGCTTCCATCTTTGTGTAAAATAAAATAGCTTTCCATTTTTAAGGTTTCAACTGGGCTATTATACCAAATAATATCACTTCCTTAGCAAATAACTTAACACGGTCACTGGATCACACACAGACACTTTTAAATAAGCAGGTGTTGGCTTTAGCACAGTTTACGAAGTTAAAACTGAGAGGTGTTCTCGCGCGCGCATAACCTTCAATAGAGTGAGCCTAGGTCTCCCGGGCGAGCTGAAAGCTCGCTGCAATATTGATCCACTGCAAGTGGGTGGCGGGCGGACATGCGCTCTGGAACGCATCCACGCCCATCTACTCGTAGCATTGCGAATAACTATTCAAAATGGCTGCTCGTCTTTAATATATAACTTCAAAACAAAGAGATAGGTACAAGTATATTTAGCGACGTTAGTCTGTTCTCTTCCTTTTTAATATGAAGCATTCTGCATCTAATAACTTGTAAGAATTATATCTAATAGTCTAGTAAATTAATGCTCGAAATTTTACTGTGGAGGGAAATGTCGAAAGCAGAAACTTTGACTTAAGAACTTAATTTGGACTAGTTAGGAGATAATAATGATAATAATAATAATATAAGCCATACCCAAACCCATAACTAAAGAAATACACATTTTGTCCATATCGTCCGCAATACAAAGATGCTCATCTTACCTAGATATACCAACTTTATGATATATGAAATGAGATTGTAGGATTCGATCCCCACGAAAGACAAAAACTTGCGCGGTTCAAAAATAGTCGTAATGTCTGGGTGATGCTTTGTGTCCAATTTTTATGTGTTTATATAGTCCTCTACGGTACAATGTTTGTACATTAATGTAGTACAAAAAGTAACAGATAATATAGACATTTACTTACATAAAGGTTCAGGTACTGCGTGATATTGTGCGTCGACTTTGATTCACAAACGTTCAGTTTTATCATTATTTCAAAGTTCAACGTAAAGTAAGAAAGTCTTTATTTTATCACGATTGTGTTAGCCAATAGCCTCTGTTAATTGTTTTAAAATTTAAGTCGAAACAACTGAACACACAAACACTTCACTGGACACTCTGAGCGTTTCAATAAAATAAAAAGTCCTTATCATCGTCATCATCCGAATCATTCTCAAAATTCAATTCGTCTATTTCCGACTCAAAAAAGAAATCTTCAAAAAAAATTGTAACCCAAGCGTATATGCTTCTTAGCTGATGGTTAAACAACGCCATTATCAGACGTCTCAAACAGCCGATGCAGCAATTAATGCAGTACGAAAAAGCCGCTTTCAACTTCATGTAATACTCGTAAAACTTTGAGAATATCATTGTTTGATGATCGATTCCGACGCCGTAAACAAAAGACAATACGAATTTTTATTTATAAAGTATGTATAAGTATAGCGAATTGCCACTAAATAGTTGTTCAGTCTTAGTGGCTTATTGTTGTTGAATTATATCTATACTACACTTAATAAGCCCTTCACTTTCAGAAAGAGGCGTTGGCTTTCTATTTCACACATTCACCGAGATTGACTAGAGAGATGTTATCACGCGCGCACAGACTCCCAGAATGATCCTAGGTCGTCCCGGGTACGCTGGGATCTGGCTGCAATATTGATTTGCTGCAAGTGGGCGGATCGGGCATGCGCTTCCGATCGCAGCCGCGCCCGGGAATAACTGCACAAAACATAGTAGGCATATTTACAAAGTGGCATTTATTCGTTTTACGTGTAGGTTACGTTTTAAAATTTGGTAGGAAAAGGATCACCACTGCTCGTTCCAGTCGGAAAATCAGAGACATCTGCCTCGAAAATCGTAATAAGATCATAGCTCGGATGACTGCGATGATTAACCACGAGGATGTAAAGGTTTCAGTAAAGACCAAGCAGAGGCGGTTGGTCGTAAAGATTCTGATAGGTCGGAAGTCTAAACACGCCTTACCGATATTATGAAAAAGAAAGGACAGCATGGTCTAGGCAACACTGAAATATGAATGTTTGGGACTGGAGTAAAATTACCATAACGTTATTAAAAAGTCCAATTTATCATTAATGACTTTCTTCAATGAATTCTAAAATATCATGGGTGTGCTTCTCCGACAAATCAACTTTCCAAATTTTGTTAACAGAAGTGCTTTTCTCAGGTGGCACCCTGGCGAACAATTGAGAAAAAGACTTAAACACCCAGTAAGTATCATAGAATGATCTCAGACAAGGGTGTTGGGTGCCTATACATTGTATAAAGGACAATGTAAAAAGACCAATACAAGCGAGTGTTGGAAACCCAGTTACAGCCGCAGGACAGTGAATCGTTCCTTGATGATAACGACTACTTTCCTATGCATGATTCGGCATCCTGCCACAAAACTAGAAGTATAACTGCATTCTTGAATCAGTTCATTTCTTTGTAATTGGAATGTCCCATTACGAAATTCCTACTAATAATTAAATTAAAGTCATTGACTTATAAAAAGAACCCAAGACGCACACTCAGCGATCAAAAAACGGCGCTCAACTCAAAAAGAGTTTAATTGTCACACAATTATTTCGCTGTCGTGAGGTTCACACCTCAAAACGTTTTATTGCTTTATAAGTATAATGTTTTTATAAAAGCAATTGTAAAGTGTATTAAATAAGACTGATTTTACAGAAACTATTTTCTAAAATAGTAATTAGCTGTAATATGACAGTATATCGGCGACAGGTTTGAGCTTGACTTTACTACGTGATTGTGCATCTAGAGGTTAGACGCCGAATGTTTTATATCGATGAATAAAGTAGCAAATGAGAATAAAATTGACTTACATAGTATTGTAATCTTTCACTGGGTACTTTCTTGAGAATAAAATGTTCAATCTCTCACGTCTTATATTTGTTTCACTGTTCGTATAGTGTCTATTTGTTTAATAATAATGTGCTTTCCAACACCCTCTCTATGTTTAGTTCGATTTAAGTCATTATTTGAAACAATCAACACCACACTTTACACACAACAGTACATCACATTCACTGTCCTATTTCACATAAACTTCTAACTGTTAATATTCAAGCGGCTTTTAATATGAAGTCCTTTTAAAACCGATGCCTCACATTAGGTATATTGGCCACAAGTTATAGTCTTGGATCGGATAAGCTATCAATGCAGTATTCATTGACTATCTGCGCATGCTAAAACGCATCCAAAATGGCCGACGTTGACTGCGTCGGTACGAGCCCAAAACTGTCCTCTCCTCTTTTCTTCAAAAGTTTGTTATATCATACCTAAATTTAATGATGTCTAATACATTGTTGGTTTTGATTTATTAAACTTTTATTTTATAAAAGCAACATATAAACTTGTTTTTTAATTCACATACAATAAGTGTCTCTCTCACTCTTACACGATTAATTTGATCGACGAACCTTTGCCGCTGTTTAATAAGGGCTGAACTATGCAACTGGTGCCGTTCGTTGCGGTTCAACAATTATAATTTCAATGCTTCCATCTTTGTGCAAAATAAAATAGCTTTCCATTTTTAAGGTTTCAACTGGGCTATTATACCAAATAATATCACTTCCTTAGCAAATAACTTAACACGGTCACTGGATCACACACAGAAACTTTTAAATAAGCAGGTGTTGGCTTTAGCACAGTTTAAAAAGTTAAAACTGAGAGGTGTTCTCGCGCGCGCATAACCTCCAACAGAGTAAGCCTAGGTCTCCCGGGCGAGCTGAAAGCTCGCTGCAATATTGATCCACTGCAAGTGGGTGGCGGGCGGACATGCGCTCTGGAACGCATCCACGCCCATCTACTCGTATCATTGCGAATAACTATTCAAAATGGCTGCTCGTCTTTAATATATAACTTCAAAACAAAGAGATAGGTACAAGTATAATTAGCGACGCTAGTCTGTTCTCTTCCTTTTTAATATGAAGCATTCTACATCTAACAACTTGTAAGAATTATATCTAATAGTCTAGCAAATTAATGCTCGAAATGGTACTGTGGAGGGAAATGTCGAAAGCAGAAACTTTGACTTAAGAACTTTGTTTGGACTAGTTAGGAGATAAACATACAACACATTATTATTACGAATCTATTGTCACCTCATTCATTAGAATCGGTTCATTAGTTTAGAAAACAAAAAAAAAACTTGTTTTCGTCGGTCTTTTTTTTATAAACCTATATTTTTCGTTATTTTGTGAAAAAAATGTGTCATTTTTAGTGACCTATCCCGCTACCAACTCATTGTTTAGATGTTAATCACAAAAAAAAATTGCATAATCGTCCGGAACTCTCGGTAGGCGAGTTCGACTCGCAATTGACCCTTTTTTCATACTAATGAGCCATACCCAATCCCATAACTAAAGAAATACACATTTTGTCCGTATCGTCCGCAATACAAAGATGCTCATCTTACCTAGAAAAAATAGAATAAAATCAACTTTATGATATATGAAATGAGATTGAAGGATTCCATCCCCACGAAAGACAACTACTTGCGCGGTCCAAAAATAGTCGTTAAGTCTGGGTGATGCTTTGTGTCCAATTTTTATGTGTTTATATAGTCCTCTACGGTACAATGTTTGTACATTAATGTAGTACAAAAAGTAACAGATAATATAGACATTTACTTACATAAAGGTTCAGGTACTGCGTGATATTGTGCGTCGACTTTGATTCACAAACGTTCAGTTTTATCATTATTTCAAAGTTCAACGTAAAGTAAGAAAGTCTTTATTTTATCACGATTGTGTTAGCCAATAGCCTCTGTTAATTGTTTTAAAATTTAAGTCGAAACAACTGAATTCACAAACACTTCACTGGACACTTCAATATAATAAAAAGTCACTATCATCGTCATCATCCGAATTATTCGCCCGCTGATTATACAATTCTTCCATTTCCATCACAAAAAAAATATCTTCAAAAAGAAGTGTAACCAAAGCGGATATGCTTCTTAGCTGACGGTTAAACAACGCCATTATCAGACGTCTCAAACAGCCGATGCAGCAATTAATGCAGTACGAAAAAGCCGCTTTCAACTTCATGTAATACTCGTATAACTTTGAGAATATCATTGTTTGATGATCGATTCCGACGCCGTAAACAAAAGACAATACGAATTTTTATTTATAAAGTATGTATAAGTATAGTGAATTGCCACTAAATAGTTGTTCAGTCTTAGTGGCTTATTGTTGTTGAATTATATCTACACTACACTTAATAAACCCTTCACTTTCAGAAAGAGGCGTTGGCTTTCAATTTCACACATTCACCGAGATTGACTAGAGAGATGTTGTCACGCGCGCACAGACTCCCAGAATGATCCTAGGTCGTCCCGCGTACGCTGGGATCTGGCTGCAATATTGATTTGCTGCAAGTGGGCGGATCGGGCATGCGCTTCCGATCGCAGCCGCGCCCGGGAATAACTGCACAAAACAGTTGTTATACAACTGTACTATATTATATAATATTTACAAAATGGCAGAAACATTTTAAATTATTTTCTACCACTTCAAACATATCTTATTCTTCGTCGATTCACAAAATATGAACGAAAACCTATGAAGATCATACTTAACCGCCGCTACTTCTACTTATTATTAATGGTGATTCACTTCTATTTTAAGTTCTGTTTTAGTTTTTCTTTATATTAATCGACGTTATCTTGCCTCATACCTTCACCATAATACCTAATGTTCTGAACAATAAAGATTATATATAGATTATTCGATTTAGTTGTAGGCAGTTCAGATTTATCCTTTATAGTTTAGGTTATTTCGAATATAATATTATAATTAATTGAAGTTTCTAATAATATAAGTATGAGAAGATAAAATATAAGATGCGCACACATGACGTCTTCTCGAACATATAGCTGAAAACAACACAGAAAATGGCGACACAACAATAATAAAATGGCGTAGGTACTCGACAATCTATATAACGGAATGTAGGAAAATACCTTACTATATGTTAAGTAAACGTGAAAGGCGTTTTAACTACTAAATGAAAATTCATTTAGTACTTTTCATGTTCTAATCCAAATTTTTACTAAAATTAGAAAAAATGTAGAATGATGATTGTAATGATTATGATGAACTGATTATAATGATAATTGTTAATTTATCGCGATTTTTGACCCTGGGATACGCGGACAAAGCTATTGGGGAAGTCAGAACTTTGATTATTCGCGAGGCTGCACGCACAGCGTTCCTAAACCACGCCAGCGAAACATTCACATTTAAAAACAGCAAGTTTTGAAATGGATTGTAAGGACAACGAAATTACCTAGATAAGAGAGGTTCTGATTTAAGCTATCTATTTCGATTTATTTCTTGTTATTTATTATATTATATATAGTTCTTTACTTTTTAAAGTTCTCAGAGGAAATCTAATAGCGTAATCGGGTAGAGCGGTCCCACCACGGTTGCCCGCCATAATAATAAAAAACCATGTAGGTACTTATATTTGCACTGTTCTATTTTATTATTCCAAACAACGTATTTTCAATTAGCCTATTATAATTTACATGCATTGTAATTTATCAACTGCCTCTTTGTAAATGTAAATGAAACTTTAATGACTTCTTTCTTTCAATCTCCGATCAATTTTAATTTTCGATTGAATAGAATAAGCATGCTCTATTCTTCGCCTTTCATCGCTCAAAATGGCGGCGATATAGTAAAAAAATCCAAAATGACGGCGCAGTGGGACTGGCGAATACAAATTATCTTTTATGTTTTAATATCATACATTATTATTATTGTTATCGATTTTTGGCACTAATTGAAACATGAGTATAATTCCATTTTATTGAAATTACAATTTTTATTTAAACCTTTATTATAGATATTTATATTTAATAGTGTTCTGTTAAATAAATAAAATTAATTTTATCACACAATCACTTTTCGCAAACCAAAAAATTCTATTAAAGTGTTTTAAGCCTAAGGTGTAATTTAAGTGCTAACACTCAAATTACACCTTAGGCTTAAAACACTAATAGAATTTTTTTGTTTGTTACGAAAAGAGTGATATTTTAAAACTTACTTTGTGTTAGTATAGTATACCGAGTACTTTTATCTTATCGTATGGGCTTGAGGCATACCCTTGTGTTAGAATTTATTAAGTATTTATAGTAAGAAAAAATGATGAAAAAATGAATGATTTATCGAAGTTAGTAATTTTTCGCGTGGCTGCGAAAAATCAATAGACGCACAGCCTTCTACGTACTTCCAGTATTATGAAGTTTTCGGCACGCGAGCTGTTAATTGGAAAAAATACAACCGATACAAAATTTTAAATACGGTGATAAAATTGATTAATACATAAATACAGGTTAGCCGAGATTATAGTTTTCTCGCAAAATATGATGAGAGTAAGAACAAATCAAGCCCTTCCATTTGATACCCATATTTAGAGGGTTAAGAAAATTTTGTTGGCGACCATATTGGATTTGAATTTTTTTTTCAATGTTCACTTCTAATAGTCAAGCTTATTCATTTGATAATCGTATTGAGGGAGTTGTGAAAAAATATGTAATCTACCATTTTGTGGCGGCAGCATCGTGGATATACAATGATAATTAATATATTAAATTGTATTGTCATCAAAAGTGCACCAAATATCAGATCAATCCGTCAATTGAAAGGGGGTAAATTATCAGTTAGTAAACTTGCCTCAAAGAACAAATACAAAACAACCCGTGTAAGCTAAACAAAACTCTTTAAAATAGTACTCGTACTTGGCCCGGTACCTAGGTGCCAAATGTGTTTATTTTTTTCTTACACTTGAACCACAGCAACGGACCTAGATGTTTGTATAGAAAATAATTGAAAGACCTGCGACTATAATTTATCCTGAATCTCTATGCCCCTGAGTCAAAAAGGTAAAGCTCTGGTCGAACACTAAGAAATAGGTAGGTACTTATATATTGTTCACTATTCGACAATAATCTCGACTATTACCTGTATCTTATAAAATTCATCATCATCATCATCTCAGCCTATTGCAGTCCACTGTTGAACATAGGCCTGTCATTCTGACAGAAAGACTTAAATAAAATAAAAACATCTAACACTTACGGCATTTTTTGGTTGACGTTTTTGAGGCAATATTCAATACATTTCAGTTCAGGTTTCAGTTCATTTCGCGATTTTTGTATTTAAGTCAACAACCTCATATATACTTATTTAATTCACATCACATATTTTATCACACCGGTAACTATGTTTTCTTTTAAAGTTTGTGTTTGCACTGACAATTATTTTCTTCTTTCTTCAACTATGTTCATATAAGAAGCAAAGTTTCCCCAAACACGAATATAAGTCACATTATAAAGGAACTTTGAATGTAAAGTACTGAAAAAAGTGTAACCTTAGAGCGTCTGCGCACTACATTGTTGCAGTATTGATTAATTCCAATGCAGCATTGTTCTAATTGACTTGATCTAAGCCCGTTTGGTCTAGCTCCACCCACAACTGCAGCGCACCAATTTAAAATGGCTGCAGCTTAACGGTTTAAAATGGCGGCGACGTAATGTAAGTAAGAAAATATTTAATCTCTTCACATACTTCCATCAATTAGCCCATTAAATCAGATCTTAAAATGACGGGCTTACATTTAATCGTTCAAATTCACGCCATTATCTAATTCTGCTTGTCGAAGGAGTTTTTGGAATCGTCTTTCAAAGTATATATTAATGAATTTATCAAAACACTGAACAATAACTTCAACTTAAAAAAAATATTACTCTACCACGGAAAAATCACAGTTTACATTTTTTTAATAAGAGGTGTTGACTGAGAGTTAACTTGGAAGCTGCATGTCGCGCGCACAGCCTCTCGCGGAATGGACCTACTACGCCTTAGCGAGCTGCGAGCTCCCACTAATGTATTGATTTATTCCAGTAAGTACATAGGAGGCGCAGACATGCGCATTTCACACACTTGCGCATCATCTTAACACAATTTAAAATGGCGCCGCGTCATGAATAATGGAATATTTTATGGAATTTTCCGTTCGGAGTCCACGTGTAAGATATTAAAGCTTTCTCCTCGCCCACCCCTCAATAACGTCTTGTCCTTGTTATGTCATTGAGTGGTTTTGCACACGTTTCGAATGAATGCTTTATTATAATTCTGAATAGCATCGCAAATTGGGAGGAAATTTCCACGATCTCGTAGACAACAACGCATGTGATACAAATTGAGAGAATATTTTATAGAATTTTCCATCCACAGTCCTCGTGTAACCTATATAAATAGGTACTCCCTTCCGCTCAGATTATCATGGCGTCTTGGCCTTGTTATTATATTGATTGGTTCTTGGTACTCTTACACGTGCCGTCAGGCTCTTTGTTATTTTGGCTGATCGGTATCGCTAACAAAGCTCTTTAGAGAGGAAAATGTCATGACCTTATTGACAACAACGTGACACTAATTGCGAAAATACTTCGTAGAATTTTCCTTAAGGTACACGTGGACTGCCAACGCGAACGTGTAACCCATGGCAACCACTCCATGCCAACCAGGCTTTTTATATGATTATTTCTCGTTATTGTATTAATTTTCTTTTGTTCATGTTGGCACGTGTACAGGCTCTTTCTAATGGATGCTTTCTTCCATAAATATATTCGAAAAGAGGAAATTTCCGCGATATAATGTAATAAATATTAAGAATTTCCTTTGGTTTTGTTTAACATTTTATAGGTATAAATGCTAAACAAGTAATGGAATTTTTGTTTAGCATTTACATACATAAATTAGATTTACTGTTATTAGTAAGTACTTAAGTACTATGTTAAGTTATTTATTGGTTATAAATCAATTTATTATTGTTGTGCCGCCTATCTAAATATGTACGAGCGTCTGATAAATCCACGACCAAGGTTTACATAATGACTAACTAACTTTCAAATTTATACTGATTAAACTAGGTGCAATGCTTAGAAGTCATCATCATTTTATCATTTCTACCCATAATCGTCCCACTGCTGCTTTGGCTGGCTTGTTGGTCTAGTGGTTAGTGACCCTGACTGCTAAGCTGGAGGTCGTGGGTTCGATCCCCACCCAGGACAAATCTTTGTGTGATGAGCATAAAGGTTTGTTTTGTGTCTGTGTTTATAAAAGGCTTTGTCCTGACTGACTGACTGACATAGACAACGCACAGCCTAAACCGCTGGTCGTAGCGACTTGAAATTTGGAGGGTGTGTTTGTCCTAATGTCTAGAGGTGTACTAAGAAAGGGTTTTTTAAAATTCAACCCCTAAGGGAGTGAAAAGGGATAAAAACGATTGTATGAAACTTCTTTGTTTTTTAACTTATAGATTTGAAAATTTGTGTTGGGGTACTACTATCAAAATAAAAAATACTCTCATCAATATTTTTGACAAGGGTGGCTTTGGATGGGTGAAATTGGGGATGAATCGTTGTATGAAAAGATCTTTGTTTTGTAGTTAACGTTTGGCAAATTAGTATTGGGATAGGAACTTAAAATGTTGTTTTTAATATTTTTGATTGGGATGAGTTCAGGAGGTGAAATATTAAATAGATAGTTCTTTGTTTTTCAAGTTATATGTGAACATTAGTTAAGAAGTGAGTTGATGGGTTGTTTTTGGTGTTTAAAAAATAAAGGATGAAATAGGTGTAAAAATTATTAGAAATTGATATGGATGTCGTTTTCAAGGTTTTCAGGGACGCTGATTACGAAAATGTTATCTGTATTGACGTAAAATGAAATTCAACTCCTGCAGTGGGGTGTTGTGGAGTTCATGAATTCCACTTAAAACAAAGATCTAAGTAGGTAATATTGAAATCTACGCGGACGAAGTCGCGGGCAAAAGCTAGTCTATAATATGTATGTATTTACAAAAAAAAATGTATTTAAGTTGTATATCAGTTGTTTAGTACCCATAACACAGGCAAATATAATTGCTTAATTTGGGACTAGATGGCGCTGTGTAAATGTGGTAGAATATTATTATTATTATTATTATAACTGCTGGGCATGGGTCTCCTCCAAATAATGTAGAGAGAATTTAGCCTACTATACCACGATGGCCACACGGGTTGGTAAAGGATTTGTTTCGATTTTTTCTTTTCTGGTCGTGCTCTTGTCTCCATAAGGTCTCCCTTAGTCACCTTTTACTACACCCCACGGGTTGAGATGGGGTAATGACATTATGTATTCTTATTTCTTCACAACACAGAGATTTTAGAAGTAGAATGAATTTATTTGTGTATTAGGTAATATTTGATCTATCAAACAGGAAACATCGCCGCGCCGGGTCAACAAAATGTAATTACACAATATGCATGTGGGCACTGGTTAAATTCTTTTCTAGTTTAGAGGCTTATTAAACTACCCGATTTCTAGGGACCCTTTAAGGCACCTTCTTATTAATTGATCACACTACAAGATGTCCAGGTGGTTCCTTAAAGGGTCCCTAAAAATCGAGTGGTCTAACAAGCTTTATAAACTAGGCGATAGCCCACTGACGAATTTTAACATGATAAACTATTTTTAACAAAAAAATATTAAAACGACTTCAAATCAGTACTAAAAAGCGAAAAATAAACTGAATTAGATATTTAATTCCAAGCTAAGAAATACCTACCTACCTGTTTAAAGTATAATACCCTATTACTAATCTGTTTGAAGTCGGTGCCAAGCCTAAGGAGTTTGTTAAGCTACGTACTACTTAGTACGTACATCTATTACTGCTCGCTACTTCACACCACCTCGCACTTGCGTGTGATCGTACCTAGTGGACGACTGAGTGATACAACCTCATTAGGCTGGCACCGACTTCAAACAGATTAGTAATAGGGTATTATACTTTAAACAGGTAGGTAGGTATTTCTTAGCTTGGAATTAAATATCTAATTCAGTTTATTTTTCGCTTTTTAGTACTGATTTGAAGTCGTTTTAATATTTTTTTGTTAAAAATAGTTTATTTTTCCATTTTTAGTGTACTTTTTATCTAGCAGATTTAATAATACGGGCTGGCAAACTAAGACGGAAAACCGAAATAAAGAATCTTCGATAGAAGGGAACGTCTATTCAAATATTCTAACAACACAACCTGATTGTAGAATAGAGGAATCTCAAAACACTCAGCTTTTTATGACTTTCTTTTTTCCTATAAAATGCGACAGGTAACAAGTATAGGTATACAATGCAAGTTAGATACTATATCGAAAACTTAAAATGTCATCTAAGAATTCCTTTGAATTAGGTATACAACTTTATCTTTCATCAAGAGCTCTCACCTCAGACACTTGAAATAACACAACTTAGGTTTATACATGGATGTGATATTTAAAGAAATCATCTTCTTACTCCTAAACATTAAGAAGTTTCCCTTCCAGTGACAGCTCACCTAAATAACCTACAAGAATACAACTATAGGTTTATAAGTACCTAGAATGTTGAAAGAATTATCCTCCAACTCCTAAAAGTTAAGGAGTTATACCTTCCAGTGACAGCTCACCTGAATAACCTACAAGAATACAACTATAGGTTTATAAGTACCTATAATGTCGAAAGAATTATCCTCCAACTCCTAAGAGTCAAGGAGTTATACTGGGTGGCGCAAAAGTAGTGGCACTAAAGAAAATGCTTTTTTTTTTTTTTATTATACATTTTCTGTCATTCTGTTGTTGAAAATTGTGTAGTGAACAAATGTAAAATACACTGAAAATAAACATGGACCGTTTTACTCCCCAAGAACGTGGAATATCAGTGATAAGAACACAACGTGAATTTCGTCGACGATTTCCCCACCGTCCGGCACCGATTGGTCGCACAATTCGACGCTTTGCCACACACCCACTAAAAGTTACTGTATGGTGTGGCATCTGTGTTGACAGAGTGATCGGACCCTATTTTTTCGAAGACGCTGGAGGCAATGCGATAACTGTCACTGGAGAACGCTACAGAACCATGTTACGTGAGTTTTTGATACCCAGTTTGGACGAATTGGGGCTGGAGCACATCTGGTTTCAACAAGACGGCGCTACGGCACACACAGCGCGCGACACTATGGACTTAGTGAGGGACGCTTTTCCAGGCCGAGTTATCTCTCGTTTTGGCGATTTGCCTTGGCCTGCAAGATCACCCGATCTGACCAGTCCAGACTTTTTTCTTTGGGGTTTTTTGAAATCTCGGGTGTATGTGAACAAGCCACAGACTCTCGCAGCTCTAAAAGAAAACATTCGTCAAGAAATAACGAACATATCGCAGGAAGTGTTACGGCAAGTTATGCAAAATGTCATAAATAGGGCTCAAATGTGTATCAACTCTGGAGGTCACCATTTAAAAGACATCATCTTTAAATCCTAATGGTACGAAATTTAATGGCACAAATATACATTTAAAAAAATCTAAATCTAGTTTTCTAATTTAGAAAAAATGTTATAGCTGAACCAAATAGGGTCTTTACTTTTGCGCCACCCGTTACCTTCCACTGACAGCTCACCTGAATAACCTACAAGAATACAACTATAGGTTTATAAGTACCTATAATATTGAAAGAATTATCCTCCAACTCCTAATAGTTAAGGAGTTATACCTTCCAGTATCAGCTCACCTAAATAACCTACAAGAATACAACTATTGGTTTATAAGAACCTATAATGTCGAAAGAATTATCCTCCAACTCCTAACAGTTAAGGAGTTATACCTTCCATCACCAGCTCATCAACATGAAATGTTGACTATCAGACGTAAATACTTGAATAACTTTAAAAAATATATGAAACACGTAACATGTGCCTATAAAATTTGAGGGTTGCCTTCGATTTCCTTGAGATTCCATCATCAGAACTTGACGTGATGAATAGGGGACCAATTCGGAAGTATACCCTTTCAAACAAAAAAAGAATTTTTTAAATCGGTTCAGGCATCTCCGAGAAATCGATGAACATACATAAAAAAAAAAAAAAATACATACAGTCGAACATATAACCTCCTCCTTTTTTGAAGTCGTTTAAAAATGCCATCACCCACAATTATGGTAATGGTAACCATTGTAGTGTTTACCAATGGGTTTATCTATCGTTTCATTGTCTGGTAACAATAAACTACAGTGAGCATTGTAGACGTTGCCTCAGTAATCTGACTTCAATCAGATAAAATTTTATTTATGGGAAATTTAATTATGAATAGCACATCCGTTTTTTTGTCAACAGGATGGCTGCATATTTTATTTAAGTTACATTGTAAATATTTTATTGAATAAATGTATGAGTCTACATAATAGATACGAGTATAATGGTAGTTTTCTAGATCAAACAAATGAATGAGCAATCCAAAATAGAACTAGCAAATCACGCACTGTTGTTTTTACAAGACAATGCACCGGTTTACATCTCTCGTTTTAAAGGCAAAAGTCAAAAGATACAGACTTCTCAGAAAGGAACTATGTACCTAACTTTAACCTAACGTTCAGGGACTCCATAGCTGGTGTAGTGTTTGTGTAGTCTGTGATTTCATATCATTACTACACGCTGCCTTTATATGATAAAGGTTATACGTCAGTACACGGATATATAAGTACTTACCTACCTATTGTCCGTTTAGTAACGGATTAAGAATACATAATGTCACTACCCCATCTCAACCCGTAGGTGTCGTAAAAGGCGACTAAACGAGTAATCTTGCAAGAAGCAATGCAAGAAAAGGAAAATTAACGAAACAAACCCTATTAAATTCCTGTGTAATTTTAAATTTGCATGCTGTTTTAATGGCTAAATAGGGTAATGCCACTAAGACTGTGTTTACAATCTACTACTCGGTTCCTTATTTTGTTACCGCTAATACTTAATAACTGTCTAAACAGCCGAAGTAATAGATTTGACGTAGAATATATATTGTTTTTGCTACAATTAATAAGTTATTTGGCACCAACTTAGTTTTAAGTGATAATATAAAATTAGTTTATCTTAAAAATATTTCAATAACATTGTTTGCACATATCTATACCTTGTTAACTTTAATGCATGTCGTGGCAACTTGTAATTGAAACAGCACTATTGCTTGAGCCACTTAGAACATTGTGTGATTCTTTCCATAGTGTATGTTTTGTAAGTTGTCCTATAAATAAATAAATAAATAAATAAAGACTATTTATAACACCTATATTTATGTACCCTATTTATGGCAAATATAGTATTTGATTTGATTTGTTTTGATATACCAAACCGTCTGGCCAGCTCAGTATAGTAGGCTTTTTGGAAGAGACCCGTGCCCTACAGTGGGTCGTTTCTTGGTTGAGATGATAATAATGATGAAACGCTATTCTAATACGTCATAAAAATTGTACTAACACGAGAGGTATTATATTTAAAAAAAAATATATTTTTTGTTTTCATTTAGTACCAAAGACCGTGAAGTTATTAGACGTCTCGCAATCAAATAATTTCATTTCACGTTGCTCCTGGAGATAAACCTGTAAAACATCTGGTCATA
This sequence comes from Laspeyria flexula, assembly GCA_905147015.1. NCBI lineage: Eukaryota > Metazoa > Arthropoda > Insecta > Lepidoptera > Erebidae > Laspeyria > Laspeyria flexula. Next base: position 2,699,182 of record LR989949.1, on the reverse strand, counting down.
AAAATAAACAATGTGGTCAATTTAATGGTCATTTAATAATTCATAATTCACAATTAGGTGCTGCCCGGCATCGCTTGTTATGTCATAAGTTTATGTTGATAAAAAACTAGGTATTCAATATGGGCCGGCAAAGTGGTGTGCCGCCTTCCTATTATTCTTTGTTTTATATGTACATAAATAAAAGACAAACAGAATATTTTATATTCGTAAGACTGAGCGTGTATTACGAGTTTATTCGTTTAGACTTTTTAAGTGCGTAAAAATCAGAGTTCTAAGTAAACGCAATCAAGATACAGCCGTTTATGATCTATTTTTGTTGATTATCTGGACGAACAAAAAAGTTAACCTATAGGGTATACCGATACTTCCCGTTGAGCTAGAATCATGAAATTTGGTAAGAAGCAATATCAAGTTGTACAAGTAAAGGAAATAATCCGCAAATCGTACTCGTCTAGTTTTATCACTGAATATTACTACTATATTTTGGAAAGAGTTATAAGACGATAAGCCTAAAAATTTTGAGTAACTTTATTTTGAACTGACGCTACACAAAGACAGTGAACCTACCTACCTTTACGTGAATATTTATTCTAACTTATAGGTATCCCGTTACCTACTAATATCTTACATTTAAATCACAAAAAAGAAAAATATGAACGTTGTTTAATAGTACGGAACCTTCAGTGCGCGAGTTCGACTCGCTCTTGTTAAGCCAAGAGCGAGTCGAACTCGCGCACTGAAGGTGGCTTCCTACTTCCACTCAGGACAAAATAGTTTGACTGTATATCTGGTCCATTGGTTCAAATGGTGCCTCGCCATTAAAAGTAGGTACACAAATTCAGCAATGGGCGTTTTCAAAATGGATTAGAGCCCACCTGCACTATTTGAGTTATGGATGTCTTGCACAGGTGCATTGTGATTTTGTTTCTGACGTTACCGTTATTTTTGTGCAATTGAGCAATGATCAGAATTTTATTTATCGCACATGCAGCCCGATTCTAAAATCGTGTCGAAGTAAAAAGCAAAATCGTGGTGCGCGCTAGGCCTTACACTAATGCGTCGTCGCTCGATATAAGTATATACAATAGACAAAGGATGGATTGGATTATAGTATGTATAACTCCGCCCACGTCGGTGCGCGGCGTAATATAGTGGGGGAACCATGCACATGAAATGCACTGCAAAACAGACAATAAGTACGAGTGGTTAGATTCAAATTCGATTGAACTGGTTATATAACGCATAGGAAATGCGATAGTGAATGCTGAAATGTTGTAGTGACAAATATAAGAAATTTGTATTAGGAACATTCAGGAATATCGACGAACACGGCAGTGTGTCAGGCAAGTTTCAATCTGACAGACGCAGGCGTGTGTAGTATTATTTGGAGCCACTTTTGACACACTGATTACTCAAAATCTATTTAACACAAACGCATGAAATTTTGTATATCCATTTTACATTAGATTATGTTTTGCGTAAAAAAATATTGTAATAATATAATATAATATTCTACCACATCTACACAGCGCCATCTATTCCCAAATTAAGCAATTATATGCTTGTGTTATGGGTAACTAAACAACTGATATACTACTTAAATACTTTTTTTTTTTCGTAAATACATACATATTATAGATAAATTACACCCAGACACAGAACAAAGCTTTATGCTCATCACACAAAGATTTGTCCTGGGTGGGGATCGAACCCACGACCTCCGGCTTAGCAGTCAGGGTCACTAACCACTAGACCAACAGGCCAGTCAAATTTAAATATAAAAATATTGTGTAAAAACGTGTCACATGAGGGCAAACGTTTTTGTAATGTTTGAGATTTTATTGTTAAAGATGTATTTATAGGTACACTGTACCTATAAATACATCACACTGTACCTATATTACCTGTACTATGAGTTATTAATTGACGAGCAAAGTATTACGTACTTACTTACCTATAGTTTTAATGCCATTGGATATTAGTTTGCATAAACCGGTACCGATATTCATATTTTTCTTAAACCTTCCAAATCGAAAATGTTCGTTTTAATTAGGGAGTAAGTAGTACCTAGCATATTTTAATAATAGGTAATACATTCAAATAGGAGACCCATGCGTAGCAGTGGGACGTTTATGGTTGAAATGATTACCTATGATTTCATCTGTGTAATTCAATTTAATTTGTTTATCTCGATTTTGTGATACTTGTTTAATTATCTATAATTCTGTATTGTTAGAATTTTATCCATATAATAATAAATAGAGAAATAAATGAGATTGATTAATTTTTATTGTTTTAAATGTTAATTTTTTTTTTTATAACTCGATGCATTAGCACTGATGAACAGCTGCCTCCTGAGATACAGTCTTAACTAGTTCAGGAGGTACGAAACTACATGCTAAAAATAACCTAAGAACCTGAGATTCAAGTGGAGACACTGATATTTTTATTTTTAACACTATTTTGCATTAAAACCATGATTTTGTAATTGGGTTAATTTGGAAATAAAAGAATTTCAATTTCAATTTCAATTTCAATTTCGATGGTGGCAAACATAAACTAAAGTTAACAAAATGTGTTAACTTCATATTATGCTATGCATGTTGTGTTAGCGTGTAAGTACTAATACTATACCTATGTAAATGTATTTTTATTAAATTGTACCTAATGTAGTTGTGTAATAATTGTTGTAATGTTGTTGAAATAAATAAATAAATATTGTAATAATGCCTACCTATATACTTTATTGTAATAATATTTTTCACACATTAACACAGCGCCATCTAGTGGGAGTAGATGCAAGCAATTATATTTGCTTGTATTATGGGTACTAAACAACTGATATTATATATTATATGGCCAGTCAATTTTATTTTAATACTACGACAGATGAATAACACTACAGTGAATCTGTTGCCGATAAAATTTTTGCTGTTGCCGACTACCTAATATATTATTAGGTATGCCAATTACAAATATATAAGTAGAAATTTTTCATCAATTTCACCTAGTTTATGAGTTTCATGTACTTACGATCAAAAACGTAAAAAATAAGTATTGACTAGGAAAAATAACTATACCTACCTATTTATTTTTTATCAATCTTTGAGTTCCAAAAAACTCCACTTTATAGAAACAGAAACAGAAATATTGATTTGTCAATGTAGGTAGGTAAATTTACAGATCTTGCGTTATTAAAAAAGTGAGCGCTACATTGTACCCATAGGCACAATATACATAATATTATTTTAAGATTAAAAAAAAAATTAAAAAAAATTAATTAAGCTTAATAGCTCTTCTCTTATGTGTGGACTTAGGAAAATGACGTATAATGCCCCATCAATAGTCAGACATCATATTTCTATCCCAGAAACCCTGATAACACTCCTCTTTGACGCATAAATCTTGATGCATACACTCTACTCTACGGCTATTCGCTCATTAAACTCTTAAATTTTCTGAAAACCTGTCTAGATTTCTATGGAGGGAGTGGAGTTTTATGCTCATATTGCAACCCTGAGTTTTTAATTGTAAAAGGAGGTCTTCTTAAAGTTCTTAAATAACTCCGTATTTTTTTTCCCTTTCGTGGTAAAAAGTAATTTTAGTGCCTGAAACAAAATTTATTTTTCTTTCATTCTTGATGCTTACAATTCTGAGCTTGTTTAGAAAGATTTAAATCTCTTACAAGATCATCTAACTAATTTTACATATTGGCTTTGATGCAATTACAAAATGAGTATCATGTTCTGATGAATTTGGACCTTGATAGTATTGTACCAAGAGCTCAGATGTATTTTTGAAGACTAAATTGTCAGGTGACTGTTGTACAGGATGCTGAACACAAGGGGGTACTGTTATTTAGCTCGGTTTTTAGAGTTTATGTCTTTTTAATGTTGACTTATACAAAAGTACCAGTCATCCAGATGATTTTGTGATTCCCGCCAAATAGTTGAATAATATATAATAATAATTTTCTGTAAAACTACATCCTGTTTTACATTTGCACCATTAGTGATGATTATACTATGGTTAGGTATATAGATTAAGAAAGTTATTTTTTATAAGAATTATTTACATACTTGATCATTATACTGTGATTTATATGTATTAAGAAAGATTATATATTTGAAAATAACTAATAGAACAAATAATAAAACAATGTTTTAATGAACCTGGATTTAATTTATATCCTGACTGTACCTGTTCACCAAACTCGACATAACGGTAATAGAAAACGTAAAATATCAATACTTTGGAGAACAATAGACTCCCAGACTCGACATAACGGGACTCGACATAAAGGGAGTAAATCTTTAAAACTACTTTTTTTGCCGCCTTCCCATATTCTTAAATATTTAACACATAATTTACAAACACAATCGGGAGCCCAACACTTGTCATTTTTATCTATGGACATTCCAAAGTACAATGAGTGAATAGGATTTTTTAACGCACTCTACCTACTCTTTTAACACATATTCCCCACATATGTAGGAAAAATGATTTGGTTCTTTTTGAACCACTTATGTCACAAAAACTTATGAAATTAATCGTAATAGACAACAACTTATGAAATTAATCTGAAACACCCACGTTATTAACGAATAAATATATATAAATTATGAAAGTCAAAAACTAATAAATTCGAGCTCACATATTAAATATTTAAAGTTAGATTTGAAAAAATCATGTCATGAGTAAACAATATCACCCACAAAATTCACAGCAACAGACAAAAAGTTAAAATTTTGTAAACTAGTGTAATAATAGCAAATAAAGACAAATAAATAAGACTTTCTTTAATTTGTTCATTGGAGTTTTGCATCCACTGTGTTTTCAGGCCAGTGTTCTTTTTTTTACCTTTATCAGTCTATATTGTGATTGTGAGCCGTGGGTAATTATTCTTTTCTTAATTACTTCAATCGACCACGCTGGTGAACTAACCCACGCTTGTGTTGGTTGCTTATAAATCTATCAGAACGTCACTAGGTGTACCTACAGGCTGCTTTATTCTAATTCTAACAGAAAAAGTCACGCGGGGCTTCGCTTCCGTCGTCCATTATTTGGCCACTGCTCAGAAACAGAAATATTTATTTGTCAATGTAGGTAGGTTAAATTTACAGATATTCAGTTATTAAATTAGCGAGCGCTACATTGAAGCCTAAATACTAGAAGTAAATAGTATGCCTATGGGTTACATAGGCAAAAAAATTTTTAAGATAAAAAAAAAATATATACTAATAAAATCAAAGATACAAGTTCAGCTTTATTATATTAGTATAGTTATGCCACCTAAATATCTACGCCTATACAATTGCTTGGACTTATCGCCTGCATTCCTCGAAGGTTCGGTTATATGTATATGTCAGTGTAAGTGCAAAAATGCGTCCTATTCGGCACAATGTTGCACTAGCACTGACGCACAAAGCGCGCACGACAAGACTACCGGTCTTGGGGACGCGGCGTTTCATGGGGGAGACATGCGCAGGACAACGAACATCATAATTCTGCAAAATATGCTTTAACAACGAATGAGTAAGATATCAATTCTATTATAATGGCAAAAACTAGGGGTCGCGCGGGGCTTCCCTCCCGCCGTTCTTTATTTGGCCACTGCTCAGGTCCTATTGCGCTTAACGTGATGTTATAGCCTCTAAGGTTCCTTTATAAATAGGCTATTCAACAATTTTGAAAATCGGTTTAGTAGATCTCGAGATTACCCCCTACTATGTCACAACTCACAAAACTTGACCTCTTTATAATATTAGTACCTATTTAGTAAAGATGTAGTACTACTACTGCAGAACAAAAGGTTTGGATTTCGATCTCTTTGGATTGATATCGTGGCATGGTTGATAACTTAGTCGAATGCAATTAGGTTGCTCTGTAATGGAGTTAGCTCCTGTCTAGGAAATTCTCAGTACTACATAAACTAAAACGCTCGAGAGCGAATTAAAATAACTCTTACTTCCCAAACTTTTAAGTTGAAATTCGATTGCCAGAGTGTAGCGCACGGAGCGGCAATGGTGCGCTTAACCACTTCCCAGCCATTATTTTTAAAATCTTTGGCGGGAAAACAGATTTTGCCTTGTAATTTTGAAAGTAAGAGAAAAATTTGGAGCATTATGCTCCAAAATTTGCAAAAATTTTGCTTTAAATTTTTACTGTGCTCGACTGAACGACATGAAGAGTCGCTCGCTCTAAGGCTGAGATATATAGAGCGTACTTGGACTTTGCTCTGACTAAACTTTCAAGATAAGACAAAATCGGTATTTATAGTGCAAACTTTGACTTTATCCAAGCCTAAGCTAAGCAAAGTCAAAGTTCTCAAAATCGACGACTTACGAAAATCTTTGGCTATTATACTGTAAAAAATAATGGTGTACAAATGTCATGATTTTAAAGTGACTATTGAACTTTGTCGCATAACATTCATTGAACATTGAACAGCTGTCATTAGCGATCCTTTACTCAATTTCTTTCATAAATTAATATTTATTACATTTAACCAATTTTAGACATCAAAATTTAAAAATAATCTAGTAATTTTAAGAAAACGGAGTTTTTGGATTATTATAAATTACAAAAAGTATTGTATCATTTGTTTTATCTTTTATTTTACAAAGAATTCAGCAGAAGATGATGCATGAAATGAAACATCTACTCGTACGCGGGCTAAGCAATGACATTGTCTATAGATTCCAAATCAATGCTTTGGCTGAGATTAGGCTGAGTAAAGTTTTGTTGGAGTGAAGTCTGAGCAAAGTCCAAGTACGCTCTATAGATCTCAGCCTAAGACTCTAAGAGCGCCCCGCGCCTGCATATTGAGCCAAAGCGCCACCCTCGGAGGCGGAGCGCAACGTGACATGGTGGGGAACGTTCGATAGCACGGTGCAGCGCAATATAGTCGCTATGTACAAACTATTAAGATTAAAATTCGACTAAACTGACCAATAGACAGCTCTTTCTATCTCTTTTGTTCGGCTGTGTATTAATATATTCTTCTTTCTTCTAAAGTTTTCCTATTTGTGATACAAGTAAAGAGCAAAGATGCTATTATTGGCATGTTGGTCTAGTGGTTAGTGACCCTGACTGCTAATCCGGAGGTCGTGGGTTCCATCCCCACCCAGATAAATCTTTGTGTGATGAGCATGATTGTTTGTTCTGTGTCTGGGTGTAATTAATCTGTAATATGTACGTATGTATTAACAAAAAAAAATATATTTAAGTAGTATATCGATTGTTTAATACCCATAACACAAGCAAATATAATTGCTTAATTTGGGACTAGATGGCGCTGTGTGAATATGGTGAAATATTATTATTTTTATTTATAAAATTTTTAGGCAATATAATGGCATTAGTATATTTATTTTTAAAACCGGTTAAGAGCATGTCGGTCCATACTCAATGTAGGGTCCCGCAGCAAAAGGGTGTATCTTCATAGCGCTTAGGTACCTATGTCCTTTTATTGAGAAGCGCAGGTTTTCGCCAATAACTCAAAAACAGTATATCCGATATTGTTCAAAATAATGTTAGTTGGAAGTATTAATTAATCGTTATCGTTGTGATTTTTTTCAGATATTTAAGTTTTACGGTTTTAAAAAAAACGAGGGGCGACACAATTCTACTTTGGGAGCGATTATTTTCGAAAATATTCACATAGGTACTTAATCAAACGATTTCCTTAGAAGACTTAAAGTGTTTTTAAAAGATCTGTCGAAGTATGTGCAATTCGTTAACGTTTGTTGACCCGTTTTTGCTATTTTGGCTACGGAACTCTAAAAAGTAATGAGAATGAGACTGGATGTAGGTAGCACGTTTCACCCAAAGACTACCTATACTTTGCCTATTTGTTCATTATTTCTTATATTTTTTATATAATTGGCTTAGCAAACAGTTACCTATTACATTCTCTCAGTAAGGACCTTTGATTGTTGATAGAATTAAAAAGATTATCGTAATTCGATCTTCACAAAATATTGTATACTTATAGCAAGTGGAAGAAAATAGTCTCTGCCTACCCCTCTGTGGGGAAAGAGGCGTGACCTAATAGTATACCTATAGGTAATATATTGTAAGTACCGATTTCGTTAAAGCAGTTTCAAATAAGTTTCTACCTAGGCAATAATGAATATATTAGTATAGATATTATGCCATCTAAATATCTACGCCTATACAATTGCTTGGACTTATCGCCTGCATTTCTCGAAGGTTCGGTTATATATGTCAGTGCAAGTGCAAAAATGCGTCCTATTCGGCACAATGTTGCACTAGCACTGACGCACGAAGCGCGCACGACAAGACTACCGGTCTTCGGGACGCGGCGTTTCATGGGGAGACATGCGCAGGACAACGAACATCATAATTTTGCGCAAAATATACTTTAATAATCCTTCGGAAAAATACTTTCTGCTCTATAGTGTGTCCAGTTTGTGTTTGTGATGTCTCTGCTTTTTATTGCCTCAGTGTTTATGCTCCAATTTGGGGTAAATACACAAGAGCGTAATCTACTTACTGCAAGTTAAATGGTCTATTTTGAGCAAGAGTGAATGTGCTAAGTGAATGATATGGATTTGAGTGTTAAGATATAATTTTAATAAACTATGTACCTACCTAATGTAATCTTATTCTGAAGTAAAAATAAGTTGTATACATTAATAGTATAAGCTATTCAAAAAACCCGGAATCATTCAAATCCATTCACTAAGTATACTTAATTGGGTTTCGTCATTTTTCAGTTATAACGACTAAATAAGACTCTAATAGCGCCCCGCGCCTGCATATTGAGCCAAAGCGCCACCCTCGGAGGCGGAGCGCAACGTGTCATGGTGGGGAACGTCCGATAGCACGGTGCAATGCAATATAGTCGCTATGTGCAAACTATTAAGATTAAAATTCGACTAAACTGACCAATAGACAGCTCTTTCTATCTCTTTTGTTCGGCTGTGTATTAATATATTCATCTTTCTTCTAAAGTTTTCCTATTTGTGATACAAGTAAAGAGCAAGGATGCCAATATTACATATTTAGGCAATATAATGGAATTAGTAAATTGATTTAAAGCCGGTTAAGAGCATGTCGGACCATACCCAATGTAGGGTTCCGCAACAAAAGAGCGTATCTTCATATCGCTTACGTCCTTTTATTGAGAAGCGCAGTTTTTCACCAATAACTCATAAACGGTATATCCGTTCAAAATATTGTTAGTTGGAAGTATTAATTATTCGTTATCGTTGTGATTTATTTCAGATTTTTAGATTTTAGGGTTTAAAAAATAGAGGGGGGGATACAATTTATTCTACTTTGGGAGCCATTATTTCCAAAAATATTCACATACTTAGGTAATCAAAAAGCTTCCTTAACAAGTAAATATAATAAAAAAATTGCAAAAAAATCAACAGATAAGCAACGCACTAAAAAGACCGAAAAATTGTTGTAATTATTATTCGTGATTAAATATAAATATAACATGTAGGTATATATATTTGTAATCTCCATCTGATTCCCTTTATTTTGATACTCTACTGCTACTCGATAGGTTTGGTAAAAAAAAATTCTAACTTCTTACAATTTGGCGCCAAAAGTCCGCCGTTTTATCTTTTTTTTTTATAATAGTTAAGTACCTATTAAAGGATACTTGGGTTTTTGAGAAGAAACTATACCTATATCTATATACCTTGATTGTCCAAATCCAAATAATAATATCAAAAGAAAGAAATTTACAAACATACAAGATACGCGCGAAAACAATACCTGTCCTGTCAGTCGGGTAAAAAGCTTAAAGTGTTTTTAAAAGATCTGTCGAAGTATGTGCAATTCGTTAACTTGTTGAACCGTTTTTGCTATTCTGGCTACGGAATTAAAAGTAATGAGAATGAGACTGGATCCACCCAAAGACAACCTGTACTTTGCCTATATGTTTATTATTTCTTATATTTTGTAAATAATTGGCTCACCAAACAGTTATGACATTCTCTCAGTAAGGACCTTTGATTGTTTATAGAATTAAGAAAATTATCATAATTCGATCTTCATAATATATTGTATACTTATAAATAGCAAGTGGAAGGAAATAGTCTCTGCCTACCCCTCTGTGGGGAAAGAGGCGAGACCTAATTGTACCTATAGGTAGGTAATATATTGTGTAAGTAAGTACCGATTTCGTCAAAGCTATTTCTATTAAGTACCTACCTAGGTTATTATTTCAGCATGAATGTCACTAAAGGAAATAAAAGATACTACAAGTCACGCGATTTAATGTCGATTGAAATTTGTCCGTTCCGGTCCACTGCTCAGCTTCTATTGGCCGTACCGTGATGTTATATAGCATATAAATAATCCAACATTAAAAGATTTTTTAATCGGACCATTAATTCCTGAGGTATTAGCTTACCTATACCTACAACCTATAAAACTATAGGTAATATCTATAATGTACCGTACCTACCTAGCAACTAAACTAAACAAGTTTTTTTTTCAGCTTTATAATATTAGGTACGAATTATCCGTTTAATAAATAAAAATAATAAAAAATAAAATAAAAATCATTTATTATCAGACCACAGATCCATAGAGTGTTAGTAACAATATAACTTATAGACTATGTTAGTATAATGAAAATAAAAATTATTTAATAGTTTTAGGTAGATATGATGAAGATAAGTGCGCAACTTACAAAAAGTAGTAGATGAGTAGCCTCCCACATTTAAAAACAACGAGTCATTATTTACTTGTAAGCAAAGTAACACGTAAAGCCGTTCGTCCCGGTTACCACTTATAGTCGTTAAGTCATGTTGGAAGCCTTCTGGGCGACTTAATAAATTCCAACACCTGGGTCTGCCCAAACCCACACGATAATAAGAAGAAGAAGTCTATTATCAAGGTACAAAATTTGATAATCTTCAGTAGTAGTTGTACCTTCACTCATCCGGAACCTAGGGCGTTGGCAATGCAGTAAGATGCGCGGACATGCGATTTTCGATGCACTCACCCCACCGACTTTAAGAGGGGACGCGGTCTGCGAGAAATTTGAAAAGTAGGTATTTGAAGTAGCTATTGCTGTCGCGTTGAGCCTGAGATTTAAATGTGTGAGTGGATGGTCCACATGCGTAGTAGCCCCCTCCCCCTCTTCCCCACTAGCATCTTCCCCGCGCCCGTGTACCGGCGAGTCGGCGAATCTACATTTTGCATTTATTTGGTTTTTGAAATTTGGACCGATTTAAGCAAAAATGATCCAATCAACACAAACCTCATTTTGAGATATTTGACTTTAAAATTCATTGCAGTATTTCTCTGGCTGTCAAAATGAGGTTTATGTTGATTGGATCATTTTTGCTTAAATCGGTCTATTTCATGTCATCGTGTTACTTAGTTACCTACACGTTGTTATTATTGTTTTTACGTGTATGTAAATAATGGAAAAAATCGTAGTACTTACCTTACCTCTATTTAAGATTTATAAAATATTTTATCGCTAACCTACATATGAATAAAATGTCCTGAGGGTTCTGTTCAAATATAATATAATTTTAGTTTTTATTAATATCATTGTAATGGTAATTAAGATCATTGTTGTATTCGTAAATCAAAGGCTCCTAATACAGCAAGAGAATAATTATGGTAAAAGAAGAGGTAGCATGAAAACAATTTTCAGAAGAAACTAGATTGTCCGTCAACTTGGTTATTCGTCAACAACAATAAAAGTTTATAAGCTGCAAGGCTTGATGAACTTGTAAAATATTATGGCTCAATAAATATACAAATAAAATATCGGTATAAAATTTCTGAAAAACTCCAGAAAATGGATGATGATGAATAGAAACTAAAAAAATATGTCTTATTTTGACAAAATATCGAACCGAGACCAGCAGTGGGACTTAATGGGTTGCTGATGATGATCGAACTTATCTAAACTACATATTTCTTTTCACGAATGGCCTTTGCTTGAAATAATTGACGGGATCACACAATTTACCCGTAAGTGAAAAGACGGAAATGACGATAGAATAAATGTCCTATTTATTGTTTTAAATTCTTTTTAGGGTTCCATAATCTATACTTCAAAAGGAAAAAAAAACGAATCATTATAGGATCGTTCCGTTGTCCGTCTGTCTGTCAAGAATATTTTTCTCAAGAATACGTAGAGGTATCAATCAATTTTGGGACGAAACCCTAAAAATACTCGGGTCTGCAATCCCTTGGAATATAATAAAAGATCAGAGTTCTAAGTAAATGCAAGATATGAAAAGATACAGCCGTTTATGCTCCATTTTTGCTGCATATCTTGACGATCAAAAAAGTCAAAACCTATAGGGTAATCACGAAATTTGGCAAAAAGCAATATTAAGTTGCACAAGTAAAAAGTTGCAAAAAGTCCGAAAACCGTAATCGTGTAGTTAGGTATATTATTATCACTGTATATATTAAAACTTTATTGGAACGGGTATAAGATGATACTCGTAAATAAATTGAATTAGAAAGAGAGTTTATTCCGGAGTGATGTGAACTTTACGTGAATGTTTATTGTAACTTATAGCTATCCCGTTACCTTCTAATATCTTACATTTTAATCACAAATAATAAAAAAAATGTAGGTATAATCGTACGGAACCTTCGGTGCGCGAATTCAACTCGCATTTTGCCAGCTATTTTAAATAAAATACCCACCCACAACCTACACCTCTCTTGCATCCATTATAATGCGTGTTTATGAATATACTTGATAAGACTAGTCTTACTTCTAGAGCAGCTAAATCAAATCGTTGCGACCTGATCTGATAATCTTATTAACTTAATAAAAAAGTCGGAAATTAACCTTACAGTTTTACAATTTAATAAATAAAAACAGTAAATCGTCAACATCGACATTGATGGACATCACTACAGTATCGAAAAAAAAAATATCGACAGATACCACTTCCCTAGTCATATACATGTAGGTGACCCCCACCTCAAGTCACCCCCGAAGAGTGGGATAAAGACAGCTACAGCTCAGACAGATTTTAAGACAAAAATTTTGACGAAATGGACGTTTCGTATTCCCCTGTTTTCTCCTCGAAAACTGAGCGGATTCAATCCTTTTTTACATGAAAAATTCCAAAAAGAGTATGACTAGGTTCCTATCATTTTTTTTTTTGGAAATAACTAATAGAATTCCTCTGGTAGTCCTCTAATTACGACATTAAAAATACGGCAATTTTAGCAATATTTGGAGGCTCATATTTTCTTTATTAATAAGTTTTTGAAAAAAAGGAAATGATAGGGACATGCCTATAGCTGAACTTGAATTTTTGAGAAAAAAATTGTCTTTTAGACATTATTCAGGGAGAAAACAGGGGAATACGTTTGTATGAAGAATCGTGCGCCGCGTTCCCTCTTAACACTGCGTAACGTTTCAAAATGGCGGCGTTAATATTTATTATATCTAGGGCGTTGGCGCGGGCTAGCTCCTAGTTGGAATATTGATTTTGTCCAATGCAGTAAGATGCGCGGACATGCGATTTTCGATGCACTCGCCCCACCCACTTATAGGTACTTACGTTGCGTAACGTTTCAAAATGGCGGCGTTAATACCAAAGTTTAAATATCTGAACAGGTATGTTCTATTATCTCTAGGGCGTTGGCGCGGGCTAGGTCCTAGTTGGAATATTGATTTTATCCAATGCAGTAAGATGCGCGGACATGCGATTTTCGATGCACTGGCCCCACCCACTTTTACATTGCGTAACGTTTCAAAATGGCGGCGTTAATACCAAAGTCCAAAATATCTGAACAATGATATATATTATCTTGTTCATCATCATTATATCATTATATATATATATAATGATATAATGATGATGAACAAGATAATAGAAGATCTTCTATTATCTCTAGGGGTGTAATTAACCGGTTAGCAAGGTATTCACATTTTTGTTATCGGTCAGCTAAAATAGCTATTTGGGCAGTAACTTATGGCTAGCAAATATTTCTAAATCAGCTTGGAACTTATATCATTCTGCAGCAGTAATTTTGTTTTACAACCGAATATGTAAAAGCTGCAATGAGTGACCCATTTTTAATCAAATTTTGGTAAGCACTCAGAGAGTAATAAGAAATTCAATTTTAAGTCTAGCAAAAATATTATAGGTACTGGTAACCTCATCATCTAAACCCACAAACATCCCTATGCTGGGCACGGGTCTCCACTAAAGAATGTGAAGAGAATTTAGCCTACTATACCACGCTGCCCAGACAGGTTTGTTGCAATTTTTCTTTTCTTGCAGTGCTCTTATCTGCATAAGGTTTCTCCGTTAGTGGTCTTTTACGACACCCACGGATTGAGATTGAGTAGTGACATTATGTATTGTAAATCCGTCACTACACGGAAACTTAATCCGTCACTACACGGAAACTAAACTTGTAAATAACCTAACTTTTTTTTGAAAAAAATCCCTAACCAAACCAAAATTAAGTATACCAATCAAATAAACTGCTTATAGAAATGTTTTTTCTTATGCTCAATTGTATAATGCTGCTGTCCAAATAATTATTTTGCGGCTTGACTGTTTACTTTGCAGATACACAATAATAGAAGCTGCCTGCTTGTTTAAATTACTGAACACTATCATGATTGTTTGCAGAACAAGAATTGCAGCCTGATTTTTATTATGGCTAACAAAATCTTTGTATGCTAGCCAAAGATTTATAGGCTGTTTTTTTGTTGCTAACCAAATTTTTAAATTGCAAACCAATTAATTACTTTCCTAATTCCAGGGCGTTGGCGCGGGCTAGATCCTATTTGCAATATTGATTTAATCCAATGCAGTAAGATGCGCGGACATGCGATTTTCGATGCACTCGCCCCACCCACTTTTACACTGCGTAACGTTTCAAAATGGCGGCGTTAATACCAAAGTTTAAAATATCTGAACAGGTATGTTCTATTATCTCTAGGGCGTTGGCGCGGGCTAGGTGCTAGTTGGAATATTGATTTTGTCCAATGCAGTAAGATGCGCGGACATGCGATTTTCGATGCACTCGCCCCACCCACTTATACGTTGCGTAACGTTTCAAAATGGCGGCGTTAATACCAAAGTCCAAAATATCTGAACAAGATCTTCTATTATCTCTAGGGGTGTAATTAACCGGTTAGCAAGGTATTCATATTTTTGTTATCGGTCAGCTAAAATAGCTATTTGGGCAGTAACTTATGGCTAGCAAATATTTCTAAATCAGCTTGGAACTTATATCATTCTGCAGCAGTAATTTTGTTTTACAGCCGAATATGTAAAAGCTGCAATGAGTGACCCATTTTTAATCAAATTTTGGTAAGCACTCAGAGAGTAAGAAGAAATTCAATTTTAAGTCTAGCAAAAATATTATAGGTACTGGTAACCTCATCATCTAAACCCACAAACATCCCTATGCTGGGCACGGGTCTCCACCAAAGAATGTGAAGAGAATTTAGCCTACTATACCACGCTGCCCAGACAGGTTTGTTTCAAATTTTCTTTTTCTTGCAGTGCTCTTATCTGCATAAGGTTTCTCCGTTAGTCGTCTTTTACGACACCCACGGATTGAGATTGAGTAGTGACATTATGTATTCTAAATCCGTCACTACACGGAAACTTAATCCATCACTACACGGAAACTAAACTTGTACCTAATCGAACTTTTTTTGAAAAAAAAACCCTAACCTAACCAAAATTAAGTATACCAATCAAATAAACTACTTATAGAAATGTTTTTTCTGCTGCTCAATTGTATAATGCTGCTGTCCAAATAATTATTTTGCGGCTTGACTGTTTACTTTGCAGATACACAATAATAGAAGCTGCCTGCTTGTTTAAATTACTGAACACTATCATGATTGTTTGCAGAAGAAGAATTGCAGCCTGATTTTTATTATGGCTAACAAAATCTTTGTATGCTGGCCAAATGATTTATAGGCTGTTTTTTTGTTGCTAACCAAATTTTTAAAATGCAAACCAATTAATTACTTTCCTAATTCCAAGGCGTTGGCGCGGGCTAAGTCCTATTTATAATAATAATAATAATATAATATAATAATATTCTACCACATTCACACAGCGCCATCTAGTCCCAAATTAAGCAATTATATTTGCTTGTGTTATGGGTACTAAACAACTGATATACTACATAAATACATTTTTTTTTTTGTAAATACATACATATTATAGATAAATTACACCCAGACACAGAACAAACCTTTATGCTCATCACACAAAGATTTGTCCTGGGTGGGGATCGAACCCACAACCTCCGGCTTAGCAATCAGGGTCACTAACCACTAGACCAACAGGCCAGTCGAATAGCCATTTGCAATATTGATTTAATCCAATGCAGTAAGATGCGCGGACATGCGATTTTCGATGCATTCACCCCACCCCCTTTTACACTACGCAACGTTTCAAAATGGCGGCGATAATACCAAAGTCCAAACGCTATTTCAAAAAACTTTTCCCATGTTTTCATTCCTTGTTATTAGACGACTTTTGCGCAAGAAGTGTTCAATTTCAGGGTCGAGCAAAAACGGTATTAGGTTTTGTATCAGACCGGATAATGGCTCAGCTTCTATTACATGGAACCGAAAATAGCTGGTAAAATATGGGTGTGATGAATGCCTACCTACCCCTTCGAGGATAAAAGGCGTGACGGGAAGTGCCTATATAATATTTTATTACCCACCACTACTAATTTTCATTTCGTGCCTCCGAGACATGGGTGTAGTAAGCTATTGATGAAGGGGGGAGACTTGCCCCCTTCATCCGTATGTTCCCTATGTCTAGTGAGCGGAAAGGTTTTGAGTATCTTTCTCATCTATAACACAGTTATATATATATTTATGACCACTAAGTATGACCACATGTTTATATTACGCCATCTAAGGGAATAAACTATGTACTTACATTATTTATTTCGAACAACTATGTTAACTGGATCTCGACGTTACGAAAACGATTAAAGTTCATTTAACATATTCGGCTTTCAGTTCATCGCGGTTATTTAGACCGACCGAGCCTCTTTTTATTATTATTAAACACAACACTACACACTCAGTTTATTCTCACGAACATCTAATTCTAATAGTTCTTTCTTCACTACTGTTCAAGAGTCTGCCACAGCAACAGAATCAACACAAAGTTCGAAGAAGCAATTGATTGACTTCAGGTATGCACAATCGAACTCTTGTTTAAAATGGCAGCCGACGCTGCGTCGAATTGTTAGTTAAATAACAGGAGTAATTTTCCAAGTATTTCTTCATTAATCCGTTGACGGGAGAAAATGTTTCTTCCAAGTCAAGGTTTATCGTAAGTTATGGGCGTTTTGGTGAGGCTTTGGGATCCAACCTAGTCCAGAATCCACAACGAATCCAAAATGGCGGCTCACCAATATTAATGTCGTAGCAATGGTCTTGTTCTTGATGGCTGCACTGTATTCAATCAGTCCACCAGATATTGTTTATTATCATTCAGAATTATAGAATATTCGAGACGATGAAGTCTTAAATTGTTCAATACGGTTAATGTTCTTTCACAAATTGTTCCACAAAACTAGAATGAGTCACTATTCACTTGTAAGCAATGTAGCTTAAAGAGTCTAATAACAAGATAAAAGTTCAGAAATCTTCTAATAACGAGATAAAAGTTCATAAATCTTCAGTAGTAGTTGCATTTCCCATATTCGGAACTCAGGGTTTCGGCGCGGACCAGGTCCTAATTGCAATATTGATTGTATCCAATGCAGTAAGATGCGCGGACATGCGATTTTCGATGCATCACCCCACCCCCCGTTTACACTGCGCAGCGTCTGTTTCAAAATGGCGACGTTCTTTTCTTGTTAAAACTTCCAAGTCAGTATCACACCAGTTACTCAAAACATCTTACACGAACTCCAAAAATGGAGGATGCTTGCTCTTCTCAGTTATAATATCTGCACTGGAAACTTCAATCATCAGATCATCTTCAATCATCAGATCATCTTCAAAGGAATCTTCCGAGACGCCAAAATATAATAGCTCTATACAACGATAGAGGGTATAACATATAAACGCGTTATTAATTTTAAACAAGACCAGAAAATAGGACGACTCCATATTGAATATGAGAAGACCCATTAATGAAAAAAAAAACTTATATTTTATCTTCAAATTCACTAGTCCAGAAAATTATATAAAGGAACTAAACATCTTTTTTAAAATTTAAATTGTATAATTTACATAAAATTATTCTCTTATTTAAATTGAAGTACTGAGATTTGGTATTACACAACACAACGGTATTATAAACACAGAGGCTTGGTTTACTTGAGATAATTAGCGTCGGAGCAGGGACACTTGCATCCCGCTACACGTTCGCGGACTATCTAGATTTAGGGCATCTACGCGAGACTACCCGATGCGATATTGATTGAGTGCAGTCGCAGCGCGAGCTGCGCGGACCTGCGCTTTTGGGCGCATCCCTGCACCTCCACCACCCTACCTATTGTTGTACAGTAAATTGCCTTTTGGGACAAATCTTAGGCGACTGGCGATCAAAATAATTATCCATCTTTTAAAATGAAAATGAATTCCTTCATCTAGGTTACAAAGTAGGTAAGTCTTATGAATGTCATAAGTTAAGAATATAACAGGTTATCCGAAAAAAAATTATGCTCGTTTGTCACTTCAGGCACAAAGAAATTCCTGGAGGCTGGAAACTTTAATTTCAGATTTATCTATAGATACCGATATTATGAAGCTGAAGAGTTTGTTTGGTTGAACGCTAGGATCTTAGAAACTACTGGTCCGATTTGAAAAATTCTTTAGGTGTTGGATAACCCATTTATCGAGGAAGGTTATATATAGGCTATATATAGGTACTTAAGCTTTTTGTAGTTCGCCACGGCAAATAGGTAAAAGGTAAGGTAATGAGCATGGGCCAAATAAAGAACGACAGGAGCGAAGCCCTGCGCGAGTTCTCTTTTTGTTAAAAATATAATATCGAAACAAGGCAAACAAAACACATAATGAAATTTTGAATTAAAAACACATATCTATATAACAAAATATAACTTAAAAATATGTAGAAAGAAAAAATGGCAAGTGGCTTCATTAGAAAGGGAGGAGACATTACATTTCTACAATTAGCTGAACTCATTGATAATCGTAATCGCTTCGGCTCTCATCAAGCTTATAGACACGCGGTATTCTCTCGCTTAGACCACCTTTACTCATAGGCGCTCCGAGGAGATGAGAGGGGTGCAGCGGGGGCATATACTGCATTGCGGTATAACATTGACTATCATACAAAAATGATATGCAAGCTCAGGCCACACAGCTCATATTCGTCTGGCAAAATCCCCGTTGGTGCAAAATGCTGCTGGAATCGCAATACATTTAGATTATTTAGGTATTAACTTAGAATATATAAGTTACATTTGTAAACCACAAATTGTCGTACCTATTTGAAAATGTAAATGGAATTAATTTATATTTTAGACGGCACTTTATGAAATTTTAATGTCTATTCCGGTTTTACTGTTAAAAAAAAAGTATTTGGCTTATAAGCCGCGCTCGTAAGTTCTAAGAGCTTAGGCAAGTTAGAGTAATAAACACGGGTAGTGGAAGGCGAGCGTAGTGTACCTACACGGAAATGGATCCTTCCAACTCCTGGAATGGCTAGTCCAATACCTATAACACGATGGACCGGATACCCGCACGAAGTTTCAATAGAATGCTATACAAAACGGGGCTCTAAGATAAAAATATTTTTTCCCTGTTGCTAAGCACCATTTTTTGAGGGCAAGGGAAAAAATATTTTGTTATACACTCCAACATAAAAAAATCAATCAATGTTTTAGAAATAGGTAATCAACTTACCATCCATTTTAATTTCCAATAAATATCATCCAATTATAACCACAGAACCATTTTATCGATATCTACTTATTTAACACACACATTGTATCAATATATTTTAGGAATCACAACACTGCACTGTTACAAAACATTAGTCTTGAACAAAAAGTCACTAACCTCAATTTTTGACATTTTTAAATCGTTTTCTTTTTATTTTATTTTGAATACTTTAAATGGTTCACCCATTCATTCACATCACAATTGATTTCATTTTGGTTTTGATTTTTCTTGATTTTAGATTGCTCAAATAAATAATTACCTAATTTTGAACACTTTCAAACTTTACATTATTGTATTAATTTTACTAGGTATTATTTTTAATGTATATAAATTATAACGTAAGAAACGTTTCTAATTTTAAGAACAATTTTTTGAATCAAGTTTTGTTTTTATTCATTTTAGTTTGCTCATATTGCGATTTCGCCCGCTTCTGAGTTTATTTAACAAGAGTTAACGTGCGGTAAAGCTCGCCTACAGAAGTCAAATATATAGAATTAAAGATACTTTATTTTTAAAACAAATATTTTACAATACATTTTCGACAATTTATATTTAGATTTATTATTTAAGTACCATATTTTAAAATTTATTTATAAGAATAGGTAGGTATATATCCATAATTTTAGTTAAAAGTGGCGTTGAATTTATTTATTCTTTTTTAATTCCTTTTTTTAATCCGTTTAACAAGAAATTATTTCAAAAATAATTATATGAATATTTTTTTGTAGTATGTAAGTAATTAAAAGGTCTTTATAATTATTTTTCAATCCTAACTTTTTCTTTGGTCATGTTATGTAGTGTACGTTTAGCCACGAACTGACTAACGCCTAGCATGCCTAGACTCTTTCAGTGCCGAGCAGAGAGCACTAAAGGGTGCATGCAGTAACAGCATATCGATTTACTGCATCAAGTGCACACAGGCGCAAGTCTTTTTAAAAATAATGTCACGAAAGAAAAAAGAATGCAGTAAAGATTAAATAAAAAAAAAAACAATCCTGTTTTTGGATTACCAATGAGTATTAAGTATTTAGTACATACCTAATCACAACAATATTATAAAACTATGAAAAAAAATTAATTATAGTATGCGCTGTAATTTTATTTAAGTATCATAAACAATAATTTAATTTCCAGATAAATAAAATCATATCTTTTTTCGACTTATATTAGTTTATGGAATATGCACGAAGTTATGCCGCGTGTACACAAAGGAGAAAGTTGGGTGCCTGCACGATAACTCCGCAGCAAATTGATGCTTTTTATACTTACAGAAATATTAACAACGTAAACTTAAAGTAGTTTTTTTTGTTATTTGCTAGTGTCGAGGCAAGGTTTTATGTAAGAAAAGATACAAAAATTTTTGTGAAACGTTTAAAATTTTGGGTTTTTTAAATCTCCTTAAAAATGGAACATGACAATGACCACTCTTTTTATATAACTAAAAAAGAATACAACATTAAAAAGTATATACAAAAAGCTGTTAGTCGAATCTCATAAAAACACAGTACCAGAGCCCGCGCGGAACCGCCTAAAAATAGATTTTTTATTTGTAAGGATTGATTATAATTGGTAAGAGAGGCAAATAGGTTTAACATGCATGTAATTTAGATATCAAAAATTGAAGGTCAATAATTCGGAAATTAAAAGGACAAAAAATAACATAAAAAACATTGACAGTATGGATCAGGGTTGTTACGAATAATGGCATCCGCCTTTGCAAATGCACGGAAAATAAAGATAGTTATTGTATAAATAAAGATAAAATACCTAACTATGTAAATATTATGTTGGTAAGCGCAAAACTCAAGAACTGAAGTACCAATATTAATTAAAATCTTTTTTTTATATATATTTGTTGAAGTCCAAGGAAGTTCGGAGACAAACGTAAAAACACTGATACACTAAAAATAAAAAGTTTTATAATCATGGGAACCGCATATCCCCAGCTAATTTATATACAAAAATCAATAGCAAGTATAAAGGGAGGGTCGGATGCACCGTTTTGTGTCCATGTATTAATATTGGATTTGTAATTGGACAGCCTTGTATAAATCCACCGGTAATTGCATCTATATGAAACCAGGGCAGCTTGCACATTATATACGCAGCTGCATCTGCTTTTGAAACGTGAGAAAGTTGCACCCCAATGTTGTAAAATGTATATAACGCTGTATATAACAAAGACATTAATTAAATGAAACACGGCACACCCCTACGACAAGGGTGATTTAGGTCGGCCGAGCAAACGCAGAGCTCTCGGCGCGTTTGTTTATTCGCTGCCTGGTCTGCGCAGCTTATATGAATTCAAAATGGCGACCATGCAGCTGCAGTATCTATGAAAGACGAAGCGGCGATGGAAATTGTATATATTGACACAAAAAGAATAAAAATTTAAAGAGCTCTAATAAAATTATAATTATTATCCATTATGCTTACCAATATTCAAAACGAAGGTACAAATCATAATTGATATTTTCATTAAATCTGTATTTAAAATCAATCAATGATACCAACAGTCCTTTATTATTCGAAGTACTTATGTATTTTTTTTTATTCTAATAAAGACATAAATACATTTACCTATTCAATAAATTATTTACGCAAAACTTAAAAGTTATACACAACTAACCTATTTATTATAATATTTAAAAAAAAAACCAGTTACTCTATTTACAGGAAATTCCTATAAATAGAATATCTAAATAAGATCAGATTCCTGAGGAAACGTACCCAAAAGTCTAGCCAAATTACCGCGTTGGATAGCAACTAGCAAGGCTAATGTGTTGCTCCAGGTAGAGGCCAGCCCTTGGGTCATGTGATGCCTCAGAAACACGCTTACAAATATCACCATAAAATTTGTGAGCGTTTGGTCCCCAAGATTCAAGAGTTTCAACCCCAAAAGACTCAAAGATGTAAGTCTCACCAAGACTTTTATAATTACGCCGCTTGAGGCACTCTGCAGAATAATTAACTAATTTGTTTTTTTTTTTAATTTAAACTTAGTTTCAACTCCCATATTTAACTACCTATGTCAATGAACACACTTTCCGTTAAAGCAATATTTTAATAATTTGCCCAATGATTCCTACTTCAGGTATAGCGATTCTTTATAGAAACAAACGCGACGTGACGTAGTACTTACCGTCTAACTATATTATAATTGACAAGAAATAAAACTTCACTACTACAACTGTATTACTACTTTCAATTTCAAACAAATACATAAATTCGTGTAATTATTCGTTACTTTATGAAGCGTGCCATCTGTGACACGTGCCATCTGTGACAATACATGTGCCAATGTGGGATTACCTGTCCAACATGTGTGTATATAATGAACTACCGAGGGTGCCACAATAACCCCGGCATTCCATTCCGTTTCAATAGTAGTACGCAATAACAAAATTTAATTGGCAACGTACAAAGCATTCATTATAATAATACCTGTATTTAGGAGCTTGCAAATTGCAAAATGAAAGTGCTAGGGAGCGGAGCATATGCTAGGGTTTTAATACTCTTTCAAGGCTGACTCATTCTAGGGTGGGTAATGCTCTGACACAGGGTAAGAGTCTAACAGTGAGTCAACTGATGACATAATTATGCGAAACGACGATGACATATAAACGAAATATTGACCGTAGGATTGTCATTGTTTACAAATAGGTATGACTGTTGTGTATGTAAATAAAAAGAAATCTCTCAACGGCTCGACCGAGCTTATTGATACTTTTTGTCATATTCGTAATTGCCTCGAGAAAGTTTACACGGAAAAAAAAATTGAAATATGAAATATACCATAAGAGACAAAAATACAGAACTGTATAAAATTTGCAACATTTTGACTTAGTTTTTTTGTTACATTTATCAGAGCGAAACGTATGCGTCCCAGCAGTCAGACTTCTGGAAGCTTTATGCAGCCGCCAAATAAGATCACCGAATGATAACTACACTGTGGCAAACTGGCAATACAGCATTACATGCATAATATCTATTCATTGTAGGGGAACCTTGAAACATTGTGAACCAAACGTTCAAAGCAGATGTGAGAACTTTATTGAAAAATACCTGTTTTGGACCTACACGTGCGTGATCCTGTTCACTTTTATCTGTTTATTAAACCCTAGGTACACGTTTCATTTGCAATCGGTTCGGCGGTTTATTATTTCTACCCTCATGTTTGTCATCGCTGTTTAAAGGGTTTCAAGTTTTCAAGGTTATGTTTAGAAGGGTGCGCGAGGGTCAAGGGCTCTGGGCTCATCATTGGAGGTTTGTTGTGTAGCACGAGGATCATTAATAATATTGTTTATATTTAAAAAGGACAGATGCTTTGTAACTGTAAGATTCTCTATGTTTGTTTATTATATAATTTCTCGGGAATCCGCGTTTAAGTTGAAACGAAATATGTATTGATTAATTATATCTTAGGTTCATATTTATTATTATGAAAATGGAAGTTTGCTACAATTTCACAATAAAATGATTCCGTCCGCGTGGAATTTGATTCCCGTAACCAGTTTATTTCCAATTTTCTCCTCAAAAGAACCTTCGTTGGCATTTAATGATTTTTTTTAAATAGTCGAAAGGTAAGGTATTGCCATTAAGTTCCAAGTAAATTGAAGATGAATCCTGCCGTTTTGATAATATTTCGATTTGCGCTGCATAAACCATTACAGTTACACAAAGATGTAGAATTGTAGATGTAAGAATTGTATCAAATTAATATTTATTTTATCGCACTATGGAGCTAGAGTTCCTCACCAGACATAAGTTCAATATAACGCCATCTGTCGTGAAAATGTGTAACTACTAGGAGGAAGAGCCTCCCTGAAAGCATTTTGAGAGGGATGTATAAAGTAAAATGAGTACGAGTTACACCCTCATTGGACAAAGACATGAGTACAGATGGCGTTGCTGTGACAATTATTTATTTTGGAATTATTTCACATTATTTTTGTTAGAAAATGTGTCAAAATAATTGATATAAACATAAAAAAATGTAAAAAGTTTTTTAATATAAATAACTATTAATAAAATTATCTCATATAGTATCAGTTAAAGATAAAATATGAGATTATGAAATAAATATTGTGTAAATTTAATTTTAGTCAAAGAAAATTATAAAATTAAAGTGCAAATTTCTTTTTGTAACGCACTTTTCCATAAGAAAAGTCTTTTGATAGTGTTAAAAAAGTTAACAAGTATAAAAACTTTTATTATATGTTTTAGCAATTTCTTATTAGCAATCCAGTTGCAAAAAAATACCAAAAACATTAAAATAAGGACATTAAAAAACTTTTTATGAAAAAATTACCAAAATTTTTTTTTTTTTATTTATTTTTTTACTTTAAGATTTATTATGCTAAGGCTTGAGGATTTCTTGACGAATGACGATATACTGACAGAATATATGTATTTTAGTATAACACCTAGAGGATACTAACGATATACGGGTATCATTAATATCCCTTTACCCATCCCACAAAGCCGTGGCTAACACAGGATGGGGCCACCTGTGTAGTCTACGGGCGGTGACACGAACCTACGTCTCTTAACGTAGACGCGCCACAACCGGCACTAGGCTACAGAGGCTCACAGATTCAAGTCGAAATACGGCTATCCTTGCTACGAAAACTCTACTGCGCATGCCTGAACTTGGTACAATCTATATCCCTGTGTACACTGTACTAGATGCGACGCTCTATAAATACAGTACGATCCTGCTTTACGAGACGAGTGTATTCGGTTGCATCCGTAGTTTGATGTACTTTGCACTCTATTCTGATGTCTTTAAAGAATACTACAGCTTCACTGATTAGTGTGTTTAAAGGGTTAGTAACATGGACAATTAAATTATGTGATTGTGATTGATTGCAAATATGTTTTTAAGTTTTTGACTAACTTTGACTCAGATGTTTTGTTTTGTTTTCGAAATTTAAAAGAATACACAAAATAAATAAACGTAATAATTGCTTATTTTTTTAACTTTAATGTTTTATAAAGCTTTATTTATTATAGACACGCCTTTTACACGAAGGGGTAGGCATAGTGCATCACACCCACATTTCGCCAGATATCTTAGGTCCCATGTAATAGGGGGCGAAAAACCTAATAAGATTTTAACCTGACACGAGAATCGAACCCTGGACCTCTTGCGTAGCAGTGGGATGCACTGCGCCACTGGGACAGTGTCATCGGTTCGTTACGTAAACGATCAATAGAGGAGAGTCAACGAACCCAGTGCGTATAATATCATGAATACAAAACATAAGAGATATATCACACCAAAATGTAGCTTTATAAATATTTTATTTTATAAAGCTTTTTTTATGAAATTTTAAAGTACACAAGTGTATAATTAAAAAACCATAAACCCGACTGCCTTGCCTTGCCAAAAAGTAGCCTTCGTCAGTCAATAGTATTAATTATTATGTACTAGCTGACCCGGCGAACTTCGTACCGCCATAATATATTTTAAAAAAATCGTGATAAAAAAAAGCGCCTAAAAAAAATCCTCGGTCCATGGATTTGTATTCTGTTACTATACTACCTTGATACTGCAATGTATTTACTTTTCTACGAAAAATATTTTATTTAATATTTTACTTTATTTCATATTTTACAATATCCACAATTGTTTTATTTTTATTAGTTTATGACTTTAACGACCAAACATTTATACAATGATAATTCACTGTCAAATGTTAGACCGAAAATAAATGGCGCGAATACATACAATGATAATTCACTGTCAAATGTCAAATGATAGACCGAAAACAAATGGCGCGCGGATCCTAGGTCTATGGTATTTGTATTCTGCTACTATACTACCTTGATACTGCAATATATTTACTTTTCTACGAAAAATATTTTATTTCATATTTTACTTTATTTCATAATTTTACTACACAATTGTCATAATGTATTCTTTGAATTTACTGGTGAATGATTAGTAATATATTCAAGTGTGATCTTTGATTTCTTTTTAATCTGACATACTGAATTGTCATTAGGGCTGACGTTAATATACACACACAAAGTTGAAAGGATGAATGTTTGTTTGGATGTTTGATACTTTTAACCAAAAAGACACGGGATGGATGTTTCACAAAGATAAGTACTATTCTAATCAATCACGTAATATTGGTTATGTTAAATCTGAAGTAATATCTGTGCTTAGAAAACGTTGGCCGAAATTTCCCCTCTAAAAGTGAAAAGTTGCTGTGGTTGCAGGAACAAAATAACAGGTAAGCGAAGTCACGGGTGACATACAGTATTATTATAAGATTTTTGGGATTATATACATTTCATTTAATATCGTAATAACTTTTAAACTATTTGTCGAAATAACTTAGTGTAAACGACAAAATTTATCTACATTAAATGAAAAAAGTGATAAAGGTATTTACATTCCTAGGAATTAGTTTAATACCATGAAATTTTTCACTTTAAATGCAGTATCCGAATTAAATGTATTTCTGGCTTACTATTCTCTCTATATCGATTTCCACATAAAAGATGGGCATATGCTGTCGCGGACTTTTTTTTATAACTATTTAAGAGTAACAATTCCTCCATACATTGTCCTCATGTAAAACTAACGGTTTAGGTAGAGGAAGCAGAAATAGCTATAAGATGGCAGATTTTCCTCCGACTTACTTTACCGTTCTCATGGTTTAGCCAATTTACGCGATATCTGTATAAAATATAGCCTATATGTTATTCTGATGTATAAGGTACATTACTGCAGTTTCATTGAAATCTATTCAGTGGTTTTTTCGTTTACTGTTAACAAACATCCAAACATCCAAACATTCTTACAAACTTTCGCATTTATAATATTAGTAAGATATTATTACTTTGTGAATTTCGATAGTGCTATCAAAATTTAATTATTTATTTATTTGGCTCACAAAACAAATTACAATCGCAGTAAGGTTAACAGAGCAATAGCTATCATGTAAAACTAGATTGTAACTCTAAATATGTGTGCACAGAATGTTCCAAATAGAGTAATGGTTAGTTGTGTGTTAGTTGGAAAAATAATACAAATTATAAAGCTAAAAAACCTAGTGTGTGAGTGAGTTAGTACTAAATCTGTTTATAAAAAATGATAAACAAAAAGGCTTACTTAATCATTTTTCTAGAGCTAAAGCCATGGAAGCCTAAAATGGCACGGATTTGGGACTTAAAACAGTTTTGGCGAAGGATTTCGAGATTTGTAATAAATTGCTAAACTATTTCACTTAACAGAGCAGTGGCTAAATAAAGAACTATGGCAGCGAAACCTCGCACGCCGTAGCATGATGTTATATAGTCCACAAACAAATACACTCTTCAGCTTTATAATATTAGTTTAGTATAGATATAGAGATTTGGGGATGAATACGAATATTATATCACCTTCCACTTCAAAATCGGTCAAGCTATTTAGGTTACAAGAGACAAGTGGAGCCGCGGGCAATAGTTAGTGCATATATCATTGAATTAGGCTATTAATTAGCTTTCATAATTATGATACCCATATTGCGATAGCACTAAAAAAAAGTCCCATGATATAAGTTAGGATGGCCACACTTTTGGCCTACGGAGTAGGACTACGTAAATATCATATTAGGTATACTCGTACTTGCTAATATTATCCCGCGGCTCAACCGGCGTGGTGGTATTTCGGTGACCGAATGACGGACGTGTGTTTAAAAAGAAAGGTGTGACAGATTTCTGGATATTCATTTCTAAAAAGGAAAAGTTGCTATTATCAGTAATTTGAATGCGGCTGTAACCGCGGGCGACAGATGTCATGATGTCATTGTAGTAAAAAACCACAAACAGGTCAAGCTGCTGCTCGTCTGCCACATCAAGCCAGATAGATAGTTAATATATTTATTCATAAATATTTTACAAATTTCTTTTGGTTAGTAGTTGTCTTCAAGCCTTATATTAGGTTTATCTAGGCACTACATTCTCACATATTCATAAGAAATACAATAAATAAACATGAATTAACATTAAACAAAAAAAAAAAAAATCTATACAGACATATAGATGACAATATTTGTTGTTATGCCAACAACTAACAAGGTAATTTTTGTGAAAGCAAATCTCACCACACACCCTATCATTACCCACCCTAACCATTGCAATAGAAAAAGGTTGATAATATCAAATACACCTTAATTGGGACTGAGCCCCATTGGTTCCAGGTTATTATCCTACTTATTCACAATATTCCGCTAAAATGAATTGAAAAAAGCTTCGACACGTGTTTTGCCTTTAGACGAGGCATTATCCGCATAATTTTTTTCGATTCATTTTTTATCTCACATCGACAGTGATTCAAATACAAATTTGTAGATTTGAGATTATGTTTTCTTTTGTAACTTTTAAGGTTAGGGTTCAAATACAATAGCCAAAATACTGACATGGTCAAGATGCTTTATAAATCTTTAGTATTGTTATGAAAATATGACACTGCGTGCGTGTTTAGGCCATTAGGTACACAAGTGATTATTATCTGTGCATTATACTCAAATGTTCCAGGTACGAGCCTGACATATGTGAATAAACAACGTTTGGTTTTATGACGTCAGTCATATCATTCAGATCAGATCAGACCTTTGACCATTTTACAAAGGCCGCACCAACTACGACAAAAAATATCGTTTAAGTTTAGTCAAAGCATGAAAGTATGAAAATTATGATATATCATTGTATCTTTGGGTACCTACTTGTATTGGTACCTATTAATATACTATAAATATAAAATATCAAATAGGTACGCGAGCCAAATTAATTAGAAGTGGAAGCACTGTAAGATATTAATGTGTGTAATACCAATATTGTATTTTAACTGACATTTGGTATTGAATTAATATCATTATTTTATTTAATAGATAACTTGTCTGACTGTGTAATAATGTAATTGTAATAATATTATCATGACTGAAATTTTGCATGTGTTGAGTGAATAACTAATTAGTATTTTGTTCACCATTGCTATGGTAGAATCTACAGAACCAATGAATTTAATAAAACTTATAAACAAATTCCTACACCAATATCACATTAAAGGTAATTAACGATATAAATAAAGATATCGATTAGATAAAGTGTTATTATGCGAGGTTTTCTGTATAAACGTTGAAAGAAAATAATGTGAATATTTAGATACAAAAGAAACTTATAATAATACCGCAAACGCCATCTGTTCAAAATATGAGGAACTTGCAACGCTTGTAATTAACGGTGTTCTGTTCGCTGTTAAACTAAACCTAGATACAGATTACTCTAGGGGCCAGTGTTTACAGCCATTCTTAAGTAAATTGTGATAAAAATGTTAACTGACGGACACTGACACAGGAACCCTTCTCACTACCTGTAACTTATTTCTTTACTGTAACACTGTGTACTGTGCCGTAACAGTTTCATAAAATGGAACTATGTTGTGTCGATGGCTACAGAGAAACGAAACTACTTCAGACCTTATTTATAACACCTTTGTGGTATTCTGTTACGCACTTTTATTTCAATAAAGATATATTAATATTTTAAATTACCATACACCGAAGCACAGAATACGTAGTAGTAAGGCTTTTTATAATATAACTAGCTGTCTGTCGCCCACGGCTCCAACCATGCCTATTTTGATTCCCGTGACCACTGGAATTTTCTCTTCATAAAGGGACTAGAACTCGCGCGGGGCTTCCCTCCCGTAGTTGTTCATTTGACCACTGCTCAGCTCCTATCCGCCGTAGCGTAATGTTAAATAGCTTATAACTAGTTATAACCTTCCTCATTAAATAGCCTATCCCACACTACTACATTTTTTTTTCAAATCGGACCAGTAGTTCCTGAAATCCTAGCGTTCAACCAAACACACAAACTTAACATCTTTATAATATTAATATAGGTAGATAAGTTCTGCGACTCCTGTGATAAGTGATCTAACTCGAGATGTACCGTTTTGGTCATTTTTACATATAATTAATAAGAAAAAAAAATACGATTTTTTTGGTCTAACTCATGTTCTTCTATCTGCTA
This sequence comes from Laspeyria flexula, assembly GCA_905147015.1. Classification (NCBI taxonomy): domain Eukaryota; kingdom Metazoa; phylum Arthropoda; class Insecta; order Lepidoptera; family Erebidae; genus Laspeyria; species Laspeyria flexula. The sequence continues at coordinate 2,668,242 of LR989949.1, read as the reverse complement.
TAATTTCGGAGATAATTTTGTGCAAAGTGATATAACTCAACAAAAAAAGACGTCGTTAAACGTGGCTATTTTCTTGCACAAAAGAACTGCCATCCCTGCCAGCCCTTCGGGCCCTTTTCCAAGAGACAGTGGCAGCGCTGCGGATGAATGTTGATACCTAACTTAGTTTGTTTTCCTGCTTTTTATCCATTTCGTTGTTTTGTTTATTAGTTTACATTACACTTAGTTATTAACAATATTTATTAACTATTTATAAATATAAAGTTATTTGTAGCTATTATTAAATTCAATAACTCTTAATAGGTGGTGCAAAAATAAAGTTTTAAGGTGGATTCGAAATGGATAGGTTAGGTTAGAACTTACTGAACTAAAGGTTAGGGTGAACTCTATTGAATAGTTAATAATTTTCCAGTAATCCATACATATTATAAAAGGCTTTGTCCTGACTGACTGACAGACAACGCACAGCCTAAACCGCTGGTCGTAGCGACTTGAAATTTGGAGGGTGTGTTTGTCCTAATGAGTAGAGGTGTACTAAGAAAGGGTTTTTTAAATTCAACCCCTAAGGGGGTGAAAAGGGATAAAAACGATTGTATGAAACTTCTTTGTTTTTTAACTTAGAGATTTGAAAATTTGTTTTGGGGTATTACTATCAAAATAAAAAATACCCTCATCAATATTTTTGGAAGTGTAAAATTGTGGATGAAACTTTGTATGAAAAGATCTTTGTTTTGAAGTTAATGTTTTGCAAATTAGTATTGGGATAGGAATTTAAAATGTTGTTTTTAATATTTTTGATAGGGATGGGTTCAGGGGGTAAAATATTAAACAGAAAGTTCTTTGTTTTTCAAGTTATATGTGAACATTAGTTAAGAAGTGAGTTGATAGGTTGTTTTTGATGTTTGAAAAACTTGCCCTAAGGGATGAAATAGGTGTAAAAATTATTAGAAATTGATATGGATGTCGTTTTCAAGGTTTTCAGGGACGCTGATTACGAAAATGTTATCTATATTGACGTAAAATGAAATTCAACTCCTGCAGAGGGGTGTTGTGGAGTTCATGAATTGCACTTAAAACAAAGATCTATGTAATATCGAAATCTACGCGGACGAAGTCGCGGGCAAAAGCTAGTATAAATATAAATAAGTGCCTACATTTTTAAGTTAACTTCAGTACGTTATTTGGTGATTCAGTTTTGATGACACTTTTCAGAACCAATTTTTATGAGAATTATTTCCAAGTAGGTAGAGGTCTAGTCAAACTTCTAGTTCGCTCTGAAGTTGCACCCGCTGCTGTTGAACATATTAAATGCACATCGTTGGGGTGTGTGCGGTGGTTGAGAGCGGTGCTTCGTGTTCGGAAACGCTCGGGCTGCCATCCCGCGATATAAACTGTGGGGACTACAGTGATCACAACAAAAACGGACCCCAACACACCCGAACGAAGTTCATTTACTATGTTCATCAGCAGCTCTGTGCAACTTCAGAGCGAACTAGAAATTTGACGAGACTAATTCCTACCGAATTCTGAAATAATATTTTTTAGTACCATTTTAGGAACAAATATTATTCGTTAGGTCATTGAAAACACAATTATTTGGTGTTTGATAAAACCCAAAATTTATAATAAAAAATAACAATGTACTAATAAACTTACCACTTTTATTATTTCTTTGTTCTGTAAGTTACCACGACGCTCGCGCGCTCTGGACACACCGCATGATTTAAAGTTCGAGCAAAAAGTGTTACTTAATCTTTTCATTATCACAATACTATAATATTTTATTTTTCTAAAAGTTCTTATAGTTTTTATTTTTATATATTTTCTCATTACAAAGGTTCTATCGGCGAGTCCCGCTCACTAGCGCCACGCGTCAAAGGTGGTCTGCCACCGGAATTATAATGAGTTAGTGTATGCGCCGCACTGCGTTTTAAATCTGTCCCTATCGTAAAATGGCGACGTAGTGTTGCTAGATTATAATGTTACTTTTCGGTATAATATATTAAAATTAGGAAAACATGTTCGTCATAGTAATATTTTAGTGCATTGTAAATGTTTTAAGTGATAATTTCTTCATTAGATGAATAAAGCCTACGGTTTCTCTTTGTGATGTTTTAACGAAATTTAGAATAAATTTGAAGTATCAAATTTTGCAGACGTAGCTTTAAATAGTTTTTATACGTGAAACAGATTATTATGTAAAGAAAATATACAAGTGAATCGCACAGGCGTATAGAATAAAGAGCAATGTAATATAAAATTATCAGGAAATGCTGAAAACACAATAGGTACATAGTAACAAGAAAGAAACAAATTTTTCCACAAAACAGATTAAACATAAAATTTATTTTTTAAACAAATAAGATAAGATGTGAAGCAATCCAATTTTCTTTCAATTATTAGCTATATTCATAACCGTGTAGTGATGGATTAAAAATACATATTGTCACTACTCCATCTCAACCCGCCGTAAAAGGCGACTAAGGGAGACCTTATGCAGACAAGAGCACAACCTGAAAAGGAAAATTCGAAACAAACCCTACACCAACCCGTCTGACCAGCGCGTTATAGTAAGCTAAATTCTCTCCACATTCTTTGGAGGAGAACAGAGCCCAGCAGTGGGATGATTATGAGTTGACATGATGATGATGATTAGCTATAATTATTATGTACAATTATTTTAATCCCGAATTTTCTTAGCTTGGGACAATGTCACATACTATTCCCCAAAATGCAGCGTACATAAAGTATTCTGATAGTAAAAAAAGAAAAAAATATTTTTATGTTATTTTAGTGCATCTGGAGTCATGCTGGAACTGTTAAAGCCGTGAGCCAAACCTTAAAGATCAGCTACAGGCACACATAAATATTTTGATATAAATTCCTAAAATTGTTTATGATGCCCGATTATTGGTAGATTCTAAAATAAACGTCGATCCTACCAATAATCTATCTAATATCTCATTTCTTAAAGCCCTAAATAATAATTACATTATTCTAGGGTCCTTTAATAAGGACCCTAGTACAATAGTAAATCATTATTATTATCTACTAGTCACTAATATTATCAGAAGAATCTATCCACTAGTGTAACCTACTCATTATTCGACTAAAAATGTTACTCGATAAATAAGGCTAAGATTATGTATAGCTATATACACAACTATCAGATATCATGGCTAGTTATTTCCATTATCATAATCCTATGATTTAATAACCGCACAAAACTTTTTTTCCTTGACGCACTACCAATAATACAGAATTGACAATAATATATTATAAATAGAGATGTTTATAAACCACATGTGTTCGAAAAAGTGATTCTACATATTTAAAGCTGTAGGTACCTAGTTGGCAACACTGTTACAGGTCACTCACTCAGCCAGCCGGCAGCCCACTCAGGATGGACTCAATAAATGGTTTATTGTGATCTGATTGGAAGCATTCTATATCGTTTTTATTAATAAATCACCACTTAGGAGGTTATTTTATCAATTGATGTTCGCAGAAATAGCCGCTGACATTGTGCCGGTTGCAAAAGAAGAATCAAATCAATCGAAACCACTCACTCTTGCAGATTCAATAGCATAATAATATTCAAGTACGACACAATGAAAAGATATGCTCTTCTAAATAGGTTGTCAGTTAAAACGCATCCTGTTTAATTGACTTACTGAATAGATAGCTGCTTGCTCTAAGATAGAGAAGACGGTCATATCCCGCCAAGAGACAAAAATAATATTATTGTTTTACATGTCAACAGCGAGTCTACTACCTACTACTGATTCAAGAGGAAGGTTTATAGGTATATATATAAAATACATACCACGCGGGCGAAGCAGCGGGCGGAAGCTAGTTATAATATAATTATGTTAAATTTAATGTGTTGTTGAATTGAAATGTTTAATTAAATTGTTGTTGAAGATGTTGATTAAAATGACATTTGTGTGTGAAAAGTGATCAGTTGATCACATAACTTTGTAGTAACGTACCTAGTTTAAAAATTTATATTATTTTATCTTTTCAGTACAAAGCTTCACATTTCATTGAATATGATTTATAAAATCAGCTTTCAAACAAAAAAATAATCACTAATTCAGTCATTAAAATGAATCTGATTATTTACGACGTCCTGACAAGGTTACCTACGTCATGTTAAAATAATAAATTTAGAGATGGGACATTTCGATTACCTAATATTAATGGACAACGTTCTTTTTGTTTTTGCAACACTGAAAGCATTCCCTATCTTGTTATTGGAGTGTCTATAGATAAATTGCAATGTAACACCAGATGATTGGGAAAAAGTAATCAATACGATGCGAAATACGATCTTAGAAGATTAGGAACGCGATGTTCGTTTCAATCCTTTTATCAGCCCTCCTAGACAAGTGGCAAATCTCTGATTTATTCGAAATAATGAAATGCATTTGAACTAAAGAGGTTTTCTGGAAACTTATAGACAACACTGCTCTTACTAACGCTTTAACGCATTGAACAAAGTGCGAGTACAAGCCACCAGCCGGTTTTTTTGTCCTCCAGTTGGTGGTAGAGGTGCTCTAAATAAACTATTCAAAAAGTGAGTTTATTTTTGCTTAATTGGTTTGTGCTACAAATATGACTATACTGTATGCTGCTACATGTTGCAATAGCTGGATGGATGGGTGTTTTGACCTGAAATGGTCACAAAATAACTTGCCATCATTAAGTCATGTTTATGAAATATCTGACGCAATAAGCCGGGGCGAGATCTTTTGTTGCATAGAGTTTATCCGTGACGGATTAAGAATACTAAATGTCTGTTGTTTAGTAACTATTGCTAAAAATGTATTGTGATGATTTAGTAACAAAAAAAGGTATGTTTGACATTTTACAGTTCCAATCTAGTTACATTTTTGATTAATATTGTTTAAATATTATTTTTTCTTGTAAATTTCCAAATAATCCTGAATTATGACGAAAATGGATTAGAAACATGAGGTGAGAAGAGTCCTTCCAAGTAGGTACGCAAGATTATGTTCATTCCATTTTGAACCTACATGCCATCAAGAAGGACTCAATAGATATTTGTCATTGAACTAACAAACTTTAGGCTAATAGAGATCACGGATCTTCTAAACCAGAATGAATTAAAGAAAGCTAAGTAGTTTAATATTATGATAGAAGGATTTAACTATGCGACTGCACATAAGCAACCGAAAACACATAACTGTATTTAGTTATTGATGTTTGTAGTTTAAAATAATAAATTTCTATAAACCGATATTGTTATTTCTAACTCTTTATAACTCTAAGACTGAATACTTCAAAGTTGATAGTGAAACTAGGAAGAGGAACCAATCAAAATAAAATTTGTTTAGTAAACAAAAAATCCTACAAAGTTAAAAATTGTTTAATTGTATGAAAACAATTAAGTATAATATTGGAATGCGCAGTGTAGGATGACCCCCCACTAGATGGACCGACGAGGTAAAGGTTGCGGGTGGTCGCTGGATGCAGGAGTGCAGGCGGCTTAAAGTCACTCGCAGTGGCGAAAGTTACGTGCGACCTATATTCAGCAGGGGACGACATTGGGCTGATATGATAATAATATTTAAGTTACAATAGATGCAAATTTAACTTTAAAACGCGAAACATATATTATACATATTTGCCCCGTGTTTAAAAGCTAAATTTTACTAGCGCTCTGCGTAGTTAGTTACGCACATACATACATACCTGAACTCTAAAAACATAACACTCCTTTTTTGGACAGTCGTGTAATAAACGAATGGGCTATAATGGATAAGTAGCACTATATATCATAAAGTCGCATTTCATCCGGCGAGTGTGGAGTATCAGAGGAATTAAACTTTCCCCTTTCCTCACTAGTTCTCTTTTCCTTCGCAGTAAGCAGCGCAACGGCTTAATTGTATGTTCTTCGCATTGCTTAATCTAATTCTAAGAGAACAACACAATCATGTCAATGAGCACTAATGCTACAATAAAAATAGATTCAAACCCCTTTTGTTGAAAATGTCGATTATAACAGACGCATCACTGTGCGCAATGTTATAGGTACATAGAAATATATTATTATGTGTTTCTATTGTAGAAATGGAGACATAGTGTCACAGAATATATAATAGTACTTCGTCTATGCTAAGAGGTAAGCAAGAGAGTATATTTGTCTCTATTTCTCTTTGGGCGTTTTACATATGATAGTGCGACTACCAAGGAATGACCCCTTAATTTTCTTACGACTTATAATTTGCAAATAGGTCCCACCTGCTACCAAACTTAACTTAATTATTTAACTTAGGCTTTCTTAGCTCCTATTGTAGTCTGTTATACCAAATTAGAGTTTATTAGTTTTTAGTAGGTAGTTTGTTTTCTCAATCTTGTTTCTATTTTTTAATGCGTTACTTAACTGTTTAATTTTTCAAATGGGTTTTCGTGTGGCTTACACTGGCTTGGCCACCAAATTAGATTTTGATTTTGATGATGCAAAAAAATTTATCGCTAATTGGTCGAAATTAGTCGTCAAATATTAGAATTAGTCGGTCAATGGTTCAAAAGTTATAAGCGTTTTTAGTTGGCCGATCTGGCGAGTCTCCCCAGCTTGGCCACATTTACCTATATCTCAAAAACTAAGATACCTAGCAAAGATCTGTTTTCTCCCAGAATTAGTCGCTAATTGGCCGAAATTAGTCTCCAAATATCAGATTTGGTCGGGTCTTAGTTTAAAACATATAAGGAGTTTAATTTTTAAGGTATAGTCTAGGAGCTAGATCAAAGCGTTTTACTTTTTACCTAATTATTTATAACGCTCCTAGACTATACCCTATACTCAAGCCAATGTAAGCCACACTGGGTTTTTAATTTTTTAATTATTTATTTTAATAGTTATGTACCTCGATTTTTAATTGATAAATAATATTCAATTATACCTACATATATGTATTTTATCTTATTTATGTATATTCATATTACATATTCTACGGTAGTTTTATATACGTACCTACCTAGGCCGATTTCTTTCTATAAAGTAGAAATCTGTAATAAATTGTACAGGAGAAATTGATTCTGTTTTTAAATTGTCGTCACTGCCTGCTCATTTGTATTTGTTTATTGGCTGCTATGATGATGATGATATTACGTCTGACTTGTCGAATTGTCAGTTTTATTTAATAAGGCCGGTGTGAAAGCAGCCCCAGGCGCCTTTCACACCTTGACGGAAGATCCGCCGCTTTTCTTCGGTCGCGTTACGTCAGAACAGTCAAATCCATACAAAAGGTTCAATCTTTCCCACTCGACCGATTACCCGTCGAGGTATTGCTCATACAAAAGTGATTACCTAATGTAATTATGCCCGACGGATCTTTTGCTAGTTGGGAAATGTGCCTAAATCTAGATCACATTTAGATATGGTGTAGGTAAATACATTTATTTACTTTTAGCCTCAGACCTGTTGGTCTGAGCTTTTAGCGTACCTGCGTTTTTAAAACAGCTAAATAAATTTCAATTTAATTAATGCTTTTGTAATTTCCGCTTGGAGCTGTTGAGCGATTCATTTATGATTCCATTATAGGGCCTGAGGTTTTGGATACCAATAGCAATTTAGCTCTCTGTACAGGGGTTATTGTCCTAAATAAGTTGTAGCAAATAGGGTGAAAATTCCTTTTAATTCTGTGTTTGCGTGGAAATAATGGACTGCTAAAGATACCTACGCCTTTTATCATAAGGCTAGGTACATTGTGTTTACCTATTGACCAGATAATTTAAGACATGGAGTTGTAGATCCCAATTATCTTTTAATCGGTTAATAGTTTTACTCTAACCTAAGAATGCTCGTGTTACCGGTAATCTGTATAATTCAGGTATTCTATAAAATACCTAGGCAAATGTATAGAATACCTGGGGCATTCAGGCAATGTATGTAATATTATGAATATTATTGTCCATTACATACTTCACCTAGGTAATTAATACAATCCCTAGAGATTGTATAGAGTACCTGCTGTTCCACCGGCAACGTGAAAATAAATAGATTTTGGTCTTTATTTGTCAATGTTAACCAGCCTACCTATAAAATGACGGGCAAATGAAACATTTTAACTTAAAATCAACTTCATAAAATAAACAATTAGGGTACTGTTCAAAAATAATATTTATAATATAGAAAAATTTTATTCTGCTTTCATGCTTCTTCTGCCATACCCAGCTTTCACTTCCGTACATCAATTTTGGTACCTGTTACTACAGTAAAATAACAATAAAATTAACGTGTAACCAAAAATTCAAAATGAAACCAAGTATACAAGTCGCAACACGTTTGCTCTCGTCTTTTACATACATTACCGGCTGCGCATTCGGTATGGTATAGAATACCTTGGCCAAGTATATGATAAATGATATTTCATACATTACCTACACGTTTGAATACCGAATTATACAGATTGCCGGTAACACCTATAAATACAATAAATACCGACCTACCGATATGAATCTCTACTTATAGGAGAAGAATTACCTACTCTATTGTTAAATTGTTACCTTAAATCATAAAAATATTATGTACCGTGTTGATAATCTCTTGATTCTGTGTGTATTTTATTATCCTCTAATTTGCCGCTACCACAAAAATTTGTTATTATGGTTCCATTTTCAGTGCATTGTTATTTAACCCTATTCTAACTTCAATATCAAATTCTAAAATATATAATGCCAAGGATTCGGAGAAAAAGTTCAGTCTTTCTCTTGCTGCGCTTCAAAAAATGCCAGAAAGAAAACGTATGAACCAAAAAACAAGACGGCTGCAGCTAAAAGATTGCTCATTTTATGCTACTATCAATACCAGTGAATTACTACTATTAGAAGATGGTGAGATCCTCCTTCTCCCAGTTTGCAGATCAGAGTGACTGGCTACAGTCCAGGGCTCCATGTTGGTGGTGGTTGCATAGAGCAACGTAACAAGTGGACCTACAGTGAACAACTTACGTATGTAATAAAAAGTAGGTATAATTTTGAGAGAAGTAGATACACCAGTAGTCGAAATACCTAGTAACACAAAAAAAGAACAGACACAAACAAAGGAATCTCGCGCACTAGTCAGACTTGACCACAACCAATAATCGCAGCGACCAGGCATATTAAAGAAACTAGTTAGTTGGTCGATGCAACCAAGTGACTGGTCGAAATTGAGTGAGGCATCTAGTGCGTAAGATGCCAAACATCGATAACTACAACTGGGTTAAGGGTACATTGAGCTGCTTCGAGAACTATGAAGAAATTTAAAAGAATTTATTAAATTTTCTCATCAAGAAACCCTATATCCAAAGTCTTTCAGTCTTTACTGACCTCGCCCTTTTAGGATTTCTTTCCAAAAAAGGTACAAAAGGAACCCTTATGGTAGGACTTTCTTTTGTTCAAACTTTACTTTAGCACACAGAAACGTAAAATATTAACTTAACGGACTCATGAGTATTTATTATATTTTCCAAT